>OY728155.1:864383072-866883072 GCA_963277665.1 Viscum album
CTTCCATTATGGTAATTAAATACTCCTATATAATAAATATAAGTTTATTATATTAAATTTATATCAACATTTTCGTTTATATATTACCATAAAATTTTCTTATGACATTTTTTTCACATTTTCGAATCATTTCATATTAGTGTTTTCTTTTCGGTAATAACTGCTTTGTTTTTTTATAAGTTTTGATTTGTTATATTTATTATCCTATTAATATAACAATTATTTCAACATATCAATAATTATAAACATCCTATAAATTTAATTTATATTTATTATATATTTATTTATAATAATATATAAAATATATAAATATTAAAAAAAATATAGTTTATGTAGATGATAGGCCGTAAGTACTCATCAATGGTGTTTCGATTTTCTTATCATACTGAAATAAAAAAATTATATGATATATTATCATTAAAGAATAATTTTTTTTCATATATATCACATATATTTATGAAAATAATCCTTTATACATTATATGTAAAGAGTGAACTAATCACATCACTTCACCAGGCGGTAGTTCACTGTGCTCACGAATAATTTTATTATAATTCTAAAACTAGAAATCTTGAAGTTATGTGTGATATAATAATTAAATAAACATAACAATAAAATATATATAATAAATACAAAATATAGAAAGTATTTACATCATTATTCATAACCCTTATAGGTGTTTATGGAAAAACGAATGGCATAGGATTGTTAGGCGATAGTCTGTCGTACGCTCACATGATTATTTTTTTACCCATTTCATTCAATTGCATGTCGATTTAGATTCAAAACATAAAATAAAAACATATTAGTATATTCTTGATAATAATTTTATTATATAATTATGATATAAAAATTATTTAATGGATTTGAGGAAGAAATAACACAAAAACATTAGTGGATGAACATTACCTCTTCTTCAGGTATCTCCTTTTGGTTTACACCAAAGGCTATCCTTGGATTGATTTACGCCCATAGTAAGGATTAGAGGACTAGGTTAGAAAATTTTATAAGATGTTTTATTGGTATGTTCCATGAAAAGTTTCTTGAGAAGATTGAATAGAGGGGGATAAGGGTGGCCTTTTTTAAGTTTTGTGAGTGGAAAACATAAAAATTTCATATATAGTGAATTCCACCAACATATTACATGTGGAATATGTGTTAAAAATGTATAAATTTTTCAAATTAGACTTTATAAGGTATACATATGACTATAAATGGGTTTTGGACAAGTTTTGTGTAAACTTTTCTCCTAATTTTCTGTGTTTAACCATTAAGTAATCTTGTTTTTACCTTATTCACCATGAATAATTTTAATTTCTTTCACTAATCACATTATTCAAAAATTATGTTGTAATTATTAGAAGTTATAAATTATGATGATTAAAAATATTGAATACATTTTTCCAAAATTCAATTCAAATAAGTGAAATAAGTTAATTTAAATTTAATCTCACATATGTGACGAGAGAGTAGGGTTTTTAAAGCGAAAGACATCAAAAAATTAAAAATATTTTATATCCAATTTTATTTTGAAATTATGTACAATAACATAAACTGGATCTATATATGTATAATTGAACTAATCAAAATTTTATAAATATTATTTAACTTTATAATTAAATTCTATAAAAAGGTAGTATTTAATTAAAATTTAATATTTCTCATAAGTCAGCTGAAAATAAATTATTTCATAAAAACCTCTAAAATTAATCTTGAGAAATTTTTTAATTTTAAAATTAAAATATTATGTTATTTTATCAAACTAAATTTCTCATATTCTTTAAAATTAAATTTATTATTTTTCACAAAAAACATAGAAATGGGTTTTTTAGAAAATAGTATTTTTAAACACATAAAGAATTGACCAAAAATTATATATTTTACTATCACTATATTTTGATTATGTAAAAAAATAATTATTATTATTTCGAAATATACTATTGCTACATATTTTTATAAGTCTACGGACTAGGTTACAATAGTCATTTTTTTAAAATACTATAAATAATATTTCAATATTTTTTAAAACATAGGGTCATGTGTTGCACATTCTAACCAAGTTTTTTGTTTGTTAAAAGATAAACAAAGGGTTTAGGTAACTAAATATTTAGTTTATGTGGCTTATAATTAAATCCATAAAAAAACAATTTATTGGGGAAATGATCAGTTCAAAAAAACTCAAGTCATTACATTCTACCCTCCATATTTTGAATTTCTCCTATGAATTTTTTCACACTAATACAAACAAGATTATAAAGACTTGGGTTTTTGATAAAAAACATTGAACAAATGTTTTGTCTTATTTTTTAAAACATTATTTGTATAATTTTGAATATCCACTTTATTTTCATCTTAAATAATATCATGCTCCATCAGTAAGACCATTGAGTTCAACAAATGTGAAGGGTCAATTATGTATTCCCTCAAGAGATATACATGGATAACATCGTGTAATTGAGAGAGGTTTTCTAGAAGCACAAATTGATAGGATATCATTCATGATACAATCGATAATTTCAAATAGAAAAGTATTCAAAGGTATTAGATTCCCATTCTTCCTAAATCTCCAAATTTTATTCTACGGGGAAACTAATAGAAATGCTTTTTCACCAAATTAAAATTAAATATCACACTTGTGATTATATGAATAACCTTTCTTATGGATTTGAGATACCTTTATATTATTATGAATGGATATAATCTTTTATGTAATTTCATCATCTATCTTAGGTCCCAGTAGCATTCGTTACCCAACATCATTCTATCATGTTGGAGATATTTATTTCAGTCCAAAAAGGGATTCATAAGGATATATAAGAATGCCTTAGTGGAATATATTTTTTTATGAAAAATAAACTGTACGAAAATGTTGATCCCAACTAACTATTAAATAAAAATAATAGATCTCAACATATAATATATGGTTTTGAATTTCACTTTTAGACAGACCATCTGCTTAAAGATGATAAACACCAGTGAAACTCAATTTCATATCATGTGATTACTGAGGACTATACCAAATTAATTTGGTAAACCTTTGATCCCGATCAGATAAAATGTAATTTGGTAATACATTAGACCTTACCACTTCATTAATGTATATCATGGAAATTAGATCTAGATATAAGTATTATATGATAGTGAAGAAGTGTTTTGGCCTATTTATTTGATCGAAAACCACCCATATATCTTTATTAACTTTATATGTTCTGAGAAGTCCTATGAAAAAATTCATGGTGATGTTTTCTCATTTCAATTTTGGTATAGATAATGATTCTAATATCCCCGTAGTATTTTATCTTCCGGCTTTGTCTTGTTGGTATACCAAGCACTGAGATACAAACTCTACAATATCTCTCTTCATTCCATCCCAACATAATTATTATTTAAAACAAATGAAAATTATTATACTTCCATGATGAATAGAGATTTAATAACTACGAGATTTCTTTGACATATCCTTATTCAAACCTTCTATAAATAGAATATAGACATAGCTCTTAATCCTTATAATTCTATCGTGATCATCGTTACACTTATGAACATTTAAACCCTTATTATGTAGCTCTATTTCTACCATTTTTTCTTCATTAATCTTCACCTATATAGATGGTTGAGCATTTAATTGAGAAAGAAAACACATTCACACTTCCTTCAAGATTTATATATCCATCCTTTTCAAATCCATAAATATTGGATCTTTTATGATCCTCCTCATGATTAAGATAAATGTTCCTTTTGACTCAAAGAATCACCCACCTGGTTCACATTTACAAGCTATTATTGTATTGGGTAGTAATAATTCTTTATCATCTCTAACCATCTTCTCTCGCACACGTTCAACTCCTTTGTGTGAATATGTACTTTAAACATTTTTTGTCGATATATATTTAACACTTTTCTCCATAAAGATAATTCCAGTATATCCTTAATGAAAAAATAACCATAGCTTACCCAAATTCATTATTTGGGTAATTTTTTCATGAAGCAACAATTATAAGGAGGAATATGTTATAACCATGTATTTTTTTGGACAAAACATCTTGATGGCTTCATAAATACATCACTATAGTTTAAATACCCCTCTCTACTTCACTATGATGCAAGAACAGAGGTGATAACTAACCTTCGCTTTTGTTACGTGATGTTTTCTTTGCATTCATCAATGCTGAGGAGAATTTCACAGTACATAATTAACATGGTTAGTGGAATAGATAGTCATTATAAATTATCCAAAAAACATTGGTAATATCCATCCAAACCATTTAAACATCAGATCTCATTCATCATTGCTAGTCTAGGAAAACATTCTCTAACATCTATATTGGATACATACATAGATATACCCTCTCTTAAGATTATTTAAACAAAAAATAAAACCTCGTTCATAAAAAATAATCACTTGTTTAATTTTTCATATAGTTTTTCCTTCTTTGGGATCTTTAGTAAATTTCTCATTTACTCTTCGAGTTCTTCCATTCCCTTTTAATATACATGAGTTGCCTCTATAAAAACTACCAAAAGATGATAGAGGTAATCTATAAATATTATGTTCATTAAATACATAAAGAGACTGGGGGATTTCATAAGACCAAAATGTATCACTATATATTTATTGTGCCCATACCTTGTAGGAAAGATATCATGGATTTGTCTTTCATATTAACCATCAATTTATGATGTATGGAATGATTATAAATCTTGTAAAAGTATTGAGATCCACATAGTTGATTGATCATGTCTTTAATACAGGTAAAATGATAATTTTTATTTATGATAATATTGTCTCGTTCCTAATAATCAATACAAAATTACATTGATCTGACTTCATTCTTAACAAAAATAACATGTTCACCCTAAGGTGAAACACTTGTCCAAATAAATCCCTTATCAATATTATCATGTAGTTGCTTCGTTAATTATTATAAATCAATTAGTTTTATTCTATTGAGAGTCCATGAAATTGGTTTGGTACTAGGTATGATTTCCATTGAGAACTCAACTTCATGTTTTTGTCTAAAACGATGAAAATCTTCCATAAATACATCCATAAACTCCCAAACAATACGCAATCAACAATGTTTTTTCTCCCCTACCCTCTTGAAAGACCACCCATTATGAAAAGTAATTGTGACCCATAAATTGGATGTTATTTCTATTATAATTTAAAATTTATCATTACATGGATATATGATCATAGGCTCACTTGGAATTTAAAATTTTAATCCTCTTCCATGGTAATTAATTTCATACATAAAAATAATTCTAATATGTTCCTAAGATAAAAACAAATTCAACCAGAGGAAGGATTGAATGATTTTTTAGATTCCCATTTCCACCAACAACTACTAAATAGTAATCATACACTTGAGATGTGAGAATCATACCAATAGTGGTTTTCACTGCTAATTCAACATTTAATTATTTAGGTGGAATCTCGATTCCCTTATAAAATTATTTAGATATTAAGTAAGGGGTAGATCAATATTACAATAAGAATTTATCAATTATAGAGTGGATGGTAAGTGTTTATTTAACCATTTAATTTTCATAATTCTCATAAAAAATAGTGATCTCAGGAGATTTCCCTTTTTTCCATTAGCTTGAGAGGCTCTGACGTCAATCATTATCATTAACCCATGGGTTTTCACACTGGTTTTCATTGTTCACATTCTACTAACGCATGAGGCACTAAAGTGTTGGAGGTACAATATATGCATTTGTATCTATATTTTCATCATTATATAACTTCTTCTAATCACTTTTTCCATCAACTAATTGATGGTCATCCCAACTACACCAAAAAAATTACTAGTCCCCTGGGGAAATTACCTCGATGCTTCATCCCACACTTATAGAAGAAATAAAATATAGTTGTCTTCATTAAAATTTGAATATTAGTATTTTCCTAGATCATTTGTAGACATATTCTATTTAAATAGCTCATGATGGTTTATAAATAGTATTATAATTTCCAAAGTATTTCCCCCATGAGTGTAAATTCAGGCAAGTAGAAAGTCATGTTTTCATTCACTAGTAACCGATAGAGTCAAACAAAATATTGTATTTTTAGGGTTGTTACCCGTATTTATATCTAATACATATCCACATCAACATATAGAATCTATAACATGATATAGTTTTATGGAAACCACTCATTATATTCTTTACAAAAATTCCAGGACATTTTCCTATACATTGAATCATCCTTAGACTTATCCTTCAAAGTTGCTTTACGGATCTCACTAATGTTTTAAAAAAGTAGTTTCCAATTTTTAACTACACATTTTATATGATACCAAAAATATAATACCAGAACTAACATTCATATAAATATATTCATATTTTCAGAATATTTGACACATTACACCAAAACACTCCAAATGACAATATGAGTTTTGTTTCATTGGAAACATGTTAACAAAAATATTGGTCCATGGGGTTACTAAATAATCTCCGATTAAGTTACTAATAAATATCAACCTTTTTTAAAAACATCATACATAATATATATCTTCCAAATAAGTGTAATTGAAATAGAAGAAATACTGAGCTCAGATGCTCAGCAAGGGTAAACAAGGGTGATACATAAGTATAATCTCAATCATAAGGGAATGAGAACATTATCATAACATTATAAGTTTATAACCTAAATATCAAATATAATAATCATGATTCATGAAAAAATTATTGGGATTTCATAAGCCATGAATCATAATTGAATTAAAGATCATGATCCATGAGAGCACAACATTGGCATAAGATGTGGAATTTCGGTGATACACATAAGCATTGAAAATAATTTCAATATTAGTCAAGACACACTTCGAATAGCATCATAGAATAATGTTACCTTTACTAAACTGATTTTACTCCCAATTATATCCCTATATTACTAAAAAGGTTCACATCCCATTCCATACCTATATTATTGAAATAATTTCACTCCCCATTCCATTCTTACTTATCCCATTAGATATAAACATTTTTCAGTGGATTAGAGGGATGTATAGGTCCCACCCATTATATACTGAAATTATAAATATGTGTCCCACATGATATGAAACATTCATCATATCACAAACCTTTATTTGAAATGTTTATCACATACATTTCGTTATATCATAACCCGTGATATATTTTTTTTTATCATAGCATATCCCTGAAAAAGAATCATTTTTCATATTTATTTTATCATGGTTTAATCTTGAGAAGACAATTGGGGTTCACAAAAAAACGTCATATTAAAAATAGACATTAAAATAAATATTAAAAATGGTTTCCTTGGATCATATCCCATGTAAATAAAAAACTATATCAAATAATGTCATCTAAGATGGCGAAAATTTTGGAAAGATCACTTAGAACATTTCCAAAGTAAAATAAACATTCTTGTAAAATCACTTTCATAAAAAATTTCAAAATCCTTTTCTTTGATAATAAAGTTGGAAACAAAGAAATAAATATTTTACAATTAATTTGAAAAATGACTTCAAGAATACATACATTCCTCTCTAAAAAATACATGTCAAAACATAAAACTTTTTAATAATAATTTTTATTTTAAATATTCTTCAAAACATATATAGAAGGATTTTAATACAATTTTTTATAAATTTTAAACATAAAACTCCTTTGAATTAATTTACATTTAAAATTACCATTGAAACTTATAAATGAATCTATTAAAATCATTTTAAACACTTTTTAAAAGATAAAACATTTCCAAAATAATTTTCTCTAAAAATAAATTTAAAATAAAAATATTCCCAAAAAATTTAATAAATATTTTAATTTTCAAAATTTTATTTAAAATTGACAAAGGTACATTCAAAAAAATTATTGTTCATGATTTCAGTGATTTCTATTCATGACGTAAACATAAAAACAACGATTGTTTTTCATATTTTCAGTAGAACTCAAAAAAGCCTTGATCAGAAAACAAAAAAAATGATTCCTTTTAAAAAAATTGTAAAAAGGTAAAACATTTGTAAAAATGTTTCATAAAAATCATAGCATAATATTAAAACATTTTTTAAAACAAATTTAAGAAATCATGTTTTGAAATAAAATAGATTTTTGTGTGAATAGATAAATAATGATAGATTTTTATAAAAATATTTTATTAATTATCATCATTACCAATGTGTGGGAAAAGGATGCCATTGATTCAATATATCATGAATACATATATTATAATAAAATATATGTGAATTTTTGAGATATATATGATAATATTTAATCATAGGAAGCATAATTATAAAAAATATGACAAATGATCTCATTGTAATATAAAATTATTACCATTTTTCTAACCTTGAATCATAATACCCATGAAGGAATAATAAAAAATGGAACTAAAAATATCATGAAGATTTAAAATATCAGGATATTATATTTCAATGATTCTCTATATACAACTCATGAAATAATATAGTTATAGATCCTAAAATATGTGCCAAAGAAGGAAAAGTGAGATGAAAATATTTACCAATTTGGTAACTTTTGAAATGTAAACCCCAAGAAAGAGATATCATAAAATTGATATTTAAATAAAACTAAATATTAGTATATTAATCATAAAATTCATTCCTACACAGTATATATACCACATATTAGAAATATGTGGTGAATGTAGCATATGCATCACATAAGTTAAAAATAACTTTATTTTTAATGTTATGTTTGGTTAAAAATAACTTTATTTTTCTTATATGTCTTTATTTATTTTGTTTTTTCTCATATAACATTAATAATTTTTTCATGATATCCAAATCATTACCATTATATATATATTTCAGGTATTACGTTTATATTTATTTATAATAATCTATAAAAGATATAAATAAGATATATAATACACCATACGTGGAGATGCTAGGTTATAATACACATTAAGGTTGTTTCTGTTTTCTTGATGTGTTGAAATAAAAAAAGGTAAATAATATATTATAATTAAATAATTATTTTTATTTAATATATATAATATGATTTTATTAAACCTCCCTTTCATAAATTCCATGTAAAATGTGAACAAATCAAATTATTTCGTGAAGCGGTAGTCCGCCATACAACAAAATGGGTATCATAACGGTATATGTGATAAAATAATTCAAAAATTATAATAAAATCATAAATATAAAAAATATAATATATAGTCATTATTTATATAATTATTCACAATCTTTATATGTGGTAATGTAAAAACAAAAGACATCGATTCACGAGGTCGTAGTCAATTGTACACACAAACAATGATTTTATAATCCAATTGATGGATGTTTGTCGGATTTTATGTCATAAAATTAACAAATAATATATAAGTATATTTATGATTATTATGTGGTTATATAATCAGGATATACAAATAATTTAATAGTTTTTAGGAATAAATAAATCAAAAAACATTTATTGATGAACTTTAACTCTTCTCCGGGCTTCCCCTTTTGGTTTTCCCCAAAGCCATTCCTTGGTGGTCCTTATGTAAAACAGAAGGCTTCATGTAAGATGTGACGGAATTTGGGAATGCATTTCGATAGTTATTTTCTGATAAAAATTTATCTAGACATCTGAAGATAGGGGTGAGTGGGTGGCCTTTTATAAGGTATGTTAGTGGAAAACATGTAATGTTTTGAAAGATATAATTATATCTATGGTTTTTCATATAGAAAAAGTTTTCAAAATGGATCAATGTCTATCCTTGGGCCTGATAAAGTTGAAATATTTCCATCTAATGGGTTATGGATATTTTTTGGGTCATTATTACACCTTATTCCCTAAGATTTACAAACAGGTAATATTGATTTTACCTTAATCGATGTAATTAATTTTAATTTCATTCACTAATATATTTAGTCAAAAATTAAGTTGTAATAATTATAAATTATAAATTATTATGAGTCAAAATTCTGAATCAATTTTTTCAGATACAATTCATATATTTGGTATAATTTGATTTAAAATTAATTTCACATACATGAAGAGAGTATAGGTTTTTAAAGAGAAAATGATCAAAAGATTACAATGTTTTTATATCCATTTACATGGTACAATTTGGTCACATAACATAAATTGAACTAATATATGTATAATTGAAAAAATAATAAAATTAAATCAATTTAAAATATAACATAATTTTATTAATAAATTAATCAAAAAAGGACGTTTTTAACTAAAATTCTGCATTTTTTACTATTCATAAAAATTTAAATATTTTTGAATCATTTTAAAAATCTACCAAAGATAATTTTAAATTTTTGACTTAAAAAATGAAGTTTACTTTATAAATTTAAATTTCATCAATATTAAAAAAATTAATTTTAATATTTTTCACGAAAATACCTTATAAGTATTATTTAAAAACTATTTAGAACTATTTATTTTACTAAGTCCAGTGGCTATCTTATATTAGTCACATTAATATAACTATATCAATAATATTCAAGGTTTTTTATACTCATTATTGTGTTTCATGTAATATAATCATGAATTATGTGTAGTGAAAGAATACCCAATGATGTGTCAAATGCAATATTTAATTGGTGTATCATGAAATGAAATCCATTAAAGAAACATACATTATTTGGAAAAAATAGTGTTAAAAACACAAGGAGATACACATGATGTATGAGACGCCTCTTGCCTCTATAAACCAATATTCAAATATAGAATAAATCAGAAATCATCACATCATGTACATCATATTATGTCAAAATAATATTGATGAGGAATTTCATAAAATGAATAGGATTTTTGTCCCCACATAACAAAAAATTCCTACTATAATATTTTTTTTCCAACCCACAAACCCAATATCTATCATAGGCACTAACACGTTATTATAACTCTTGTCTAATGTTCCCCAAGTAGTAAGACAAAATAAAAATAAACCATTGAAAACACTTTGCGATGTTTTAGTATGCAGGTCACTCAATTGTTACACTAGACTGGTGGTGTCATGTGATGTTAGGTGTACCTCCACTTATGCCAAGGGCTACCAACTACTGTGGGGGTCTATGTGTGACTTTGTGGGGTTTATACCACCATATAAGAGTGAATTGTAACAAAAAAGTAATCTAATAACATAAAAAATTACATTTTCTTACATAGAATAAATAACCATATCCACTAATAATATACTAATAGATGAGAAATATAGACTATTATACAGACAGGATCAATCACTTTGTCAGTCACATATAAAATATAAACGAAATAAATAAAATATAAAGGCTCAAACACTACTCTAATCCGTACCTCATACAAATATACAATAGAAATCGAGGTGAACAAGCTCGATAATCAAGCTTTTCATGAGTGATTAAGCTCAATTATGGAACATTAGTCCACCACTCTATGAATTGTGGCTCATATTCTCAACCTTATGTAGATATAAAGTCTGTACAAGAACCAAGGTGCCTATATAGGGGGTTGGTATAAAATCCTCAGAAGGCCACCCCCAATGGTGGACATATAATATTTTTTCCTACATGAATGATCATGTAATATTTTAAACCAAGTCAATATATATTTTAAAGAAATAAATTAATAAATAAAAAACCACCACATGGATTTAATTCCTTCCCTAAATTAATAATGTGTTTTAATTCACATGTATCTAACCATTATCGACCATATCTGTGTCCACCCATCCAGTAGTATCTATTAGAAAATTTCATCAACTTATGGGGATACACGTCTTTCCTAGGGATCCAATGTGCATTTATCAAATATGTTGACAACATCATGTTCTATAATGTAATTTAGGAATCCATAGAAAATTAGTCTCAAATGGTTGAACACCACATTTTCATTCGAACAGAAACTAGATCATAGGTGTCTTGTGAATCAATATAATGTAAAATAAATTAATAACTATTTGGAATTTGATATCTAGGAATCCTACGAAATAATTTTTTAGAGATTTCTCACTGTCACGATTCTAACCAACCAGATCCCAAGTATCCTAAGAATCTACATCAAGAATGTATGTCATCAGTCTCATCCAGTCAAATCCTAGAAGTGTCCCTTATATCTAATAATTATAATGATATAAATAATAAAATAATCCTTTATGTGAATATCCAATACATTATAGGCATTTGAGGTACCCTTAGCATCATAGGCATCCCATATAGACCCGAGGGTGAATCTCTACATCTCGTGAATTCATCACATGGCCCGAGAGCTTGATCTTGGGAAGCATATATATGATCCCATATCAATATCATCATTCCATATATACCCCGAAATCTAGATACTAGTAATCACATCTGGGTAACACCAAAGTCACTATCATCATTTAATATCATCATAATAAGTCGAATCTATGAAGTTGAATCTGGGTATCTATAAATGAATCATACTAAATAAATGAAAATATAAATAGAGGTCAATTATTGGTTAAATGACTAAACCCATAACCATTATCCAAATACCCAATGGATTACATGTAAGGAAATTTTTCTAGGGATAAACCCATTACCATCTCTACCTAAACCCAAATACACCAACACAGGGTCAGATTATCATCAGGGCACATACTGGGGCCCCTTTTTCATTTCATAGGAAAAGTAGAAAACTTGGGGTACTTTTTTTCAACACACAATAAAGGAACACTAAATAGGGTACATTAAGACACCACATGGTGTGGGGTACCCTACATGGGGTCTTATTTAGATCAAAACCCACTAGGGTCAAAATCTATAACCCAAGGGTAACACATCCCACAACCCAGCCTCTAACATGTTATAGATTTACATGAATATTAGAAAATTCCAAATATGAAACACCTTATAGATCGCACATTTAATATCTCATTCACTATGGTAAACCATGTTAAATCATCTCACACAAAACATATTTGTAACCCAGTGTTATAAAAAAATCTCACAAACTAGGGATTATACCATTCTAATATAAATCAAGTAAATTGGGGATCTTATTCGACATCATCCAATAACACTCATCATCCTTATCTTGGTCTCAATCCATGTATCTCTTAGTATACCCCTATTTTAAATTAGTGGAGGAATAATGTCTCTTAAAAAACCGAATTTCTCTTAATTTTCAACTAGAAGACCACTAATTTCTAAATAGATCCAAACATCACAATTTTCATCGAAAATTTCTCAAAATGAACTCTAATTAGGTCTACTTATATATTTTAGGAAACAAATAATCCAAAACACTTCGAATGGGATTAATAAGGCATGTACATCTATTAACATGATGTGTGATATCAAAACCCAATCTAGGTATGTACTTTAGCCGTACATAGCCTGTAAAACACAAGTACCTAGTGTGTTCATGACCTACAACACATGTGACCCACATAGGGTCTTTAGTTGTGTGCCTTAACTTGTTCCCATATAATTCCAAGACATGTGAAGTAGACATGTAGTATATATTGGATTGGTTCATGTAACCTACACGACCACTTTCCCCCAAAATTAAGTGTATAGTCTAGGGCTTTACCACACCATATGTCATCGTACATGAATTTTCCTTATTAATATACATTGTGTTGTCTTTGTTTCCACCAATATCAAAAAATTAATAACTCACTGTGCATGTTCTTGATAACTAGACACCATGTTTTTGGGTTTCCTAAATAGAAACCCATTATGATCATCCCAAAACACTATTCAACCACAAAATAACCATAGATCATCCCCCAAACTGGTCCCTAGTAGCCAAAAAACCTTTAATAATAAAAATTATTTTATTTTCTATGATATGAGGCTTAAAATTTCTAAATACATTCATTGTGTTAAAATATCAAATGATCATGATTAAATATATACCTAAAAGTCATTTCACCATGATCTGGTATCGGTAGATACCAAGGATGATGTTTGGAACTGACTCCTTACATCTTCCCTCCCAGTTTCCTCATTTATGGTAGGGGATAATTTTTACCTCTCCTATCATACGTAGGAAGAAAATGGGGGTATTTAGTTAATTTAATAAATTAAATTCCCATTTAAAACACACTTTCTGAGTCCTAAACCCCATGTAGTGTTTTGAAAACACATAGAAATCAACAACCCCCTTCCCACAATTTCAGACTCAACTACAGATATATAATCTCAATCTGAGGCTACATTCAATAGATATCTCTATTCAAACGAGGGTAAATAAATTTATATTTTATAAATAAATTATAAAATATTCCGCATGAATTCTAACGACACAAATTTACACCAAACTCCTATCCTAGGGTTACCATCATATTTCACGACAATTATTGATCTTTTAAAATATTAATGAGATTTTATTGATGAATAAAAATACCATTTTACACTTCATAACTATCCTGAACACAAATTTCATATTTCCCCTCTTTCTCACAAACTGTTAAGACATAAGGATTCAAAATAAGAAAGAATCATGTGTAGGAGGATTTGATTTCAATATTGCATGATATATTATTTATATTAATTTCATTTATTTTATGAAATAGATAATTTTATGTATCATCCTGATTTTTTTAAGAAATTTTACTATTTAAATAATTTGAATTAATAAGTAGATAGTGTTACATGAAATACCGTGTTTAAATAAACAGTGATATACTCTTAAAATATTATTATATTAACACCATTATTATAACATTGAAATTAAATTAGAGGGTATAAAAAGGAGTAACTAAACTATGAAATATATTTATTAATTATTTAGAAATAAACACTTGATTTTTACTACAGTCATTTTATTAATAAAAAATAAGTGTTCTTAAAAAAATGATTTTATAACTTTTTGTGAGAAAATCAAGTAACTAAAACTTCAGTCATAAAAAAACTAATTTTAAAAAATAAAATTCATTTTTAAATTTATCATGCTAAAATTAGTTTTAGATTAATTTTTTAGAATTTTCTATAAATTTCTAAATTTTAATGAATAGTGAAAAATACTAATTTACATTGAAACTATATTTTATTTAAATAATTTAAAAATTAAAATTACATTATGGATTAGTTTTAAACCATAATTAGTTCCTTATACTTATAAATAACATAATTGTTTAATAAATTTTGTATATAAATGTAGTATTAAACCATTTCATACGTAAAAGGGAATTTTTCAGAATTTTTTTTCTATTGCGCTTCCTTGGATTAATATTAAATTAAATTATGCCACTTATTTGTTTTAAATTTTAAGAAATAGATTCCATATTTTGAATTATGATGTCAAATTTTAGTAAATATTGATTTTCCCCCGTATGAATAGTAACTTTTGTAATTTTTGTTACAACAGTAAAGGGAAAATCAGGTAATTAAGAGTAAAATTAATATGATGTGGACTATAAAATTACTCTAACACTTGACCAAAATTTATTTATGGATTAAATTTCTACCATAATCATCCAAGGGTCTAATTTTTGACTATTTTATGCCTTTTCGATAAGATTATAACTTTTATATTATTTTATTTTAAGAAAAGTCAAACGTGTAACACTTGTGTTTTTTATAGGTATAATAATTTTAGTATACTGTTATCCAAATATATGATCAAATATAAATATTTTTTTGAAATATAAAATATTTATATTCATCATGTAATTTTTTTTAATTTTTATTGAATAAATAATTATCTTAAATGATTACGTAATAATGACGGTATAGTTATTGAATTAATGGAAAAATCAAATAAATTTTATTAAAACTATTGAAAAAAAATATAAATTGAGATAATTAAGTTTATATAAGAATTGAATATATTACCATGACCATTTTTAGATATAATAAAATGTTTGGTTCTAAATTGAATTGTTTTTTTATGTCTTAATTTAAAACTAATGAATAGGGTTATAAGTGAAAATAATTATATTTCACAAATATAATATGGTAATAAACTATATAGAAATATAAAAAAATATTATATTATCAAATATATAGGATAATATATGGTCTAAAATTTCATCCCCTATAAAATTATAGTAAATTTTGAATCATTTTTCTCTAAAATGGTCTTATTTTATTTTAAAACATGAGTAATTCCCAAAACACCTCTCTCCACCCCTTATAAAAATCACCATATCTCCTTGCACCATCAAAGAAATTAATATTTTAAAATATCATCCAAAAACTCTTTTACCCACTCTCCTGATTTCCAACATCTACTTCTCTTACTAAAATACTAAATCCATGATTTTTAAGGGCTCTTTAATATATGGGATATTAAAGAGGTAGTATTTTCAAACTGCCTCTTTTAATTTCTTTTCTTCTTCTAACTTCTCCTCTCCTATTCCATTCATAAAATAATAATAAATCCATTATAATTTATATAATGAAATTTTATATTTATAATGTAATATATTTTATCCATACCTTATTCTCATCTCATACTATTCAATGAAATGAAACCATTATCCAAATGTTGATAGTTAACCGTCTCCATGGATAATAAGTTGTAGTTTCCCATTACCACCATCAAGGCTAGTCATAAAGCAATTATTAAGGTTAAATAAAATTTCATTAAGTAAATTATTACTTATTTCATTTTTTTGAACTAATATATAAACATAATATTATAAAAACTTAAACTAACATGTGGTGGATGGGAAAATAGAAAAAATAAACTCAACATTTAGCATTAAGATTTTCTTTTACTAAACAATGATATATGAGTATTTTTAAACTTATGGAAGTATAAGAAAACCATTACATTTCAATTTTAGAAAATAATTCCCATTCTACAAGAACATCTATAATTATACACAAGTGAACCGATCGTGAAACCATGAAACGATCAACCCCAGAACTATGAAATTAAACATTTTTACTCTTAAAAATTACCATAAATGAACTTAATATAATTATAATAAATAAAATAAAACATGAAAATATTTTAAATTAATAATTTAATGTATATAATATTATAATACATTTTATTAAGTGCATATGCATAATGCATTCCAGTATAACTTACAGGGTCTCTCTGAACCTCCATATTTCATTTTGGTTATGATTTCTCTCTATTTTTTTCAATTTATGTCTTTATTAGTATTATATAATTATTTAATATTTTTTGCATAAGTATCATAAATATGTATGTATCTCATTTAATATTTATATTATGGGGAATTACATTGTTTAAATGGTTCCTTTCCCAAGTCCTCCCAACAAGAAAACCCAATTAACGATAAATTCACTCTTTTATACACATTTTTAAGTACACTCCATAAAATGCATTAAGCCCAAAATATTCTTCTAAAATCACTAAATTTTTCATGTAATCCTGATTTAGTTCATCCTTGTTTTTATTGAAATAATTATTCCTTTATCCCTTATAAAGTTACTTTATTCATTCCCTAATATGCAAAAAAAATAAGTGCCACATTTCTAATTTTACCTAACCACACTTTTTAAAAGTTTCAATTCATTTGGAAGTATTTTTTATTATTATTTTCTTAGTTTTTATCTATTAATGACCAATAAATATTTAAATCCCTTTTAAATTTATACCATTATTTGGAAACCTTTTTTATACATTTTAACATGATTACGATACCCATTTCTTTCCATGGGTAATGCTCATGTTTATTCCTTATGCATGCTTCTTTATATAGAACATATATGCACAAACATGTTATAAAAGGTTAACCGAGTTGGAAATATAATGCATCAAGTAATTTTTTATTCTCATGGCACATTATATATTAGATTATGGTGTAAAACTAATGTATTATGTGATAATGTCAACCATGTCATATATTATTGGTAGTTATACTTGACTCGAGTTTATTTAAGGATATATTTTATTGCCAAATTCTAATGTTTCCATTATCATATTCTTCCATCTTCTATATTTTATGCTTAAATATGTGCTTTCCTGAGAAGGGCCTTTATGATATCATGATATTTCCTTTAGATCATTTTATATGCTTCAATCCCATGTATTTTCACAAACTATTCTTTTTAGCTCATCCTTTTTGTCTATGTATTCCTCTGGTTATCCTACACAGTTATAGGATATAAAATGGAGTTAATATATTATTATGAAGTCTAATAAAATAATATTTCATTCTTGTTTCATGTTTCCAAATTATTTACATATTCTTTAAAATCTGTTGGACGTTTAGATCCTTGGTGTTTTACATTATGGATAATTATTCTTAAAATAATGTAATAATCTGTGTAAAAAACATGGGTTTAAATAGTTGATTTCATAGTATATTATATTTATTTTGGGTGACAAGTACTAAAAATCTTTATTAATAACACTAGGGATTATTCTATCAATATAGATTACCTTGGTTGAAATGTTTTGAATAATATGTAAGGATATATTTTTATTTATAATTTTGTCCTTATATGCTTATAGTTTCCTTTTTATATGCTCATTATATAGGTAATCACACCCCCATCCAATATTATTTTATCCTTGTTTTTATTGAATGTATTGAAATTGTAGAACCATTGCAAATAACCTTTGTTTTGGGGAATCTTGTGATTTCCCTAATGAGATGAGAAACCCATTAAGAATGGGAGATCATAACTCCTTGACAGTATTGGATCAGTTGGATCTAGTTATGAATAAAAATTTGAATCATGTAGAACACCATAATTATCTTAAGAAATATCATATTTTGGTCAAAGACATTATATGAAAACAGCCACCAATATTTAGTTGATATTTTGATCCTCTCCTTGCAATACAATTGATTAAACCCATTGAGAAGATATTTTCAATCTTCCAATATTCTAAATAATAGAAAGTCAGGTTAGAGGTATATTGTTTCAATGGGGAAGCTAATCAGTGGTGTATAGCCATCAAAAACTCTAGTATAAGGAAGAAAATTTATTCTAAGGATTGTTATGGGAACTATAAAATATTTTCCAATAAATATTTTCCCAGAACTCTTCATATCATTATAGAGTGGGAGTCCTTGAACAATATCAAAAAGAAGATGATTATATCAGATTTTGCAAGGAAAAAATTTCAAAGATTACACAATTTTCCTCTTCATTTTTCATGAACACTGAATGAAACATGGATTTCGTTTTTATGGTATTAAATCCAAATATATAAAATTATTTTCTGATTCGAGACATTGATAGATATGAGGATAGTGTATATTGTGACTTTTAGGTTGAGATGGAAATTGGAGACTTTTAGTGGTCTCAAGAGAGTGGTGATGAAAATAGGAATATATATTTTAATATGGGAGGATATTTTGATAATCCCCATGGAGGTAGGAAAACCCCACATCCCATATGTCAAATTAGTGGAAGGAAGCATCCTGGGAACTACTTAAAGGGGTCTAGAAGATTACTCTAATGATTAAAGGAAGGGTATAAAGATAATCATTTTCTATGTTATAAGAAGAATCCTAATAGTTTGGAATAATAATGGAATGTCTAGATCATCAGTCAACTTATGGTATTGCATTTCAACTAGAAATAGCATGGGAATTGTGTGATTCAATGACCAAATGTGAGGATTTTTTGACACAATCAATGAGAAAAAACCTTAAAAAATTAGTAAAGGGATTATGTTATAATTATTACTGAGGTGGATCCAAAAAACATTTATGTGGTGATAGGTACGTTGGTTATTCATTCTCTTATAGATAACATACTATTATATTCTAGTTCATAAAATTCTTTTTTATATTGTATGTTTATTAGAACAACTCAAACAACACCTAAAATTATAGTAGTTGATTTATCTGTGAGAAAAACTAATGCAGAAACTATTACATATTTATAATATAACTCATCTGTGGTCAAAGTTTGAGGATTAAACCTCCCATGATATATCATATTACTTTGTTGTATTTTGATGTTATATTCAGAATGGATTATATATCCTTAAATAAAGCCAATATCAACTGTCGTGACTTGGAGACAACTCTTCACATCCAAAGTCATCCTATTGTTATGTACAAGTGTAATGTAGAGGTTTATTCTCCTAAAAATCATAAAATCATGTGTCGATATTATATCCATTAGTTGAAGATATTTAAGTCAAATAATTGAGACAAAGGAGAGTATTATGCATGAATAAATTTTCATTGTGTTGGACTACGCAATTATGTTCTATAAAGAGTTTTATGGTATTAAAATTAACTGATTAGTTGGGTTATCAATTGAAATTAAAAATTTATCTATACAGATATAAAAAATACTAACAAGATGGACACCATTTATTTTTAATGATTGGGGAAGTAGTTATAAGAGAATCAATAAAAGGGTTACTACACCCGAGTGAATTACTGTGGGGTGTGCCAATCCTTTTCAGAAAGAAGATATATTGATCCATGCTCTTGTTATTTCAATGTTATGAGCTCAAAAACATCATTATAAATATCAATTTTCCCCTACCATGAATATATAAATTTTTCAATCAATTAAATTGGGACAATTATTTCTCTACAGTGGAAATTTGGTTCGTATATCACCAATTAAAGATGAGGAAAGAATATATTTCCAAGACTACATTCCAGATGAGGTATTGAAACTATAAGTTAATAGTGATACCCTTTAGATTCACTAATGGTCTTGAAATATTCATGAAATTTTGGAATATAGTATTTAGATATTACCTCACAAATTGTTTGCAATCATTATAGATGATATTATAAAATAATTTAATATAAGTGTGAGAATGATGATAATTTTAATACTATTTTGCAATCATTAAAATGGGAGAAAAAATATGTAAATTGTATAAAATGTGAGTTCTATATGGAATAAGTATCATTTTTGGGGAATGTTATCACCAGAAAAGGGATATATTTGTCTCCCTTTATGAAAAATGGAATTGTAGTGCGGCCCAATCCATCATATCTAATTGAGATCCATAGTTTACATGTTCTATAAGGGTATTACCAATGATTTGGGAGTAACGTCTCATTATTATCAAACCCACTAACCAAGAAGACTCAGAAGGGAGTAATGTTTTTCATGACAATTGAATGTGAAATTTTTTTCAAAGAGTTGAAGAATAGTCTTATCACTACACTAGTATTGAAACAATCTACAGGTATGGAAAACTCTATTATACACTTTGAAGAAATAATTGATTAATGTTTTTATTGAAAAAAATTATTAATTTAATATCCTCTACATCCATGAAGATTAATTTCATGTGAAACACTATCCCATGCATGATCTAGAGTTGGTGGTTATGATATTTTCATTGAAAATACTGTTGTATTATCTATATGGAATGAATTGTGAGATTTATATTTTTTCAAAGAGCCTAACATATATATTCACATATAATGATACTAATTTTCACCAGAAAATATAGTAATATATCATCATGAATTTGTTATATCAATCCATTACACTCCTGGTAATGAAAAAAAATGACAGATTCTCGAAGTAGAAAGGATCCTGCAACTTTATAAATGATGAGAATTTGTAGTGATCCAATATTCTTAGACTTGATAATGATATAACTTGGAATAATGTGGAAAGGAATATCATTATTCCTTTCTCAAATCATTAATCAACAATCCATTATTAGGAAAGTAAAGGATTTTAAATGAAATGATGTGTAAATTCAAAAGAAAGTTTATTCTATTAAAAAGAGGAAATACATAGAGTTTAAAATATATGAGTAAGTATTAATAAAAGTTGTGTAATGACTATGTGTACAAAAAAATACTAATATAATTATGGATATTCTTAATTATTCACATACCTCACCCTTCTCCATCCAAAAAGGGAGGAAAAGGATAAATTTGGATCTTCGACACCACAATTGGTGGGACAATATGAAGAAATAGATTTTTATTTATACATTAATTTTCCTAGTATGTTAGAAAGTGACGGCTAAAAAGAAGAAGTATAAGGTTATGATTCAACCATTACATATACCTACGAAGAAATGAGTAAAATCACCATGAACATTGTCACTGGAATTCTGATTACATATTGAGGAAATAATATGGCATGGATTGATGTAGACCATCTGACAATGAAAGATCACTTTATTGAAATTTTACAGGACTTATCAGTCAGGTATTTTTCATGGTTATACTTTATAGGATTAGTGAGGTTGTATGTATTATTATTATTGATGGTATCATATTGAGATTAAATATTTAGCTCTATGTTCAAGAAGGTCTCTAAAATTCTATAAACATTATGCGAAACGTCACTACGGCTTATCACCATCAAACTGATGGTAAGTCTGATCATATAATTCTTAAAATTTAAGACATTTTTAGAGAAATATAAATTTACTAAAAAGGAGTATTGGATTATAATATTCAAGTGGTTTAGTTCTCATACAATAATACACTCAATTAAAGAAACCAAATGTCTCTATATGAATCCCCTTATATATAGAGATGTAGAACACATTCATGTTGGGATGAAGTTAGTGAACATAAGCATTTTGTCGAAAATATATTCAATTAAATTTCATAAATGGTGAATCCCATTTAGTAGCACATAGAGGCTACCCAAAGTGGATAAAAGAGGAAAGCAGACAACCATTGAAAAGACATTGAGTTTATTTTTGGATATAACATATTTTTTCACATATCTCCATGGAAGAGAGTCATGAGATTTCGGATGAAGGGAAAGTTGTTTCCCATGTACATTAACCCATTTTAGATTATTTTTCACATTGGACATGAAGAATATCGACTATCACATCCACTAAACATGTCACAAGTACATGATGTATTCAACGTATCCCCACATAGTTAATATACATCAGATCCTTCACATGTAGTTAATTCATTGGTGGTACATCTAGAAAATTATATCTCTTCTGGGGATAATCCATTAACTAACATTAAACATATATATAAAGTTCTACGGCACAATACCACTCACTTGGTAAAAGTACTGTAGATGAACCACATTTCAAAGAGGTTATATGGAACCAATGAAAGAGATGCAGGATAAATACCCTCGCATATTTTATAATATTAATATGTAAAATTAAATTTCAATTGAAAATTTTAATAAGGTAGAAGAATATAACACCTTGATATTTTTTATGAAATATTTCTCTTCAAATAATTAGATTTCTTTGATAACATATTTTGTATGCAATACCATGTTTAAACAAACTATGATATACAATAAAAAAACTTATTATTGTTACATAGACAGTATAAATTATCCATTTAATTAGTGGGTATGGATAACAATAACCATTTTATGAAACATTATAAATATTTATTAGTAAAAAAATACTAAATTTATTTCAATGTCATCTTACTCATAAAAAATTGTTTCATCCAAAAAGGATTTAATTTTTTTCTATGTCAAAATAAATATAATTAATTATGTAATTTTTACAAAATTATGTTTTATAAAATAAACATAATTTTTTTCACCATTTTAAAATCATCATTTGAGGAATTTTAAATAATTTTCTAAACAATTTCAAATTTCAACAAATATTAAAAATACTTATTTAAAAAGAAAACTACATTTTCATTAAAGAATATAATAAGTGGAATTATATTTTATATTATTTTGAAACATTATTATTTCTTTATGAATATATATAATTTCTCTTCATATAAATTAATTTTATACATGAATTTATTATGAAAACATTTTATACTTAAAATGCTATTTTTAAGAAAAAAATGTTTTTGATTATGTTTTTAAATTTTAATATTAAATTAAATTATCCCAATTCCATGTTTTTATTTTTCTTTAAAAAATATCCATATTTTTAATTAGGCTTTCTTGATTTAATAAATATACAAATTTTATTTTTGGATAATATGAATAATAAACTGAGTAATATTTTTTACAATGGTAAATGGTAAATCGGTTAATTAAGTGTAAACATAATATTATAAAGACTAAAAAATTACCCTAATAATATCCAAAATTTTATTTTATAAATACATTTTGACAATAATAATCCATGTTTAGAATTTATGATCATTTTTAGGCAATTTTAGAAGATTATTACCTTTATAGTGTTTTCTTCAATGAACTTTTAATCATTTCACACTCGTGTTTTTAATAAGTATAATATTTGTAATATGGTTTTATATAATGGATATTTTAGAATATAAATTTCCTTTTGAAATAAAAAATATTTATCTTCATAAAGGTAATTTATTTTCAATTTTAGTGAATAAATATTTACATTAAATTTTCTAAACAATGATGATTAAGTAATTATTCAATTAATTTAAAAAATCATATAAATAATGTAAAAACATCCAAATGATTATAACTGGATATATTTAATGTCTTCCAATAATTATAAATATTAACACGAAATGTTTATAATATAATAAAATATTTTTTGAGTTTAAAATATTGTGTTTATGTATTTAGATTCAAAGTAATGAATACTGTCAAAATTGACAACAATGATGTTTCATGAATATAATATTTTTGTAAAGTATATAATTATCATATAATATATTATATAATAAAGTAATTATAATATAGGGTCAAATATTACATCCCCTATACATATATAGGACATATGGAAAATTTTGGATCTAGAGTAGTTCAATTATATTTTAATATTTTGAGGAATTCCAAAAAACACCCCTCTTGTCTCCTTATAAATACCAAACCTTCTCAACACACCCTCTAAGACTTGAAGATTTAAAATATTTAAGAAACACTCTCCACCCCACTATTATCAAGTCAACGTGATACTTATGTAACCAAAATACCAATTAATATTTTTTCAAGGGGTAATTTAAGGAGGTGATATTAAAGATACAACATTCTCAAACTACCTCATTTAATTGTTTTTCTTCTTCTACCTTCACATCATATCATTAATAAATCAATTCATAATAACTCCAATATCATTTATATATAAGAATATTATATTGATAATGGAATATTTTCTATCCATCCATTTTTATCATCTACTCTTATTCAAATAATGGAATATATTCTCAAAATTTTGGAAGTTAGCAATCTCAATGGATAATGAGATTTAGTTTTCCAATATCATCATTAAGGAAGGTCATAAAACTATTATTATGGTTAAAAAATATTTTAATAATTAACATATATTAGTCAATTAATTATTTGGAACTAATATATAAACATAATGTTTTATAAAATGAAACTAATGTGTGATGGTGAGAGAATCCACCAAAATAAACTAAACACTTATCATTAACCTTTTCATTTTAGAAAAAATGATATATCTAACAATTTAAACATATGGGTGTGTATTAACACCATTCATTTCACATTTATAATAGTATTAATATTCAACATGAACTTACCTAATTATATTTTGGTGAACCGACCATTAACCAATGAAACAAGCACCTCCAGAATGATGATATTTAACATTATAACATATTGAAATGGACATAAATGAACAGAATATAGTTATAAAAAATAAATTATATCTGTAAGATTATATTTATTAAAAAATTAGTTAATATATATTAATTATATTGGACATTAACTATAAGTGAAGAACACATTTTTATATAAGGTAAGGGGATAACCACCAGACAGATCCTCTTCTTGTCCGAGAGAGAACACCACACGCACTGCAGTCTTTTAAAATTTTCCAAACATTATGTTTCTTGGTTCCAATACTCTGCCACTTCCTCTTGAGCTAACACAGTACATTCCTAGTTATTAATTCATCTATTGGTTGCAGTAAAGTAACCAAGTGGGGGTTGAATTGAATATTTTTAAAAATTTCTGTTCGAAAAGTATTCATAAAAGGTTCCCCAATAAAATAAATACTACCTAGTTAATCAAATTAATATTTTTATAAAATTTTAACTATTTAAATAAATTTTAAGAATATTAATTAATTCTCACAAATCATAATATCACTTATTAACATTACTTTGGATGATATTGTAATAATTCAAAAAAAAATTAACCTCTTTCCAAGATTAACTATCTAAGTAAATTTAGTGATTTCTTAATTATACAATAAAATAGAGAAAACTAAATTAATCAACACATCACATATAAAAAAAATTGTTCATTATAAATCAAAGAATTAATCCACTACACTTGGTGATCAACTAGCACCAAGCAGTTTATGATACTAAACGTGATCCACACCCTGGATCAGTGTAAACAACAGTACAGATAACTATCCAGGTCACATGACCTCTTCCATAGTTATTCATGGGTATAAACTAACATGTCACGGAGGGACCTATTCAACCCTTATCCATGGGAGTAAAAAAGTGTAAAATTATGTGAGAGGAAGGATATATAGTATCCTCCATTTAAATGAAGTACAAAATGTTTATTTTTATACAGAAACACACACACACTTCTAAAAAGATTAAAACAATACACAACATAGCATATAATGATGAGCTAAGGTTAGTAGTTCATTGAGTGTTAGTATATGCAACTCTTGAAATCTAGGATCAAGAAGATGTCAAAATTGAGTCATCTTGCGATAAACAGAGTATCACAAGACTGATGCTCTGGTTTCACGTTAGAAATAGCTAGTGTTCTTCATGTATTTGGTATTGCGAAGATGCTATTAACTCTAATATATTTTATCCCGGATTTTGGTCTCTATAATACTTCATGTGTTATTCAGATGTATTGAGTTTCATGTGATGGTTCTTTTCTCATGAATTCACATGCTTTTTTGTTATCGTGGGATTTTTTTTTTGGGACACACTTCTCTTTCTATACTTGGGGTGTATGTATTGTAGCCGAATGTATGCATGTATTCTACCCCTCATACCTTTTACTATCAAGTGACATGTATATAAAGAAATATTAATTATGTTAGTGAATTTAAAAGTATCAAATATGACTGATCGAAATTTAAATTGAAAATTACAAAACAGATTAAAGAATAGTGGCATAGTCTGTATAGAAATAGTGTAACTTGGAAATGATGTCTCCATGAAATGGTAACTCCTTTTTTCCTTTGAGTAGTGATATAGTTATAATGACTTAGTTTTATAGAGATCGGGAACTGATAACACATACGCGGTGTTTTGGTTCACGGTGTATGGTTATTTAGAAAACTTCAAACGGTGTCTAAGCATGGAATTGTGGTCACAGACTTCAACAGATCTGAAACTGGTTTCAATGCCTGGTCGTTGTGTATAGTCATAGACTCTGGGTCATGCATACTTGGTCATGGTGTCTGGGTCACGGTTCCTGGGTCATAGTGTCGGGGTCATGGTGTCTTGTCATAGTTTCTGGGTCATGGTGTCTAGTCACGGTGTCTGGATCCTTTTCCAGAAAAACGTAGCCTTTGTAAGACTCATGGTTTCTAAGACATATCCAAATATATGTATACAAATTTTAATAGTGATATTCATAGAATGGATTAAACATAATAATTTTTCAATGAAATCCATTATTACTCAAATTAAAAATGGTTTACAATAATCTAACTTCTCACTTAAGATCTTGGATAGGTTTATTTAAATCATAGAGAAACCAACCTTCTATAAACATGATTTTAGACATATTAAATATGTATAGTATTTTTTATCATTCGAAAATGATTAACAGAAGAGGAGTCATATATTCTCCCTCCTTTGAATTATCACAAATCATGTGACTAATATATCAATTCTTAGTGAATGTATTTTTGCCTTAGTATTCAGTTATAGTGCATGTCTCTCTCCTTATTGGGATTATGAGAAAGACTACAAAGTTAAATAATAGAATAGAGAAGAAGATTTCATATTGCAATATATGGAAAAAAGTGTCATTACAAATTGTAAGCAACAAATATTGGAGAAATAATTTCACCATAATACTCCATCTCTTTCTCAATTTCATCTTTGTTCTCCATGAACTTGTCCAACAAGGGAGTGAAATACTTCATATTTTGATCCTGTGTTTTCAAAGCTTCAGTGATAGGAGTTATTTTCATATTCCCTACAAGGTACATGAAATGGATGCTTAGAGAAAATCCAGTTGATGTAGATTCCACCTTATTAGTAATTTCCTCTTGATCATCATTGGAAATCATTGAATGAATTCTCACCAAATGAATAAAATTTTCACTATTCTTGGAATCCACTGATAGAGACTCTTTTTCAATGCCACTTAGTACATACTAAATTTCTTCATTAACAATTATTTTGAGCATATCACTATCAATTGAGCATTGAGAGGATTGTCCGGATGCACTGGAAGCTGTAATAGCTGACGTAAGATACTTAAGTTGATTAAGAACTTCATAGAGGCAGCATTTATACTAATTAGACAACTTTTTAATTCAAATAACAATCTCATGCATCTCTTGAACAATTTACTTATTTCTTTCATCCACCATGTCAGCTAAGTAAGTTAGGTTAGGTTGAATCAAGGAGGCTACTTTCTGTGGAATATGACCACTAACATCCTCAACAAGATGAGAAATACGTTCTAGTATTTAGTACATCACTCTCTGCATTTCATCAACCATAACTCTGAGAGAAATCATTTCATCACTGGTATGTTTGTTCTCATCTCTAACATCTAGAATTTCAGGAAGCATTTTCGGATGAATCTTCCAAATAATGTTCCCTAACAACAGGATAGCATCTCTTCCACTCAAGTTTGTCATATAAGAATGTGTAGTATTCATGAGCTTTTCAACCCTAGCTAATAGGGTAGTTCCAATTTCTTCCAAATCATCCTTACTCACCAAGGTGGAAGGTTCTTGTGAATGTTCAAGGTTAGGAGCTAAGATATTATTAGGTTATGTTATAACTATATCAACTAGAGAAGATATTGGTTTCAATTGAGACACAGTAGAAAGATTTATACCCTTAACTGAGGCTTCCTGGGAGAAATTTAAATCAAAATTTCTAGTAAACTTTTACGATGTATCCATAGTGCATGAGTCAACAGGATTGAGAACTTCAACACTTTCATGATTGGAGAGTTTCTCCACCTCAACATGTTCATCTTTATCAAGACTAAGATATTTAAATCCTTGATCTATTTCCACGATTTCATCCCCAATAGCCTCACCCATTTCCTCTGTAGCTAATTGAAAGGCTTGTTCCACTCTCTATCCATTTGATGGTATAACCTCAAGAACATATTGTTTATCTAAATGTTCGTCATAAGTAGCTATTTTCTCAAGAGAGATATCTTCTTGTAAATTTTTCTATAGAATATCCTTTTCTCTTTCAAAAATAGATGATTCTTATTTGGAGGTAGGTTCTTCTTCCAGATCAACAATCACTTCTACAACAGGTACTTAGTTGTAAATTTATACTTGAGAAGTAGGTTCACTGTCTTCCACATCTAAGATAGTTTTCCTCGTAGGTTAAATAGCCTCTTCATTATCTTCCTCATCATAGTAGTCAATGATTTGATCTGGTTCCAAACCATGATTAGGAATGTCCATAGGTCTTGAAGACTATACAAATGGGATAATGTTTTCATAGCCAATCTTAGTATCTTCCACTTATGATTTTCTCCATGGATTCCAACTTATTTATATTCTCTTGACTGTAACTTTTGAAATAAAAAATTTATTAAACTTTCATCTGGTCCAACTACCCCTTTAACATGAACCATAGCTGATATTAACCTTGTGTAGAATATGGAGGTTGACTTGATTGTTGTCTTGATCAACTCACACATATAGAGTATAACATACATACATAGGTTGTCTTGTGACTATTCTTCAAATGATTTATCAAAAATAAATCTTGGTATTTCAGTGTACCAATATCACCTTTTCCTAGGATGATCAGATTATGAACAAATTTAAACAAAAGTCTGGTTTCCTAATCTACCTCCGCATATATAGATATTCTCTTCATTTCATTCCTTTTTAAGCTTCTCAAGGATTCCTATTATACAAATATCTCACTTGGAGGTGGAGGACCTCTCTGGTAGTCCTAAAAAATAAACTAATGTGGTATCCTTTGGCACGTTTCCCATAACCACGAAGAAAAAGTACACATTTTTTCCATTGATCTAGCTTCTCAGAACAAAATCATATTCTGTATCAAAAGAAAATTGAACAAAATGATAAAACGGTGCAACTAGATTGAAATATATCATGCTATTTTCCTTGGTGAACTAATCCAGCCACCCTTTCTCTTTTAGAACGTTAAATAATAAAGGCCTACTTGACAGCAGCCACTTGGGGAAAATTTCCTTTTTGGGTACCATTGTTCTGTCCACCATGTTCTGATTCGAAGGACCATCTGGCACTATCTTCGATGCTATTTTCATATTTTACATTGATCATCACTTCTCTGGGGTTGATGAAGATGGAAGTTTCATTCTATGTATTCAATGAAGGTTCGAGGGAGAGAAAGAGAGAGAAAATTAATGATTTGAAAGAGGGTTTACGGTTTGAGAAAAAAGTTCCCTAGTGAAGAATGGAGTGAAACCACTTTCGTTTTTATCATTTATGGTTATCAATTATCAAAAAAATCAAAAGCATAGGAAACTATAATAATAAAATAATAAATTATCGTGATACAGGTTATAATTTGTAATCCAAACAATAAAGTGTCTTTACTAGAAGACTATGATAAGATTTTACCATAACACTAGAACTGGATTTAACGGTGAGTCCGTAACAGATTTTCACGGTAAGACCATAACAGGTTTTCACATTGAGACAGTAAATGTGTGATTTCTAAACTGTGTGATCGTATTTTTTGTGATGGTTTGATCTAGACAGTAACTCAATTATAGTAAATGTGTGATACCGTAATCATGAAACTAAATATTTTAAGACAATAAAATTATAGAACTGTTAGGGTTAGATAGTAATCATAAGACGATGACTTGTGATACCATAAACTGTGAAGTAGTAAGCTGTAAAAAAGTACACTTACTACTTAAGATTTATCATTCCCAACTCATCTATTATGTAATCTATTCATTCAGAATTTAATGGTTTGGTGAATATATCCAAATGGTGATATTCAGTTCCAAGGAATTCCAATGTGATATCAACTTTTTGATAATGATCTCTCAAAAAGTGATGTATTACAACAATATGATTTATACTATAGTGTAAAAGATGATTTCTTGGGATGGTAATAGCACTTTTATTGTCATAATTTATAGATACATGCTTGAATTGATATTCATAGTCTAGTAATGTGTGTATTATCCCCAAAATCATTGCACAACGAAAACCAGCTGAAATGCATTCATCTTATGTAGTTGATAATGCAACAGTTTTTTGTTTCTTACTACACCATGATACTAGTAACTTGCCAAAAATGTTACATGTTCTAGGGGTTCTTTTTTATATAACTTACAACAACTGAAGACATCATCAGAATAACAAACTAATTCAAATGATTGACCTATGGGATAGAACATTCCTAGATTGGGTGTATGCTTGAGTTATTTTAAAATTCTCTTAACAACATTTAAATGATATTCATTAGGGTTTAAATGAAAACGAGCACACATACATTCACTAAACATAATTTCAGGTTGGCTAGAAGTTAATTAGAGTAATCTTCCAATGATTCCTCTATAACTGGTTTGATCAAAAGATTTTCCATCTTCATCAAGATCCAATATACAAGTAGAACACATTGGAGTGCCACTACATTTATTGTTATCTATTCCAAAATAGTTTAGAATATTTCTAGTATATTTTATTTTATCTAAAATAATACCATCAATATTTTGAAATATTTGAAATACAATAATGAATTTTAGTACACCCATTAAACTCATTTCAAATTCATTTTGCAGCATTTTAAAAAATTCAATACATAAATAATTTCATGAAGATCCAAATATTATGTCATCTACATAAATTTGAACTGATAAAACACCATTTGAAAATAATTTTATAAAAATTTTAGGATCAGCTATTCCTTTTTTAAAACCTTTGGAAAAATTAAAAGTACATATTCTATCATACCAAGCCCTTGGGGCTTGTTTTGAACCAAAGAAAGCTTTTGAAAAATTAGAAATATGATTCGGAAAATGAGGATTTGAAAATCCAGGGGGTTTCTCAACAAAGAAATATTTAGCAAAATACCCATTTAGGAATTCACTTTTAACATCCATTTGATATAGTTGTAAATTTATAAGTGCATCATAATAAAGTAGAATTCTGATGGCTTCATGTTTAGCTAGTGGTGAAAATGTCTCTTCATAGTCAGTTCCTTCTTCTTTACTATATCCTTGTGCAACCAATCTAGCCTTTTTTCTAACTATGTTACCATATTCATATACTTTATTTCGAAAAACCCACCTAGCGCCTATGGTAAATTTGTCTTTAGGTCTATCAACATGTTTCCATGCATTGTAACTTTAAAACTGATTAAGCTCTTCTTACATAGACATCACCCAAAATTCATCATTGATAGCATTATTAATGTTTTTATGTTCAAGTTTTCACAAGAATACATGATGTTCAACCTGATTTCTATGAGATGCTCTAGTTTGATTTTATTTATTTAATCTCTTATAACATCATCTAAATGATGGTTCTTAAGATTTATGACAACTCTATAAAATGAAGGACTAGTGATTTTAGTTTCTTAAATAGGTTTGGTTTTATTATGACACGAATATAAAGAATTTAAAAATATGGAAATTTTCACATATTCCTTTATAGTATGGTTAGAGGATTTTGAATTAATATCAAAATTTCATTCATCATCCTCTAGGTTCTCTAGAGAGGTGTTAACCTCATGTGGATCTGTTTCATCAAATTTGAAATGGATAGATTCTTCCCAACATTTAGTTCTTTTCTTAAACAATATATAGGCTTTAATATAGATTGAATATCCTAGAAATAATCCTTCATAATTCTTGGATGCAAATTTTTCAATATTGTCCTTAGTATTAAAGATATAGACATTACAAAAAAACATTGATGTGGCTAACATTGGGTTTTCTATTGTTCTATAATTCATGTGGTGTTCTTTAAAGAATAGGTCTAATCAAGACACTATTGAAAATATAGGATGTTGTATTTAAAACATCGCCCCAAAAATAAATAGGTAAGTCACATTAACTGAGAATGGTTCTAGAAATTTTATTCAAGGTATTATTTATTATTTCTACAACTCCATTCTCTTGAGGTATTCAAGGGGCGGAGAAATTATGGCTATAGATATTTTGTTAGAAAAAGGATTTAAAATCATGGCTTTCAAACTCATGGCCATGATCACATCTTAGGGATGTAATTCTTAGTACACTATGATTATCTACTGTTTTGGAATATTTAGTAAAATGAGATAAGGTTTCACTTTTGTGAGCCCAATAAAATGTTCATGTATATCTAGAAAATTCATCTACAAGAACATAAACATTGTTCTTCCCATTTAAACTATAAACTCTTGATTGTCCAATCCAATCCATGTGAACCAACTCACACTACTAGAATTCTGGGCAGTTGAGCGCGTTAGTTTTAGAGGCCGGCATTTGGTGGTCGCTAAAAGGGGTATTAGCGGCCACCAAATAGCGGTCACTAATACTGAAATAAAAGTTAGTGGGATTTTTCCAACCTTTTGGCAGCATGTATTAGTGGCCGCTATTTGGTGGCCGCTAATACTGAAGTAAAAAAATCAGCAGGATTTTTCCCTCATATTCTTCAACAAGACTTGTAACACACTTCTCTGCCGGCCACCGCCACGCCACCCCCTTCCACCCCAACCCCGCCTCAACTCCAACCATCCCAAACACATCATTGCACCTCCAGTGGCCCTATGGTCTCCCCCCGACATCACCCCACCACAAAAAACTCCCCCTAACCAACATGAACCCTCCCTGGCCGCTGTGCATCCTCCATGGTCAGTGAGCCAAGCTGGTGGACCATTCGTGTGTTACCTACTACATCATAGACTGAAAATCTCATTTTTTTTGGGGGGTTGATCTTTAGTGGCTGCCATTTGGCGGCTGCTAAAGGCTTTAGTGACAGCCCAAAAACGTCCGCTGTTTGGCAGACGCTAGGCGGACACGAAAGGCCTTTAGCGGTCGCCAAATGGTGCCCGCTAAAGCCCTTATTTGTAGTACTGTCAAGAGGATAATAAGTTGTAAGTTATTTATTTTATTTGAAGGGCATTTTGTGTTGACTTTCTCTTTTGACAAGATTTACACACTTTATCATTTGGAAACTCAAGTATGGGGTCGTCTTTGAATAATATTTTTCTATTTACCTTTCTAAGTAACTGATTATTATATTTTATTAGTATCCTAGACCAATTCCAAGATTATTTTTGAAATACACACAAACATGAAGCATTTTGAGATTCTAAACAATCTATGTCAGTACAGTACACATTTTCATTTCTTAATGTAGAAAAAACTAATTCAGTTTTAGTGTTTAAATGATATCAAACATAATTCTAAAATTTAACATCAAATCCATAATCACATAGTTACGAAATACAAATTATATCATATTTCAATCCATCATTAAAAAGCACATTGGAAATTAAAACTGAGTTAGAGTTACCGATTTGGCCAAGGCCAATGATCTTTCCTTTGGCATTGTCACCAAAGGTGACATGTCCACAATCAATTTTTATTAAATTCATGAATCATTAATAGTATCCTATCATGTTTCTTGAACACCCACTTCCCATGTACCATATGATTTTATAAGATCTCTTTAAGCAGCCATCTGAAAAAATAGTCAGATAAAAATAGATTTCGGTACCCATATTTGTTTGGGTACAGTAAAATTAGTCACTAGTGAATTAAGAACCCACTTCTCCCTCAATGGATTCCTATATGTATTATGTAATGTGATTGAAAAATTAACTCTATTTGGTCAAGAAAATATTTAAGTAGTAGAGGGTGTATCATAATTTGAAATAGCTGAATTTTTTTCTGAACTAAGCGTAAAGATGTATATCCTAGACCTAAAAACAATATTTGTTCTTCCAGAATTTCTTTTACCAGGTAGATATCCAATAAATGTAGTATATTTAGGAGAAATATATTTACCTATAATTTTTTCCAATGTATCTTTACCATTATTACACCTTTCAAGATCCTTTTTCAATTGCAAATTAGGTAGCTTTAGTTTATTATATTCTTTGAGTAATTGATAATTTTTCTCCCTTTCTATATTAAGTTAAGTTTTAACAGTTGAGGTAAGAGAATGATGTTTCTTTAAAGATTAGTATTTATCTTTTAGTTCCTTACATGTCTCTTAAAGCATATTACAGTACTCAACCATTTATTCGTTAACCAGATTTTCCTAGACACTCTAATCTTCAGAATAATAGGAATTGTATACAGTAGATTCCAGTGTTACCTTGTCTTTTTCATAAAACACATATTGTCTTTCTTGTCATGTTCATCATGTGAAGATCCTATATAACTCGAAATATCCTCATATTCACTCAATGATTCTTTCATTTACTTTTTATACTTTCTATATTTGTCCTCAAATTTATTTTTGTAGTTTATCTTGGGATAATCAGGTTTTATGTGTCCCTTTATCTTACATTCATATCATACAATCTCATCAAAATTTTCACTTCTTTTCTGATCTTTCTTCCATGTTTTTTTGATCGTATCCTCTCCTCATGTTAGGTTTTCTAAAAAATTTATTCTTCTTGTAAAATATCTTAAACAGTATCGCTTATTGATCAATCCCCTCATCATCTTTAGATGATGATTGTTCACTACTTTAACTATCTAAGGAGACATCCAACTTCCCTTTCTATTTGTGTTTAGAGGTGGTGGTCATAAATGCTACAGATTTTCTTTTCGGTTTATCCCCCTCTTCCATGTTGACTTTATACTCCTCATCATACATCATTAGTTTCACAATAAGGTCATTAACAGGTAACTTGCTGATTTCACAAGAATCTATAACAGAGATAGATGTTACTCTCCATATATCAGGTAGTCATCTTAGAATCCTCATAATTTTTTCTTTAAAAGTAACTTCTCTTCCAAGGGAAATCATTGTTTTGACAATTTCATAGAACCTATGTTACTTGTCAGAAATAGGTTCATCAGGTTTCATTTTAATGTTATAATATTTAGTTGTATAAGAATTAAGTTTCATTTTTTTCACACTATATGTTCCTTCTTATAAAATAGATAAAGAATCCCAAATTTCTTAGGAAGTTTTACAAAAAGAAATTTGATTAAATTCCACATCTCATATGGATAAATATAAAGAATTCATGGCTTTATAATTGTTATTTTAGGAATTATTGGTGGCTCCATCCCATGTGATTCTATCATTAGCAAAAAAGTATTTCTTAGCAATAATTGATGACAAAATTTCAAAACCCATACTTTCTAAATGAATTTTCCTTTTAATATTACATTGGGAATAATTGGTTCAAATAAATAATGGTCGTATGTTTTTTGAAGCACCTTCAAGTCTATTATCCATAATAAAGAAATACTTTAAATTATCTAGAAATATAGAATTAACGGAAATTTAAAAATTCTTAAAGTACAACTAAAATCACAGTTGACTAGGGTTAAAAACATAGACTTAATTGTAATAAAAAACAATCCATTGATACCAAATGTTGTTTGGAGTAGAGTAATCAAGAAGTTGTGATTTGTTTATCTATAAAAATTTCCATTTGAAAAGTAATCTTAAAAGGATCCACAATAAATTAAAAACATCCCAGTTAAACAATGTAATACGGCTATGAAATTTTTACTATTTAAATAACTTCTCAAAAGATTTCTTAATTCTTAAAAATCATAATATCAGTTATTGACGTTACTTTAAAAGATATTATAATATTTAAAGTCAATTATAACTTCATTATAATAAGATTAACTAACAATGTAAATTTATTAATTTCTAAATTATATAGCAAGACATAGAAAACTAAGTTAATCAACACAGTAGATATAAATCAAGTGGTTCAGTATCAAGCAGAGACCTAATCCACTCTAATTGGAGGTCACTTGGCACAAAGTAGTTTATATTAATAAACTTGATCAATACCCTAGATCGGGGTAAACAATAGTACATAGGACTATCTAAGGAACATGACCTCTTACATGGTTCATCGTGTGTATAAACATACAGGTCACACAGGGACCTCTTCAACACTGATTTTTGGGAGTAAACAAGTGTAAAAGGATGTGAGAGGAAGTATATCTTGTATCATCTAGTATAATATAAGAGATTGTGTGTGTTTTTATAAAGACACAAACACTGTTCGAAAGATAACAATAGTACACAACAGAGAAAAAATTATTATATAATGTCAAGTGCTCTTAGTGCTACTCAATGTAGATCTGGACATCTAGGATGAAGTAGACGTCAGAATCAAGTCCTCTTGCAAGAAATAGAGTATCACAAGACAAATTCTCCAGTTTCTAGTTAGTTCTATCTCATGTTCTTCGTGGAGTTGGTAATGCAAGGATTCTATTGACTTTGATCTATGGTATCCCAGATTTTGTTATTCGATAATGCTTTGTGTGTTCTTCAGATCTAATGAGTTGTATGGGTTGGTTATTTTCTCAAGAATTCTCATTCTTCATCATTATCATGCACTTTTTGTTTTTGGGATACACTTATCTTTTTATTAAGGGAGTGCATGTTTTTTAGCCAACAAGATGAATTTATTCCGCCCAATGTACCTTGTACTTTCATGTAAAATGTCAACAATGAAATATTAATTATGTCAGTGAATTTAAAATACTATAATATGACCGTTATAAATTTAAATTGAAAATGAAAAAATAGATTAAAGAACTATGTTATAGTCTATCTAGAAATGGTTTCACTTGGAAATGATGTCTCCTTGAAACGGTGTATCCTTGTCCTCATATTATTGGTGAGACAGTTATGATGACGTAGTAGTATGGAGACTAGGAACTGGTAGCAAAGATGTGGTATTTGGATCATGGTGTATAGCCCTTCTACAAACATCAAACAGTGTCCTGGCATGGAATCGGTGTCACAGACTTCAACGGATTTGAAACTAGTTTCAATGTCTTTTCACGATGTCTAGTAATGGCGTCTAGGTCACCGTGTATGTTCACACTATCTGGGTCATGGTGTTTGGTCAAGGTTTCTAGGTCATGGTGTCTGGTCACCATGTCTGGTAACGATGTCTCGATCCTTTTCCAGAAAAAACATAACCGGTCATAGACTCACAGTTTCTCAAACTTATCCAAATATCTATATATAGACACAAATAAGGATATTCTTAGAATGGATTTTACTTAATAATTTATTAAGGAAATCCATTATAACAAAAATTAAAAATGGTTTTCAATAATCAATAATAGAACATAAGATCATCGATAGGTTTATTTAAATAAAAAAGAAACCAACCATCTATACAAATGAGTTGAGATAGATTAAATATCTATAGGATTTGTGATAATTAAAACAGGATTAACACTTGAGGATTCCAATATCATCCCCTCCTCATCGGATCCCTCTTGCTACTTCCCAGGCCCCCTAGATCCTTGGTATATGTTGGATCCTCCTACTTTGACATCCATCTTCCCCATTTTTACTTTTCCTCTTGTCTCCCCTCTTGTCTCCCAGGTCGATGTCACCCGCATTGCCACACTGGTTTCCCCCTATCCTTCCTGCAATGGTATATCCATCAGAGAATCCCTCTGAAGCTCGTCTCATTCTTCTTCCCTACCTTCCTTCCCGGTTGTCTCCATGTCGATGGTGCATGCATTGAGAGAGGTTTCCTACATATGTCTAGTGGTCCATGTGTCTGCCTTCTGGAAGGTGAACGCCTCCTGGAAATGGGATCTGGTAGCCCACTTTGGGGCTTCTCTGATATCATCTTCTATCTTTTAGGGAATTTTATGCACATAGGGCTCTTCTTTCCTACGCAAATCTCAAGAAATCATTTGAACTCCAAATTCATCATTCTCCACTCAGAGAATAACTTCTTCCTTGCATGTTGTAAGTCTCCCAGGTCCTTGAGATGATGGATCATTAACCTTTCCTAATAGTCCTTAGAGGATCATAGGGGAAAAAAGAGTTCGACATCTATGGATTGGATGAGACTCCCTGGGCTACCACTGCCTTTCTAGAACTATGGATTTTTCAAATCGATTGGGGATTCCCTTGGGTGGATACCTGTGTTCATATTGCAGAACCAGGCTTTGTTCAACAACCTAGGTAGCCCTCATCTTTGTGCAAATGGAAATATTCTACCCTTTTCTGGAAAATATCCAACACCAGGTCAAGGACTCCTTCAGTTGGATTCAGATTATTTCATACCATGAATTCCATAGATAGAGCTCGCATTGCCTTCTCAAGGGTCACTCCTTTCAGGTTTTCTATCAACGTTACCATGGAAGTCTATGTGACCTCCCTAGAACAGGTGGGAAGGGACTTTTGGATTCCCCCATGAAACATTGATCCTCATTAAGTAGATATAGAGGTGGATTAGGCCCATGGTTTGGATCCTTTACCTCCCCCTTCAAACCCTGATCAAGCACTTCCACCTACACCATGTCCAGTTGGTGATTAAGCGGTTAGTCAGGAAATAGTGACCTATGTTCTAGGGTGGATCCCACCTATATTGGTCAACTCTTCCCAATCTTCTTTCCCCAGCTATATGCACCCTCTTGATGTTTTTCGTATGGAGTTATTGTAAGGATTATCTCTTTAAACCTCTTTTCATCTGTCCTTTACCCCTATTCTTAGATCATACCTGATGTATTTCTAAAGATTATGAGTGTGTTGTCATAGATTTCTCTCCAAAAAAAGGTTTATCCTTCTGATGGGATCCATACATCTTCTATCTTGGAATCTATTTGGGTTTCTATAATATGCTCTCCCTCCCAGAATACATGATTCAAAAATAGTGGTGAATCATCCTCTACTGGCCATCAGAGTAAGCTAAATTCTTACCCTCAAGATAACTCCTCAACCCCAGCGGTGCTCATTGCTAAGGATACTATAATATAAAGGTGTTCCAAATCGATTAACATAAAGGTGAGGTCACCCTCCCACTTCAAGAAGGCTATGTATTCTAGGGCCAATAAAAAACACTCTTCCAAAAATGACTCCTCTGCTCATATAGAATTATCAAGGTGTTGGATCTTAGGTTAAGAAAAATTTATTAGATTCTGAGACATTCATACATAAGGAAGATATATTTTCCATCCTTGAACACATAAAACATCCCACCAAGATCGGTGATTTCTCTAGGAAGCTCAAGCTGCATGGCTACATGAAAGCTAACCCATCCAACCATTATGTATGGATATCCTAGCATAGGTTTTGGATCATTGATATGGTATTAGTGTGGTATGGTTTCATCATATCTAAGTTAACTGAAGGCTACCACCATTTTTTGTGCATCATTTATGGGTGATTAAACCCTCATTAGAAAGAGAAATTATGGAAATACCTAAACATTTTTTATATTGGTACCGATATATAGATATTTAGGAGAGGTTTCAATGTTGTTGTTGATACATAGGGTAAGAAGGGTTGAGGTCCATTCCCTATGAAATCCATTTTAGATTTTTTCTAACTCATGGAGGATAAGGGGCTCTTGGACCTCAGCTTCTCATATGATTAGTACATTTGGTGCAACAATCCATAGGGTAACCATTTCTCATGGATTCATTTGGACCGATGTCTGGATAATATGAAATCCATATCCATGTACTATGATATCAAGATGAATCATCTAGTGTGTGGAATTTTATATCATTCCTTGATTCTTGTCTCCTTGTCATATGGATAGGACCTTCATGAATGGTTTTGATACTACCAACTATGGGCCAGAATACTAGGGCACCATGAGAAAGTTAGAGACACCTAGAATGAACCCTCCTTAGATCACAAGTGGTCTTCCTTTCACAACAAGCTGAGGTGACTCATGATGAGGCTCTGGTCTTGGACGTGGTATGTGATTCCAATTGATAATGATATGGCGACCACCATGAATGATGTTGATCATCTTGAATGTTTTTGGAGGAGTACTGGGATGAACGGGTTTTTAAGGAACTCACGTGAAAGAATGACTATCTGGTGGACCTCATTCTAAAATAGGAACACCTTACCAGAGAGACAGCTTGAATAAAATGTATTGAAGTGGGATAAATGAACATTGATTCCTTATATGGATGCATCAACGAAAGTTAATGATGGATAAACCAAATATTTTTAGGATTATGATACTAAAACAGATTAAATTGATGTAATGGGAGGTTTTTCTAACTCCTTATTCATAGATTTTCTTGTTGGTATCAACAACCTCATGCCTAATGGGTACCCTGGGGAAAACACAGAGCTATTTGATAGGATTCCCGACCACTTTTTTGATTAGTATAATGAAATATTGGTGGATATACCAGGATAGAATGAGATTCTTGATTCTATGATGATCCTAAACCCCACTAGTCTGGTGGGACCAGACAGTTTCCATGGATCCCTTTATAGGGTACCTTGAGATATTTTGAAAGAGGATTGTATTGCATCTATCCATGACATCTTACTGGGGTCACTTGCCTCGTGTTGCATGTGCCACCACTATTATGCTCCCCCAAATACTAAGAACCCTTCCTCAATCATGAATATAAAAACCAGCTATCTTGTAAAATGTAACTTATAAAATCTTGTAATGCATCATTAACTCCATGCTATCTATTCATCTTTGTTGGACAGATTCTACGGAACAACAAGACTTTGTGAAAGGCTGTACAATACATTGGCTATCAATTTTTCATAGGATATGTTCAGAGATATCAATTTTGAACCACATGGTTCTTACATGGGAATCAAAATTGATACAAATAAATCCTATGACTGAGTTGAATAGAGAATTATCAACATGGTTCATATAGGTATGTGTATATCCTCTCAAAATATTGATATAATTTCTTGTTGTTTTAGATTCTTGTGGATAGTTGTTACATTCTTGGGGAAAAACTGTGGATTCATTAAGGAAACCGACAAGATAATGTCAGTGGACCCGATATATCCATGTATATTCATTCTTTCATAGGAAGCACTCAGTCGCCTCATCTATAGAAGGATAATAAATGGGTAAATCCCTTCATACCGTTGAATGATGAGGTATCCTTCCTTTTCTCATCTCATATTCGCATATTATACTATCATCTTCAATATTTCTATGAGAATATACCTATGTGGTTTGAACAAGTAGTAGGAGGAGTATTCCAATTATAGTGGCTAGTTTATTAACAAGATTATGAGAAACTTAAATATATCCAGCTATTTCCCCTCCAGCTATATATCTACTATGAGCCACAATCTGAAAATGCAGAGAGGGGTCATCTCTATGGACTTTCTGGGTGCCCCCATATCGTCGGGTAGGCTGTTCATTCTTGAATCAAAACCCCTCCTCAGTACGATCATAGATCTGGTGCTCAACTGGAATAGTATGTATATTTACATAGGGTGTCAGAATGCAATGGTTAACAGCATGCTCTTGGTTACTCTAGTGCATGACATCTTATCTATAAAGATCCTGAAAGGCCACATCACGAACACTGAATATTTCCAAGATAGATTTTTATGGGATTTTGTTCCCGAAAGAAAAAAAGGCACTAGCTATCCTGGAGAAATATGACGAGCCATGTTATAGAAGGAGGCATCAACATCTGTATCCTTGAGGATAACCTCCACCTCATGCACTCAAAATAGTCATGAGATGTCGAAGAACACCATACCATGTTGGGGATAACCATGAATATATATTCTTTAGGTAACTTGAAATTAGTGGATAGCCATGCCTCTCCTCTCTATTATATGATTGGATAACTTTTCATAGCCCTCCAAACTCAAACTCACAGGAATTTCGGAAAAGGGTATGTTTTTTCATGCACTAGAACAGGAGGAGGGACTTCATTGGATTTCTGGATGCCCAGCCACTATCATCTCTTCTGGGAATCCATTATTTACCCAAACTTCAACATGGAGGAGTTAGATAAAGACAAAAATGTTTAGTTGAACCTCATTGATATGAATTCAGACACTGATGGGTGTGTTTTAACCCTTTCCACCTCAGGTTCTTTCACATAAAAGGAATTTCTTCATACCATTAGCATGTGGGACCAAAAGGATTTTTGGAATTATTATATATTGGTTAAAATTGTCTGAAAAATTTTTAACATCCTCAACTTGAGAATAAAGAACAAGTTAGTCCATATAGATGAGAACATTAAGTACTATAGAATTAATATCATATCCAGAAGTGCTTACTGCAAGGACTGTATAAAGAAAATTATTGTCAATATTTTATTTAAGAGCGAGTGGGTGTGTGTAGTGTTGAACTACTTCCGTGTGTTCACCTCCTTCTCTACTCCTAGCATGGCTGGTCAACCCTTTCTAGATCGATGTTACTATGGATCCAAATTTAGAGGCCTGAAGTGATTGTCACATACATCGGTGTTTCAAGAAAGTTGATGGTTCCTCTAACATACAAGGAAGAAAGTGATACATGAGTGGGTGTCTATGTTGGTAAAATATATCATTGTAAGTAAAATTAACCTAGTAATCGACATAGTTATATTTAAGTTAAACTGAAGGGTTTCCTCTTTTATGCATCAGTTTAAATCAAGGTTCCACATTGTATAACCAAATAGTAGTAGCACAAGGAACAACTATGTATGTTGGCACCACACCCCCACTACCCCCACCTCCCCGACCATTTTTTTGAAACTCAAAACTAATGGATATTTCACATTGGGTGTCGTGCGTGAAGGTGGTGATTTCCATGATTCCCTTGGTTTAGTAATCCTTGTGTTTACTACTTAGCATAGCCATGGTAGTTTTCTCTAGGAATATTCCAAGGAGATTATTATGGCCCTTATATTATGCATTCATAGGGATTTGGAAATAATGGGAGTCCAAAAAAATTCAATTTTATTACACAACTCCATACATGGCCCAGGTGTTACTCCTTGGTCGATATGCTATGTCAGCAGGAAATGTTGTGGCTTCCTTTGTAAAAACATTAAATTGATCCACAAATAGCGGGAGGGTAATAATGTTGCAGACCACCTGGCCTTGTTGTATATCCCTTGTCTCAACGATGTTTGGTAACATCATGCGGATTGCGTTAATCCTAGGGAGTCAATCTCAAGAGAGGGGATTCCCTTGGTATCCATTATTTTTATCATCCTTAGCTTAATGCTTTTATGGACTTTAGTGGATGGTTTTTTCTTTCTTGTACCTTCATTTACTTGAAAAAAAATTTACATTATGATAATGAAATAAGGTAAGAGATCTCTATGAAACACCATATTTACTTTGGGTTATGTTTTCCTCCCTTTTCCAAAATTTATCTCTTCGTTATTCTTATATAATTATCAAATATTCTTTATATATGGGCCAATAATATATATTTATCTCAATTAATATTTTATTTATGTGTATGTATATGTTTTAAAATATTACCTTCTCAATTCCTCTAAATAAGAAAACATTATTAATGTTATCTTCTCAACTTCCTACCCATTTCAAAGTATATTCTCCAATATTTTAATAAAATCAGTCAAAATTTCAGGGAAAAGTAATTTAATTCGTCTCTGGTTTTATACAACCAATGATGTCTTTATCCTATTTAAATACACTTTATTATTTTCCCTAAAAAATAACTTATGTTGAACATTTCTTAGGCTACCTAACTACCCTTATTCATGTTTTCAATTTAGGTATAAATCATTATGTATACTATATTATGTCTTTTCCTTTATTAACAACCAATAATTTTTTAAATCCCTTATATAATGGACACAATTGTTATAAAACCTCTGGTTAAGCCTTATGGAATGTTATGAATCCCATTGTATTCTATGGGTATCCATTATGTAAATTTCTTTTGTTTGATTCTTTGTGTCACACACATATTCATTAACATGTTTTAATTGGTGCACATAATTAATTCTATAATGCATTGGGTAATCTTTTAGTCTCATGAGACATTATGTATAGGAATAGTGAATAAACCTAATCAGGTACGTGACATTTTCCACCATGTGGTATAGTGTTTGAAGTTTTTCTTGTCAAATTTTTATGTAATGATATATATTTCTCCCACATTCCTATTTTCTAATGATTATATGACTCCATGTGATATTTTTTATACTTCCCTATGTTTATTCATGAGTTATTCCTTTTTTTATCATGTTTTTCCTTCTAACTCACATATTATGATTGAATCTCATGTTCATTCCTTTATTGGAATTTTTACCACTCTTATTTTCCCTATGTATTCCCTAGTTTATCATATACAGTAGAATGGTCTAAAATGGAATTAGAATATCATTATTAAGATTAATTAAATTATGTTTTATTTCAGTTTTTAGATTCCCAAATATGTACCTACTCTTCCAAATGAACTATTATTTGATCCATGGTTTGTATTTTATGCATAATAATTATTAAAATCATCTAATAATATGGGTAAAGGGTTTCTGTTGATATATTTAACATGCCCAAATTAATTCATATTTTTATATATATTCTACTTATAAATATAATTTGAATCATCTTGAAAAAAAAATTTAGAACAGAAGAATAAGAAATAAATTAGAAAATGTTGCATAGAATTATATTTTTGAAGAAAATGGAAATTGAAATATCATTGAAATACTAAAAAAATAAAAACATTAAACAAAGAACCATGATAAAACATGTCATCCTCCTAGGAAGTTGGACACTTATCAACTGTGATGTTCGTCAATGGAAAGAGAAGAAGTTTGGGGCTACTATGGGTATTTAGTTGTTTGGGTATCATAGCATAAAACATGTTCAAGGAAAATTGTGATTTGATGAAACATATTAGTTACTTTGGGATTTGAATAGTGTTGGAATTTTTTATTGATAATGATAAAGAAGAGGAATCCCACTTTTAGAACAAATATGGGACCCTAATTTCAAGGGTAATATTCCATTAGAAAAAAATTATAGTGTTCTGATCCATTACCAAATTAATATCCTTGAATAAATATATCTTACCAATTTCAACACATCATTACTCATCCATGCCATATTATCATCCTTATATCCAACATTTCTATTTTTTTTGAAGCTCTACACCATCAATGAAAATCCCTAAACAACCATGAATTAACCACTAATGTTTATACATTACTTTATTCCTTTATAAACTACGAATATTACACACATGTAGTGAATATTGATAATGGAAGATATGTCCACGGTAAAGTATTAATGTAGAAATATTTCATTCCCTTGTGAGTTATCAAACACTATGGAAAAGAATTCCTACATTTTATTAATGAGTGTAGAAGGATGGATTAAATTTCCCAATCTTAAGAATGATATCATTATTTTATTTTTAAATATTAGGTGTGTTAATTCATAAATACAAATGATATATAAGGGTCAAGAATACTATAGAAATGGATGTTCTCCTCACTCTATGCTAGAAGTTTTTGTTTGCAGAGGAGGACTATAAGAAGGAATTTCACATGGTGATTCTAAGGGTCATACTATATTGACATTATATAAATAAATATGGTGGAACATTAATTTTTGAAGTGTCCTTTCATACCATGTAAGACACTACTGATGCACAATATTGGAGATGATATAATTTCAATTATATGAATAATTAGTTCACGTTATGAGGACCTGGGATCATTCCATGTATCATAAGAAATGACTGAGTCAAAGATATTGTATGAAAAAGATATTTGTGTACTACCATTAAGAAAACGATGATGTGGCTCGGAAGAAAAAATATGAAATACTTAGAAAAGTACATTCTTTAATGTGAGAATACGCAACTTATGCAAACATTTGGAAGAATAAAGATATGATTTTTTCATGATTTTTATATTAATTAACTTTAATGTGAATTTTTTATTTTGGAACATGATTTGGTGTTATTTTTTGTAATGAAATACCAAACCCTAAATGAATTTTTTCCTATAAATACAATGGCACAACTATTACTAAGGGTGGGGTAGAGCTGAATGTAGTCTATGTGTTTTCAATAAATTCATTAATAATACTATTTATTAGGTTATGTTTTTATATATTCTGTTTTTATAATCCCTCAATAATAACATTATGGGATATGATTTTTATTCAAATTGATTTAATGAATGGGGGTTGTGTTAGTGAAGCATTTTTTAGTCCATAGTTGGGTTTTTAATTTATTCATATTCTAAATCTCTTACCTTTTCTTATTTCATGATCATTCTTATATAAATATGGGATGTTTTTTTAATTTATTAATTTTCATCATGAATTATAAATGACCATTGAATTTCCAATAAGGATTAGTTTTAAATATTGTATAGAGTTGCATAACCCATTAATAGTCCTGAGTATTTGACAACACAAAATGTATATTTATTTAGTTAGAAAAATGATACCATGACCACAGATGATCTTATACACAAATATAATATTAAAAAGGACCGATAAATTCATCACATAACATGCCTAACACATAAACCAAAAAATTAAAAACATATAAAAATATCTATACTTGTGTTTTCATACATTATTTCTTCTCCCCCATTCATTTTCATTATTTTTCTAAAGGCATTGAAAATCATAACTAATGGGTTTGAGGTCAAACTTAGCATAATGAACTCTTTTTATTTATTATGTAGTTTAAGTTTTCAGTACATTATAAAAAATTTACCATATGGGAATTAATTATTCCATGTGTGTTTATCACCTACTGATATGTGATCCCCCTTGTGATAAACTCAACAACACTCCACTTCATACAAACAAACCAAAAATGATGTTTAAGAACCTATTGAATAATTTCCACTCAATTATGTACCTCCAAGGGTGATGTATAGAACTCCATTACAACCTCATCATATAGCATAACTCATACCATTATCCATCCATAGAATAAGATTTCATGTTCTACAACATTAGAATATCCATCTGGTGGATCACCTGTGAATATTCAGTAATGAAAATGCTCCAAATCAGTTTCTCCAAGTTGGGAATCCATCATATGATAAATAAGGGATAGGGAAACTACCATTAATCAAAGATAAAACACTTTTCCCTCATCGACTAAGGATACATGCAATGATTTAAATTTCTTTGATGCCACTCCTAACAATTGATAATGGGACATCATGCTAATGGAAACATCCACCATGATTCATTACTATAGAGTATAGAAAATCTCAAATTTATAGATCTATATAAGCTCAAACATTATATCTATATCAATTTAGGATCTCTTTGGGTAAATATATACTCGATACTCATTTGATATGTCTAAAATCTCAATCAGTGTATCCCAGTGTGGCCTCCAACACATTCTAAATAATGGGAGCAGACACCAATAGTAATCAAAGAAAAAAATATCTTATCCACTAAGGATAAATGAAATGAGATTAATTTCCCATATTCCACTCCCAACATTTGATAATGGGATGTACTACTATAAGAATTAGTAACTATGATTCCTTCCCATAAAGTATAGAAAATCCCAAAGTTATATCCCAATGCCATCTCAAAAAATGACTATATATCTGCTTAGGTTATCTCTGAGTAAATATATACCTAAGACTCATATGGTATCAATAGTATATGAACTTCTTGGAAGGGATATACATTGTCTATGTATTCAAGGTGAACACTAGGACTGCCAAATCCAGTTTGTGGGTCACATAGTTCTACTCATGATGTCTCAAATACTTAAATCCATATGTAATCACCTCTTATATTTTCATATACACAAAAATGATACCAAATTTAGAGGAATAAAAATAAATATGTACTTTAATCCCTCCTTTGGAAACATGAGGATAAGATAACTCATCTATACTCTCTTCATCTCCTCAAAATCACTCTGAAATATCTTCGACCAAATGAATAGATTCCCATTTCATGTAAGAGAAATAATGGGTATTTCAATACTTAAAAATTAATTTATGAAACTCTAATAAAATCTAGAATATATAAGGAAACTATGTATCATAAAAAATATATCAGGTGGCTCCCAAGATAGAATTATATTGATATTCACTTGGCCACAACTACTCCTACCAATGATGACATTCCCTGGGAAGTATACCACTCTAATGCAGAACTGATATTTTGAGATATTTTGGTACAACAATTTCTCTTGAATTAATTCCAAACCACCCATGTATTATTATCATACTCATACTCTGATGTAGAATAGACAATTATGTTACTAATTATGATTACCATGAATCAGTCTAAAAAAGTCCAACAGATCTCATTCATAAGAATTTTGAATATATCTATGTAATGTTTAATGTCGAATGACATCACAGGAAACATATAAATCCCTTATCGAAGTCATAATTCATTCATTAGAATATTATCATTGACTTCCTAAAGCGAGTGATAGTTTGTCCTAAGATCAATATTCAAGAACTACTTGACCGCATTCAACTAATCAAATAGTCTTTGATCATTAGTTGAAGTTACATATTCCTGAATGTCACATTATTTATATGTATATAATTAATATGACACATCAAATTCCAATTATCCTTATTAAATAATGACATGAGAATGTTCCAAAGGGAGAAAATATGTCAAATAAAACCATAATCCATAAGGTCATATAACTCCATCCTCTGATCTATAAGCTCATATGAGGTCATAAAACCAGATTTTGAAGATATGAGAGAAGACCTGTGTTTTATATCGATCTGTATGTTGTCCCATAAATGAGGGGTAAAAAATTTTACATCTTCCATGAAAATGTTCTTGTGATCTGTCACTACAGTTAGAATCCTATCATCGATTATTTAGTCCACACATAAATCTAAACACACCAACAAGTATATGATCAGATTAAAATTCATATCAACAGACCCTCCTCATCTTAAATAAAGGTCCCACTCAAAGATGATGGAGAATAAGAGTCCATTATCATAGAAATACATTGTACTAGAAAAATATCCATCAACCAGGGCAAGTAATAAAGATATCTAGTTTATACAGAAGATGGAATCATAGAGATTCAATATAAAAACCATGATGTAAAAAGATATTATCTCTCTATTATGTGTATGATCCCATCATTATCTTATTAATGTAAGCATGAGATCACTTCTAGTATTGGATTCTAGCTGCATTGGTGAGGTGACACCTAGTCATAACCCTCCATCACCTATATTTTGTCATATACCTAAACACTAGAACTCTATTCTTGGAATAGAATTCAATAGGGTGGATGTGATATAATTTGATCTTATTCTTATCCATTTACATGTCACTCAAATGGTGTACTTCTATCTCATCTACTAAATCCTCCATCCAGGGGAACACCTAGACGACCTATAAATGGTTTCTAATACCATCATTACTTATGTAATTGAGACCCATCATCTTCATGGATTACCTAATCTACATGAAAGGATTTTGAGTCACATTCCAAATGACCTCATTCCTCATAGTCATAATAAAATATATCCCATGTCTAATTGGATACTCTATATGGATCTTAAGTTGTTTATCTATGGGTTTAGGTCCGCAATGGTGAATTTCTTCTATACAAGAAAACATGAAGCCTAATTTTTGGCATCTATAATTGAACATTTTCTATACCAATAACCAATTTTCCCTGTTATATGAAGATCTAACTAAATAAAACGCACTAAAATCCCTAATATATATAAGAATATGAATTGACCACACATACTTAGATGTCTTTATATAGGGTACACGTAAACTTCCTTGCTCAGAATAATCCATCACAAATGATGTTGAGAGTATAGCTCGGTATAACCATGAAACATAACACATATTCTTTGATTGACTTGGGTCTTAATTTTAACTCAATCATTTATCGGATATGTATGAACATCAACAATTTTTGGTATTAATCCTCATGAAAGATAAATTCAGACTCTTACCAAGGACCCATCTTTTCCACCCCAAATATAGTAGACAAGATCTGGTGGTTAACATACTACATGTGTACAAATAACAAGAGATTGCATCTGAAGATATAAAAAATTAGTCTTGAGAGACTTAATGTATTGATGAATCTAACATTACATTGAAAAACATGAAATAAAACATAAAATTCCCATGAAAATATTATTATTTATTATATTATATATTGTTGTAATCATCCAATTTTCACTTCCTGGTTTCCTAGGAAATGAAAATATGTTCAACGGTGAGCACTCTTTCTCTTTAAGGGAAATTATTCTACAAATTCTATCATAAAATAAATAATACATGAATAATATGGAATATATAAATAATAATAATAATTAAATTATACAAATATCATGAAATATGAATATATCAATGGATAACATAATAACATAAATAAATAAATAGATGGAAATAAATTGTTTCCTAATGATATAATTAATAATTTTAAACATCTTAATCTTATCGTAAAGTCCTCATTCCAATACCTTATATATAAATATGTAATTAGTACACCAAATACCAATGATAATTTACCCCATTCGACATACTAATTTATCAATGTTTTATCTAACATCTTGTCCTATGAATCACATAATAATTAAAATTCATTAATAAAATGAAAATTGAAAATAAACAATAAAATACAAAATCAATATATAAATATATACTGATAAACAATCATATAAAATGTAAATATTTCCCTGGTCAAAAAATATGACAACATGATTAGACACATTCTAGAGAAATTCATGGAATGATATTATTATTTTATGTCACCGATGAAGCATAATAATATTTCAATAATGTGAAAATATATGAAAATCGTCATCACAAATGCATTATAAAGGCACTATGAAATCATTATGAAATGTTAAATAAAAAAAATTATAATAGAAAATTCCTAGAATAATTGGTATGTATATTTCATTAGAAATATGAATGATACATTTAGATTAATATTTATAAAAATTAATATTTATTACTGTTGGATATGTGTATCATGCGGTAAATGATAAAAAAATTCTTTTCCAGTATTTATAAAATGTTAAAAATGACTTGTACAGAACATGATAAAATGATTCAATTTAAAAAAAAGAATAGAAATACAATGTTATAAAATGACCTTAACAAATATTTGTTTTATATAAAATAATTATCCTTGACTAAAATATATAATGTGGATATGGACGGGAAATATTCCTAACCAAACATTAAGAATAAGTTCATCTTTTCTTATAAGGTTTCATTCAATGGTTTTTTATACAAAATAGAGATAAAATGGTAAAAATATAAGAAAACTCTAAAATTACATTCAATGAATAAAATACATGGGGATTAAGGGGTAAAAAATATCATTACCCCAATAGAAACTAAAACATAAATAAATTAAAATAATAATGTGATTGGGAAATAAAAAATCACCTCAAACATTCTCTTTGTTGAACATGTTTTAATATCCTTTTTAATAAATTAATACTTATTATGAATCTATATAAAACCCATAAATAGATTTATCTACCTATATACTATTTATTAATATTTTTTTATTACTCATCTATTAATGTTATTTTGTCAAAATAAATATTTGAGTGTTAGTAATTTTATTTTCCATACATGTTTCATTTTGATAATTCTAGTACATCAACATTGGACACAGTTGTATCATCTATATAAAATGGAAAATGTTATAATTATTTTTTTTACTCATTAAATACTCTATTATAACCATCCATAAAAAATTCCATGAAAAATGAAATACATCATTTAATGGAGATTGTAGTCCATACATATTCTTGAGAAACTTTGTAATTTTTTTAATGGATAAAAACTAATTTGGTAGATGAAGGTTAAAATATATATAATCATAATAATAATAAAAATGTCATATTTATTAATTAAATCCATCCTTATGACCATAAAATTTTGGAAGAATTGAAAAATGAATCACATCACTTCAAAGATGTGGCAGTCGAGGTATGTTTTGTGTACATATTATATGACAAATTTAGGAATCAAATTCTCCCACATTACGTAATTTAATTTAAAGATTTTTATTAGAATTCATTACATAAAATAATATGGGTATTCCTTCATCATATATTCTTTATTTACCCATGTGTCTTCCTCTACTATGTTATTTAACAAAATCACATTCACTAGTCGAGTTATTTTATTCCACAATAATTTCTATTTAATGTAAAAAATTTGAAAATCCATTCACTATAAGTGTAGACAGGTTACAACTATATTCCCCTATAGGATATTACAAACATTTAATCAATTTTTATTTCCATAATACAGAAACTATGAAGATGACCTAAACTTTAGAGATGTTGGGTGACATAGCCAATCAGTAAGCCACAACTCCAATTCTACCTAAGCATTCAGTAGGCCTAAAGTACACATGGACTAAATTACCATTTTAACTAAATCATATGACTACATTCTATGAAGATACATTTAATAAATCATTATCCCACACGTAAAATTATAAATCCCTCCTTCAGTAATCGAAATAGTTATTTTCACTCATTTGGGCTAACTTTATATCATTTTGAATATCCCATATATAACGTGTCGACCCAAGAAGCCCAAATCTAGTGCATTATTTTAATAAATTGTCATTATTATAATGAATCAGGTAAAAAAGGACAGATCAGTTTAGCAGTCTTGGAAAATATATTACATACATGAATGTCACATTACACATCATAACATAAAACACTACATAAATAATTCTTTGAGAATGCCATTATTCCCCTATACTGACCCTCTATATCAGTCATAATAATCTTCCTGGAATCCTAAGAAAATAAAAAATAAGAAAGGGGTGAGCTCTGATTCTTAGTAAGGGTAAAAAATTTAGGAGAAGCTATAAAAATTTTAGGAAATATGTGTAATAAAAAAATCCGTTTAAACAAAATATTGAACATAATATGGAAACAATAAATCAAAAATTACCATATAAACATGCACATGGAAATTCTAATAGTCATATTACCACAGGAAAAAACTAATTTCATAATGAGGAAATGCATAATACCAAACAGCATTACGACATTTTCAAGGCCTCGTGACAAGACTACAAATAAAAATTTTGTCAATGCCTTTTTTCAAGAAACTAATTTTTCTCATGAGACCAACCGATGCATCTAGGTGCTATAAAGGTCCCCACCCATCTCTTACTATGTATAATGCATTCTCGTATGAAAATGTTGAAACATAACATAAACATTCATATTAAAACTAGAATGTGAATTCTCAATACTTTATCCATAAATGATGAATGGTATAAAAATAGAACATCAATAGTAAAACATATCATAACTCATTCAATACAATATGGAACATTATATTATATTAAATCAACCTAAATCAAGAATAATATCTAGAAAATGATGTTCACATAGTAAAAAACGATCAGTAAAACTATTTGAGGGAAATATCCCATTTTTTGAAATCATTTAAAAGTCAAAAATTTATAATTGATTTCATTTAAAAGATATTTTTGAATCAAATTATGACATACAAATTTTAAACTTTTGAAATGAAATAACATTTTAAAACAATTATGTCCATATAAATATATCCTTAAAATAATTTGGAAAACAATCACATTAATTAAAAAGATTTATAAGAATAAATTATTAAACCATTTAATATAATGATCTTGATAAATAGTCACTTCCAAAAAAAATTAAAATATTCCTTTTGAAAACATGTTTATGAAACATTAACATGGATGATAAATATTTCCCATGAAATACATGCATATAAACAATCTCGGATAATAATCAGATTAAAGAATTAACCCTTACCATGTACATTCATTTAGTTAAGAGTATGTTTAACCTCATGTATAATGACCATAGTGTGTTATTAAATTATAAAAAACCATACTTATATTAATAATATTATATATTATTCATTTATTTCTTTATATTACCCATTTAATAATAATTTCCATGTTAAAGTAACATTTCCAGTATTAATCGCTTTCTTTATTGTACGTGTTTTAACTTGTTATTCTTGATCGTATCACATAGATAATGATTTACATGATTCATGAATATAAAAAAAAAATATATCACATATTTTCATAATATAAATATTTATAATAAATAGATATATAAAATGGAAGCATTGTTCATGGAGATTGTAATTTGTACGTCCGTATGAACGTTGATTACATTTTCTTATCGTATAGTATAAAAGTAAGTAAAGGAAATATATTTTTCAACATAAATATTTATTATTATAGTATAAATTTTATTTCATATACCTCATAATTAATCAATATATATTTTTATAAAAATTCTTGTAGAGTGATCATTGAAGATGAATCTCATCTCACTATGGAGTCGGTAAGCCTTACGTACGCCTGAACGACAATATCATTCTATTGATGGAGAAATCGTGTTTAATTGGATTTTATATTACATATACAGAATCATTACTATGTTATATTCATTATTTCCAATAATTGTAAAAATTATTATACCCATCTAAATAATATAGTGTTGAATAAAAAACTACACCACGACATGGAGACGGTAAGCTGTACGTACGCACTTATGGTGACATTTTCATTCATAAAATGGAAGGAATAATTAATATGGTTTTAATATATTCATTAAAACAACATAGTATTTAGAAATTAGTATATTTATTATTTTTTTATGGTAACAACAAAGAAAGAGGAAGAAGATGTAGAAACAAACTTTGAAAGAGGTGATAAAATAGTTAACTCTACTTTGGGTGTTTCCTTTTGATTTGATCAAAAGGGATCCTTATATTGGATTTTTGACCTAAGTAAGGCCTATACATTGAATTCACGGTAGATGGAAGGACATTTGATTGGTGTTTGGCTGAGATAAAATTATTTGGAGGTGTAAATTTAAGATAAGGGAAGGTGTCCTTTTATAAGACATGTGAGAGGCACTTTAAGAAGAGCTTGAAATATTATTTTATAATAAAATATCTTTTGTTTTCTAATAGCTCCAAATGGATTCATTTCAGAGATAAGGTGGGTATAAGTCTAAATCCTCTCAAAAAATAGGTTTATTACAAGTTCAGGTCACCATATTAAGATTATCATTTAGATTTAACCCTTAGTTAAATAGGTTAACTTTTACCATGTCTTCTTGTATTATTATAATACCCAGGAAAGCTCAGTCCGAGGAAAAGCCTCGGACCATTTATTAAGAAAAGAAAAGTTTAGTGAACAAGAAAACAAATTGGAGAGACCAATTACATGTCATAAAATTCATACCTATCTCTGTACCCATGGAGATCCTCTGCAATGACTGATTCCCATTCCGAGCTCTCATAGTGCTTAAGGATCTTCACGTACTTCCTTCTGAGGTTCAGTTTCTCCAAAGATATCAATTCCTTAGAGGACATCTTGATAGAGGACATTGTCGCCACCGGCTTTGGAAAAGTACAATAATCCTTCCTCGGCCTTATCTGGATTGGAGGAGGTTTCTCCATTCCAGAATTCTTCTTTCCATCCTTAACAGCATCACAATAAGAGGGTTTAACTGAACCCTTCAGATTTTCTTTTTCACTCTCTGACAAATCCCGCCATTTTCCAGTGAGAGGATCTATTTGACAACCATCATGCCCCTTCTCATATCATCCATTACTGTCAATAAAATCCACACATTTTGGAGGATCCAAAAATGCATGACCATCATCAACCTCCTTCTCTAATCCACCCTCCAAGGCAACCTGCATACTTTTATTCCTCACTGAGGAGCTCCCCTCCTCTTCAACATGAGACAGCTCCTGGAATAGATTGAAAAAGTTAGTTAAGACTTGCAACACACCATCAGATGTCGGCTGCACCTCCTCCAGAATAGCCAGACAGAGGGTTCTTTCTTCTTGAGCTGGCCCATCATCGACTGGACCCAGCTGCAACTCTCTCTCCTTCTTCTGATCATCACCAGAACCAAATGGACCACTTCCCTCACCAGAAGCATACCGACTCAGCCAATGCACGCGATGCAGATCCTCCCTAGAGGAGTCAAACTCTCCCGAGCTTCCTCCAGCACCAATACCAGGACCATTCACACCATTTTCCAGTTGAATATCTTGCTTCAATTTGTCGAAAACCACAGCTACACACGGATTAAAGTGTTCCCCCACTTGCATTCCCAACTCTGATCCACCCAGATCAACCGCACTGTCAAACATGCTAGAATTCGAACCTCTTATCCCATGACCAGGAAACCTACCAGGTCTCTTCAACACAGCCACCAACCTTTGGCTCCTAGCTCCACCCAGAAAATGACTGGCCGAGTGACCCAGGCGGCTACAATTCGAGCAGAAATCAACCCAATCCTCAAAGACAACAGCCTACCTCCAACGAAACTCCTCCCCTACAGTAATCCAAACCCAATCGATCGGTGGCCTCTATGCATCCACTTCAACACAAATGCGTGGATTTATAGGGTGGCTCACAGAGGATGTGCGGGCGTCAGGGTATAAAAATCGACCAACTAATTTTCCTATCATATGAATTATATAGGGATTTTGCAAGGGAAAATGGAGATTCGGAAAGCATACCCATGTCACAACCGTAGGGGGGTCCCGGTTCATGCAAAGGTCGAAAGACCATCGAAGAAGGATGAAATTGCATCCTCTGCATCTGCGAGGAGCACTGGACCATGCATCGATTAAATCATCCTCTGAGTCGAATCGTATCATCATGTGATGATTATCAATTAACCCTATTACTGCGCGATCCTGTAGATCCCACATGATGAATACAAAACGGTCGAAGTCATCAACCTATGGCCGTCGATGCGAGAACCGGACAACCATGGTCAGATCCAACAATCTTGAAGCCGCAGAGAATTTTGATAAAGTAATCGAGAGTTGTGGTTCCCCAAGGTGAAGATATGGGACTTTAGGGCTTATGGAAATTGACGGGAAATCAGGGAGGAACTTAGGGTTCGAAAAAGGTACAAAGGGCCTCCGTGCCCCTGGATGCGGTGAAGCAAACATGTCCTCCCCCCTCTCACCACCAGAAAGGGGGGGAATCCATTCTCAGTCATCAGCTAGGGCATCTCCATCGCCTCACCATCGCTGTGAGCTCGCTCGCCTCCCAAACCTCCAAATATGGGTTATTAACTATGTGTACTACTAAGGGTTCGATATGGATATATTCCATCTATTCATAGTCCGAGTATGATATTTATAAATTAATTACCAAAAGTAGGAATCTACAGATGAATTTTTTTTCCTATTATTATAATACATGGTTAATAAACATACTATAAAATCCCCTTAAAACCTAAAGAGGTTAATTAATGACATATATATCATTATATAAGTCATTTGGGAAAAAATTATATTTTTAAGACTATTATATAATTTTCTAATATAGTAGTTGTTCTAAAAACTCATTTATGTGAATTGTGACACTATTTTGTATTTGGTTTTTGTGAAAGTCATAACGACATGATTACTTTGAAAGAAATTAATTATACCAATTCTAACCTATCATATTAACCTATAAAATTATTTTAATGCATAAAAGGTCTCAATTTAAATTTATTTTAATATTTATAACATCAATTATTTTAGTCTTTCATTAATAATATAATTACTACATCTTCAATCTACCATAAATAAATTAAATTAATTAATGTATAAAAATTATTAAAAAAATTATCCTTATATATCAAATTGTTTTATCTTTTTAATTAATATTTATAGTAGGATTTTTCCAATGTATAAACCTTCATTAAAAATGTGTTAGTTAACAAAATTAGAAATTAACAATTTTAACGTTTCATTAAATTAAATATAATAAATGTCCTAATATAAAAAAAATAGATAAAAAAGGATCATAATTTTTCATAATGTTTATTTTTGATGAAATACATTTATCCAATAGAATTAGGATATGTATTAGGGTAATTATAATTTCATTTTTACCTTTAGTTAACCTATTTAATTTTATCTGTGCTAAATAAAATTCAAAAGTTACTATTCACCAAAAATTATTCTCATCATATTGAACCAAATTTTACAGACTGATTTCAATCGTGTCTATATGGTTTTTGAAATTCAATTCAAAGAAGCGATAAGATTACATTTTATTATAATTTGAAAATGTGCCAAGATAGTGGGCAAAAGATGTTTAAAAGTTTAATAAAATTTTATATATCTAATATTATTATAAAATGACCCCAATTAATTAAATTGGACTAATATAGGTATAAGGTATTTATATTTACTTTAAAATAAATTTTAATCAAAATATAAATATTTAAATTAAAAAGTCAGTTTTTATCTATAATGTAGTGTTTTTAACTATTCATCAAAAATCGAATGTTTTTTGATAAATAAAAAATTTAACCCAAAGATAATTTTGAATTTCCAAATAAAAATATGTTTTCTATTTTACCAAATTCAAAACATAGAGGTTGCCTAAATTAAATGAAATTTAATTCTCGTTGACAAAACCAAGAAGAAGGGTTTTAAAGAAGTAAAAATAATCGAAAGATTGACATGTTTTTATGTACATTTTAAATTTTAAATCACCCCAATGTCCTAAAATAAATTAAATGATAAAAAAATAATATAATTATACTTTGAAACCACTCAAATTTATAATTTAACACTTTAAATTATTTCTATTACGAAGATGTTCATAATTAAAATTCAATATTTTTAACAGTTCATCAAAATATGAATGTTATCATAAAAACACCAAAAAAATTCTAAGTTAAATTTTTATGTCCCAATTGTACAAAAATGTTTATTTTATAAAATTTAAGATATAAAAGTGTCGAATAATGGATTTTAAAAAAAGTTTTTCCATTAAAAGTTGGTAAAATTTCATTTTTTTTAAAATATTTCTTTTATCTGAAATATTGGATTTGGTATTATATTATGTGTAAGATACACATAATATGGATATTAAAATTATATGGCTTATCTAAAAAATTATAAATTCAGTTAATACTATTTATAACCTTTTTTTGAATGGCTTTTTTGCTTATTCAGGGTGTTTTTGAACTCGGTGTGGGGTGTGACACAATCTATTCAATTATTTTAAAGAGATAACGGACTATGAAATACTGGGTTGTTACATTCTCCCCTAATTCAAAAAAATGCGTCCGCACAATTTGAAATTGTTCTTCTAAAATAAAATGTTAAAAATAGAAAATACCTTTGTGGAAAACCCACATTAAAAATAGGGTTAATAAAAATTAGTCTTAATAAGAGGGAAAGGAAAATGAAAAGGTCACCACCATATTAAGATTTTTTAATAGTAGGACATTGGTTGCAATTAGAGACACATAATTAGAGGGAAAATGTAAATATTTATATGGTTTATTTGAGGTCATCAATAAAAAAAATTGAACAAAAAATATACAATTGATTCCCTCAAAGCCATCAATATGTGATGATTTAAAGTATCATTGGTTTGAGAAAACATATGGTATTAGGATAAAATATTTTTTAGATTCATTATTTTTTTATGCCAAAAGCACATTTGATAAATCATGAGGTCCAAAAATATTCCCTTATTACTCTAAATGTTTACTAAAAACAAAAAGGTTAGGGAAAAGTATTCCATAAATCATACCTTAACATCAAACAAAGTATCATGGGTTCAACTTACTCAATTATGACGTTTAGAATTATCCAAAATACTTGTGTCCAAACTTACATCCAAAAATTTAGAAGGAAGGTCAACATAACATAATGAAGATCTATTTTATTACATAACCACATGTGATTACCATTGTCATGTATTCTATTAAAACATGGTAACAACTGGAATTACCATAAAACCTTATTTGAATAGGTATGTACATCCTTATTCCTTCTGTAAAACAAAGAATACTGGATATAATCTATAAATCCAAAAATATTGTAATTTCCAACAATGATGGAATAAACAAACCAATAATTAGTTCCAAGGTAGTCAATAATATCCAATATACTTTCTCCAAGTTAATTATATCTTCTCCCAAAATCACTACCTCAATATCAGGACCATATTAAGGTTTATCTTTCCCTTAAAAATATATTTTCAAAAAAGTTTAACTTCCTATTGAGTCACTTTTCTTAGTACTGTACAATCTCAAATCCACAATGAAATAGTACTATAGTAAAATCCATGTTTATTTCCAAAATTCATATAACCAGTACATCTTTGATACAATGCTCAAGAACATAATTCTTAAATAACAATATAAGAACACTTGTAATTCCTCTTCATCTGTGGTAGTATCATAACATGATTATTATCTAATAGCATCATTTGTGTCACACTCGGATTGTTTGTACATTGATTCACGTAGTATCCCAAATCCTTATAGATGAAGCACTGTATATTTGAAACATTTTCTTACCCTTTAAATCATGAATGTGGTTTCATTTTTCTCCACACTTATAACAAACTCTCATTTTCTTCATGCATTTACCATGGTGATTCATTCCAATGTTATCACATGTCGAAAAATCATTCTTTCCCTTCTTACATTTATCCATATTTTTCTCTACCATCCTCTTTTTCTATGGCTTCACTTCAAAGCCATAGGACTCAAGGAATTATTTTCATATATTATTAACACATGATATTATTTCCTAAAATGATTAGAATAAATGGGAGTCTCTTTCCCATCGAAATTTTGGATTAAGACCATGAAATATAGGTTCCTTCATACTCTTTGGATCATGCATATTTCTGGTGTTCTCATTCATTCTACTAGGCACCATTTCTAAATGACGACATACACTAGGTTAGATCATATCATAATGAATAATCAATATACTAGAAAAATCTCAACATTAATTGAATATTTTCATATATCTAGTATCATTATCATAAAAATGGTTTCTTTCTTGTCATATTTACTCATAAATCCTTTATAATGGTTTGTAAGGAAAATATGAATTATTCTAAGAATATCCCCCAGGAATGTCAAACCAGGTGCAAAGTATGGAATGTTTTCGTGTACCAGGATACCCAAGGTCAAAAAAAATCAGTGTCACATTTTTAGCTCCTAGGTAAATTTGTTCCATAACCACGTCTACATGTAGTATCCAGACGTGGATGTATTTTTGAGAAAACCCACATAATCATTACTTTACCTAAATTATAGTGGATTCTACTATACTTATCTACAAAGTCTATCATAGGGTTATGAACCCTAATCTAACTATTCTAAATATATTTACAAGGTTGTTTGAAAACATCCTATAAGACCAACTATAAAACCCTAATCCTAGAATCTCGGATCCGGTACATTATATTAATATATTCGCATGATTACTAGGAATCATGTCTCAAAGGACCGATCAGTTTTGCAGCCTTGAAAAATAGAATACCTATATGAATGTTACATTACACTTTATAACATATGACATAACATAAATAATCATTTTATAATGTCATGATTCACCTAGATTGTAACACCCCAATATTTCATAGTACATTATTTCTTCAATCTAATGTAATAACTTGCACTACACGCAACACTGAGTTCAAGCGCATCACAACTAACCAAACTAGCCGTTCAAATCAGGGTATGAATATTATTTACTTCATTTTGACCATTGTATAATCCTTATATTTTTAGAATCCATATTATTAGTTTCTTAGAGATAATTTTAGAACAAATTCATTTTTTTCAGATAAAGGAAATATTTTTCAAACAATGAAATTTCACCACCTTTTAATGATGAACCCTTTTTAAATCCAATACTTTAAACTATTATATTTTCAATTTTATAGAATAAAATTCTCCTTTAGAATCAGGATATAAGAATTTAGTTTCAATAAATTTTTGTTGTTTTTTGATAACTTTCATATTTGAGTGAATATTGAAAAATACTATGTTTTAACGAAAACAAATTTTTTAATCAAAATAATATATAGTGTTGAATTATACATTTTAATGTCTTGGAAGTATAATTAGATTATATTTTTACCCTTTTAATCCAATGTTGGTCTTTGAAATTAATTTCACATTGAAATTATACATAAACTTGTGTCAATCTTTTTATAGTTATTGTTTCTTAAAAACACGCTATTTATTTTGACAACAAGAATATATTTTAATTTAATTAATGCAACTTATATGTTTTTAATTTGGTAAAATAGAAATAATTTTTTGTTTCGGAATATCAAAATTATCTTATGGTGAATTTTTGTTTTTTTCTGAAAAAATTCAATTTTTGATGAATTCTGAAAAACAAGGAGTTATTGGTTAAAACCGACTTTTTATTTATTTAATTATTTATTTAATTTAAATTTATTTTTTGGTCATAATAGATTCATAATACCTATATAAGTTCAATGTAATTAATTGGAGTCAGTCTATAAAAATTTTAGATATATAAAATTTTAAGTGAACTTTTCACTGTCTTTTACCCATCTCATAGGAGAATTTGCAAATTCATGTAAAAAATGGTTTTACCACTTCTATGAGTGGAATTTCGAAAATAAGATAGAAACAGTTAATATCAAGGAGTAAAATGTGGTTCAATAAGATAAAAATAATTTTTGGTGAATACTAACTTTTACTTTTATTTACCACGGTAAAAAGTAAATAGGGTAATTAAGGGTAAAAATGATATTATTATTACCCTAACACATGTCCTAATTCTATTGTATATGTTTAATTCGACCAAAAAAACATATAAATAATATATGACCCTTTATGTCCACTTAGATTAGATTAAGACATTTATTATTATTTTGTTTAAAGAAGAGTTAAAAGAGGTAAAATCAATGTTTAATGACTAAAATATATTTAATATAGGGTTATACAAAAGATAAATTCGACTGTAAATATTCCATAGAAAGATAAAATGATATCCAACATAATGGTATTTTATTTAATATTTTTATAGATTAAATAAATAAATTTATTAATGACACAATGATGATGTAGCAATTACCTTATTAATGAAAGAATAAAATAAATGGTATTATAAATAATTAAATAAATATAATTTCAAAGTTTTTATGACATAAACGAATTTTTAGGTGAATATTAAATGTTAGTATTGATTCAATTTTTTTTAAGAAATAATTTTGTTATTATTTTAACAAAAAATAAATACCAAATAGTGTCAAAATTGACATACAAGAAGTTTTTAAACAAATATTATATTATTAATTGATATATTGGTTATAAAAATATAAGGATATTCCAAAAGACATAAATAATAATATATATGACATTAATTAACCAATTTGGGTTCTATTGGTAGTATATAGTATGTTAATTAACCATATAGTGTAAGAATACAAGAAGACACGATAAAAGTTAAATTATTTAACATAGTGTTAAATCTAAATGGTTAGGTTAAAATATTAACCTAAACATGTCTAAAACCTATTCGTTGAGTGATTTTTGATCCATACCTACCTTATACTTTAAATAATACATTTTGGAGCTATTATAAACTGAATATGATTTTATTATAAAATAATATTTTACGTTTTTCCTAAGGTACCCCTCACCCCTCTTATAAAAGGGAACTCCCCCTTAACTCTATTTCACACATTTTAAACCATTTGTCTCGACCAACCCCAGACCAAATATCATCTAAACATACCACAATTTATCCTAGAGTCCCTCCTTTGGTCAGAAATCCTACTTAAGGATCTCTTTTGATCAAATCAAAAGGAAGAACCTGAAGAAAAGGTAATGATTTCACCACCCTCGTTCATGTTCTCGTATACCTCCACTTGCTCTTTCTTTGTTGTTTAAATTATAAAATAATAACTCTAGTATATTCTATATAATGAGATTTTATTATAAATTTTTCACAACTATATTCATTATCCTATCCATCTTATGAATGATAATGTCAAAATGTGTGCGTACGTACGACTTATCATCACCACGCCGTGGTGTAATATGTTATTCAACACTATGTTATTTGGATGGATATAATGATGAGTAATATGTATAAAAATAATGAAAATAACATGCTAATGTCTTTTTAAAATTAATATACCATTAATTTCCACTCCTTTAAGGAAATGATATTTTCACTCACAGATACGTACAGATTATCGTCTCCATGACGCGATAAGATTCATTTCCATGTTCACCAATCATCGACGATTATAAAAATATATATTAATAAAAAGTATGTAATTTATCACATAATAATGTTACTATAGATATATATATATATAAATATATATTTACTTACATAAATATTATTCACTTAGTTCCGTTCAATACGATATGAAAACGGAAATAGCATTTATCCATACGTACGGACTACCGTATCCATAAACGCTGTTTTTTATTTCATACATATATCTATTTTACATATTTATATTCTAAATATATATGATATATAAATCATGTTTTATATTCTGGAAGTACTTAAATCTTTATCAATGTGATTCAATTAATAGTAACAAGTTAAAACACGTACGATAAAGAAAGCAATTATTACCTGAAATGTTAATTTAACATAGAAATTATTATTATCGGGGAAATATAAAGTCATAAATTAATCATGTATGAAATCATAAATATTAATATGGTTCTGATATAATTTAATAACATACTACGGTCTTCATACAGGAGGTTAAACATACCCTCGACTAAAGGAAAGTGAAAGGTAAGGGGTTTTCAAATCACTCCTTATTCTCGTGATATTTTTTCCATATTTCCACTATTACATTTTGTGTGGTGTATATAATACCCATAACTATATTTTTGTTTAATAAACATTAATTTATGTTTATTTAAATATTCAATGTATTATAATTATTTCATGGGGTGTATGTTTCATAGGTTTCCAAATTGGTAAGGGTTAATTTCACAATCTCATTATTATATGAGGTTGTTTTTACGTAAGTATCTACTGGGAAATATTTATTATCCATGTCCATGTTTCATAAAATAGTTTCTAAATGGATTTTTAAGGGACAATTTAATAAAACATCATTTTACATGTTTTAATGATTTATTCTTCTAAACCATTCTCATTAATGTCCATGTTCTAAAAATAATTTTTATAAATTATTTATATGGACATCAATATTTTAAAATGTTAATTACTTAAAAAAGATACCAAATGGTATGGGACACTTTTATTCAAAAATGTATATAAATTTCTTCCTTTTTAAATTATGTGACTTTTAAATGTTTTTATACAAAATGAATATTTCTCTCAAAGAGTTTTAAAAAACATTTTCATCTATGTCAATATCCTTTAGTGGATTCTAAACATGTTTGATGTTGATTAATTATGATACAAATATTCTGTATTGTTTTTAAGGTTTTGTGATATAATTGACTGTGGATGTGTTATTTTTATACCATTCATGGTTTTTGTGTAATGTATTGACATTTCATATGCCAGTTTTAATACGAATGTTTATGTTATGTTGAAACCTTTTCATATGAGGAATTCATTGGACTTAGTAAGTGACAGGTGGATCCTACTATTGATCCTCGATGCATCGCCAGGTCTAATGAGAAAAACTATTGTCTTGGCACAGGGCCTTGACAAACTTTTATTTGTATTCTTGGAACAAGTCCTTGATTATGTGGTTTTGATAGTCTGGCGTAATGTATTCCATCATTATGAAAGTGGTTATTTATATTTCATCTTATTATTTGACTAGTTGAATATCCATTCGAATATGTTAATGGAATTATTTCATTTCATTATTTCCATATTATGTTGAAGTTCTTGTTTAAAAGGATTTTGTTTTAATTATACATTGCCTTAAATGTTTATGCTTATTTCTAAAAGTTTCCACTACATTTCTTACCCTTACTGAGCATTTGAGCTCTCCCATTTCTATGTTTTATTTTTCCCAGGATTCCAAGAAGTGTATTGTGATTGATATGCAGGGTTAAGCAAACGGATTAATGGTGTTCATAAAGGATTATTTATGTTGTATTGTGATTGAAAAATTGAATTTGTTCTTATATTATGTCTAAGAAACAAATAATATGGATATTAAAATTATATAGATTATATATGTAAAGACCCATAAAATTCAAGGAAATTTTCTTCTTAATTTTCTTTGGAATTTTACAAGAACACACTTTCTGAAGGCACCTGATTTCGAGGCCCGGTGTGCCCGGAATCATTTTCCAAAGTTTAGCTCGGCTACGTTTAGTGAACAAACGAATGGGTTTTTATAACATTTGAACCGGTGCTCGGAATTTCATTCTGAGGGCACCGATGGAATCGCAGCGCTGCTATTTTCTTAGAAACTCCTTTTCCGGAGTTGCATTTTCTTGGATGTGGTTTTTAATTTTTGGGGTTAAGTTAAGAAATAAAATAAAAGTGGTGTGACACTTTATTTTATTTCACATAATGCAACTTAAATCCACTTAATCTAGGTTAAGTGCATAGGGTGAAACCCAAAATATCCTACCCACTTGGTATGATATTTGTGTGGTGGGGCCCACATGAGCCCCACAGTTTCTTCCCTCTTAAGTAACGCACCCGCAAAACCCCTCTTTAATGAAAGTCAACCGTGCGTTTTTCTGGTTTAGAAATGCCCCATTTAATTGGTTAGTTAAATTGTTACAATTAATTCTTTGAATTTAATTGTTCGTTACTTATCTTGATTTTCAAATTGTTGGCATGGAAATAAAATAAGACCAACACTTCTCTTTTGAGGGGTGGCTTGTTGAGATGATTTGGAGAAAACTCTAAGGCCTAATGATATTTATCCTCCTACGCGAAGAACGTGAAGAATGAGAAGAACGCCGAACCCTCAGAGATCGACGCCGTGTACCGCGACGCCGACGATTCTCTTTCCGCAACGTTTCTTCCGCGACGTTCCTTCCCTGTGACATTCATAGATCAACAACCGATTGAGGTAGGGGGTTGCGGTTCTTTTAATTCTTTGTGAATTCTATTCTCAACATGGGTTTAATTGATGCAATTAAATCTGTGTGTTTTTAATCCTCGGAGTTTGACTACATAACGTCGTGTACCGCGATGACAGTGATGCCCCTTCCGTGACGCGACGATCCTGTTCTTCCGCGATGGTCAATTCCGCGAGGAACTCACGTTCGATGACAACGTTGTGGTAGGGGTTGATTCATTTAAATCTTTGTGATTTATACCCATTTCGTTTGATTAAATATTTGTTGTGAGAATTTTAAAACTTCTAACGCGGTGGGTGCGGACCAACGAACAAGTCTGAACCCACCGCCCTTTTCGTTCTTGGTGTGCGGAACGGAAGACGATGACAAAACAAGTCGCACGGGAGATGTGAGGTCCTCGCAGTGAAGGACGGGCCCCAGGAGGGCCATTGGCGAAGATGGAGCATTTTTCCAACCACCGGAACTCGTCCGGTGGTCCGCAGAGTAGCCCGTTGGCGCGCCTAGCCGCTACGGCGGTGCCGGCGACAGGTGGCGGCTGTGCCCAGCGCGCCGCCGGGAGGAGCCGCTACAGCTGAAGCCGCAGCGGCAGGGTGCGGTCCCGCGACCACGCGGGACCGGAGGGGGACAGGACGCAGCAGCCGGCAGCGTCCGCTGGCAAGGGCGGCCCCATGCGGGGCTGTGGTCTCTCCACACGGGGGCAGTGCGCCCCCCGCTTCGCTCGGCCGTAACGGTCGAGTCGACCCACTGGCCACCCGTCCAGTGCAAGCCGGGTCGCGCACAGGCCAGGCCGGGCCGCGCCAGCCGGGCCGGGTCGTGCCCAGCCATGTCGGATCGACACGATTCGGGCCGGCCCACAGGGGTTGGGTCGGGTCGGTCTGGGCCCAGACCCCCCGTTTTCAGACCTCCTTCGGCCTTTTTCCCATATCTTGGGCTACGGACCTCCGATCGACACACCGTCAGTGGCGATGCGATCCTTGGATGGAGACGGTCGTTTTGACATATTACCCTCGAGTTTTCGGGGTACTTTGAGTTCAGCCGGGTTGGTTCATACACGAAACCAACCGGGCCCTCGGAGCAAAAATGCTCATAACTTGAGATCCGGATGTCTGAATGACGTGCTGTCGACTTTGATGGATTCCTCTAAGTGAGACGGATCTTTTGGCTTACTCCTCCCCATGTTTGGACGTAGGTGGAGTATGGTCCGGTTGGTTTTGACTTAAAAACCACCCAGGCCCCTGGGACGATAAAGCCAATAACTCTCAGACCGGGCTTCCGATTGAATCGCCGTCTGTGGCGTTGAGTTCCTGCTGATGATACAAAACTTTTGGAAACATCAACTCTGGACTATGTGTTAGTCGATGTATCATCCTCTCGGCTCGTGGAGCGGACCCTCCCGTACGAGCTTGCTGTGTGCGGGAACCCTAGAGCTGGATGCGACTGCGATGACGACGATGATTGTGTAGAGATCCTCAGTGGATTCGATGACGAAGACTACGGCCCTCATCGATCCTAAGTGGATCAGTAATACAGATCTTGTGTGGGTCTGATCCTGTGTGGGTCAGTGCTCAGCAGTCCTGTGTGGGCCAACACCTACAGATCCTGTGTGGGTCTGATCCTGTGTGGGTCTTTGCGAGAGTTAGTACCTATCGATCCTTTGTGGGTCCGATGGAATAGATGAATAAGTGGATATATCTTATCATCTCTATCGTCATAGGAAGAAGTATACCTGTGTGTGAGCTGAATTCTGTTTTTCATTCCTTTGTGGATTGTGTTGTGCTATCCTCTGTGGATTTACGTTTTTCTTTCCTGTGTTGACTGGGTCGTACTTGGGCTCGGATGTTGGAGTTGAACCTGGAATTGATGACGTAGGTATATGTATGGGCATATACATAAGTAGAGTCGGATGTTACTTTGTGATTGTATCTTTCCTTTGTGGATTATCCTTTGTGGATTCTGGGAGACCTTCGGGGGTCTCAGGGTCCCTACAGAGTAGCTTATACTCACACCTGCACGGGCTATGCCCGCACTACATTTTGTTCGTTGCAGACGATGGACAACACTAATCGTGGTGGAGGATTTCAGAGTAGGACGGTACCTGGAGGTGGACCATTGGGCGAGACATACTCGGAGCAGACGACTAGACCCGAGGAGTTGTGGAGGCTATCTGTACTAACCCTTCAGGTGGGACTTCTAGTGGATGGCTTGACACTGTGGCTTTACTCTTTAGTTTATGTTTTCCCTTTCCAGTTGTACTTTATTTTCAATTTGGTTTTGTAATCTGGTCCACTCACTTTTTCTCACTTACTGTTGTAATCAGTTTTTTCTTAGTGTTTACTTCTGCTTGCTTGACCTGTGGTGTTTGTTTACCTTACAAAGGCAATGTCATCCCATTTTACCGGTATTTACGCCTTGGTGCTAGTCACCAGCCCCTGGCCTATGGATGGTGAGCTTGGGGTAGTCACGGCACGGGCCCCGAGGAACAATATAAAATTTTAAATGCAGTTAATACTATTCATAACCACATTTTTTAACGGCGAGTTTGGTATGTCGCGGTGCACTTGAACTCGATGTTCTGTGTGGCGCAAGCTATTTAATTATGTTAAAGAGATAACGTACTATGATATCTAGGGGTGTTACACCGTAACTTCTTAGTTATCAACTCCAAAATATCTACGCCTACTTGCTTCGATTCTCCAACTTCTTCATAATAATTTGGACTATGAAATCTCTTCCCATACAATGGTTCATATGGGTCCATCAATATTTTTTAATGAAATTATTATTTTATAAAAATTCTAACGTAGGTAGATATTGTTCCCACATACGTTGAAAATAAAGTGATCAAGATCAAAGGATGTAATATAATGTTTGAATAGTCCTTATAGACTTCCCATTATTTTAAGGATTATTGGTGGTGCCCAAATTTATCTCAGTATAGATATCCTCCAAAAGTCTTCCCCAGAATATTGATGGGAACTAAGGATCAGGATAAGATACAATTGATATAGGTGCACTATGAAGTCTGCAACTTCAAAAATATAGATCTATGACAGGTTCTCAAGGGTAAAAAACTCCCTTACTACTATGAAATGTGATGACTTCATAAGGTGATAAATAATGAACCACATGAAATCATTCTTTCTATGAGTCTAAAGAATTCCTATGAAATAGTCTATTTTAACACTATCCCACTTCTATATGAGTATAAGAAAAGGTTGAATGACACCCTTGGGTTATTTTATTTCATCCTTTACCTACAAGAACACAAATAATATGGAAGAAAAGTATGAAATTTCAAAAATTATACAATCTCATCAGAAATGTTCTATTAAATCCAAGTAAATCATTGTTCTATATAGGTTTATTGAGAAATTTGTTCCATGTGATTTATTTACTAGCTCCCATTTAGATCCAATACATATGGAACAGATATCTTATTCCCAAACATCAACACTAAATCATTATAGATAAATTATGGTGATTTATTACCATTCATATCTATAATCATATCATATAAACCCATGCTATCCCACCATAACTTATCGATCCTTTCCTATAAGGATGGTTCAATAATTTCTAGGAAATGTAATGATGTTTCACCTTTCCTAAGAATTACCATATCCAATGTTATGAAATCTATGAATATAGGATCATTTTTAATTATCATCATGCATAGAACTCCATAGACACTCTTACACAATGCATCAACCACCATATCTACCTTCGTCGGGTGGTCGTGTATCGAGAATCATAGACTTTGAGTAGATATTACGATCTTCATTTCCTCATGTAGATTTATTACAAAGGGAATATATAATTCAAACCTTGGTGGTCCAGATATATGTCAAATATTTTACCATGAAGATAGTGCATCCATCACATCAACACAATTATTACAGGTTCTAACAAAATATAATGAATTGGATAGTTAATTTAATGGATTTTAACTTCATTTATTCAGAAGTAACTACTTTATCATTATTCATAAGGGCACAACCTAGGAATTTCTATTATGCATCACAATATATTACAAATGTTTATTTTCATAAAGGTTACATTATTATAGGTTTATTAACAAATATCATATTTAGTTCTTACAAAACTTATTTGTGTTCCCTTGAAAAATTGAATATTAACCTTATATGTGTTTACCATGTTAACAGGTTGTCCAATCAAGAAATTTTTTGAACAGATCACCTATATTAAACTTCTAAACCAAAGAAATTATATATCGCAATTATCTTGGTGTGGTACATTCTTTAACTATCTTCTTCTATAAATATTAAATAAATTTTCCACCACAGAAGATAATATGGATAAAAATGATAGTTCAGGGAGTCAAAATTCAAAGTTTATAAATTTCTCATATAATTATTTTTCATTGAGATTCCCAAGAATTATTCAAAAATTATCCTCATGCTACTCATTGATTTTAGAGAATATAAGCCTATAATAAATGAATTATATCAAGAAGTTATCAACATAATACATTAATAATCAATTTGTCATACCTATAAAAAATGGTTCATTATTCAATCTGAAGGTTATTATCAGAAACTCATAATATCCATTACCAAAAAGAAATATCATCTTTGGTCACCCTTAATTTTTTATAACCGAAGTGAAGATGAATCCTTAAAAAAATTTAAGATCCTGGAATTAGAATAAATACATCATTAATGTGTGTCAAATGGTAATTATTCATTAATGTAATGCAACATATCTCGCTATAATCATTGTATAACCTCATAGAAATATTATTGTTTTCACTTATAGGACATAGGTTCCCCAATGTGAATCATTGGCGGTGTGTGAACCCCTTATTAATAATTTGTTATGTTTTTTATTCCAAATCCATTTTTTCATTTTTAAAAATAAAGAACTATTTAGGTTAGTGATAACCATAAAAAACACATCCCCCTTCAACCATCATTACACATCTTACTACATTATGAAAATCGACATTAAAAATTGAAATTTTAAAATCAAAAAATTCAAAACAAATTGATGGAAAAACAAGAAACCTAAGATCCCAAAATGAGAGATGTTATGCCACTATTGCCACCATATCAACTCATCACCATAACAGACTTTACATTGACACATCATCATCCCTACCAAACAATTACCTTCATTATACCTTTTCGCTTAACCACAACCTTCAATGTTGCAACCACATCGCTAGAGTCGAATCGTCATCTCGTCAATACCAACCATTCAAAACCATGATCACTGTATCATCGAGAAGGAACAACAATGAAATAGACATAGCCAAAGAAAACCAAGACCATCATCGACTGAGAAAACCACAAATAAAGGATGAATGAACACTATAATAAGAAACATGAACAAATCAACCCTTGAATACACACTCCTCGAACATCTTCCCTGATGAGACAATCATCACTAGGACCAAACAACAGACAGGTCGGCGTAATCTAGTCAAAATACCCTAAAACCCTCTAACTCCATGAGAAAAAACCCAAAAATCGATGTGGAATAGAAAAATTCCACAAAAAAAGTCCATTTAAGAAGCCAAATTGAGGAATAAAATGGACAGATTCCATCTTACCATTGCTTCAAATTCTCTTCATTCATCCTAGGTGAACCAAAAAATCCACTCATTTCATCACAAAATCACCAAGAAAACCTTCGTTAAAATAGAAGGATGGGAACAGAACCAAAACCCTCAATATATAAAACATCCAAAACCATCGAGAGAAAGGAAGAAGAAGTGGGGTTGAAACCCTAATCGATACATGGAAAAAAATCTAAATAGAAAAGTGTAAGATAAGCAAAGATCACAATAGTGAGGGAATAAAACCCTAAAAAGAAATCGAGGTTTGAAACCCTGGATTAGGGGGAAAAAGATGGACTCATAGAGGACCCTTGACAACAAAATCACTATCCTGAAGCCCCATCATAACCATCCAATCAGATCTGACCTGGATCAGAGTGGTGGAACATTAGGTGAGAGAATGGAATGGCATCCACAACGCCAGTAACACTGGAACTAGTGACAGAGATAGATGAATCAAAGTAGAAGATGTTGTCGGGGGGAACCATAGGATGAGAGGGAGGCCAAATCAAGATGATAGCCTGAGAGAACCCCTAGGGAATGTGGCACCATGATCATGAATTGAATTTATTTAATCAACTATACAAATTCCATTGGATTCATTTCATAGGATGTTTTTGATATAGTATTTTCATTTGGGATTTGCTAACTAGAAAACAATACTTGTATCTCAGTTGGATGTCCCGATAAGTCTTATTGAAATACATCAATGTATTCCTTTAAAAAAAGCACATCATTTATCCTTATGATGTCTTACTCATCCAAATAATATTTTCCCTCTCCCTCTAATCCCATAATTTCATATGCCAAGATACTAAAGGTAGATATATAAAGGATTCATATAACCGAGTCTCTCGTATATAAATAAGGGCGTATTAATCCCTTTTATAAAAATAAATCTCCTCCTCTTAGTAATAAATTCCAACATTATAATTTAATATACAATCAATAAAAAGGATTTTGTCAAAATAAATCATTATTAGGACAATAAATTCTACAACTATGGAATATATAATCAACATAATAGAGGATACTTTATAGATCATTGTCAGAAAAATATTCCAATTATGTATCTCAATTTATACCCATTTAATCATATTGATAGGGGATTATTAAATTATCTCAGAAAATAATAAAAATAAAAAATTACATAAATAAAAAATAAAATAAATCAGTAGATCGTAATGATTTCATGGTTATGTACCTGTAATAATTTCATTTGTGACTATAAAATTATCTATTCTAATCACATAATATTATCTTATCTCCCTTTTCGTTTTTGAGCTAAATTCCCTTGACATTTTGGTCATTCATTCCAATGTTTTATTATCACCATACTGTTGAAGGAGTGGGAATTAGTGACTTCCTTCTTTCCAACAAAATAACCAACATGAAACACTCACTTTTCAAACATGAAGAAAACTCTCATTGCCTATATGAATTGTTCATGGTGTTTCTTCCCACAACCATTATATTTTTGAAATTAATCCATTCCCTTATTCCCAATTTTTTTCTATTTACAATGTGTTCAATTGAATGTTTATTTTCTTTATTTTCCAAAAAAAATAATTAGATAATTATGTCTCTTTGTTGATGTAATGTGATATTTTATCATCATATACTAGAAAGTTTTAAGTGATTAATTCCCTTACTATTTTATGTGTTATATCAAAAAATGAAGGATCAATATTACTTCTTGGAAATCATACATAATTGAAAACAAGCGTTGAAAAAAATGTGAAGTTAGCTTCGTATTCTTTGTTGTTTTCTTATTACCCTTTCCATAGATTCATGAATTTCATTCTATATAAATTGAATAATCACTATGAATTTATTTTTCAAATAATATATCATACGAGTTTTCTATTTTATACTCTATGTCCACCACCTATTTAGTGTTTTAGATCAATGAAATCCAATGATCAGTATCACCTCTTAAATTATATCCTTTCCGGATTACATTATCTCTTTAAATACTTCACAAAGAAAAAAATTTCATCTATGGGTATTTGATTTATTGTTCTTCTTATTAATTATTTATAGTCTCTATAAATAATGGATATTATTTTATCATGACGTGGTCCAACATTGTTGCATCATGTAGGCAATCAGTCGTTTGATTTATACATGAATATTTTTTTCATGAACTATGTAAGATATCCCAATATAGTTATAATTTTCTCATCTCCAGCCCTATTATCATTGAATTCAATGACTTGATCAAGAGGACAATCCCAACACAATTTTCAGGTTTTTTTATGGTTTTTGTTTCAACTATAATGCACCACTTATAAACAATGGAGTATAATGTATTATCACATATCATGAATGTTGATTTATAAAATATGATTACTATGTAAGTAAAATAGTCTAAATTTTTTCCATAATATCATGAGGTATTTTTATAATTTTATCATTATGTTCTACAATGTTCGTCTCGATCTAGTTCCCAATAATCCTTTAAAACTTGTTATGATACCAAACACTACACCTCAACTCTAATAACCCAGAGTTTGTGGCTAAATTACCATATTAATATAAAATAAAAGAGATGACATATAATATGATCTAATATTATAGTAATCTTGAGTGACAAGAAACATACAGTATTCTCACCTTATATTCGAAAACATTAAATAAAATGTAAAATTCTAGTGTAAAAAGTATTCGTTAATCTCGTATATTCATATAATAATTCAATGTTATCTTATTTTTTCCCTAGGGAAATGAATTCATATTATAGGGTGAGTTCAGATGCTTATTGAGGGAATATGTAAATCAAGAGCTCTCATATTATCAAAAAGACATAATTAATATGATCGAGATAAAAAATAATCAAATTTTCTATATTACTGACATAATGAAATAGGAATATATCCAAGGATTAGTAGTATAATAAATAATAACATAAATTAAAATAAATGTTTTCATAATTATAGAATTCAGAATATCAAACATCGTAATCTTACCATTAAGGCCTCATGGTGTGACATCATAAATAATTATTTTAGTAACACACAAGATAACCAAGATAGATTGTCTCCAAAGATCTACCAATGTATCAAGGGGTGATCATATATTGGGCCCCAAAAAACACATACTAAATATAATACATTCATTTTATGAAAATATTGAATGAAAAATATAATATATATTCAACATGAAAATTCATATTGAATCTATTATAAGAAATGTAAACATTTACCAAAGTTAATAAATAGGAAAACATAATTATAAGACTAACATATAAATAACTTAGATATTATCATTAATTTATATCCCTAGAAAATCATATTAATCTTTAAATAATAATTATACAGAATAAAAACATCATTATATTGACATCATAAAGTCACTTTGATATCAAAAAGAAATATCCCATTTTATAAAAAAAATTTAAAAAAGAAATTTTCAATTTTAATGGGAATAATATTTTATATGTAAGATAATGGATACATATATATGAATATTGATAGTGAATAATTTTTATAGTGATTGGAAAATGATGTCATGCGATAAATGATAAAAATCATTATTTTTCAAATTTTGTCGAATGTTAACAAGTAGTTTTATGAAACATGTTAAAAATATTTAATTTAAAACATTGAATGGAAATTCATGTTCTAATAAAATTTTACTTAATAAATAATTTATTTATATAAAATAACATGTTTGACATAAAATTAGAAATATGTACATAGAAGATATAGATTCTTGACCAAAAATTAAGAATAAGGAAAGATTTTATTATTAAGATTATTTAGTTGGGTTTGAGTATCAAACATAGATAATATATAATGAATACATGGAAATAAAAAAATATAAATTATAAAAAAATAATTTTTTTCAAGTATAATTATCATATAATTCTGTAAATTAATACTTAAATATTAAGAATCCTAAATATGAATGAGATTGTGAAATAAACCCTTACCTTAGAGTTACTACAAGTTAGACATGATAAAATATCAAATATAATAAATTTAGAGTTATTATACATCTCTATAAAAACTATATTTAGTTATAGATTTCTAGTTAATATTCATTAATAATTTCTTCTTATTTATTTATCAATAATTTATTGTAGAAATCAAAATTTGAGTGTTAACCATTTCATTTTCCTTACCTGTTCTAGTTTGATAATTCTGGTAATTTCATCATGGTCATGATTTCATAATCTTTATAATCTTAAATATATTATAATTATAATTTTTATAAATTCAACATACTTTTAGAACCATCCATTAAAAAATTTCATGAAAAATGAAATTCGTCGTTTTATTTATACTATAGTATGTATGTATGCATGATTGAATTTTTTATTTTTCTAATTGATTAAATGGAAATATAGTAGAATTTTTCATGTTTTTATATAATAATAATTGTATAATTAACATATTTATTTATTAAATCCATATTTATAACCATCTATGATGGGAAGAAATAAAAAAATTAAACATAGCTCCTCATGGAGGTGGTAGTCCACAACTAAATATAAGTGAAGTTGTAATTTTTCACCAAATAGTAGGGTAAGAAGGTAGAAAGTATAATATCACTATAAATTATTAATAATTTAAAAAAAATTATATACTCACAAATTACAAATTTATAAAAATCCGTTGGAGGTTGTGATAAAAAAAATACATCTCTTTGTGGAGGTGGTTTTCCACACATACGCACGACCCGAGTTTTATGTTCACATATTTTAGAAAAGGTAATGAAAAATAGTTTTACCATAAAGTAAATAAAATTTTTCTATGTTTAATATAATGGTATTATTATATAACATTGGTTATTATAGGTTTGATGAAGTTAGAATAAGAAATTAACACATAAGAACATTGTTAAGATTTGTACATCTTCTTTCTAAAACCTTAATTGGATTAAAGCATAATACTTCATAGGTTTGTCTTATAGTCAAAATTAGTTATATAAAATGTTTTTAATGATGTTAGGAAGGAATTTTGGATTTTTTTGTTGAGATATTCTACTAAATGCTTGTTAATAGTTGAGGAGATGAGGTTCTCATTTATAAGTTAGGAGAGTGGCACACTTGTAATTTTTTTTAACCTTTAAATATTATTGGTGTCATACAATTGGTAAAGTGGAAATTAAATAATTAAATTTAAAACATATACTGATATGTTTCCAAATAATATCATGAAATAAATATTTTTTTTTGACCTTATTAAAATGTTTCATCATTAATTAGCTCAATTTACTGATATATTGTGGTGACAATATTTATAAAAAGGTTATTATTCATAATAATAATTAATTATGTTGAAAACAACAATAAATCAGTGCCTAATGATTCCAAATATGAAATAATATTTCCCATAACAATTTATTTATGAAGTGGGAATTAATTTTAATATTACTATTCAAAACCCAATGAAAAACATTTTTTCAGAAAAATGAGTTTTAGCATAAAAATGAATTTATAAAAAAAATATAATAATGTTGAATACAGAATTAATTATATTATGTTTAATGTAATTTATATTATGTTACTTTATAGCCAAATAAAAAAATTACTTAAATTTTAAATTAATTTTTTTAAATAAAAGAAATCATTTATTTGCAAAATTAATCATTTTTACTAGTCTAAAAAAATGAAAATATTTATGAATAATAATAAAAATTTGCCCCATGATAATTTTGTAACCTATGAAATCAAAAATTGCATCCATTTCATAATATTAAAGATAAAAATTTTACATTTAAATATAATCATGATCTATTTCTGTACATTTACATGTACTTTTTCATTTTTATATCTATTTGATGAGGTTTACTATTTTTAAACACCACTCTAATCAAACATAAGGGAAGTTCACAGGTCTCTGAGAAACCACTAAGAGGGTGGGGTTGAATTATTGGTATAATTTTATGAATTTAATCCATTTTAAATCAACCATGTATTCTAGTTATTATTTGGATCCACTCACTCTAGAATTACACAGACTCCCCCAAATGCAGCAGGAAATAAGAAAAATTGAACAAGAATATTTTCATAATTTTTCATTGAAATTCTAATTGATAATATGATTGGATATTCCACCTATCATGTATTATCCACTACTAACCCAATGGTTTAACTAAGGAACCTCTAAACCTTATTAGTAAAGATACCCTCATTGTTCTTAGTTCCAAAGTACCAATAAAAAAATGAATTTTTCCACTTCACTCTCCAAAAGATTGAACCAAACCCATGAATGATCTCTTTTTTCTATAGTTTACTTCAACATTGATTAAATTAACATTCATCTTCAATATATAAGAATTATCAGTCCTTTTCCTGATCATTTATTTAACAACAACAGTATAAAATAATCATGGTCTCCTTTTCAATGTTTTCTCGCTCATGTTTATAAATTTAATTATACAAATATTCTTAGAATCCTTGAATTCTAAAGAACCTAGATATCCTCCTCCTATAATGGATCCAATATTTGATCGATTATTCACCCCTAAATACTGTAGTGTATTAGCTTCTTCAACATCTAAATTCTGTTACTCAATGTCCTAGAAAACATATTCTTCTTCATCCCTAACATTTTATAATATCCACAACATCATCAATATTTTTCGTAATATTTTTCTCATATTTATAAATCTTTGTAGAATTCTATATATCATTCAAAATATTAGATATTTTCATTTTTAATTGTCATTTAAATTCCCATTTAATTATTTCCTTTTAAATTTATAAAATACATAGTACTTTTCCTCCCTTATAATATCTCTAACTAATTTATAAACAGACAAATGTGCGAAAAATGTGAGGGATTAACTTGACATTTATGTAATAAAATATTCTTGAGATAATCTTCTCTATGTGTATGTGAGGTAGATATGTGAAAAACGTTATGCTGATTAAGTCTATCTTCAATTATTTAATTAAAAAACTTAATAATCAAACCTTTCAAAGCACATTCATATAGGTAAACTAAAAATAGTAATGTAGAATTTTTCTAATACCACTTAAAATTTCATTAAATTTGTTCATAAACAATAAAAACTATAAAACAACCTAGTATATAACATATTCTAAATAATTTTTTATGATATTATAGATAATAAAACATAATATAAATTCTATACCTCAGTGTAAGAGATTTGGTTTCACTTCTATTTTTAGCCTTAACATCACAAATGACTCGGTGTTGAGATGCTTAATCAAGATATTTTCAACATATTCTTTGTATGGAACAAATTCCATATTAAATGTACTATTATCCACATTCACTATTAGAATTTTATTTTTACTATTAATATTATTTGACATAGAATGATGAAATAGATATATCGATAGTTTAATTTTAATTTTATGATAATGTTAGATAATTATTGGGTATCAAGTTTGGACATATATATCCTTATGTACAGACATCATACACCTCATTTGAGAATCTTTCTATGAAGCAACCACATGGTTTTCCTCTATTGATTTCAATGTGAGGAAATATTGTTTCTTTGAGTTCCATCAACCACAATTGTTAGTGTAAAATGATACTATATAATGATTCGTTCAATCCCCATTAAGATTTATCTCCTCTTATTTATTTTAAACTAGAAAATACACAAAAGTATCTGAATTAAATAATAGAATTATTCAAGATACCAAAATATTGTATTCCTTCAGATTTGATAGAAATTTCAAAAAAACGGTAATAGAAAACAGAATTTCTTGAATGGATATAGTCAGTTATAATAGACATCCTTTTTTACTTACTGAATTCATTCTCAATCAATTATTGGCCTTCATCCCCATTTCTTAGCTTTTTCATTTCCTGTATAATAGTAGACACTATTCTTTCTTCCACTATTCCATACATATTCAATAGACCGTTAGAATAATTTTTTTTAAATGAATAAATGACTAATAGCTTGGGGATTTTTTAATCCCAAGAAGAACTTAATTTCATTATGTAGTGAAATATCATATTTATTTTTCCATTGAGAAGAAAAATATCACTAGACTTTTTATAATCATTATATAAAATAATATCATTAACACATAAAACCAAAATCAGAAATTTTATTTTTATATTCTTTATGTATTGTTTCTTTCACAACATACATATAATGAATTTCATAATTTTTAATTAATTATCGATTTTAAATAACTAACCTCTTGGATCATGTTTCATTCTATAAATAGAGTTATTTAATTTAAAAACTCAACTACCCTCATAATAATATTTTAATCTATCATGTTTTTTCATATACACTTATCCAATGAGTTAATCAATTGGGAACGTAGAATTTACATTAATTTAAAAAAATTGACATTTATTTTTTTAGAAATTGCAAAAATTATTATGATAGTTTTAATCCTATAAACATGTAAACATTTCTCTCAAAATTAAATCCTCTCAACATGTTAATATTATTTAAATTCATTTGGTTATATTCTTTTAAACACTCACATTCTCCTTGAGTTTGTTCATGAAAACCAAATTAGTTCCATTAAAACATTTCACCATGGGCCTTAGTAAAAATTACCATGTATTATTATTCTATATTTGATTTATCACATCATTCAAATATTAAATCCTTTAATTGTGCTTAAAGGATACATTATCATGTTCTATTTCAATCATGGAAATAATTCTAATGTCTTGGGTTCCCAAAAAAATTCATTGGGAAAGATCACCCAGATTTTGGTCGCCAATTTTAATTTCAATATCTTTATTCTCCCTTCGACTTCATCCTATACATATTATTTTCTTTCATGATTTTTCATCACTATTATATGACAAATCTATATTCTATTTATGATTTTGTGAAGTTTATTATTTTTATTATACTAATTGAAAATTAAAAAGTCCTCTTAAATTTCAATCATAACATATTTTTGGGAATCTTAATCATTTTAAATAAAGAAACATCACCACAACAAATAGTTTTCTCATATTTTTTATTATAAAAAAATATAATAACTTATATTTTATGTGTAACCTAGTAATATTCTCTCAATTAATTTATGTTCAAATGTAATTAACCATATTACTATCCATTTGATTAAACATGGATTCCCAGACACACTAAAGTGTTTTACACTAAGTTTCTTTCTAAATCACTTTTTATTGGAAGTCATTTCAGAATCATTCCTCTAAAAATTTTGTTTTTAATAATTACAGATATTTTGAAATACTTAAACCGGAAAAAACAACATGTGACACACTTATTAAACATGGAATTTTACAAATCAACAAGGCATTAATTATTAATTTAATACACCTCATTTTATTGAGGGTTGTATTGTGTAATAAACTCATATTTTATTCTATGTTGTTCTAAATACTCTTAGAATTATTTATTCGTATATTTTGTATCATTATCATATATCAATATTTTCAAAGATTTTGTTATTTGATTTTTGTTCATACTCTTAAATATATAAAATCTATTTCTATCTTAAGAGATGTGGGAAAAACATCACACATGTCATTCAATAAAATTAATCATTTAATGTAATGAAATATCGATCTCTACTTGATGATGTTTTTGTTATTGGCCCACACACATCACAGTGTATCGGCTCTAATAGTTTATCTATCAGAATATGAACTCCCCTATGAATTAATTTTATAATTTTAACTTTATTGGAAATCATGTAAACTATATTGGAGTCTTAAATTATGATATAAATATTTTTTATTAATTCTTCCTTTTTATATTTCCTCAATTTTTCAAAAAAAAGTGATATAATATTCTATGCCATGAGCTATTTTCAACCAATAAACTAAAATAATAATAACATTTGGATTATCTAATATGAAAAAAAATCCCTTGATTTCAAACTCTAATTGAGATAATAAATCCAACTTTTAATTTATTAACATGAAAACAAACTTTTCTGATTATCATTTTACTTCCATCGTCACAAATTTATGATGCACATAATAGGTTGGGTTTTAACCCATTAACAAAAAAACATCTAATGCACTACTCTAATTCATACATTTTTTCATATTCAATAAAATTTAATTTTACAGGATTTAATGTTACACAACAAGATATTATTTCATATTAATTAAAATTAATACTGTGTTTGATAGTTGGTACTGCATGCAACATTGGACTTTTACAAACAACATTATACATATAAATAATATTATTTGAATATTAATATTATAACCAAACCATTTGATTAAAGGGTATGAATAAGAGTAACATAATTATTAAATATATTAATAAAAATTTTCTTAATAAAAATTTATTTATTTATTTTAATGAAATAAAAATTAAAGTTTCTATTGTAAAAATTAAAACATAAATTATTAAGAATATTTAATGTTTAAATAAGAAATTTTTTGTATTAAAGGGGGTTTTATTTATATTTAATATGTTTTATTTAAAATATAATGTTATATTATTTATGATTTTAAATTTATTGAAAATTATTTTGTTTTAAATTTGAACTAATTAACAATCATTAATATAATAATTTTCAATTTCATAATAATGAATATAAAATCAATGGATAATAATAATCCAATAAAATCATGGTATTCACAAAATATGTTTTTAACTTGTAATATACATCATTTAAAAACATTAACATGAATTTTTAAACTCATCCATTTCTTTTTGGAACCTAAGTTATATTTTAATCTATTTAAAAACAATTTCTGGATCTTTTCATTTAATAGTGAGGTTGGAAGGTTTCTATTTTGTTATGGAATATTTAGCGGGAAAAATAACCTTATTTTTTAATAATATTCCAATAAATTAATGTTAATAAACCCAACTCAAGAATATTTTCCCTAAATGAATATAACTTTTTTTACATATAAAAAACACTTTTCAGAGACTGGGTTTTCAGTGTTTTGTTCACGTATATTGTAAATAATTTCTTCCACTTCTGGAACATAAATCATAGAAAAAAGACTAAATATTTAGTATTATATTTTTCAAATTTTTTAATGATATCAATTTAAAATTTAGTCTTAATGAATAATAATCATTGCAAATGTTTGTCACCGTGGTAAGGGTAAAAGTGGTTAATAAGGAGGTTAAACTAAAAGATAAGAAAATAAATATATAAAAAACTTTTATAAGTATAATTCGCTGAAAATATTTATATGATGACCTATATTATCTTATAAATATGGTTTCATTGGTGCCAATTTCCCAAGAAAATGACTTTATATTATTTTAAATTCTTAATATTTACAAGAGTGTCACTCCGCACACTTATAAAAAGGAAACCTATTCTAATCCCTTATTCACAAACATTAATCACTCTATATTGATCAATATATTTCTGATTGACATCCAAAAACTCCAAAATAATGTCATATGTCTCCTATTATTACCAAAATACCAATCCTAGAATGCTTTTGGTGCAAGCTATTTGATAATATTCTTGGAAGAGGTATAATTCTTCACCAAAGAATTTCATGTTTATTTATTCTTCTAAAATATTAAAATATATTATAACCATATTAAAATAATTACCTGAATATTTTAACTACAATAATCAATTTTTATATTTAAGGAAAACATTTTTTCACCACCTTTCCAATTTATAGGAAATAAAATGTTTTCCATGTGTACATATCGGTGACAACCTCCACAGAGTAATGTGTTTCATTTTAAATCACAACATCACATGCTTGTTTATAAAGATATAGTTAATCAATATATATGATATATATTTAATTATTATGATTATATAAAGATAATATATAACTTAACATTTATCCCTCATGTCCATAGGAGAATGATAATAATGTGTTGGTCAGAACATGATATATTGAAATAGGGGTGAATTTCCAAAACAAATAAACTAATAATATGAAATAAGGGGAAAACCCTTTTGAGATATTAAAATATTGAATAAAATATAAATATAATATGATAAAATATAAAAATCTAATATTGTAAACAATATAATAGTTAATCATATTTAATACAAAAATTTAAACAAAGAAAAAAATTAAATAAGAGAGTAATGCATAAAATAAATTAGGAGAAAAGTTTTATAAAGGAATTCATCTACCGTTATGTGATTACACATTTGTCAACTACACAAATTAATTGAGGGTTTATTGTATTATTATGTATCTTTAATTATATCGGATATATTAGGAAACTGTTTATCTTTAATTGTATATAGTAGGAACCTATTAATATAATGACTCGTATATTATTATTCATTGTAGATAAAAACATCAAACATATGGAATTGCCTTTATGATACCCTCAAAAACTAGTACTCGACCTGATTATGCACATAACCAAAGGGATTCTCGATCCTCAGGAGTTGTAGAATAGAACTAGTGAATTCCCAACAAATATAGGGAAAAATTTCACCAAAATTCAAGATAATGGAATTTCATATATATATATATATATATATATAAATGTAATAGTAGAATAAGATATATATTACAAAAATAAAGTCTTAAAATTAAAGTTATGTTACTCAAAACATTCAGAACATCCCACTGTATAATATAATAGAAAAGGACAACTAAAATAGATAATCACTACTCTATGAGATAATGTGGGAAATATCCTACCATCTCACAACCAGATTCCCATACCTAGATAATTATAACCTTTCCACCTCACTATAGGTCCTTACCTTTTCATACATCATAACACAAAACTAGTTCTACGCACCCCCAAAGGGGTGTTTAGGGTGTGAGGTAAAGAGGTTCAGTAGGATCCCAGGTTAGTAGTCCATATCAATTATCTAAACAAAAAATCCCCAATATTTTCATTTTAAATAAAGAACATAATGTTAAGATGTAATGAATTTCATATCAAAAACAAGGAAAATATTTAAATTTTTCCACCATTCTAAATAGGCCATGAAAAATATTGTCAAAGATAATTACTAAAAAAATTTAAAGAAGATATACAAAACCTAGAATATTAAAAATCTACAGAAAAATGTTAAATAGGATAAAGGATCATAATATGTCATTCTAGTATACTAAATATACAAGAAACAATGATTACTGAATGATCATGTCAATAGATCCTAGGTCGAAGGAGTAGAGGAACAACCCATGACTAAAACACCCTACAATGTCAATATGTAGTCCCTAGAACAGTGGTACTTGGGAGAAAAAGAATATCCTTGATTTAAAACCTGGATAATATATAGATGATGGACCTAGGATTCACCTTCCACCTAAGTACAAAAGGCTTCCCAGGTACTACATTTCTCATCTCATTTCAATGGTTTTATATTTCACAATCAATTTCAACAACCCTTTCATTTACTCAAACCATCTTAAAAAAGTCACTTCATAATTCTTTTAAAACACACGTTTAACATTATAAAAACCCAATGGACCTCTATTTTTTTTTCATATCCATTAAAACACACAGAATAATCATTTCATCTCATATATAAAAAAGTTTATAAAATTGGAGTGTTCATGTTTTATTAATAAATCTAGAGATGGAACCACATACCTCAACTCCGGTCGTGGACACCCGAAATAAGATCCACCAACACCTAAAGAAAATCAAATACAATAATGGAAGACATTAATTGGTTCACATGTATTAAAATCACATTATACAAATAAAATAGATATTGAATACGGTATTGATATCATAACACAATGAACACATACCCACCACACTATAACCAAAAAAGGATTGGACCCTATAATAAGATAACACAATGGATCTAGAAGGTCTTAAAAACACTTATATAAAGGTTTGATGTTTCCAAAATGTATCTCTTTTCTACTATCATGATTAATATATATGATCAATAAGTAGAAACACTTCCTTCTAGGAAGAAGTGACACAACTTCCCCAAAAAATCAAACATCAAACGAATCAATGTGAATGGAATGGATGCACCTAATATCACATTGATGGATAACTTGGGTTCACAAGATGAAACTATTTGTTAAATGAAAAAAATCAGGCTCCAACATGATAAAATCATTTTTTTCGATGGATTTATGGATTAAATATAACATAACTTATATAGACTAAAAAACATGTCTCTTTGAGTTTAATTACCCTAGATTGATGATTTTATTGTATAAAATATGGTCTAATATCCTAAAACAAATTTATGATGTAAAAAGTATCTTATGGTTTGTAATAGTTTTTTTTTGTAAACTATTTTCTGGCTGCTTCCCAATAAATTATGTATGTATTATGCTAAAACATAAGATATAATATTTTCTATAAACTAGTTTTCAATCCCATATTATGAGGTAACTCCAAAAAAACTTGTATTTCCTCAAAACCTAAAATAAAATCCCATAAAAAAGAAAAAAAATAATACCTTTTTTCAATATTCTACATCAAAGGGGTTTACTTATAGGATCTAATGTGGTTTTAATGATTATATAGTTGATCAGGGGTCAAATAATTCTTGAGAGAGGAATGTAATGATTTTTTATCGTAACAAATGCACCCTCAGATTATCTATCTTGACACCACTAGTAATTCAATAAATTCAGGTATAAGGTTGATGAGCATCCAAGGATTTAATACTTCTATAATTTCATCATTGAATTTCCACTATTGTCCATCATGTAATCGGTGGTACTATTAGAAGAATTTTGTCTCTAACTATTACCATTAGTAAGTTAGTGTTATGCCAAAGAGTAGTTGGTGGTCAATTGCTGTGTGGGATGAGAAAAATTAAATCTTTACCCACAAGTTTTTCCTCATATACAGTTATCTCCATAACCTAAATTTAAATCTTAACAAATGAATTAAAATTAATTAAATTGTTTGAATATAGAAAAAGTGTTTATGATAATTATAATACAAGGAAATTGAGAATCATGATAATATCCCTATTTTGGATGATCAAAAAACACCTTAATATCAAATTTATAGGTATACCATTGCATTTTAATAATATTTTTCTATAATACTTACCAAATTCATTAAATATAAAAGAAAAATTGATCTTTCAAAAAATAAAGATGCAATATTTTGAAAAAGAATTCAAACTACATAATAGATTTTCATAAATACACCTCTTCTTGTAAAAAATATTATTAAAACATTAAATAAATAATAATACAAAAAATTTATCCGATTTTTATGTAAATATTATTTCATAGAATTTATAAACAATGTAAATTTAGTATTTTCCTTAATATCTAGAAATTTATTAGTTTTACCAGAAGTCTCTCCACATTTCAGTTTATCAAAATGAACATGTAAATGGGTTGTAGAAATTATTTTTAGAAATAAATTGGATCCCAGTAAAATAAATAAAATTAAAATATGGAAATTTCATTAATCGTCATTAATGATCCAGATATAGATAAAATGAAACATAAAATAGATTCTGATTTTTTGAAAACTATTATTCCCAAAAAGGTGTTGAATATAAAACTAAATTTAAACAAGTTAATTAATTGAAAATTTATATTGACATATAAAACCATGTTAAATTTAAAATGAAAATAATTCTCCATATTGAAATAACACTTGAAAATTGATTTTTCAAAAAAGTTTATGATTTGAAAAGGTTTTGTCCTTAAATAACATTTCAGTATATAAATGATTATATCCCCCTAACTTATTTCATTATAGATTTAGGTTTTTATTAAAGGTTTGTAATAAAGAAAAATAAATAAAAAAATAATTAGTTATTTAAACATAAAAATTTCAATCCGCCATTAAAAATTATTAATGATTTTTTATTAAAATGGATCAAATTCCACAAAAGATTGAAACCAAATGTGTACTAAAAGTGAACTAATTATGTACATGGTCAACATCATATTAAAAATAGAAATATCCTTTTTAGGTAATAACCAAAAATTTATTCTACCCCATAATCAAATAAATGTTTTCTTATCAAGATTAAAAAAAATTATTTTACTATCACAATCACTTAACATTACCAAAATTATAGAATTTTTAAAAATATATAATTAAGATAATTTTGTAAAAACTCATGATTTCCAAATTTAAGGAGGGAGTATCAAAATCTTATCATACCTAAATCAAATTTTATTCAGTCAAATTGATCAAGATAAATGGTTTTAGTGAATATATCAGCTAATTGATGGTTGGTTTAACCAAAATCAATAATCACATAGTGGGTGTACTTATTTCCTTATCATGATATATGCCGAAATTATTTAAAATATCATTATTGTATTTTATTTAATTAATAAATGTTCTATTAATATTTTGAGAGATTGGAAAACCAAGGAAATATTTGTTTTATCCCATTAAATATATTACAAACTCTTCATTCATTAAATCAAAACATTAATTAAAAATAAATTCTTAAATCTATCCAAAATTAAAATTATCAGTATAAATTTAAACAATTGAAAAATCATTTGAAATGGATTTTATAAAATGTTTAGAATCAAACCTCTATATTTTAGAATCATTTGGTATTAGTAATATTATTACCTTTCATACCCTGTATAATTGGATTTTTAAACCATATAGATATCCGTTTACTTGAAAACATGCTTTGGGAAAATAATATTTTCAACACAGGGTGATTCATCAACAAGAAAATTCATAACTATAACAATTTATAATGGTATATTTGACATAGATTTGAAGTAATTTCAAATGAAAATGATTTTGGAAATCAAAAAATATTTCAATGGATTATAACCAAGAAAGGGGTGAATTTTTTTCACATTAATCCGTAACTAATTCTTGATTATATTTTTATATATACATTTTGGAATATCACCTCCAGTCTATACATTATATAAAACACACAAAATCAAAAAGGGGTTATTCAAATCATCTTAAAGCTTTCTAAAATACTTAAGCACAAGAAAAAACTTGTATCAGTCAATCAAACAATAGTAGGTAAGAAATAGGGTTTAATTCCAAATCATGCAATATCCAGAACGTGGGTATGTGGCACTTATAGCATATATAATATAGTGACAAACAAAGAAAGGTACAAACCACTTACCTCGTTGTCGAATGATCGATATACTTGAATGTCGGCCCTTTAATCATCCTAAAATGTAATAAATCTACAAAAAGAAGAAAAAAACTCATCCATGAACAACATACACAACAGAAATAATTAGGAAAAAATGCTCTAGGGGTTTTAAAACCTCACTAGTTGGATTCCAATGCAATTGATAGTATCTCAATCAGAGCTCAGACAGAAAATCAGGAGGGGTTTGGAGTTCGTTGTCTATTCTGCAATGCTCTTATATGAACCATGTCCATAAGAATAGATTTATGGATAAAATACATGAACCCACACTACTTTATAAAATAAAAAAGAAAACTACACAGTGTGTTCTTTAATACTACATGTCGTGTAGTGGCCTTAACTAGCACCTAACTTATGTGGTTCTACCAAGTCACCACTCAACCACGTAATCGGTCGTTACACGGTCAAGACACGGATGTACATGGATACTAGTAACATATCTTTTACACAGTAGTTCATGGAGTGTAATTAGAAAAACCTATTTCTTTTTTCCTTAAAAACAACCCAAAATGTATATTTATTCCTAAAAATAATATATTATTCCTTTAAAACTTCCCCATTAAAGAAATTTGTCCCTAAATTTCCCTTCCAGAGGTGGTGAAGAAAAATCTGCCAACAACCCCATCCACAGCGATCACACATCGGCCTCCCCCTCCCAAGACTCATCATGCACTCACTCGTACTACCATAGCACACGTACCAGAGGAACAAATAGTCCATGTAGAACCTTCGGGTTTTGATCCTCAATCTATATAGGGTTCTCTTCAAATGATGTTTCCACCTCCAAATCAACCTCCTTGGGATGAAAAACATGTTGCGGCTCTTAAAAGTAACGTTGTATGTGGGAAACATGAAAGGCATCGTCCATATCCTGGTACCTCTAAGGTAACTAAAATTGATAAGAAATTGGTCCAACTCTCTCCAAGACATCAAATGGCCCCATATATCTCGGTTAAAGCGTCCCTGGTCTCATAATCCTTATGTGTCGTAACCTCAGTGTGACCCATAGGAAAACATGATCACCGACCTCAAACTCCAGCAGTTGTCTCTGTGAATCCGCATAAGATTTATGGAGAGATTTTATAGTAGCCATACCATTATGATTCAACTCTACTTATTCAATGTTCTCTCTGACAAGATGAGGTCCCATGATAGTTACCTCTCCTACCTCCATCTAACATATGTGTGATCAGCATGGCCTACCATATAAAGCCTCATAATGTTCCATCTGAATCTTTTCCATAAAACAATTTTTGTAGGAAAACTCCACTAGGGGTATGTGTCTCTCCCAAGATACCCCGAAATCTACGATGCATTCACAAAGCATGTACTCCAATAATTCTATCATGTCTCGGACTATACATCTGTCTTGGGATGGAATATAGTGCTGAGGAGTACCTGTGTACCCATATCCCTAGGCAGTCTCTATAAAACACAGGAAGTAAATAGGGTTTCAATATCTCAAATGATAGATTGTGAAACCCCAAGAAAACATATTATCTCTTAGATATACAACATTTTAAGATCATCAAAACTGAAGGTTTCTTTGATCTATAGGAAATGTGAAACCTTCGTAAGTCTGTCAACAACAATCCATATAGCAACATTTCCTCAAGGGAACCTTGGTAAACTCGTCACAAAATAGATTATGACATCATTACACATGCACTTAGGAATGGTTAATTATTGTAATAGTCATTCTATTCGCTGATGCTCCACCTACACCTGATGACTATTGAAACATCTCATAATAAAACTAGCAACATCCCTATTAATTCTTGGCCACCAATTCGGATGATATAGATCTTGATACATCTTGCTGACACAATGATGAATTACCGATACTGAGGCATTAAAATCTAAAAACATCTCCTCACTTATGTCTTATGACACCCATACGCACCCATTAAAAAGTAAAACTGCATCCTTACCTATGGTCCACCCAGGACTATGGTCCTCGCCTGACACACTCTCGATTGGTACTAGGCCTTTAGAATCTGATAGTTTCCTCATTCGCACTCGATCCAGTAGAGTAGACGTAACAACTGTTGAAGAAGAAAACGACTTACCCTATTTTTCATGCATCTCCAAATACATCTTAGAGAGTTGATCCATAAGCTTCCACTAACAACTGGCCCCCTGAACTGTCTGTATTTGATTACTCCTGATCAGCATATTAGCCACTATGTTTCTTTTCCCAAGTGTTTCGTCAAGCACAAAATAAAAATATTTATAGCACTCAACCCACCTTCACTATCTCCAATTCATGTCACGTTGAGTAATGATATACTTGAGGATCGTTTTGGTGTATTCCAAAAAATGATCTCCAAAAAGACAATGTCTCCAACAGTGCACTGCATGCACATCTACAAACAACTTAAGGTCCTGATTTAGGTAATTCCTATCATGTGGCCTTTAATACTAAGAAACATATGCAATGAATCATTCCCAATACATAAGAACTACTCTCATCCTGATACCTAATGTGTCATAGTAAATGGTATAACACTTTCCTGGCTCCTGCAAAATTAGAATCGGTGCTGAATTCAATCTTCCTTTCAACACCTAAAAGGTTTAATCGTAGGAATATATCCACAATTACATTACACCCTTCTTATTTGGTCATTTAATTGTAATTTCTAAGTGTGAAAATTCTTGAATAAAGCATATGTAGTACCCAGATTTCCCCAAGAAACTCCATACCACCAAGCCATTATTTGGATTCTCAAAGGAAACTAAAGCTCTCATATTCTTTAGTTCTACTGATACTCTTTTCACTGAAATAACATGACCTAATAAATGAATCTGAACCATCAAAAAGTGGCACATGGAGGGCTTAAAATATAACTAATGGTCTCTCTACGTATTCAATTTGACCTAAGGATGGATGGCATGGTCATGTCAAGTATGAGAGTACACCAAGATATCCCACATGAAGTCTACAATGAATGAATCCATTTAAGGATAGAAAACTCCATCCATCAGTTCCATGAAACCTATCAACATGTTTTTTAGACTGAACAACATAACCAAATACTCATATAGATTATAACTACTCTGAAAGGTGGTAATAGTTATATCTTATGGTCTAACGTGAAAATGATGATAACTAGATCTCAAGTGAATCTTAGAGAACACCTTAGATCCTCTAAGATGATAAAAGGGACCCCCAATCCTCGGTAAAGGATATCAGTTTTTGACCTTCAACTGGTTAATCTTCTAAAAATCCACACTAGGACTTAGGGTACTATTTTCCTTCTTTGAAACATTGATAGGTGAACCCCAAGGAGAAGTATTGGATCAGATGAAACACTTTTCCTACGACAACTTTAACTTCTTTTTGAGGTCCTATAACTCTAGTGTAGCCATCATACACTATTTAGTGGACAATAGATCCTCTCATTTCATAATATTAATAGAGAAATCCACCTCTCACTCTTGAAGTAAACTTGAAAAGATTTCTAGAAAGGCAGCTCTAAAATGGTCCACCACATGAAGAAAATCCATCTTTGAAGTCCCCTTGTAATCTAGATATAACCTAAAAATATTGGTCGTAATTCCTCCTAACACATGATGCTCAGGTACAACTATGCTCATCTGGAAATCCCCTTCTCCCTTACATAGAAAAAATCTATCTTTTAGTGATGTGAAACTCACCCAATGGGTATATTAGTCAACAATGGAATAAAAGCATACCAACCAGTCTATTCTATGAATGACATCAAATAATGTCATCTTTAAAACATTGAGGTCAAGTAAGAAGTGACACCCACCATCCTCTAGTGGGAACTCCTTTCAGTTATGTGTACTAGCCATCCTAATCCCCAATAGAGTGTCTAGCATCCTAACATCACCATAAGTAAAGATATGAATCCCAAGGATCTGTAAAAAAAGAAATAGATATAAAACTAGGGGAATATATTGTATCATGAATATAAGAAGATAAAATAGGGGAATCTAGAATCGTAACTATAACCGTAGAGGTTACAGGATCCTAATCATGTTGGGTCTACTCTATCACAAAAGTATGATTGCTATCGCAGCCCTATAACCCAGCCTGGCCACCCTGAGCTAATCCACCCTTCGGTAGTTGAAAACGTATCAAATGGTTTTCTTTTTAATAACCACCTCCTCTAATTGAATGGCCTGATGATATCCTATTCTTTTACTGATGAGAAACTGGTGGCCTTGCTCCTGTACATGGATTCATAACATTTTCCCACACAGTCACTGCTTGTGGGAACATCCTAAAAAATTATGAATATGACCAATCTTGCATCATTATTGGCACTAAAATGGGTATATCTAGAACTTTGGTCTCATGTTCCCAGTCTTTACACACTAGTAGCACCCCGCTTGGATACATGAAGAAACATAGTGTGAAAGAACCTTGTGGCGCTTCCTACTATCAGTCGAATGTGTACCAAACCTACATGATACACCGCCCTTGCTCGCATATTCAATCGCAATATGATTAGACTCAGTGATCAGTGCATGTTTTAAATAGAAGTCACCAAATTTAACCTCAAAACATTTACTTGCGATCAGATGTTGTACGTGAGTCCAACCACAAATCTTCCAGCTAGTGATAACTCTTCACCTCTTAAAACAAGTGAAAAGTGTAGATGATCTGTAAAGCGAGAAGAATAATCCATCACTAAAAGATCTCCATGTTCCACATTCATAACATCCCAGGATCGTGTGGCCCTCATCATCTCTGGGTAGATGTATTAATAGATGTTTTACTGAAACTCTTCCCAAGACATATCCTGATGACGTCCCATATATGAGATAAATTCCCACCATATATTGGTGGAATCACGTAGAATATATTTCACAAGTTTCACCATCCTATTAAGAGGTGTCTCCTAAATCTAGAAGATATAAATCATGTCCTCCAACCATCACTCTACAACATATGGTCCTCCATCCTTAGAAAATTTTTGCAGATGCTGATGTTAGAACACCGGTGTCGTCTCTGCCATAGTTGGGGCAGGATTTAGTGATCCCTGAAAAGTTTATATCATCCTCATATATCCTTCACAAAACATTAAATCAGCAACTTCATATAGTATAACAACTATTGCCAATACAGTCATGAAGGTAGGATCTATTGGTTGTCCCTAATCTACCATTTCCGGTGTACGATCATCTCCTTGTACCTGGAGTACAACCTAAGTATGTCTTGGTGGCATGACTCTGCAAATTCTTGTGAACACCTAAATATGAGATTTTCATAAACACAAATCTAATGTGAAAGCACAAAAAGGTGATGTAAAGAATTCATGTTTTCAAATATAAGGTTATATGATGTATAGAAACACTACATAGTGAGTTTCCTTATGCTTTAACTTGGGCATGTAACTCTGCCAATCTTGTCGTATAACTCCCCATACACACAAAATGTTCCTCGTGAGACATGGTGTGTACTTGAATATCCTCTCGTAACCATGTAATTATACATGGTTACAAATACACGGTCCTACTAGAGTAACACTACATGGCGTTCTACCCAAGATATGGTGTCTACTAAAAATTTCTATCCACTCATGTCGTTAGTCACACCGTTGGATACAAGATATACTATAGCACGGTGTAATCTCAAAGAACATGGTGTGTTCCTCCAAAATTTTACCATCCTAGGGTCTCTTCTAACACAGTCATTCAAATGGATAATAACTAAATGGATTGTATATATAGTACATGAAATATACCTAAGAAAGTTCATTTCATCAAGAACTGGAGAACATGTGGTGTGTGTCCATTACATCACACACCGTGTTTCTTGAGGTTTTTAGATAATAACCCTATGAAAATAATATGGAACCCCCAAAATAATAATTAATGGACAAAGAATTCCACATTCCAATATGTGAGAGCTCATACTCCCGCAAAACAAATTTCCGCATGCATATTCATAAAATATATTAATATAATTCAATTAATGATCAAACATGATCCACCAATTTTATATCCATGAGGGCGTATAACACCTCAGGGAAAAAATATTGGCATCCATCCAAATGAAAATTTACATATACTAATGCCCTATCAAAATAACAGGTATATCTATCACAACATCTATCACAATTGCATGAATATCTAGCACAACATCTATCAGAATAGTATGAAATCAATAATGCACCATAAATGGAAAAATAAGAATGAATGACATGTGATCTCTTGCAAGTGAAAATATAATTAATGAGATGGAATACCCTTATCTCATCGGGTTGTAATAGAAATACAACCACAATGATATCAATCATAAAATCAAAAAATATATGAATCACCCAATGCTGAAATCAATTCAAATGTAATAATCGAAAGACCATACAAATTGTAATATTTGAGGTAACATGGAGTTTCCCTATACACAGGTTAGCTACTCCTGAGCATATCATATTAACTACTACCTATTTCTTCATATCCCATTCAATTGGATCTAAATATTAAGGGAAAACAGAATGAAAACTCATTTGATACAACTTTGTAATGTTCTGGATCTTGGTGTCGCCCAAAGGTTCCCCAAACCTGTTTGGTTACATGAGCTCCAGCACATTCCCCAAATCCAGATCCATCCAACTATAAAAAAGGGCCAAGGTGTGATATTGGGGAAAATATGACCTCATTGGAAAACTATACACAGTGGAATTAAAATAGTAAAAAATAGTGGAAGCCATAATACCAAACAGAAATAAACAGTGTAATACTGAATGTAAATCCAACGGAGGGCACAATATATATATATACATATATATATATATATAATTTATGGAATATGTATCTAATAAAACATCCAAACTTGTCACAATGTTGGAAAGAAATATAGAAACCAATGTATAAATGAAACAATTAAACTCCAGCAACATCACAAGACTCATATTGGTCTCATTCTCTCCATCTCCAATAGTAATCAACTACATAATGAAGAAGGGTGCATGCCCTTATTGATACCTACAATCATATAATCTATTTGGGTCCAAAATCATGACCCAAATAGGTTGTGAGATAAATCTCAGTTGGGAACCACCAAAAGATATATTCCTAAATGTCAATGAATATATATTGCTAGTACTATGAAAAATTGAAACAATAAACTAGGGAATACTCAAAGTTATCCAATCCTATAGTTTTCAGTTACATTCATTTATCTTTTATTATTCATCTATTGAATATTGAAAACCTGGGATCTACCCAAATATTTGTATCCACTATATAAAGTAACCAAAATATAAATCTCATAATACCATTTGAATAATCAAGTATGTTAGAAATGAAGCTTGTGCTTTGGCTTGGGCAAAATCGTCACAATAATTTAATTATCCAAAAACAACCCTTTTGGAATCTCTCACGATCTATCCTCTTCAGTTCAAAATATCATCAATTAATTATAGACAACCACCTAAGAAATTTCTCAGGGTCTGAACCCTTGGGCTAAATATTAATTTAATCTAATATTAATGACTTCCTGAGAATCTCTCATAGTCAAATACCCATGGGTCAAACATTCTAGACAAACATACATAAATGACCCCTTTGGGAGGCTCTCACAGTCAAATCCCCCATGGTCAAACATTCCTCTAATTAATTATAAATTACCACCTATGTTGTTGTCATAGTCTAACACATGGGTCAGAAATTCACAATGCATATCATAGGCATTTAATATAATCAAAAACTCTCTCCAAAAAAACATGGTGTGGTAAACAAGGCATACATTGCATGCATCCTAGACGAATTGGGTATAAACAATCAATCATGGGAAACGCACCCATGGGGTGTCCCTTAGACAAGGTATTTTACATTAATCACAAAAAATAACCCTTTATCAATCAATCAAACCATATTAGGTAACAAACATGGTTTAATTCCAAATCACACAATACCTAAAACATGGGTATCGGCACATTTAGTATATATAATGTACTGAAAAACAACAAAAGGCACAAACCACCTACCTCGATGTTATACGATCGATAAACATGAATTTCGGCCCTTGAATCAACCTAAAACAGTGTAGATCTACCAAAAGGTGAAAAATATAAACATTTAACAACTCACAAGATATGAGGAATTTGTATGAAAGGGTCTAGTGGTTTTGACAACTCACTGGTGGGATTCCAATGCACCCAACAATGTCTCAATCAAAGCTAAGACAAAGAATCTGGAGGTTTTTGGAGTTTGTTATCTATTTTACAACACTCATATACGAACCACAACTAGAAGCTGTTATTTATATATATGACACATGACCCCACTCTGATTAATCAAAAAAATACTACGTGGAATGCTCTTTAAAACTATGCATCGTGTAGTATCCTTAACCATCCCCAGGCTTTAACTTCTATACTAGGTCACAACACATATATATATCTGGTCATTACACAGTCAATATGTTGTTGTACATAGCATCTAGGTTCATGGAATTTACATATAAGTACATGACATGTACTTAGAAAAACCTATTTCTTTCCTTTATCCTAAAAAAACCTAAAATAATGATCTATACATTAAAAGAAGATCTGGGTTCTTGCATTATGATTATATTTTCCTTACTTGTTTCTTGTAATATTTACCTAATTTCCAAGACACTAAACCCCAAAATATCATCGGCATTGTTAAATGTTTTATCATGAAATGATATATTTATGTATTAAATAAGAGGATTGTCAAAGTTGGTATCAAAAGATGGTTTTGTTATTTGTGTAAATTAAGATTGGAAAAAAATTATTAAAACCCATATTTAAATTTATGAATATAGGAAAAAATCATAGTATTTTTTTAAGTATTAATTAAGTGATATCTATGAAGATAATTCTCTTTCTTGATACGAACAAGTGGATTTTCCTCTTTCATAGATGTACCAATGGGTAACACTCGAAAATACATCATTGATCTAGAATCGATCTAGAACTTATCCATGATGATGGGCCTTGCAACACTCCTAGATTGACACTCGTAGGGGATATAAATTGTTTAATCACAACCATGTATAAACCATTATTAATAATATAAATATAAAGAAAATAATTTATTAAGAATGAAGCATCTCATCCATGATCCAGGGTATTAGAACATCTTACGATTATGATTTTATTTTTAATTATTATTATAAGATTATAAATAGTAATAAATTTATCACATAGGTTTTCTTATTGTAGATAAAAATTGGCAAGAGATATAATAATATGTGAAAAAATAGATGAAATTTTAATGGTGATAATGGAATTATTAATATGGGGGAGCTAGATTAGAAAAATTTATGATGATGATGAATTAAATATCTAAATTTCTGAATAGAAAGTGAAACTATGTGTAGAATCATCCTTCACCAACTATGGAACAACTAGTAGTTAAATCCTTCGTGCATCAAAGACCACCATATTCTAGTAGATCTAAGAAAACCTTTATTTCTGAATAATTGATTACCTAAATATAAAAGATATTTTTTGTAATCTATTTTTTATAGATAGGGTAAGTCACCCTAGTACCATACCACTTATAATGGGAAGCATATATGTGGAGGAACTCATTAAAAACATGTATCCAATTGCTGATATTGATTCTATGGATTTGGGAGAGATCAAGGAATATTTTTAAATAATTTTTTCCATCTTTGATATGAATAAAAATAGAGAAGGAGTTCATGGAGATGAAGAAGATGTAAAATGAATAAGGGTAAATCTATGAAATAAACATTACATGGCTTTCTTGACACACATAAATCTTAGTTATTGATCCTAAGGGAATGATAGAAGTATTGTTTAATTGAATGAGATCCCATATGTGGAAAATTTGGAGAATTGGGTCTATGAAATCTATTTGGAGTTACCTCAAAGTGATATGAAGGTTTAATTTGAATTTTTAGAGATTTCATGGTCACATTTTTTGAATGAATAGAATAGAGAAACATGATAAAACCTAGGGAATAACTTTTATCGTGGATGATATGGAAAAATACAACTTTCTTTGTTAAAAAATGTTGGAAAAATCATTTGAGGAACTATATTTATGGGAGTATAAAATATTATAAGTGTGTAAGAGATGTCCACATAGCATGGAACTAACGTAGTAAGGTTAAGCCTCAACTTTTCTACACAAATGACAATGTGAAGCTGGTGTAGGACCAAATTGAAGTTTAATTCCTCAAGTGTGTACATCTTGGTCACATTTCTTATCTTTGTCTAAATTAGAAGATAATATAGGTAAACCACCATAAACCACAACCTAAACCAAGGGTTCATGTTTCGTCATTTTCAATCATGACTACTGAAGTTGAGACTCCAAATTATTTGGTTGTTGGTACACTCATTATTCTCACAATGATAGTAGGTCCATTGTTTGATTCTGGTTATACACATTGCATTATTTTATCTAATATTGCAAAGAATATTGAATAAATCCCTGAGTATCATGAAGTTTATTTATTAATCAATGTTCTTGGAGGGATTGTCCTAGAATCAAAATTATAGAATCTCTATTATTAAATTTGGTGAGTATGATCTCTCTATAAATATAGTATTCATTCCCATGGTATTATGAGACATTATACTGGGGATGTACTAGCTCTTAATGTATAAGGCTAATATAAACTACTTAAATAATGAAATATTAGATTTCTTGATTGGAAAACCTACATTTATTTTCAATGTAGATATATCTCAACCTGATATTTTTCATGTATATTTCCTTCCTTATAGAGACGATCGATAAATAGGGCGAAGGGAATAAAAGTATAAAGGTTAAAAATTTCCCCATAATTTAAGAATAAATTATTATATTTCTTAATTAATTTCCTAGAAATCCAATAGAATGAGAGGTACAGTTCTTAATTTAACTCTTACTTGTCTCCAAGACAATATCAATTATACTATATAGAATGAAAGATGTGGAGTGAGAGGAATTAAATATAAGTAATGAAGATATTTTGGAGAGGGTTTTTCTCTGACCAAGTGTGTCTCCATGGAGAGAACCTATTCTATTTTTTAAAAGACAAGGATGGATAAATGAGGCATTTCATTGAATATATATAACATAGGGGGATCTTACTGAAGAACAAGTATCCTTTCTCAAAGATTGAGTAGTTATTTGACCAATTTCATATGGCTCAATTCTTCTTCATGATCGACCTCTAAACTATGTATCATCAATTGAGAGTGAAGAAAGAATATATCAAAAATACTGCCTTCTAACCAATATATGGGAATTACAATTTTGTTTTGATACCCTTTTTGTTTGACTTATTCTCATTCTATATTTATTGATTTTATGAATAGATTCTTTATGTAATACCTTGATAATTTTTTTATAGTATTTATTGATGATATTATGATTAATTCCAAATTCCACAAAGATCATGAAGATCATCTAAAGGCCATTTTAAAAACGTTGAGAAAGGATATGTTGTTTGGTATGTTCATAAGATGTGATTCTTTGTTACAACATGTTACATTCTTGGGACACATCATATCTAGTGACGTAATCTCAGTGAACACTTGAATGTAAATTCTTGTAGAAGAGTGGTCAGGTCCTATTATTATAAGGTATATTCATAGTTTCCTTCAATTAGTATGATACTATATAATGTTTGTGAAAGAAAATACTTTAGTTTCTAATACACTAACTAAGCTAACTTGAAAGAGAGATAAGTTTATCTAGATAGAGTAGAGTGACTAATTATCCCATGTATTGAAGATGGTGTTTCTTTGGGAAATAGTGCTAACTTTACCCACTAATTAAGAAGGTTTTTTTAGTGACACTTCATTAAATTTACAAGGATGTGTACTCATAAAAATAAAAAAATTGATTCTCTATTTATAACGATAGCTAAATATTCATTAATAGACTTATATTACCAATGATTTAGAGATAGATGCATTCATTTAGTCTCTGATGATATAGAGACACTATATTTATGGGGAAAATTGTGATATATACAAAGACCACCATGTTTGATGTATATATTCCCATAGATGGAATTGAACATGATGAATAGGGGATGGTTAGAGATTCTTAAAACAATGTTTCTTCAATTCATTATAACCCAAAAATGGAAAACAATTCACATTTTCATTGATTAGAAAAGATCCTAGTCTTCTTGAAATTATGTGGATTAAATGATATCCAATGATCAAGGACCTATTGTGTTTAGAAATGGGAATCATAAGGGAAGGGACATCCTCAATTCTATCTAAAATGTTTTCTAAACTTACATTACTATAGAATATCACAAAATTTCTGGGAGATCATCCTTAAATGAAAAAGAAGATTGAGGTTGTAAAAGATATAATGTTTCCACAATTCAATATTGATCAGTAAGGTGTAATAAAATATTGTACAATGCTATGTATACAATATATTACAAAGGTAAAGGAGGTGGGGGATTAATCTCAAAACTCTATAATCTCAATGAACTCTATAATCAATTAAAATTATAGGGACATTCGTTATCATTATTTTTGGGATAACATGAAAAGGGATATTTTTTGTTACACTATATGGTTCTTGGTATGTCGATAAGTAATGAGGAGTGAAAACATCCTAAATGGGAATTCCAAACACAACCCATAACCTTGTAAAAGTGGTATAATATCTCTAAAGAATTATTCACTATCCTTCCCAATATATCCAACTATACAAATGATATTTGGGTAACTGTCGATAAACTGAAAAAACTCACTCATTTCATTTTAATAAAATCGGATTTCCCCTAGTGATGCCTAGCTCACCACCATATCCAATAATTTATGAACTCCGTGTAGTATAATGGTACATTGTTTCTAATTTATATCCATGATTTAATTCTAATTTCAAGAGGATACTTCAAATGGATTGGAATATATATGTATACTTGATCACATCTTACCATTCTCAAACTGATGGGAAGTCTAGGTGGACTATTCAAACAATGGAAGATATGATACAAACTTGATCACTTATCAAGGGTGTTGGGAAAAATATCTTAATATTTTTTAATTATCCTATAATAATAGTTTCCAATTAGTCCTAAAAATAACACCTTTTGAAGATCTCTTTGGAAAAATGTATAGAACTCCCACATGTTACAAGATGGATAAGAGAAACTGTTGGAACAAGACATTATGAAGGAAAATAAAAATAATGTTCAAGTGATTTGGAAACACATCGATGATACTAAAACTTGATAAAAGCCTTGCAAAAAAAATGAATGATAGAATAGTGTTTTAGATAGGGGATCATGTATTCTTGAAGATATCACTGTGAAAGGGAGTTATGAGAATTAGAAAGAAGGGGAAATAGATTCCAAGCCACATTATACTATTTGAGACTCTGGATCATGTTGCAGTAGTTGCCTATTCTTTATAACAACCTCTAAATCTTTTAAATTTCCATGATTTCATCCACATGTCCTTGTTATGAAGGTGTATGTCTAACTCATTACACATACATAATACTAAGGGGGTACATTTGGAAGCTGACCCATCAAATGAATAGGAACTGATCCAGATCCTTTATATAAGGAACTAATTAATGAGGAATAGGACAATATGGCATGTGAAGGTCCTGTTTTGAAATCAAATGTTTGAATAGGCTATTTGGGGACTAGAAAAAAGCCATTAAGTATAAATTACCTCACCTGTTTTCACAAAATATGTTAAAATTAAATTTTGATTATGGGTGGAATTTAACAACCAAGAAAATTTTCTTCTTTATTAATGAATTTATTTCCTCCCAATCGATTTTATTTATTTTTTATAATAAAATCATATAAATCGACTTTTCATTTTATGTGAGATTTATAAAACATGAAAGAATTTGGACTGGTGAAACTATGGAAAAAATGAGATATACACATTAAATAATATTTCATTAACTACAACAAACTCTGTAGGATTGAAATCCAACAAGAATATCACCCTTACCATAGAGATCACAAAAAGGAAAATAATTGTTCGGAAAAAAATAGGCATTATTAAAGGATATATAAGAAACTTTTTAAGAGAACTAGTGAGTAAATATTTTTTTATTATAAGATATTTGTAGGTAAATATGGTGGTTTTTAATGTGGTACATTGACCAAAAATATTGATGCTAAATACAACAATCAATTAAGAAGATGGCCTGTCAATATTATTATTATTCCTGCAATAAAGTGTGCATCGGAATTATTTTATAGAAACAATATAAATATTTAATTCCCATTAAAATCATGTAATATGATAGATTTTTATGTTTTAAATAGATTATATTTTTTTAAAAATTTATTATAAAACACCATTAGATGATAATATAAATTATCAAGTCCCTAAGTAATTATGATAACTGTCAAAATTCATTAGGACATATAAATGGTTAATATTACCTAAATAAGTATTTTTTTAAATACATGGTTTTAATATTTAGATTATTATTATGATAAAATAAGATTCATTTTTAATTTTGGCCAATTTTAATTAGCTTATGTTGAATTTATGGTAATTTTTAAAAAATTTGTTTTTTTGATTAAAAGGTGAAAATACCATTTTTTATGAAATACGATGACTCTTGTTATATAATTATTATACAACGAAGTTATAAAAAAATTTAATCCCTATTTTTAATCAAATATTATTTATGTAATAACGTAGTATATACTTAGTTCATTTGGAAACACATTCTTAGTATTTTTAATAACTGTTATTTTAACCTCTCTAAAAAAAATGTGTGTGTTATACACGTATCACATTAGAATTGGTTTTTACCAATTTTATAAATTAAATTAAGTAAATTGGGTTTAATGTTTGGAATAATAAGTTCCAAATTATTCACTATGGTCTTTATTTTTTAGACAAAAAAAAGTAATAATGGTAAAAAATAGGTACCAAGATATTGTAAAAATAAATTAGCGGGTTAAATTCAAAATATAAAATGTTAAAATACTGAAATATTAAAATATTAAATGGAATGTTTATTTTTTTTTCTAACATATACCAAAATTGAAAATATTAATTGAAAAAAAAATCGTAATTATTTCCACCATAGTGGTTTTCCTTAAACACTAAATAATCATTTTTTATTTACATAAAGTCACCATTCATCAAATATAAAAACCCCCTTCCCTCCCCCATTATTCACTCAGATTAAATAGGAATGAATTTTTACTCTTTTACCATCCAATAGATTACCTCCAAGGTTCCAAAAGGTACCTCCATGTTTCTAGGGTATCCCCCTTCATTATTTAATAATCATGTCATTTAAGTTTGGGAATCCTCCTCCTATAAGTTTTCATTCAAGTAAATACTTGTTATATATCATATAAAGTGGCTAGATTCATTTATTTTATTAATTATATAATATTATTTTTTCTAACTCCAAAAATAATTTACCAATAGTATACCTCCAACCTCTCTCATTATTCATATCCTTTAATTTATTTTTTATACTGTTATGCTTTTAAAATCATTCTATGAGTTTTTTTATTTTTTATGAAACATTTTCCTAATGTGTATACTCAATGTTATTCTATTTCTATAGAATTAACCTATAATTAAAAATATGTTTTTATTATGGTATTTACTTATATTGAACCTATTTTCATTTTTCATGGGTTAAAAATGATGTATTCTTCAAAACATTATGCACTTTGTACAAAAAGATTTTTAAATGGAACCCGTTATTTTTCCCATGATTTGTTAATGAAATTATTGACTTATTATTCAATAAAGATCACATGATTTTATAAATATGAAGGGTGAATCCCATTATTTCCCTAATTCATTGGGTAAAAAAGTCTCTAGATATGACATTATTATGATACCTCAGTGAAAACTCATTAACTATGATTTACCACACCTTGGAGATAAGACTTGATGATATGCTTATGAATATCTCACTTTTATTGTGTAACCACATTTCAATTTTCTGATTCTTGTGATTTATTATTATAAGCCTCATACTATTATGATCATGCCTAATTTATATTCCCATTTATCAAATTCCAATTATTTCATTTGTTTCTTCCAATGGTGGGCTTTATGCACACCCCATTCATTGTTGTATTTTCTGAGGATATGAGATGTAACGAGATGAAATAGGATGAAATAACAAACGAGTCACAAAAAAATAATTGAATAAGTTTATGTTTTTGTTTTTGTTATCCTTTTGTAATTCATGTATTATATACCTAATTTTCAAGACACTAAACCCCAAAAGATCTTCGGTATTGTTAATGTTTTTTCATGGAATGACATGTTTATATCATAAAAAGGTGGGTCACTATACTATTATCCCATAGTCATAATTTCACTTGGAATCACACTATATATATTTTATCATATCGTACTTAGGGAAAACATTTACCAAATACATATTTTGGGAATTTAGTTCCTTCATACCTTGATTTCATGGAAAAAAATTCTGGAAACAGAGTTCATAGTCACCTTGCACAAATCCACACATTGCTACCCTAGTGGTCTCATTATATCACACCATCCTATGACCCACAAAAATTTTATGAACATTTATTATTCTTAAAAATTAATTTTTGACCCCTAAAATAAATTTTCATGGCCCTATGTTCAATCACATGTCAAAAAAGATCAATATTTGTTGAATTGTGGGCCAAGGTGAAGGTTAGTACTTGATAAAGGAGGAATGGGGGTGAACTAAGGTAAAAAATATATATTTGAATTAAAAATGGTAATTTATACGATCAATAACCAACTTTTGGTTGTGAAATTCAAATAAAGAAATAAGGCTAGTAAAAAATATGTTTTAGTGGAAAATAAAAGAAAGGAATAATTTCACAGGGCTATTATATTGAGAAATAATTATAGAAAAGTAATACAATCAAATCGTTTTAATGCTGGTAGTTCTCTATCAAACTCATTCACTCGATTTCACGGATCTTCCCTGAATCCTCCACAAATCTCCTCCTATCACACACCTCTTAAGATAGAGTTTCTAGTGAAAAGTCCTAGTGATAAATTTTTTATGATAATTAAATGGGAGTTTTTATCAAGGATCAAATTAACCATTTAAATAATTAAATTAGATAAATCAATTAAATTAATTAACTATTATAGTCATGATGGATTTACATGAGACACCCCATTAAGAATAATTATTAGATCACCCCTTGGGTAAAAACCCCCATTACGGACACAACCATTATATTATATTTCCCATATGAGGCTTTATTCATAAATAAATTCATTATTCATGTGACCATGGATACACAGACTAAAAATAATATATTTTTTCTAATATATTGTCATCAGGGCTCCGAGACGATTTCAAATTCATGACCGCTCAGTGACACAGGATATAAATATTAACTAAAATATTATAATTATTCAAATATAAAAATATCTATATATATTCCTATTCGATAAAATTTTTCACCTCAATTATTTTAGATATGATTGAGGGAACTCATGGTAAATTATTCACCACATTGTGACATTTAAATTCTCTCAAACAAACCGTGATGAAAATATTGTAGTATTAAAGGGAATTTTATTTCCTCATAGAATCCATAATTTAAGGGTTTTATGATTAATAATATATTTATTAATAAAATAATTGAACCATTCATACTAGTTAGAAGATGATATTTTCATAATGTAAATACAGATATTCATGATGGAAATTTACTCTTACATATATACGAAATATATATAGTCTAATAGAAAATAATCATAAATACTGAAATACAATGTATAAGATGATTCAAACATTAAAATATTTTAATTTTATGCATTAATATTTTACTATTACATATTTCAGAGATATTTTATAGGGATTACTGTTATGTTTTGGTCATATGACTCTTACATAATGAAATTCAATAAAGGAATTTCTTTTGTATATTGAAAAAATAACACATAAATATACGATGGAGACTCCAATATATTGAAAAATTATTTAAAATATTTATATTTATTGTTCATTTCCATGTGTAAAGGTCAATATGTGACGGTCATTTTGCATCAAGGTGGATGTGGAAGGGTAATTTCCATTATATTAATGGTATATAATGGTGATATCATGGGAAATGAAATATCAAACATTTAAGGGTTGATACATAAAATAAATTATCATGATATAAGAGACATGAATGTTTCATTTACATGACCAATATCAAAACCTATGGGGTTTTATAGACTTATCAAAAAGACAAAAAAAATAAAATAATATATAATTTCCAAAAATATCAACCAAAACATGAATAATTAGAAAAAAAACATAGTATATGTCAATAAAAACCGTCCCCAACCACCAAAACTAATGAAATAAATCATTGAACCCCAAAAAACATAATAAATGATTATGTGAAAGGTTTTCTAAATTTCAAGACCTTACATTTCAAATTTTGTTCACATCCACATGTGACACTAGGTACTCAATATGAGGCCACCAGATACCCAATGGATGAAGAGGATGATAATATAACCCAGGGTGATATATGGTTCCTATTATCCCAATATTTCATACCCAATAGGTCGGTCCTTGGTTTTTTAGTGTAGAATATTTATATATTTCTTCCATTACCCCTATTCTTTTCCATTCTTCCCACTATATTTCACTTCTACTAACTATAAATATCCATCTATTGGTATCTTCTTGGCCTCATCTTCCACATTATTTAGTATCTTGATAATATATGGAATCATCGATTTTTTCATATTGAATCTAAAGGTAAATATCCCCTATCATTTCTTTTTTTTTATTCATTGATATTTTCTGTAATACATATTAATGGAAGTAAAGATTTTTGGTTAATTCCACTAAATCATAGAGTAATTATTTCAACACTATAGGGCTTTCTCATGTTTTTTTAAAATGGGTATTTTTTGAGTATTCCACTAATCATTCATTACTATTTTATTAGGATGTGATTGAGGTGTGAATTATTTTAGTGTTTAATTTTTTTAGGATAAAAAATAAATGAATTATTTGAGTTTTTTTAGAACTTGAGGTTTTTATGTTATTTTGTTATTTTTTATAGTGGATCACATTGTTTTATCACATATTTTGTTTTTCTGATTTTATGAAGATTCAATAATCGAGTTTTTTTTATTATAAAAATTGTTATGATAATTTATGGATTCTCCTATGTGATGATAATTATTTGGTAAATATCTCTTAAGAATATAGTAGGTTATATAAACCCTCTAACTTATTCACTGGATATTCTCATAACATGAATTCCCATAATTTTACAAAACTACTAATAAATAATAACCTATATTTTAAAATTATGAACAAATATATTTCCATTTTTATTTTGGTATAAATATTGATATATTTTTAATGGTTTCATATGATTCCTTGTAGAGATATTCATTCACTTTAGTTTTCATTATTAATTTGTTATACCAACTTATATTTTGTTACTTATTTACATTTTTATAATTATTTATATATTTTCTTCTAGGAAAAATATTTTAGTAACTGATGATTAATTCATGTCTCATAAACCACATATCTTAATTAATTATTCAATTTCTTTAATATTAATCTTGGACTGGAAGAGAAACCATAGGTGTGTATTTTAGGTTGATTCACTTAAATAAAATCTTATAAGGTATTAGTTTTCTTATCCACAAAGCCTTCTCTGTTCATTATAATATATATATTGTGTTATTTCATAAGCCTTTCATGCATTATATAATGAAAATAATTTTTCCCACTTAACTGTGAATGAAATTGAAGTCAATGAACCACAACTATCATATAGTTAAATGACTACTTTTTTGGTGTGGTTGCGGTTGGGGTTATAATGTATAAATAAGTGATTTATAATTAAAATACTAATGCTTTTAATACTTACCAATCCTTAATAATTAAACACTATGAAGAATTTTCAAGATTTTAAAGTGCCAGAATTTTTTTAAGACCTTTTTTTGTTTTTATTAGAAACACTTTATTAATTAAGGTTATATATTTATTCACTCCCATCATCCCTTAAATGTTTTAAAAAAAATATTTCAAAAGAACTACCATATTCCCTTTAAATGAGGATCTCTTAAATACATAACATTATATTAAGTGTTAATTTTATGCTTTTAGTAATAAATAAAGACCATGAAAGCACATTATTATGACACATGAAATTTAAAAATCATTTACATGTGATTATCAATTTTTTCATATCCACTTTATTCTATGAACTTATATTATGGATCTTTAGTTTGTTCCTATGTTGTATTTTTTAATCCATGTCAACAAAATAATATTACCCTGACTATCTACTAGTTTATATTACAACCATGATTTCCTTATAATATATTATGTCATACCTTTGGTTTATATAAGGCTTAACACTATCATGAAAACTCTATTCATTTTTCTCTTTTCTCTTAGACTAATTTATTATATCTTCTAATGATGTCATCCATATTGGTTACTGTCATGATTATATGATCTGATATTTGAGTATATTGATCATGAATATGTTTTTATTGAATTGTTAATACTATTTCATTATTGTATAGATAAAATTGGTTTATATTTATAAAAATGAATCTTTATGAAACTTTATTACTTCATTGGATACATAGTTATTTCTTGATATTTAATATGTGTATTTCTCTAGTCATATATGTTCTTGTTATGGGCTACTTGAGTAAGTTCTCCAGCCATTAATGTGTGGGTTAAAAATATGTGATGGGTTTTTATACCTCGACTAAGTATACAAGCTGATGATATGGGATGGTCTTGTAATGTCCCAAATTGTTTAATTCATTCCCATTTTCCATGGAAAAAGGTACAACGTTTACTAGAATTGTTATACCTAGTTCCCATTCGCCCATGATGGGTCACTATGACTCAAAATTATTTTTCATACATATAAATGTGTTTGATTTCACATATTCAAATGTATGAGTTTATACATGTCTGTCTGCATCCTCCTATAGAATATCTTACTAATATATTATCTAATATTCTTATCCAATGCTCAAAGCAGACAATATAGGTGTGAATCTTCTCAATACATGGTCTTATCAGTTTTAGTGGATGATGGTCTTTAAATTTTCCACATATAGTCTATTGTTATACTCTTTATATTGATTTCAAAATACTTATTATATTCTATTTATGTAAATATGTTGACATCTTTATCCATGAAACAAATTATTCATTATTTTGTTGTGACACCACTGGTGGTTACCTACTAATTTTTTTTAATGTCCCCAGTTTATTAAAATGCTTCCATTGTATTTAACTAATTCATAGATTTTTCAAGAGGGTTCTTGAGCCAATTTCTATATTACATTATATTTTTTTCTCATGGTGACCAGACTGGCTGTGAAAATCATGTTTGTTCATATAATCACTGAATACCTCATAATGTAAGTTTTTTATTGTTGTGGTAAATTTTCTCCATCATGTGATTAATCAGTTTTTTTAATGTTTTAATTTTATGTTCATTCAGTAAGTCTATTTATTTTTTTAGTTTATCCTTCACATAATCTATTTGAGTGGCCACTTGACTCCTTCTTCTAGTTGATAAATTCTCATAGTCACTTCAATAGTTTGGAAAATCCTAAATTTCCACAATACCCAAATTATCATAAAATGGTGTACAAAAATATTATATGTAAAAAATTTAATTTTGGATAAAATAAATTATTTTGAATCATTAATGTAGTGATTAAAATTTATCTTTCAATTCCTTATTTTTCAGCTTTTTAAATGATTCATTCAGAGGGAATTTTGTTGGATCAAAATTAAATTCAATTAAAATCGGAGGTTTACAACATTATATGTGTCTAATGATTTACATAATCTGTATCTATAATTATAAAATATTTTTTATTCTAATTTGAGTATTTATTATTTCCTTCAATTATAGACAAACTAGAAACATATTCTTCAATAATACTAGTCCTCTATCATTATTTCTTACCCTTTATGATCTTAATTTCAAGATGTGTTCACTAGCCTCTTTCTCCTTCATTTTTTCTATATTTGTATATTGAATTTTAGGAAGTTTTTTATTCTCTCTATAATATTATTTATCACTTTAAATATTATTGTCATTTAACCAACCCTTATCTTGTGATTTCTAGGACCCTACATCATCTCTCACATTCCTTTTTTCTATTACAATGTGACTTGGATATTCTCTCTTGGTAGACGATATGTGTTATCTCTTATTTTTTGCATCTAAGTAATTATAAATTTTAATTTCATATGTGTTTATGGTAATTATTAATCAGCTATAAAATGAATCATAATAATTGAGTTTAAGGGGGTGGGGGTATTCATATGTAGTTAACAGTTTTCTTGCTATAGTTATTAATGTTCTGTTTCTTGAAGTTGAATGTTTTCTATGTGCATGTCATTATTGATGCAACTTTTAGAAATAATTATTTTCATCATTTACTACACTCACCTTTTATAAAAGGATATGCATGTATATACATATATGAATTGGTTGTTTGTAAATCTATAATTTTTGATAAAATACCCTTACTAGATATGATGAAATACTATGAAGGGACTTTATAAATGAATTGTGGAAATTACATGAACTGGAATTTTGATGTTGTGTGATTCCATTGTGTTTTTTGTTTTTATTATATCTATGATGGAATTTAGGGGATTTTAAGGTGTTGGTTTTACTAGTTCGAATAGGGGATGTGTTGAAGGCTTGAGGCGTAGTGGTTGAAGCATTTTTTATGATACTTTGGAGTTGAGGGGGTGGTTTTTGCAGGAAATCTGGTGGTTTTTATTGTCAGGTGAATTGTTTGTGTAGTGTATTTGTTTTATGTTCTTTTTTATTTGTATAATAAAGAAATAAATTTTGAAAATAGAAAAGGAATGACTAGAAATTTTATTAGTGTGGGATAGAAATTCATATGTGGTTTCTAAATTAATAAACACATTTTTAACAAAAAGGTGTAACATAAATGTGAATTAACATGGTGCTAAACAGAGTATTTTTTTCATTATGTATGGGATTATATGGCTTACTAAATTAAAATTTGTTGGAAATATGATAATTTGGAAAATATTTGATGTTATAAAGAATGAAAGGAATTGTGGTTTGTGTGTCGTAGTTTGTGTGGTGAATCTCATTTAGCAGTGGAAGTAAATGATAATATATTATTTATGTTAGATGGTGATGATGTAGTATTTATGTGAACCCTTTGGGTTGGGATTTAATGTAGATATATATATGTATATATATATTTTGTATTCCTTATGATTTCTATATGAACACTAATCTCATTGAGTATTATGTACGAACACCCAAATGTTTTGGGGTAGTTTCCCCAAAAATTCAGAATAGTGAGAAATAATATAACTAATTTACCCTGCATCCCCACTCCCCCATCAGTAGTGTAACATGGTGAAATTACCCAATTGGTGAAGGGTATCGACAAAGGATGGTGATGTGGGTGGAAATTCCCATTGGTTAAATGATATGGCAAGTAGCAGTGTATTTGTGATGTGAGATGGGGGAATGAGGATCGTGTACTCCAAGTTCATGATACACTAATATCATAGTTAAGAGTTTTTTATTATACATTATTTTTTATTGCTGATTATATAGTATTGAAATGTGAGATTTCGATATTGATTAATGTCATCAAGGGATGCTAGGCCCCCCAGTAGGCCAAGGTAGGTAGGGTCACAACCTGACCCACATCAAATGAAACATGATTAGTGATGATAGGTATTCATAGATTAGATAGAAGAATATAATGTTTGTTATTGGGGTGTGTGAGAAACATCTCAGTGGAGAAGTACATGTCAGGAACCATTATCTATGTTCTCTGATATTAGTTTACTAACATGATGTGTAAACTTGAGAGTGGTCCCTGTTGAGGTTTGGGGGGAATGTTGACATGTTTAAGTGCTTGTTCATTATATTATATATTTACTAGGTCAATAATATTTTCTTTTCCCATTTTCACGAGAGACCATGGGTACGATGTTATAGATAATTCATGTTATTCTCCCCCTATGTATATATAAACTATTATTTAGGATTACAGGAGGGTTTCAAAGATTGGTATGGTCATTACTAGCTTGGAGGTTAGAGCGTTCGCAGAGTCGTTTCCTATATATTTTATTTTATTATTTCATTTAGAAAAATTTTATTTATATTTATTAATATAAAATATAAGATTTTGGGTATTTTATATTATTTTATAGAGATTTATCTTCGTTTTTCATCTTACCTATTAATCTAGTTCATTACATTAAGGCTAACTCCTCTCATCGATTGATTTATACCCTCAATGTAAATGTCATCCTTGTGCCTACTGGAGGTGGGATTCATGATCCACTCCTTCAATTTATTACCATCCATGGAGGGATTCTAGAGGAGTTGTGTTCATGAGAAAGAGGTATCAAATATTTTTGTTTTGTGATAGGATGGAGATTGAGGTTAGGAACTCTAACTCATGCTTGGATTTGTTGGAAGATAGTGTCAATTGAGTTTAGAACATTAAATAAGAATAGGAGATTAGTTAGGATACTAGTTTTTAGTAAATTTTATTATATTATGGTAGGACCTTAATATTTACAAATTTTTTAAGAGAAGTGACACTTCATACACGTCAAAGGTCAAGGATTATATCACACATCATGTTTGTTATCATTTTTTGATTAAATGGGATGATGTCGGGAAAATATATGAACATAAATAAAACAATCTAAATAAATTTCATGCTACTAGGATTAGTATATTTACTGTTTTTTCTGATCAAATATGATATTCTTCATCATCTGTATGCAAATCAGGGAGGATAGGTTTAGCTGGATATTATAATCATTATTTTGAGGGTCAATCTACTGAAGGATGATGATTGGTGGAAGAATGTATTATATCTACTGTAGTATTAGAGTTTAATAATGTATTAGGGGGAAATTTTCAATATGTATATAGATAATTTTATATAGGATATTAAGATCACAATATTTTCACTCGACTAGAGTGTGTACTAGGCCCTAGTGGATTTCCTCTATATGTGAGGTTTTTCATGCCAGTGGTGGATGTTTTTTCTTAGAGAGTGGAAGGAGGTGGATGTATCACAATTAGAATTTGGGAAAGTGTTTTTATGGACTTATAATCATCAGTGAGGTTGGAATTAGAGAGTAAGGATCTTCATAGCCTTTAGTAAGAGAGCCTAAGCATAAAAGAGCACAAGATCATGTTCAAGGACATATTTTTTCTCACTACTTACATCTTTAAAGATGATAAGTACAAAGAAAAATGTCTGAAGGTGAATCTTTACCCAATTATTAGATATTTAATCACCCCATCTACACATCCAATACATCTTTAGGTGCAATAAAAGAATAAGTGTTCAAGGGAATACATTCACATGGAGTGCCTCGATAGATTTTTTTAGACAATTTATCAAGAAAAAATATCTACGTTTGGGATCAGGATGCCCATGTAGTCATGTTTCTGATTACATTGGATTTGGTCATTATTGTTTTCATTACACTTTCTAATGACTAGTAGTTCTATATTGTTTTTGGGGAATTTATGAATGAATGTTATATCATTGGGGGTCATAATCACCAACAGGATTATTTCCCCAATACTTAGAGATGTCAGTGTGGTATAAATATCTGTGACCCATTTTAATAGATGTGGTCACATTAATTTGTCTAGGATCTAGTTTATCTTTATTATGATCAGTGAAGGTGAGATGGTGCTCATTAAGGTCAAACCTGTGATCTCTCCCATCCTTAGTGTCCCAAACAAGAGTTTATTTGTGAAGGTCATCAGTAGTGAGGTATAGGAGTCGAATGCAAGTACATTAATTCTATGGAGGTAACAGTACAAGAATTATCAAAGCATTCATGACCTAAAATCTATTTATTATCTACCTTAGTTTCTTCTTTTTTTTCATTTTAGATTTTGTCGCTAATTTTTTTCACTCACCTTGTTCCACACATTTGGATGGGTGGTGGAGATACTTTTACTTCCCCTGGTGTTATCCATGAAAATTATAGGCAAGGATTTCTTATCTGATGTATTTCAATTTAATAGAATGATGATGGGGAAAAATAGTTCATTTTGTAATAATCTAGTATTTTACCACTTAACTTTCTTTAAATGAATAGGAATTTTTTTAAATCTTTTTCTACACACACAATCGAATGATAATGAACCATGACACCTGTTATTAAAATTAATATAACTATTGTAAAATTAGTAATATCATTGTCATATTTAAATAAGGTAAACCACATAATAAATTTTATTTATAAATAAATATAACATTAATTCATTTATAAAATTCTTGTACAATAGCTAAATAGCTAATAAATCACTTTATGAAAAAATATATATGTACTTATAAAAAATTCAATTATTTATTCAATTTATTTTATAAAATAATAATTAAATATGTAATTTAACAAACTAATGTTAATAATATATACAATAATCTAACACATCAACAATCCTATATTTATTAATATAGAAGTAATAAATTTATTTAATGCTTAGAAGATTGAATTTGTCTAAAATTGTTTTATGAATGTGTATATGAAAATTAATTTTTATCCCTTTTATAAATTGAATCATAAAAAAATATTATAATAATTTTAATTATCATTTTCAATTTAGATTATAAATGAAATTTCATTTTTTGAAATAATATTAAGTTTCCTAGTTTAAATAATATTTATCATTATAGAATGGCCATTTTCAATGAATTTTTTTTAAATATTTTATAAATTTTATCTAACTAAATAATTTATATATATATATATATAACTATGACTCTAATATTATGTTTAAACATAAATTTAAATAAATTTCAGATATTTAATTTTAAATTAATGTTAATTTTTTTAAGAATGATTAGTTATTAAAATATCATTTTTCTACAGATACAAGTTTTCTACATGTTATATGTATAAATTTAAAAGATAATTTCTTCTTATATAGAAATTGCATTAAATTAAATGGATAAAAAATTAGTATTCATCACATTACACTTTTATAATAGGGGTCTTCATAATTTTCTTGTGATAAAATAATTACCTACATTAATGTATAATCAAGATTAATAATTGTTGAAAGGGGAAATTTAATGAAACATAATTTCTATTAAATATAATTAACATTTGGACCATCTATAATAAAATCATTAGTTTGGTAAGCCTATCCCACATGTATCACCACATTTGATCAAATCACCCACCTAACCAACAAAACCCCCTTTGGACTCCATTCGTACTATTAACCTAAAATTAGTTCTTTGGAAAATCCTTTCTTATTTAGCTATAAAAGGAGCTCACTCCCACCAATTATATCATCTCATCCCCCCAAAAAGGAATTGATCAAAAATTTACCTTCAATATTCCTCTCTAAATCCCTCTTAGGGGGTTTATAATGTCCAATGGATCATTTCTTAAGCTTTTAGTACAAAATAATCAAGGTAGGGTATTCTCTAACTCCACTTTTCAATTCAAGAAATTACTTTGTTATGAGACATTTTGATTTAAATAGGATTATGCGTCCATATGTTTGAAATGAATAAATTAATATTTAAATAACACCTTATTGACTATACACTACATTTATCGATCATTAACCTTATTTTATAATCCCTTGTATACACTGATCATGCTGCTAAAATCACTCCATAATTTTCCATGTTATATTTTCTTATTTAAACCATTTAATTTAAATTTTATTATGCTTCAATTTGATCATAATCAATACTTATTATCATAATTATTTCCTATTAATAATAAAATACCTTTATCTATCATTAATTACGTTCCATAATCCATTTTTTATAACTATCATGTTGTGGAAATCAATCATTGATTGTCCATGTTAAATCCTCATGTTCTGAATATCCAACTCTAATGTTATTCAAGGGTTCCCTATGGATGTAATATTATTTTATTGTGTTATTACTTCCATGATTTAAATCAATATTCCCTATTCATTGGTTAAAATTATGCATTCTCACGATCTTGGATAGATGCAGAATCCATAATGATACACATATAAAGTGTGTTCCCTGACAACGCTCTAATACAATGGTTAAGGAATTAATCTCTAGAGATGATATTTTGATGATACCTTGGATTCATACCATGGTAATGTGTTAGTATTCAATAATTAATTACTGTAAAAATATGAAGGGTGCGGATTGATAGCACTCCAATGCATTTGGAATATAATTAATCATTATAGATTACAAATTCATGATACATTTCTAGAATCCATTGGAAATGATTAATGATACCATGGTTAATAAACAAGGTAATATGACTTAAAAAAACCTTTGTGATGATATTTGGTGTCATATTTTTATTGTATTATTTTTATGTCAACGAAGAATCTCTTTTTTATTCCTCGAGTACGTGTGATCAGGTAATTTCACTTGTCCTTATGTTCACATTCTTATATTATGCTTTAAGTTTTACCCTTGTTGTTCATTTATGATATGTTTCCATTTTTTTTATACTTATAGGATTTATTCTCACCCCATTATTTAGAAAAATTTCCCAAATAAATCATGTGTAGCGAGGTGATCTAGGATGGGAAAATAAACCACAATTTCATGTGATTTAAATTTTGTTATGTTTTCTTATGTGAAATATATATACCTTGTATAATAATCCAAATTTATTACGATCATAAACATGAAATATCATGTGGAAATAATAAGATTAATAATGTTTTTAAGGAATTATTTTAAAAATCATTTATGAAATTATGTTTTTTTATAATTGTTATTATAAAAATGGTTATTTATTTATGGAAATTATCACCAGAAAAAAGTTATCAAAAATACTAAGGATAAGTTTAATTATATAAAGACATACTTAACGTTTATTTATGTATAGATTATGTGGTTTCATAGAAAATATGTCAATTTCTAGTTTCTAGGATGTAGATTTAGTTGAGGAATATATACACCAGGGGTAATTGACCTCAAAAACAGTAGTTGAGCATTGACTCAAACATTACTCAGGTTTGTGATTAATGGGACAAATATTTCACACCTAGATAGACATTCTCAATAGATACACTATGGTTATCATATTATTTTTAAAACCCATTTGGAAGGGTGTATAACCAAAGTTTCATTTTTTATAGATGAGAAAAAATTTAATATATTTGGATTTATAAGATCAATATTTGAAAAAATTTAGTAGTATACTATCCTTTATAAATTATTTTCTTTAGAAACCATTTTCACTTTAATGTTTTATTCTTTTATAAAAATGATAGGAATTTGAAGGAACTTAATAAATACCATATGCGATGAATAATCCAATTGAATACTTACAAATATGATAGATGTTGGAGTAGGAAACATCACAATAATGTTAAATAATTTTTCTCAAGTTATGAATAATAACATGAACCACATTGAGCATGCAGCTTCTCTAAGGAAAGTACAACTGGCCTTAGATTCCTTCATGCACCAACGACCACCTGATTTTAGGGGAATCTGTAACTCATTGATTAATGAATAATAGAACGTTTTTATAATAAAATTATTTTGTATTCTCTATTGTACAGAGAATGATAGGTCTGATTTAGTTGTATATCGACTAGTGGATAAATAAAAACATTTGTGTTCATTTATCAAGAACACAAATACATAGGATGATGTAGAAGTTATGGAGCTTTAAGATATCATGGAGATATTTTTCAATACTTATTTTTCTAAATTCGTATAAATTAAAAGGGAAATGGAATTTATGGTGATCAATAAAAAGGAGAATTAATCAATGGGATGTTACGAGATGAATCTTACAATTCTTTGACAATATGCATCAATATTTTTCATTGATTTTGTTGGCAAGATTGATATATTCCATGGTGCAATGAGACCCCATCTATGGAAGGATTTAAAATTTTGATATTTTTGGAGTTATTATGAGATATTGAAGAGTTATATCAATGTTTAATTGGGACATATAGATGTAAAATGGTCTCATGGTAAAACTAATATGAATAGGAGGATGGATAAAAAATATTAGGAAGAATTTTGAATATGAAAAGGATGGGAAGAAACTATAACTTCTCATATGAAGTCTTTAAAATGATTTAGGGTTGTCAACATTTCTGGAATGTTTCATGAACATGTAATGTCATGAAATCCTAACAAAAAATAAAATACTATGATACCGCAACCTGTGGTAAAATGCTTCTAGTATAGAGAGAATGATTACTTTTTCAATGAGTGTCTAAATTTGATAACAAATGTGTGAATCATAAATAATCCCCATTAGAATTAAAAGGATTAAGTTCATAATTTTTCTATAATTATTGATAAGGTCAAGGCTCTGAATTATATGGTGGTAGATACAATGTTTGTTCACTAAAAAAATTATTTTATTTTTCGAATATATTTATATTTATTAATTTATTTAATTCATATCTTCAAAGAATATAAAGAAAATGTTAGTTGTAAGAAGTATATTTTTCTGTTAAAACTCTTAGAGGGTATATCAAATCATCAAGTGTATATAAGGATTCCAAATTTATATTGGTGATCATAGCATCATCACAAATATTGGATCCATTCCAATGGTTTAATTGTACATAATATTAGGGATGTATATTTTCTTAAATTATAATTCCAATATCAATTGTGAGAGAAAATAAAATTACAATGGTCTTGGAGGAAACCCCTAATATAATTTTCAAATGAGATATTTCTCAAAATATTTTCTTAAGAACTACATCATATAATATTTTTATGGAGATGATTATTGAAATGGAAATGAAATTAAAAGAAAAATGTATAAATGGTACCTATTTTTCTTGAGAAATTTTATGTATATTCAAAATAATTATTTAGTCATTCCCTATAGATATTTGTTTTATTATCAATATTACTCATACAAGGATATAAACCAATATTGAATACATTATATATAATGGAGTTCATGGAGTTAGAGGAATTAAGGAAGAAACTAGAGGATATTTTGAAAAAATGATCCATTCCACTGGGTGTGTCTCTTTTTGGATCACCTATTCACATTGTGAAGAATAAGTTTGTATAAATGTGGTTATAAATTAATTATAAAAAAATAAACGGTATGATATTAATGAAAAAAATCATTTCATGATAGTTAATAACTTATTTCATCCACTTTATAGAGCATAATAATTTTTCTATGATTTACCTCAGATCCGGGTATCATCAATTGAGAGTAAGGAAACATGATATCCTAATAAAATATTTCTATACATGGTATAAAAAATAGCAGTTTTTGTTATACCATTTGGTATAAATAACATTCCAACTATTTTTTAAAATTGATTAATAGAGACTTTATGGACTACCATAATAAATATTTGGTGAAATTTATTGATGATATTATAATATATTCAAATTTTCATATGTAACATGGGGGGAACCTATGTTTTTTCTATGAATTATATTACAAGTTTGGGTTTTTCTTAAATTCAGTAATTGGGAGCTCTATTTATAGTAAATATACTTCCATGGACACATTGTATCTTAGAAAGGAATATCTATGGATCTTGATTATATTAAAGAAGTAGACAATTGTCATTAACTAACTAAAATTATGAATGTTCATAGTTTCATAGCCTTAGAATGATATTATAGATGGTTTGTAGGAACAATTCATGAATATATTATATTTTGACTTTGTTAACTTCAAATGGATTTATGTTCAACTGGATAAAGGAGTGTGAAAAAAACATTCAATAACTACAAAATATGGTAGTTACTGCACCTTTTCTAACATTACCCTCTAATAGAGATATATTTTTCTATTTATAGTGATGAATAAAAAAAATGGCTTTGATATGGGTTCACGTATGATGATAAGGTGACTGATTATGCCTATTGAATAATCAATCCTAATGAGTTGAATTATCCTACCCATGATTTGGACTTATCCAGAGTTGTTTTTTATTTAATGATATGGAGACACTATCAATATGGTGATAAGTGTAATATATAAAAATAACCCCAAATTATGTAAAACATATTCACACATAAGGTACCAAACAAGAGTCAAAAGAGATGGTTGGAGATTATAATGAACAATCATTGATAAATTCAACATCATTTCGGTAAATAAACAAATTTTTTGATATATTGAGTAAAAAATACCTCGGTGTTCTTATAATGATGAGAATTGAAGAGAATCCCTTGATTAAATACATTATAAAGATATAGATAAAAGTAATAAGTGATGTAATATCCACAATCATATCCAAAATGATTTTTGAACCATAATTACAATAGAGGATCAAAAAATTACAAAGATATGACATTATGTTACCATGTAAAATATAAGCGATGAAAAATATGAAGGTACTTTAATCATGTCTTGATCAACTGGGAATAAAATGGTTTAAAATAAATATATGTATCCCATTAATTGTATAATCGATTAAATAATTATTGGATGAATATCATAGATATTAATTTTATATACATCCTCGAAGCATAAAATTTAAAGTGATCTATACCCCCATTATTTGTATGATAACGTGAAAAAAGAAATCACTAATCATAAAACTAAATGATTATTTTTTAAATGGATGAATGAAGAGCATAAAATTATTAAATTAGTATTGAAATGACATCCTATACCTTTTTGGAAGTGGGATACCATCACTAGGGAATGTTTTACCAACATTCCTAAGGCATCCAAGGGTAATAATACTATATGGGTTATCATTGATCTATTTACTGATTAAATTAATTTAATTATGACATGATAGGATTAATGCCTTATGATCCTTTCTACTTTGTATATTCAAAAATTGTTGAGGATTCAGGGAGTGTTTTTTTCGTTTCACTTTTACGGTGATACATAATTTACTTATATGTTTTGGAGGATCCTTCAAAAGGCTATAAATACTAGAGTAATCCTAAGAAACACCCTTCACCCCTCAAAAAAGGACTGGTATAATATGACTATTAAAACATCGGAGGACATATTATGGGACAACTCACTTGATTTTCATGGGATCTTGGACCATCATCTAACACTTTTTGAATTCTCATACAAAAATAGTTTCCAGTAAAGTATTCAAATGGATTAAAATGAAGCACTTTATAGGGAATGGTGTAGATAATAGACATGTTGCGATGAAGTTAGATAAGGAAAAATATTGGGACCATGCCTTATAAAACAAAACCACATAGAAGATACAAGTAATATAAAGATATATTAAGGATTCTCATATCTATCATAAGAGATATGCAGATTATTGAAAGACTGAATTAGAATTCCATGTGGAGGATCATTTAAATCTCAAAGTATCAACATGGAAGAGATTCCTATGATTTATAATGAAGTTTCATATGAGTCCAACATATATTAAATCTTTTAATACTACAAGGCATGTTGGAGTAGTTTCATATCAATTAGAAATACCTGTAAATCTTTCAGATGTGTTCATATCTTCCATGTGTTCTTGCTATGAAATTATATCTCAAAACCCACACATATACGTGACATGAATGGTGTAAAATTTGATCCTAACCCTTCCTATGAACATGAAAAAATTAAGATTCACAATTAATGGGAAGACATGTTAAAGAACCAGATAATATAAATTGAAATGGTCTTATGGTACAATCAAAAGTTTAATGAGGCAGCATCAGATCCTAAGGAATAAGTGAAGAAAATAATTCCCATTTTTTATTCATGATTAAAATATGTATCTATAAATGCTTTAAGAGGGAGATAATATAACACCCAGTGATTTATCTACTTATATTTCCTTTAAATGAATCTAATGTTTTCAATATCATCCTCCACATGAATCACCAAGCCAAGATAAACCATGGAAACTATGATTAAAATTAAAAAAAATGTTATAAACATATCAATAGAATTGGAAGGTTTAAAAGGGTTAATTGTATTATAAAATTGAGATATAATAAAATAATTTTAATTCATAGATAAAATTAATTTGGTATACCTAGATAGTTAATAAAAAAATTATGCATAAAATATATATTTTTTTTTTTAAATCCTTTTTATATGCTACATATTTTTAACATTATGATTAAATAAGAATTTTAATGAAAAACATTTAATAATATATAAAAACAAATAAGTCAACAACCATCCTATATTTATTATCATACATGTAATAAATTTATTTAGTGCATTAAAGATACACTTTTTCCCAAAAATTGTGTTATGAAAGTATATATAAAAATTAATCTTTATGATTTTTATAAATTGAATAAAATAATATTATTATAGTTTTTTTAATTAGATTTTTTAAATAATAAAATAAGGGAACATTCATTTCTGGACATAAAATTAATTTACCTAGTTTAAATTGTGATTATCATCGTAAAACAATTATTTTTAAAAGAAGTGTTCCTATAGACATTGTTTAATTTGTATCTAAATAAATTAAATATATTTATTATAAAAAAATACAAGATTATTTTTAAAATTAAATTAAAATAATTTGAAAATTGTTTAATTTTCAGTTATTTTTATTACGTTTAATATCTCTTAATGATTAAAACATCCTTTTTCCTCAAAATAAATGTTTCCACGAATTATATCATTTAGTTTAAATGCTAATTTTATCATATTTACAAATTGAATTGGATTAAATGGAGTCCAAAATTGGATCAATAAGTTATAATGTTTTTAATACGGGACATATTATATATTTAGTGATAAAATGATTACCAAGATTAATATTTAATAACGATTTATCAGTGTTGAAAGGTATAATATAATGTCACGCAACTTTTACTAAATAAAAATGAATGTTGGACAATCTCGAGTAACATTTTTAGTTTGTTAAGTAAATCCCACATGTTTCTCCAACAGTTAATTACCTAAATCACCCAACCCCATGTTATTTCACTCTTATATATTACCAAACATTAGTTCCAATGAAACACCATGCTTTTCACCTATAAAATGAGCTCACTCTCACCCATTCTCATATCCATATCATTACCAATATTATTGATCATAAATTTATCTTCCCCAGATTTATCAAAATCCATCCAAATGATTTTATAAAGTCCAATGGGTCCGTTATCAATCTTTAAAAAGATACTAAGAAAGTTAAGGGATTAACTCCTTCATCTTTTCAATCCAAGAACATCATTTCATGTAAGATTTTTTTATTTAAAATTGATTATGATTACATGTACTAATATTTAATACTTTACTATTTAAATTATTCTATATTTAAGATATTATACCATTATCTATTATTAATACCATTACATAATCCCTTTTTATACCTTTCATGCAGCTAATATCACTCTTGATATTACATTTCATATTTTCATGGTGTATGTATTTTGATGTCTAGGTGATTATGATTTAATGTGATCATAATAATTAATTATTTTATAAATGATTCCCAATTTATGAGATACTACCATTATATATCATTAATCTCATTCCAAAGTCCCTTTTGAATATATGTCATGTTGGAGATAATATTCAAATATTCATGTTGTCAATAACTAACTATAATATCATTCAAGGGTGTCCATATAGACATAAATTAATTTAATTTACTGTGAAATTACATGTTTAAAACCCACATTACCCACTCATGGGATAAAAGGAAATGTTCTTTTGATCTTTGATTGATGTAGCACATAAAAAAGATAGAAATGTGAAGGATGTACCCTAACGATACACTAATGCATTAGGTAAAGAATTCATATAAAGATATAATGATTGTATAATTTTTTGGTTATATTCCTCAGTAATAATTTATGATAATTTTTTGAGAACTGATGGTTGTATGATCTTTTTTCATTGTTAGCACTCTAATACATTCATTATAGAGTTAATGTCTAGAGATGATACGTCCATAATACCTAGACTGTATTATTTTGTAATGTATTATGATACCATGGTCAATTAACTTGGTAATATGATTTTACATCACCTTAGTGGTGTACTTTTATCATACTCTTAATAAAATATCATGTTTATTTTATATAAACAGCTTTATAGTAATCCTCACATACTTGTGATCATGTTTTGTTTCTTGTCCTTACATTGATATTCATAAATTATGTCTCCAGGTTTACCCATGATGTTTAATCATGATATGTTTTCAGTTTATTTACATTAATCTCTTCCCTTTTGCTGATGAATTTCCCCATGAAATCTTGTCTAGTGATGTAATCTAGAACGGGATAATAAATTATTCATTCAAGAGTGTTAAAAAATTTATGTTTTATTTTGTGTCTATGTATACGTTGTATTATGTTCCTAATTTCCAAAATAAAAAAGTTTAAAATATCCCCTAGAAATTACCAATGTAATAATTTTGTTAATGATTTATGTTACTAACCATGTATGAAATTGTGGGTAGTTATATATGAGGGATATCTTTTTACTACAAGTACAACCATATAATGTCATCAATAGAAAGGTTTCATTGTAATATATGAGTGGATTTATTTTTTGGTTCTAGATGAGAGTCATGTTTCCTTATATTGAGGTCTATGAGGTTGTGTTTCATGGAAAAAAAATTCATTAGATGGATAACAGGCATGAAAAGCCTCTTCAATATAAATTGGAAGAGTTTTCAATAGAGGATCGAGAAATGGATGTTCCCAATGTTGTTGAGGATTTTCTCAATTTATTAATAGATGAGGTTCTGAAACTACCCACTCAACTTGATTTCAATTTTCAAATACTATTATAGCAAGGCACCTATTAGGTTTCAATGGATCCTTATCATATGTCACCCATGGAGATTCATGAATTGAGACTCTACATTGAATATTTTCACTAAAAGATATTCATCCAGCCGAGTGTATATCATTTGGGTTATATAGTTTTATTCTCCAAGAAGGTGTATGATAGTCTTAGTCTATGTATGGACTATTAAAAGGTTAATCAGGTGATGATCAAGAATTTTAACCTTCTTTTAAGGACAGATATCCTATTTAACCAACTGAAAGTGTCTAGTGGGTTTTTGAATATTGATTTTGGGAATAGAAACAACAATATGAGGGTAAAGGGAGAGGATATATTATAGAATACCTTTTGATGTTAGTATGAAAACATTGAGTTTGTGATCATGAAATATAGTTTCATTAATACACGAGATGTACTCGTGGGGATTGCAAACTCTATGTTCCATCAGTTACTAGAAAACAATTTAGTCATTTTCATCAAAGAAATCCTTGTATACTCTAGGATAGATGAGAAGAATATGGAGCATCTCATTACAATCATGTAGGTTATTAGGCACCATAAACTCGGGAGGAATCCTTTAAAGTAAATTTTTTTTATTTTAGGTACATTTCCTTAGACATTTAGTATCTTAGTAGGGTGTGTTCATGGAACCATCAATGATCAGGGAAATTGTTTCTTGGGTCGAACCCAAGAATGCCTCATAAGTTCAGATGTTCATTGGGTTTTCAGGCCATTACTAGAGGGTGAAATCTTATTTTTACTAGATTTAAACCATGTTAACATATTTGACAAATAATTAATAGTCATTCACATGGACTAATGAATGTCAGGTAACTTTCAACAACTAAAATGATAGATTGATTACTTCCCAAATGATTTTGTTACCTGAGGAAGTCATGATTTTTGAGGTATTTTGTAATAATTATTGTCAAGTAATGAGATATGTATTGTTGCAAAAAAGTTATTCAATATCTTATGGAACATGAAAGTTTTATTCCCATGAGTGTAGTTATTCCATTTATGATATGAATATGGGGGCAGTGGTGTTTCCCTAAATATGTGGTGGAATTACCTCATCTGTGACTGCCTTGTAGTCTCCACTTACCAAAAAATTTTGAGCTGTGTGTCATTCCATCAGGATCTGAGCATACATCAAAAAATGTAGAGATATTTTCTCAAGGTTTATGATTTTATATCTCCTCTACCCCATGAAAGCGGAATATTTTTTATGATGCATTGAGCTGAAATTCAGGTAGAGATATTGATCATGAGCAAGAGGATATTTGAAAAGGGGTGAAATGATTAATATTAATGTGGTGAAATTCATTTGTAGAGTTTGTATCTATCATATTATGGGTAAATCATATCTGGTGTAGTAGGTGGAGGAGTCTTTTTGGGGATACTGGAAAGATGAGGTTATGTGAGACAATGTTGGTTATAGTGATACTATATATGGGATGTTTGAGGAAATTTAGAATCAGATACTATATTATGGGATGATTTTAGTGTTATTGTTCACGAGTGTGGGAGTTCTCATTGAGTTTGAAAATGAACACTTAGTAATGTATCTGTGTGTGTGGTTGTTTGTCTAAAAGGCATCATGGATTTAGAGGGTAGTTTTTTGGGATTGTGATAAAGTGGTCAATTGCGGAGTTTGTTTCATGTTTTTTTTTGTATTTTTGTAGGTGAAGTAGAGCATGCCTTACTAAGAAATTATTATAGACCTTGTATTTACATGATTGAAAGTGGGAGGACACATCAATGGATTTTGACCCTATGATACCCTGGGTTCCAAGAGGTTATGATGTTGTTTGAGTAATCCAAGAATGAATCATAATGTTTTCTCAATTTATGGTGATAAAATATTATAGTTTCATTGATGCTATTTAAAGGAGATATGAGCATGAGCTGGTGATACAGCACATGGTGTCAAATATAATTGTATCATACTAGGATTATCATCATAAATTTCCAATATGGTGTGGATTTTAGAATTATTTTGGCTCTAAGTTACGCCTTTAAAGTTAATTTCTTCCTCAAATGGAATAATAGATAGAGGGGACCATCAAGACACTAGAGGATACGTTGTGGGCCCACATATTTTATTTTATATTTTCATGGGTGATGATCCGACCCTTATTTTAGTTTTCCTATAAAAATAATTACCACTTACCCATCGATATGGCTTCATTTGAGATACAGTATCGGCTATCATGCCATTCACCATTGATGGACTAATGTTGGGGAGTCAGGAGGCTTCGCTTTGGATATATTTCAAAGAATAATAGTGAATATCTAGATGTTTTGAGAGTAGATGAAGGTGGGAAAGGGCTATTATAAGGATTATTAATATCATAGGTGGATGACCCTCATGTTTGAGGTTGGAGACTTTGTATTCTTGAGGGTTTATCCTAATCATGGACAATGGAGGATCATTCATGGGAGTAGGACTTCTCACATCTTCATCACAACATTCAAGGTGTTGGATCAAGTTGGAGTGTTTTCTAATTTGTTTAAACTCTTACCAAATCTAAAAAGGATTCATGATTACTTTAATGTGTCCCAACTTCATCGATATCTTCACAATGACTCCAAAATCATTTACGATGGAGATTTAGGAATTCAGGTTGACATGAAATTTAGAGAGTGGATAGTTGAGATCTAATATCATTGGTAGAAAGTGTCATGTGAGAAATTTATACCCATAGTTAACGTGCATTTGAGGCATTGAATTTTAGAGGAGTTATACTAGGAATGGGGGTTTCATATGTGAACTCAATACCTCATGTTATTGTGTGGATGATTTTTTATGCTACAATTTTTCTATTCCATTATTTTTAGATTATATGTTTGAATTCATATCATTTTTTGACATTATATATCTTCCTTGTGGACGGTATTTCACATTCATGTTAATTAATCCAATGACGGTCGGTTATTTTATTTTACATAATGACTGTTGGGATGTATCTCAATAGGTAGTTATGAGGACCCCTTCTTTTATTATTTGTTTTATTCTAAATTATTATGGATGATAATTTATTGAGAGGTATCATATGTAGGGTCCTAGATTTATAAAAACCCTTCCATTGTATTTTCAAAGATCATAGAGGTTTTAATTGGGTGCTTCACCCATTTAAAATTTAAATTATATGATTGATCTCACCTTCACTTGACTATACATGTTGATTAATATTGTTTGTATTGTTGCTAGTTTTATCATATGGTCATTCAATTTTTTTACATTCTAATAAATTAGCTCAATCATGCATTCATTATGTTGTTATTATCATTGATTCATCCCTTTATGTGGTTGACCTATATAATCATTTAGTATTTCCTTCTCTTGGTTGGTCTATGTGGTCACCTAACTCATTCATGTGGTCGATACCATTATATAGTCTCATAAAAAGTTTTCAAAATATCAAATTTCCATAATACCTATATATTTCCAGAATAACATAAAATATCATTTTAATGTAAACTAGGGAATTTAAGTCTAAAATAAATGGTTTAAAATCCATTATACAGGTATTAAATTTTATCTTTGATTTAATTATAGATTATTGTTTTAAATGAGTCCTCTATGGGAAACTCAAAGGGATTTAATTGAAATTCAATTAAAATTGTTAGTAGATCATGTTAAATATATCTTATGATATTTGGGAATATATATTTTACATTATAAAATATATGATTTCTTTTAATAGGATATTTTATCATTTTCTTTAGAGTTTTAATGACCCATAAACATATACCTGAATCTTGGGATTCATCAACCATTAACATTAACCCTTCTTCCTCATTATTTCCTGACATGTTCTGCAGCCTCTTTCTCCCAAAATTTTTTGTTGTATCATTTGTAGTTTGAGGAAGGAATTTTTCTCTCTATCAATTTTTTTCACTCTTTCAGGTTTTATGTGATTGTACTAGCCATTATCTTGTTGTTTCTAGGAGGATAAATCATCTCAGACTTTATAATATTTTTTGTTCAGTGAAATCTGAAGCTTATATATAGGTATTGGATTTGATTTCTCTCTTATTTTATAAATTTTTTTAAATAGGATGATTTTATTGTCCTATAGGTTGATTGAACTTTTTAAAATCCTTTTTTGAATTTGGGTGAGGAGTTTCAAAGTAAAATAACTCTTGTAATATTGAATTTAAAGGTATTAAAAATCTAATTCCTTCTCCTAAGTGGTCCTAATAAAGGCATAACCTATGCACCTAGTTTCAATGCACAAGGAACAACCTTGGAAACCTAGCATCACTGTGCAGGATGAACATGTGCTCCAATAAACTCATACAGGTCTTGCCATATATGCCTAGAGACTCATGACAACTTAGACGTGTGTGGACTAAATCCTGTGTAGGTCACAGTTGCATGAGATACCTTCATGATAATCCTTTTAAAACCATGTCTTTCACCCAGGGTATTAATTTTTTCAATAAATTGGACACATGGAATCCTTTTATTACATTACTGAAAGCTAGAGGAATCATTTTGAAGCTCTTCTCTCCCTATTCCTTCACCCAAGTCCATGAACAATTCTAGGTTACTCCCCACGCATCAAAAGAAGTGGTAATTAAATGATATACCAAGATATATAATTCCCCCAAATCCTAAAAATAAAAATATATATATGAATTTCCACTTCCATCTAGAATAAAAGTACTAGCATGAAATACCTTCCTTAAACTTTGGACTTGTGTGAGACTACTACAGAAGAATCTGGGGAGATTCTTGAATTCCTGAGAAAAACTTCATCCATCTTTTGATTTCGACATTGTTTCTCATCCTATTTCAACCAAGAAACACCATGTCAGGGTATCTCATATCTCACCCTGACATCACCTATGAAAATCTGAAGCCATATCACCTAGGTATCATCTAGTCCATGAACTCTTCCATTCACTCAGGAACAACCTAGATAAATCACTTTAAATTCTCCCTTTTCAAATATACACTTATAGGGATCCCCTCATCATATAACCTCATCAAATGGGGAAATAATCGAAACCACTACCAAATCCTTCAAAACTGCATTACCTAAACCTAGGGAACAATAGCATTCCCTCCCAATCATACATTACTATGGTAATAGAAGTCCCTAATTTAAACCCCCTAGAAGGTAGGATCCTGAAAAATGTCCTCAATAGTACATTCCCATGGAAATAAGGATCCCATCCTTCAGGGTGGTGGGGTGGATTCTTGGGATGTGCTATGTCACCTATTTCTTGTATCCCCACCTTCTTCCACACTTCCACCTATTAAAAAGGTATGGGGAGAGGGATCATCAAAAACAATCCCTACTAGAGTAATCACCTATCATTTATTATTGGATATCCCTGAGCTTCTATACACGATCCCTCATTTATTGGATGACATATAAGATTCTATTGATTTATAGATCTTCCACTTCCTCTTGTTTATCACATCGAGCATGCCTAATGTGTACATAGAGGGTAGTGGACATCATTTCATGAGCATAATAAAATATTCACCACTTGGACCTCCTACTCAGTATATGTCCCAATCATGTTATAACCCTCCCAAATGTCTATATTCACAATGAACTTACTAGATGGTCTTCCTCTATCGGTTTAAGCCCCAACATTTTGGAAGTACAAGGGAATTGATTCCTATTCAAATGGGATAATTAGGAATCCTCTATGAGGTCCAAACTGAGTGCCCCAAACTCAACATAATTTTCTCTAGTCCATATTCCCAATAGGTTCATATACATCTTGGAGGGTCATATTCCTTTTGGGTCCCTTGGTCTATTTCAATGTAATTACCATACAAACTTTTAGTATGCCCTATTTGTCTATGTTTCCATGCCACCTGATATTAAACTAAATTTTTCATTCCTTGTTACATAACATTAAAAGGTATCATGTTTCCCATTAAGTGACACAAAACTATGTGAGTTAGGTTACCTCTCACAGGGATACATAAGAATCCATTATTGTGGGTATGATCACAATTTTAAAATGACTTAATTCTACATGGATTATTGTAAATTCTGTATCACCTAACAATATAGTTTAAAAAAAGAATCTCGAAACATAAAATCGTACCAATTTGGTTCTATATATGGATAACCATGGGAACATACTAATGGTTCAATCGATGGAGAAACATGGATATATAATTATAGTTTCCCACCAATGGATTCTATAATTGATTGTTAATATATATGGGTGACCATTACAATTATTATAATTGAAAAAGGATTCATGAATATGTATGAACTCTATAAGATATTTTGGTAGTATTCAATAATTCCCCATAAAAGGGTGTGATGATCCCAACCTCCCATCCCCTCATCCAATTTGTGTTCATAAGAGTTTTTCCTTAAGTTATCCATCAACCACCATCCATTCGAATGTTGGATCATGAGCCATCATGGATGTGAGAGCCATTACGTGTTTCTGGTTCCATGAGTAAACCCCATTGGAAAATTTTCCACTATAACTGGGTGAAAAAAACCCCGATGTGAATGATTTTGAAACCATACTCAACAACCCCCCTCCCCACACACACTCAATAATTGGGTCCAATTTTCATCAGAAACAAAAATGGTGAACCCAACAAGAGTCCTTTCATTTACCAAAATAATTGTGTCTCCCAAAAGTCTGTCCCCTTTTTTACTCTTATAAAGTGAAATTATGCCAAAAATGGATCTCTTATAATAGTCAATTGCATGTGTGTTCACCTATTATGATACTTATTTGATGTTTTCTCTAGTTTGTATATGTCATATAAATCTTCTAAGAAATTTTATAACATCTCTATTCAACACAATTTCATTCTATCAATTTACACAAATGTATATGTCAACTTCTCCCCATGTTGAATCCTTATCTCACCAAAGGACACATTCACTATCTAAACATCTTTGACCCAAGGTATTAATATTGTTGGTTTGGGTGTACCACCTCAATGTTACTATCCAAACCTGGGAGGTTTCATGTAAATACCTCCAATACATGAGGTTCCACCAACCATCAACTCAACAACAACTAATGGAAAAAAATATAATGTCACTGATCAATGTATCGCACTGTTTTGGGATCCCTTCCATATAACATGACTATAGGTTCCTCCCGTATAGAAGTGAACCAAGAGGTTAGTGACAAACTCATCTTAATGGAATAGAAGTCTCCATGGAGGTATCCAACCAGAAAAACATTTCCATCAATTTTATGTTGTAATAAGATAGTAGTATGATGAGGTTTATTCCATGTGGCCTCTGGATCAGGTCACTCAGACACAAGCACCAAGGATAGACCAGCTAGTGATATGATCGAATAACATGGAATTGGCTCCTAACCACATTCCTCCCAGATAATCTCACACAAAAGATGATATGATAACAAATTAGTATGCTCAAAAACATATTTAAAAACATCAAACCTACCAATATAATTTGGAAACAACCCAAGAAAGTTTTTAGTATTCCATAGTATCAATTAAAGAGCACACCCATGTATTTTCCTCCAAACATGATGGTTGTCAGAATATCCTGACAAGAAATGGAGGAAAAAATTATGAATATTTCCCTTATCCATCCATGGAATGGGAATGTATTCCTATTCTAATTGAACAAGTTACTCAGTATATTAATAAAATACTCGAACGAAAAGAGGATGTCTCTACCCACATTCTGCAAAACTATGATGACATAATGACTGCATGTGTAGTCGTTAGGATTGGGGAATACAACCCCACCATAGCAATCAAAGTGGCCCATCAAGATAATATTATTGTCACTCAAGAGAATATAAATATCTCCACTCCCATCATGTACGTTCACTGATAAAATTATTTGATAAAAGGACTATATAAAGGTGAATATTTCCCAATTTAAAGTCGTTCTCATCGGTCCATCCCAATAACCATTCTATGGAAGACATATTTCCATGTTAGAATTCCATAATCTTCTTGGAACATTCTGATGGAATCACTAGAGTATCCATATCAACACCTATGTATGAATGTTTTTTTCCATAGCATGTTCCTCTAGGAGAACCATGAAAAGAACCTAATAAAGAGTCTCACCAAAGGAAAACTGAAAATGAAGAGAATGTCAACAATCCAACTCTACAAAAGGCTATATTTTGTGAGGGAATAAAAAATCTATAAATTTTGGCCTAGTATCCCAATGATACATTAATAAATTAAAGAATCTATAATTGAATTAATGAAGGTCCTCCTAGAATAATTGATAAAAGAAACTTTTATGGAACTTCCCCAAATATCTACCTTGAATTCCTCCATCATGGTCATTAAATGATCGATCTTGTGGATCCTTCTCTTGCCCAATACCACAGAAACCACTTTATGGTTCAAAGATTGAATGGAAATATGTTCAAACCCTTTCCATCATCCACACTAAAAAACCATCCTATGGTAATCTATTTAAATCTTATCATTGTAGTTAGATGTAAAATGAATATATTAGTCCTATTCTTCATATAATTTTCCACAAAGGTCCTCCCCATGGTAATATTTTATTTTGATAATAAGGACTTCCCCTTCCTGAATAAATTATGCGAAATTAATCATATTATGTGGTTATTAAGAAGATAAGTCAAGTTATGCCTCATACCTTATCATTGGAAAATGATTTCCTTTCTCAAGCAAAATTAGTCAATGGAAATTTTCACTCTCCATATCACCTTTTGATCGCCTTAACTCTAACATAGAATAAATGATTACCTATAACCCCCCCACTTTTAGTGAAGTATCTGGGAAATTAAAAATATAGTTATGAAAGTTGGATGAATCATCTACATTAGAAAAAGAAAATGTATTACTTATGAGGACACAATTTCCAAAAGAAAATATTCCAATCATGTTTTGGCCCTTATCTAATCCACAATTCTGAAATCCATAAATATTGTTTGAATAATGTAGGTATGAAATTATCCTAAAAATATGGATAACTCTTCATCACCTTAGTAATAAAGTCTATAATTTTGATATATATAGTTATAATTTTATGATAATAAAGGAACTACAACATAAAATGAATTTATCATCCCTTCCACCTATGTGATTCCTGAAATCTGGGAAATAATGTGAAGTCGACTAACATTCATGTATTACTTCCTTATCTAATCTATGCCAGTTGATTTCCAACACCCAAGAAAGTGTTTGAATTAGGGGATGGGGCAGGAATAGATAATTATGTCTTACCCTACTCTCTGCTTAGTAGGGAATTCCATAATTGACATCATGGAATTTCATTTCATCTAGATATCTCTCAGAAGAAAAATCTACTCATGAAAGATGGTAAACTCAATAGAAATCATCCCTAAAAAATCTAATACATATTGGGCTCAATGAGAATGAGCCATTGAAATACTCTTACATGAGGAATCTGAGAAGGTTGATCAAGATTCATGTTTAAGGAAGGAAAATTTCCAAACAAAAATAATGAATTATAAAGAAAGTATCTTAGGTGAAGAACATATGATACACCCATATAATTCAAAATCATTTATCCAAAAGATTAAGAGTGAATCCATTGCAACTTTTGTCATAGTAATACAAGAGAATCCCCAACAAACTAGGATGAGAATATATTTTATTAAACTTACCCACATAATGATAACAAATCCATTCCAAAATATTATAGTAATGGAGTGGGGACAAACCCTTCCCAGAGGGATGGTGGAATTTTTAACTCATCCAACATCTCAATGGAGGTCAGTATTTTTGGGATTGTGGAAAATTCAAAAATAAAAACCATCCACATTTTTTCATTTTAGTGACCTGAATTACTCCATTTGAACACGCATAAAAAACTATTGGTAGATTCCATTAAAATAATTGGTTGTATAGTGGATCCAATGGAATTATAAAAAGAGGAGACAAGGCTCCGTATAGGGAAGAAAGAGTGATCTATCTTGGGTACAACCACCCTGGAAGATCACAACCCTTTTATTAGATATTCACATATCTACAGACCCTCCTATAATTTATAAGATAATGTGACATCCATAATGAATTTTGAATTTTTTAATGTTATTAGCACCACCCCTATGGAAAATAAAAAACATGAGGTTGATATAGGAAAAAATAAGGGGGAGGTTTCTATCCAAAATACAGACCATATTGAAATTACTGAAGAAGGTGTGTGAATTAAGAACTAGACCATCACTAATAATATTGGGACTCCCTCAAATTATCCCTAACTCCCTCGTCAATGAATATATACTAATGAAAATGGAACAGGTGTGGTCATATATCTCCCACCAACCGATGAGGTTGAACTTCTCACACTTGATGAAGTAATTTATGATTATAAAGAAGATATGAAGGAATTTGGAAAACTCGAGCTAATATGTGGAATTATCCATGCTATATACGTTCTTTAAGCATAGTCCCTTATCGCCTAGTTATATTATGTACCTAATAAAATGCGATTCATTGCAAAAATAGATATAGAGTCAGAACATATAATAAATATGGGATATGAACAACAAATATAATTAGACCCAATTGCAGTGAGATTTCAAGATTTCCCCCATTAGGGATTCTGCTAGAGCTTCTTTAGACACATCCTCATATGACATCCCCAATTGGTTATCCATCGTGAGTACAATAATAACTGCATGAACTAGCTCAACTGATTATTCCCACTATTTAAGAACATGCCAAGTTGTCCATTCCTCACCATCATATTGATGCTATTGAGCAACAAGAGGCTTTATTGGAAGATGTGGAAGGATGGTATGCACTAGTACAATATGAAATGAAGTCACTCCCTAAATGGTAGGATTTTAATTTTACCCCATCAAAAATTTTGCAATCATATATTCCTAACATTTAATGTCTCAGGGGATCTATAACAACATTTTATTGACTTCATGTCACAGTTTGTTCACATGATGGGAACCCTCAAACAGTAAGAGGTATCAAAGATAAGTTTTTTTGTGAAGACCATAAAGAGGATATCCTTCACCAAGTTTAGTAGTCTAATAGATATATCAATCAATGAGTGGGAAGATCATAAATGATAAATCCTCTAACAATTCAGCTACATGTTTCAAAATAAATTATTTCCTAATCCCTCAAATTTCATACAATAATTAAATTAGAGGCTTTCTAATTTTATTTCTAGGTGGAAGATTTTTCCTCACTCCTTGAATTATTAGCATCATTAAGATGATTCAATGGGTATTTTATTTGATAAAATTCATGAATAATTGTGAATACAGATCACACCCGAAAAATTATCCATGTGTATTTTGGGATCTTTCAACTCTATCACAAAGTCTAGAAGATTATATTTTGTGAACCCGGGATAATTAACACTCTTGATGAATAAGGAGAATACAACTATGTTATAAGAAAGTGTGTACATAAGTTCAATGATTGAATTACTTGGAAAAAATAAACCAAAATAAATTTATTCTTTGGGAATAGTTAAATAGACATACTACACCCTTAACATCCTCTTTCATAATAAAACCGACTTCATCGGCGCAGTAGTCCTCTAAAATTTAATCTCCTAGGAAAATAAATGACCAAAAAAACTACTAATACATATATGGGTATGATCCTATAAAGGTGTATAATCTAGTCTTATCTCTCTCAAATATTGTTCCACCAGTAATATCATGGTCTCCATCATACCAAATAGTACCATGGGAATTTTCATTCCTGGAGGAATCCCCATCAGACAAAGAATTGATCTTTGGATCCATTAATTTCATTCATTTAATGGATCCCTTCTCTAATGATGAGAAATATTACAAATCCATGTTCCCTATGTAAAATCAAGGATCCAGAAGTTGAGGGCTCATTTTCTAGGGTGGCAGGGGATGATATAGTTATAGCCAAGTTCAATATATTGGTCACAACTGTAACACCCCGTGATTTTATGAAAAATATACATTTAATTTCATTGAATTCCTCTGTTGTACGCTACACCAAAGTTATATTGTGATATAGAAAACAATGAATTGGCTTATATTATATGAAAACACTATTCTTGGCTTGTGTTACACGCAAGAGCAACCTTCCTCGATAGCGTGTGTAGTATGCAATACCGGGTTTCACTAAACAACGATATAGTGTTATAATATTTTAATGAACTAGCCATTATGAATAGTATTAACTAAATTTTGAATTTTATAGCATTATTATTATTCTTAAACATTTTCTAGAACATGGTATGAGAACAAAATAAATTTTCGGTGTAAAATAATTATTTTTTAAAAAAATGTTGTTTTGCCGCCTTTTGCTGGAGCACTGACATTAAATATAGTTTTTAACATGTTTATAAGTTCGATTTTACAAAATTATATTCTTTTTTTGAATTAGTATATAAAAATTTACTTTGGATAAATATTTGATATTTTTCTGTTAAGTTTCATATTTTGATGAATAGTAAAAATATGCTAAATTTTAATTATAAATAACTTTTTCATCGAGATAATTTATATGGTTAAATAATAATATTGAATTGTTTTAAAGTATAAATTGAATATATTTTTACCATTTAATATTATTTAATTCATTAGCATTAATTTTACACTGAATTCATAAGTAAAAACATTTCAATCTTTTGCAACGTATTAACTTTTAAAACCCGTTTTCTCAACAACGGGATTAATTTTAAATTAAATACTAAAACTTTTGTGTTTTTAATTTTGAAAAATGGTTTCCATATTTGGAATCAGTAGGTCCAAATTATGTTAATGAGCCAATTTTTTATTTTAAGTCATTATTAATAGTAACTACGATAAATTTTATTTACCATAGTTAAAGGTAAATCGGGTAATTAAGGGTAAATATAATATTATAAAATTACCCTAACACTTGTCTTAATATTATCAGATTATTATAATTTTCCCTAAATCATACTAGGGTCAAAATGGAATCAAATAGAACATACTTGTATTTTATTAAGACCTTTTATTAATTTTATTTAATGGAAAGTGAAATATGTCTCACTCAAACATTAATAATTAGATTATTTTTAATATAAGTTTATACATAATATTAATTCGATTATAAATACTCATTTTAAATATAAATTTTTTTTCTTTATCATGGCCATTTATTGGTATTTTTTTAGATATATTTAATTACCTTAATAACTTATACATTAATGATGTAGAAATTATTTATTTAGTGAAAAATCAATAATATAGTTTTTATTAAAATCAGAATACCTATCAAAAGGACCATAAAATAGACCCAAAATTGTTGTTAGAGTATATATATACCATAAGTATCCAAGTGTCGATTTGTGGACCATTTGGAGCCATATGAAACCGATAAGGACATTAATATTATTTTATATTAAATGATGTTAAAGATGTTACCTTCATAATTTAATAAATATAACAGTTTAAATGTTGTGATTTTAAAATGATAAATTTGAGTAAAAATATTTTAATGAATTATATTATATTTATATACGTCATATGATTTTATTTTTAATTTTTATGCATCATATAAGTATATTAAATTATTATACAAACATGTTGTAGTAATTATTTTATTAAGAGATATACCAAATAACTAGTTTTACAAATATTTAAATAAATAATATATGAACAAATTAATGTTCCCCGAGAATATGTATTAATGAATATGAAATCTTCAGAATATATTATTCATTTTGGTTCGAACATATCTTTTGTGTGGTTTTTATTTAAATTCAAATAACGAATAGTGTCAAAATTGACACTGTTGATATTTTATAAAAATAACATATTATTAAATTATTAAAAAATGACAAAAATGTTTAAAAAATAAAAATTGAAAATTATATGGTTTAAAGGGTTATAAAATATCCAATTATGGGAAATTCACAACATTTAAGTATGTATTTATATCAATTCAAATTTTAGAATTTTATTACCACAAATAAAATTAAATAAAATAAATAATGATAAATCAAGTTGATAAGGTTTAAAATAAACATAAAACATGTAAAAATTTTATTGGCTGATCCTATTACAACCCTATCTCATCCCATCTTCTAATGGAGTCATTTTTTGAGGTTTTTAAGTGGGGTTTCTTTTTATTATTAATTAATTTTTATAAGGTTTCCAAAAGTGCCCCTCTCCTCTCCTATATAAGGGAACCTCCTTCCCTCTCCTCCTCATTCAATTTTGAGCCTTCAAGAATGGATACCCCTTACCATTTCTCTTCTCAACTTCCCTAGAAAGATTCTGGAGGTTCTGGTCTTCTCAATGACCGACTCTAGTGCCGTAAGAGGAAGATTAAAAGAGGTGCGTTGAAGAAGAGGTAATCTCTTCTACAGATTCATTCAAGTTTCTTTCTTCTTCAACTTCTTCTTATTTAGTTGTTTCATTATATAGTAATAACATCAGTATATCTAATATACTGATATGTTATTATAACTATGAAACAACCCCATTTCACCTTATATCCATCCTAAAGAAAACTAAATCATCAGGTGTGCGTACGTACGGAATACCGTCTCCACGTCGTGGTGTAATCTGTTTTTCCACCCCCACCTTACTTGGATGGGTATAATAGTATAAAGAATAACTATATATGGATATTATAACATCATAATTATTATTTTATATTATATCATCCACTCCAATTATATTTAATAATTATGGGAAAGATATCATCGCTCGTGCGTACGTACAGATTACCGTCTCCATGACCCGATGAGATTCAATATCCATGTTAACCATTAAAGAATGATTATAAAGTATATATAATGAATAATAATGGTATACATAACATAATAAATCTTCTTTATTTATGTATATGTTATTTACTTACTTCCATTCATTTCAATAAGGAAAGGAAAATAGTGTTCATGCGTACATACGGCCTACCGTCTCCTTGAACGGTGTGTTGCATTTCATTAATCTATCTATTATATATATATATATATATATACTGAATATATATGATATATAAGTCATTTTTTACATTCTTAAAGTCATTAAATCATTATATAAGTAATAATAATATCAATAAAAACAATTCCAAACACGTACGATAAATGAAACGATTTTACCGAAAACGCTGCTTTAACATGGAATTTACAAAAGAACAGGTAATATAAAATCATAAGTGAATCATATATGATATAATAACAATGAATATGATTCTTTAATAATTCAATGACATTATTTAAATAATTATACAGGAGGTTCTGATACATACGAAGCATACCGGACATAAGGTAAGGGATAACTTTTCCAATCTTGTTTTTATCCGATATTGTTTATTCGTAAGTATTTACTAGGGTTATTGTTATCATTAATACCAATGATATATAAACAATTTTCATGTATGTTTAAAGACCTTTTTACCCATTTCATAAATTTAACACTTTTTATGAAAGGAATCTTACTTTTATTACCACACGAGGAACTTTTTGACTTTTCCATTTAAACTATAAGGAGAATGTTTTCATTAACTTATACGGCATTAACGGATTTTTATGGGTTTATAATGACTTATTTTCATGAAGCATAATCTACAAGATTTAATGAATCTTTTCAAAAAAAAATCCTTTTCATTTAAAATTTCATGGCATTTTGTGAAAAGAAAATGATTTTGAATAAGAAGGGATATTTTCCTAAAGAATTCATTTCAAGTGTGCCATCAAAACCATTTTCCATCTAAGATGACATTATTTAATATGTGTATGATTAAAGTATAATGTCTCTATGATTTACATATTTTCACTTTTCTTATGATGAAATGATATCCATTTGTTTTATATAGATTATTTTATGATGGGATGATGTTTAAGAAACCCATTTTATTCTTTGGGTTATGATGAATGATTTATGTTTATGTTGTGGCACACATTAGAATGATTTCATTATGATATGGGTGGAAACTATATCTCCCTCCAATGAATTGGGTAAAGATTTATATCTCTTGAGATATACATGGCAGGAATGGTAAGTTAATCCGGTTCAGTGATACAGGACTGTAACGAGGAGTGAACTCGATTCAGAAAGGGACTTTGTCCACTAATATGTTCGTGGAAGCAATGCCTTGACTACTATGGAAATCGTATCTTGTGCTTAATGGTTTCCACAATTAAATGATTTATTCCCATGCTATTTTATCATGATTAATGTTTCCTTATGATCTATTCCTTACGTACTTCTATGTTTTGTGTCATTGCTCACTATTTTGATGTTTATACATTATGTTCATTTTTTTTAAGTTCAAATGTATATGATTTGTTTTATTTCCTCCATTCTTACCCTTACTGAGCATTTTATCTCACCCTTTATATTTTTTTCTTTTCCCTAGGATTTAAAGATATGTTTTAGGTAAGAAAACAAAAAGGGGAAGATCATTATGGGAGTTGTTGAAGGTCTTTCACTACAATTAGAAGATTATATTCCAAGTTTACAAAGACACTAAACTATTATGGTCCTTGTGTGTCTATTTTTGTTATGTATTAAGTATTACACAAAAGTAATGTAATGTCCATGTATGTCAAGATTTGGGTATCTACAGTTCTTATCATAGGAATGGTTTAGTTAACCTTCGAAAACTAAGATGCGAAACCATTAGTGAAATCCCTAGAGATATTTCTAAGGTATGTCTCAGGATGTACCTAAGGTTACGTATAACTATAGGTTATAGTCCTATAATTATGGTAACGATCATAGAATATAACCTAAGATGAAAGATATTGAAGTTACACCCCCTTTATTATGATTTCTTCCTCCCACAATATTTTTTTTGGTTTTAGAAAATAGTTAGAAATAGGAAGATTCGCGATAATGGAGGATATGATGGAAAATGGAATGATATTCCTCATGAGAAACCAAATGTAACGGGATATGGATGTCCAAACATCGTTATTATTCCTAATTAGAAATCTCATAATATGATTAATAATCTCAACATTGGTAAGTATCCCGACACAGCTAATAAAATAAATATGGAGTTTCATGATGATCATAGTAGAAAGAATGTTCAATTCCCCTCATGTAAATCATGAGGGAAGAGGCATCAGGGAGAATGTTTCAAAGGAATTGGAATATGATTTGGGTGTGGAAAATAAGGACACAATGATATTAATTGAAATGGAAAAGGTTTAGTTAACACCATTGACAAGGATAATGGTATTTCTAAGACATCAAAAATGGTTAAATTTTTTAAATTTGGAATGTACAGGAATTTTGAAAACCAATTCTCTAAGGGATAGTCTCATGAAGAGAATCATCATGGTCGTATGGGTGGTATTTATATTAATAATGATGAAGAGAATACAAATTCTATGTGAGATGATATGATTGTTGATGCTCTGTTAATGGTTTAAGATGGTAGTGGAATGATTAATGTTTTTCAAGATTTATGTTGTATAGGTAATGGTATTATGGAATAAAGACATATCAATGTATTGTTACACTATTGTTTTCCTAAAGTATTTGAAAGTATATGTTGAATGGTACTGGTAACCATGAAAGATTATTCAGATATTTTTGGAAATTAGATGATATGCGCATAATGATGGGATAAAGAGATAATGAAAAATTTTATAATATCAATGAGATCATGACTGATATAAGGGAAAAGTTATATCATGGTTTGAGTATATAGACATTTTGGGATTTTGGTATGTGGAAAGAGTTAACTTTTGACAGTATTCATGTTTTCACTAATGTTATATGGTAATTTATGTTTCAAGAGAATACATTATTAAGGTATTCACATATTTGAAATGAGATCAACAAGACATATCTTATGATATATGGGCGATAACTGATTGTATTCATGTTCTTGTTATGTGACCTTTCAAGTAATCCTTTTCTTTATACTATGATATTAGACAGATAAAATTTGGATAACCCTAATGATTGAAATAGATTATGTTGGATATCAGATAGTATTATTTAAGGATATAACTTTTTTTCAATATTCTTTCTGGAATGTTATAACAGTATAGTTTTAGAAAAATGACAACCCATAGGATGAGCGACAACCCGTCGCGTCAGACAAGGTTGTGGGAATCGAACCCATAACTGAAATGTGATATGCCTTTATCACATACCACTGGCCTATAAGAAGTCCCTAGTTAGTATAAATTAGTTTTAATTTATTAAGTGGTATGATATACGAAGTATAAGTCCATTTTAGGAACCATATACGATTAATCTCACTATAGATTGAGTTATGTATATTTAAAAACTTTTTCAATGTTTTTTGTTTGAGATAGATGGAATGACCTATCATTCTATCGCATGATCTGCTAACACTTCAAGAATTAAAATTCAACTTCATTTCTTTAATAGGTGAAGTATAAATTTCCAAGGAACGACCAATGGGGAGATTATACCGAAATCAAGAATGTATTTCTTCTAATTCCAAATTTTTCGCAACATTATTGAAATGATCTTGAAAACCAAAAATATTGTCTTATTGCCTTCATATCTATTGAATCAGATGGCACCATAGATAATCTCAAATTTATGACTTTGTGATTGTTGTATTTTTCATAGCCATGTTCTCTACCACTCTCCATCAGATCTTGACGGTTATATTTCTCTTCGATATCCATATTTTCAACAATGTTGTCTTATGTGGAAACCTAGTTTTTAGTTAATTTGGGTAACCGTTATGTTTCATAATTTAGTTTTTTAAGGTTATGTTTTGGTATTCCTTTTTAAGATGTGGGTTTCTATTAATGAAACTTTCAAATACTAAACCATTTATATCCCCAATGAATTTCGTGGGCGAAACTCATTTTAAGGGGGGTAAAATTTAACACCCCGAGATTTTATAAAATATATTCATTTAATTTCATTGATGTCTTCTGTTTTACGCTACACAAAATTTATCTTGTGCTATAAGATACAACATATTAGCTTATATTATATTAAAACATTATTCTTGGCTTGTGTTGCACGCAAGAGCAACCTTCCTCGATAGCGTGTGTAGTGCGCAATAACGGGTTTCACTAAACAACGTTATATTGTTATAATATTATTATGAACTAGCCGTTATTAATAGTATTAACTAAATTTTTAATTTTATAACATTATTATTTTTCTTACACAATTTATGGAACATGTTATGAGAACAAAATAGATTTTCTGTGTAAAATAAGTATTTTTTAAAAAAATGCATTTTTGTCGCCTTTTGATGGCGCACCCACATTAAATATAGTTTTTGACATTTTTATAAGTTCAATTTGACAAAATAAAATTCTTCTTTTGAAATAGGATATAAAAATTTACTTTGGATAAATATTTTATATTTTTCTGATAAGTTTTTTATTTTGATGAATAGTAAAAATACGTTAATTTTAATTAAAAACAACTTTTTTCATCGAGATAATTTATATGGATAAATTATAATATTGAATTGTTTTAAAGTATAAATAGAATATATTTTTAAAATTTAATATAATTTAATTCATTAGAATTGTTTTTACACTGAATTCATAAGTAAAAAACAATTCAATCTTTTACAACGTTTTAACTTTTAAAAGCTGTTTTCCCAATAGTGGGGTTAATTTAAAATTAAATACTAAAACTATTTTGTTTTCAATTTTTAAAAATGGATTCCATATTTGGAATCAGTAGGTATAAATTATGTTAATAAGATAATTTTTATTTTTAGGCATTATGAATAGTTACTATGGTAAATTTTATTTACCATAGTAAAAGGTAAATCGTGTAATTAAGGGAAAATATAATATTATTAAATTACCCTAACACGTGTCTTAATATTATTGGATGATTATATATTTCCCTAAATAATACTCATGTATAAATGATATCTAATGGAACCCACTGGTATTTCATTACGACCTTTTATTAATTTCTTTTAATGGAAAGTGAAATATGTCTCACTCAAACATTAATAATTAGATTATTTTAAATATAAGGTTATACAGAATATAAATTAGGCTATAAATACTCATTTGAAATATAAATTTTTTTTCATTATCATGGTAATATATTTGTAATTTTTAAGAAATATTTAATTACCTTAATGACTTATTCATTTCTGATGTAGAAACTATTTATTTAGTGAAAAATCAATAAAATAGTTTTTATTAAAATACAAATACCTATCAGAAGGACCCAAAACTTGTCCAAACATTATTGGTAGATGATATATATACACTATGTATCCAAGGGTATATTTTTGGATCATTTAGAGCCTTATTAATCCTATTAGGAAAATTATATTATTTTATATTAAATGATGTCAAAGATGTCACTTTCATAATTTAATAAATATAAAAATTTAAATGTTGTGATTTTAAGCTGATAAATTATATTAAAAATATTATTATGAAATTTATTATATTTATCGTCATAATAATATTTTAGTTTTAATTTTTATGCGACAAATAAGTATATTAAATAATTATACAAAAATGTTGTAGTAATTATTCTATTAAGAGATATACCAAATAAATGGTTTTAAAAATATTATGATAAATAATATATGAACAAATTAATGTTCCCCATGAATATTTATTAATGAATATGACATGTTAGGAATCTATTATACATTTTGGTTTGAACATATCTCTTATGTGGTTTTTATTTAAATTCAAATAATGAATAGTGGGAAAATTTACACTACTGATATTTTATAAAAATAACATATTATTAAATTATTTAAAAATAAAAAAAATTTAAAAACTACAAATTGAAACTTTTATGGTCTAAATGTTTATAAAATATTAAATTATGGGAAATTTACAACCCCATTTCAACTTCTATCCATCCTACGGAAAATGAAATCACAGCGCGTGCGTAGGTACGGAATACCGTCTCCACATCGTGGTGTAATCTGTTTTTCCGCCACCACATTACTTGGATGGGTATAATGGTTTAAAGAATAACTATATATGGATATTATAACATTATAATTATTTTGAGATAATATATCATCAACTCCAATTTCATTCAGTAATTATGGGAACAATATCTTTGCTCGTGCGTACGTACGGATTACCGTCTCCATGATGCGATGAGATTCAATATCCACGTTAACCATTAAAGAATGATTATAAAGTATTTATAATGAATAATAATTTTATATATAACATAATAATTCTACTGGATTTATGTATATTTTACTTACTTACTTCCATTCAAGTCAATAAGGAAAGGAAAATAGCATTCATGCATACGTACGGCCTACCGTCTCTATGAACAGTGTGTTTCATTAATTTTATCTATTTAATATATATATATATATATATATATATATATATATATACTGAATATATATGATATCTATGTCATTTTTTACATTCTGGAAGTTAGTAAATCATGAAATAAGTAATAATAATATCAAGAATAACAAGTCCAAACATGTACGATAAACAAAACAATATTACCGAAAACGATGATTTAACATGGAAATTACAAAAGATAGGGCAATATAAAGTTATAAGTGAATCATATATGATATCATAAAAATGAATAATATTTTTTAATAAGTCAATGACATTATTTAAATCATTATACAGGAGGTTCGGATACATACGAAGCATATCGTACATAATGTAAGGGATAACTTTTCCAATCTTGTTTTTATCCGAGATTGTTTATTCCTATGTATTTACTTGGGTTATTGTTATCATACATTCCCATATTTTCTAAAAATATTTTCAGGTATATTTAAAGTCCTTTTTACACATTTTATCAATTTACCACATGTTATCAAAGGAATTTTACTTTTGTTTACCACACGAGGAACTTTTTGACTTTTTCGTTAAAAGTACGAGGAGAATGTTTTCTTTAACTTATAAGGCATGAAAATATTTTTACTGTTTTATAACACATTATTATAATGAAGCTTAATCTACATGAATTCATGACTATTTTCAATAAAATCCTTTTATTTTAAAGCTTCATGGTGTTTTGTGAAAACAAAATCATTTTCAATAAGAAATGATATTTTCCTCAAGAATTCATTTCAAGTGTTTTATGAAAACCATTTTCCATCTAAGATGATATTATTTTACATGTGTCTGTTTCTAGTATAATGTCACTATGATTTACATGGTTTCACTTTTCATATGATGAAATGATATCCATTTGTTTTATATGGATTATGTTATGATGGGATGATGTTTATGAAACCCATTTTATTCTTTGGGTTATGATGAATGATTTATGTTTATGTTGTGGCACACGTAAGAATGATTTCATTATGAGATGGGTGGGACCTATATATCCCTCCAATGCATTGGGTAAAGATTTATATCTCATGAGATAGACATGGCCGGAATGGTATGTTAATCTGGTTCAGTGATACAGGACTGGAATGAGGAGTGAACTCGATTCATAAAGGGACATTGTCCACTAAGATGGTATTAGTATCAATGCCTTAGCTACTATGGAAATCATATCATGTGCTTAATGGTTTCCACAATTACACATTTTATTCCCATGCTATTTTATCATCATTAGTGTTTCTTTATGATCTATGCCTTACGTACTTCCATGTTTTATGTCATTGCTCAAGATTTTGATGTTTAAACATTATGTTCATTTTTTTAAATTCAAATGAATATGATTTGTTTTATTTCCTCCTTGCTTACACTTACTAAGCATTTAAGCTCAGCCTTTATATGTTTTCCATTCCCCAGGATTTAAGGAAAGGTTTTAGGTAAAAAAAAAGGGAAGATCAATGTGGGAGATGTTGAAGATATTTCACCACGATTAGAAGATTATATTCCATGTTTCGAAAGACACTAAACTTTTACTGTCCCTGTGTGTCTGTTTTTTTATGTATTAATTATTACTAAAAAGTAATGTAAAGTCCATGTACATCAATATTTGGGTCTCTACTACAACCCCACCATATCCATTTACTCTACTGAGATTCATATAATATCACATCAGTGAGCATAAGAAGAACAATAAAATGAACCTGAGTTTATCAAAAGTACCCCAAGCCCATATATCTTTTGAAGATGCACTAGAAGGGGCCTAGTTGTCTTGTCATGCTAGTTAGGCAGGAAACCCAAGTCATAATAATCTAATAGTATAAAAAGTGCCCTCAACATCTTCTCAACCACCCAACTCACCAAATCCAAAAACGTCAACCTCAAAAGTTCCTACTAGGGAAAAGATCCACGTAGTAATGTTTATGCATTTGAATCTAAAGTATAAAATCATAAATAAGTTGGTTTTGGTTTAGTAATGTTGTTAATTATATATAATACTAACCTATTAAACGATCTTTGATAATAACTTTTAGAGGCTCTAGTATGTCATAAGGAGCTCAAAACTATGGTCAATGCAGTTGATGTTTAACAAGTAGAGATCTACCATATGAAATTCCATTCTGTCATATCTTTTATATAATAGGATAATTATGTTATGATATAAGGACCATTAGGCACTTGTACTTGTCAGGAAGACTAGAAAAAATTTAAATTAGATTATCTTTAATTGATAATGGCTTAGGGGTACAAATCATTCAAATATAAACACTTTTTTGGTTGGATTATTTTTAATCTAACTTTTCTTATTCTCAATTAATACTCTAGTGATACAAATAGTGTTAACAAAATCCCCTTGGTCTAATTATTCTCATAACTCAATTTGGGGACTTATTCTCTAATTCTAAAATCCTTGTTTTCTAATAACATATAGCATTCAATGTATTTATTGGAAGGCCTTGTCTACACCAATATGAGACAATCCCTTCATCATATAACAAATCTAAAAAGTACCACTTAAATGGGAATCTTTGTCTAACATTTTGTCATAAATCTTAGTTTCAATCTTGTGAGGTTCAATATATTGATGAAGGATTTTATTTAAGAGAAAGCAACAAACCCATGAATCATTTCCTTTAATTCTCTGAATATAATTTTTTTTCTAAATATAAATATTCCCCGTCATCACTTTTTCATCCCAACATGGAAATGGAAGATGAATAGAAAGATGAAGAGTAAGAGGAAGAGGAATATAAAAATTACATTAAACACACTTCATAGCCATCTGATGAGGGTGTCTCTACTACTATCGATGAACTCCAACATGTAAATTTGGTCACATAAGAATATCTATGAACTATGTTGATCTATGTGTCTATAATCATTGAAGAATAATAGGTAAATTAAATTTTCTTAAAGTATCATTGATATGTATTCTCCTCGACTTACAATGAAATGTTAGGCCTTAATCCTAATGTGGTTTTCCACCACTTGGGTATCCCAAAATATCATAATTTTTAAATGAAAGGTATCTAGAAGAACACATTCATCCCATGCTATCAATGTCAATGTTGAAGCTCACAAGTTCATTAGATCCAATTTTTTTTGATGTTCAATACCAAAAATGGATTACCAATATAGTTCAAGTTATGAATATAATAAAAAAATTATAGTGTTCATTGACATCTGATATGTCAACTGGAACTGGACAAAATATGACTTCCCGATTATAATTATAGAACTTTTTTATTAATATAACTATTTATAACACTCTCAATGAATCAGAGTTTTTTCCCTACTACATGGCGGTGGATGTGTTGTAGCTTCAATTTCCCTACATTCCTTCTTTCAAAAGGATGGAATATTCCATCACTTTAATCAGCGTTGTCTGGTCCTTAATTGAAATGGGATAATGGAATGTTTTTTCCTCATTCCATGGATTCATCTATTGTGATTATTTCCTAGTTCGGGTCTCCCTAATATATTTTATTCACATTTTTGGAACCGTTTCAGAGTTCCATAATGATGTGGTCAAATGTTAATTACACTATTGTTGTCTCGATAAAGTATCAATCTTCGGTTGGGGTGACTATTCAGATTGGTATATTTTAATAATATTTGAAGATTATGTATATTCAGAACCTATAAAGTCTTCCTCGTAAGAGGGAATATTGCGTAAGAGGAATATAATGCATGGAATCCAGGGCATATCAAATCAATCACAATGTAGTTGATGGCAGGGAAATAAGTCTTCCAATGATTTTTACCTCAGGCATCCCACAATTATTATATGGGATATGGATTTTAGAACAAGACATAATTTTAATATCTTTTGGATATGAGAGCCTTAGGTTTAAATATATAGAAGATATGGATTAGTACATCTCGTGGAGAAGGATCATGATAGCGGTTTGAAAGTCTTGTAGGGATGGTTCCAGATGTCTCATGAAGAGAGATAGGGGATTGGATTTAAATGTCCAATGGGGATATATTAGTATGTATCATGGAGACAGATCGGGAAATGTGTTTAAACTTCTCATGGATACGGAATATGATGTCTCATGAAGACGGATCAAGGCATGGTTAAAACATTCTTTTGGGGACAGATCAGGATGTATCATGAAGATGTCCTAAGGAAAGGTTTTAAACACCCTATGGGGATAAATCATGGAATATCATGGAGAATTATTAGAAAATGAGTTTAAATTTCATATGTTGATGGATTAATACATCTGAAAAAGATGGATTAGGGAATATATTTAATCTTCCAATGGAATTAATTTAGGAAATCTCATAAAGATGGATCTAGGTATGGGTTTAAACATCTTATGGGGCAGATCAGGATGTCTCATGAAGATGGATAAGGTGGTTAAATGTGTCCTTGTGATGGAATATATCACAATTCAATAAAGGAGTGTGTCATTAGGTGTGATAATGTCACATTGAGATGATTTGAGGAATGATCCTCCGGGATGTGTTTCGTGTACGTTGTTAGAGAGGTAGTGATCAAAACCTATGTTGTTCGATGTTGCAGTTTATGTTCATGTCACAGGAATGATCTAGAAATTTTATGGTTGTGTGGTAAGGACATTCATGCCACAGAAAAAGTTTCAATGTGGTACTGTTTGGGTATGATGCATAAAATCTTCTTGAAATTGTGATATGGGAGGAAATTGTGTAGATACGGATTACATGGATGAGGATGCATGATGGAAGAGGATAAAAAAAGTAATAGAGGAGGGTGGCATTCCATTGTTACTGTAAATAGGGTATTATGTGTTCATTTCATAGGGTAAGAAGTGGGGGCATTCATTCGATTCTAGTCATACATGTGGAATCCTAGTATGGTCACACAAAGTAAGGCTACAATTTTACAACATGGGATATGAAATTATCATGTAGTTTACCATCATAAAACTTGGATGTGGAGCTAGGATTTTTTACATATTGCATCTTGTAAATGGATTAATCTCAAACATCAAGGTGAAATGTACCAATCTTAGAGAAAGGTCATAAAAAATACCACCTATCTAGGATAGGTGCATAGTTTTCCCCGAATATTCCACTCATAGGGCATACATGACCACAGTTTATTAGACTCTAGAAAGAATATATCATTGTAAATACCAAGGGGGGTGTTCAATAGGGGTGGTGATGTTATTATAACTATTCTTAAGAAAAATATACATTATGTTATCTATCCATAGAAGAAATATGTAGGACATGGGGGACCTAGGAACTTGACTTTCACTAAATTAGATTTGTTGAGAGTAGGCACAATAGAAAGTCATGGCGGATGTACATTACATTGTTTGAGGATTTCGGAAGGAGGGTCTCTTGATGCTTAGGGGTTTCATGAATCCCATTGGACTTATGGAATTTAGGGGTCCCACAAAGAAGTATGCTTCATTAAACAGTGTGACATTTCCTTGGGGTAAAGTATAAAGACCCGTAAAATTCAAGGAAATTTTTTTCTTAATTTTTTTTGGAATTTTACAAGAATGCTGTTTCTGACCGCACCTGATTCCAAGGCCCGGTGTGCCTAGAATCATTTTCCATAGTTTAGCTCGGGTACGTTCAGTGAACGAATGGGCAGGGTTTTCTATCATTTGAACCGGTGCTCGGAATCGAATTCTGAGGACACCGATGGAATTGCAGCGGCGGTAATTGCTTAGAAACTCCTTCTCCGGAGTTGTGTTTGCTCGCATGTGGTTTTTAATTTTTGGGGTTAAGTAATGAAGTAAAATAAAAGGGGTGCGTCAATTTTATTTTATTTCACTTATAGCCACTTAGGCTAAGTTAAGCGGATAAGGTGCAACCCACAATATCCTACCCACTTGGTAGGATATTTGTGGGGTTGGTCCCGCACGAGCCCCACCATTTCTTCCCTCCTAAGTAACACACCCGCAAACCCACTCTTTAATGAAAGTCAACCATGTGTTTTTCTGGTTATGAAACGCCCCCTTAAATTTGGCAGTTAAATTGTTACAATTAATTCTTCTAATTAATTGTTCATTTCTTATCTTTTGAATTTCAACAGCTTAGGTTGATAATAAAATAAGTGTTTCACTTGTTTTATTATGGTTGGGGTTGTGTTGTGATAAACCTTTGGGAGAAAAAGAGAAGATTCTTCGTTCTTCGATGAAGAACGCGAAGAACACACCGCTGCCGACGAAGAACGCCGACCTCCGATGGTGGACGACGGTGAGAGACGCCTTCCACGGAGATCACCTAATGCCAATGACGTTCCTTCCATGACGCTTTCTTCCGTGACGGTTATTTCTGCGACGAACTCTCATTCGACGACAATGCTATGGTAGGGGTTATGTGTTTTAATTTGTGAAATATTCCATCATCTAACCTTGTTCATTTGGACTTCTTGATATCGTTTAACGGGAGGGGGCCAGACCCCACAAACACGTCTGACCCTCCACCCTTATTATTATTTGTCGTTGCGGTTCGAAGGAATGTAACGCGGTGTCGTCACCCGCACAGGAACGAGCGTCAAGAAATGTGTGGCACCGTCGCGCCACACATTTGAGAATTGAACCAAGACGCGGCACCATAGCGCCACGCCGGAAAAGAACCGTAGACAATGCGGCCGGAGCGGGCTGCAGCGGAACAGCGGAACCGGCGGCGGGCACCGGGCCACCGGCGTCGGAGCAAGGGGACCGGCCTTGCCGGTCCCGTGGCGTCAGAAGCCGGCCAGCAGGAGCGGGCCGGCTGGACAATGGAGGAACCGAGGGTTCGAAACCCCCGGCTGGCTGGACGAAGCAGCCCCATTAAGGGGTCGTGGTTTACATCACACGGGGCAGCGCCCCCCACCCCGAACGGTTCGGCCGTTCGGCCGAACCCCTGGCCAGCGCGCCCGGCGCGCCGCGCGCCGGGCCGGCTTCCTGGCCGGTCCGCTAGACTGGGCTGCGCCTAGGCCGGGTCGGGCCACGCCGGCCAGGCCGGCCTGTACCTAAGCAGGACGGACCCGGGATGGGTCGACCCGGTTCGGGCCGACCCTGGGGGTATCGGACCGGGCCCGAACCCCCTAATACCGAACCTTATTTGGTCTATTACCTATAATGTGAGCTACGAGCCTTCGATCGATGCACCATCAGATGCGATGTGATCCTTGGATAGAGATGGTCATTTTGGTATATCGCACTCAAGGTTTCAGGATACTTTGGGTTCAGCCGGGTTGGTTTGTACACGAAACCAACTGGGCCCTCGGAGCAGAAACGCCTATAACTTGTGCTCCAGATGTCTGATTGATGTGCCGTCGACTTTGATGGATTCTTCTAAGTGACATGGACCATTTGGCTTACTCCTCTCGAGGTTTGGAGGCATTTAGAGTACGGTCGAGTTGGTTTTGACTTAAAAACCAATCGGACCCCTGGGACAAAAAAGCCAATAACTCTCAGACCGGGCGTCCGGTTCAAGCGCCGTCTATGACGTTGAGTTCCGATTGATGATATGGAACTTTTGGATACATCAACTCTGGACAATGTGTCAGTTAATGTGTCATCCCCTCGGCTTGTGGAGCGGACCCTCCGAAACGTGCTTGTTGTGTGCAGGAACCCTAGAGCTGGCTGCGACTACGACGACGATGATGACTGTGCAGGAATCCTCCGTGGATTCGACGACGACGACTACAGCACTCAGCGATCCAACGTGGATCAGTGCTACCGATCATGTGTGGGTCAGATCCTATGTGGGTCAGCGCTCAGCGGTCCTGTGTGGGCCAGCACCTACAGATCATGTGTGGGTCTGATCCTGTGTGGGTCATTGTGGGGGTTAGTTACCTATCGATCCTGTGTGGGTCAGATCCTTTGTGAGTCATTGCGGGGGTTAGTTATCTATCGTTTCTGTGTGGGTCAGATCCTTTGTGGGTCATTTTGGGAGTTAGTACCGATCGATCCTTTGTGGGTCCGATGTCTTAGATGAATTAGTGGCTATATCTGATCATCTCTAGTGTCATACGAAGAAGTATACAAGTGTGAGATGAATCCTTCTTTGCTTTCCTGTGTGGATTGTGTTGTGCTATCCTTTGTGGATTACGTTTTGTTTCCTATGTGGATGTGATCGAACATGAGCTCGGAGGTTAGAGCGAACTAGAATTGATGACTTAGGTATATGTATGGGCATATACCTAAGTAGAGTCGGATGTTACTTCGTGATTGTATCTTCCTTTGTGGATTATCCTTTGTAGATTCTAGGAGACCTACGGGAGTCTCAGGGTCCCTAATGAGTAGCTTATACTCACCCCTGCATGGGCTATGCCCGCACTAAGTTGTTTTGGTTGTAGATGACGGACATCACTGATCGTGATTGAGGCACGAGGAGCAGGTCGGTACCCGGAGGTAGATTACTGGGCGGGGCGTACTCGGAGCGGACGGCTGGACCCGATGAGCTGTGGAGGCTATCTGTGCTCACTCATCAGGTGGGACTTCCAGTGGACGGCCCGAGGCTGCGGCTTTACTTTAATTTGTTTTTTTCCCTTTCTAGTTATACTTTACTTTCAGTTTGGGTTTGTATTCTGGCCCACTTAATTCTATACACTTACTGGTGTACCCAGTTTTTACTTAGTGTTTACTTCAGCTTGCTTGCTCTGTGGTGTTTTTTTACTTTACAGAGGCAATGCCTTCCCTTTTTACTGGGAATTACGCCTTTGTGCTAGTCGCCATCCCCTAGCCTATGGAATGCGGGCTTGGGGTAGTCACGACATGAGCCCCGAGGATGGGTTGTGAAAAATTGGTATCAGAGGAGTTCGGTTCTACCACAGAACTATGGAATCTGATCTTTTTCTATGTGAATCAATAGTGTTAAGTGTATTGGGTGTGGTTATCAGTCCAGGGAGTCCAGTGTTGGTGCGGCGGCCGACGTATCCGTACACCAGGACCCTAAATTCTGATTTCCAACTTAATGCACAAAAACATTGATTGCATGTGTGTTTCAAGTTTTCTTTTTAATTACTTTATGTCAGCTCACCAGGTATACTATTCTGACCATGGCACACCAATTTCCTTTTCACGATGGCCCCAAGATGGTAGCCAGCTAGGGTTCCGAGAGTTGAGTGTGACGACAGCCCACCGAGCAATGAGGCCTCGATACAGGTCCCTTTGACAGATGAGGAACCTACAGTACCTTTACCTGCCGAGGCATCGATGCTTCCTGCCCCAGCCGCTGACGATGCATGTCGCCTTAGTGCACTACACGAGTTTCATCGCCTGCGACCGCCCAGGTTCTGCGATGAGACGGACCCCCAGGTAGCCGGGGATTGGCTGGAGGTAGTTGTACGGGTTTTCAGGTTAGTGAGGACACCAACAGACCTCATGGTGATCCTCACAGTGAGCCTACTACACGCGGTAGCAGGCAGATGGTGGAGCATGATGATCCAGGTGCATGATGAGGCATCTCTCCTCTGGGCGGACTTTGAGAACCTCTTCCGCTCGAAGTTTGTCCCATCCACCCTCCGTGTGGTGCGCATCCGGGAGCTTCTACAGCTGCGGCAGGGCAGCTTGACGGTCGCCCATTACTCGGAGAGATTTACCGATCTCTCGCGCTACTCGGCATACATGGTATGGGACCCATTCTTCTGGGCTTGAACCATTCAGCAGGGATTGAGGCATGAGATCAGGGCATCGCTGATCTCCCTCAGCATTCTGACTCAGGCAGGAGTACTGGAGCGAGATCTTCTGATCCAGATCTTTCTTGCTGAGTCTACATCAGCAGCGAGACCTACCGCAGGGCGGCACATAGCAGAGTCTTCTGCAGCAGGCAGTCTACGGATGACTCATGGGTCCAGGCAGACTAGACCCTCTGATAAACGACCTCCGGACATTGGCTCAGCAGTGCGGGGCACACAGCGCAGAGCCAGTCTTTCGAGAGGCAGACAGTGCTACGCATGCGGCGGGCAGGCCCACATGGCTCGTGACTACCCGACCCACCATACCGTGGAGCAGCAGATGTTTGAGGGGGCACCCAAGCAGAGGCAGAGGGTCGACCGTGGCGGTCTACAGGGAGCAGGCAGATGAGGTAGAGGAGCTGGCCGAGCAGCAGGTGGTGGGCGACGATTTGAGGCTCTACCACCACCACCACCAGGAGGTCCACCCCGGCCACAGGGAGCTGGCGGGCAGAGACAGGCACATCTCCAGGCAGTGGAGGCCTATGACCACGGTGCACCTGAGATGATTCGAGGTACTATATGTGTCTATTACACCCTTGGTAAAGTTCATATAGACATAGGAGTGAGTCATTCTTTCATAGCATCTGCCCTTGTTCGGAGCTCGAATATTCCAACAGAGCCGTTGGCTCGATCCTTGTGGCTACAGACTCCTACGGGAGCAGACTCAACGATTACGCACAGGTGCCGGCAGTGTGAGCTTACTCTAGGAGGTGAGATCTTCGGCTGGGATCTTCTTGTAGTGGCGTCTAAGCCTTATGAAGTCATCTTAGGCATGGATTGGTTATCTATAGGCCATGCTTAGATTGACTGTATTAGGTGCAAGGTGCGATGTGTACGCACCGACGGGAGCGGGTTCAGCTTCACCGGCGAGAAGGGAGCCTTCGCAGCACAGGATGGACTTCCGAAGAGGAGAGGACAACCCATCACTCATCAGTTGGCTAGCCTCATCCTAGGAGTAGTTAACGTGCAGAGTCCTAGTTTTCCTACAGTGGTGGATCAGTATGCAGATGTTTTCCCCGATGACGTTCCAGGACTACCTCCTCACAGAGAGGTAGACATTTATATTGATCTATACCCCGGGACAGACCCAATATCCACCCCAGCATATCAGATGGCTCCTTCCGAGCTTCAAGAGCTATGGGTACAGTTGGAGGACTTATAGGGAAAGGGTTTCATCCGACCTAGTGTTTCACCATGGGCTTCCCTGATATTGTTCACCAAGAAGGCGGGCGGGAGCTTGCGACTTTGTGTCGACTATCGTCGCTTGAACCAGGTGACAGTAAGGAACAAGTATCTGCAACCGAGGATTGATGACTTCTTTGACCAGCACAAGGGAGCGCGGTGGTTCTCAAAGATAGACCTCTGGTCAGGTTATCATCAGCTCAGAGTTCGGGACGAGGACGTGAAGAAGACGACCTTCAGATGACGGTATGGCCACTATGAGTTCTTGGTTATGCCATTCGGCATAACCAATTCTCTAGAAGTGTTAATTGGCCTCATGAACCAGATCTTTCAGTCATACCTCGATCGATTTGTCGTGTTCTTCATCGATGACATTTTGATATACTCGATGACTGAGGAGGAGCACGCCTACCACTTGCGGGTTGTACTAGACACACTCCGAGAGAACCAGCTTTATGGAAAGATCACGAAGTTTCATTTATAGATACGAGAGGTACACTTCTTGGGACACGTCATCTCTGATGTGGGAGTTGCGGTGGATCCTGCGAAGATCGAGCCAGTGCAAGTTTGGGAGCCACCTAGGAGCGTGACAGAGGTGCAGAGTTTCTTGGGACTAGATGGATACTATCGGAGATTTGTGCAATACTTCTCCAGAGTTGTGGCACCACTCTCAGCTCTTACAAAGAAGGGTAATCCCTTTGTGTGGTTAGACAGATGTCAGGAAATATTCCAGGAGCTGAGATAGAGATTGACCAGCGCACCAATCTTGAGGTTGTCGGAGGAGGGAGTAGAGTCTGTATTCTACTGCGATGCATCAGGTATCGGACTCAGATGTGTCTTGATGCAGGAGCAGGCAGTGATCTCCTATAGATCACATCATTTGAGGCCGCATGAGTAGAACTACGCTACCCATGACCTGGAGTTAGCAGTAGTGGTCTTAGCTCTGAAGACATGGCGACACTACCTGATGGGCGAGTGCTTTACAGTTTTTTCTGACCATCAGAGTCTCAGGTACATCTTCTCTCAGAAGGAACTGAACCTGAGACAGAGGCGATGGATCAAGTTCCTCCAGGACTATGACTTTGAGATAGTCTATAATCATGGGATGGGGAATGTGGTAGTTGATGCTCTCAGCAGGAGGACGGGCATTCAACTACTTGAGGAGGCGACAGAGCAGTTAGCCGCATTGTAGATATCCTTGGTATATAGAGATAGAGCAGCCTTCCTTCAGTCTCTCAGAGTCACCCCTCCACTACTGCAGCAGGTCAGAGAGGCACAGCGTGGGGACGCTGACTGTGAGACGCGGTGTGCGCAGATATCCTTAGGACAGGCACCTGATGGTTTCTCCTTTGGAGCAGAGCACGACGTCTTTTTCAGAGGATGTACTTTGTTACTAGTTTCTTTACGAGAGGTGGTGCTGAGAAAGTTTTGCACTTCTCCTTTGGAGGTACATCCTGGAGTGGCGAAGATGTACCAGGATCTCAGACGACAGCACTGGTGGCCGGGCATGAAGAAGGATGTGGTAGAGTTCGTTTCTCAATGCCTCACCTGCCAGAAGGTGAAGGCAGGTCATCGGGTACCAGCAGGCTTGGTACAACCCTTGGAGGTCCCAGAGTGGATGTGGGATGGGTTATCTATGGACTTCATGACTGGACATCCATGCACTTCCAAAGTTCATGACTCCATTTGGGTGATTGTCGACCGACTCACCAAGTCGGCTCACTTCTTACCCATTTGGGAGCAGGGCTCAGTGGAGAGCTTGGGACATTTCTACATTCAGGAGATTGTACGGCTTCACGGTGTGCCATCATCTATCATCTCCAATCGAGATGCTCACTTTACTTCACGGCTTTGGAAGGGGTTGCAGGAGGCGTTCGTGACGCAGCTACGTCTAAGCACTACCTTTCAGCCTCAGACGGATGGTCAGACGGAGAGGGACATTCAGACTCTTGAGGACATGCTCCGCGCATGTGTCCTCGACTTTGGTCTTAGTTGGGAGGACCACCTACCCTTGGTGGAGTTCGTGTACAACAACAGCTACCAATCCACCATCGGGATGGCACCATACGATGCGTTGTACGACCGACCTTGCAGATCTCCTTTGTGCTGGACAGACCCTGGGGAGTCATTACTTGTGGGACCGGAGATGGTCCAGGCCACGACAGAGAAGGTCCAGGTTATCCAGGAGCAGATGAGGATAGCTCAGAGTAGGCATAAGTCTTATGCTGGCAGGAGGCGGAGGCCACTGGTGTTCGAGGATGGCGACCACGTCTTCTTGTGGGTCTCACCTCGACGTGGATTACGGAGATTTGGCCGAGGTGGAAAGTTATCTACTCGCTTTATCGGACTGTTCCAGGCCCTTAGCAGGATTGGAGAGGTGGCTTATCGCCTGTCTCTACCACCTCAGTTACACCGGGTGCACGACGTCTTCCACGTATCTTAGCTGAGGAGATACGTGCACGACCCGATGCATATCATGGACCATGGAGATCTGGATGTTGATGATGGGGCAACTTTTGTAGAGGTCCCAGTGGAGATTGAGGATCGACAAGAGCGGGTCCTACGTGGACGGTCGATTCCTCTAGTGCACATCAAATGGCAGCACTGGGACCTCCAGGAGAGCACTTGGGAGCGGGAGGTTCAGATGTCTCCTCAGTACCCACATTTGTTTCCCTAGTTTATGATGTATCTTTAAGGGAACGTAAAGCCCTGAGGTGGGAGTGATGTAATGACTCGTAAAATTCAAGGAAATTTTTTTCTTAATTTTCTTTGGAATCTTACAAGAACGCAGTTTCTGATGGCACCTGATTTTGAGGCCCGGTGTGCCCGGAATCATTTTCCAAAGTTTAGCTCGGGTACATTCAGTGAATGAACGAGCAGGGTTTTCTAACTTTTGAACCGGTGCTCGGAATCGAATTCCGAGGACACCAACGGAATCGCAGTGCCGGTAATTTTTTAGAAACGCCTTCTCCAGAGTTGCGTTTTCTCGTGTGTGGTTTTTAATTTTTTTGGTTAAGTTATGAAATAAAATAAAAGGGGTGCGACAATTTTATTTTATTTCACTTAAAGACACTTAAGCTAAGTTAAAGGGATAAGGTGGAACCCAAAATATCTTACCCACTTGGTAGGATATTTGTGAGGTGGGGCCCACATGAGCCCCACCGTTTCTTCCCTCCTAAGTAACGCACCCGCAAACCCCCTCTTTAATGAAAATCAACCGTGCGTTTTTCTGGTTCAGAAACACCCCATTAAATTCGGCAGTTAAATTGGTACAATTAATTCTTTTAATTAATTGTTCATTTCTTATCTTTTGAATTTCAAATGCTTAGGTTGATAATAAAATAAGTGTTGGACTTATTTTATTATGGTTGGGGTTGTGTTGTGATAAACCTTTGGGAGAAAAAGAGAATATTATTCGTTCTTCGACGAAAAACGTGAAGAACGCACCACCGCTGACGAAGAATGCCGAACTCCGATATCAGACGATGGTGAGAGATGCCCCCCACGGAGATCACCTAACGCCAACGATGTTCCTTCCGTGATGCTTTCTTCCATGACGGTTAATTCCGCGACAAAATCTATTTCGACGACAACGCAGAGGTAGGGGTTATGTGTTTTAATTTGTGAAATATTCTGTCATCTAACCTCATTCATTCACACATCTTGATATCATTTAACTGGAGGGGGACGGACCGCACAAACACGTCTGAACCTCCTCCCTTATTATTATTTGTTGTTGTGGTTCGAAGGAAAGTAACGCGGTGTCGTCGCCCACGCGGGAACGAGGGGCAAGAAATGTGTGGCGCCGTCGCGCCATGCATTTGAGAATTGAACCAAGCCGTGGCGCCATCACGCCGCGCCAAAAAAGAACCAAAGACACTGAAACCGGAGTGGTCTGCAGCGGAGGGGCGCGACACGATATCGCCGCGCCGGACGAACCAAGACCGCGGATGGTTCCGGGCCGCGACGGAACAGCGGAACCGGTGGCCGGTACCGGGCCGCCGGCGTCGGAGCAAGGGGACCGGCCTTTCCGATCCCGTGGTGGCAGATGCCGGTAGGCCAAAGCGGGCCAGCCAGACCATGGAGGAACCGGGGGTTCGAAACCCCCGGCTGGCCGGACGAAGCGGCCCCATTAAGGGGCCGCGTTTTACTTCACACGGGGGCAGCACCCCCGCCCCGAATGGTTCGGCCATTCGGCCGAACCCCTGGCCAGCGCGCCCAGCACGCCGGGCCGGGTCACGCCGGCCGGGCCAGGACGCGCCCATGTGGGCCGGACCCAGACCTGGTACGGTTTGACCTGGTTCGGGCCAACCCTGGGGGTATCGGGTCGGGTCGGACCGGGCCCGAACCCCCTAATACCGAACCTTATTCGGTCTATTGCTCATAACATGAGCTACGGGCCTCCGATCGAGGCACCGTCAGATGCGATGTGATCCTTGGATCGAGGCGGTCATTTTGGCATATTTCACTCAAGGTTTCGGAATACTTTGGGTTCGGCCGGGTTGGTTTGTACACGAAACCAACCGGGCCCTCGGAGCGGAAACGCCTATAACTTGAGCTCCGGACGTCCGATTGACGTGCCGTCGACTGTGATGGATTCTTCTAAGTGAGTCGGATCTTTTGGCTTACTATGCTCGAGGTTTGGACACATGTAGAGTACGGTCGGGTTGGTTTTGACTTAAAATCCAACCGGGCCCCTAGGACGAAAAAGCCAATAACTCTCAGATCGGGCGTCCGATTGACGCGTCGTCTCTGACATTGAGTTCATATTGATGATACGGAACTTTTGGATACATCAACTCTGGACTATGTGTCAGTTGATGTATCAGCCCCTCGGCTCGTGGAGCAGACCCTCCGAAATGATCTTGCTGTGTGCGGGAACCCTAGAGCTGGCTGCGACTACGACGACGATGACGACTGTGGAGGAATCCTCCGTGGATTCGACGGCGACGACTACAACACTCAGCGATCCAACGTGGATCAGTGCTACCGATCCTGTGTGGGTCAGATCCTATGTGGGTCAGATCATGTGTGGGTCAGCACTCAGCGGTCCGGTGTGGGCCAACGCCTACAGATCCTGTGTTGGTCTGATCCTCTGTGGGTCATTGTGGGGGTTATTTACCTATCGATCCTGTGTGGGTCAGATCCTTTGTGGGTCATTACGGGGGTTAGTTACCTATCGATCCTGTGTGGGTCAAATCCATTGGGGGTCATTGCGGGGGTTAGTAACTATCTATCCTTTGTGGGTCTGGCGGCTTAGATGAATTAGTGGCTATATCTGATCATCTCTACCGTCATACGAAAAAGTATACCTGTGTGAGCTGAATCCTTCTTTGCTTTCCTGTGTGGATTGTGTTGTGTTATCCTGTTTGGATTATGTTTTGTTTCCTGTGTGGATGTGATCAAACTTGGGCTCGGAGGTTGGAGAAAAATAGAATTGATGACTTAGGTATATGTATGGGCATATACCTAAGTAGAGTCGGATGTTACTTCATGATTGTATCTTCCTTTGGGAATTATCCTTTGTGGATTCTGGGAGACCTATGGGAGTCTCGGGGTCCCTACTGAGTAGCATATACTCGCCCCTACACGGGCTATGCCTGCACTACGTTGTGTTGGTTTCGGACGACGGACAGCACAGATCGTGATTGAGGAACGAGGAGCAGGTCGGTACCCGGACATAGATCACTGGGTGGGGCGTTTTCAGAGCGGACGACTGGACCCGATGAGCTGTGGAGGCTATCTGTACTCACCCATCAGGTGAGACTTCCAGTGGACGGCTCGTGGCTGCAGCATTAGTTTAAGTTGTTGTTTTCCCTTTTTAGTTGTGCTTTACTTTCATTTTGGGTTTGTATTCTGGCCCACTTACTTTTCTGCACTTACTGTTGTACCCAGTTTTTAATTAGTGTTTACTTCTGCTTGCTTGCTCTATGGTGTTTTTTTACTTTACAAAGGCAATGCCTTCCCTTTTTACCAGGAATTACGCCTTGGTGCTAGTCGTCATCCCCTGGCCTACGGAAGGAGGGCTTGGGGTAGTCACGGCACGGGCCCCAAGGATGGGTCGTGACATAAAGTCCTAGCTCCCATTGGGTGGGTTTTACAAAGGATAGGTTCATCACGAACCCCCAAGAGCCTTAGAGGGATTTATTTTCCCCTTAAGTCCATGTAAAGTCATGAAATAAATCTTAAATATGGGTTGAGGTTTTCAAAAACACATAGAAGGTGGTTTCACAAAGGATAGATACCTTGGGGAACCCGTCTTCACTATCACTCACAATGCTTCGAAGTATCATGACCTCTTAGCTTACATCAGACATTTAAATGTCATGTCCCCTTAAGTGTTGGATATATGAGGGTATTTATAGACCCTAAATAGGTGCGGTCTGTTTTAATAATGGATAAAGGCCTTATTGATTCTTTATGAACTTAATGATCTAGACGTTCTCTATAAACCTGGGTGAGGTTATAGTCATGTCACCATCAACACTTTCCAAATTCATAAAGGGGGCCTCATTGGGATGGATTCACACTACATAGAAGTTAGAGTCAAAACATCATGTGATCTGGGCCTTCATGGGGATTGATCATTCATGAAGGTGGGAAGAATCATGAGTCCAACAACTTAATTACATTTTTGGTTTGATTTTTCCTGGATTCATTCTGAATCAGCCATGCCTTCCCTGACCTTTCCTGTGACATGAATAGTTTGTAGTCAATTGAAATTACTGGATTCTAATCCCTATCATACATGTATGGATATTGAGGATATAAAAAATTACAGTTGGCCTCTAAATACAAAAAATCAACTACCTTTATGGAACCCTGAGGAGAATATTGTAATTTGTTGAAGTCATTCCCCCTTAAAAATGAAGGTCGTACATACCAGTGTTACATGCACTATATTTTTTAAACCTTTCTAGGAAATTCTATAATGAGATAAATTGATGATATGGTGGTGAATTATTGTTAATTTTTAGACCATCTTTTAGACCTTGATATAGTTTTCAAAAAAAATATACAATATAGCCTAAAAATGAACCACATAAAAAGTGATTTAGGTGTAGCCTTTGGAAATTTTCTTCGCTCTATAGTACAAAATCATGGTATCATGGTTTATCCCAATAAAAAAATATATGTCCTTGGAATGATACCTCCTTGAAACCTCAAATATTTAAGAAGAAATTAAGGACTCCATTCCAACATTTGATTTTTTACACAAAATATTTCTCGAAAGTTCATTCCATTCACCATGTTGACAAAAAGGTTGTGACTTATTGGTGGACTAAAAACTATCACCAATTTTTCTATTATCTCAAAAAATATTTTCTATGTCCCCCGGTGATTATGATGCTTGTTATAGGAATTTCATTCATCCTATGTGTCACAACCTTAGATAGATTACTAGGTTATTTTCTTACACAAATGAATGACATGAGAAATAAAAATATCATGTATTATCATAGTTAGACCTTGATCAACACTGAGTCTCATTATACTGATATTGAGAATAAATATCTGGTATTAAAATTGGTTGTTAATAAGTTGCGGAAATACTTTCAATATCATCATGTCCATTTGGTCTTATAAACTGATGCACTCATGTATATCCTCAACCAACCTATATTGATTCAATGTATGACATGATGGTTAGTCAACCTGTAGTATTTTCCATTATGGTTCATACAAAAATTGTAATAAGGGGGAAATATTTGGTTTATTTTCACTCAAAAAATCCTTCATTAAAAGAGATTTCTATGAATACTGAACTACTATAGAAGAAATATTGTTTGTCCATGACTCCCCTAAGACATTAGAAATTCAACTAGAAAGTGAAACTGAGATCCCTGTAGGAAGGAGGATGGAAGACCCTAGCTCAATAGAGTTGGATTGAGAGTTATTCCTATCTATCGAATAAATTATTCCATTACTTATTCTATATTATTTTAGAATGATGATCCAAAAACAAGGTAGAGTATCAGGACCTCATTGCTTGCTCAGAACTCACACAAATAATTTAATAAATACATTTGAATGTCAAAGATGATTTTGAGTTTGTAATAAAACAAGTTAATATTGATTATCCTATGCAAAAAAAGATTTGGTCACATTACCTGACTATGTTTGAGGATTAATGGATAAATTCACCTTCAATCCATCATTGAAACATCTTTCACACGCATTGAAAGCTCTAGAATATGCATTGGAAAATGAATTTATAGCATAGGAAAATCCAGATAATGATGAATCAACCAAAAAATTGCACATAACATAATGGTATTGTTTTTTATAAAAATTATTATTGAAGAGATCAGTGATATTGATTCTACCCATGAATTGTATAATATTATGAATAGTTAAAATACACTCATCTTCAACTATCTATGAAGTGGTATTATTCTGTTATATAAAGATAAAAAAGTGGATCCAATGGTGGACAATTAATTTCATCATCTATGATAGCTTGGGGAATCAGAAGGACCTCTATAAATGAGGATTTTATATAATCATCCAAATATGCATTTATTGAGAGAATATTGTCTGCATTATGTAAAAATTTTATGTCATGGAATGTGGTACTCATCAGTCAGGAATGAATAATTCTCACTAAATGAGGAGGCTCGGATATTTCTGTCCTTAGATGATATAGGATAGTACACAATTCACAAAGAGTCATCTCTTTCCAGTGCATGAAAAATTAATCCATCTACCCCTAGTGCTATTTATCACCTCAAAATAATCTTAACTATTCAACTTATAGGGAATGGAGTTTGTGGGAACATACCCTTCCACTAGAACCAAATAGTTTAAGTATATTCCCACTACTACTGAATTATTATACAAATGGGTTGAAGAAACACCTGTCATGTAATTCAATATAAAAATAATTATCAATTTCATGAAGTCCAATATCATTACCATGTTTTGTTTCCCTTATAAAATAATGTTGTAAAATTGCACCAACCTTTATTATTATCATTTGAAGAGGTTGTACAATATTTGTAACATTGATTATAATAATTCACCCCACAATCATGTAATGTAAAATGGATATATAGTGGCATTCAACACAATCCTATCTAACATACACCATAAAATGGTTGAAAATTAATAGAAATACAATCCCAAAAATCTTATAAAATCCTTGTAGTCCTACCTTACCACAACCCATACATCTATAATGGTGGTCCCATATTCATTGGTATACATAGAAAAATCGTTTTCTCCCATAAACTTTCAAATTCCTTCATTGTGAATTTCCAATTACATCAGTTTTCCACAGATGGGCAGTCCTAAAAGCATTTGGATGAATTCGAATAGCTCTATGAGAAGAGACACCACCCCTCTAATCATTTAGAGATTCACCAAAACTGAATAGCTCAATTTTTTCAACAACAATTTATACTCCCATTCATACAAATTAGGGAACTAATTTTGTTCCTCATTAACTAGATGATACAAGAAAATAAACCTGCAAATACTGATCCAAAAAGGGAAGGACTTTCACAACGTAAAAGTTATTTTCTAATAGAGCCTATTTTTTGATCATCGTGTACGTTGAGTGTACTATTACCCTTACTAATGAAATATTTATCAAAAATTATTTCATTTGATTAAGGAAATATGATCTGAGATGTATGAACAAAAACTACAATACATAATTCATCTTAATTGTGTAATGTTAAAATAACTACAGAATTAATTATTGCACATCCCTAAAAGGTAGAAAAAATAACTTACTAGTAATAAGAGTTTAAAATGTGTGATAACATCTATATAATATCACATTATATTGTAGTATTTCTCTATGAACCTAGCATAGTATACCCCACGTGATAAGCCCTTGGAATACTCATTCAAAGAACAGATGATGCCTTTCACGAGATGATTTTCCAATCTCTTAAGAGGATCTTTCATGGGAATTTCCTTACAACCTGACATTAAATTGAATGGAATTTTGTGAACTATGTTTCTCTTGATTCTTATTTTGATGAGATAAAAAGTTATGCATGGTTTCCTTATCCTGAGTCTAACCTCAAAACAAAAAATTAATTGCCCCTTTCACCGTATATGAGCGAGAACATTAAAGGGAATCATTTACCCAGAACAATGTACATTTTGATTCTTATTTCCAAAGGATATATAGTGATTTATAGACCTTATGTATCAAACCTAGCTAAAAATTACAAACACCGGTATTATTTTCATTAATAGTGTCTAAAACCATGTTATTAATTAATGGCATCTTCCTCTTTACTAGCTGGAAACACAACTCCATTCCCACAAGTGGTACTCAGTTACTTGACCATCTTCCTTACAACATTCTGCCATGAGAAAATGGAAACCCTTTATATTCCTTATTTCTAACAACCATCTTTGATCACTGGGACTTAGTAATCTTATTAAGGGGTCTTCTATAGGGTTAGGTCACTTCACGTTCTAAACACAATGATCTAAAAATGTGTGTAATCCATTCAAAAAGAGGTTGTGAAATACATGACATCATACCTCCTCTTTTCATTGGGTAACCTACATCCTTTTCCTGATACATAAAATTGTATAGTTGATTTCCATTACATATGACCTTAAATTGTACATTTTTGTGTCCTTTAGCTGAGAGAACCACCATTATCAGTGTTCGTCACATACCACACCTATACCTCAGAACTACAAGTTGCATGATTCTCATCCAAAATAGGTATATAGTGATTCTTGGATTATAAAATCCTTTCCTACACAAAATATAAAAAAACTCATCCTCACCAAATAGAAATTCGATCAATGTGTCGAATCATTCAAAATCCAACATGTGGATTGATTCTCATTTCAAAGGGATATGTAGTGACACTCTGATTATCCATCCTTGACAAGCAAAAAAAGTTACCCCTACTCTTCTATGTGTGAGAAAGATCATTATGAGATATTTTGGGGCAGATTATAGTTTCATTTTTCAACCTCTATTTAAAAAAAAATGAATCTTCATACATACAAACTATAACTATGAAGAGAACTTTCTCAAGAACTATGTGTTAATTATTCTTGTTACCATATGATATGAAGTGATGACAAGATCTAAACTTTTGGTCTAGATGAAAGTGATACCTAAATTATATATGAGTTGGACCTATGTAAGGAATACTCTACCTATTGTATGTCAATTCCATCCAAAATTAACCCATAATACTAAGGCATGTTACTTTCATAAATCAATATTTGTGTCAAGAAATATTCATATCCCTATAAACTTACTCAAGATATCGGTAATGCAATAATCCAACTATGAAGGAACCCTTCATTATTAAATTTCATAATACTCCTCTAAACATTGTTTTTCATAATAATCCTCCAAATGTTGCATGTCAATCAATGGTATTTTTGTCCCTAGGACAAAATCCTCTCATCTTTGTACAATTTTACAACGTAATAATGGAAACAAATTAACATGGTATGTAGTCATACTTTACATTCCAGTCCCATAACACTCATTTTGATCCAGGAACTCCATGGCCATGATATATAGCCTTTCACATTCACACCTATAGAATGTCAGATCATTCGTGGCTATATCACCAATAAAATCCTAGTCCAGGATGTATGAATTTAATAGTAATTCCATATTTTCATGTCACGTTATATTAAACTATAGGGAAACATCCTTCTTATATGAAATTAGACAACATGGTTCACATCCCTATAATATGATGTAAAACGTCACACTATTTGGGCCCTCACATAAGAGGACCACCATTCTAGGTTTCAGTCTCCTATATATAATTTATGTCAAAACTACATGTGATTTTATTCTCATTCCAATGGAATTTGTAGTGATTACTATATCTCTCGTACTAGGCCTAGTCATCGTAGAAAAAAATGTAAGCCTCTTATCTCCCACAGATGGTCCTAATTTTTATTGATAACTCCCACATGAGTTCCTTTATTTACAAAATCATGATTTTAGTAATTTTTTCTTCCCACATCCATGGCCAATTCCAATATATATATTTCCTTCATCCACAAATGTATTACTTTTACAAACTAAACATCATGGTTTTGGGAAATTTAGATCGCCAAAAAATTCTCATGGCCATTAGTAATAAGAGAGTCTAACATTTAATAAGACCATATTTTTTACTATTCATAATATGCCTCAAACATAGCATTCCATAATACGCCTCCATATATGGCATGTAAATCAAAGGTATTTTCTTCACAACAAAAGATCCTATTATCTCGGCATTCCTTCAAAACCATTACAATGGGAGTCACTTTTAGAACATATTCCATGATCATTCCTTTCATACCTGTCCCATGTCATCTCTTTGGGTCCAAAAGTTCACATATCAGGACTGAAATATTTCTCTCTTCGTTTTGAAAATGTGTTGGCGTTTCTTAGTCTACAAGACCTACTTGGGTTATTATCCCAATAACTTATGGTCTAAGGTGTTTGAATATAAATATTAGTTGTATTGGCCTAGATTGTGACACCTCAAACATTTAATTAATGAGACATGGTTCTTTCTAGTATGAAAACCCACAAAGGGAACCCAAGGAAAGAGTCATGTTTCATCTCGCTAGACATGCACTCACCATGATTTGGGGGAACTGAGAAATTGAAATCAAAAATACAAAAACATTGTTATGGAAAAAACCCATAAAGGGTTGCGTAGTCAAAATTAAATTCTTTCATGAAAATCCATATTTATATTAGACTTAGGAAAAAAGTAGTTTGATCACAAAATTGAAGAAAATTCTTATGGGGACTATCATTTGACAATAGAAACTGTTGTACAACACTCAGGGGGTCCAAAAACCTGGGAAAATAAATAGCATATTCATATTTCTATAATTTTAATTACAATACATTGACATAAGTAAGTTAAATTAAATGATACAACTTATGTGATATGTTATAATTAAAGGGAAAAAATATGAACAAAATGTTATATGGTTGAGGACCAAATTATTTTCATTCAGGAGGATAAATTAAAAGGAGAATCCACAAATTGGAGTCTCTCTATCATACTTTCCAAAATACCATCAACATAACTTTTGAATTATTCAATGGAATCCTAAGTTATATCAATACCCAATCGAAGCCCAAATATCGGGATAGTCTTGGCATCTTCATTAAGGAAATTCTCCTCCACCGCGACTAAAATGTAAGTCATTCCCTTAGCATAAACCTCTTTTAGTGAATGGTGAGGTTGTACAAGATCCCCTCTGGTGGTATATATCTCTTATTGGATAGTTAATATTTTATGGTATTTCATATAAACTAATTACTTGAATTACTCTATCTTTTTGGAATCATTTATATCTCCCAATGATAATGTACCCCAGATATCATCTGCTTTTGTGATCATCCTTACTTTAATACAAGGATTTTGTGACTCGTGTTCTCAATCCCATCAAAAAAAATATCCTTCGTAATATAGCTGATCATCTAATAATCGAATCAACTAACCCCCCACAAGTTAAACAAACACTAGAGCTAATGAAGTTGTGAGGGTAGATCCTCCATTTGTGTCTTCAAAAAACACTCCAAACTTTCATTCCATATGAACCAGCGACATACTCAGGGAGTATCTGAATCCTCCTGGCTTGTCATGGAGCTGGTCTCAAAAGGATAGTTGTAATAGGTAACTAATTTTCTCATATAAGTGTCTTGTTTTTCCCTTACAAGAGTGACACCTCCCTTTCATAGCACTATCCTTTGAGTTGGGGCAGAGACTCTCCCTTCTGGTTTCAACATTGGTACTGATGGCACAAAAAGATGAATTAAATTAGTCATCAACATTAGAAGATAGTATATATAATGTAAAAAAGGGATTAAATTGGTTGATCACACCCACTAATTGATAGATTAGTTTAATAAAAGGATTCCTCCCAAGTATCCCTTACCCTGGTGACTTGAGAAGAGATCTCTTGATGAGGATAATCTTTTTGAGTTTTCTCATGAACCACCATAGATGGATCATTAGAATCCCTCACATTGGAACATGGATATATTTTTCATTACACAAAGGGTGTAGAAAGAACTTTTCCACCCCATTTATGGATCTCCGGGAAAATTTTCCTATAGAAAAAAGTTGCAAAATTCAAGGTCTTTGATTCAATGTTTCAAAATAATGAGGTCATCCTTGTGAGAAAATGATATAGGGGAAACTCACATACATCTAATTACTTCTTAAATTCCTCAAAATACTCCATGGAATTAAGAATATAAATGTCATGAAAAGGTTATTCCAAAATTTCATTATATAATTATTCAATTCATTCATCAGCCTTTTCATCATTATGGGTATCAAATACACTTGAATCTTGACCCAAATTAGATTCCCTATCAGTATCAGTTGCTTTCTTTTTTTGGAGGCAAAACCATTTCAGGCTGTACTAAAGAAGGATCATCACTAGAACATTCATTAGACTATAAAATACCCCTATTAACCACTTATGGTGTGGAGATAGTGCTAGTGATGGTTGTCATAGAATCCTATAGTACATGCATGGGATCTGAAATTCTGAAAGGATAAAGAGACAGTGATACACATTGGATATTAACATGATTGTTCTCTCATTACATTGTGGAAGTATGAAATGTGGTCTTATCCCCAGACACCTCTTCCATCGTGGGGACAGAATCACCAGTAAGGATCTTTTCCTCATGAGGAGTAACCTCCTCAATTCCCATAGGGTTAGATCTAATCCCCTTAATATAAGAGAGTTAAGTGGATTTTATAGTCTACAAGGTGGATTATAAGCATATTCTATTCTAATTAAGAACAAATGATGTTATGAAAACTCAACATGACTAAAAATGTACTTGGATTATTTTTTCACTCTCCTGATTTCCTTCACATTTATCGGATGGAGTATAAAAATAATTTCATTGAATACAGGTACTGGGGGAGGAAGGTATGGAAATCCTCATGTCATTTCCTCCTCTATGATCCTTTGGACCTAGGATAATTCCCCTAATTTGGGGGGTTTCCCCCTTGTCCATGATAGAGGTACCAATAAAACCATATTGTGGAGACTCTAAGTCTAGTTTCTCTTTTTCTGCCCACTGTAAATAAAAGTTATCTAATCATAAGGATTGTACCTTTTTAGAAAAACAAGAGTGTAGAAGAAAAGAAATTTATTCTGGGAAAATACATCACCAACATCGATCAATTCATCCAATTTATCAATAGACTAATCATCCACCCACTTAGTGTCACCCAGATCTATCATATTATTCAATTGTTTTTTAGTTGGGGTGAGTTCATTAGTGTCATATATGGGCCTCTATTGAATTGGGATAAACTTCTTCACCTCAGTAGGGTTAGTATTATAGTGGATTTCTGGGGGTTCTCCAACATCCCCAATCTATGGGATCTTTAAACTAGTTAAAATAATTTACCCCAAGTCCTTATAGTTGAATGGCCTATATTGCTAGATCAAAACTACCTCAAATGGTACATTTTATAAGGTAACCTCGAATGAAAATGAAAAAACCCCACATCCCACAATTTAATAGCTTTTCTATGAATATTAGCTTTATAGGGAGGTTGGGAAACTGGATCCCGAGTTACCTCCCGGTAGTTACGAATAAACAACCAAGGCTCAATGGGTGTGGTCTCTCAAACAATTTCATATTGTGAGGAACACATCTAGGTTTGTTTGGAGGATTAAAAAAAATAACATCATCATCTTTGGTCTGAGACTTCCTATCACCCTTTCCCAATCCAGTGCTTATCACAGATTCAACCCAGGGGATGATCGTTGTCAATTCAATTTATCGGTGAGATGAGATCCTGAAAACATCATACCTTTAATTCAATCCAATAGATGAACCTGATTAAGGAAACCTGATTACATATTGAGATACCTTTTGATTCATGAGTATCCAGAGCTATTGGGCCATCATTGGGTTCTTTTATGATTGGATGTGAATGGGAGGGTGTATAATTTGCTACTATCAATACATAAATTGGTGTGAAATTTTGTTTGGAACATACAATTTTTAAACAACACCACCTTCAATTCAGGTTGTAATTGTGTTATCCCAAGAGTCTATCTTGTATGATACCATTGCATCATCATATTTTTCATTTTTATTGAACATTCTAGTGGGTGGATCCCTTTATTGAAATAAATTTAATTTCTTCAGTATATTCATATTCTTCAAGAATTCATTGTTCTTCATATTTGATTTTGTACCTCCACCGATCATAATTTCTATACATTATAATATGAAAACACTTACTATATATGACCATATTTTCTAATAAGTAATATCTCATTGGGCATTGGATCCTAATAACATTTCTTTTTGTCTCGAATAAATATTTCATATGTGTGTTGTAATGTAAATCACCACTTGGGTGGGGGTCTTCCATCCTGAAATTTCGAGTTAACGTTAAAATCTCTTAATCCAATATGCAATTCCTTAAGCATAACATAGTGTCACTTTTTTTGGGATGAACTCATCATACAACCCAATAATAAGGGGTTATCCTGAGATCATGTAGATATCCCATAAACTGATTTTTGACTTCTCTATGTGTCAGATAGAATGTATTCATCTACATGCTCCATTATCATAGGATCTCCTGAATGCCATCTATATTATTGTAGCCATTCATTTGGGCTACCTAGATAGCCTCACAGATTCCAAAATCTTCGAGTTCGACTTCAAATTTAGAAAAAATCTAGTGCACTGAGTATACCCACATCCATCCTTGGTTAACACCTCCACTGAAGTAGAGGTCCGATACTTCCTTCGAACCTTTTCACTAGTCTAATATAGAATCGTGGAAAATAGATGAATATAAAAACACCTTTGACTGAACATTGTGAGGCTTTTAAATGTGGATCACATCAATTTTGATGCATGACATAGTCAATGGTTATTGGTCCCTCAATGATGATAGTGACCCTAGAAAATATGTTGGCATTAAAAAAATTCATATATTCCTGGAAAAAAGAATGTAGCTTATAATTCTTCATCATTAGAATGAGAACATATTTTTAAATATCATGATCCTAAAGCCTAAATTTCTCTCTCTTTGAATTTTATAATTATTATTATTTTTATGATTCACCAAATACAGAAGAGTAGATTCACACACTTCATAATAATTTTTCCCAATGAGATCCACCATCATATTGATTTGTACACCATCTTTTTTATTAGATACTAGAACTATTTGAGATGCATTTGGAAATAATATTTAAATTATTGGATGTTTTATTTAGTGAATGTTATCAAAAATATATGTTTTAATTTTATCGTGAATATTTTCATGACTGAGAAGCGATCCAGCAAAGGAGGTATATCATCACATGTAGGTTCCTCACTGAGGTCACCTCGTGCAACCTCTCCACCTAGGTCACTCTAAATTAGCAGCTCTCTTAAGGTGATTAGTGAGAAGAATCATAGTGTGTGTTTTTGAATTATTATCATGATTATAGTGGTTGGAAATATGAAAATAATTTCAGCAAGAGGAAATATTTTTGGGTAGATGAAACTATTTATAGACACTCAGGTACCTACATGGACCACATACATGACCAACCTATGTGACCCATTAGTTTCGGTATCCTTTTTGTGATACACAAGCCATAATATTCACAAAGACTACACAAAAATGCCCATGAACATATTAAGGACAATGACTAGAGGATCCATCAATATCCACATTCCTCTCTACCTCAGGATCCGATCCTCCACCTCCGATTAGATACAATCCTTGGGGGTCATTTATTAATAGTTCATTTTTATATTAGGATGATATATTTAAAAGGAAAATACAAAATTAATATAAAGTTAATGGAATAAAATATCACATGTGTTCACACATGTTTCCCCACAAAAGTTCCAACATACACACATAACATCATAAATCAAGGACCAACTTGTGAAACGTAGTTGTATTACACAAATTAAACATGAATGCCCTAAGACACATGCACGTCCAGACATGCTCAATTATAGACTCTCATATGTAAAAATGTGCATAGTATAAACCCTTCATAGGTCACACCTGCACCAAAGACTAGCACGATTATCCTACAAAAACCACCTCTATTGCTCAGGGTTCCAAGTTCTCTGATAAATAGGAACCTTGGTATCTCCATTTGATATGACTAGACACAGAAGGAAACTAATAGAATATCTTCTCACCAAATTCCTTCAACCAAGTCATTAAAACCGTCCAGGTATCTCCTTAGGCTTCAAAATGATAGGGAATTAAATTATATTGTATGTAAAATAATTCCTCCCAGGTATAAAAAACAAATGGTATGTGTAGAAATCCACTTCCATCACGTACAAAATGACTATCGTGAATGCCCTTCCCTGACCTTGGGACTTGTGTGAGGCCCTTTCAAGAGATTTTGATGAGATCTATGGAGGCTTTAAAAAAATTTCAACCATGTTTGGTCTCCTCATTATTTCACCGTCTAAATTCTCCAAAGAAATACAATGGTGGGGGACACCCAACATCTCCCGGTCATCACATAGGAGAAACTGAAGCAAGATCACCCGTGTATCACCGAGGTGACAAAACCTTGAATTGATCAAGACACCACCTCAGTGAATCCCTTTAAAATCCAAATTTTTACATATCCAATGATAGGACACCCCTTTTTTTCAGTCCCTCATCTAAGGTGAACCAGTCCAAGACCCCAACCAAATCCTCTGGACGTGCATGATATAAACCTAGGGCACAACATTGTTCCCTCTCAATCATACATTCCCATGGAAATGAATGTCCCACATTTCTCCTCCCAAGATGGTAGTATCCTTTAGTTTTCTAATCATTCATTCTTGTAGTGATGGGGATATCATCCTTAGTTATGGTGGATGATGGATTCTTGGTTCAGGATATGACATCTATTTACTTCAGCCCAAACCAATTCCTCTCTTCCACCAATCGAAAGGGAAGGGGTATGGTATAACAACCCTTCTCTTTATTACATGTTAATATGTGATTTATTTACATAAAATCAAACTTAATAAAATATTAACTATTGATAATTATAATGTATTTAATAATTATGTAATTTTCATTACAACGTTAAACATGAATTACAACATCTTTATTGAAAATGTCTTTAACATGCTTGAGATTAAAACTGAAATGGATAACCTGGGGAAATGCATAAGAAAGTGGTGATCCATAAATACCATTGAGTCAAGAAACATGGATTAAAATGTATTTAATAATACATGTTATGCAATTATTATCAATGATGAATAAAAGAACATGAATAATAAGGCATGATATAGCATGATAATCATAACATGGGAAATGTGGAAAAAACATAAACCACTACATCATAAACATAGGCCAAGGCTAAATCGTCAAGACATCAGGGTGAAAATGACCCACATAGGAATTAGGTATAACCATGTCCCAACATGACGTATCATGATATTAATCATTACCAAATGCATTAGATTTCTATATAATTCAGGGTCCACTCGTCACTTTCATTTCGTTCTCATGCTTATGTGTGCCACATAGATCATAAAACTTGGATTCATTAATCATGATAATTTTTTCCATGATCATTTTTAATTTAATAAATACATTTAAGTCTCCAATAAAAAGGTATATGTTCATAAAAGTGAATATTCTTGATAGGAAATGGGTACGTCAGTCACTATACAATCAGTTTGGCATGGGAAATTGTGGTGAAAATATTTCAAAATAACGGCATCACTTACAAATTAATAAAATGGTTTGATGAGAAATAAATGGCTCTATAATAATTTTACATTTGTTAGTTTGTAATAGGGACACAAAATTAAATTTCCACACATTTAGAATTCAAAACTGAAGGAATGTGATAATACATAAGCTTGAGTGAAAAGGGAAATGAAAAGATTCTTACAAAATTTTGGCTTGGTAACATGTGCACATGGGAGGTCTTAATGAGAGATAAAGGAAAATCTCATCGTTTATACATAATAAGGGAAATATGGGGGAGGTCCAAATACATAACCAATCATTTGTAATTATAATTAAATTTACAAACAATATAAATAAACATGGATAAATATGTGAAAGGAAAGCACCCTTAATTAAATTTGTGGCACCAAATGCTTGAAAAGGGGCATTTTGAGTGATTGGGGTTCCTTGGTAGGTTTCTTGAGTGTCATGAGAATATTTTGGTCATTCACCAATGAGTTTTAGTGAAGATAAATCGGATATCAGGTGGGTTTATATAGGAAAGAAATTATATTTATTTATTATATTGGTTTTGGACACTACATAATAAAATATTCAAAACCACAAACCATCCCAATGTTTCTGACTATGGGGAGTGGTTTAAATTATTTTATAAGGTCTAGCGTATATGATAATAAAATAATGCCTTTTCATATATGTATGTGAGTCTCACTCTAAACGAAATCATTTTAAATTCATAAAATATATTATATGTATTGGAGGATTCATTAAGGCTTTATAACATAAATAGAATAAACATAAAATAACATTATTTTTTATTAAAAACTTATATTTATATAAGGAAACTTTTTATAGTATTAATTACATCACTATTGAGCCATTATGATGTCTTAAAACAAACCATATATTTAAACAGTATTTAATTTTTATCCAACATTTGACTGTCTTGGAAAATTATTAAAAAACCACAATTAGATATTTTAAATTTCTTGATTACATAAATAATATTAAATTTATATAAATAATTTTCTAAATACCTGAAATTTAACATTTAAAATAGTAACTGAAATTTCATGAAATTGACGAGTTTTTGTTAAATAACAGTTTTCTGAACCCTTATAAAAATTATATTCGACATCATAAAAATTATTTGATCATTTATATTTGATAAATATTATTTAATAATAATATTACAATAAAAATTAATTTATTTAAAAAATCAATTACTTCATAAATTCAATAATTTATTTTTTATATTTACCTAAAATACAATTTTTTTTATAAATCATTTAAAAAGTAACAATAATGGGTCAAAAATATATTCACTATTATATAAATAATAATGTATATAATTTTATTGATAATTTATCGATATATATCCCTTTAATACACCAGCATAAGATCTAATAGTATGGTGAGTGATAATGGGGCTTTTATAGGGAAGTTCAGTGTACATAGTTTGGGTCGTGATCCCAATGAGCTTGAACATATCCCATAAAAGGATTAAATCAGTCTTATGTTGTTGGATACCATCTTTGGCTTGCTGTAGGAAACATCCTAGAAATGTATTCTACCTCAAAATTGATGATAAATGGGATTCATAGGGTATGATCTTACTATTTGAGTTCATGAATTCTTATTTTTGTTCCAAAAGAATTTTTTAAAACCCTATATTTATACTGGTCATGTGAACACTGTTCAACTTCTATATTATCAATGATAAATATTCAAAAAAATTCATTTAAATACAATTGGATATAATAAAAAAAATGAGTGCATGTTTTTTCTATTTAATTAAATCAAAAGGGGAAATTTTATTCATAACAATTCAGGTCGTTACAATCTTCCCCGCTTTATAAAGTTAACCCTAGAAATTTATATTCCCACAGTATAATAGATGAGGGTAACTGAACTTCATCACATCATCTGGTTCCCTTGTTTATTCTTCAAATTGTGATATTCCACAACAATTTAATAGGAGGCATTGTCCTATGTCGTATAACTTTTTCTCTAGGATCTAATATCTTCAATGGATACTCCTCATAGGAAAGGACATCCTCTAATGGTACCAAATTTTTTATAAGTACCTATGATAGGTCTGGTATGTACTTACTCAAGATTGATACATGGAATACATCATGGTCTCGATATAGGTTAGGTGGGATTGAATATCGATAGGCCACCACTCTAATTCATTCAAGGATTTCAATGGGGTTGATTTATCCTGGACAATGATTACCCTTATTCCTAAGCCTCATCTCATTTATCCATAGAGATATGCATAGTAATACCATTTCTCCAACATCAAACTCTAGTTCTCATCGATGATTGTCAACATAGCTCTTTTGTCGACTTTGATCAGCCATGATGTGTTACTGAATGGCCTTAATATTTTCCACCATTTACTAAGCAATTTTTGGACCTAGCGGTTTTCATTCCCCAACTTCATCCCAACATATAGGTGTCCTTCACCGTTTCCTCTAAAGGGATTCATAGGGATCCATTTTGATGATAATGTGTAAATTTATACTTTAAGATACCTCAAAAGAGTAATATTTTGATCCCATCCTCCTTCAAACTCAATTGAGTATGCTATCAACATTTTCTAAAGTGATTGGATAGTCAACTCAGATTGGCCATCAGTTTTAGGGTGATATTTCATACTAAATTTCAACGCAGTATTTAGATAATCATAGAGAATTTTATAGAACATATAAGTAAATATTGTATATCAATAAAACACAATCAATATTGGTACTCAATGAAGCCTTACCACTTATCTTGCATATATTCATGGAAGCTTATCAAGTGAAAAATCTTCTTGAGTCAAACTGAAGTGTGGAGTATTTTTGAGACAATCCCAAACAACCCAGATAGCATTGTTTCCCTTGGATTTATTTGGATGTCCTGTGAAAATGTCCATGGTGATTTTTTCCCATTTCAATGTTGGTATAGGTAATGGTTTCATCATCCCCTTAGAATTATTTGATTTATCCTTCACTTACTTACATACTAGGAACATTGATGTATAATCAATGATATCCTTCTTCATGTTATCCAACCAATAGTGCTCTTTGAGATCTTGAAATATCTTTGTGTTTCCTGGGTGAATGGAGAAAGTAAAACTATGTGTATAATCCAATATGTCCTTCTTTAACTCAAGATTTGATAGATCATATAGTCAAAAACCCAATATCACAATTAAATATAAATTAGCATTAAAATCATAGGATTTCCCTTTTCTTATAATTTCAACCTTTTTTTGAATTCCCACATCATATTTTTGAGAATCCATTAACCTATCCAAACACGATTGTTTCGCATTCATTTGTGAAAGGATTGTTGATGTTCCTTACTTTATGATTCTCATGTCCATCCATTCCAAATCTAAGATGATTGGATCCCTCTCAATTCCCATCAATGACATAATTTTTTTTATCTTTTCTTCTTAGATTATCTTCCAATTTACTATATTTCCTATGATGGTTGTGGATTGAGAAGTCATAGTCCTTGATCATGTCTAACCATCTTCATTGGCATATATTCAACTCTTTAAATTTGAATTTATAATGGATACGTTTGTTATTCATATATATTGTATACTTCTCCACAAAGAGAAAATGTTGGGAATATTTTAACACAAATAGCTTTACATCCAACTCCAGATCATGTATTGGGTAGTTATATTTAGGAATTTTAAACTTCCTTGAATCATAGGCAATGATGTTTTTATTATTCATCAACACACATTCCAGACCCTTCTTCGAAGCAATGTTGAATACCATGAATACAACTCCACTATAGGGTAGTGTGAGTACTAGCATAGTGAGTGTCATCCTTTTCAACTCCTTGAATAATTTTTTTCATTCATCATTACATGAAAACATTACTCCCTTCTAAGTTATTTTCATTAGAGAGTTTTACAAGAATAAGAACTTTCTCATTAATCAACAGTAATACCTAGCTGACCCAAAGAAACTAGTGATATTTGTCAAAGATGTTGGCCATGAAAATCATTTAATTTCTTTTATTTTTTAATGGTCTATAAATACCCTATTTATTGTGATGATATTCCCCAATAAAGATACTTCCTTGAACCAAAAATCCATTTTTTTGTACTTTGCATAAATCATTCCCATTCGCAAGGTCTTTTGAATAGTATTCAATTACTCCTCATACTACTCTTTAATTTTGGATTATATTAAAATATAATCTATAAATACAATGAAAAATTTTTCTAGGTAATCACAAAAGGCTCTATTCATTATGTCCATAAATATTTATGTAGAATCAGTGAGTCCAAAATTAATTTCTTTGAATTCATAGTAACAATTCCTTATATGGAAAGCATTCTTTAGGATATCCTCTTTCATCACCATAACATGGTAATATCCTGAATGTAGATCCACCGTAATAAAGTATTCTTCTCCATATAGATGGTCAAAAAAGGCATCTATCAGAGGTAGATGATACTTGTTCTTTATGACGATCTATTTGAGCTCATGATAATCGATGCAAAGGCACATTCATACATCCTTCTTTTTGATGAAGAGTACTGGTGTATCCCATGGCGAAGCACTTGGGTGTCTGAAACCATTATCTATATTCTCTTGTTGTTGTTTCTTTATCTCCTTATGTACCATAATATCCATCATATACGGAGTCTTGGAAAATGGAAATGCCTAAGTGATAATCTTCGTTAAAAATTAAACATCTCGTCTAGCAGGAAGATTAAGAAATTCCTCGGGAAACATATCAGTGTATTCTATCCCAATATTCATTTATTCAAGGATGATTATTTCCTTAAACTCAAAAACTTGATATATATACACATACTTGTAGTGAAATAATATCCATGGTTGAGATGATGGAGCTAAAGATGATTTATCCTCCTCCTTTTACATGTATAGAATCAGGGGTAAATTCATGATATACAGAGTGACGTCCTTCTAATGGAAATTTATGTTGTCACTATATAGGGAAATCTAATAAATGCCAAAAATTTCATCGAATTCCACCATGGGAAGTATGAAAAGGTTTTTCGGGAATTTTATCCCACAATCATTGATAGGGGAGGAGTTATATACTTGGGATGCAATAATTTGCCACATTTTTTATTTTGACTAGTAATCCAACTTCCAAGGTTTTTGTGGTGTTTGGATAGTTCTACTAGACTTTCGTGATATGAAGGAATGTGTAGAAATAGAATAAAAAATTACATTTTGTATTCTTGACTGAATAACTAGCATACCTATCACCACTTCATTAATAGTATTCCCTTTTGTGGTTGTGATGGAAAAAATATCTCCCTTACTTCTTGGGATTTTGTTGGTTGTGTCTAAAAACCCTTGGCTTAGTGCATTAGATTTCAAAATGACCTTGTTACTTACAGTTTTAGTAGTGAACAACACGATGAGGGTTGACTCGAGCATTCCTTTCCTCTCTGGCAGTATCAGGTTTTTTCTAATGGAAATTTCTAGCTAAGTGTCATTTCTTCCTACACCTAAATCATTTCCTCGTCCCCTTGCATAAATTTCCAAGTTTCTTCCTTACACACCTTTGGAAAATGGGTTGTTGAAATTTTCTGGCATCGATAGATCTCTCTATTGGATTTCTATATTTGATCTCCACATTACACTTCTTATACCCAAGATACCTATAATATTCATAAATTACAATTTGAACAATGACTGCACATCATACAATGTTTTCATAGCAATCAAGGTCACAGATCTCCATGACCTTCCGTAGGAAATTATATAGCCACCCAAATAAGAGGTCAAACTTGTATTCTAGGGTAGTAAAAAATACATTGGTGTATCATGAATTTCTTGTGAATTTTTTCACATACAACCTAATAGATTCATCATCATTTTTATTGAGAAAAATAAAATATCATTCAATTTTAAGATGGAGGGTGTGTGGAAAATATTTATCAAAAAAAATATTCCAAAATTCCTTCCACTCCATTTCCCCGATCTGTTCCTCAAGCTACAAATTCATTACAAATATCCCCCACTAATCAACTTCACCCTCTATATGATTAATATCATGAAGAACCTTCTACTTCTAACAACATTGAAGGATGGTGATGAGCTTTTCTGTGAAGTAAATCCATTGCTTCATAATTAGTGGATCAGATGATCCATTAAAAGTTGGAATCTTTTGTTGCATGAAGCTCTTTATTGTAGTTTTTTATCTATTAGGGAGGTTTAGATGATTCTCCTGGTCTAATTTTTTATTTAAATCATGAGTCATCTGAGGGAGTATCATCATGAAGTGTGTGATTCCCACTCTCTTTTTGGTTGGTCATTTTGTTAAGGAATTCATCACTTTGCTCTTCACATTGATTGTTTAACCAATACTATATATTTCTGTCCATTAGATAGAATAAAATAAAAATTATGTGTTTTTATATTAAACTTTAAAAAACATAAAAAATAATTTAATGACATTAAACTGATTTTTTATAACATACATATATTTTCTTAACCTATAGATTTCTAATATTGAGTCTTTGATATGCATGATCTATTTCTTAACCTATATCCTTATGGAAATTTGTTTACTCCATTCCCATAAAAATGATTCTTAATGAGCTTATGAATTATCAAAGAATATCCCTTAGGGGTTTCGAACTAGTAATGCAGTAAGGCCCATTTTTGTGTACCAGGATACCTGAGTCAGGCTCGGAACACCATGGTAGTGTTGTTAGAACTATGTGCATCTATGCAAGAACTACATCCACATGAAATATCTAGACTGGGATTTATTTTCATAATAAATAACATACTATATACTAACAAAAAACTGGGTATTTTTTCATATACATGGTCTTATATTTGTTTAATTCACAATATTTTTCAAATCCTAATCATAAAAATATATAAACTTTTACTCTAATTCCAACTCTAACAACTCTTCTCTTTATTACACATTAACAAAATACTTAATTATAGAAAATTACACTTAATAAAACCCATATGATTAAGAATTATTGTATATTTAAGAATTGTTTCAATTTCATTACAACTTTAAAAATTAATTAAAATAGTTTTATTGAAAACTTTGTTAACATGATTGAACTAAAAACTGCATTGGATAACATGCGGAAATACATAAGAATGTGGTGAGTCATATTGTCCAGTATGAGAGTAAAAATGGACTAATATGAAGATAATAATACATTTCAGACAAGTAATATCACTGAGGAATCAAGAAATATGAAAAATAAGGCATGATATAGCAGGATAATCATAACATAGGAGATGTGGAAACCACTGAAAATAGTGTATCAAAGAAATATACTAAGGAAAAACCACCAGGACATCATTATAAACAAAGTACCATAATGAAATAACGTATAAAACTATCCCAAGATGATTCAAAATGACACTAAACATTACCAAATTCATTGAGGCATTCTATAGTTTTGAGTTCACCCTCACTATCATTTCATTCTGATGCTTTTGTGTGCCACATAGATCATAAAACATGGATTTATTCATTATCAAAATTTATTAAAAGATAAAATAATGTGAAGTACATACATATAAGTCCCCAATAAAAAGGTATATGATTGTAAAATTGAAAACCTTTAATAGAAAATGGGTATATAATTCACTACATAATTGGATTGGCGTCAAAAATCGTGGTGAAAATTCGACAGAAAAACAGCATCAATTACAAATTCATTAAAAGGGTTTATGAGATAGAAATGGGTATCTCATCATTTTCACATGAATTTTATAGTAATAGGGACATTAAATTATATTTAAAAATGTTAGAAATATAAAAATAAGGCATTTAATAATAAATAATCTTGAATCAAAATAGAAAGGAAAAGATGCTTGTGAAATTTAGACATGGTAACATGTGTACATGGGAGGTACTACCAAGGGATAAGGGGGGTCTTTAATAATTTGAACAAAATAATGGAAGTAACGGGGAGGTTTTAAAACATACCCAATAATTATTAATTTAAAATAAAATGGTATAACAATATAAAAAAATGGATAATGATGAGAAAACAAAGAACCCTTACTTGAATTTGTGGCTCCAAAAGCTTAAAAAGAGGAATCTTGAGATGTTGGAGAACCTTGGGTGGCTTTTAAAGAGTAGCAGGAAAAGTTTGGTAATGCTCCAAATAGCTATATTGAAGAAGAATTGGATCTTGGGAGGGTTTATATAAGAAAATAAGGATATTTCTTTATTATTCTGGTTTTGGACACTACAGAATAAAATTCCCAAAACCACAAACCATCCAATGGCTTTTCCCCTAGTTTAAACAAAAGGGGAGTGGTTCAAATTATTTTACAAGTAAAAGGACCATATATAATAAAATAATTCCCTTCTTATGTGGAGGAAAGTCACACTCTCAAAGAAATGATTTTAAAATCATAAAATATATTTTAGGTCTTGCAGGATTTCATAAGGCTTTATAAAATAAATCAAAAAAATATAAAATTACATAATTTTAAATTAAAAACATATATTTCCCCATTATACCTTTTATGTTATTTAACACATCACTGTTGAGCCATTGTGATGACATAAAATACACTATATTTATACTGTATTTAATTTTTTCCCAAAAATTCCACTATCTGAGAAAATTATAAAACATTCACCATAAAGAAATTTCAACATCTTAATTTGAAAATAATATTCACTTTATCAAAATAAATTTGAAAATATGTGACTTTTTTTAAAAAATAATAGCCAACATTTAATGAAAATGAAGGGTTTTGATAAATAACAGTCTTTTGAACCCTTATAAATACTAAATTTGACATCATAAAAATTATATGATAATTCATATTTGATAAATACAATTTAATAATAGTATTAAATTAAAATATTATTTATTAAAAAATTAAATTAATTCATTAATTCATTAATTTAATTAGAATATTAAAAAATAATTCAATATGTGCTTTAAAATTATTTACAAACTAACAATTATACGATGAAAATAAATTCATTATAGTATAAAAATAATGTACATATTTATTTTGATATGTTATTGAAACATATCCCTTTAATACAATAGTATAAAACCTAAGATTAAGGTGTGAGATGGTGGGGATTTCATGGGGTTGTTGGGAGAACATGGTTTTTTCCATCATCTCGATGAGCTTGAACTTATCTCGTAAAATGTTTTCCTCATGCATAAGTGATTGGATCTCAGTTGAGGCTCAGTCAGGAGAAAATCCCATATATTATACCTCCCTAAAAAGCTCTGATAAATGGGATTCATAGGGTATTATCCTACTATTTTAGGTCATCACTTCCTTTTTCTGTGCCAAAAAAATTAACACCCTATATGTATACTTTTCATGTGATCATTGTTCAACAACTAAATTTTCAACATTAATTATGTTTAAAGATCTTTTAAATATAATTGGATTTAATAAAATAAGTTGTGCATGTGATTTATATTTAAGTAATTAGAAAATGGTAATTTTATTCATTATAGTTCAGTTCGTTACATGGGGTTAATTAAAAATGAAATCCCTCCCAGAGTGAGCCACTAATAATTCTAGTGGGACATCCCTATCCTTTCATACCCTCAGCCTAATCCACCCACCGATGAAGGAGATTGTGCAGATTTCAAGATCTTTCACTTCCTCTTATTTCTCACACTGACCATGACTTACATTGGAAACAAGGTTAATGGACATCATCTCATAAACATGATCAGATATTCCCTACTTGGAGATCTTATCATTAATAATATTTTATTAAATGAATTAAAATTCATAAAATTATTATTTTAGGCCATGTGAAAAGGATATGATATATAACATCAACCATTCTCCACTTATGAGTAAGTTTTTATTTTATGGTAACATTATTAACACCTAACGAGAAAAAAACATTATTATCATGGTGATCGTCAAAAGGGTTAATGGGTATTAAAACATATATATATGAGTTAAAAATTATCCTAAACGTCTATAATATTACTAAATGATGGTATTTATACTAAAATTCACTATATATTATAAATATATCAATGTTTATCCACTTAAACATCAAAATTAATTTATATTAATTTATTACATGAAATAATTCCAAGGGTTCTCCTCTACTCTTTTATAAAAGGAAACAAACTATCCTCTCTTACTCACTATTATGTGGCCATTTAGATCGACAAAACACTACTAACATCACTTAGTAACTTCCATCAATTATTTATATCAGTTATGATATTATTAAAAGAAAACACTGATTGTCTATAAGGAGATATCCATAGAGGGTTCTTCAAAGAGGGGGTAATCATCATAACTGAGTGTTTTCATATTACCTATTCGTATACATACTTAAATTCTATCCAAACCATTAAATTATAATAGAATAATAATATAAAATAAAATAAGATGTTATTATTATAATGTAATAACATGATTCATGTCCGTTTTCCATCAAAAGGAATATGAACTTTTTACTTGTGTTTACGTGTGGACTACCACCTCCAAGAAGCGATACTATTCATTTTACTTTTCTACCTCAAATGGTTGATTATAATTAACTAATTAATAAATATTTATTATTTTATTATTTTATTATTATTTTTAATGATAAAATATTATTTATAATTATTTACTTCTTCTCTCTAGAAAATATATACAGTGTTTATGGGTACGTATGGACAGTACTCTCCATGAGTTGTGTGATTCATTTTTATATATCTACAATTTATATATAGTTATAAATTTGTGTTTAATTAATATATTTTATATTTAAATCATTATTAATAGTTTTCATAGGATGTAACCATCATCAATATGCACGTATTAAAACGTCCAAACATAAAATTACATGGATAACGGAACAATTAACACCCTGAAAAGAAATTTTTAATAAAGCATTATTGACAAATGGGTTTTAAATCATTAAAATTAGATCATATATGATATTATAAGAATTTTTATGGTTCTATAATTATATGTTAAAAAAATAAATTTATTGTAAATGAGTTTAGAGTTGTTACAATGCAAGTCATACGTGAGGTATGGGTTCTTCATCTCAATAATGTTTCGTTGAGATATTCTTGATATTATGCACCTATTAATGATTATAAGTTATATATGATGACACTTTTAAAATTTTATATCATTTATCCATATTAATTAATGTTATTCAAATTTAAATTTGACATTATTTGATATATGGTGGTTTGATAGTGGAGTAACCAAAGTGGTTAGGATTTATCATCTCAAATAATCTTCATTAGAAAATATGTTATACACATATATTCTTTTATGAGGTTTATATACATCCCCATTTACATGTTAAATTTAAAATCTCCTTATTTTAATGATATTTAATTAATAATTTTAATTTATTCTTTTATGTGTCTTAGGATTCAATAGTTACAAAAGGAGTAAGTGTTTATTCTTTGATTTCACTTTTAATTAGGACCATTTATATTTAAATATCCATTGGGAAAATTGTTTGATATCACCCTTATAAAATCCCATGTATTTTATTATCTGATATTTAATTTTGATGATTTCATGTTTTCATATCATTTTCCCTTATTTGGTACACAAAGATAAGAAAAATAATGTTTGTAATGAAAACTAAAATTATTTGTCTTTTTGGTTCTGAAATTTTTTCTTCCATGTATATATTTTCATAAAGGTATTAAAAAAAGTTCATTTATATAATACATTTATTTCGTGATTCCTTTTTTTAAGTTTTTTTATTTATAAAAAGATTAATAGAAATAATCTTGTATTTTTATGAATGATTCACATTTTGACATTTTACAAGAGTATAAGAATAATTTGTTTAACATACGCACCATGAGAATATTTTACAATTATCATGACCATTATTTTATTTAAATCTTCCATTAAAATATTACATTATTATTTTAATATAAAATAATTTTCTAAATGTTCTATAAATATTTAGGTTAAATGATATCGAAAGAAAATGATATTTTCAATGTCTTCAAAGAAATGTGTTAGTTTTTCTATTAAAATATTATTTCACCAATGTAAACATACATTGATGTTTCTTATGATCCAATAGGGATATTTTCTTAAGATTCCATCTATATTATTTTTCTGGATGGTTTATTATGATGTGTCAATTAATGTGATTGTTTTTTCTTCTCATAGTTTAGTTAAACCACAATGAATTCATTTAAGTTTATGATTATGATATGTTTACAAAACCCGTTAATTTTACACAACTTATTTAGTGATTACATAATCAATTTTATATGAAATTATTGAATACACGCGAATGGATTATGATTTTTTGATGTTTGGTTTCAAAATTATATATCCCTCCAATTTATTGTGCAATGTTGATAGAGTTAACTGGGTGGAAGTTAATCCTATAAGAATATTAGAATTTAGCAAGTAGGTTTTTCCATACGGATTTTTTTATCCACTAAAAAGTGATGGTCTTGGAAATGAACCCTGACATATGATTCTAATTATTATTATTATTCCACACATTGGGAAACTGTTTTACTACATGATCTTATGAAAATGTTATGCTCTCAGGACTCATGTTATTTGATACCTTTATGAATCTTGTCTTATGAATTGTCATTATTTATATGATAAATTATGATTATGATATATGAATTGTTGGGTATTATTTTCAAATGATATACTCATATTCACATACATTTATGCACTTCTTATTCTTGAATTATTAGTGGTATCTACCTGGTTGACCCTTACTGATCATCTGACATCACACTTTATTATTTTTACTTTTCCCCCATGTTATAAAGAATATTTTAAGAATTATATATATATATAATAAGGGTGATATTTCTGATGAACATAGTGGGAAATAATGTAGATATGTTATGTACTAGTGGTCTATATATCCAAAATTTTCAATTACCCTAAAACTTTATAGTTACAGCATTGATTTTAATGATATGTAATGAATATTCATTGAATAATATTTAATATTTATATATGAATGTTTGGGTTTCCTTAGTTAGTTTCAGAGTAAGGATTAATTATTTTTTAGAATCAATGATAAGGAATCCTTAGGGAGAAAACTTACGATAATACTAATTATATAATAATATATTATGTTATGGTAATAAAAGGAATGTGGTTTTCTTATGAAATACATCCCTTTATAGATTCTAGAAAGTATATGTTGATGTAATAAAAATTCACCATGGTGTAACAAATCTGGATCAGATGGATTGGGTAAAACGTAATCATCATTAGTGAAATATTAGTGGGCTTAAAACTTCACAACTTTCTATACATTCTTTAATGATATGCTTGGGATAATTCATCCTTTCTTTATAAACCATTATGAAGTATTTGAATAGATAATGACCATGTATGTCCAATACTAAACCTAAGGTGTCATAGATTTACAATATGGTGTCATTGTTAGGAATTCCATGATTAATTTTTAATGGTAATATAATTTCTCACTGTTATTATTATTTATCACACTATGTTTTTTCATTTTATTTAATGGTTGGAACCAATAGTATTTATGGAAATAAAAAATGTGACAGGAAATGGAATTATTTTCCTCCTGCGAAAGAAAATTAAATGGTGGATGGAATGAAAACCTTATGATTTTCCGCAATCATAAATCTCATTATATGATTAATAGAGTCAACTTGTCTATGTTTCCTAACATGCCTAATAAGGGAAAAATATATTTTCATGGGAGTTCAGTTGATGAAGACCAAAGAGAGAAGAATATTCAGATTTCTACTTGTCATGTGTGTGGGAAGAATATCCCAAGGAAATGTATCAAAGGAATGAGAAGATATTTTGGGTGTGGAAAAGAAGGAAATAGAGAAAGTAGTTTCTAGGGGAAAAATAAGAGATAAATGGAGGGAAATAGAGTACATCCTAAGGTACCATTTATAGATCAACATTATATGTGTGGGAAAATTGGGAATTGTAATAACCCAAAATTTTGAATAATTTTTTTTCCTATTTTTGTGGGCTATTTTATTTTATACTCAAAAAAACTATTTCATTTATTTAATGAAATGAGTATAATTAAAATTATACAGTTTGGTTTCGACTTTTATATGACTTTTGGTCAATATGACCATTGGTCAATATAACTATTGGAAAATAAACACTTAATGTTGCAATGATTGTATAGAAATACATGTGATATTGGTTAATTAATATATAAAGAAGATTCGATGACCTCATCCTATAGTCTCAGGCCGATCGAAGCCCATCTCACAGAACTTGTGAAAGAGGTAGCACCACTAGGCTTTGCTCTGGACCAAACCCAAGCTGAACTTCATCGTGTGAAGTTGGAATGGAATCGCCTTAGGGAGAAGTTCAAGCTGATAGAAATCACCACTCAGGCAATGTTGGCTGAGCCACCCCAAGATTCTATCAACTTAGCACACCTTACACTTAGATCATATGCTGGTGTTATAAGGGGCTATGTAATGATACTGTAACTACTTTGTGTAACCCTTTGAGATAAATAAAATTTTAATTTCTTCTTATGGTGAAGTTTGTGAATTTTCAAATGTCCGGGTAAATATAGGATGTATATTATTAATAATGTATGAAAAAACAAATATTTTAAAATATTTATGCAAACCATAAATAATTAATAATGTGTAGTTTTTTTCCAAAAATGGTCTTCTACAATTGTATTCCGTAAAAAATTTAGAGTCTAATAAGATAAATATAATTTTTGGTGATTAGTAAATTATGAATACGGATTTTATGCATATGAATAGTAATGTGAAAAAATGGATTACATAACATCACATAATAAAGTAATAATATAAAATAGGCACCATGATTAAGTAATGTGATTCAATAAAATAGGTAAATAACTGTTTCAGAAATTATTAGATAAGTATTAGTTTTTTTCATGTGAATAGTGTTTTTTATTGAAAAATAAAATAAAAATTATTTATAAAATTATTTTTAGAAAATTGAGGTTTATTTTTTAATTCATAGCATTTATATTAGGTTAATGTAATTTTGGGGATTCATTTGAAAACTTTTAATTTTCAGTGAATAGTGAAATTACAGTTTTGAGTTTCAGATGTTTAATGACATCATTAAGGATGTAATAATTATGTAATCTTTTTTTTCAACTTATGAATATTAATATATGCTATGAGGTGTATCAAGTGGACAATACCATGAGAAAATACCATGGGGAAGACCATGGTTTTTCCAATACCACCGATGAGGTGTCCCTTGGTAATTAATGATTTGTTTCCTCACTTCCCTTATAAATACCAAGCCATTACCTCTTCCATTTCATTCCAAAATCTTCTTCAACGACGTTCTGGTCTCCTTGCATCCCAAGGAATCCTCCCAAGGTGCCCTTAATCCTCCCAAGGTCCCAAACATTAAGCTTTCTAAGTTACATTTCAAGGTAAGGGAATCTTTCACCCTTCTCTTTTATACCATGAGTTCTTTTATGTTGTGTCTTCTAATTTACACCTATTTTTGTTGTGGGTATGTTCTTATATGTTCTCATTATCAACCTTTTCATGTCTAATTTTTTTAGAGACCATTTACTCTCTCATCAATTTATTTTCTGAATTTTTATGTAACGTCGTTCGGCTGTAGATTTTCTCGTAAAAGAAACTGCATCTTCTCTTTTATTTCATATTTCCTTTTCTTGTGGTATGTCATTTAAATACCCATTCCATGATCTTATTATGTACCCATACTGTATGATGAATTATTTATGAGTGTGTGACACTTGTCCCCTCTATTTTCAATGTTTTCTAAAACCATGTTATATAGCTCTTGTGCTGCAGAAATCTCGCCTCAAAATTTTTATCTCCATCTCTCCAAAATTTCTCTTTCTTTATTTATGTGAATACCCAGAACTATTTCGATTCTTTGGGTGTTCATAAATATATAAAGATGATATATTTTATTCTCTAATTTATATACAAATAAACCTTACTCCATTTACAAGGGTTGTAAATGACAAACATGATCTTATTTTTCAAAGAACTTTTAAAACGTCACGATCTTGAAATGAAACCCATTTCATTTGTTCTCCATGGGTTATTTCTAAATTTTATGATTATGATCTATGTGGATCACATGAAATTAAAGACATAACAAGGGTTCTCCCTAATAGCGCTCCAATGCATTGGTTAAAGAATTAATCTCTAGAGATGACAAGTTTCAAGATACCTTGGTGAATAACCTAGAGAATTTTATGACACCTTGGGGATGGACCGTGGTGATATGTTCAGGAATTTCTAAATAAAATGTTGAAGCCACATATTAAATTTATTTTTCATGTTCATTTCTTTATGATATGCCTATTATTTCATTTCACTTATCTTTATGTTTTTATTTATGTTCTTACTGATAACACAAGCCAACTGATTCCCTTGTTTACCCTTACTAGGCCTTCTACTCACCCTTTCCTTTGATGTGTGTCTCGATGATATGAGATACTATAATTGTACTTAGGAAGAAGTTTTGATGAATCCTTACAAGTGGATTAGAATAATTTTATATGTTTTTTTCATGTGTTTTTGTTCCTGATTTACAAGACACAAGACTTTAAAGATCCTCTGTTCGTAAAATGTAATGAAAAGTTATGTATTCAAAAAGAGGGATGCTATAGTTGGTATCAAAGTATAGTTTAGTTATTTATTGAAATTAGGATATGAAAAATTTAGGAAGAAACCTAGAGACAAGTTTAAATATATGATAAATTCCTGGTATTTTGGTGAGTATAGAGTTAGTGGTTTATCAAACAAATACATCCCTGTCGGGATATGAGCAGGTAGAGGCAGCTCTAGCACAGATGTACATAGGGGTAAAACCCGAAAACACTGCTTTGTGCTAGACTCAAATGGGAACTAGTGCATGATAATGGGCCTAGCTTCACTCTTGGTTATGATACTGCTGGGAAATATGTTTGGTTAATCAAAACCATTTTATGAATGATTATGAAGTAATTATAGAGAAATGTAATTGTTTAAGAATGAACTTTTAAGACATAAAATCCTTTATAGTTAAAATATTTGTAAATGAAATAATTTTCTCATGAAGGATTTATTCTTTTATAAAATGGAGGGCATTATGAGGAACTGTAAAAATGGTGACCATAATGGACCATGCACTGGCAGCTCTCCGATGGAAGCTGTAATGGAAACATTCATCCGAATGATGAACCAACTGACTCAAGTTATGTGAAATAAATTGAATCAATCTGAGAGACCGATCTCGCCACAAAGGGAACAACATTCTGTTGAGTACGTTTTTCATCAAAAACCACCAACCTTCAGTGGATAAACCTTCTCGTTTATTGCGGAGTAGTGGATCATCTTTATCGAGAAGATCTTTTTTGTGCTCCAATGTTCAAAGAAAGAGATGGTCACCCTGGCTGTCTATCTCTTAGAAGGAGAAGTTGATTAGTGGTGGGATCTAATTAATAACATGAGACAAAGAGTGGAGGTAAAATATATGGATTGGGAAGAGTTCATAGGTATCATCTTTGGTATGTATTTCCCTCATTCCATGAGTACAATAATGGAGAAGTAGTTTCTAAAACTGAAGCATAAGGAGAACAAATCTGTCAGAAGCTATGAGATGAACTTCAACCGAATTTCACAATATACCTCTATCTTTGTCAGGGATCCAAATGGTATGGATGATAGATTATTTGGTGGACTAATACCTCATATGTGAAAAAATCTAGGCAACCAAGACTATCATAGCTATGAGGAGATAATGAGGGGTGCGATGAAAGTCGAGCTCGAGTTTGGGGAGAAGAAGTGGTCTCATAAATCAAATGAAAAGAAGAGATATATAGAGACCATATTAGGGAGACATTCTATCCGGGAAGTGGGGGAAAGAAAGTTCCACATCCCATGTGTAATAAATGTGGGAAGAATCTTTCAGGGAACTGCCTTCTCAGAAATAGGAAATGCTAAATGTTGGGAAGAGATGGCCATATTGCGAGGAATTGCCATAGTGAGGTGAAACATCAACTTCCAAACACTAACAACAAGGGGAAGATGGTGAAGACCCTACCTCATGTCTAGTGATTTAAGTGTGGACAACATGGGAACTTTTCGAATCACTGTCCAAATCAAAGGGTAGTGGTGGAGAACCACCATCAGCCTCATCAAAGGCCAAGAGAGCAAGTCTGTGCTTCTGCTATCACAATAGCTAAAGTTGATGCTCCGAATGATATGGTGAATGGTACTCTTGTAGTTCTCTCAAAGGTAGAAAGTAACTTTTTGATTCTGGTTCTACACATTCATTTATTTCTTCCATATTTTCTAAGAATTTTTAATCATCCCCCATTTTTCAAAAAGTAGAGTTATCATTCAAGGCTCTTGGGGGGATTATCCAAGAATAGTTAGTTTTTAGAAACTCTAGTATTAACATTGGTGAGCACAATCTTATCACAAATATATTATTCATTCCCATGATAGAATTCGATGTTGTACTAGGGATGGACTGGCTCTCAAAGTATAATGCTATGATCAAATGAAGAAGTAAGGAAATCTCAGTAGTCTTGAATGGAAAGCCTTCAGTTATCTTCCAAGGAGAGATATCTCAACATGATATTTTTTTAGAAGAACCCCCTATATCATTTTTTATAGAGTTGATCAGTGAAGAAGAAGAAGGAGATGAGAGTTTAAGGATAGAAAGTATCCCCATCATCCAGGAATATGTTGATGTATTTCCTAAGGATTTTCCTAGAACTCACCCAGAAATAGAGGTACAGTTCTCCATTGAACTCGTACCTAGATCTCATCCGAGATCAAAGACCCCTTATAGAATGGAAAATGTGGAGTTGGGGGAATTAAAGAAACAACTCCAATATCTTTTGGAGAAGGGGTTTATCTGACCGAGTGTGTCTCTTTGGGGATCATATGTTCCCTTTGTGAATAAGAAGGATGGATCGATACGGTTATGCATTGATTATAGAGAACTGAATGAGATCACAGTGAAAAACAAATACCATCTTCCAAGAATTGATGACTTATTTGACCAGCTTTGCGGGCACAATTATTCTCTAAGATTGATCATTGATCTAGTTATCATCAATTGAGGGTGAAGAGAGAATATATTTTTAAAACTACCTTCACATCAAGATATGGGCATTCTGAGTTTGTTGTTATGCTCTTCGGACTGACTAATTCACCTTCTATTTTTGTGGATTTTATGAATATAGTCTTTAGGGGATACCATTATAACATTGTGGTAGTTTTTATTTATGATATTCTGATATATTTTTGAAAAGTTTTGAGGAGCAGGATGATTATCTGAGAACTATTTTGCAAACTCTATGGAAGGAGAGGATTTTTTGAAAGTTCAGTAAATTTGAATTCTGGTTACAATAAGGCGCTTATTTGGGGCACACTATTACCAATGAAGGAATGTCTGTTGACCCTACAAAGACAATAGTTGTAGAGGAGTGGCCTCAACCAATAAAGATAACTTAGATTCAATGTTTCCATGTATTAGCAGGATATTATAGGAGGTTTATGAAACAAATTTCATGACTCTCTAATCCATTAACCAAGTTAACACAAAAAATGGCCATGTTTATTTGGAAAAAGGAGTGTGAGGAAATTTTCCATGAGCTGAAGAAGAGTTTGGTTACTGCACCCATGTTAACTCTGCCCTCATGTGGAGAAAGATTTTTTATTTTTAACGATGCATATCTCAATGGGCTTGGGTGAGTCCTCATGAAAAATGAAAAAGTCATTACTTATGAATCCTGATAGTAGAAGACTCATGAGTATAACTATCCTATGCATGATCTGGAGCTGGATGTGGTTGTTTTTGCTCTGAAGATATGGAGTCACTATCTTTATGGAACGAAATGTGATATTTACAAAGACCATAAATGTTTGAAGTATATTTTCTAAAAAAGGGATTTAACATGAGACAAAGGAGATGGATGTAACTTCTTAAATATTATGATTGTTCAATTCATTATCATAATGGAAGAGCAAAAAAATATGTTGATGCATTATGCAGGAAAGACCCAGTTTTTCTTCCCATGATGAGGATTCAAAAATATCCATTGATCAATGACCTAGTAAAGTTGGACATGGGAATTATAAAGTAAGGGACATCATCTACCCCAACCCAAATGATTTCCTAACCATAATTAATAGTGAATATCAAGAATGATCAGAAAGAAGATCCTTTGTTGTAGAAGAAGTTTGAGGCTGTAAAGTATGGGGAGTCTCCTGATTTTAATATTGATCAAGAATGTGTACTGAAATTTTATACAAGACTGTGTATTCCATCTATTTTGGAAATAAAGAAGTAGATGGTGGATGAAGCCCATAGTTCTACATTCTCTATAAATCCTAGAATCAAAAAAAATTATAGGGACCTTCGTGATCATTTTTTGTGGGATAATATGAAAAGAGAGATTGTTGACTACACTTCAATGTGTCTGGTATGTTAGAAAGTGAAGGCAGAGAGACAAATTCTTAAAGGGGTATTACAACCACTACCCATATCACCATGGAAGTGGGAAAATATTACTATGGACTTCGTCACTGGTCTCCGGAGAACATCCAAAGGAAACAATGCGATATGGGTTACTGTGGACTATCTCACCAAGACTTCCCATTTTATCTTCCTTCAGGAAGATTTCTATCTTGATAAACATTCAAGGATTTATGTGAAGGAAGTGGTAAGGCTACATTGTGTTCCACTTTATATCATATTTGATTGTGATTAAAGGTTCACATAAAAATTCTGGAGAAGTCTTAAACATTCTCTTAGAACTGAATTGAATTTCAGTACAGCCTATCACCCCCAAACTGATGGCCAATCTGAAATGACTATTTAAACACTCTGGGACATGCTGAGAACATGTTCAATGGAATTTAAAGGTTGATGAGAACAACATCTCTCTTTATTTGAGTTCTCTTACAACAATATCTTCCACTCAAACATTCAAATGGAACCCTATGAAGCCTTATATGGGAAGTGACGTAGAACTCCTACACGGTTGGATGAAGTTGGTGAAAGAAAGATTTTTGGGCATGATCTTGTGCAAGAGATGACAGAAAAATACCATGCCATCCAATGACACATTAAGGCTACTTAGAAATCCTTGGTCATGTATGATTAGTGTCCTATCGGCTTGCACTCCCTCCAAATATAGAACAAGTTCATGATGTCTTCCACATATCCCTCTTGAGGAAGTATATACCTGACCATTCACATGTACTAAACCCAGAGGTGGTACAAATGGAACATGACATCTCTAATGAGGAGAAGACGGTGGAGATCTTGGATTGTAAAGGCAAGGTTCTACACAACAGGAATACTCACCTTGTTAAGGTGTTATGGAGGAACCACAAATGCGAAGATGCCACATGGGAACCTTTGGAATCTATGAGGTAGAAGTACCCATACCATTTATCTTCTTAGGGTACGAGTTAAAATTTCAGGGATGAAATTTTTAAGGAGGGGGAAATGTAACGACCCAAACTTTTGAATAATTTTTATTTCTATTTTTCGGTTTTATTTTATTTTATACTTAAAAAAACTATATAATTTTTTTAAGGAAATGAGTATAATAAAAATTATACCACTAGGTTTCGACTTTTATATGACTGTTGGTCAATATAACCATTGGAAACTAAACTCATAATATTTCAATGATTGTCTATAAATACAAGTGATCTTGGTTAATTAATACAAAATGAAGATTCGATGGCCTCATCCAGCAGTCTCGGGACGATCGAAGCCCATCTGACGGAACATGGGAAGGAGGTAACACCATTGGGATTTGCTCTAGACAAAACACAAGCTGAACTTAATCTTATGAAGCTGGAACAGAATTGCCTTAGAGAGAGGTTCAAGCTGATATAAATCACCACTCGGGCAATGTTTTCTAAGCCGCCGAAAGATTTTATCACCATAGCACACCTTACACATAGGTCCAATGTTTGTGTTATAAGGGGATATGTAACGAGACCATAACTAATTCGTATAACCCTTTGAGATAAATAAAATTGTAATTTCTTTTTATGGTGAAGTTTTTGAATTTTCAAATGTTTGAATAAATATAGGATATATATTATTAATGAATTATAAAAAAATGATATTTTAAAATATTAATTTAAACCTTAAATAATTAATTATGTGTAATGGTTCACAAAAAATGGTCTTCTAAAGTTGTGTTAAGTAAGAAATTTAGAGTCTAATAAGTTCAACATGATTTTTTGTGAATAGTAAATTATAAATAGTGATTTTACGCTTATGAATAGTAATGTGACCAAATTAATTAACTAACCTCACTTAAGAAAGTATTAATATAATTTAGGCACCTTGATTAAGTAATGTGATTCAATAAAATAGGTAAATAACTATTTTAGAAATTATTAGGTTAGTATTAGTTTTTTTCGGGTTAATAGTGTTTTTTATTTTAAATTTAAATTAATAAAATTTAGAAAATTAGTTTTATAAAATGGAATTAATTTTTGAATTCAGAGAATTGATATTCGGTTAAGGTGATTTGGGGGATTTCTCTGAAAAAGTTGATTTTTTTGTGGATTGTGAAATTACAGTTTTGAGTTTCGGGTGTTTAATGACATCATTAATGATGTAATAATTATGTAACCTTTCTGGTCGACTAATGAATCATAATATATGATATTACATGTCCCAATTGTCCAATACCATAGGAAAATACCATGGGCAATCCCATGTTTTTTCAAATACCACCGATGAGGAGTCCCATGGAAATTAATGATTTGTTCCCTCACTTCCCTTTTAAATACCAAACGAGTACCTCATCCATTTCATTCCAAAATCCTCCTCAATAATGTTCTGGTATTTGTACATCCCAATGAGTCCTCCCAAGGTTCCCTCAAGCCTCCCAAGGTCTCTAACATCATGATTTTGAAGATACTTTTCAAGGTAATGGAATCTTTCACCCTCCTCTTTTAAACCATGACTACTTTAATGTTGTGTCTTCTTGTTTCCAAATAATTTTGTTGAGGGTATATTCTAATATGTTCCAATTACTTTCCATTTCATTTATAATTTTTGAGATACCCTTTCCTCTCTCATCAGTTTGTTTTTTGAATTTTTAAGTGACGTTGTTATGCTGCCAAATTTCTCGTAAAAGAAACTGCATCTTCCCTTTTCATTCATGTTTCCGTTTCATGTGGTATGTCATTCATATATGAAAACCATTATATTATTATGTACACATAATTTATTATGAAAATTTTATGACTGTCTTTCCCTTGTCCTATATCTTTTCTTTTTGTTCTAAAACCATGTTATATAGCCGCTGGGATACAGAAATTTCGCCACAAAATTTATATCTCTTTCTCTCCAGAAATTCTCTTATTTTATTTATGTGAATACCAAGAACTATTTAGATTATTTGGGTTAATAAATATATAAATATTATATATTTGATTTTTTTAATTGACATACATATAACCCTCACTCCCTTTCCATGGGTTATAAATGACATAATGATCTTATTTATTTAAGAACTTTTAAAACGTCACGATCTTGAAATGAAACCCATAGCTTTTATTCTCCATGGGTTATTTATGATATGTTTGATTATGATATATGTGGATCACATGAAATTAATGACATATTAAGGGGTTTCCCAGATAATTCTACAATGCAATGGGTAAAGAATTAATTTCTATAGATGACAAGATTCACGATACCATGTTGAATAACCTTGGTAAATTGTTTGACACCTTGGGGATGGACCTTGGTGGTTTGTTCATGAATGACTAAATGAAATTTTGAAGCCACATATTCAAGTAATGTTTCATGTTCTTTTCATTGTGATATTCATATTATTTCATTGCTCTTGTCTTTATGTTTTTATTAAAGTTCTTACTGATAACACAAGACAACTAATTCCCTTATTTACCCTAACTAGCCCTTATTCTCACCTCTTCCTTTGATTTATGCCTCCAGGATATGAAATACTGTAAATGTACATAGTATGAACTTTTGATGAATCCTTACAAGTGAATTAGGGTAATTTTATATGTTGTTTTCATGTGTTTTATTTCCTAATTTCCAAGACACGAGACTTTAAAGATCCTCTGTTAGTAAAATGTAATGAAAAGTTGTGTATTAAAAAGGCTGGATGACATATGAATTATCTAATTGAATTCCTATATCCATGGCATAACCCCAAGAAAAAGGAAAGTATTATGTTATACCAATCATTTATGTGAAATGATTTAAGTGTTTATATATATTTATTTAATAATTATGTTTTAGAAGTGTTTTATCAATGATGTTCTGTTATAATAATCATGAAACATCATATGATTTTACTATATTAGTTTTTCATTAAACATTGAAGAATATATTTAATAAAACTAATAAACTAGAAAATTGATTTTTTGGTAAGGTGATATTTTTTGAAAACATGGGATTTAGGGATAGATAACCCTTAATATGTTCTTTATTTTTGGATAATATTTTTGGGATATTGATATTATTGATAAGTAAATTTGTTTATTAATGTAGAGTTAAGTTTTAAAAGATTTTTTGATTTTATTTTAGTTTTATGGGAATTATGGATATTTATTGAAACAATTAGTATATTTTTGGGAAATATATTATTATGGTATATGAAATATTTTTAATATAACCTTTTGTTCTAGTGATATTATTTATATATAATTATTAAGTTGATCATAGAAGAATATGTAATCCAATATTTCAGATAATTGGTTTTCAATTTTGTTCTGAAACAATTTGAAGAGTTTTAAAGTATTTGAATAGTGGATTTTATTATGAAGATAAGTTGATGAATATTTATTCATATTATAAAACATATTTTAACCATTTCAGGTTAGTTAAATATCTAGAGACATGAGGAATGACTCTTAATTATTTTATGGAACTTATAAAATTTTTTGAATTTATTTTTAGTTCTTCTTGCATGATAAAAAATCATCATAGTTATTTATAATAAATAATATTTTATAAATTAGTGATGTAAAATTAATAAAATAATTGTAAAATATTGAAATTAAGCTTATGGTGTAGAAATAAGTCATATAATTACGTTATCTCGTATTCTCTACCTTACTGGTAAATGATTTCCTTATATTATGTAATAGTAAGATATATTGATAGAGAAAATATTTTAAATAAATTTACTATTAATTAAAATTTTTTTACTCCCAAAAAAGTGTTTTTTAAGGTAAATGGTTGCATTTTATGGTTTTAGTGGAATTTTGATCCTAATTCAAAAAATATATGTTTTTTACTTTAACAGTTTTAAATTATTTTTACATTTTCCCATAAACATTTATAAACATAAATAAGTCATGAAATTATTTCTTTTTAAGATTATATATATATATATATTTATTAATTTCATTCTTCAAAACAGAAAAGATAAATCCTCCCTGTGGAAGCTCAAAAAAATCACAACAGTTGGGCTTTAAAAATTGTTCCCAAATCTAGCAGTTTTTTATGTTGGTACCATCAATCATTATTGGAAGGCATGAATACCCTACATTTTTTAGGGTATGTGTGCAAGTCATTGTTTAAAAACATTCAATAATGTGTAAACATGTGAATCACTAATTTTCAAGTCAATTAATGCATGGGAAATTAGAGATATTGAATTTGTAGAGTCTGCTAGGGTGGGATAACTTCTAAAAGATAAATCAACATAAATCTCTATACAAAGGTCCAAACACACAAAAGTTTTTAGGATTGATGAGAAATTCATTTATGAACAGAATTTATTAAGACACTATTCCCAGAATTATCCATTTAATGGGGATAATGGTGGAAAATGTTTGTGGAAAACTTTTTCCTATAAAGGGATGTAATCACTATCTTTCAAAATCATCCCATACAATCCCATATACTAGTGATGAAAGTTGTGGATGATGGTTATTACATAGTATTTTTCTTTTATTTCCTTTTTATTTTAGTTTCCTATTCCCATGTAAGGTATGAATACATTTTCATTAAATTATTTCCCTTTTTATTATTCCATCCCACATTATCTTCCAGTCCTAATCACATTCTCTCTCTTCTATCTTTTCATCATTGTATCATTTCTATTTGAATTGGAAAGTTAATAACCAAAGGATATTCATTGGGGAACTATTCTTAGTGTTCATTTTTATTGCGCTTCAATTCAAATTGTTTGTATTATATTTGTTGTGGGTGTGAGATTATTTCATGGGTCTGGAGGTCTTGCACCTTGGAATTATTTTCAAATCCATTCCAATTCATTGACTCATTATTTTTTCCTCTTCTATCTTTTTAAAACCCTTCATACGATATATTTTGGGTGTCCGTGAATTTTGAAATAGAATATAGTGGAGCAGGGTATTTTAGAGTTATAATTCCAGTTGAGGTTCTATTATATTTGATTATTGGAGGAGGTGTGGATTGGTGCACCGAAGGCATGCTAAAATTACACACTCAATAAAAAATGTAAATTAATTCATTAATGAGGTTTCACTAGATGAATTATCAAATTTAATTAAAATATTGAATCAATAATGAATGAACTCTTTTTATTATACCATGGAACAAGAACTTTCTTTCGAATCATCATTCTTTCTTCATCTTCATTTAGATTTCAATTCTTCATTTCATTATATTAATTCCACATTTTAAGAAACTGTTATAATTATTTTCAATAAATAATAAAAAATAAAAAAGAGTTAGATTATGTGAATTATAAATTATTTATCTAACTTATTATGATGCTCCTCAAGTGAGATGAACCTTATCATGCTTTGTGCTATATTGTGAACATAAATATTCTTTTCCCATGCCCTATGATTGTAATTCCTCAAAATTGGACCTTTTTCGGGGGAGCTAAATAGTTATTTCAATCGCTTTTTCTAAATTCACATTTATATTAAGATTTTTTCATTTTTTTTATTTTATGAAAATATATAAAAAACCCATAAAATAATTTCCCACGATATATTCGAACTACTATTATTATTCATGGGAAGGTTACTCACAAGTACAATATCAATAACCAAACATAGATTCTAGTGATCTAAATGACCGAGTGGAAATGATGAGAAATACTCTGGGTGACTTGGGTGAAAAATGTATAGATAATTTTAATATGTTCATGCATCAATGTAGTGACCTTACCTCGTGCAAGAGTAATAATTGGAGGTAGTGGTGGAAGAAATTTTACCCTTCATCATTGAAATTGAATAAACCAATGTAGTAAAAGTGGATGTACCTGAAAATTAATTCATCCCGCTCTACTATTTCAAGTAGAGACGAATAAAAAGGTCTTTCCTGATGAGCTACATGTGGGAGACAAACATTAAATAGATAAATTCTGGAATGAATATGAAGAATAACTTGATCTCTCCAAATATTGTAAAGAAGATGAGCCACCATTATTTCATATCTCACTAGATATGGAAGAAGAATATACCCAATCGGTGGAATAATAAGAAAAGAGCTCGGATCCTGACTACCTATATCCATCCAGTGATGATCACCCTCATTAGTCACTTTCCATTGAAGAATATATTCAAGATGAACAAACACAGGGAGATGATAAATTATTGAACTCAACCTCATCGTATTTCATTATAACAGAACTGAGAATATCCCCTTGCTGTATTTATTTTACATATTTGGTTTACTCACATTATAATGGAGGAAGATCTGGTGTACTCTGTACATGGAATTATCTTCAAAAAACAATGAAATCCAATTAGGGAAGAACAACTTGTGGTGGATCAAGTTAAATATTCACCAACCAGTGTCATAAATTGGAAAAATTGATGGTACTCCCTATGGAGGTTGTAAAACATCAGGGCCCTCTTGGGGGGATCATAACAATATTTTACTTTTTAATATTTCATTAAATTTAGAATTTATTTTTATTCTTTGGATTTGTCCAGCATGCAAACCACTCCCGCTTATCTTATTGATCTTAAATGGAATTATCAATGTGATTAATTGAGTAATTTTCTTTTGTAGGTTTGTGATGGGACAAGGATCTCCCAAATAGACAACGAGTAAAGGGGAATAAGATTAATTTTAAAATAGAGTTTACTTTTAATTTTTATCTTTTATAATCGCTATAATTTTTTCCAACAACATGTTTTGAGACATAAAATGAAATTTCATGTTAACACTTGAAATCATTATTTACTGGACCTATCTAAGAGGCATGTGTTTCTTAATAATCATGTTATGACTTGTCTAATATTTCAATCATAATGTGATTAAATGAATAAAATGGATAATTTAATTTCTAAATTCATTTAGGGGTATTAAAATGACAACACATGATTTAATGAAATTAGTTGATTCATGTAAATTAAATTTTCCTAACATTTATAATGATTTCAATTTATTAAATTCAAGAGAATTTATTTTTTATTACTAATCATACCATGAGTTATTTTCTCAAATTATATGTCTCATTCAAAGGAGGATTTATATACAATGTACTTTTTATTAATTCATTAATATATTTATTGAGTGATCTTGGTACATTTCACCCCCAGATCATTCATTTTAACTTGTCAAAGCTATGATTGTGGAAAAACATTTAAAATCACCAGTTTAGAATGAGACATTTTTCAACCAATTTATATCCATTCAAACCCTCTTATTATTTTTCATGATATTGTAACGTTGATGTGTTGGGGTGAAAGAGTCGTGATGGAATGGATAATTTTCATTATAAAAAAATATTGTGGTTCTTATTTTTATAAAAAATTATTTTTATTGATTCTTTCATGATACTTCATTATTTTCCTCACTTAAATTAAAAAAAATGGGAAATGACAAACAAGAACGAGAAAATTGAGAAAAAATGGGTTTTGATTTTTGAAAACCAAAAATCACCATTACTATACCTATGATTTTTATTATATATGGTTAAGATTTTAATGTGAGTTTATTTTAATAATAACATCCATTAAAATTATAAAAATGAAAAGGTTAGTTGAAAATTTAAAAAAAATTAAGTATAAAATAAAATATCTATGTTCAAAATTGTGAAAAAAATATTCATTATGAATTATTTGATCATAAACCTTTCTTTAAGTTTTTGGGAAATGGGTGTTGTTAATTTGAAGGGTAGATTTTCATTACACATTTATTTTTTATATCATGAATCTTTCTTCACAGATAAACCTCCTCCTTAAGACTTCTTTTTTAAAATTAATTCCTACCATCCTTAAGCATTAGAGTCATTTGAACCTTTACTGAAATCCCTCATGATTCTATGTGACTATTGTCTTTATAAAGTAAGTAAATTAATTACATTACAAGTCTATGGATAAGATAGATTTTTTCATGATATGAGCATAAAACTACCAGAATTTTATCATGAGTTGTTAGAGAAAAATATCTATTATGTCGTATATAAATATTTTTCATGTTTAATAATAATGAATTGAGTAACTCAAATTAATTAAAGGATAAATTTTGTCAATATTAAAAGGGAAAAAATAAATTTTATGAATTTATTTTTTCTTTGAAAATTAATAAATTAAATAGATAGTTTATGTGTATTTTTTAAAATTTAATTTAACATTGAAGATTTTGTGATTTTATTTAATTAAAATTTGAAGATTGGAAACATTGGTGCATTAACAATTCCCTATTGAGATTTTATGCTTGAAGAAAACCAAGTCTTTTGTGTGTGGGAATTGATAGAGCTGGAATTTTCAAAATAATTACTTTCAACATCAATTTTTAATATAAAAAAGGTGTTATGTTATGATAAAATATAATACTTTATTATTTTAGTGGTATTTTGATCTTAATTTCGAAAATGGCATGATTTGGATTTTAACGATTTTTAAATTATTTATATATTTATGACATAAAATTTTCTATACTATCTGAATCCTGAAATTATTTTTTTAGGATTTGATAAATTTATGGATTCATTTCATTCTTTTGGACCCAAATCTAAATCCACCATCTGGAAACTCAAACCCGCTAACAATTTAGGCCTTGAAAATAGTTTCTAGATCTGGAAATATTTTATGTTGGTCTAATATATCATTATTTTAGAGACCAAATACTAATAAATTTATAGAATAGACTTGAAATAAATTTAGTAAAAACATTCATGGTGGATTCTAATCATGAATCATCTGTTTTAGAATCCATAAATGCATGGGAAATCAGAGATTTGGAATATAGAATCTTCCTTTTTAGAATAAATATTCAAAGTAAAACAAACATAAATCTATCTAAAAAGAGAAAAACATTGAAAATTTTAGGAGAGATGAAAAAGACGTTTATGAAAAACTTTTTTTTATATTTCCCAAATTGGCCATTTAATGGTGCTAACATGTGGGAACTATCGGAGGAAAATCCAGGTCCCTATAAAGTCACAATAACCTCCTTTCTAAATCACCACATACCATTCAATCGACTTACTATGGAAGTTGTGTATCTATAAACCAAAAAAAAGTAATTTATTAATTAGGTTTCCCCAAATGAATTATAAAATTTAATTTAAATAATAAATAAATAATGAATGAACCCACGTTATCAAACCCTAGACCAAGACCTTTATTAATAATCATAATTACGTCGGCATCTTCATTATGATTTCAATTCAACATTGAATTATTTTAACTCCATGCTTAAAAAACCAAAATCGTTGTTTTCATTAAATAATAAAAAACTAGAAAAGGTTTATATTAGGTGAAAAATAAATTAGTGATTGAACCGATAGTGATTTTCCTCAAGTATGACATCCTTGGTTAGCCTTTATACTGCATTAGGAATATAAATGTACTTTTACCATGCACTATGATAGGTGTGCATCATATATCTTATGAGTCTTGTAAAGAAACTATATTTCAAATAAAAAGGAATATTTTTTGAATCCGATGAGTATTATAATGATACATACTTGGTCTTATAAATACTTAATATGGAAATAATATTTCTCCTAGTAGTGACATTGAAATTAGATAACATGATAGAATCTACATCATAATTTATTACTATTCTATGATACAATATTTCTAGTAAGTGAAAAATAAAATTTTAAGGTCACGGTTTTTTTAAGTGGGTATAATGTGACACCATGATATTTTATAATATATTAAACACATTTTATGTTTTCAATATATTACTTGAAACACAACACTATGATTTAATAAAACTATAATAAACAATAAAGTAATATTATTGAAATGTGAACATTGTAACCAATTTATTAAATAGAAAGGAATTAACAGTAATATTGAAATTAAATAAAATATGTTTAAATATATTATAAAATGAAATTTTATTTAATTATTCATAATAAATAAGTGCCATATTTTTACTTTAGTTATTTTAATACTTGAAAATATGTTTTCCTGAATATTGGGTTTTATTTAATTTAATGTTCAGAAATTATATTTAATTTATATCATTTATAGAAATTTTATTTAAAAGAATGAATATAATTTTAATCATTGTTTTAATATTACCTTTGGGTTATTGTTGGTAATTTATTTTAAAATGATTTAATTTTCAATGAATTGTCAAAAATACTAATTTAGTAAAACATCCCTATCTATTATTTAAATCATTTATTTAAAATTCGTATTATTTCTTATATTTGGATTTAAAATAACATAAAGATAAATTTTATTATGTATAATCTAAAAAATTCCACCAAAATCAATTTTATATTTTATTATGGCATAAAATAATTTTAATTTTTAAGGTTTAAATTTTCAAAAATCCAGTTTTAATTTTGTTTTACATGTTTTTATTAAAACTGATATTTTAAACATAAAGACATTGATTCCTAAAACTTGATTAAATATTTTCAATCGTGATATTAAAATTCTCTAAATAGGTCCCTTTTATTTATAGGCATTATAAATAGTAGTTGTGGTGAAATGAATCAACATAGTAAAGGGTAAAATGGGATAAGAAAGGCTAAAACTATAGAATAAGGCATAAAAATAATCCATAAACTTTACTATATTTAATTTTATGATTATAATTTTACCAAACCCTTAAAATATTTAAAAACAATACATTTTGTTTTAATATTTTTTTGATAAATACCATTATGATATTCTCAGTTAATGAAAATTAAAAAATTCACCTTTCTTTCATTTAATATATATAATATTTTTTAACAGGATATAAAATAGTTATGAATGGTCATAAAATTTTATTTTTAATATGAATATTTTTATGGTGGAAATTTATTTTAAATTTTAGTGATGAATTAATTTCCTTAAATGATTATACAACACTAACATAGTGCTTCTGGAAACTGTAGAAAAGTCAAAAAATTATTTTAACTTATAATGTAACATTATTTGGCTGATTTATTGTATTCATAGAATTTTTTTTGATAAATATAATTTATTAGGGATGTTATATAATTTTATATAATTATAAATTACAATATGTTTTTAAAAAAAATGAACTATGTGAATAGTCCCAAAACTGAATTTAATGGTATCGTGTGTCAAATAGTATTTTGTTAAATGAAATAAAATTCCTAAAAAAGTTTCTTTTTTATATTTTATAGGTATATGGTCCATCATATCATCCATTAACCACTTATGGTTCACTATACTTTTTATAGAAACATTTTTAACCATCAAATAGTAATAAAGTGTGATATCATGATAATCATCAAAAGGGTTAACATGGGTTAAAACTAAGAGATATGGTTTAAAACATCACATAAAATTTTCTAATTACTATTATATGTCATTATTTAGACTTATATTTATCCTATATTCTAAATATATCAATTTAAATTCACATGAACATGAAAATTAATTCATATTAGTTTAATATTCTCTGTAATTCAATGGGTGCCCCTCTCCACTCTTTTATAAGGACACCTACTCTCCTATGTTGTTTATAATTACTGAGCCACTTGGCCAGAACAAACCCCTAAAAATCATAATAAAATTCTTATACCCATTATTTATTCTCTATTATTCTTAAAAATTCATCCGTAGGGTCCTTGAGGAGATATCCAAATGAGGATCTTCAAAGAGGACGCAATCATCTTAATTGAGAATTTTAATTTCACTTCTTCTTCTAACACCATTAATTTTATCTGATCAATTCTGATATAATAAAACAATATCTCTTATATACTGATATTTTATTTATTAAGGGTAATAACCTTATTCAACTCTTTTTTCAATCAAATGATAAATGAAAGTATATCTAACACGTACGTGTGGACTACCACCTTAACAAAGTGATACAATTCATTATACATCCCCACCTTGCATGTTTGATTATAATGATGTAATTAATAAATATATATGATATCTAAAACTATTTTAAGAATATGGAATGATATAATATTATTTATCTTTTTTTCCTTCTTCTCATAAGAAATTGAAAATAGCATTCATGCATAAGTATCAAATACCATCTTCATGAAAGATGTAATTCGAGTTTCAATCGATACCTATTATGGGAGGTTATAAATATATATATTTATATATATATATATATATTTCTTTGTAATGAATATATGTAATATTTATATCAAGATTAAAATTCATGATATTATTTAACAATGTTCAATATGTAATTATCAGAACTACAGAACCCAAACTTATATGAAGAATACAGCATTTAACACTCAGAAATGCTGATTTTAAAAAATAATTAATGATAAATTGGTGTCCAAATGTTATAATTGGGTCATATTTTATATCATATGTAATGAACCAAAACCCATTATCCCATATTCAAATGCTTTCTTTATTATAATGGCATAATATACAAGTGATGCATCTCAAAGGACTGAATAGTTTAGTAGTCTTGGTAAACTAGATATAGATTTGAAATAAAAATTACATTTTAAACATTAAATAAAAAATTTATTTTCTTTTATAACACCTTTATTCCACTTATATTTACCAAAAATATCATTCCATATAAACTTCATGTAATACTATGTAAATATAAAACATAAGAAATGGGTGATCTCAAATACTCAGTAAGGTTTAAATATAGAAAAAGTAATAATGATTCAATGAGAATAATAAATATATCAAGATAAATAAATGAAAACATAGGTCAATTAATCAATAACATAAGCATAATATGACTGGAATAAAATATGATCAAAAAATAAAGTATAAATAATCACATGTAAAAGAAACTTAACCATGGATATTCTTCTAGTTTAATAGTCCCATTGAATATTGACAACAAATCTCATAATGATGAAATGAATAATGTCAAATTTATAAAACTCACTATCAAGGATATGTCCAAGAAACCATATATAAATGGATAATAAATAATCCAAAACCCAGAATATTTTTTCTTATGATATGTACCAATTCATCTATGGGATATAGAGGTAAATTCTCGTCACTTATTAAGTCCAATGCATTAGATACATAAAAAAATAAAATTAAATAAACAAGCCTTAAAAAATCAATATCTATCCATATTTGCATGCTTTTCATAATTATTATTAATAAATCCAAAGTAAAACTAAGTAATGTGATTAATGGAATTATTATATTTAATCCTAGACAATAGATTCAATAAGGAATGTTGACAAAGAAGAAATTACTTTAAATTATATCATTGAAATGTTCTTGAAGAAAATGATCTTTGAACATTATAGAGTGTCTCATACCACTTTGAAACATTTTAATTATAAGGAATATGAATTAATAACATTAAATTAAACACATAATACCATTATAATTAGGATATTAATTATAATTTGTCAAATTATAAGTATTTATAAATCGTAAAAGAATATAGTTGTATTACCTCAAAATATGATTTAATGAAATGATATTGAGACAAAGTCGCTTAAAAAGAATATAACATTAATCAAGTAGATAGATTATGTGTATTAACTATAAATAAACATAAAAAAGTTTGAATAAAATATTATATAATAAAATTAAATTCTGCAAATATCATTATCCTGAAAAAACAAATGAAAAAGAAGTTTAACCCAATGAATGAAAATTGAGTTAAGAAATCTCTTACAACTTGTAATCAGTCAAACTGTGTGCACCATAAAAGTAATAATTATCAAATGAATAATTTAATACAATTAATATAATATGATTAATGATATTATATATAAAATTTTGTTATACATTCACAAAAATCAATAAATAAGTGGTGAATGAGGCATATATCTCACAGAATTAAAAGTGAGACGAGAAAAACCATTACCTTGTGTTTCTTTTTGGGTGAACGCCATTTAACCTCATGTATAATGGTTTTTAAAATTTTATTACAATATTACTTATCCAAAATCATATTATAATATCATATATTACCATCTTTTAAAATCTCATTACCCATTTGTTAAAAATCTATTATTATTTTCACTATTTTGGATATTAATTGCCTAGTTTTTTGAGTATTTTTTTGTTACTTGTTGTTGCTATTAATTAGATCATTATTTAATCATATCTAAGATTTAAAACATGATTTAAAAATCATATATATCCAGTATATATATATTTAAGATAGTCCATAATATTTGGAGATAAAAAATAAAAGGCATCCTTCATGAAGATGGTTGGTCGTACATACACATGAACACTACTTTAATTTATTTATCGTAATTAAGAGATTCAAAATTAAATGATATATATTTATATAATGATAAAATAATCATCTTTATTTCATATATGTCACATTTATTTATTTAAAACCATCCCTAATACATTCCATATATTGTGTGAACAAATCACATCGCTTTGGGGAGATGGTAGTCCACACGTCCAAAAATGATGTTATCGTATTCCCACAGATGGAGTGTATAATGGTATAATTTATATAGAAATTATATAGTCATTATGAAATTAAAAATACTATATAAAATTAAATAACTATAAATCCATCATTATTTTATCCTTGAAATGTGGTAAACGGATGAATGAACGACATCGGTTCACAAGGTGGTAGTCCACCGTACACATGAATGATTATTGTATATCCCATTTGATGGATATGTGTGAAAGTGTAGGAATTATTATTGATATAAAATAGTCTTAGTATATTTATTGTACTGAGATAATTAAATAAAAATTAAATAAAAATTCAATATAATGGGTGTTGAAGTAAATTAAACCAATTTCATTGTTGAAGAACATTACCTCTTATTTGGGTAGCTCCTTTTGGATAATACCAATTGAATTATTTAGTTTTATTTCAACCCAAAGATAGGATTCTAGGATTATTTTAGGGATGTATTTATATTATTTAATCATGGGTTTTATAACCTAAAAGTATCACTGTGGTGTGAGTAAGTGAGGGAGTCGGAGCACTTTTATAATTGATATAAGGGGCACTTTTAAAAACTCCAAAAATATCAAATTAATATAAATTAATATTATTTTATAAATGTATAAAAATTGATTTATTTAAAATATAATCTTATTATCGGTCTAAATACTCTCAACAATTTATTTTTATACATGTTTAGGTCACATTATTAGCCTTATCTTTTGTCTTTAACCCTTATTTAATCTATTTAACTCATAATGTGACAATAAGTGTTTTTACTCATAAAGGGTTAATATAGTTACTATATAATTCCAAAATAAAAATAAATGAATCATTTATGAAATTATAAACCTTATACAAATAATTTTTCTAGATTTTATATATTTATAAATTTTATATAATTCAATAAAATATTGTTAATTTTAAAATATAATTAATATGAATTTTGACACTATTTATTAGTTTGACCTTTAAAAAATATCAATACACAATATAACTTATAAAAAACATTGAATTCCTACCTAATATATCAATTAAATCTATAAAAGTTTTAGATGATACTAATTATGTTAGATTATATTTATTTTGATATTTTTAATGACAATTATTTGATATTTCAACTAATTAAACAATTATCGTATCATCATTGTGCAAGAATTTAATTTAATAATATATTATTTAAAATTTAAAAAAAATATGAATATAAATATAATATATTTTAAATTATTATTTATAGTTTAATTTATATTAAATATAATCCTATATTAAAAATAAAATATTTATTAGAAATATTAGTATGACAACATCAATGGTTCTGTAAGTAAAATATAATAAATGTTATACTCTTATCCAAATGGATTAAAAATGTTATAATTTCATCCTAAGGATACATTTTTTAAACAAACACTCATAAAATTAAATTAGGAAATTTTTTAGAGTAGTTTTATAATATTTATAATATTATTTTTATCCTTAAATGCCATATTTACCTTTAAACAAGGTAATTAAAAAATTACAATAGATAAGATTCAAATTGTCTAAAAATAAAAGGGACATATTTAATAAATTTTTAACGTATTATTACAAATATGGAACACATTTTTCAAATATCAAAGTACATAATTGGCTAAATTTATGTTAAAATTAATCTCGTAGATTGAATGAAAATACGAGTTTTTAAAGTGAAAACATTCAAAAAATTGAAATATGTTTATATCCAAATTCGATGACAAATTGATTAAAATGACCAAAAATAGAATAAATTATAAAAAATTGATCTAATGATACTATAAAAACAATTAAAAATATAATTTCAAACTATAAATTATTTATATGAAAAATCTGTTTTCAATTAAAATGCAATATTTTTTAACATTCATCAAAAAATGAAACTTCTTGAAAAAATACCCAAAAATTGAACCAAAATAAATTTTGGTATTATTATTTAAAATAATAAGTTTATTTTTTCAAATATAATTTATAAAAGTGTCAAAAATGTTATTTAGAAAAACTAAGCCATCAAAAGGCAACAAAACTGCCTTTTTAGAAAAATATTTCTTCTATGCGTAAATTTGGTTTTTTTTTCTTATATCATATCTAGAAATAGATAAGATGAATTTTAAGAAAATTATTAGATACACTATATATATATATATATCATTAATATAATCCTAAAAAGTTATTTGTTTATTTCTTGTAATAAAACAAACTTGTGATTATTTAAATAGTTTTCATAAAATCATTCCCCTTTATTTTAAAAAGAATATGATTTTCATTTATAATTAAATAGTAACCCAATAGTTAATCATATATAATTTTTAAAAAATATTTTTATAATTTAGTTAATAATTTTTATTATCTCTATTCAAATGTCATTATTATAATAGTATCATTTAAATAACAATATATAGTTGTTTGTTCAATCTCGGTGTTGCGTGAAACGTATGCTTTCGAAAAGCATTACATTAAATAGAGGGTTCCATAAAATCATGGGGTATTACATTATAAGTGTGTATAAGAATATATTATAGAAATTTAATAAATTTAAATTTATTATACATGAGGATATATTTCTTTTGAAGTGAGTCATGTGTAAGGTAAGGGTTCATTGTCTCAATATTGTTTCATTGAGACATTTTTTATTTTATTAATATATTTATGATTATGAGGTGTATATAATAAAACTTTCAAAATTTTATATCATATATCCTTATAAATTTTTATATTTTAAATTTATAATTTACATTATTCTATCTATGATTTTTAGATTTATATGTTTCCAAAGTTGTATGTTTTTATAATCTCAAGTCATCTAATTTTCATAAAATGATATACAACTGTATTATTTTATGAGACATTAATGCAACCCCTATGATATTTTATATAATGAATTTACTTATTTTCATGATATTTAAAGGTTCATTAGAATTTATTATTTCATGTGGACTATCATTCAAATGTTACCAAAGCGTTAATGGTTAATTCTTTATTGTCACTTTAAATTGGCATAGTATATGTTTAATCTTTGGGGGGGGATTTAATGATTTCACTCTTTTAAAATCATAATAGTTTAGTTCTACTCTAGATAATATATATTTTTTCATGTTTTCTTATCATTTTCCACTCTTTTTTACTCAAAGTGAAAATATATAATGTTTATAAGGAAAAATAAAATTATTTAGCCTTGTGGTGGGAGACTTTTTATTCCATATCCATATTTATTAAAATATTTGGAAGAAAGTTATTGCATATAACCTAATTATTGTTTAAAGTCATATTTAAATATTTTTTACTTTTTAAAAACTATTTTAAACATAATATTCTTATATTTTTCTGAATGAGGGACTTTTTGACATTTTACTAAAGTGTGATAGATTGTTTTTTAACATACATGGAATGATAAGATTTTTCTTCTATTATGAAACATTTTTTCTTTAAAACATTCTTTATATGTTTCCAAATTTGTTATCAAACAAAATAATTTTATCAGTACTCTTGGAATTTTTAGAATTGAATATATTTAAATATAGTTATTTTTTCCATTAATTAATAATATATATTTTAAATATTATTTAAAATGAATTTTTCATCTAATTGAACATCATTTCAAGTTTCTTATGATCCGTTAGGTATATGTTAATATTATTCCATCTATATACTATTTCTAGATGGTTTATGATGATGTGGGAATTGATATGAATCATTTTTCCTTCCCATGGTTAATCAAGCCATGATGAAGGATTTTATGATTATGATTATGAGAAGATTATGAAACATGTTAATTTTCAACAGGTTAAGACAGAATGATATTATTAATTTTTTATGATATACTAGAATACATATTAGTTTATTATTATTATTATTTAGTTTTTCATGAAATTTTATATCCATATAATGTACTGCGTAATGATGAAAAAGTTAACTAGGTGTATGTCACTCCAAAAACATGTTGGAATTGATTAGGTTATCTTTTCCATGATGATTTTATGCCCATAAAAAAATGATGGTATTGGAAGTGATCCTTGATTTATAATTTATATGATTATGATTATACCATACATTATGAGACACATTTATAATGTGATCTTATACCAATGTTGTGCTCTCATGTTTGATGTTCTTTGATTATTTTATGATTCATGTCTTATAAATGTCCAAGGTTTATTCCATGACTCGTGATTATGATCTATTAAGTGTTGGTATGGTTTCTAAATATTTAGATCATGTTCTCATACAATTATTCTCATGTTATTATTAAGGATCATTGATTATTTAATTGTTTACACGTACTGAGCATATGAACTAAGTCTTTATTGTGTTTTATTTTCCCCATGATATAAAAAAAGCTTTCAAATGTGATATTTCTAACCAGGGTTCTAGTTGTGATGAACATAGTGTAAAATAATGTTAATATTTTATGTTCTAGTTTTTTCTACTCCCAAAATTCCAAAGACACAAAATCATTGTGCTTCTATTGTGGATCATAAGGATATTTATTGAATATTCATCTAATAAGACATAATATTTATGAATAAAATATACAGGTCACCTAAACAATAATAGCATAAATAAAATTAATCCAACATAATAGATACTAAATATTTTTAGAATGGACAGAAGTGAAAAGATTCTATAACAAATTTACATATAGACTCACAGTTATGTTAGAATGAAATAACTAATATCCCACTACAACGATAATTATACTAATAAAATAAATAAATCAAAGGTAGATGGCTCTACCACCCAATGCCACGCCTCAAAACTAGTCTCAAACTATGTCTAATCTATCCTTATCAATCATGAAACACTAAACAACTTCCCTACCTAAACCTAAAAACCAAGAAGTATTCTCGATTACCCAAGTACCATGTCCACACAATAAGGGTGTGAGTACAACATAGTAGGGATTCTCCAATGTGGTCTCATGTATAACCAATAAATTCGCAATGATTTCATGTGGTATGGTCAAAGAATAAATAAATAACCTATGGATCCATAAATAAATAATCCAAATCAATTATCAGGATCTATCATGACACCAAAGATTGGATGCACATGCTTTGAACAGTACTGCAGGTCTCAGAGTATGACACTGATCCCTAGGGGGATAAAAGTCCTGCATTGAGATCTCATGAACACACCTCCATTGATAAAAATTTCAGATCCCATGGACTATCCTAGACATCCTAATTAATGTAACATAATCATTCTAGGTCCTTGGGAGTACCATAGGCATCCCGTAATATCAGGTACAACCATTGAATCCTAGAAATAACTTAGAATACCATTTCATAAAACATTATAGGACCCTAGAGAGGTAATCCCTAGCATCCAATCATCACCAACCATCCATATATCCTTGGGAGTTAATCATCAGCATCATATACCACAAATATCATTAAGTATAATGAAAAAAACATTAGGATAACTTAGAATCTCCCTCAATACGAGGCCCTAATTTCATTTTAAAAAAATTAATTAATTATATAATAACCATTATTAATTATATAATTATTTACAAAATTAATTTAATTATAGTAAATTATAAATAAATTTTATATTTTTAACTGAAAATAAAACCAAAAATAAGATTTATGGATAATTTAGGATAACCTTCACTATCTATTCCAAAACATCCATTTGAAACAATTAAATTAATTATAAATATTTTGAACTGAATTGATGATTTATTTTTTAAATAATTACATAAATAAATTAAATGAAATAACTAAAATATATATTCTACCAAAATCCCCTTCTATTACTGGAAAACAATATTATAAAAAAATTGAGGGAAATTTTTTTTAAAACCTTCTTATACCCTTACACTGGGGTAATTGGGTTTCCTATGTGTGAGGGTTAATCTAGTTACATTAATTAAATGGGTGTGATCTACAAAATTATAATCCTTGGAACCCTTATGTAATGTGGGTCCCTAGATAAGGATTACCCAGGTTTCCCTTACATGGTGTAAGGGTCCCTACGTAAGGGTACCGATGTTACACTTATGTAGTGAGTCTCTCCCTCATCCATGCACCAACCCCCTTTTCCCCCTTCTTCTTTACTAAATACACACTGTACACCTAAAAAATAAACATTCATATTTCTTTAAAAAAACTCTTATAACAATTTAAACTAGTAATATTTAACCCCTTCGATGCCACAAATCACACCATTATAAAACAAATCGAACAATAGAATTTTAAAATGGGGAAGAAAAAAGTGGTAAAAAAATCAAAAAAGTTATCTAGCCTCATGGGAAAACAATAAAATCTCGATCCTTGATTCATAAAAGACAGGAAATGCATTATGATCCAACATAGACCACACTCCTTAGGTAAATCTAGTCAAACCTCCTTCCTTTTCATCTCTCAATTGTGGTGTTATGATCAAGGTATAATTCATGCCCCTTTTATATGATCAAGAATGAGTAGGTAGAGATAATAGTTATTTAAATAAATTTTAAAAAAATTATGATAATTTAATTTAGAAAAAAACATTTAAATAGATTGACCTAGGTCATGGAAAATGGGTCAAGATTACACCTCACTACATTACAGACTCAACCATAGATGTAATAATTCAATTCAAGACTCCATTTATGATATATCATCATTTTTTTAGAGAAGTTTATACTTTATAAATAAACATTAATGTTTTTTATAAAATTCAGCATGCTCAAAATCTCACTGAATTCCATCCCTATGGTAAATACACCATTGTGAGATCAACAATGTTATCAAAAATTATTTCTAGGGAGAACTTCTAGTTGAAATTACAATTTTTTTCATTATAACCATCTTTGGAAAAAATTAAGATTTTCCATGAAAATAACATCTCATAAAAGCATGGTTGTTTAAAATCTCACTCTATAACACTTCTCATACATTTAAATTATCTTCTGTCCTCCACCATTAATCCTAACCTATCTATATAGTCGATTCATCACTAACTCAATGTGTTCTTCCCTGGAATAAAAAAAATCGTCCACTATAAAGTCACAACATTAAGTGTTTTGTTCATTAAAAACCCAAACTAGCCACTCTTCATCCCTATCAATACTAAGAGGGTTCTCACCTATACCAATTTAACTAAATGAAACACTGTGTTATCACATGATTCTTCATTGGGATCATGGTTCTACCCAAAAAAATATTTATTTAATAATGGATGATTTTAAAACATGATTATCCCCACTAATGGAATCATCTAATTGAACACATCTCTAGTGATTTATTGACCTGCTCAATATAGTTTCAATTTAACTACACCCAATTACATATTAAAAGACATTTAAAACCTATTATAGCTAGTTGTTCTAGAAAACTCTTGATCACTACCACATATATGCTATCACATAACAGACCATTATACCTTAATTTCTGAAGGCATTCATATATCTTCTAATCATCACATAGATTCATAAAACTGACACTCGTTTTATTTCCATAAACTGAAACTCCACCAAAAAAATTAATTTCATACACCACTCAAGACCATCAATTATTTGTTGATCTTATTAAAAATTTGATTTTATCCAAAAAATCTTGAGATCAATTCCAGTGTATGGTCTCTACCCAAAACCACATAAAAATTTCAATTATTTTATTTATAAATGAACTAAATAAAAATTGAATTTAACTTCTCATGAGAAAATGGAAATAAAATATGTTTTCCAATGATCTGTATCAAGAATTTATGACCCCAGACACATGGGGTCATTCCTCCACAACCCCTTCTATGTCCATTACTACACGTAGTGACTAGATTTTTTCATCCCACTTATAAAAGATCATCAACATGAAAACATAAATGCTATTTATTCTTGACTCACTAAGAACATCATCCTCAGCACCCACCAAAAGTTCTTCTAACATTAGGGTCACACCCACCACTGAAAAATGGTGAACTCCAAACCATATGGATTTCTTGAAATCACTCCTTGAGAAAAACCTCAATAAATCCCACCAATCATGCATGGGTTGCTCCCCACAAGACAGTCTCATATAGATTTTTAACCAAACACACCATTAAATCCATGGTGTCATCATCATCAGAAAATAAATACACCTCATAAAAAACCAATAAACCAAAATCACAAGAATCTCATTAATTCAATTAGTCCTTGGCTCACACACAAATTCTCATCTATCTATAGTTCAATGACACCAAGATTTACTAGCATGCACCACCTCAAACTCATTCAAAATTCTAAGGGAAAACACCCCCATACCACCTATTAATATAATCTGACTAATTCTTCTATGATTATCACATCATCTAGTGTAGTCTCATGAACTTAAATCACTAAATATGCTCAGAAAATGTTAATCGTGTCATAACTAAATAACACATGTGCTATTTTTTCATAATATCAATGCCCCCACAACCATGTAATTGATTTATTTTCAAATAAATCACCTTATGGTTAAGTGAAAACAAAACAAGAGCATGCACAAGGGGATATTCCATAGTATACATGAGATAAAACATACCCAAAAATCATTACTAATGATAATAATCTACCCATTCTCCATCCACACATTATCCAACAATCCCGAATCACAATCTACAACCACATTAGTAACAATTATTGAAATAAAAAGGGTTACACACCCAACTATTCCCCTATGAAACAAAACCATGACACTGAAAGCACTATCTCTCAATATTATTTGCATTTTAAAACTCCTGAGACATCACAATCCCTATAACACATACCTTGTATCACATCACAAGCAATGATTAAATAACCCAAATTATCTAACTATACTCACTCACAAGCTCAGGTTCGCTTCCCTGTATGGTTACCCCAATGTAGAACGACTCATCTCAACCATACTACTTATCTTACAAAAATACAAAACCAAATCACAAGTCACTAGGATCTCCCACATCTCCCATAAACCACATATCTCATAGTTTATAACTCATGCAAAAAAATCCATGTCACATTTAAAAACCCACATGAAAACTCATGTGATGAAACAACCAATCTAGGGTTTTTATATATATCATTATTTTAACATGCCTTGTAATAATCCTACCTCATCATTAATTCACAATGACAATTATTATTTGAGACTACCCCCCATCAAGAATCAAAGACCCAATCTAATCTTTATTGAGGATCACTATCTAATCTATGTATATATTTATAATGATGTAAACCTATGAAGATATATATAGATAATATCCTTATACCATGTCTCAGTTAATTAGAATGTCACTAAGCCTCTATATGGGAAAACACCATATATATTTTTCATAACACAATAAGGAACTGACCAGGTATAATTTTCACCAATAAGGTGTCTATCATTAAGGTGTCTTATTCCAATACTAACCTACTATGGGTAACTATATATACCACACAAGAGTGACTACATAGTCTTCGTCAAGGAGAAATATTTTTAAGAAAAATATAATCTATCATAAGTATACTATAATTCATGATTTAGGTTATTAGAATTCCACTGACAAGTTATATAAGAAAATAACATATTATTTATTTTGACACTTTAAAAAGATGAGCACTAGACCTTAGTGACACTAATCACACACATGAATTTCAATGTCATGTGAATATTATGTAATTAAAATGATGCATTTATATAGGTCTTTTCCAAATGGGATAATATCCAAATCAAATAAAATATACCCTCTAATAAAAACATGAGCATCAATTTCAAAAATAACAAACTAAACTATAACAGAGTAAATCAGAATAGATATCTCATCACCCTGGTAGCCAAGAATTTCCCTCGATAAATGTGTTTGAGACACACCAGGATAAGGTCCATCACAAGCTCCAACACATTCGTATATCATAAGTCTAACCCCTCCACAAATACTAAGAAAAAACAAAAACATTCCTACACTCTATGATATCATCCAATTAAAGTCTCTAATACCAATTTTAATTACACACCACCCTGGTCCAATCTATGGGTTTTCATATAAAAAAAGTTGTTATGTGACCTCAAGTGAACCTCTACATTTTGTATAAGAAATTTACTAGCGGTGAGGGCCTAGGGTGTGACTGTGGGGAAATAATTCCATCATATTAGAGTAAGAAATAAAATAAAAAATAACCAAATGTATAGAATAATATATAATAATGGATCATAGAATATATAAAAATGGAATCATGCTACTACAAAATCAAATGTAACATAAAAACTCACAGTCATGTCAGTATATAACAACTGATTACCCACTAGGCCAATCAGTATACTAGTAACATAAATAAATAAAATGCCTGAAGGATCTAACATCCCTAATAAATACACCAAATTTATTATCCAAATCTTATGGAGCTATCTCACATTATTATACTACACTAGGACACTACCCTACCTAAACCTAAAATTGTGATGTTTTTTCTAGTACCCTTGTTCCATGGGTGCCTAATTAGGGTGTGAGTACACCTCAGTAGGGAACCACCAATGTGGTCTCGTGCGTAACAAATAAATGTAGTGTGACTTCATGTGATATGCATAGAGTATAACTAAATATCATATATAAGAATAAATAAATAATCTTACATGATCTGTGGGTTCTAAAGTGACACCTCTGATCGACAATACCTACTTCGGCTACTACTGAATATCTATGATCATGAAACCTATCCATGAGATGGTACAAGTCCTAACCCATGATCTAATGACATGAATCCATAGAAAAAAATATAATTTATTTTGTAATATACTAGGAATCCTAATTAATATATCATCACGATGATGGATCCTTGGGAGTACCCTAGGTATCCCATCTTATTGGGTATAAGAATCGGATCCTAGGAATCACTATTCATCCCATGTAATAAAGCATCCCTTGATCCATGGGTGGTAATCCATGTAATCCCATCACCACAAACCATCATAGGATCTTATGTAGGTAATACCTAGAATATTGTACCACCAATATCATCAGGTATAGTGAAATGATCTAAATAGTCACTAGGAATCCCTCCCGACTTCATAACATACAATTCTAGATCCTATAAATCACTAGAAATCTAGAAAAACAACAAATATATCCAAGAAATCATAGTGTGGAAATCCCTAGAATCCCATCATTAGTTATAAATGGATCCATGGGAAGAAATCGCTGACATTCATTATTAATCATATTTGGATCCTTATGTGGTAGTCCCAAGCATCTGTCGTTATATATTTGGGGGAATGTATCCACCTGATAACATCTCTTGATAAAAGTAATGATAACAACTTGGTTAGCCTCAAGTTAAACCCTTTATGAATAACTAGTTTCATCCTATCAAGTGTGTGGAATATACTAACTACTAAATTTATATCATGTTCTCACCATTTATTCAGGTTTTAAGGTTTCACCCACAATCATCACTACTCATTCTCCCACTAACCATCTTGGGGATTATACTACTACAAAATAGACATTTAATATTGATGGCCTATATCAGTTCTTAAAAAATATGATAAAGGTTTCCTTTATTAGATCTAAAAAAAGTGTTGACAAAGGGTAACCGTTATTAGCACATTTATTTTTCATAGATAAATAGTACCCTTTATTAGTGATTTTTTTCCATTGATATAGGATAACCTTTATCAATGACTTATTTTTATCATTGATAAAGATCCAAAATAAAATGAAAAATTAAAAAATACATAATTAAAAAAATATATTATAAATTTATTTAATTAAATAATTATGGATAAAAATTAAAATTTTGATTATACATATATATATAAATTAAAAATATAAATAAATTGTATATACTAAATATATATATATATGTGTAAAATAAATAAAATGAAGTAATTATACCAATAAAAACTAAAAAAGAATAAAATAAGAAACATATAAACAACTTTATTAATTAGATATTTATTGATAAGAATGAATAAATTTAATATACATGTATATAGATTATAAATATTAATAAATAGTAAATATATTAAATATAAATATAAAAAATAAACAAAATGTAATAATTTAAGAAAAATAAAAAATGAATAAATTGTAACAATTAAACAAAAAATTATAATTAATTAAAATATAAAAATTATTTAAAAAAATTAATGAATGAATTATTAACAAAAATGAATAATATTATATTTATAATAATTAATAGTATATAATATTAAATAATATATATTAAATATAAATAGATATGAAATGAATAGAATGTGATGGTTAATGACATATTAAGGTCATATTCATTTTTAATGTTGTCCGATTTTTCAATTTAACATATATCAAATGTGTGTTACATTGAATTAACATACATACACATAATTAATGCATTTTTATATACAACACACACAAAAACAAATATTTACATAATTAATGTAATCTTATATAGAAACACATACGCCAGATATATATGTAATTTATTCAAATTTTAGTATATTTTATAATTTCATTATAACATGGTACAATTAATATATCATGTTTTTAATCGGTCAATTTTATTTATTTATTTCTAATATTATTACATTTAGGTGTTATATATTCCTTTTTAATATATATTTTTTAATATTATAATTTCATATTATTTAATTATTTATATTTACTCAAAAGATCCGATTGTGGGTTGCAAACCCATCCCACACTCATAAATTTAATAGAAAATAAATGTTCAAGTACATGAGGATAAATTGAAAAAGAAAATGTTAGAACTCCATTACAACCACTAAAAGGAGAAAAATAGACCTCCTTACACCGCGACCCAATACATCATCATGTATAATGAAATGGTCACCACCCTAACCCATCAGATGGGAGACTCTCCTCTATGTTTTTGGTTTTTTCCTTCCATTACCATTATCATTATAACGATCAGTATATTCATCACTATAAGGGAATGAATCCTCCGTTGTAGATTTCAGATCTGAACCACTTCCTGCATTGATAATATTTGGGAAAATTATATGCGAATTACATAATTATTTAGATAAGACATCTCAAATTTTGGATCGATTTAAGATATCAGTCATGGTATGTGAAGATTTATTTACCTCAGTAGTGTCACATACACCATCATCTGTAAGAACCATATCGTGAACATACAAGGATCCTGTAATTTTAATGGGCTCACCATCATGATGAGAAGAATTATCTATAGTGTAAATAGTGATAGAAGTACTCATATTGCCAAATACTATAGAAATACCCTTCTAATTCATAACTATATGATTGTTAGAGTGGTTATCCACATCATAATGATCCATTTTGTGGGAAGAAAATCCAATGGGTTTATAATTCCTATAACCTGTTGATCCTCCTTTTCTCATAACCTAAATGGAATAAGATTCATCCTTATTACCCTTTCTATTTTATAATATCATAAAGAGGACATCCAACGAAGAAGAAGAATCTAGAGAATCTTCAAAGTCATTCTGCTCCAACTCCTGAAAATCATGTGAAAGGACTATAATGGGAGAAGCATATTGATCCTCTTCTATAGCAATCGGGTGCTCCCCTTTTCCCTCGTAAGAGTCAGATGAAACATTAAGAGGTAACTTGGACATGAATTTATCCACAATATGTCGAGATTACCAATAGATTAAACACCAACCCACATTTTCTTACATCAAGACAATAGAATAAGATATTTTAACAAGAGTCCTAGTTACAGCTTCATGATGGTCTATCATTAGTTCTCCTTCAGTGATTTTTATAGGTTTTTAAGGATGATCTTGTTATGTCAATAAAGTGTATCCTGACTAGTAGAGGCCTAGAATTCATTGATTATTATTCAAAAGTCCTTGAAGAGAATCTCAAGGAATGTAAATATTAAATCCTTGCAAGTCTGGTTATCTCAAGGAAGGAGGATCCATAAAATCTCAATGCTTTGAAGTAATAGATCCCCTAGGTTTTTTGATTTAGAAGTTGCCGAATCATTTCAATAGGTAAGGTGTATTTTCATATTTTTTTTCCCATCAAGTCATTCCAAGGTCAAACACTGGGGCTTTAGAAATATTTCTCTTAAATCAATATATATAAATATTCTTGATCAGGATCTGTTGTCTGATCTAATATTCGCCCACAAAACAGTGACTCAAATCTGGATTCACATTCATTGTCTAGGTTGGTTTTTCTGGAATCCACATATATTGTGGGATGTTTAATAGGCTTTTGGTGTTCCGATCATTATTGAGAGGGTGACTTTTCAATATTTTTAAAGCATACTCATTTTTAAATATTCTATTTCACTCGTTTTTAACATACATGTATTTAAGGTTATATATTCATTAAAAATGATAAAAATATATTTTCAAAAAAATATTAAAAAATAAATATATTGATAAATGAGTATTTACTGATATTTATAAATAAATAATTATAAAATTATAATAAATTTATTTAAATAATAGATATATTTTATTTATGTTTATATTTATATTTATATTTATATTTATTATATATATATAATTATATCAATATGTATAATGATATAAATATATAAATATTTATTTTTTTAACGTATTCATATATTTATAAATAAATAAATAAATATTTATATAGTTACAAAAATATAATAAAAATAATTAAATAATAAATATATTTATTATATTCATAGTTTTGTTATTATTATGAATTTATTAAATATATATATAATAATATAAATATATATATATATATAATGATATAAATATATTTATAATTCTAAAATTATAAAAAATATATTTAAAAATGATTATATTTACTATATTTATATTTATATTTATTATTAAATATATATATATATATATATTGATGTAAATATATTTATAATTATAAATAAATAATTATTGATATATTTAAAATATATTTATTTATATATTTGTAAAATTATATTTTTTTAATTATAAATAATAGAATATATTTTTTAAAAAACTATGTAATTATAAATAAATATTAATATGTTTAAATAATTATAAAATTATAAAAAATATATATTCAGATATATATATATATATATATTTACAAAAAATATTTATAATTATAATTAGAAATCCTTTTATCATAACTAAAAAACACTGATAAAAATTCTTTTTATCAGAACTTATCAATTTAGTGCTGATAAAAGTGTCCTTGATAAATTTAAAAGAACTGAAACCATGAAATAATTAAATCGTGATTCTCAAGATCTCATGAAACTCCACTATTATAGGTTATCCCCCTCTATGTTCACTCGGACAAAACAAGGCTATAATCCAAGGTATGTAATTTTTCTTCTTTTCCACTCTTGTTGATTGCTTGTTTGGGTTCTATGGTTTGTGTTTTTCACTATTCTCAACCATGACGAACCCTACATATCTTCTCCCATAGATAACCAAGGACATCAGTTAATTACTACCTTCAAATCATTAATGGTTCATTGCAACAAGGTGTTATTCTGTTGTGGGGAATGTGATGAGGGCCTAGGAATTTGTTTTATCATTTATGATTTTTATATATTGTTTCAAGATCTAATGAAAGTTTTAATTGGGGTTGAAAATCGACTTTCTTTTTTTCTTTGTTCAAAAATTCATTGAAACTACAATGTAGGCTTTTACATTGTTGAGGGATTCAATCCCTCTCTTTCCGGACACTCTCATCACCTAATTCAATTTGGCTAACCCAAAAATGTATAAAAAATAAAAGCTATAGAGAATTTTTATATATGATATATATGATATGTTTTTGACATATTTGAACTATAATTATACAAAATGGAAATGGGATGTGTGCTTCACATTTTATAGGCCACTTTGATTGGTACTTCACATGTTCCATAATTTTTTCAAAATAGTGTTATATAGATAGGAATATTTATTTATATACATATGTTAATATTATATGAATTTCAATTTAATGTAATTTTTTTAACAAAAATTTGATTTGATTAATATTAATTCTCACATTCTATTATATTATATTATGGTATTTTCTAAAACATTTCAATTTTTTATTAAAGTGATAAAAAAGAATATAAACGTTTCGAGAGTTATATTTTTAAAATGAAATATATTATAATTCATAATTTATATTTTATTTAGGATATTTTCTAATATGAGTGTGTTTAAGGTATACATGAGATAAACATATTTTTTAAAAATAATAAGTGCTAGGTTATTTTTTTTAAACAAATTTGTCATTGATTTTATCTTATAAATATATATAAAAATAGTTTTTAATTGAGTGTATAAATTACGTCATTATTTCCATTAAGGATAAGTTTATCTATATTAATTTCAAAATATTTACATCATGTAAGATATGTGAGAATTTATACTATATGTATTTTTGAGTATTTTTTAAAATAAATAATTTATTGTTTTATAATGGCTAAAATACCTTATTCTGAATCTAAATAATTAAATTCTAATTAAATAACTCTATTGATTGTGGTTTTAGATTAGATTTGAACATAATAAATGATAGTTAATGGTTTTAGTTATATAATACTAGAGAAAATGTGGGCTATATAGAATTTGGATTAGTGATTATGAATTACACATTCTATAAGAATTAAATTTAAATGATTATCATGATTTATTATTCAATTAAGGTATTTTATGTTTACAATACCATATTAGTTATAGTTTTCAAATATTTATTTTATTTTTTATTTTTTTAGCTGAAATAGTTCGTTATATATATATATTTATTTATTTATTTATCATAAAAATATATTTCTCAAATTATTTTACTTTGTTCATATAAAAATATATTTTTAATAATATTTATCTTGTAAAATGAACTAATAAATTTTTTTGAATAATTTTATTCTAGACATAATAATTTTAGGATATGGAATTATTATGTGACTTTTGTTTAGTAAGTCATTCTTTTTATCATTACATACTTATTTACTAATTTTTTAACTGATTTTTTTTGTTTACTTTTCTAATAATTTGTTCTTAAGAGTTTTTTTTCAAATGTATTGTATTGAATGTAATACATAAAAAATTTATTTGTAAAATTTTTAGAAATCATACATTATAATTTTTTCTTTTAACAATCAATTGATATTATTTGAAATGATTTTTAATATACCTCTAAATGTATTATTACAACATTTTTCTGTAAGAAATGTGTTGATGTGATAAAAATATTTAATAATGTGTTATAATATGATGGGAATTATGTGATGGATGGGTATTTTTTGTTAGAAATTGAGTTACTATAGATATGTTAGTGAATCATCATGGCCTAGGGTGAAGGTGATGTGAAATTTTGGTTGTTGTTTATTCTTCATTATTTTTTTTTCGAGGTTAGTTTTAACTAATATGTTGTGGAACCTATTGTGGGGTTATTTTCTAAGGGAACAAATTATCTTAATAATTTCTAGTATTTCAAATTCACTTACCAATAAAGTTGTTTTTTTATACCCATTTCATTATTTGAATGAAATAATTACACGTGATGGTTATCCTTGAGTGATATTCTTGGATGTGAGTTGTCTATGGTCGTATCTCATGGTACCTATGATGTGGTTCTTTCTAGAGGAATATAAATTTTTTTTCCCTCCAATGATTCAAATGTTAATATATTTTTAGTGAAATGATTTGATTGTCACGAAAAAATCATGTTATAAATATATGTTGTGATTTGTACAATTCACTGGTGCGAAATGAATTCAGTACATTTTATTTTTATGGTGTCTTGGTTAGTACACAATTATGTCACTTACAATTGTATTTTGAGCGTTACTATACATATACTCAAATATATGCATTGGTGTATATTTTAGGGTCCCTACTAGTATTTACATATTTATTTTTATACTCAAACCCTACACATGATCCTTACGGGATATAGAGCTCTTATATTAGAGATACATGCAATGGAAAATCACTAATTACAGAAGTCAATGTAGATCAATGGGGATGAGTTGATGTTCTCTTGGTAGTGTGAGTGACCTTTTAGGATTGTGAGATGTGATTTGAAATTTTAAATTAATACGTGATATGTTAAAAATCTTTAAGGAGACAACTGCCATCCTCACAGGCTTCATCTCTGAAAAAGTTATTATAGAATATTTTTTCTTAAGACTCATTCCGTGTCTCTTCTATATTAATTAAACTACTATGAGATGTATTCATCCAAAATGATCATTGGTACCCATTATGGGATGAATACATCTTAGAGTACTTCAAGAACCAAAGGTTAATGCTCTAAAGATATGTAGGATTAGTGTCAATAATAAAATGAAATAATTAATATCTGAATGATGAATCTGATGCGGAAGATTGTTTCCTATAACTGTCACCTTTGGATGAACTCAGAGGATAACACCTACCATTGTGGAATTATTATTTTCTTAAATTCAATTATTCATTTCCTTTAAAATGGATGTATATTAATCATTTGAAAAAAAAATTATTTATTTTTTGTTAAAGAGTTCATCATGTTTCTAATAGAGAATACAGAAGACCCATTGAAAATACTTTTTAATTTTTTACATTGTTGTTATTCATGAAAAATTAAATGTCTAAGTACTCAGGAAAACAATGGCTTCTACACATGTTGATGCTACCCATCACTATGAATAATAGGCTTTTTATGACAAAACTATAGAATTATTTAGGGATCAATATAATGTTGAACAATAAATATCAGTGAAACATCATTACAATGTTTAATAAAACTATCAAGGTAATAAGTCATGGTATAAAATTTGAGTTTGGTTAGAATCAACATAACCAACCTATTGACCCCAACAATTCAGTGATCATTAGTTATGTTTGGGTGACAACAATTATGGATGTTCCAATTGGTATTTATTCATGGATAAAAATCTAACATGTAATGAAGGAAACCCTTTATAAAGATATAATGAAAATGTTACAATATACATTCTCTATTTTACCAAAACATTATATAATGAAATGTTGATATAATTTTCACAATTCATGGTATATTTTGATTATATTAGAATTTTTATATAGGAAATTTCACTTAATTTCCATGGGAAATCCCGTATAGGATTCCAGAGTATTCATGAGATGTTACGCCATAGGGACACTAAGGGGAATGTAAATACCCACCCAACAGTTAGTTATGAGCACATTATAAATTAGGAAACAATGACTAAATTCAACAATAATCAAAATGAGAAATAATTTTAAGAGCACTTTGGTTGATAAAATATTATTTGAAAATATTTATTTTATCCAACATGGGTCATAATTTTTAATTTTTGAAACTGAAAAATAGTGATAAAAAAAGAACATACATGAAAACCAACGTACTCCTATCGTAAATCAATGATTGGATATGAGTCACTATAGAAGAAATTGATATATATTTTAAATCAACAATAAAAGTTTTATGTTATATGAAACAAAATATGGTTTTTGTTTATATGTAGTTTGATGAATAAAAAACTAATGCAACTTCCATCCCATGTCATATACTATGGAAGGAGGCTCACATAAATAACGAGGGTAAAATAGTTGATGAAAACACAAAAATAGTACGTCAAACATTTCTAATTATGACATATTAGTAAATATTTGTTATTTATTATAATACTCCACAAAAATATCTATTTATGCTCATATTTTTTTATATGGTTTAGATAAAGGAATTGGAAATAACCATATAGAAAGAAATTATTGTTTCAGTAGCTTTGATGTGGCTGGAACAATATGGTCACGTTCCTTCAAATGGTCTAAAGGCCTTTAGATTTTTTATTATTAGATAATCATCTTTTTTAATGGGTTGAGAGGGAACCCTTATAGTTCTTTTATTCCTAAAGGAAAAAAGGCCTAATGAGAGGTCTGAGGACCCAATATAACTAAAAAAATATGATAGAACAACCAATAAAATATATTTTTTATCAAACACCCAACCTTGCAAGGCTTAACTTTTATCATTTCCCCATCCATTCATGGCTCATTGTCCTTATAGAAGATTCCATACCCTACCTTTAGAGAATTAGGCTTTGGTTTGTCTCCTTGAAAATATTTTGAAAATTTAAAACCACGTGAAGATAAATATAATATAGTGAGACTATTTTGGACACAAATATACCCATTTCAAGATGATATTGTGTAGTTTGGTTTTACATACCAATTTATGAGAAAATATCAAAGAAAATTGACATTATAACAAAGATACACACATGAACCAAATGAATCAACTATATTTTAGAGTTTTAATTCCCCCGACCTCATACCATACTCGAGGAAATAAAGTTTTAAATAATATTTCTCCTAAATGTGAATCAAGAAACATTCGATAACATTATATTATTAAACAAATTCAGTTTATTATTTTATGTTATTTTTATATCTAAAAACCCATGAATCAATTTATTTCAATGGGTACAGTGTATAATATCCCATAACATACGATGCACTATAAATACCACCCTAAATATCACATGATATTGGGGATTAAGGTAGCATATGAGCCAACTGATGAGTTATATGTTCCACTTGATGATAAGGATATTTCACTGATCAATGATGTTATTGGAACTTTCATAACATGGGAATATTATATTATAAGAAACATAAGGTTTTTCTTTAAAAATTTTGTTACATGAAAACTCTTTAATAGTAGATTAAAAAATTGTCTAATGTGAAGTATGGTTTTATAGATGGATAAAGAGATGGGGAAACAGAAGGTCTAATCAAGACAATCTAGTGAATCATCCATGAAATGAAAATGACCTTCTAAAAGTATAGTCTCCCCATCTATTCCAAAGAAAAATTTATATTCATTAATTCATCATGTAGAGACCATATTTAAAGAGGAAAATATTTCTTCCATTCCATATTAAAAATAAATATATGCAACCTTCATGACAGATGTAATATTTCTTGAAAGTATACATGAGAATCACGAGCATGAATGGTAGGACGTCTCAGTTGTGAATACATACATAATGTTCATATTTATAATATATTTATCAAAATATTGAGGTAATATGTTAATTAAAGTTAATAATTATTCATATTTTCTAAAAAAATTATATTTCTATATATAAATGAAAAATGTGCAACGAATTCTTTTGATTCATTAATCCCTATATCAGTTCTAAATAAAATATTAGTTTTGAAAAGGATGAAATTGAGATGAAAATAGATGAGATAATAAAAGAATTTAAGAAAAAAATATCCAACAACATACTATTATTTATGCCTACAAAACTAAATTAAGATTCTATAATCACAAAAAAAATATTTTAACCTTTTAATTAGTTATTTATTTTTGTTTTTTTAGGAATCACTGGATGTTGATCCCAATCAATCTGGATACCCCAAATATTTTTTTGGATCAAATGCACGGATATCCTAAAAATTTACCACACATGATTTGTATTGTGGATTTATAATGTAGTTAAATCGAAATTATATAGATAAACTCTGAATTATATGTGTCATTTTTTGTTTTAACAACAATTTTGTTATGATAGGGTGGTCACAAAATATAGGGGAAATATTTTCCTGATGTTTGTGTCTGAATAGATAAAGAGTATGAATTAATAAAAATAGAAATATATTATGGTATAGATAGAAATATTTATGATTTATAACATATTTAAAAATAATATACTTATTTTAATCAATATTTTTGCAGTGTATGAAGCAAGATAATAGAAACAATTGTGGGTAATATGTTTGAAATTTTATGAGAGAGATCATAAATCATTAAGAGAACTTAATCCCCAAGAAGGTATTTTCTGATGGTAATTACAATTTAATTAAATATATTTTTTAATCACTTGAATTTCTATACATTCTGAGTAATAACAATATTTTTGACAACCTACTTACTCTAATGAATTTGAAACTTTATTTATAGATGAGTTGCAAGCATCTATGTTATAAAAAAATTTCAATAAAAAATATACGTGACAACATACTATATTTGTGATCTAGTGTGAGCTATTTCCTTATAAATAAATTTGGGGTGTGAAATATTAGTTTAATAATTCCAATATATTTTTTTACATGTTTCTCAAGGATAAGTGTGATGGAGGAAATCAATTTATTTTGAAACGACGACCTACAGAAAAATAAAATTTTTGGGAAATAGTAGAGGTAGAGCTAGAGGTGAGGGCAGAGGTGGAGGAATAGTAGGGTTTGGAGACCGAGGTAGAGGAGGAGGAAGAGGTGGAGACCAAGGTGGGGACTAAGTAGGATGAGGAGATGCAACTTTTTCTTGAAAATAAAAAAATTGTTGGGAAATAGATTAGAATGAGGATCATAAGAAGGTTTTGTTTGAGAAAAATTGTTGAAAAGTGCACACTCTACATGCCACTTAAGATAACATCCATTATTATAGTTTTTCAGGTGTATTATTAAAAAAATAACCACTTGTTTAATGGATTTTATAGAATAATTTATTTGGATGAATTTTGTTTCAAGAACCAAACAACAGGCACTTATTTTTTCAAAATGATTATCATAAGCTACAATTTATATTTGCACATTCCATGTAATATCAAATGTTAATTAATCTTTAAATAATCCTATATCTAATAGAAATATTAACAACAATGAAAAACATATGTAGTTTCTCACCCACAAAATCTCTACACTACAAAGAAACAGTTTTAGTAGTGGACTCAATAGTCAGATGAGAGTCTTACAACAACAATGAAATTATCAAAAAAGTATATAATTGAACTCAAATGTTTTAATAAAGATATTTGTAATAAACCACATAATACATTAGTTGGATGAGTGAAAATTTGTAGGATAAACAGAATTGAGATATCATGGTCATCGAGTAGGGATGGTGTCAAAGGAAAAATGAAATCCAATGAAATGAAATACTCTTATGAAGAAATACTAGAAAAATAAAATCCTACTTCAAATGAAATCATGAAGCACTAAAGATCCAAATGAATAACCCTTTGGTAATGATTTTATTGGCTTGATCCAAAACCTATAAATTAATAAATAAATAAATAATTGCATCGATCGAATCGTGAATTTTTAGAAAAGAAAAATATAGTGGCTTCACTTTGGTGGGATGTGGAATTATTTGGGCATTAGGTCATAAATTATATGCATGATTTAATATATCAAATTATTTTGAAATATAAACAAGTAATATTCTCTATTCATGTGTACATTCATTATGTAAAATTACCCATGTCCATAAGCTCATTAGTAAAAAACTCATCATCATTATCAATAAAAAAAATAAGAGAATAGAGATATTCCCATTTTGAGGAAAAAATACTTATGATGTTATGATAGAGTTTTTCGTCACCTAGAAAATTTAATAGGATATACTAATATATACCACAATCCAAGAATACATATTTGATACCCTATATTTCGGTTTCAATTGAGTTCTATAGAGGGATATACTATTGTTTAATACTGAAAAAATGGGTAAACAATTTATAATAGAGTTTAGTGTCTTCTAGGTATAGATAACGGGTCACATTGAATTTTTTCCCCCAAGTAAGGTAAATGGTTTATCGTGGGGTTTGTACTCTCTATGATGGTGAAAGGGAAAGATAGATTTTATTATATTCCATAAAAACAAATATGTTAATATTAATTTTATTTATATCATTCAATGTTCATGGGTTTACACAAATGGTTATTGTTTTTTAGGAATAAATGACTTAATCAACATGGATGATTCACTCAAGTACTAAGATCATGCACAAAACAAGGATTATTCACTCATGATGATGCAATTTTAATTTTTATTCTTCAATGCATTAAACACTTTAGGTTACCAAACTAAAAAATTGTTAGATCACCCAGAGTGTTGAATGCCCTGTTGGATAAAATGACATGATGGAATCAAACATGCCTCAAAGAAATATAGGACATAATTGGAATGACTAAAATTGTGTTGTTTCAGTATAAAAATGAAATTTTGTTAATGTATTTATTAATATTTATGGTTAACTTATTTATTTATTATATTAATAACATATGAATTGTTTTAGTATATCAGTGGATTATTTTTTTCAAGTTGGTTTTATTTGTTCAATGATTCTCATGCACATGAGTATTAGACTTTGTGGATGAATTGACATAAAAACAACAATGAAATGGGTCAATAGTGTATTTAACCATCATGAAATGGTGAATAACTATTACTTATTCAGTTAATTTTTCCACCAATTTATATGATATTTTTTATTTTATTTCCTTATAGTTTTATATTTTTTATGAAGATCTTTTGGGAAGTCATATTTTTTACTTTACTCTACTACAACATGCTAGAAAAGAGAGATGATTTTTTTGGGATGAGTAGGTTTAAGAAACACGGGGTTTCCCCATCCATCTAAGCTGAAAATTTATCTATTTTATGGTTTGTTTCATATGGTTGAAATAAAAACAAAAATCACATAATCAATCAGTCACAACTCAATATGATACATGGTGTGACCATTATAACTCAAACAGTGTTTTTTTAGTTTATAATTTATAATTTATATCAAAAAAAATTCATATTCAAAATTGAGAAAAAAATTGATATTATTTTAATAGATTAAGAAAAAAATCCATAATTTATTTTTTATATGTAGGAGTCATCCACGCCTCAATCTGATATATGATGTTCTCGGTATGACTCAAATTCTTCATTATTAGTTTAAAATTGACATTTTAGTTCACAAAAAAACTCTCACATAAAACCAGAAAATTTGATCTGATATTTCCATGATAATTTACAAAAAAAATATTACGTCATTTTTTATGTATATGAATTAGTTTTAGGTAAAATCAGAACACAATGTGACCAGTATGACTCAAAGTTTGTGTATCTAGTTTAAAATGACATTTTAGTAAAAATAACAAGTGACATACTCAGAACTGAGAAAACACATTCGTATTATTTAAATACTTTAGGAGAATTATCCATATGTAATTTGGGATTTGTATGAAACATCTGGTCCCCAATCTGACACAAGTAGTGAATGATATGACTCTAATTGTGTCTTCTTATTTAAAATTGACATTAATTTCTGAAAAAAAAAAAAAACTTATATAATAAAAACTCTGAAAAAGAATTCAGATTATTTTGATGTTATAGTAAAATGACCCATAATACCTTTTTTCATATAGAATAAGCCTCACCTAAATCTGAAACATGATTTTCCTGATATGACTCAAAGTGTCGATTATCAGTTTAAAAATGACATTTTAATAAAAAAAAAGTGGCACTCACTAAAAACTAATAAAATTCTATTGGGTTGTCTTGATAATTTATCAATATGATTCATATATCATTTTGATATATACGAGTTTGCTTCACTTCAAACTCATACAAAATGTTAGTGGCATGACACAAAATTCGTGTTTCGAGTTTATAATAACATTTTATTAAAAAACAAGTGGTGTACTCAAAACTATGAAAATGATTTAGGGTTATTTTGATAATATAGTAAAATTATCCATATGTCATTTGGTATGTGTAGGAATCAACTACACCTCAATTTGATGCACAGTGTGACCAGTGTGACTCCAAGTGTGTATTTTTTATTTAAAATTGACAATAATTTTAGTAAAAAAGGAAAATAAAATATTAAAAACTAATAAAATGAATTCTTATTTTTTGATGAATTATGAAAAAGAAATATAAGTCGTTTTTGATATATAGGAATCATCTTTACCAAAAACTAAAACACAATATTCCCATCATGACTCAAAGTGTTCAATATAAATATAAAATTGATAATTTAGTTCAAAATGTGTCACTAACTAAAAACTGTGAAAATGTACTTGAATTGTTTAAATAATTTAGGAAAACAAATCATAATTAATTTTTGATTTTTAGGAATTAGTCTAATGTTTAACCCACACATGATGTGATTTATATGACTCAATTTGTGTGTTTCTAGTTTAAAATGTCATTTCAACAAAAAAAACATTAGTTTCTTACTCAAAACCAAGAATATACATTGATATTGTTTTGAAACATTAATAAAATTAACCATAAGATATTTTTATGTGTAGAAATAAAACTCACCTAGATCATATTTACATTATGATAGAAATGAGTCCAAGTTCTTCTTTTTAACTAAAATTGACAATAATTTTAGTAAAAAAGAAAACTAACATACTCAAAATTGAGAAAATTCATTAGGATGGTTTTGATACTTTAGGAAGATGATCCATAATTCAATTATGACATATTGTAATCAGGCACACCTCAACATGATAAATTATATTCCTATTATTACAAAATGTTTTCTATTATGTGTTTAAAATTAATACTTTAGTAAAAAAAATTAATTCAATGAAAACTGATAAAACACCCTCAGATTGTATTAATAAGTTAGTAAGATAATTATTTATTCATTTTTAATGTGTAGAAATCAATCTCACAAAAAAATACCCTCAAAATATGAACGGTATGGCTACAAGTGTGTGTTTCCATTTTAAAATGACATTTTAGAAAAAATACACAATTGACATACCCAAAACATAGTAAAAGAATTTATATTGTTTTGATACTTTAAGAAAATGATACATATGTTATTTGGGACATGTAGGAATCATCTTCACCAAAATATGAGGCATGGTGTGACCGGTATGACTCCAAGTGTGTATTTTTATTTAAAATTACAATTAATTTTATTAAAAAAGATAACATACAAACCTCAAACTGAGAAGACACATTCATATTTTTTGATACTATAGTAAAATGATCCATAAGTAATTTTGGACCTATAGGAATCAGACACACCTCAATCTGATAAACTATGTTCCCAGAATGACTCAAAGTGACCATTGTCAATTTTAAATTGACATTTTAGTTCAAAAGGTGTTACTCACTAAAAACTAAGAAAAACACTCACATCATATTAATGATTTAGAAAAAGTATTCATAATTCATTTTTGATGTTTATAAATTTGTATCACATCAAACTCATGCATGATGTGACCAAAATGACTCAAATTGGGTGTTTTTGGTTTAAAATGACATTTTTGTAAAAAACACAATTGTCATATCAAAAATAAGAAAACAAATTCATGTTCTTTTTATAGTTTATAAAAACAATGTATAAGTCATTTGGGTCATGTAGAAAATAGGTAGTCCTCATTTTTACATATGGTGTGACCGGTATAACTCCAAGTGTGTATTTTCAATATATAACTATCATTTTATTTTAAAACATGCATTACATCACCAAAAACAAGAAAACAAACCTAAGTTTTTTTTCTCATAATTCAATTGATATTATTTAACTAATTTCCATATCAATTTTATATTATTCGTGTTGAGTTATTTTTCACATTAATAGTGTTTAAAGATGAAAAATAAATTGTGTGATGTCCAGGAATCAACTAAAACTCAATCAGGTACATATTTTTTCTTGTTTGACTCGATGTTTATGTAAAAATTAATACTTTTATTAATTTATTTATTTATATTATTACTAATATAGAAATATTTTTCATATATTGGTGTGTTATTTTTCTAAAGACGGGGTGGTTTGTTCTTTTATACAGGTGCATTATTTTTTCTCTATAATTGTGGTTTTCTTGTATTTGTGTTGTAAATTTAATTTCATTTATTTTTTTTTTATATCTGATTTTTCTAATTTTTGGTGATTTGTTTGCTACTATTGTGTGATGTTATAACGCACTATAATATTCCATATTTATGGTTTTTTAGTTTGGTGTAAGATCACACTTTCATATTCCCCTTTATCAATGCTACTAAATACACTAATAAAGGGACCCTTTATCTATAGAAACCCTATCCTTTTAAAAATAAAATTACATGATTTTAACCATAATTATATATTATAGTTCAAGTCATGTATCGTCAAGTTTAGTTTCTTAGAAGTTTTGGTACATAAAACTAAAAACATTGGACTAAAAAAATTCTTTATTTAATCTTCGCAGAGTGATCCTAACATCCATTGAGCCCATACATCTGCATAGGGTACCTGGGGATCACCGGAATGAAGGGATGATATCAAAGCCCAGTTCGGAAATAAACATAAGAATACGAATTTAGCACAAGTTCTAGAGATCATGACATAATGATATCAAATATCATATAGATTCAAAACATATAAACATGGTATCATATAAAAATGAATTCATAGTAATGTGATAGCAACAAAAATCATGACATTATCATGATTCAAGGATCATTGTACATAGAAGAGAACAAGTCAAGGATAACCACCAAGATCGTTGCACAGGGTACCATGAGTCCAGGATAACCACCAAGATCATTACACATAACGTGTAACACCCTGAGATTTTATGAGATATATTATTTTTAATTTATTTCATATCTTCTATTGTACGCTACACCATGATTATCTTGCGCTATACGCAACACCATATTAGCTTACCGTATGTGCAACACTATTCTTGGATCGTGTTACACACAATTTCAAGTTTGTTTGATAGTAGTTATTCTACGCAACATTGAGTGTATATATATATATAAATATTCAATGTATAAATGAATTATGGTTGTATTTTTTTATATGAAACAACAAAGGAGTCTTGCACTACATGCAACTCTGACTTGGCATGCATTACACGCAATCATGACCTTCCTCGATAGCGTGTGTTGTACGCAATACCAGGTTTCACTAAACAATGATATATGGTTATAATATTATTATGAACTAGCCGTTATGAATATTATTAACTACATTTTGAATTATATAAAATTATTATTCGTCTTACATATTTTCTAGAACAAGGTATGAGAATAAAATAAATTTTTCGGGTAAAATATCTATTTTTCAAAAAATTACGTTTTGCCGTCTTTTGATGTCGCACCCACATTAAATATATTTTTTGACATGTTTATAAGTTCAATTTGAAAAAATAAAATTCTTCCTTGGAATCAGGATATAAAAATTTAATTTTGATAAATTTTTCATATTGTTCTAATAAATTTCATATTTTGATGAATAGTAAAAACACGCTATATTTTAATTGAAAACAACTTTTTTCATTGCAAGAATTTCTATGCCTAGATTATATATTTAATTTGTTTTAAATTGTAATTAGAATATATTTTTACCATTTAATCCAATGTTTTTCATTGGAATTAATTTCACTTTGAAATTTGACACGAACAAGTGATGATCTTTTGATAGTTATTGTTTCTTAAAAAACGCTTTTTGTTTTGATAACTTGAATTAATTTTGAAATTAATTAATGCCACTTATATGTTTTGAATTTGAAAAAATATACATCATTTTTGAATTTGGAATATCAAGTATATCTTAGGCTGAAGTTTTGGTATTTTTCTGAAAAACTTCAATTTTTGATGAATAGTGAAAACATTGAGTTTTTGGTTAAAACAGACTTTTTATTTAAATAATAATTTATTTGATTTAAATTTATTTTAGGTTAAAATAGATAAATAATACTTATATAAGTTCAATGAAATTCATTTGAATCATTTTATAATAATTTTAGATTTATAAAAATTGTATTAAACATTTCACCGTCTTTTACCCACCTCCTAGGTGCTTTTGCAATTGTTCATAAAACATAATTTTACCACTTTTGTGAGTTGAATTTCTAAACTCCAAGACACACGGTTAATATCAAGGAGTAAAATTTGGTTCAATTAGATAAAAATAATTTTTGGTGAATAGTAACTTCTTTTTTTTATTTACCATGGTTAAAAGTAAATACGGTAATTCAAGGTTAAAAGAATATTATAATAATTAAAAATTACCTTAAAACTTGTCCCAACCTTATTGGATGAGTATTTTCCTACCATGGTCATCCTTGATTCAATTTTGGGACCCCATGGAGCCACTTATGAATGACAATGAAACATTAGATTAATTAATTTAATGTAATGACAAAATTGGCATTAACAAACATCCTTTAGTAATTAATTTTTATAAGGGGATATATAAATTATTTTTTCGACTATAAATATTAATTGGAAAGATAAAAATATTTCCTACATGTTGGTATTTTTTTTATAATTTTTAGACATCATATAAATTAAATTATTTGTGACACAATAATGATGTAGTATTTATCTCATTAATAAATGATTTAAATAAATAAGATTATAATGATTAAAAGATTATCCAAAACCTATCCAATTACTATTGGATGATTTTATTTCAAATATGAGTCATATTATATTTGAAATTAATGTGTTTTGGACCTCTTGAAACAGAACATTGAATTATAATAAAATAATGTTTTCACACATTCCTAAAGAGCCCCTCCTCTCCCTTATAAAAGGAGACCACTTATATGCAATTCCTCACACCTCTCAAGACTTTTTGATCGTAAAAAATCTACCCAACTAAGCTACCAACATACCTATCATCCCCCTATAAGCCTTAAATTTGGTATAAGGCACTTCAAGAAGTCCTTTTGGTTCAACCCAGAGGAAGTTACCCAAATTAAAGGTAATAGTTTCTCTTAAGTTGTTTTAATTTATTCTACTTCTCCAACCCCTAAACTCTTTTTAATAATTTATTTTGTAACAAAACCAGTATCCTAAATATACTAGTATGTTGTTATGAGAATTATTATAACTAAACTTACACACACCTTCATCTAATGGATGAAGAACATAATGTTTCTCTGGTTGAAAACTAACGCCTCACGAAATGATGATTGTTCGATTTTCTCCTACCGCCTCTTATGGTGGCCAATATGATGGAACTATATTTATATATGATATATATTATGTTTATGATTTCCTTATTCTTATTTACTACCCAATTATATCATGCCTTTATGGCTTCCATAGTCAGTAAATACGATAATCTCATTTGAGGAAGTGCGGAATACCGCCCCCTCAAAGTGATGTGATTCATTAATGAATTATGTTGAATGTATAAAGGATGGATTTAATGATATTATATATTATATTATACTAGAATTATAATATAACTATTCCATTAAAATAATAAATAGAAATGAATGTATCGTTCATGCGTACGTACGGTTTACCGTCTCCATGAACGGTGCATTTCATTTCTTACCTCCATATGTTATGTACTATTATAAATACATGTATATGCTGGATATATAATGAATATATATGATATATAAATCATCATTTACATTTTGGATGTAAGTAAATCATGATATAAGTAATAATAACATCAATAACAACAATTCCAAACACGTACGATAAATAAGATGATTTTCCCAAAACGTTGCTTTAACATGGGATTTACAAAAGAACAGATAGTATAAAGTCCTAAGTGAACCATATATGATATCATAGAAATGAATATTATTCTGTAATAATTCAATGACATTATTTAAATAATTATACAGGAGGTTCGGATACGTACGAAGCATATCAGTCCTAAGGTAAGGGATAACCTTTCCAATCTCTGTCTTATCTGAGATTATTTATTCGTAATTATTTGCTAGGGTTATTGTTATCATCCAAGTCAATGTTTTATAAAAGTGTTTTTATGCATGTTTATTTTTATTTTTACCCATTTTTTCTTTTACTACATGGTATGTAAGGAATCTTTCGTTTGTTTACATTATGAGGTACTTTTTGAGTTTTCCGACAAAAGTACGAGGAGAATGTTTTTTTAACTTATACGGCATGAAAGGATTTTTTTATGGTTTTATAAAGCCTTATTTTCATGAAGCTTCCACCAAAATATTTCATGACTATTTTCAACAAAATCTCTTTCTTTTAAAATTTAATGAAGTTTTGTGGAAAGAATTTGATTTCTAAGAAGAAAGGATATTTTCCTCAAGAATTTGTTTCAAGTGTTTTATCAAAACCATTTTTCCATCTAAGATGACGTTATTTCATATGTGTATATTTCAAGTATTATCTATCTATGATTTATATTGTTTCACTTTTCTTATGATGAAATGATATCCATTTTATTTATATGGATTAAGTTATGATGGAATGATGTTTATGAAACCCAATTTATTCTTTGGGTTATGATGAATGATTTATGATTGTTTTGTGGCACACGTAAGAATGATTTCAATATGAGATGGGTAGGACCTATATATCCCTCAAATGCATTGGGTAAAGATTTATATCTCATGAGATAGACATGGCTAAAACGGAAAGTAAATCTGGTTCAGTAATACAGGGCTGGAATGGAAATTAAACCCGGTTCAGTGAGGGACTTTGTCCACTATGATGGTCTTGGCAGCAATGCCTCGGCTACTATAGATATCATTACATGTGATTAATGGATGCCACAATTTCATGTTTTATTCCTATTCTATTTTATCAATATTAATGTTCTTTTATGATCTATGTCTTATTTACTTCTAAGATTTATGTCATTGCTCTTGATTTTTATGTTTAGATTTTATGTTCATGTTTTTGCATTCAAATGTTTATGGATTGTTTTATGTTCTCTATGTTTACCCTTACTGAGTATTTGAGCTCACCCTTTATATGTTTTCTTTTCCCCAAGATTTAATGAAAGTTTTTAGGTAAGAAAACAAAATGGTAAGATCTTTATGGGAAATTTTTAAGATCTTTCACCATGATTAGAAGATTATATTATGAGTTTCCAAAGACACTATACTATTACGGTCCTTGTGTGTCTGTTTTTGTTATGTATTAAGTATTCTAAAAACATAATGTATTGTCTATGTAAGTCATTCTATGGGTCTCTATATAACGTCTCATGAGACTAAACATTAAACAATTCATTGGAGTGATATCTAGGCACACTCATCTTAATATTTCAGTAATATGCTTTCCACATAATTAATAATACATAATCAATCATACAAAAACGTAATGTACCTATGGATTGAATTGCATATCATATTAATGTCATAAGGAATAATTAATGGGTGTATCATAAAAGTGTCCATGATATAAAGGAATTATAAAATAAATGGTCATTAATAAGGAAAATTAGGCATCTAGAATGATAAGTTATGTCAAACAGAAGTTACAGCATGTAATTAGAGTAATTACGAAATTCATTGCCTTAAAACATTTTAGTGTAGTTTTAAGGAAAATACTAAAGATAATTTAAAATAAAAAAAGAAATAATCTTTTATATAAAATTATAAGTTAACAATGATTGTTTTCATAACAAAAAGGATGATTTTATAAAAACAAATGTTGATTAAAACAAATGGTATAGTTTACTTGAAATTGGGTAAAAATTTGTGAAGTTCCCTTAAAACGGGTTTTCTTATTGGGAAGTATCGAGGGGGAATCACTTAAAAGCATGTATATCCTTGAAAGAGAATGAGGGGTGGATCTTAAAACATGAGTGTGGAGAATATATTAACAGTTTTACATAAAAATAATAGACAGCTTAATTTGGGTAAAAAGAAATAAAAAGAAACCTAAAATAATAAAGGCGGTTTAGGTAGAATCCCTTATAGAATATCGACATGGTATCGGGTGTACTTTGGAGGGCTTAATGAGAGAGAAAGGGATTTATCATCTTTTATACATCATGAGGGAAATATGGGTAAATTTTGAAATCATACCCCATCATTAGTAATTACACATAAAAGGGCATAACATAGATGATATTATTGAATAAATGTGAGAAAAATAGGATCGGTTACCTTAAGTCTCATGTTGTTCTCCACTTGATATTAATGACCTCTTGAGTTTATCTCCTTTGAGAGACTCCTGACAGGAGAGGATTTGGTCTTTTAGAGAGGAAAAATATTTCCAGACATGGGGGAGCTTGGGGGGAGATTTGGGTAGAATTTAGTGTAGGTACAAGGCTTTAGATGAGTGAAGAGAAGAGGGGGCTCTATGTGGTTTTTATAGTGGGGGAGTCAGGTCTTCTAAAAATTTTAAATATTAATTTTTTATTATTCAATAGGACAATAAATTATATTGAGTCTTCTGACCAAAAAGAGTAATATGTGCATGTGAGTTATATAGAATGGCCATTTTCATCATCCATCACTCAAGCATGGTGTAGAAATCCAGTTATTAGCATTTATTGTGAATTATCTTATTTTGCTATTCATAAAAATTATTTATTTTAGAAAAATCCAAAAAAAATACTGTAACCATTTTTCGACAATTCGAATCCAAAAATGAAATCCATTTTTGACAAATAATTTCCTAAAAATTATTAATTTAATTTTTAATTAAAATCATAATTTACATGAAAAATATAGATTGTAATACTATAATTGATTTTATAATTGAATTAAAAATTTACAAAAAGATATATAAAATTATCTTAAAAACAAAAGACATAAAAGTTTTTATTTATTAAAACCTTTTAGAAAAAAACATTTTATTTTAAATTAATTAATTAATGATAATTAATAATTTATGACTTAAAATACTAATACTTTTACTATGGACATATTATTACATATAAGATGCCAAAATTTTATTTATACATTCATGGATGAGTTGACTATTCTTTTGGAAGATTTACTATTCCTAAGGCTCATATTTCTATTCATAATGGTAAGTTACTCATGGTTGGGTAGGTTACTATCCACCAAAAATTAAGTTTGTCTTATCAGACTCTAAAAATCTTACTGATCGCAACTGTATATGTTAGATTTTCAAAATTCAAATCATATAATTGAAAATATTATCTTTAATGGTCACATAGTACTTAGTAGTTCATCGTGTTGTAATTTCATGTGATTATATGACATAATTATGTGAATCAAATTTCCATTGATAAAGAATTGGATCATTAAATTATTCTCCCTTATGAAAATTTTCCTTCGAAATATCGTTTTACATTATATTCCATAAATAGGTGGGCATACTTTTCCCTCATTGCATCCTCTAGTTCCCATGTTTTATCTTTGTACTTATCATACCAATAAAGTTCTTTTACTGGGTGATCAGTCTTGTTATGTAGAACTTTATCACTACGATCCATGATCTTCACTGGCTACTCCTCGTATGAAATAACATTATCCAACTATACCACCCTTGAAGAGAGTGCATGTGAAGGATCTAGTATGTACTTCCATAAAAAGGATACAAGGAAGACATCGTGTACTTTAGACAAGGTAGGTAGAAGTTTTAGTCGATTGGCCACAACTCCAACACGATCAAGAATATAGAAGGGTTGATGTACCTAGTACAAAGCTTTCCATTCTTCCCAAACTTCATGAACTTCGTCCATAGAGATATTTATAGAAATACCATGTCTCCAACTTTGATATCAAGGTCTCATTGACGATTTTCTAAATAACGCTTTTGTAGAAATTGGGCTACCTTGATGAGTAGTTGGATGGTTTTCAAATTTTCCACCATTTATTTGACAATTTCAGGTCCAAGCTACTTACTCTCACCAACATCATCCCAACACACTGGTGTTCTTCGCCTTTTTTCATAAAAGTATTCACATGGTTCCATTCAGATTCTTGAGTGGAAACCGTTATTGTAGAAGTATTCTACCAGTGGAAGGTGTTGGTCCAATCCTACATTGAAGTTCATAGAACAAGCTCTCAACATATCATCCAATGTATAAATAGTTCACTCGGATTGGCCATCAGTTTTTAGATGGTAGGTCGTACTGAGGATCAATTCATTACCTAGAGCATGTTAAGGACTTTTCCAGAACATCGAGAAGAATCGTGAATCTATATTAGATACATTAGATAGTGGTACTACATGCAGACTTACCAATTCTTTGATATATTTTCATGAAATTTGATCCAAATATATGTCCTCTTGAATTGTGATATAGTGAGATGAATTTGTAATATGATCCATAATGACCCATATAGAATTGTTTCATATGGATTTCCTTGGAAGTCTAGTGAAAAGGTCCATGGTGAAGTTTCCCAACTCCATGTTTGTATGGGTAGTGGTTTCATTATCCCATTAAACTTTTTCCTTTCATCCTTCACTTGTTGATGTACCAGGCACTTTGATATATACTTAGAAATAACAATCTTCATATTTTTCCACCAAAAGTTATCTTGGATATCATGGTACATCCTTGTGCTCCCTATGTGAATATATAAGGTTCATCTATGTGCATGAATAAAATTATCCTTCTTTATCTCTTGATTTGATGGTAAATATAATCGTGACCTATATCTGGCAACTCTTTCCTCATCCATCTTGAACTAAACCAATTTCCCAATTCTAATGTCTTCCACCCTTTTCTGAATTTTTATATCTTTTCTTTGAGAATCCTTCATTTTCTCCACGAGTGATGGTTGTGCGATCATTTGATCAAGGATTGGTGATTTTCCTCCCTTTATAATCCCCATTTTCATCCTCTAAAAATCTAAAAAGATTGGATCGTTTTAAATTTACATAATTGATAAAGATGCTGGATCCATTCTACATAGAGCATCCACCACCTTATTTTCATTACCAGGATGGTAGTGGATTTAGCAGTCATAGTGTTAGATGAGATCTATCAATCTTCATGGCTTAATATTAATCTCTTTTGTGTCAATATACATTTGATACTCTTGTAATCAGTATATATCTCACAATTCTACACATATAGATAATGCTTCTTGATTTTTAACTCAAATATCAGAGCTTCCAACTCCAGATAATGTGTAGGATAATTTTTCTCATGGATGTTCAGATTCCATGATGTGTAGGACATCACTTAATTAGTTTTCATCAGCACAAAGGGTAAAATATTATTTTAAGCATCACTATACTCCAAAAATATTTCTCCACTTGTTGGGAGTGTGAGTATCAGTGCGGTCATTAGCATATTTCATAACTCATTAAAAGAGTCTTCACGTTCTTGAGTCGAGAAGAAACATTACTCCCTTTTGTTTCATATTGGTCAATGGGTTTTACAATCATTAAATGTTCATCACAAATCATCAGTAATACCTAGATAGACACAAGAAGCTACGGATCTCCATTACAGAAGTTATCTTGGGCCACTCTTCAGTTTCCTTTGTCTTGGATGGGTCCACACATATTCCTTTTCTAGTGATAACTTTCCCCAAGAATGATACTTCCTCCATCTAGAACTCACATTTACTATAATTTTCATATAAAATCTCCCTTCTCGAAGTCTTTAGCAAAATATTCAAATGTTATTCGTGTTCCTACATGCACTTGGAGTATATCAGAATATCATCAATAAAGACTACCACAAATTTGTTGAGGTAACATCTAAAGACTATATTCTTTAAATCAATGAATATTGTGTGTGAATTAGTGATTCTAAAGAGAATTACTATAAAATCATAGTGTCCATACCTCATTCTAAAGGATGTATTGGGAATATCTTCACTCCTGACCTTTAATTAGTGATATCTCGACCGAAGGTCCACCTTAGAAAAATATATGTCCCCGTGAAGCTGATCGAAAAAGATATCTTTCTATGACAGGTGATACTTGTTCATTATCGTGATTTTATTGATCTCACTATAATCAATGCAGAGGTGTATTGACCCATCCTTCTCCTTGATGAAAAGGGCTGGTGCACCCCATGGTGATGTACTGAGATGTATAGAACCCTTCTCCAGATTCTCCTGTAATTACTGTTTTAACTCCTCCAGCTCTATGGTGGATGTTCTATAGGGTGTATTTGAAATAGGAAGAGATCCAAGAATTATTTCTATTGATAACTCAACCGTTATATCAGGAGGAAGATCAAGAATCTCATTAGGGAATACAACACTGTAATCCCTCACGATGGAAATTTCATCAAGCATGATTCTCTACATTGTCTCAATCATTTGATCTAGACATGATTTCTCATAGGGAATTAATTTCCACACATGATAAAATGATTATAAAGGATATTTTTCTTCCTCCTTACACATGTAAAGAATTGGAATATGCTTCAGGATGTGAAGCGTTATCTCCCTTTCCCGATAGTTGATGTTGTCTTTGTATAAAGATAGCCAATTCATGCACAAGATAGCATAGAACTCCACTAAATGATGTGTGAAATGATTTTTTGGGAGGTTATATCCACAAACATTAACTAGGAAGGATTTATAAACCATGGATTCCATAATTACCCAATTAACTATTCTCACAAATAACTTATCCTATAAATATTGCGGTGGTGTTTGAATAGTTGTTATAATGATTTGGCCTTAAACTATACATAATATTGAGTTTTGATCAAGAAATAAATTTCATTCACATTGAGGATTTTTTCATGTTTGGAGTTTTAGATAATTAGTCCATAACTATTACATTACCTCTCAAAAATTAAAAATTAGATACTTAAACTCTACCCAATGTTTTCACATTAATAAATCTCCTTAAATAAAACAAGAATTATTTTTGTGATATAAATATTCGTAAAATCCTCCTTTCTCTTACCCTTACTTATACCCTCTAAAAAACATTTCAAAAACAATTGGCCAGCATGAAAATCTCAGTATGAAATATAAAATAAAGAATAAAATTGTTACACCGTGAATATTTAAAACTGATGAAAACATTTTTCACAAAATCATACATTTCACCCTTAAAATATAAACACTTTAAAATTCCTTATGAAATCATAAGATTCTTGAATAAACTCATATAAATCAGAAATAATAATGTAATTTGGGTAATTCATAACATACTTACATTGTAGCTTTCACATCTAAATAGGGAGTAACCATCATGGTTACGTTTTAAATACCCATTAAAATATATTCCTGAAATTAATTAGGAGAAACATTGTCATCTTCCTCCATCACATTACCCAATTCATTAGAGAGCTATCATAGGCTCACCCACCCTCATTGTATCATAGAATCACCCATATAAATAATCAATTCCAAAGAACTATAAAATAATCATAACACATAAAACAAGAATAAATAAATGATAGAATTTCCAATTTACAATAACAATATATCCGTGCAAGATATTTTTTAGAAATGTTGGGGTATGAAGCCCCAGTTTATTGGTAAAAAAAGGTTTAGACAGATAGGCAGAACATCAACAGAAATACTTATTTATCAAATCCCCCTTCCCGTAGGCCTGAGTTTTTTCCTATTCTTTTCTCCAATTATCTTCTCCTTTTCACGTAATTCATTCCAAAGTTGTATTTTGATGTGGCCACAACCTCGTCCCCTTCTATATTTAGCTTCAATCTCCCTGTCCTGTTGGAGTAATGTATCCATGTCTTCATCAGAGTCTGCATTTACAGCTTGTTCCTCTTCATTTTTCATTTTCTTTTCAGCTTTTCTATTGCATCTTCTTCTTTCTCTTCCTTGTTACCAAGAGTCGTATCCTTGTCCACCACTTCCAAATATTTATATGGTATTTAATTTTATTTAAAAAACATAATGGATTATAGAGGATTCCAAATATCAAATAATGCTCGCAATGGTGGAAAGGTCGTTGTCGTCTCATACGTTAAAAAGAAACATTCCTTTTGTCATTTAGTAAACAGATTCATAGAATAAATTCCCTTTAAAAACAATTTAATGAAATTAAAAGTCAAAGGGGTTTATTAAATACTATATAAAATAAATTCAGGTATAAATCAAAATATGTCTCAATGAAAGGAGATTGAGATGAAGTCCCTTACCTTGAATCTAATTTGTTACATTCATTCATTAATTTCATGACTGATAAACTTAAGCTAATTTATACTTTTTTTTGTACATTTTCCAGATTTATTATTCCTCTTATATCACTTATTAACATGTTATTAAAATTACATAATTATTTATTTTCAAATTGTTTGTTTTTTTGATATTCAGTACTTTAGTCAAAAATGAACTTGTTTGATGTAAATTGTCTATGTGGTCAAAATTACATCATCTTCAGAATCCTATTCATAATTTAAATATAATATATATACAGTATATATGTATTTATAATATTCTATAATATTTGTCGATAATAAATGAAATTCATTGTTCATGGAGACGGCAGGTCGTACCTATGCATGAACGCAACTTTGATTTCATTATCATATTAAAGGAATGCAAACCAAATTATACACAAATATATTATAATATATGTGCCCTATATGTTCTATAAGTTCATTAATACCATCATTTATATGTTATATGTATGGAATGAACCAGTCATATCACTTTGAGTGTGGATGTAGTCCACACTTCCTCAAATGAAATTATCATATATACACATCATGGAAAGCATAAAGGTATGTTTTATATTAATATTACAGAAGTATAGAGACAATATAAATATAATATAAATCATATATAAATAAATTTAAATCATAATTTCCACCATGTGGGGTGGTATGAGAAAATTTCACAGTCATCATTTTGTGATTCAGCAGTTCTCCGTACACATAAAAAGTTTGATTGTTTCCATTAGATGGAGGTATTTGTAAGTGTAGTTTGAGAAATTCTCATAACAACATACAATTATATTTATAATATAGGTTTTTTATTTATTTATTGAATAAAAATATTATAGCGAGTGAATATGGAAAAAAAGGAAAGGAACTTCAGAGAAGATGTTACCTCAAAATCGGGTAACTTCTTTTAATTTAAGCCAAAAGAATTTCTTGTATTGCCTACTGCCCAATATAAAGATTCTAGGAGGAATACATGTATTATTTAGATATTTTTGGATAGATTTTTGGTGAACTAAAATGTTTTGGAAGTGTGGTATAATGAGAATAAAAAGTTCTCTTTTATAGAAGATGTGAGGGTAGTTTAGGAATGTCTTGAAATATTATGGGATTATAAATTCAATTTCGATTAAAATGGTCAAAAACTCATTTAATTTGAAGATAAGATTATGTTCCTTCAAATACATAGCATCCAATAATTTATAGACATGTTTTTAATATTCTTTATCCATGTCATTTTTGTTCAACCCTTATTTTACCCTTTTTAGTCTTATAGGGATATCATGTTATTTACACATTGTGGGTTAATTTAATGACCATATCATGATCCAAAAAAAGTAATTTTTTATATATTTGGAATTATATTAACCATTTGGATTAATCATATATTTTTAGTAATTTAATATCATTTAATTATCAATTTTATATTTTATGTTATGAATTATGTCAATTTTGGAAACTATTCATTCTTGACATTTTTAAAAAATTCTTAAAAACTTGATTCTATCGAACAAAAAAAACATTGAATAAGTCCTAAGATATCATATTCACCTGTAGAATTATTTTATGACCTTAATTATATAAAATGATATTTATTTTAATATTTATAATATTATTTAATGAATCCTTTACTAATGGACCAATCACTACATCATCCTTGTGTCAGAATTAAATTTTATTTATTTAATGTCTAAAAATTATACATAAAATATCATGATGTTGAAAATATGTTTATCTTTTTAATGAATATTTATAGCCGAAGTGATCACTTACATAACCCCATATAAAAAAATTAGTGAGAAGATACATGTTTATGTTAATTTTCTATTTACATTAAATTAATTATTATAACATGTCATTATCACTCTCTAGTGGATCCATGGAGTCCTAAAATTGACCAAATGAGGCCCACGGTAGGCCATATGTTATTCAATAGGATTAGGACACATGTTAGGGAGTTTTATATTATTATGATATTATTTGTTTACCCTTATTTACCAGATTTACCTTTTTAACCATGGTAAATAAAATTAATTACTGATGTTACTATTCATAATGTCCAAAAATAAAATATGCCTATTTACCCAATTTGGAATTTTTGATTCCAAATATGGAATCCATTTTTACAAATTAAAAACAAAAAATTGGAAAATAAATTAATTTAAAATTAATTCTGGTAGTCAAAACCAAAAAGTAGTTTTTTAAGAAATAAAAACTATCAAAAATTTGACATCTCTTTATATCTAATTTAAAATTTAAATTACAGCCAATGAAAAAAATTGTATTTAAGGATAAAAATTAATTGAATTAAACTTTAAGAACAATTAATATGTAAATCTAACTATATAAATAAATTAGATGAAAATTAAATTTTGAATTAAAATCCAGTATTTTTCACAATGATTTTGAAATTGAAATTTATCATAAAATTATAAAAAATTAACCAAATATATTTTTATGTCCCACTTCTAAAGAAAAGGTTTAGTTTTTTTAAATAGAACATATATAAGTAAAAAACTAGATTTAAAAAATCTTCTTAATCAAAAAGTGATAGAACTATAGTTTTTAGAAAAATACCACTTTTATGTGAAAAAATGAATTTGTTCTTATATCATATATAGAAATCATATAAGATAAATTTAAAACATTACATTGAAAATATAGCATATATTTTTAATTTAATAAAAATCCATAAATAGTGATATCATTTTATAAACATAATTATTCTTTTTAAATAGGTTTTCATAAAAACAAATTTTTTTATTCAATTGGTTTTTATTTACACATTAATTAAACTTGATAACCAATGAATCATTATATAAACATTTGTAAACCATATTTAAAAAATCTATTGATATTATTCATTCTCCTATTTCAAAAAGCTAGGTGTTAACTACCATTTAAAATAAAAATACTATTATTGTAATATTTTTCAGTGTAAATCAATGTAGTGTTCAACATAAGATTTCGGAGAAACCCATTGTTGTGTATCACGTACGCTATTAGAAAAATAATCCCCATTGATGTAAATTTAATATATTATTAATAAATATTAATAGAATTGAAAATTTATTATTCTATAAATACCAGGTTCGTTACATCATTCCCCCTTTTGGAAATTAGTTCCACATAATTTCAAAATTGGGGTTAAAAACTTCATTAAAACCCCCACACTAGAAAAAGGGTTAGTAAAAATAACACATTAAAAGAAAGAAAGTGATGTAAAAAGGTCACCCAAGATAACACATACTAAGATTTTTTGTAGTAAAAAATGGATATGGAAGAAAAATTAAGTGTTAGGTTTTGATGGAGAGAGATTGAAGACATGATTAGGAGAAAGTTAATAACTAGACAACCATAAACTTGTGATTGGTTAAATGTTCTTTGATTTTATACTAGGAAAAGTAAATGGAAACCATTTTTGTTTTAAGTTCCTTCTCGGAATGTTGATGAATTCTATTAATACCTAGAATAAGAACATGAGGAAACATAGATACTTATCATGTATAGTTTAATTCATTAATAAATATCTACCGAAACTTATCATTTCTCCAAACGATGAGTATTCAAGATGACTTGGTCACACCTGAAGCACTATAATCAACTTCTTTAGAATATCATAATCCATTAATGATTAACTATATATTTCCACTATCTATTGACATTATCCCAAAACCAAAATTGTTAGTTCACGATCATATAGTCACCAAAAGGAATAATCCTTTATAAAAAGAAATACCACTCTTAATCTTTAAAATTAAAAAAACAATACCAAAAGTTCAACAAAGACAATTTAATAAATAACGATCCTTAAAATTATTCAAATAAATCCAAACTAAGATTGAATCCCAAAATCCACAAGGATTTTATCACATAGTCTTCCACAATATATCTAAACATGTATCTCCAAATAACATCAACTAAACCTAAAGTCTTATACTTAAAATTAATTTACAAAATCATATATTTTCCATGAAAAGATAATGATTTCCATAAATACACCAAATCACCATATGCATACAATAAAATCATAGAAACTTACAAAATAAAATTCAAACATTACTCGTCAAATGAAATCTGAAAGTATTCTATTTTCCTTAGGTATATAGTTTTCCCAAAATAGTGAATGTCTTCCAAAATAACATTTATCACATAATAACCACTTCATTTTCCAATAATATAGAAATCTATTTGATAAAACATAAGTTCCAAAAATAAAATTATTCTTTCTCCATATAATCATTTAACTAAATATAATACGTTATACAAACCAAAGACTTCACGTAGTCCTGCGGTAGGCGATAAAACCCAGTTGCACTTCAGTTGTGTGTTCTATTTTGGAAAAATTTTTTGACATGACAGGTTGTTACATGGACTTTGTGTTTTCATTTATAAAAAACTATATAATTTATAACATTAACAAAATGGGATGAAATCCAAAAAAATAACTATAACATATTTTAACCGCAAACGTTATCTCAAACCTCACATTTGAAATCAAAAAATTAATAACCCATACCAGGAAAGCGTAGCCTGATTTAGAACCCCAAACCATTTATTAAAATAAAATAAAAGCACTGGAAACAAGCATTATAGAGCCAACACATTCACTGAAAATCCTAAAAATCAAACCCCTCACCACCTTCATGATAAACAGACTCTTCCTCAGTCGTCGTTTCCCACACCGAACTCTCATAGTGCTTCAGAACCTTAGCATACTTCCTCCTCAGTTTCAACTACTCCATCACAAGAAACTTGTTTGGAGATTGCATACTTCTGACAGTAGATCTGGTAGGCATCAACTTTGACAGATGGGAGTAATCCTTCCTCATCCTTCCTCACGGAGAGGCAATCACCTTGTCTTGGATCACCGATAACTCCATGTTCCCCACTTGGACAATCTCACTGTATGATGGCCTAATCGTGTCCCCATGATTCTTCTTATCACGGTCAGCAAGATCCCCCCATTTCCCACGATACTGCATCTCTTGAAACTTCACTAACTCTTTTTGCTGAAACTAGTTATTCATATCAGTCATAGAAAAACAGTTAGGTTGTTCCACCATTGTATGTTCAGCATCTATCCCAACATTACACATTATTACATCCTCCCTTAACTCATGCTTGCCCTTACACACAACACCATTGCTACTCCCCTTCCATTGATTATCCGCACCAGCACCAGACCGACTGATTTGAAAATGGACTTCCCTCTCAGGCATAATAGAGGCCTCCGTCTCCTACTGAAGGTCTTCAGCCGTGTGTTCATCTGAATGGCATACCACGCCATCACCACCAGCACCCCTAAGATCAAATTCCTTCAGGTCATTCCCCCTATTCAGATCCTACATGAGCCACGTGAACACAACAGACCTCAAAAGGGGTTTCTAAGACATTAAACTTATAATCTAACTTAAAATTATCAAAAAATAATGATATCCCTAAACCTTAAGAAAACATCCTAATCTCCAATGTTTTCTAAACCATTACCATGATACCAATTGTAAGGCCCCAGCCTCAAACCTTACATGATCTTTAGTTTTGATGAAGAATTTACAATTTTTAACATTGATTATATTTTTTAAGTTTATATATTTAGAGAATTGGGATCTAATTATTACATTACATCTCAAAAATTACATAGTATACACTTCTACTTTATCCATTTTGTTCGCAATAAAAAAATCCATAAATAAAAGAAGAATTGCTTTCTTGTTAAAAATAATCTTGAATTATTCCTTTCTATTACCATTCCTTATACCACGTGAAAAATATTTCAAATTCTTGGAATGAGCATAAAAATCACAGTAAAGAATATAAAAGAAGGAATGAAACCGTTAGTCCATAAATATTTAAAACCCATGAAAACATTTTAAAAAAATCAAACATTTCACACATATAACACAAACTATTTAAAAAGACATATGAAATAATAATACTATTAAATAAACTCATAGAAATTGTAAATAATAAGATAACTTGTTTAATTCATAACATACTTACACTGTAGCTTTCACTGCTACATAGGGAGTAACCATCAAAGTTACAATTTGAATACTCATCACAGTATATTCCCTAAATCTATTAGGGGAAACATTATTATTTACCACAATCGCATTATCCAATGCATTGGATATTTATCACAGGCTCACCCACCCTCAAATTATCATTGAACCACCTGTATACATAATGGATTCCCATAAACCATAACATAATCATAACACATAAAACAAGAATAAAAGAAAGATAACATTTCCACTTTGAAATTACAAAATATCAATTCAATATATTTACATAATCAATACATTATCAAAAAAATTAAATACCAAAATACATAAAAATGGTATATAGTATTTATTTTTCTTTTAAAAACATTTCATCTTTTAGAGGATGCCAAATATCAATGAATTCTCATAGCGGCGGAAAGGTCGTTGATGCCGCTTATGTTAAAAAGAAACATTCCTTTTTTCATTTTGTAAAATGCATCATAAAAAAAGAATACTTTTTAATTCCATTTAATGAAATTAAAAATCAAAGGGGTTGATTATATACTAAATAAAATAAAGACTTGTATGAATCAAAATATGCCTCAATGAAAAGATATTGAGAGGAATTATCTTACCTTGAATCTGATTTGTCTCATTCGTTTTTTAATTTCATGAATAATAAACTCATCTTAATTTCTACTTTATTTAGAACCTTTTTCATGTTTACTATTCCTTTTATATCACTTATTACCAAGTTATAAAAAATACATAATTATTTATGCTCATATTTTTCGTTTTGTCGATATTTAGTACTTGAGTCGAAAATGAACTTGTTTGAGGTATATTATCTATATGGTATAAATTCAATCATCCATATAATACTATTAATATCATAAATATCATATATATATAATATTCCATAAAATATTTATATAATAAATGGAATGAATTGTTCATGAAGACGGTAGGTCGTACGTACTCATGAACGCTACTTTCATTTCATTGTTATATTAATGGAATGATAACTAAATTATACATTGGAATATTATAATTTTAGAATAATATATATTATATATATGTTTCATAAGTTCATTAACTTTATACTTTATCATTCCATGTATGTCTTGAACAAGTCAAATGGCATTGAGGGGCGGTAGTCCACAATTCCTCAAAAACATTTATCGTATTTACACATCAAACAAATCATAAATGTAAGTTGTAAATTAATATTATAAAATTATACCGACAAAATAAATATAATATATTTCATATATAAATATATTTCCATCATAATGGTCACCATGAGAGTTGGTAGGAGAAAATTTTACAATCATGGTTTCGTGAAGCAGTAGTTCGTTGTACATGGAAATAGTATGTTTGTATCCCTTAGATGGAGGTGTGTGAATTTGTAGTTTGAATAATTCTCATAAAAATATACTTTTATATTTAAAAAATGTGTTTTTAAATTATTATATAATAATAATATCATTTTAATTGAAGAAGAAAAACAAAGGGAAGGAACTTGAGAGAAGACGTTACCTCAAAATCGGGTAACTTCATTTGATTTGAGCCAAAAATATTTCATCAATTTCCTTTTACCAAAGGTATGGATTTTTGGAGAAATAGAGAGATTCTAGGAAGAGTATAGGATATTTTTTTTCCTATATAAATGGATTTTTATCTTTAATATAATGATATGAGGAAGTTCCCTTTTATAAAAGAGGTGAGGGGCTCTTCAAGAAAGTCTTGAAATATTAAATAGTTATAAATTAAATTACGAATAAATTGATAAAAACTCATTTAATTCCAAGATAATATGATTATAGATCCAATACCCATTATAAAATAATTTTTATACAATTTTTATATACTTTTTTATCCTTATATTTTTTGATTAACACTTATTTTACCATTTTTAATCTTATAGTAATATCATGTTATTTACACTTTGTGGGTTATTGTAAATACCTTATCATGTCAAACGATCCAATAAAAGTAATTTATTATATATTTGGTCTTATCTTAACCATTTTTATGAATCTTATATTTAGATGAATTTAATATCATTTAGTAAACAATTTTATATTTTAAGTTATGAATTTTCTCAATTTTTGACATTATTCATACTTGAGTTTTTTTCAAATATACAACCAATTGATTTCTTCTAAAACCATTTAATCAATTGTAAAAATTCATATTAACATATATAATTCATGAATGAAATTAATTATGTCGAATAATATTTATAATGTCCTTTATTTGAATCCTTTATAAATGAAGGAATCACTACATCAATATTGTGTCATAATTTAATTTATTTATTTAATGTCAAGCAATTATAAATAAAATATCATGATGTAAGAAATATTTTTATATTTATAATTACTATTTATATTCTATGATAAGAATTATATAACCCCATAAAAATTGTTTTTGTTAGAAGATACATGTTTATGTTACTTTTTTCTTTACTTTAAATTAATTATTATAACATGTCATTATCACTTCCAAGTAGATCCATGAGGCCCTAAAATCTCCCCAAGGATTCCCATGGTCGTCCATATGTCATAAAATAGTATTAGGACCCATTTTAGGGTAGTTTTATATTAATATAATATTATTTTAAACCCTTATGTAACTTATTAACCCTTTTAACCAGAGTAAATAAAAATAATTACCAATGTAACTATTCATAATTTTCCAAAAATAAAAGTTACCTATTTATAAAATTTGGAACTCATGATTCAAAATATAGAATCCATTTTTATGAATTCAAAACATATGATTAAAATAAATTAATTTAAAATTTATTCGTGTTGTCAAAACCACAAAGCTGGTTTTTAAGATGTAAAATCTATCAAAAGATTGACATGTGTTTATGTCCAATTTAATAGTGAAATTACTTATAATGAACAAAATTGGATTACATTATAAAAAAATAATCCAATTACACTTTAAAAATAATTAAAATTAGATTCTAACTATTTAAATAAATTAGCTGAAAATGTCTATTTTGAATTAAAATGCAGTGGATTTCACTATTCATTAAAAATTGAACTCTAACAAAAATATTACCAAAGTAAATTTTTATGTCCCACTTCTATAGAAGTAGTATATTATGTCAAATAGAACATTTAAAAGGGGAAAACTATATTTAAAAATGTTTATCCTTTAAAAGTTGGTAAATTTTCATTTTTAGAAAATACTTATTTTATCCAACAAAATGAATTTGTTCTTATATTATATCTAGAAAACATATAAGATGAATTTAAAAAATTAAATTGAATATATATAAAATATCATTCATTAAATATAAATCCATAAAAAAGTGAAATGATTTTATAAACCTAATTATTCTCTTTGAAATAGGTTTTTATTAAAATGCAACTTTTATATTCAATTGGTTTTTATTTCCATTTATAATAAATTTTGTAACCAATGAATCACTATTTAAACATATTTAAACCATATTTGAAAATTTATTTGTTACTACTAATTCAAACCATTCCAATGGCTATGACTTAATGGCCATTTAAAATAATAATATTATTATTGTATTATTTTTTGGTATAACTCAATGTTGTGTGCAATGTATGATTTCAGAGAAACTTGTTGTTGCGTGTCATTTATGCTATCAGAAAAGGAATCCCCTTTAACAAAAAATTAAAATCTAATTCGTAAATATTAATATAAATGAAAATTTATTATTATATAAATTCATGGGTCATTAAATCATTCCCCCATTTTGGAAATTGTTTCCTCATAATATTTAATTTGGGCTCTAAAACTTCATTAAAAACCCACCTTCGAAAAGGGGGTAATAAAACTACCACATTAAAAGAAATAAAGAAAAGTACAAAATTGTTACCTGAGATAACACATACTAGGGTTTTATGTTGGAAAATATGGATATGCATAAAAACTAAGTGTCATGTTTTATGGAGAGCGATAGAAAACATGATTATGATAAAGTTAATAACTAGAAAACCATAAACTTATGATTGATTAAACGGTCTTTCATTTCCTAGTAGGAAATGTAAATGGAGGAAATTATATTATGGTCCTTTTCATATAGTTGGGGATTTATTTTACTACATATAATATGAACAAAAGGAATCATAATTACTTGTCATGTAGAGCTTCGTTCTTTGAAAAATATCTACCAAAAACATATATTTTCTAAAAATGATGAGTATTCAAGATGACTTGGTCACACCTAAGTCAACAGAATAACCATCTAGATAATATCATAGTCCAAAAAAGATTCACTATATATTTCTGTTATATTTATACATTATCTCAAAACGAAAATGTTTATTAAAAGATCATATACTCCCAAAAAATAATAATACTTTATAAAAATAAATATTACTCTTAATCTCCAAAATAAAAAAAAATACCCAAAGTTAAAAAAAGACCATTCAATAAACAAATATCCTTAAAATTCATCAAAATAATCCAAACTAAGATTGAAACCAAAAATTCAAAAGGATTTTACCACATAGTCTTCCATGATAAACCTTAGCATTCATCTCTAAATAACATCGACTACTCTTAATGTGTCGTACATAAATGTAATTAACCAAATCATATACTATCCTTGAGAGGTTAATCATTTCCATAAATTACCCAAATAACCTTATGTCCATAGGAAAATCATAAATTCTTTCAAAATAAAATTCATCCATTAATCCTCAAAGGAAATCCCAAATAACTATATTTTTCTTAGGCATATAGTGTTCCCTAAAGAGAAAATATCTTCTAAAATAACATTTATTACATAATTATCAAAACATTTTCCCATAATAATGATATCCATTTGATAATACTAAATTTCCCAAATTCGACTTATTATTGATCCATAGAATCATTTACCTAAATATAATAATTTATACTAACTAGGGACTTCACATAGTCTAGTGGTAGGTGACAAATCCAGGTTGCACTTTGGTTGTGGGATTGATTCTCTCAACTTTGTACAATATGGAAGGTTATTACACGACCTATGTGTTTTACTTTTTCAAAAAATATATAATTTTATAACATTAAAAAATGAGATAAATCATTAAAAAAATAACATATTTTAACCTCAAATGTTATCTCATTCCTCGCATTTTTCATCCCAAATATTAATAACCATTTATTTCCTCAAAGGTGAATGTATCTAAAAAATTAACATTAGTCACCTTAATATTTTAGATAAAAAATACTAAAATGGGGTTTCTAATACATTAGACTTATGATATTACTTAAAATTATAAACCCATGATGGTATCCCTAACCCTTAAGAAAACATCATAATCTCCAAAGTTGTCTAAGACTTTTCTCTAATACCAACTATAATGCCCCGACCTTAAACATTACATAATCATGATTTTTGATCAAAAATTTACTTTATGTGACATTGAATAAATTTTCAGGTTTATAGGTTTAGATAATTAGGCCATAACTATTACATTACATCTCAAAAATTAAAAAGTAGACAGTTCTACTCTAACTAATTTTTACACAATAATAAAACTTCATAAATAAAACAACAATTAATTTCTTGATAAAAATAATATTGAATTTTTTTTTCTTACCAATTATTATACCCGGTGAAATTTTTTTTAAAAACATGGGATGAGCTTAAAAATATCATTATGGATTATAAAATTAGGAAATAAACTTTTAATCCATCAATATTTAAAACCCATGAAAACATTTTTAGAAAATCATTCTTTTCACCATTAAAACAAAAACTCTTCAACAATATATATCATATCCTAATATTCTTAAATAAATGCATTTAGATCACAAATAATAGGGTAAATTTTGGAATTTATAACATACATTATAGCTATCACAACTACATAGAATGTAACCATAAAGGTTATGTATGGAATACACATCAAAATATATTCCCTAAATATCATAAGAGAAAATTAATCGTTTACCTCTATCACATTACCAAATGCATTAGAGAGTTATCATGAGCACACCCGCCCTCAGTTTATTAAGGAACCACTCGTATAGATAATCTAACATAATCATTACACATAAAAACAAGCATAAATGAAAGGTAACATTTCTACTTTCCAATCAAAATATATATTTTGAAGATATTGACATAATAAATCCTTCATGAAAACAATTTTTCAATATAAAAATATATAAAAAGGGTATATATTTTTTATATTTACTTTAAAAACATTAATACTTGTATAAGAATCCAAATATCTAATAATGCCTGCGGTGGCAGAAAGGCTTGTGTCACCGTAAACGTTAAAATGAAACATACCTTTTTTGATTTCGTAAAACAATTCAAATAAAATTATTCATTTTGAAAAAAATTGAATGAAATTAAAAGTCAAACAGTTGATTATGTACCTTATAAATAAACGTCGTGTATAAATCAAAATATTCCTCAATGAAATGAGATTAAGACGAAGTCCCTTACCTTGAATCTGATTTGTCCCGTTCGTTCTTTAATTTCTGAAATAATAAAAATAGGTAATTTATAATTTAATTAGAACAATAGTCATTTTTATTATTCCTTTTAGATAACTTATTACCATGTTATAAAAATTTCATAATTATTTAAGTTCATATTGGTCATTTTTTTGATATTCGTTACTTAAGTAGAAAATGAACTTGTTTAATATAAATTTCCTATGTGCTAATAATTCCATCAACTCGAAAGTAATATTCCTGATTTAAATATTATATATATATATATAGTATATATATTTTTTAGATTATTCTATAATATTTGGAGATAACAAATGAAATGTACTATTCTTAGAGATGTTAGGTCGTACGTATTCATGAACGTTACTTTAATTTCATTGTCATATTAATGGAATGAATAGAAAATTATACATAGGTATATTATAATTAAATTATAGTACATAAATTATATATGTTATATAATTTCATTAACTCCATATTTTATATGATTAATTTATGGTATGAAAGATTTATATCAGGTTGAGGGGGCAGTAGTCAACACTTCCTCAAATGAAATTATCGTATTTACACATCATAGAAAGCATAAAGGTATGTTGTAAATTTATATTACAGAATAATAGAGACAATATAAATATAATATATATCATATATATATACAGTTCCACTATAATGTACTCCATGATAGGTTGTATGAGAAAATTGAACAATCATCGTTTCATTGGGTAGTAGCTCATCGTACATCGAAATAGTATATTTGTATCCTTTAAATAGAGGTGTGTGTAAGTGTAGTCTGAATAATTCTCATAAAAAAATCATATTATATTTATAATAATTGTCTCTTTATGTAATTATATAATAATAATAGCATAGGTAGTGAAGAAGGAAAACAAATGAAAGTAACTAGAGAGAAGACATTACCACAAAATCTGGTGACGTCTTTTGATTTTAGCCAAAAGGATTTCTTGAACCGCCTTCTACCGAAGGTAATGATTCTAGGATGAATGAATTTATTATAGAAATATTATTGGATAGAGACTTCAAGAACTAAAAGGCTTTGTAATTGTGAGATAAAGGGAATAAATAGTTCCATTTTATATAAGAGGCTAGAGGCACTTTAGGAAAGTCTGGAAATATTAATTTATTATAGATTTATTTCTATTAAAAATGATCCAAAACTCATTTAATGTGAATATAAGATGATTTTGGTTCAAATAACCATCATACAATAATTTTATAAAAGTTTTGAATATTTTTTTATCCTTATCTTTTTGGTATAACCCTTATTTTACCCTTTTTAATCTTAAAGTGATATCATGTTATTTACACATTGTGGGTTACTGTAATTACCATATCATGTCAATCAATCCAAAAAAAGTAATTCATGGCATATTTTGACTAATATTAACCATTGGTGTGAATCTTATATTTCAATGAATTTAATATCATTTAATAATCTATTTTATATTTTCAGTGGTCACTATTCATACTTGACTTTTTGACAAATTAATAACAAATTGATTCCATCAAGAAAACAAATGAATAAATCCTAAAATATCATATTCACCTATATAATTATTTTATGACATAAATTATATTAAATAATATTTATTTAATATTTATAATATCATTTATATGATTCCTTTTTTAATGAAGCAATCACTTCATCATCATTGTGTCATAATTAAATTTATTTATTTAATGTCTAAAAATTATAAATAAAATATCATGAAGTAGGAAATATATTTATATTTATAATTACTATTTATATTTAAATATAACACGTATATAACCCCATATAAAAACATTTAGTAAGAATATACATATTTATGTTTTCTTCCTCTACTTTAAAATAATTATTATAACATGTCATACTCACTTCCAAGTGGATCCATGGGGTCCTAGAACCGAACCAATGATTTCCATGGTTGTTTATATTTCATACAACCTAATTATTACAACTTTAGGTCAGTTTTATGTTATTATATTATTATTTGTTTACCCTAATTTATCGTACTTTCCATTTTAATCGTGGAAAATAAAAATAATTATTGAAGTAACTATTCATAACGTACAAAAATAAAAGGTATATAATTAAATAATTTAGACCTAATGATTAAAAATATTGAATCCATTTTTACACATTCAAAACATATAATTCCCAATAATTGATTGAAATTTAATTCCAGTTGTCAATACAATATAGCGGTTTCCAAAGAAGTTGAAAATGTCAAAATATTGATATATGTTTATGTCCAATTTAAAAGTAAAATTTTTTCCAAAGTCCAAAACTGTAATAAATGATAAAATTTAATCTAATTACACTTTAAAACACATTAAAATAACAATCTAACTGTATAAAAAATTCAATGAAAAGTTATTTTTGAATTAAAATACCATATTTTTCACTATATATTAAAAAAATGAACTTTAAAATAAAATTACCAAAAAAATAATTAAAATAAATTTTTATGTAACTATTCTATATAAGAAGATTTTTTTGTCAAATATAACACATAAAAATGACAAAATATAGATTTAAAAAGTGTTCTCCATCAAAAGGTGGTAAATCAACATTTTTTAGGAAAAATAATTATTTTATCTGAAAAATTGAATTTGTTCATATATCATATCTAGAAAACATATATGATTAATTTAAATCATTAAATTGAATATATAAAATATAATTTCCATTAAATAAATATCCATGAAGATTGACCATTTTATATACACAATTATTCTCTTTTAAATAGGATTTCATAAAAAGACATCCTTTATATTCAATTTGTTTTTATTTACATTTACAATAAATTCGGTAACCAATTATTCATTATTTACAGATGTGTAAACCATATTTCAATATTAATTTGATACTATTCATTCCCTCTATTCCAACATCTAGGCACTAACTACCATTTAAAATAATAATATTGTTATTGTATTTTTTCTGTATAACTCAATGTTGTGTGTAACGTATGATTTCAGAGAATCCCAGTGTTACGTGTCGAGTAAGATATTAGAAAAAAGAATCCTCATTAACATAAAATTAATATATTATTCAAAAATATTAATAGAAATAGAAAATTATTACTATATAATTACCTAGGTCATTAGTGTTCTACTAAACTAGCAAGATATTAAAGAATGTGTAGAACCAGAATCAAATAGTACATTTTCTATTCTCCAATTAATAACTAGTGTACCAATCACAAAATCTTTGTCTGGATCCACCAAAGATATATTGAAATCATAATCCCTTCCTTGTTTTCTTGTAGTTTGTTATTGATTGCACCCAACAACCCTCAGCTTAGCTAAATTGTTCGTATAATGCCCATGATCCTTGTAGTTATAACACTGTACTACGGGCTGACTGTTAATTTAAACCTTCCTTTCTTCTCCCAGATTAGTGTAATATTTTATATCTATTCAGTAGTTTAAAAAAATATGTCTCAACTTACAAAATTTTTAGTAATTATTGGTTCCCTTTAGACAGTTCCCAGGATTCTTCTTCCCATAAAGTTTACACGCGGGATGATTGGGCTTCTTTCCATTATGGAATGTATTTGTGGAACCACAAACATTAGATTCCATTTTCCTATTTTTTTCACTGGTCCTATGATACCCCTAGAGTCTTCTTTCTCTATTTAAACTATAAGGGTCCAATAGACAATATCATCATAGTTGTATAAGTCTTGAATTTCCAGTTCTTTTCATAGACACATATTTCTTTCACTAAATAAGTGATCCAACATGCTTTTGGTGTTAATGACAAGGCCAAATGAATACCTTGAAAGGCTTGTAAAGTCTTCTTCAGATGCCCCTATTGACTCATCTTCCTTCTTCTTGAGTTTTAAGAACCCTGTTTCCATCTTGAGATGTAGGGGTAGTGGAAAATGTTTATTAAAAAAATTCTCTAGAATTACTCCCAATATATATAATCTATTTCCTCAGGGGGCTTCATATTCTTGATGAGTTTCCACCATTGATCAACTTCCCCAACAAAATTATAGACCCATAGTATGAATTTCTCTTCTTCAAAGCATTGGTGAATAGATTATTACTTTTCAATTGAGTTAATCTATTATTATATGAGGACGGGATCAGAAGATCTACTAAACAAGGGAGGCATTTTTGAATGAAGGATTCAATGACAACATTCATTTTATTAGAGGATGATGGTGTTCCAAATGATTCAAGTTATTATACATAATTTGATCCAACTAAGCATGTATTTTCATGATGTTTTGAGAACCCATCCTCATCATATCAGGCATATAATTAGAGAAATATTTACATTCCCTATCACATTGATTGTTATCATTTGTTCTTCTATTTTCAACCATTAATTAGTAAATGGAACATAAAATTAGAGGGATTGAATACATAGATATTGAGCATAAAAAATAAAACATTAAACATAAGAGGATTAACCTGAAAAGGAGAAGTATGTCATAAATTGTGATTTCCTATCTTTTAATCTAGGTTATCCTAGATCTATTTCATAACATATACTCTTATGGAATTTTTATCATTACCTTGATAATGGTTTGTAACAAAATCGTGAATTACATAAGAATATCCCCCAAATACTTTCAAACCAAGAGTACATCAAGGCCCATTTTCATGCACCAGTTCTCATTCGATCCTAGCTCAATGCGGTGTGTTTGGGATATACACATAGATACATATGTTTCAGAGTCACCTCTATATGTTTGTATCTAGATAGGGATGAATTTTCTTCATAAACCAATTACTCTATATTCACCATAATTTATGGGTGTTTTCATATAATTAGTCTCATCCTTGTGGCTCTTACTAAATTTCTATATTCATAATCTCTAATATTAATTAGACCATACACTATTACTAACTATAGATACCCCATCCTTTTACATATAATATTATATAATTTTAATCATAATTATACATGATAGTACAATCCAAGGATTGTGAAGTCTAGTGTCTTGGAAGACTAGGTACATAAAAATTAAAACATGGGACTAAAATAACTTTTTTATATAATATTCATTGAGAGCTCCTTACATCCTTTGAGCCCTTAAACCTCTGTAGGGTACCCTGGGGATCCTATGAATGAAGGGATTATATCAAAGCCTTGTAAGGAAATAAACATTACTATAATAATTTAGAACAAGGCCTATAGATCATGACATAATGATATAAAATGGCATATTAAATCAAAGAATATAAACATGGGATAATATCAAAATGAATTCATAATAATTTGGAAGCAACATAAATCTTGACTTTAGAATGATTCAAGGCTCGTGGAACATATAGGATCACAATTCTAGGTTAACCATCAAGACCGCTGGACATGGTATCACAAGTCAAGGCTAACCGCTAATATCATTGCACATAATGTCTCATGGGACTCAACTTTACCCAATCCATTGGAGCTCTATCTAGGATCACCCGTATTAACATTTCATGAATATGTTTACCACATAAATAATCATACATAATAAATCATACATAAACATAAGGGAACCAATATAAATAAATGGGTATCACATTCATGTCATAAAGTAGAATGAATGGGAGTATCATAAAATATTCCATGACAGAAAGTAATTAAAACATACATGCACATTAATAAGGTAAATAGGAAATTAGAATGGTAATTAATGTAAAATATAAGTGAAATCATATAAGAAGAGAATTTATGAAATTATTATCAATAAAACATTTTTGTGTGGTTTTAAAAAAAAGAAAAAGACCATTTAAAATCAAATAGGGAATAATCAATCATATAAAACCACAAGTGAAACTAGAATATTTTCATAATAAAAATTATATTTTTTTGAAAAACAACGGTGGATTAAAAAATGGTAGATTTCACTTGAAATTGGGTAAAAAAATTGAAGTTCCCTTAAAATAGGTTTGCTTATTGGGAGGTATTGAAGAGGGAATCACTTAAAATCATGTATATCCCTGAAAGAGAATGAGGGGCGGATCATAAAACGTGAGTTTGGAGCCTATAAACAGTATGTATAATTTGTACATAATAAAAAAAAAAGAAAACATAATTTGGGGAAAAAGAAACATAGAGAAACCCCATGGAATAAAGGATGTTCGGATAGAATCCCATACAAAATATCAACATTGTATCGGGTGTACTTAGGAGGGCTTAATGAGAGAGAAATGGATTTCTCATCTTTTCCACATCATGATGGAAATATAGGTAATGTTATAAATCATACCCCATAATTAATAATTACATGTAAATGGGTATAAGATATATTATATTCTCAAATAAATGTGACAAATAGAGGATCTGTTACCTTATGTTCGATGGTGTTCTTCGCTTGATATTAATGACCCCTTGATTTTATCTTCTTTGAGAGCCTATTAAAGGGAGAGTATTTGGTCTTTTGAGGAGACCAAAGGATGATGGATGTATGGGAAGATCTTTGGGAGATATTTGGTAAAATTTTAGGGAAAGAACAAGGCTTGATAGGAGGGAAGCGAAGAGGTTAGTGTGGGTGGTTTTTATAGTGGATGGGTGGAGGGTTTTCTTAATATTTTAATCATTAGTTTGATATTTTTTCAGAAGACAAGAAATATTAATAATTCATATGACAAATAATAGTAATATGTGTATGTGAGTTCAAACTAATGTCCATTTAGATCAACCGTGACTCAAGCATGATGCAGAAATTCAGGTTCTAGCATTTATTGTGAATTATCATATTTTACTATTCATAAAAATTCATGTATTTTAGAAAAATCCATAAAATTAACCTTTACCGTTTTTAGAAATCTAGAATAAAAAATTTAAATCCATGTTTCAAAAATATTTTTCAGTATTTTATTAATTTATTTTTAATTAAAATCAAAATTTATTTTAAAAAAATAATACTATAACAGATTCTGTAATGCATTCAAAAATTACACGAGGTCTTATAAAATTAACTTAAAACCAGAATCCATAAAATTGTAAATTTAAGAAAACATTTTAATAAAATATATTTTCTTTTAAAATAATAAATTAATTGAAATTTATTATTTATGACTTATAAAAATACCAATGCTTTTACTATAGTCATATTTTCAATTATAAGATGCCTTAATTCTATTTATACATTCATGGATGATGTTACTATTCTTTTGGATGATTTAATATTTTTAAAGGTCATATTACTATTCATAATAATTGGTTACAATTCAAAATGATAGGTTATTATTCACCAAAAAAATTATGTTTGTCTAATCGGACTCCTACAATCACTGATCGCAACAGTGGGGGTCAGATTTTCGATATTCAGATCACAAAAGTGACAATATTATGTTTAATTGTCAAAGTGTACTGAATAGTACATTTTTTTGAAATTTCATTTGATTACATGACATAATTATAAGAAGAAAATTTCGATTGATAAAACATTATTTCATTACGTTATCCGTGCTAATAAAACACTAATAAATGGGATTTTTATTCCCATTTTTTCTTTGATTATGTACACATATATCATCCCTTTTCTTGCACTAATACAATTCAGTGTCATTTAACCACACTAGGGTAGTCGGTGATTATTTTGGTGCTAAAAGGCCTTTTATGGAGTCACTAAATCCCACTTTTTTAGTAGCATATCATAATATCAGCGCACCCACCATGACCCCCCAGGTCACTCCATATCATAAATATCTTAAAAAGATATCTATCTCCTAACCAAAAAATTCGTGTTAACACCCATCACTAAAATGAAGTACCATCCTTTGAAATAATTGTAATCATCTCAAGGCCTCATTGTCCTCCTAGGAAATTCTATACCGGTATCAAACAAGATAGATGGAATAAATCTTGTCTCACTTCCAAAGTCATCCTATGTTGGTCCATTAAACATACTTATTTTTAAACTGCCCAGGTCATATCCACCCAATTCACATACACTAGTGGGATGAACCCTCGTCTCACACCCATTTCAACATGGTTATAGACTTCAAATCACCTTAAGGTATCAAATTCATCCTACATGGTTCCATAATTTCTAATTCATCATATCTATATATACAGAGGTTACTAAGGTACCCATTCTTTGGGAAACTACATTTTTATAAATCAATTAATTCTCACCACTCATGGTCCTGGTATCATAAGTCATATATTTATAATCAATGACCCTTCCATCGGTGGTTGAGACATCACCCAGTGCATAGGGTCTTGTCATTTCTGTTGTTACATTATTCCATTCATTCTTGAGAATTAAATTTTTCTAATAAAATAGTCTATTTAAATAAATGTTCATTAACCCTCAATGGAGGGGCCACGTACCACATTAATATAAATATAAAATCACTTACTAAAGGGTTAATCTTATGGGGACCACATACCTCAATTAAAAAATCATTCCTTTTATAAGATATGACCAACCAACCATGTTCACACTCATCCAAGTCAAAATGGGTTTCATCCATCTATATAAGTCCTTAATCATATTTATAAATCTATAATTAATTATAAACTATCAGCTATTTATTTTAAAATTAATTCCATAATCTAATTAAAATTTATTATAAATCAATTTTATACCTTTAAAGAGAAATAAAACCATAAATAAATGTTAATGATCATTAGGGTGTCATCCCGCCATCTCCGTATTCCAAAACATCAGTTTTTAACTCTTAAATTAATTATTACGACACTAAACTAATTTCACACTCTATTTATTAATTAATTACATTATTATATTAAACATATAGTTAATAAAATATCCCTAAAAGACCATTTTATGTTATAAATTTATCCTCTAAAAAAATTGGCAAACCTTTTTTTAAAAAAATCTTATAATTTTAGTCAACCCGTACACAGGGGGGTTGATGCACATATTTTTTTCATGAATTTTTTAAATTTTAATAAATATATTTAATTGAATTTTAATTGAAAATGTCCAATGTATTCACTGTTTTATTATTTTGTGGTTAAATAAATGATTTGACTAATTTGTTGAAATATAAATGAATTATTTATTTTTGACGAATTTTTAACAAGTGTTTTTTTACTTAAAGAAAACAAATTAGCATTTTCATACTAGGAATACGGATCCAGATCAAGAAATGTGCAAAATATTAGGACTAGAATGACAATGAGGCACAACCCCATGTACAATAGTACTAAGAGTCCCACTGAGCATGTTCATGGGCTAGTACAAGGCCCCCTGGGCACATGATTTTTTTATTTTAGTGTAAGAGGGATCTCATCCCTACAATGGGTCACTAAAACCATGATTCATGCATCTAAGATGATATGAATGTGACCTATGAATTTAAAAAACATCGTAGGATGAATAATCATATGGCACAATTTATCATTTATCCAAATGATGTTGCTTCAGATTTTCTCACTTTAACCAACATAGAAAGACCCCACTAATAACTTCTACTAATAAAATTCACTGTACAGCAAGTGTAATAACTAGAATCCTCCACTGTTGTCAACTTGAGAGCATGAACATCGCCTATCGAACCTCCTTGAGGCCTAGGATCACTCAATAATTTGAATGGAAGATCTGAAGACCACCATGAAACCTAGTTTGAAGGATAAAATCTTATGCATGATTAAAGGGAGTAACACATGGTATTCTCCACCATGTAGAAGGAATTTATTATTGAGTTTTTTGATATCATTCAAGAGGTAAAGGATCCCTACATCATTGTATGTGAACCCATGGATTGATATGGGTATTAAGGAGGCTGATTTCTCACCTACAAGCCACTACTAAATTCCATACATGAGGAAGGTTGAGTTCACACCATGAATGAAGATGAAAACATGGTTCTTCTAGAATACAAAAGTATTAAAGATGATCCTAGTATATTATTTCGTTGAATGAACATACATAACACAACCTACGCAAGACCTTCATGTGAAAAATATGAAACCAAACATTTCACATCATGAATAATGATTCATTATGTGAAAACATGGTCAATGAAAAAAAAACATGAACCATGTGATATTTGAGGAATACCTTAAAACTAGGTATTTGTCTCATTATAGATACATTGAAGTGGATTTTGAACATTGGTATTAATGGTTTAAAGAGGATAACTTGGACAAGCAAAAGGGTTTCATTTTCTTATTTAAGGGAGGCATGGATGAAACTAAAAACACACTGGATGATGATAGGGAGGAGGCAACTACTTTGTTTTAGTTTTTTTCTCTTATAGATTTAGGTTTTTTTCATATAAAATCATACAAATATTTTAATTAAATTCTTTTCCTAAATTATCATTATATCTCTCTTTCAATCTACCTATCTTTTCATCATGCTCACTTACACTAACAATGTTGAGTGACTGACCCATCCACTGGCCATTTGGAAGGTTTTCATAGTGTTCAATACTACAAAGTCTTGAATTAGTGACTTCCAAAAGTGGTTTCTAATGGACACTAACATCTTCCTTAAGCTATCATAGCTGGCCCAATGGTAAATAGTTTTAACAACCTCCAAAGGCTGTCACTATAGGCCTTACCTTATAATTTTCTAGTATCGATTGTTGGGAACATCATTGGTGGCCGCCTCAAAGGTCTCTAATGGCTTAGGAATATATAGACTATAGGGACATCCTATTTTGATCGCTAACACTATATGATTATAAAAAACTTTACTAACGGCCAATGGTGGTTACTAATAAGCATGATTTTTGTGAAAAATGCAACATGATAGCTTCTTTCCTGAATAAATCAAAAAACAAAAAATAGTAAAACAAATATATGACATGATAGCTTTTAAAAAACCAAAACAATAACACAACTTGAAAAAATAAAAAAAAAGTCAAAGAGAAAATAATCATCCTCACCAAACCAATGATCCAAATAGCTACATATCTCTTCCAATATTATGTCTTAGTCAGCCTACTCAGTAGATAAATAAAATAATAAAAGAAAAATACTAATTAATATTAACATCAATCATATTTTTCTGGTACCCTCATTAAATCATAGAATCATCGAAGATCTCATTCCCATGCTATAGTCAATTGAATATCTAATGTGATTACATGAATATGGTTTAAAAAACCGAATTCTGAAGTTTTATTTGGAATGAAACTCCACTATTAATGTTATTATCCATCCTAGTGATGATTCTGTATAATGGTGGTTCTTTATTGATGCACAAATATGAGGTCATTGTTCATGTTTTCTCATCGGGATTCACACTACAACTTCACCAGTGTAGTGAACTTGTTGTTTATGGTTCATATTGGAGGCTCGTGATGATTAGTTTGGGATCCACTATTGTTGGTCACATGTTAAAAATATTCAAGCACATCAATTTTTTCTTTGATATCCCGGAGAAAAATAATGATGTTCTTAGGTGTTATTAAAAGTAAAACAAGTTGTTTTTATATATAGTAAAAGTATAAAATAAGTCCATTGATGAAAACCCTTTGTATTCTGAAGAAAAAAATCATAAATTAATTATGCGGGTGGAAGATGTATATGTATGAATTAATCAGAATAATATGAGATCATAAATAATACTCAAGATCATGGAAATATATATATATATATTAATTTAAGTGGGTATTAAATATGACATGCACTAGAAGATGTTCGAGTGTGTATAAAGATGTTTCACACATGAAAATCGAGACCAAAATAACATATCCATGGTTGAAAATTACCAAGATAAGTGTACATGAATAATATTTAAGAGAAATATTGAAATGAAATACATTCTTGAATAAACTGAAATAGCTTTGGATTAAAATTTGGTGTTTAAAATGAGGATTATAGAGAACACTAAAGGATTAAAAACTGATGTCCATGTATCATGGTTTACTAGAAGGAGAATATTAGGATGCTGAGTATTAAAATAAACTGAGAGACTCAATATATTGATTCCATTAGAATCTTATTTTTTTATGTTTTCTAATTGATGTCTTCACACATGCATGAAAGAGAATGATCAGAACAAAAACATAAGCTATTTATTAACTTGATTTGTAAATGTCATAATGACATAGTGAGAGTCAATTACCACGTCAGAGAAGAGATACATTGGATAATGTATAATACATAAGAATAGTTTTATGTTTTAAGAATGGTGAAGAATTATACAGTGGTAATGGCATTGGAAGAATATTGAGTTGTATGAATGTACATAAATCACTTTTTAGAAAGTTATAAAATCAACATGAGAAGATATTTTTAATGTATACAAAGGAAAATGTTGAATATAAGAAGAATAGGAGTTATTGAATGTGGGATAACATGTTATGGTAATGAATTTTAAATATAGACTGTTTTTTGGAAGCATTAATTTATTAGAATATGTGAATTCTATAGAATATGAAGTAACAAAAGAAGACAAATTTGGAAATTATGACTATACTCAATGTAGTGGAAAATCAATAGAGGATGAATATCATATTTTCATGACAACAGTTGTAGTGATGTCACAGATGTAAAATATAGCTTCTTATATCATAAATAGTTGATTAAATAACACTAGTAGATGATATTTAATGGAAACTACAGTAAACACTAGTCATTCCTAGAATCATATAAATCCAGCACTCTCAATCAATCCTAGAATCGTCTATGATCACATTTCCAAACTATAGGATCTTGAAACTCAAACGTTATTCATTAAATCAGGTTTGAGAAATAGAATACATGAATCTTTGTTTGCAAATAAACTCTCCACACTAAAATGGGATTATAAAGAAAAACAATGATCCTTTAGGAACCACACAATTATTGTGAACATGGTGATATTGATCTATTGAAGATTTAATGTGTCCGGTGTTTCTGTAGAAGAGAGTAGGTTAAAGACACTCCATAGAACATAGTGTTTTGAGTTGGATAATTACCTAGGTAATATAGGGACAAGTAAAATAGAGAGGAGGTGTGGTCCACCCTACGATGGGTAAACTGTCATACGAGAGTGGGTGAGCTAGTATATGTGTGTGTAATTTGAGAGAGGGTATAACTAGAACTTGTGAGGATGAGAAGTATCGGTATTTTCATTAGATTATTATATGGATGAATTGGTAGCATTTCCAAATATATTGTATAGGAATATAGATTCCTTGAAATTTTTAGGTGTAAATCCCTTGTAGTTATTTTGTTATCATGGTTAGTTTTGGTGGGCATGAACAATTGGATGCCCTTCCATAGAGACATCACCTAGAGTTTCTAATGATGGTTCATATTATGGTTCTATATGGTCATATCCATGATGGTTTTAGGGGGTAGATGCTTCTCAATCATGTAAAGACTCTCATTTTGGGATTGATTGTGTTTTAGGCCATAAAAACAGTGACATTTTATGATTTTTTTTAAAGAATGCACCATGGTTATTCTAGGATGATAAGATTGATATCAACTGGGACCATATTTGGTATGTGTTTTCCTTAGGTTTTATTGTGATGGTAAAAATCCCTCTATGTTGATTGGTATCATAATAAATAGATCGGAGTGTGGTGACATGGTAATTCACACATGATCCTACAAAAGTGTTTCCTGGATAATGGAGAGAATAGGTTTTCAGGGGTGACACATGCTTGATATTGGAACATGTCTTGAATTTTCTCGAATTTGTGGTGTTAGATAATCCAAAGAGTGGTATGTTCACCATTTTCCATTGGAGGGTATGACCCTCGACAAGGATGTAGTTCATGAGGATTTAGATGTGGCAATTACTATAGAGCTTAGGAGAAGTACCGATTACTGATTCATCTTGGCTCTCTTGTATTGGTCAGTTGAGAACATCCCGTCAATACATGTAGTAATGGATAAGTAATGGGAATTAAATTTTAGTGTTTTGATTCATCAGCGTTATGGTAAGGAAACCTTATTCTAGGCTGTGTATTATCGATTGAAGATGTATGACCCTATGTTTTTATGGATGTAGGGGTGATGAGACCAATCCCTCATGGAGAATTTTTATCATCATGATTTTTATTTTGATGAATTTTTTAATAATATTCAAGAAACACTCATGTGTTGATGTGTAACATAGAATTTTCTATAAAATTTAATTCAAAATGGAAGGCCTTGGGATATGTTAAGAAATATCTCAAATGATTTTTAGTTTAATTTGTTACCCATTTAAAGGAAACCCAAAGTTTATATGGGCTTTATAATAGTAAACTGATAATTGAACTATCTATATAAAGGGTTCTAGATCTAACTTTAATAAATTTAAGATGTGACAGAATATAGTTGTGTAATGGTGAGACAATGACATTGAGTGTAACATCCCAAGTAAGTAATGAATAATAGATATTTTTATCTATGTCTATTAGTGAATTAGATAGTGTTTTAGAGTCTTAAAATGAGAAAAAATCCAATCTTAAGCATGGAATACACTAATATTTTAAAAAGATTGTTTTACTGCCTTTTGATAAAAACCATTTTAAAATCTATCTTTTGAAAATTTTGTAAGCTATGTTTTTCAAAATAAACTTATTCTCTATGATTGGGACATCAAAATTTACTTTGCGTGAATTTTTGGTATTTTTCCGATAAAGTTCATTTTTTAATGAGTAGTGAAAATGTTGTATTTTAATTCAAAACCTGTTTTTAATATAATTAATTTATATGATTAGATTATCTTTTGAATTGGTTTTAAAGTTAAATTAGAATATATTTTTACCATTTAATCAAATTTTGGTCACTGGAATCAATTTCACTTTGAAATTGGACTTAAACTAGTGTCAATATTTTGATACTTATTGTTTCATAAAAACACGCTATTTGTCATGACAGCGGGAATTAATTATTAAATTAATTAATGTAACTTATATGATTTAAATTTTGTAAAATAGTCATCATTTTTGAATTCAGAATATCAAATATATCTTAGTGTAATGTTTTGGTATTTTTCTGAAAAACTTCAATTTTGATGAATAGTGAAACCACTAAGTGGTAGTTAAAGAAACTGATTTTTCATTTAAATGAAACATTTCCACTTCTGTGATTTGATTTTCAAAAATATGACATACATGGTTGTCATTAATAAGTAAAATGTGGTTCAATAAGATTAAAATAATTTTTTGGTGATTAGTAACTTTTATGTTTTTAATCGCGATTAGAGGTAATTAATGCAATTTAAGGAAAAAATGATATTATAATAAAAGTAAAATACCTAGACAAATGTCCTACCCTTATTGGATGAGTCATGGCCGACCAAGACAAGCCATGGGTCAACTTGGGGTCCCCATGGAGCCACTTTGGTAGGAAAATGACATTAATATCTTTTTATTTAATGTTAAAATTAAAATGACACAAACATGAGTTGTTTTACTAAAACAATTTTTAAATGGGGTTATACAAGTCAGATTTTTTACTATAAATATTCATTAGAAATATAAAAATATTTCCTACATCATGATAGTTTTTTTATAATTTTTAGACATTAAATAAATTAAATTATTTATGACATCATGATGATGCAGCGATTACCTCATTAATAAAGGATTTAAATAAAATGAAAAGATAATGTAAAATATATGACCTACACATGTCCAAAACCTATTGGATGGGTGGATTTCTAACCCCTATCACATTACCCTCGAATTATATCAATGTGGGACCTTTTTAATGCGAAACTCATTTTAAAATAAAGTAACATTTCTTTACTTTCCAAGAGTGCCCCTCCTCTCCTCTTATAAAATGCCCCCACCTCTACCTCCTTACCCACACTTAAAAAGCCTTTGGATCGGCTAACCTCTGCCCATTTTGTCTCTCCACTTCCCTCTCTTACTCCTTTAAGCCTCACTTTGGGCAGAATTCTTCCCAAGTAAGCCTTTGTTCTCAAACCAAAGGGAGTTACCCGATTTTAAGGTAATGTCTTCACTTGTGTTCTTTTGTTTTATTTTGCTTCTCCAACCCCCTAAACTCTTTTTATTCATTTCTTTTGTAACAATACCAGTATCTTCCATATACTAGGATGTTGTTATAAGAATTATTCTAGCTACACTTACACACACCTACATCTAATGGTTAGAGAACATACTGTTTCTGTGGATGGTGAATTTCTGCCTCCCAAAACGATGATTGTTCAACATTATTTTAACACCTTAAAAGGTGGCCATTAAGATGACACTATATTTATATATGATATATAATATTTTTATGTTTTCCTAAAGCTTCTGTATTTTCCATTTTTGTCATACCTTTATGGTTTCCATTATGGGTAAACATGATATCTTCATTTAAGGAAGTGCGGACTACCGCCCCCTCAAAGTGATTTGATTCGTTAATACCATATGTGGGATGGATAAATAATGGAGTTATGATATTATATATGATATTACACTGGAATTATAATATACCGTTATATAATTATGATTCCATTTCATAAAATACGAAATAGAAATGGAAGCAGCGTTCATGCGTACGTACGGCTTACCGTCTCCATGAACGGTGCATTTCATTTCTTACCTCTAAATGTAATATAATATTATAAATTCATGAATGTACAGGATATATATGATATATATGATATCTACATCATGAATACCATTCTGGATGTAATGGATACATGAACAACTTGTAATTATAAAGGGTTTATTTTTGACTCAAGTACCAATGATCGTTAAAACAACCGTTATTAACTTAAATAATTACATAGTGTTCATGACAAGGAAATAAGGGATATAAAAGGAATAATGAACTTGGAAAAGGTTCTTAAACACGTAGAAATTATCTCAAGTTTATTATTCAGGAGATTAAAGAACTACTGAGTCATGTCGGGCCCGAGGTATGGGACTTCGTCTCAATCTCCTTTCATTGAGGCATATTTTGTTTTATACACAACCTTCTTTTATACAGTGTATAAACCCCTTTAACTTTTATGTTTATTCAAAAGGAATATTTTTTATACGAAGGGTTTACTAAATGACAAAAGGGAATGTTTTTTCATACGTATGTGGTGACAACGACTTCTCCGCCGCCATGACCATTATTTGAGTTTCGTCTTCCTCTACAAGTCATACCTTCTTTTTAAGGAAAAATAAGTACCATGTTTTACTTTTTTTTTGTTTTGGTATTTAAAATGGTTTTGATAATGTTTTTATTATATCATTGTTTTATTGATATCTTGTGATTGAAATGTGGAAATGTTCTGTTTCCTTTATGCATGTTTTATGTGATAAAATTATGTTGTGGTTCTTGGGAATTATTATGAAGACGGGTGGTTCCGTGATAAACTAAGGACGGGTGAGCCCGATATAGCTCTCCAATGCATTCGGTAATGCGAAGGAGTGAAACGTTAAGGTTTATCCGAAGAGATTTAGGGAATATACTGTTATGGGTATTCCAAACGTAACCAAGAGGGTTACTCCCTACGTAAGAATGTTATGAATGACTCAAGTTACCTTTATGTCTTATGATTTCTATGATTAATTCAAGATTTGATGAGGTATGTTAAAGTTATTATGTTTTATGGGTAAAGTATGATTTCATTCTTATGTATATATGTACCCATGTTTCCTTTCCATTTTTTTATATCCCTTGCTGAGCTTTTTATGCTCATCCCATGTTTTTGAAATGTTTTTCACAGGTCCAGGGAAAGGTACATGATATGATGATAGTGTCAAGGAAGTGTCAAGAAAGAATTCATGTTTTATTTTAAATATGTTTCCATTGATGGGAAAAATGAATACTATCATTTATGTAACCACTTTGTTTAAATGTGGAATGTAATGCATGTTTTATGATCTAATTCTCTAAAACTCTAAAACTGAAAAGATCCTCAAGGTGTAATCTTGTAATAACTCAAGATTAAGTAATTTTTAAGGCTGGGGCCTTATATTGAGTATTGGTAATATCAATATAAAGGTAGTACATGATTCTACAGATCTATATAAAGGTATATTTGAAACAATATGGGTTATATAAGGGTCGTTTTTTAGTTGAGTTAGATGCATAAAGATAACCCATAACTAATATCTATTAACTAAATGTCATCTGGAGGTTTCATTGGGGAAATATAGACTATGATTTATGTTAAAGAAACTCTGAATAACTAAAATCTACCTAATTGTAACTATGATAAACTAGGACTTTCACAATAGAAATGAGAAAGTTATGAATGTAATATAAGGGTTATCTTGAAGTTCAGTAAAAGAATATTTAGTTGTGTAAAGTTGACTCTAGCCTATGAAATTTTATGATTGATTTTTAAGGATTCATTTCAAATGAAAGATATGTTAGAATGATTTTTTATGGTCTATTCATTACATTTTAAATAATTAAAATAATAAAAATAGATTGTAATCCTAGATTCTTATTGTGAATAACTATACAACATTAATTAGTTAAAAATGGTGCTAAGATGAGTAGCTTGTAATAAAAATCAAAGAATTGGGGATAATACCACACTATATTGTATTACCAGTGGGATTTTTAGTGACTCTTTTGAGTTTAGAATTTTCTAATATGAAATGGAAGGTATAAAATTCAAACATGATTTTAGAATTTTCTGTGTTAATTAAAAAATTAGTTGAACCCCAAAAATATAAAAAAATGGCACATTCAATTTGAATGAGAAACCAGAAATATAAAACAAAACACACCTCCTAAATCTGATGCGTCATGCAGGGCATGGATGCTACCTCCTTTAAATGATGTAGAGGACAAAAAAAGAAAAATTATAAATATAAGACAAATAAATTGAATAATAAATAAATTAATAAATTACTGATAATCATTCATTGTATGATCCCCTTCACCAAAACCACAACACACTTTCACGTAGTTCTCTAATATGTATTAACAGCTATATATTTACCTACTCGAAATAATGCATTTTTTCCCTCCCAAACTGTCACATGTTGTGTCATTCCAGTAAAAAATGGAGACGTAGGCTCATCTCGTTAAAATATACAATTAGGATTCCCCATTTCATATGTCAAACTGTATCCATTCCCCTCATGACCAACAATGCAACAAAATATCTCTTCCCTTTGCATAGAAATTTTTTTTGGTCCTCTAGATGGTGTCCTAACTTAGCCTCAAATTTAGACTGTGTATTTTATAAATTTTAATATATATGTACATACATATGTATGTGAATACTGATAATTAGTAAACAAACATACTATAAGAGATGCAACCTCCAGATCATTTTGATCACGAGTCATCATCAACACTGACACTCTATCAGTCGGTGCACCTTTCTCTCGTAACCATATACCAATATAATAAAAATATATAGCACAAAACCATATTAAATAATCTAATATAAAATTGAATTATAAATAAATCTTGTCGAACCTTGGACATGTGATGAGTCCCTAGCCTGTAAGGTGGTCCCGGCAACACCCGATTCTCAAAATGACATATTGTCGCCTTCTATATTAATTAATTCAAGTAAAAAAACAAGTATACATATACAAAATATTCTAAATTTATAAACCAAATTATATATAGATACCATCGCAACCTTATTGGACTAATATGAAACTATCTAACACCACTAATATGGGAGAATCCCTCTCGGGAAACTGTCAAGAATGTTTGGGGCACCAACTCATAGTACCCGGTGATCCCTCTTGACTCTACCTTTATGAAATTTTACATATTTTATGAAATTTTTCCACACACACTAGAAGAAACATAGTAGAATACACTCTCAAATTATTCTATTGAAAATAAAAAATTATGACACATTTTAGTATTTTTTTAGAATAACTAAGAAACTAAAATGATCTTCTTACCTGAATGTCCCTCCATAGTCGATCTAATGTATCCTAGGGGAATGAACCCCAATCATGTGAAATTAATGAAAATATGTTTTTTTCATATATTATATTACCCATCTGGAGAATAAATGTAGGGGTTCCAACTCCCACAGGATGGTATCTCTCATCAAAACATATGTCATGTGTTGTGTCGTAATTCCAATAGAAATTTCCATGACTAGGGCCTCTCTAATAAGAGGAAGAAATGGTAAAGTATGATCCTATTGAAAACAATTTCATGAATAATTAAATATATGTTCATATATATTTTTAACTCATAATTAAAAAATAAACACATTTACATTCATACATAACCTATCTTTTAGACGTAGATCACTGAGTAGAATGAAATGGATCTGGTTCATGTCCTCTTGAAATGTATACAGGCATAGAAATAATTAGTAATTAAATCATTAAATACATATTATAGTGCCATATAATGTGAACTACAAAGGACTTGTGTACTTTTCATTCATTAAGAACATATTTAATCTATTATAAATGGGTGTTGAATTTTTATGATGTTATTTTTATTTATAAACAATATCTTTATAGGGATAACTAAGAGAAAAAATATGGGTAAAGAAGAATGAGGAGGATTTTTATACCATATAGATGATGTAAGAAAATGATGAAGCTCTTGGGAAAACTACAAGAAATTTCATAACATGAAGCAATCGGGTTTCATGAAATATAAAATCCACATCTCAAGTAATATATGTAATAAAAAATTAATTAGAACATCTGTCTTCTAGAGGTAATAGGTAATGGACACAATAAAATTCATTATTTGTGAAAAATTGAATTAAAATGCATATAATTTTTTTAAATATAGAATGATGAGTAGACAAAATAGAATAAATTATTTGAAATTGTTGTCAATAAGTGAGTAGCCCACTTTTGGTTTTTGTTGAACTTTGGGTTTGTCTTGAACTTGTTGTCAAAAATTGAATAGTTATCTCATAGAAATATGTTCATGAATAATTAATAAAGGTTTGTAAATTGTTTTATGTTCCTTATGGGGAATTAGTTGGAGGTTCCCAAGAAAGAAAGAGCTCTATTATCTTATAGATATGTGTATTAAAGTGAATAAATTGATACAATGTACAATGTTTGTACAAATTGATTTCACCGAGTTTGAGGAGAATTAAAATAATAATTTCATGAGGGGTCTATTAAGGTAAAATCCAATCATTTTAATAATAATCTAGACGAAAATATATATAGGACAAATTTGAGGTCATTTAGTTGGCTAGATGTCCCTATGTTATATGGGAATGGGATATTTTTATTGCACGAAATAAATTATCCATATTTAACAAAATACCAGACCAAGATCAACTGCAGACTTCGTAGGCCACAGGAGAAATATCAACTCAGGAGAGAATAAGCGGTGTAAATAGTGATTTGAAGTAATGGCTAGTCCTGGAAAATGGTGTGTGCGGTGAAACCAGAAATAATCTACTATGTGGGGTGACACAGAAGACATGTTCGGTAGTTTGAGCCTAAGGGATTTTGATGAGCCAGTATTTAGTGTCACATGTTATAGAAAAGTGAACACCCCAGTTATGTTTTGGCATGGGACATTGAAAAAACATGCACTATTCACATATTAAAAACCATGTGATGTCGTGAAAGAAATAGTTCCTTTTAGACCATATTCTTACTCACCTGAAAAAAAACATTCAAGATTATAATTCCAAAGTCATGTTCCTCTATTTAAGAAGAAAAGAGATAAAATTTCAATACCTCATTAAATGAGTGTATTATCAAATGAAAATTATGTTCATGCATGCATACAGTGACAATATAATTTTTAGATCATCACTGATATAATTAATGAAGTCATTGGACACTCTAAGTCTGTTTGGATGAAGACCACAAGTTGATCAGAAGATAATCAGGTCAAATAGACAATATATATGTGTTTATTTAAATATATGAATTCTCTAAAAGATTAATGATAATTTTTAAAATGATAAACTTCTAAAAGAATAATAATAACTCATTTGCAAATACAGAAAACTTCCATTGAAGAATAAAAAAAGGAAATAATGCTGATTTTTTGGAACCATAAGATGATTTTCTATAGAGAAGAAATAAATATGACGAGGATATATTGATCCATCCAGTTTCAAAAATAATTTTTTCATGGGTCTTGATACAAGAATCAATGAGGTTAATAGTAAAAAAGAATATGAACATGAATAATGATAATGGTTAAGTCCATGTTGTGAATATCCTAATGCATACATCTGGTAATCATCTATCTATTAGTGTAAGTATGAATCTAGATTACATAACCATAAAAACTTTAAAAAATCAATGATTCTATATATTGAAAATCATAGTTTCCAACCAAGTGTGGAGTAATAAATAATGTTATTCTTCTCCTTTACAGCCTGGTTGGTTTTGAGGAAAAATAAGAAGAAAGACATAATGCATCAATGGAAAAAATCAGTCATCCAATAATTACACACCATTATCAGTAGCTAAGGAACAATGATGAGCATCCAATTAGGATTCCATTTATTTGGATTAACAAGATATCGAAAAGACATCATGCATCAATGGAAAATCATAACCAAGAATACCAATTAGTTTAGTATCGCATTTATTAAATTAAACATTTACAAAACTTGGGGTATATAGATAACATATTGTTGTTATTATTTTTTTATCTTAGTTTAAATATATTTTATGGTTTTTTATTATATAAATATTATAGATATTTTTTTATTTTTCTATAAAAAATTACTTATTTTTACACTAGTTTTTTTCATTTTTCACGCACGTGTATCTCAAATATAGGGATAATAAATATACAAAAAAATAGTTTAATGTTTCATAATAAGTTAAACAACTAAAAAATATTTTAAACAAAATATCAAGAAAACAATCATACCATTTATTTAACATGAAAATTGATCATTCCTCCTACAACTGTCTCTCTAACCCAATGAATAACTTCTTCAGGTTGAACAATGGTGTGTTGATAATGCTCTTGTAAAACAAATGTAATGGACTCGGGTTCATCTCATTCAATTAAAAATACTCCTCGCCTTTCCATTTTCATAGCAAAATACCATTTCTGATCAGATGGTAGGGTAATAAAGAAAACATGTTCTACTTTTGATGTCCAAATGAAATTTTATTAATGAAATCCTTCATCTCTGTATAACATATTGTTAAAACTCCCCAAGTTAAACCAATATTAGTCGACATTACTTCCATAGATTGGATTAAACCAATTACACTTTAACAATATGTATTTCATGTCATGTGCATATATAACTTCAATGATGTCTTTAAATTGACCACAGTAATAACCAAAATCGACAGAGGGATATCCAATTCCACTGTTTTTTGTTACTCGTTTTTCTTCTAAATCTTTAATGTGAAATAGAAATCCATTAGCATCTAAATATTTGTAATGACGTGTAACACCCCGAGATTTTATAAGAAATAATATTTGTAATTTCATTGATGTCTTGTGTTATACACAACACCAAGATTATATTGCACTATATGCAATACCTTTTTATCTTGTATTATACACAAACACTATTCTTGGCTTGTGTTGCCCGCAAGAGAGACCTTACTCAATAGAGTGTGTTGTACGCAATACCGAATTTCAATAAACAACAATATATTGTTATAATATTACTATGAACTAGAATTTATGAATATTATTAACCACATTTTTAATTTTATTACATTATCATTCATCTTACACATTTCTAGAAAACGGTGTGAGAAAAAAGTAAATTTCTCGGATAAAATATGTATTTTTCAAAACATGTAGTTTTGCTGCCTTTTGAGGGCGCACCTAATTTAAATCTATTTGATGACATTTTTATATGTTCAATTTGATAAAATAAACTTATTCATTTAAATAAGGATATAAAAATTAACTTTGGATATTTTTTTAATACTTTTTAGTTAACTTTCATATTTTGATGTATAGTTAAAATATTCTAAATTTTAATTACAAACAACTATTTTCATCAAGATAATTTATATGGTCCATTTATAATATTGAATGTATTTAATGTTTTAATAGAATATATTTTTACCATTTAATATTATTTATGTCATTATCATTAATTTTACATTTAATTCACTGGTAAAAACATTTTAGTCATTTGCAATGTTTTAACTTTTAAAACCTGTTTTCTCAATAGCAGGATTAGTTTTAAATTAAATACCACCACTTCTATGTATTGATTTTGTAAAAATGTATTCTATATTTTGAATTAGTGGGTCCAGATTATGTTAATTGGATACGTTTTTATTTTTGGGCATTATGAATAGTAACTATGGTAAATTTTATTTACCCGAGTTAAAGGTAAATCAGGTAATGAAGGGTAAAAATAATATTATAAAATTACTCTAACAATTTCTTTAATATAATTGGATGATTATATTTGTTCAAAAAACATAATTGGGTAGAAATGGAATCTATTATAACCCAATTTTATGTGATTAATACCTTTTATTTATTTCATTCAATGGAAAGTGAAATATGTCTCACTCAATCATTAATAATTATATTAATTTTAATATAAGTTTATACAGAATATAAATTGGATTATAAATACAAATTTCAAAAAAAAAGTTTTTCTTTATCATGGTAATTTATTTGTAATTTTTAAGAAAATTTTAATTACCTTAATATCTTATATATTAATGATGTAGAAATTATTTATTTAGTGAAAAATTAATTTTATAGTTTTTATTAAAATAATAATACAGATCAAAAGACCCAAAAACATGACCAAAACTAATTGGTATTGTATATATATACCATAATAATCCAATGGACTAATTTGTGACCATTTGGAGCCTTATAAAAGCTATTATGACACTTATATTATTTTATTTCAAATGACGTCAAAGTTGTCACCTTCATAAATTAATAAATATAAAAATTTAAATGTTGTGATTTTAAGATGTTAAATTATATTAAATGTATTATTATGAAATTTATTATATATATATTTATCATAGGATTTTAGTTTTAATTTTTAGGAATGAAATAAATATACTAAACAATTATACAAAAATGTTGTAGTAATTATTTTATTAAGATAAATATCAAATAAATGGTATTAAAAATATTAAAATAAATATTATATCAAATAATTAAATGTCTCAATTAATTTTATAAATGAATAAGACATGTTAGAAATATATTAAAAATTTTGGTTCGAATATATCTTCTGTTTGGGTTTTATTTAAATTCAAATAAATGAACAGTGTCAAAATTGACACAATTGATATTTTATGAAAAGAACATATTATTAAAAAAAAATTAAAAAAAATATATCTAAAAATTATAAATTGAAATTTCTATGGTCTAAAATTTTATAAAATATCCAATTATTTAAAATTAACAACACATAAGTAAGTATTTATAACTATTTAAAATTTAGAAATTTATTACCACAAATGAAATTAAATAGATTAAATAAGGATAATTCAAATCGATAAGGTTTAAAATAAATTCTCAATATGTATAAATTTTATTGGCTGATGAGATTACAAACCTATATCATCTAATCTTTGAATTTGAGTCATTTTGTAGATATTTAGGTGGGGTAATAATTTATTATAAATTAATATTTTTGAGGTTTCCAAAAGTTCCCCTCTCCTCTCTCATAAAAGGGAACCTCCTCCCTCTCCACTTAACACCATTTTGAGCATACAAATTCATCCAAACCCTACCCATTTCACTTCTACAATTCCCTAGAATCCTAATAGAGGTCTTGGCCATCATCAAATAGCAACTTTAGTGCTCTAAGAGGAGGTTAAGAGGAGGCGCATCAAAGAAGAGGAAATATCGTTTACCGATTCTTTCAAAATTATTTCTTCTCCTACTTACTCTATATGAGTTTTTTCATTATAAAGTAATAACTAAATTTTCACTTTTATATAGATATGTTATTCTGAATATTTAAAAACCATATTTTATCTTCTATCCATCATATGAAAAAATTAAATCACCATGCGTGCATACGTACGGCTTACCGTCTCCACGCAGTGGAATAATATTTTATTTCATAACTAACATACTTGGATATGTATAAGGATGGGAGAAATAAATATATATGATTATTTTATGTAATTTTGATTCTGAAATATTATACATCATACACTTCAATACAATTCCACAATCATGGGAATGATATCATCGTTGGTGCGTACATACGGCATACCGTCTCAATGATGTAATGCGACTCATTTTACATGATCTTCATTGAATAATGATTATATAAATGAATTTAATGAATAAATATGATATATATTACACTAATAACATTCAGTAAATGATTTATCTACAACATAAAAAGATTAATAAGAATTTATTCGACAAAACATGCATAAGAACATAAAGCAATGAACACAATAATAACAAGTAACAATGAAATATTACTAATAAGAAGATAAGAATATGACCATATATGATATCATAACAATGAATATGATTCTTGAATAAGTAAATGACATTATTAAAATCATTATACAGGATGCTCGGATATGTACAAAGCATATCAGACATAAGGTAAGGGATAATTATTCTAATCCCGTTCTTATCTGAGATTGTTTATTCGTAACTATTTACCGGGGTTATGTTTATCATCCATGTCCATGATTTTTAAAAATGTTTTCATAAAATGTTTAATTTTCATCCATATATTTTTAAAGTCATATTTACCATTTTATTACTTTTACCACATGGTTTGGAAGGAATTATTCTTTTGTTTACCATATGAGGTACTATTTTTACTTTTCCGTTAAAAGTATGAGAAGAATGTTTTTTATCTTATACGGCATGAATTTATTTTTGCAGGTTCATAATGACTTATTTCCATGAATAATCCTATACAATATTTCAATGTAATTTCCAACAAAAATCTTTTCTTTTATAATTTCATGACATTTTGAGAAAAGAAAATTGTTTTGAAGAAGAAAGGATATTTTCTTCAGGAATTCATTTCAATTGTTTTATCAATACTATTTTCCATCTAAGATTACTTTATTTAATATGCTCATGTTTCAAGTATAATGTCCATATTATTTACATGGTTTTATTTATTTCATGATGAAATGATATCCATTTTTTATATGGATTATTTTTTGATGGGATGATGTTTATGAAACCCATTTTATTCTTTGTGTTCTGATGAATGATTTATGTTTATTTTGTGGAACACGTAAGAATGATTTCATTATGAGATGGGAATGACCTATATCTACCTCTAATTAATTAGGTAAAGATTTATATCTCATGATATATACATGGATGGAATGGAAAGTAAATAAGGTCCAGTAATACAGGTCTGGAACGGCAAGTAAACACAGTTAAGTAATGGACTTTGTCCACTATTATGGTCTTGGAAGCAATGACTTGGATACTATGGAAATCATATCATGAGACTAATGGTTTTCCACAATTGCATGTTTTATTCCAAATATATTTTATCATGATTGATGTTAATTTATTATCTATTCATAATGTACAGACACATTTTATGTCATTGCTCACGATTTTGATGTTTAGATTTTATGCTCATGTTTTTGCGTTCAAATGTTAATGGATTGTTTTATATTCTCCATGTTTACCCTTACTGAGAATTTGAGCTCACCCTTTTTATGTTTTATTTTCCCTGAGATATAAATAAAGGTTTTAGGTTAGAAAACAAAAGGTGAGGATCTTTATGGGAGATTTTGAAGACCTTTCACCCTGATTGGATGATTGTTTTCCGAGTTTCCAAAGACACTAAACTAATACGGTCATTATGCATATGTTCTTTTCATGTATTAAGTGCTCCAAAAAATTAATGTAACGTCTATGTATGACAAGCTTTGGATCTCTACAGTTGGTATTAGAGAAAAGGTTTAGATAACCTTTGGAAACTAGGATGTGAAATCTTTAGTGTGATCTCTAGAGATATTTCTAAGGTATTTCTAATGATGTCTGTAAGGTTTTGTTTAATGTATAGATTACAATACAAGAATTATGGTAATGATCATGAATAAACTAGGATTAAACCTAAGATGTTAGAGACTGGAAATATTCCCCTTGGTTATGTTGTTTTACTAGTATGATTTTTTCCACTCACAATATTCTTTTTGGGTTTTAGAAAAAGGTAGAAACAGGAAGATTCATGTTAATGGTGAATATGATGGACAATGGATTGAAATTCTTCATTAGAAACCAAATTAAATGGTATTTGTAAGTACAAACATCGTTATTATGCCTAATCAGCAATCTTATAACATGATCAATAATCTAAATTTGTTATGTTACCTGACTCAACTTATATGATAAACATGGTGTTTCATGATGATCAAAGATGAAAGAAAGTTCAATTTCCCTTATGTAAAAAATGTAGGAAGAGGCATCAAGGAGAATGTTTCAAAGTAACTGGAAGATTTTTTGGGTGTGGAAAATTAGGACACAAATCAAGTAATTACAAAGGAAAAGGTTCAGTTAACATAATGGACACGGATAATTGTAATGCTAAGACATCAACAACTGTTAAATTTTTTAAATGTGGAATGTACAGGCATTATGATAACCAATTCCCTAAGGGAAAATCTCATGAAGAGAATCTCCATGGTAGTATGGGTAGTATTTATGTTGATGATGATTAAGAGACTACAAATGATATATAAGATGAACGAAGTGTTGAAGAATAAAATGATGAATCTCGTCAATTGTTTAAGAAGGTAGTAAAATGATTTCATGTTTATCAAGAATAAGGTGTTGTACTATGGAATAAAGAAAAATATAACGATTATTACACTATTTGAGTATTTAAATTTATATGTTTAAGGGTACCAGTAACCCTAAAAAGTGATAGAAATATTTTCGGAAAGTAGATGATATGCACATAATGAAGGGATAGGGAGAAAATAATCTGATTGATAGTATTAATTAGCTCATGACTGATATAAGGACAAAGTGACATCATGGTTTTAGTGTATAGAATTTTTGGAATTTTGGTATGAGGAAGGAGTTAACTTTTGGAAGCATTCATGGTAATTCATATTTCAAGAGAATACATGATTAAGGTATTTACATGTTTGTAATGTGACCAACAAGATATATCTTATGACATATAGGGATAAATGATGGTATTGACCTACTTGGTAGATGATATTTTTAGTAATCATTTTCTTTATACTATGAGATTAGATAGAAGTTTTTTAGATAAGCCTAAAGAATTGAATGGATTAAGAAGTACATCATATAGTACTATTTAAGGCTATAACCTTTTGATATTATTTCTTAAATGTTATAACAGTATAGTTTTAGAAAAAGGACAACCCGTAGGACGGGCGACATCCCGTTGTGTCGGACAAGGTTGCAGGAATCAAACCCACAACTGATGTGTGACATGCCTTTATCTCCTACCACTGGCCTAAATGAAGTCCTTGGTTTGTAGAAATTTGTTTTATTTTATTAAACTGTATGATAAATGATGTATAATTCCATTTTTGAAACCATATACGAGTCATCTCCCCATAGATGGACTAATGTATATTTAATAACTTTTCCTAACATTATGTTTTAGACACATGGGATGACCTATCCTTCTATAGCAGGATCTGATCAAACTTCATGAATGAAAAATTCAACTTCATTTAATTAAATAAGAGACAAAGTGGAAATTGATCATGGAATGACCAACAATGATATTACACTGAATTTAGGTATGTATTTAGCCTCATGCAAAAAATCATCAACTTTAGGGAAATTCTCTTGAAACCCAAAAATGTTGTCCTAGTACCCTTAAATCTGATAAATCAGATGGTACCTTAGATCATCACAAATTTATGGCTTTGAGATTGTTGGATTTTTCATAGTCATGTCCTCTACCACACTTCATCAGAAGTTTATGGTTAGATATCTCCTCCATATGCATATTTTCACCTATGTTATCCTTTGTGGAAACCGAGTAATGAGTTAATTTGGGTAACTGTTACATTTCATACATTACATTTTAAAATTATGTTTTTTTAACCCTTTTTACGATGTGGGTTTTCATGAAAGAAACCATCAAGTAGAAAACCATTTATAACCCCGACAAATTTCGAGGGTGAAATTCATTTTAAGGTGGGTAGAATGTAACACCTTGAAATTTTATGAGAAATAATCTTTTTAATTTCATTGATGTCTTGTTTTGTATGCAAAATCAATATTAGGTTTCGTTATATGAAACACCGTATTAGCTTTTATTATACGCAAACACTATTCTTGGCTTGTTTTGCACGAAAGAGCGACCTTCCTCAATAGAGTTTGTTGTACGCAATAAAGAATTTCATTAAACAATGAAATATTTTATAAAATTATTATGAACTAGAAGTTATGAATAGTATTAACCACATTTTTAATTTTATTACACTATCATTCATATTACACATTTCCAGAACATGGTATGAGAAGAAAATAAATTTTTCGGATAAAATAAGTATTTTTCAAAACATGTAGTTTTGCCGCCTTTTGATGGTGCTCCCAATGTAAATATAGTTTTGGACATGCTTATATGTTCAATTAGATGAAATAAACTTATTCATTTCAATAAGGATATACAATTTAACTTTGGATAATTTTATAATATATTTCTGTTACCTTTCATATTTTGATGAATAGTAAAAATACGCTAAATTTTAATTAAAAACAACTTTTTTCATCAAGATAATTTATACGGTTAAATTATAAAATTTAATGTTTTTAATGTTTAAATAGAATATATTTTTACCATTCAATATTATGTATGTCATTATCATTAATTTTACATTGAATTCATAGGTAAAAACATTTCAATCTTTTACAAAGTTTTAACTTTTCAAACTTGTTTTCTCAACAGCTGGATTAGTTTTAAATTAAATACTTCGACTTATGTATGTTGAATTTGGAAAAATCTATTCTATATTTTGAATTAGTGGATCCAGATTATGTTAATATGCTACTTTTTTTTGGAATTATGAATAGTAACTACGGTAAATTTTATTTACCACAGTTAAAGGTAAATCAGGTAATTAAGGGTAAAAATAATATTATAAAATTACCAAAACACATTCCCTAATATAATTTGATGATTATATTTCGTCAAAAAACATACTTGTTTCGAAATGGAATCTATTAGAACCCACTTGTATGTGATTAAGGCATTTTATTTATTTTATTTAAAGGAAAGTGAAATATTACTCACTCAAACTTTAATAATTACATTATTTTTTATATAAGGTTATATAGAATATAAATTATATTATAAATACCCATTTGAAATCTAAAATATTTTTTTATCCTGGTAATTTATTTTTAAATTTTAAGAAATATTTATTTACTTTAATAGTTTATACATTAATGATGTGGAAATTATTTATTTAGTGAAAAATCAATAATATTGTTTTTATTAAAATAATAATACACATAAAAAGGCCCAAAAAACTGACCAAAACTTATTAGTCCTATATATATAAACCATAATAATCCAATGGTAGAATATTTGACCATTTGGAGCCATATAAAAGTGATTATGATACTTATATTATTTTATTTTAAATGAGGTCAAAGTTGTCACCTTCATAATTTAATAAAAATTAAAATTTAAATGTTGATATTTTTAGATGATAAATGAAAGTAAAAGTATTATTATGAAATTTATTATATTTATATTCATCATAGGAATTTAGTTTCAATTTTTATGAAGCAAATAAGTATAATATATAATTATACAAAAATGTTGTAGTAATTATTTTATTAAGAGAAATATCAAATAAATAGTTTTAAAAATATTAAAATAAATATTAAATGAACTAATTAATGTTCTCAAATAATTTTATAGATGAATATTACATTTTATGAATCTATTAAATTTTTTCGTATGAATATATATCTTCTGTCTTTATTTTATTTAAATTTTAATAAATAAATTGTGTCAAAATTGACACTATTGATATTTTATGAAAAGAACATATTATTAAATTATTTAAAATAAATATTTCAGTAATATAAATTGAAATTCAAATGGATTATAATATCATTAAATATCCAATGTTGTAAAATTCACAACACATAAGTAAGTATTTATAACGATTTAAAATTTAGATTATTATTACCAAAAATAAAATTAAATAGATTAAATAAGGAAAAATCAAATTGATAAGGTTTAAAAAAATTAAAAACATGTCTAAATATTATTGGATGATGAGATTACAACCATATCTCATCTCATATTCAAATTTTATTTATTTTTTAGGTTTTTTAGTGGGGTTTTAATTTATTATAAATTAATATTTTTGAGGTTTCCAAAAGTGCCCCTCTCCTCTCTTATAAAAGGGACCCTCCTCCCTCTCCACTTCACACCATTTTTTGAGAATTAAAATTCGTCCAAAACCTGCCTATTTCACTTATAAACTTCCTTAAAAACCTACTAGAGGTCCTGGTCCTCTTCAAATACCAACTTTAGTCCCCTAAGAGAAGGTTAAGAGGAGGCGCGTTGAAGAAGAGGTAATATCCTTTACTGATTATTTTATACATATTTCTTCTCCTACTTCTTCTAAATGGGTTGTTTCATTATTTTGTAATAACTCCTGTTTCAATTGTATACTGATATGTCATTATGAATATGAAACAACCATAGTCTATCTTATATTCCTCCTATGAAAAAATGAAATTACCATGCGTGCATACATACGGCTTACCGTCTCCACACTGTGGTGTAATATTTTATTTCTTCCCTAACATACTTGTATGGGTATAAGGATGGAAGAAATAACTATATATGATTATTGTAAAGATATATTGACTCTGAAATATTATACACCATACACTTCAGTAAAATTCCCCAATCATGGGAATGATATCATACCTCGTGCGTACGTACGGCCTACCATCTCCACGATGTGATATGACTCATTCTACATAATATTCATTGAATAATGATTATATAAATTAATTGATTGAATAAATATGATATATATTACACTAATACCATTTTTTAAATTATGTATCTATAGCATAAAAATAGTAATAAGAATTTATTCGACAAAACACGCATAAGAACATAAAGCAATGAACACCCAAATAACAAATAGCAATGAAATATTACCAATAAGAAGATAAGAATATGACCATATATGATATCATAAAAAAGAATATGATTCTTGAATAATTCAATGACATTATTTATATCATTATACATGAGGTTTGGATACGTACAAAGTATATCAGACCTAAGGTAAGAGATAAATATTCCAATCTCATTCTTATCTGAGATTGTTTATTTTTAAGTATGTACTGGGGATATGTTTATCATCCATGTCCATGTTTTATAAAAATGTTTTCATAAAATGATTAATTTTCATCCATGTATGTTTAATTTCATTTTTACCCTTTGTTTACTTTTACCACATGTTATGGAAGAAATATTTCTTTTTTTTCTTTAGAGGTACTCATTTGAATTTTCCAGCAAAAGTACGAGAAGATTGTTTTTTAACATATACAACATGAATGGATTTTATGTGTTCATAAAGCATTATTTCCATAAAGATTCCTCTACAATATTCAGGATTATTTTCAAAAAAATATTTCCTTTATAATTGCATGACATTTTGAGAAATAAAATTATTTTCAAGAAGAAAGGATATTTTCTCCAAGAATTCATTTCAATTGTTTTATCAAGACTATTTTCCATCTATGATTACATTATTTAATATGGTCTTGTTTCAAGTATAATGTTCATATTATTTATGTGGTTTTATTTTGTTTATGATGAAATGATATCCATTTTTTAATATGGATTATTTTATGATGGGATGATGTTTATGAAACCCATTTTATTCTTTTGGTTATGATGAAAGATTTATGTTTATTTTGTGTCACATGTAATAATGATTTCATTATGAGATAGTCAGGACCTATATATCACTCCAATGCATTGGTTAAAGATTTATATCTCTTGAGATAGACATGTCTAGAATGTCATGTAAATCCGGTTCAGTAATACATGGTTGGAGCGGCAAGTAAACCCAGTTCATTAATGGACTTTGTCCACTATGATGGTCTTGGTAGCAATGCCATGGATAGTATGGAAATCATATCATGATATTAATGGTTTGTCAAAATTAATGTTTTATTCCCATTATATTTTATCATGGTTAATTTTTCTTTATGATCTATGCCTTAGGTACTACCATGTTCTATGTCATTTCTCATGATTTTGATGTCTAGATTTTATGCTCATGTTTTTACATTCAACGTTTTATGGTTTGTTTTATGTTATCCATGTTTACCCTTACTGCGCATTTGAGCTCACCCTTTTAATGTTTTCTTTTCCCCGGGATATAAATAAAGGTTTTAGGTAAGAGGACAAAAGGTGAAGATCATTATGGGAGATGTTGAATATCTTTCACTATGAATAGAATATATTTTTCCATGTTTCCAAAGACACTAAACTAATACGGTCATTGGGTGTCTCTTTTTTTCATGTATTAAGTATTCCAAAAAATTAATGTAATGTCCATGTACGTCAAGATTTGGGTCTCTATAGTTGGTATTAGAGAAAATGTTTAGTTATCCTTTGGAAACTAGGATTCAAAAACTTTTGTGTGATCCCTAGAAATATTTCTAACATATGTCTAAGGATGTTTGTAAGGTTAAGTATGATGTTTAGATTAAAATCCATGAATTATGGTAACGATAATGAATTCACAAGGATTAAACCTAAGATGTTAGAGATTATAAGTACTCTCCCTTGATTATGTTGTTTTCTTATTATGATTTTTGCCTCTCACACTATTCATTTTGGGTTTTAGAAATGGCTGGAAAGAGGAAGATTCATGTTAATGGAGAATATGATGGACAATGAAATGATATTCTTCATGAGCAGCCAAATAGAATAGTATTTGGAATTCCAAACATTGTTTTTATGACTAATCAGCAATCTCATAATGTGATCAATAATCTAAAATTTAGTAAGAGTCCTGATTCGACTAATATGAGAAAGATGGAGTTTCATGATGATCGTAGAGGAAAGATATTTCAATTTACCTCATGTAAATAATGTGGAAAAGGAATCAAGGAGAATGTTTCAAAGGAACTATAAGATGCTTTAGTCGATGAAAAGGACCCAAATCCAGTAATTACAAAGGAAAAGGTTTAGTTAACACAATGGACAAGGATAATGGTATTTCTAAGACATCAACAATGGTTAAATGTCTTTAATGTGGAATGTACGGGCATTATTCAAACCAATGCCCAAAGGGAAAATCACATGAAGAGAATTAGAATGGTTGTATGGGTAGTATTTATGTTGATGATGATGAAGAGACTACAAATGATATATGAGATGAAAGACATGATGAGGAATAAAATGATGAATCTTGGTCAATGGTTTAAGAAGGTAGGAGAAGGATTGCATATTTATCAAGAATAATGTGTGGTACAAAGAAATAAAGAATAATATAACGATTGATACACTATTTGAGTTTCTGAAAGTATATGTTGAATGGTACTGGTAACCCTAAAAATTTATTGAAATATTTTTGGAAAGAAGATGATATGTGCATAATGAAGGGATAGGGAGAAAATAATATTTTTGATTGTACTAATGAGCTCATGACTGATATAAGGACAAAGTGACATCATGGTTTTAGTGTATAGAATTTTTGGAATTTTGGTATGGGGAAAGAGTTAACTTTTGGAAGCATTCATGGTAATTCATGTTTCAAAGGAATACATGATTAAGGTATTCACATGTTTGTAATGTGACCAGAAAGATATATCTTGTGATATATGAGGATAAATGATGGTATTCACATGCTTGGTAGATGACCTTATTAGTAATAATTTAATTTATACTATGAGATTGGATAGAAGTATTTTGGATAAACCTAAAGAATGTAATTGATTAATTTGTACATCAGATATTACTTTTTAAGGCTAGAACTTTTTGATATTATTTCTGAAATGTTATAATAGAATAGTTTTAGAAAAAGGACAACTCGTCGGACGGGCACAACGGACATAGTTGTGGGAATCAAACCCACAACCGATGTGTGGCATGCCTTTATCACCTACCACTAGCCTTTAGGAAGTCTCTAGTATGTATAAAGTAGTTTTATTTTATTATGTGGTGTGATAGATGAAGTATAAGTCCATTTCTTGAACCATATACGATTAATCTCACCATAGATGGACTTATGTATATTTAATAACTTTTGCTAACCATATGTTTGAGACACATGGGATGACCTATCATTCTATCACATGATCTACTCATACTTCACAAATGGAAAATTAAACATCATTTAATTAAATAACATATAAAGTGGAAATTGTTCATGGAATGTCCAACAATGATATTGCACTGAAATCTGGTATGTGTTTATCCTTATACAAAAATGCATCATCTTTAGAAAAATAATAATGAAAACCAAAAATGTTGTCCTAGTACCCTCGTATCTGATAAATTAGATGGTACCTTAGATAATCACAAATTTATGGCATTTTGATTGTTGGATTTCTTATAGCCATGTCTTCTACCACTCTTCATCAGAATTTGATGGTTATATTTCTCCTTCATATGCATGTTTTCATCTATGTTCTCTTATGTGGAAACCAAGTAATTAGCTAATTTTCGGTAACCATTACGTTTATTACATTAAATTTTAAAATTATGTTTTATTAATCCATTTTACGATGTGGGTTTCCGTGAATGAACCCTTCATGTTGAAAACCATTTATAACCCCAAAAACTTCGAGGGCGAAATTAATTTTAAGCGTGGTAGAATGTAACGACCTTGAGATTTTATCAGAAATAATCATTTTAATTTCATTGATGTCTTGTGTTTTATTCAACACCAAGATTAGATTTCACTATACACAACACTGTATTAGCTTGTATTATATGCAGACACTATTCTTGGCTTGTGTTGCACGCAAGAGCGACCTTCCTCAATAGAGTGTGTTGTACGCAATACCGAATTTCACTAAATAACAATATATTGTTATAATATTATTATGAACTTTCCGTTATGAATAGTATTAACCAAATTTTTAATTTTATTACATTATCATTCATCTTACACATTTCCAGAACATGTTATGAGAAGAAAAGAAATTTTTCGGATAAAATAAGTATTTTTCAAAACATGTAGTTTTCCGCCTTTTAATGGCGCACCCAATTTAAATCTAGTTTTTGACATGTTTAGAAGTTAAATTTGATGAAATAAACTTATTCATTTCAATAAGGATAAAAAAATTAACTTTTGATATTTTTTTAATATTTTTTTGTTAACATTCATATTTTGATAAATAGTAAAAATACGCTAAATTTTAATTAAAAACAACTTTTTTCATCAAGATAATTTATATGGTTAAATTATAATATTTAATGTTTTTAAAGTATTAATATAAGATATTTTTACCATTTAATATTATGTATGTCATTATCATTAATTTTACATTGAATTCATTGGTAAAAACATTTCAACCTTTTGCAATGTTTTAAATATTAAAACCCATTTTCTCAACAGCAGTATTAGTTTTAAATTAAATATTTCCACATCTGTGTGTTGAATTTTCAAAAAATGGATTCCATATTTTGAATCAGTGGGTCCATATTATGTTAATAGAATTCTTTTTATTTTTGGGCATTATGAATAGTAACTACAGTAAATTTTATTTATCACAATTAAAGATGAATCATGTAATTAAGGGTAAAAATAATATTATAAAATTACCTTAACACATGTCTTAATATAATTGGATGATTTTTTTTCATCATAAAACATACTTCCATTGAAATGGAATCTATTATAACCCACTTTTATGTGATTAAGACCTGTTATTTATTTTATTTAATGTAAAGTGAAATTTGTCTCACTCAAACCTTTATAATTAGATTATTTCTAATATAAGGTAATACGACATAAAAATTAGATTATAAATACTCATTTGAAAGATAAAATGTTTTTCTTTATCATGTTAATTTATATTTAATTTTTAATAAATATTTAATTACCTTAATAGCTTATACATTAAAATGTAGAAATTATATATTTAGTGAAAAATCAATAATATAGTTTTTATTAAAATAATAATACAAATCAAAGGCTCCAAAAACCTGACCAAAACTTATTGGTCGTGTATATATAAACCATACTAATAAAATGGCCGAATTGTTGACCATTTGGAGCCTTATAATAGTGATTATGACACTTATATTATTTTATTTTAAATGATGTCAAAGTTTCACCTTCATAATTTAATAAATCTAAAAATTTAAATGATTTGATTTAAAGGTAATAAATTTGAGTAAAATTATTATTATTAAAGTTATTATATTTATCTTCTTTACAGGATTTTATTTTTAATTTTTATTCCACAAATAAGTATATTAAATAATTATACAAAAATATTGTAGTAAGTATTTTATTAAGGGAAATATCAAATGAATAGTTTTAAAAATATTAAATAAATACTATTTAAATTAATTAATGTTCTCCACAAATTTTCTAGATTAATCATACATTTTTTGAATCTATTAAATATTTTTTTGAATTTATCTTCTATGTGGATTTTATTTAAATTCAAATAAATGAATTGTGTCAAAATTGACACTATTGATATTTTATGAAAAGAACATATTATTAAATTGTTTTGAAAAGAATAAATATTTAAAAATTATAAATTGAAATTTATATGGACGAATATTTTATAAAATATCCAATTATGGAAAATTCACAACACAGAAGTAAGTATTTATAATGATTTCAAATTTAAAATATCATTACCACAAATAAAATTAAATAGATGAAATAAGTATAAATCAAATTGATAAGGTTTAAAATAAATTCTCAACATGTCTAAATGTTATTGGCTGATGAGATTATAACCCTATATCATCTCATATTCGAATTTGAGTCATTTTGGAGGTTTTTAGGTGGGGTTATAATTTATTATAAATTATTATTTTTGAGGATTCCAAAAGTGCCCCTCTCCTATCTTATAAAAGGGAACCTCCTCCATCTCCACTTAACACCATATTTGAGCATTAAAATTAATCCAAACCCTTCCCATTTCACTTATAAGCTTTCCTAGAAAGCTACTAGAGGTCATGTTCTTCTTTAAAAAAAATTAGTGCCCTAATTGGAGGTTAAGAGGAGGCGCATCGAAGAAGAGATAATATCATTTATCGATTCATTCAAACTTATTTCTTCTCCTACTTCCTTTATATTTGTTGTTTAATTATTAAGTAATAACTCCAGTATAACTTGTACACTAATATGTTATTATTAATATGAAACAACCATATTCTATCTTCTATCCATCCTATGAAAAAATGAAGTCACCGCGTGTGCGTACGTACTTCTTACCGTCTCCACGCTGTGGTGTAATCTTTTATTTCATCACTAACATACTTTTATGGGTATAAGGATGGAATAAATAGCTATATATTATTATTGTAAAGTGATATTTACTCTTAAATATTATACACCATACACTTCAATACAATTCCATAATAATGGGAATGATATCATCGCTCATGCGTACGTCAGGCCTACAATCTCAATGATGTGATGCAACTCGTTCTACATGATGTTAATTGAATAATGATTATATAAATGAATTGAATGATTAAATATGATATATATTACACTAATAACATTTTTTAAATGATATATCTATTACCTAAAAATAGGAATACAAATTTATTCGACAAAACACGCATAAGAATGTAAAGAAATGAACACCTGAATAACAAGTAGCAATGAAATATTACTAATATGAAGATAAGAATATTACAATATATGATATAATAACAATGAATATGATTCTTGAATAAGTAAATGACATTATTTAAATCATTATATAATAGGTTTGGATTCATACAAAGCATATCAGACCTAAGGTAAGGGATAATTATTCCAATAGCGTTCTTATCCGAGATTGTTTATTTGTAAGTATTTACTGGGGATATGTTTATCATCCATGTCCATGTTTTCTAAAAATGTTTACTTTTCATCCATGTATGTTTAAAGTAATATTTAAATTTTGTTTACTTTTCCCACATGGTATGGATGTAATCTTTCTTTTGTTTTCCATCGGAGGTAATTTTTTGACTTTTCTGGAAAAAGTATGAGAAGAATATTTTTTTAACTTATACAGATTGAATGGATTTTATGTGTTCATAACAGCTTATTTTCATTAAGTTTACACCACAATATTTCATGATTTCTTTCAACAAAAATTATTTATTTTATAATTGCTCGACATTTTGAGAAAAGAAAATAACTTTGAAGAAAAAGGATATTCTCCCCAAGAATTCATTTCAATTATTTTATCAATACTATTTTTAATATAAGATTACATTATTTAATATGGTCGTGTTTCAAGTATAATTTCCATATCATATACATGGTTTTATTTTTTTTTATGATGAAATTATATCCATTTTTTTATATAGATTATGTTATGATGGGATGATGATGATGAAACCCATTTTATTCTTTGGTTTATGATGAATGATTAATGTTTATTTTGTGGTACACTAAATAATAATTTCATTACAAGATTGGTGGGACCTATATCTCTCTTCAATGTATTGGGTAAATATTTATATCTCATGAGATAGAAATGGCTAGAATGGAAAGTAAATTTGGTTTAGTAATACAGAGCTAGAATGGAAAGTAAACCCGGTTCAATAATGGACTTTGTCCACTATGATGGTCTTAGAATCAATTCCTTGGATACTATGGAAATAATATCATGAGATTGATGGTTTTCCACAATTACATGTTTTTTCCCCATGATATTTTATCATGATTAATGTTCCTTTATGATCTATGCCTTATGTACAGCCATGTTTTATGTCATTGCTCAGGATGTTGATGTTTAGAATTTATTCTCATGTTTTTATGATCAAATTTTTATGGATTGTTTTGTGTTCTCCATGTTTACCCTTACTAAGAATTTAAGCTCACCCTTTTTATGTTCTATTTTACCCAGGATATAAAGAAAGGTTTTAGGTAAGAGAACAAAAGGTGACGATCTTTATGGGAGATTTTGAAGATCTTTCACCATGAATATAATATTTTGTTCTGATTTTCCGAAGACACTAAACTAATATGGCCATTTGGTGTCTATTTTTGTCATGTATTATGTATTCCGCAAAATTAATGTAATTTTCATGTATGTCAAGATTTGGGTCTCTAAACTACGAGCTGTTATAGATGGACTCTCAGCTAGTTGACTAAATTATTCGGTTAGTGTAGGGTCACCTAACTCCCATATTTTATTGACCTATATATTTCTTATATTTCAATAAAAACTTATGCAGAAAGAATTTATTATTTTACTTCTATCATAATTAACATCCATTTATACATACAAAATCCTTAAAACAATCATGAAATGATGCGTAATGGGACTATTGAATTTGATAATCAATTGGATGAGACATTTCTTCTTTTAGCTCATTAATTTGTTTCCTACAAATGATAATTCAATGTTAAAATGATGTTTATATATGCAAAAAAAACATGTAAAAGTTAAATAATAAAATTGATAAGATACTTCTACATAAATAGTTAAACTGGTGGAGTATTGGATAGTATATACTGCTGATCTTGTATCTACTTGATGTTGTCCATATCAAATATATTTCCTTCACCAACAGGACTATCACGAATCTGATAGGGCTTATAAAATTTTGTTTTAACATCAATAAGATATTCTTCACAAAAATTAGTACACTCTTCCATCAAATAATCATTTGATATTGATGCCTCCGAACGATCTCTATTATGTATGAACCATTTCAATGTATTCATATACCACTCAATGGGATACATCAAGATTAATTTCACTATAAAAGCAGTAATTACTTAACTGGTTAGGTGTATTCTCATGTGAAACATAACATCGAAAAATCAAGGTTTAAACATATTCTCTCTGTGAAAATAAACAAGTACAATTTTGTTCTGTGAAATTTTTAAATCACCCTATTGTGGATTTCCTAAATAAATATGTCTAAAAAATTACTCATCTCAATCAATGGTTAATCAAAATTGGTAAATAAACAGTCATGAATTATTATGGGTATAAATTGTTGAATTGGTATGTGATTTTCACGAACTTTAAAGCCTTGAAATGTATTTCTCTTCACATTCACAGACTTTGAAAATATAATATGAGTAATCATTAAGAACCTTAATTGTCTTTAGAATTTAATGAAATGTTTCTTTTTCTTTTTTGATATTTGTATATTGTGAAGCAGGCATGTATTACTTATTTCACTCCCCCAACTGTAAATGAAATTGTTTCCCTCAACCCATTTCTTCTAAATCATGACATTAATTGTCATGGTCCTTTGCTTTTCCAGTGACACCTTAAATGGTCCAAAATATATCATCACAAACATTTTTTTTAATGTACATGACATCAAGATTATGCATTATCATGTTAGTTTTCCTGTAAGAGAGACTAAACATATATTTTTCTTCTTTTAATTTTTATTGTGTTGTCTACCTACACAATGAATATTGGGTAATGGATGAGCCACCAAATATTTAAATTCATATACTATGTTGATTTTTTCTTCATCAATATGTGATAATATTTATACTCCTATCATAACTTCGAGTGATGGGTTGATTTCTATAGAACCATCAGATGCCACTCATTTCTTTCTGAACCTATGATGAGGGGGGGAAACATTTATGAATCATGTATGTCCAATTTTTATAATGATTAAACCATGTTGATTTTTTAATTTTATTACAACAATGGAAATGAAATTCCCCTTTTATTACTCCAACCTGAAAATTGTTATAAGCTATAAATTCATTGGTTGTCCACAATAAATTAACCTATAGTTTGAGCATGTCATTCGTTTCATAGTCATATGTAATCACACCAACAACCATAAATTTCTTCTACTCATCAATTAATGGATAAAGGTAAACAACAATCTTATCCCCTAGACTTCTACTTCCATCAATAATAGTTGAATGTAATAGAAAATGTTTTTCAATAAAAATCAATGGAGGAAGATGATATGGAACCAACACCATGGTCCATTATCAATGATTTTCACCAAAAATATACTAGACTAGATTGAAACCATCTACAGCCAAACCCCTATCGGACATTACGAATATCTTTACAAAAGTTAAGGTGTCTATAATCAAAATATTTCCATGCCATAGGGTCTGCTGGTTGGGTTACCATATCATTTTCCTTACTTATTTATGCATGTCATCTCATTAAATGGGAAAATGTAGATCACATAAAAAATATTTTAAGCCTCGACTTCAGCGGAAAGTTACACATTTTATTTACAGTAAATGGTTTCCCCTATTTCATAGTCTGACCTTGATTCATCTAATTTCCCTCATTATCTTTCCAACTAGACAAGTAACATACCTTGAAATTATTAAAATGCAATTTTTTATTTATAAATAGGATAAATTTGTTTTCGCATACAGTTATGGTCTCATATCTAAAGCATAAGTTATTTGTCAAATTATGAGCATGATAATATGACTCATGAATCTAATCATTAGAAGGAAGTATTTTTTCAATAACTCCAACAACACATGGAATGATGTATCTGACCACTGGTTCAAATTCTTTAACTGAAACACCTCCATGATGAATGAAAGCGTAGTTTAATTTGTACACATAGAGTATAATTCAGTTTTTGCATCATCATGAATGTCATTAAACTTCAATTAATCATGATATACACCAGAGTATGAATTGATCTCACTAGTCTCAACATTTAGGATGCTAATTTCCTCAGAATCTATCCCATATACCATTTAAGTAATAATTTCATGCATCTGGTCAATAATCCTCAATTCAAAATCCATCTGAACTATTTTAGTATGATTGAAATGAATATATTCTTCCTCATGATTAGTCTAACTCTTATAATTTTTCAAGAAACCCATTCAAGAATAGATTCTCCCTCATGGTATCTCATTTGATTTGATATCTATTTACAAATTTTCGAAATGGAAAATTGATATATTAACTTTTAAATCCTGTTTTAAAATCAATAAACTCTATAATGCCTTGAAAATATTCTCTAGAAGATCTCTTTGGAAGACCAATCCAACTCTTATCCATATATGTATTTGTACTAAAAGCCATAACATTTACACAATACTTCATATTTCATGGATTTTTAAAATTTAATATCATAATATATATTTAAATTAAATACTAACCATTTTCATGTGGACTTCAATTCATACCCATAAAAACAAACAATTTACAAAAGGTAGAATTTAGTGATGTAACTTCCCTTATATCTCAATTCCTATTCCATGGTTTAACAATTATTGATTGGGAAAAAGTTATTAAAACATGATCCTAATTTTTCTAAAAGGGGTAGAAAGATACATTTACTTGATAAGTATTTTTGAAATGAAAAAAAATCGAATGGTGGAGATTGATGAAAACATGGATTTAATGTAGCTTGTATTTTATTTTTTATTTCAATTTAAAGGAATTAAATGTATACATGGAGAATATAGGTGATAGATTTTAGCATCCAATCATTAAATAATAATTGAAGCTACCCATTTTTTTGGGTAATGGTGTTGTGAGGTTCTCCCGATATGGGTAAATGAGAAAATTGTTTGAATAAGTTGCTTGAAACATATTTTAAAAAGTGAAAAATTTACTTGGATACTTCAAATATATGGAAAAATAGATTCCCACTAGTCCTATAAATTAGTTGATTAAAAGTACTGATCTTCCAGGATAAAGAAGGAAAATTATTGAAGTAATTATTCCATAATTTTCTATAATATATTGTTTATAACATTAATTTATTAGATTTATTCCCTCATTCTAGATGAAATTATTAGCTCTGAATAATTACTACAAAATAGGTTTAATGTTTATCGAGTAAACTAGCATAGAGTTTATGAATATGTCTTAATATGATACTATTTTTGATTTCTAAAATAAATGATGAAACCTTAGTAGATGAAGGTTGGATTGAAGATGAAGTGATTAATATAATGTACTATATTGATAAAATAAAATAAAAGTATTTTGTTAAAAAAATTACTTGGGAACCATTTTTTAGTGTTTAATTAATATTCATAAATTTAAAAATGTTTTTTGAAATGTTTTTGAGTGATTAGAAATGGATGTAGATAGAATGAAAGAGCCTTGGTTCTAAATAATGAACATATTGAAAATACTCCTCGGCCTAGAATCTCTATAGATGAAGTCCACACATATGATAATCAACCACGTAAACGAATTCAAAAACATGAAGTTTGAATGAAGGGAATTCATGTGATGAATGAGAATTTGAAAAGGAATTATGGTTTACATATATAAATTTAGTGATATTGAAGAATGTCACATGTACACATTTCATATTTGTAAATTATACTATGTATCAGAATCTGGGAACCACATATGTAATTGAAGATCTATATATATGAATGCGGTGTTTGTGTGATTTCTACTACATAGGAATATTTTTCTTTCATTTTTAAGTGAATTATTACAGGAGAACCACATTTCCCAACTCTAATACATGATGTCTAACATATGAAATTAAATATAGTGAAATCCCAAAAATATATCCAACCCAAAATAATCAAAGTGAATCTAATGTAAGGGATATTTTCCTATATATAAGATAAAATAATGTATATTTCCAGAATTGTTTATTCTGAAAAGAATATCATTTCAGATGATCTTCATGGATTAAATGATCACAAATTCCATGAATCGTATGTGATAAAAGCATTAATAAGGATAATATATGAAATTAATCCACATAAAGGAACGATCAATTATAAATGATTAATTTAGTTTCTTGAATAATTCTTATTAAAATACATTATTTCCTGAATATTCATCAAAGCATAAAACCATTGTGATTTGAGGCTATTACAGTGATACTTATGAAGGGATAAGATACTATAGGTATGTATAGATTCAATAGTAATCTATAAAAGTTTACATGTGTGGTTGACTAGCTAAAATTAAGGAATCTCTTATACTTCAAGTGAGAGTTCTACACCACATACATCTGTGTTCAAAATTCTCATAAAATAAAAAAATATTTGATGTTCAGATTTGGTAGATGCTTTTGAGAAGTATAATTCAGGCCTACTATAGATATTTAATAATGATATATTCATCCTGTTTTTCATAACATAATTTCTTTTCATATTTTTTTCAAAAACTATCACAATGAAAATATTTCTCATTTAAAAATTTCATAACACTAATTATGGTAATTTCCAAGACTAAAAAAATAAATATCTAGGGATTTAAACAAACATTTATTTCTCTAAAAAATGAAATCATTATCTTCATTTTCTATAGTTATTATATTCGAACAAAAATAGTCATAGGAGCTACCCACCATCAAGAATAAGAGTTATACTATATTATACATTGGTGTAATGTTCATAAATCTTCTTTTTTACAATTCATCATTACTAAAAAATGACTATGCATGGGAGTGACATTTGTATAGATTTATGGGAAGTCAGCATTATTCCATATCTTCTACTGTACTGATTCAAAAGAGATTTTTAATAGGGAAGTTACAAAAAATACATTGGTATAGTTCAATTATCTTAAACATGATTTTTTCTACAATCTATAGTTTTTTTACACTATTTGGGGTTTAGTCTCATTTCATGGAGGTATTTCAGGGGTTTCATCTAATTATAGGATTGTTTCGATAGAATGTAGAGATATTATTTTTATATATACGACAATATACACTAATCAATATTATATATTGTTCTTGAATTTCTAGAATAATTAATTAATTTTCATAGAATATAATTAATGATTGATTTTTTATAAGGTTAATGCATTATTTTTTCAGTTATTAGGATTTTCAAATAATAATAATAACAAAATCACAAACCTAGAATAGAAATAAAATAATACCTAATATCTAGATGAATCTGGAACCAAGTGAAGAGTATATGTTCAAGAGAGATGCAATGGAGGGGTGGCGGTGAGGGTGGATAGGAGGCACAAGTCACTAGGTCTGGATGAGGTGATGGGTGAGGCGTGAGGCTCTAAGCGTGGCTGGTTTGACGGGAAAAGTTTGGGGAGAGGAAGGCATGGGATAAATTGGAAAAGTAAAAGGTGGGTAGGGGAGTTAGGGAGGGAGAGGGATCTCGAGCGATATGGATCTGGAACATGAGGTGGATGTGGGTGCGGTGAGGGAGAGGATGGGCATCTGCGGATCCAGAGGTAGGGTTTTACGAGGGTGGGGGTTTGGGGGAGGATATGGTTTACTTATTTTTTATTTTGGAGACCTCCAATGGTGGTCGTGCTTGATACCCATTAGTTACCAATTATGGAGGTCACCCATTCCAAGGGGCTCCAATAATTGATTTTCTATTACTCTTTAATTATTAATGTTTTAATTTTGACTGTGTTCATTGAAAGAGAGGTTTATAGGAGTGGTGATTTTCAACCATGTATTGACTCTCATAAATATTTATATTCACTACCAAATCATCACACTCACTAATACCTTAGGTAATCTCTTTATATGAAGGAGAGTGTGATCGGAGGATGAAATGTAAAACATTGGAGCTCATTCTTAGAAGATATCACATTCCTGATAAATCTATGTTTATCTTACTTGGATTTTGTAGAAGGTGATATTTGGTGTACTGAAGAGATAATCAAGGCATGTGAAATTTAACACTCAATGTAGAGGGTAGAAATTCAAATAAGATGGGATGGATTGAATTTAAACAAAAATACTAAATAATAAAGGAATAAACGTAACTAACACAAAGATTAATAAATTTCCACTTAACTACATTAATTCTATATGTATCTACATCTATATGAATTTTTTTAAATTTTCATTGTAAAGACTTAAACGCTAGTTTCATGGAGTTGGTGCCTCGTTCTATTACATTGGTATATAAACATGGAAGATGCATCTCGATGGACAGAAAATTTTAGTATACATAGAAAATAATATATATACAAAAGCTCAACATTACAACTTGAAAATAAATAAAATAGATAAATTCCATTGGAAACATCCATAATACCTATATTATCCCTGCACGTCATGCATAATATACTTCATCACATCCTAGGAAAAATATAACATAAGTTCGGGTGAGCTCATATTCTCAATAAGGGAAAAGGATATAGTGGAAGATATAATAAACATAATAATTATGCATGGTGACTAATGAAAAACACATGTCTTCAAAAATAAACATGTGCATATTATGGCAGGAATAAAAGATTATTAAATAATGTCATATTAAAATATAAACATAAATATTAAAAGAGTAGAATAATCTCATGGACTATAAATTACTAGATTTATAATGAGGGAATGCATAATTAAGACCATCTGAATCATATCATCAAGTCCTTTCCTAAGCCAACAAGAAATTATTAACACCTCGGCCAAAATCAAATTTGAAAATGGGAAGGGCCTTGGCCAAGTCCATATTAATTTTCTCTCATGATACCTACTGATGCATCAAGGGGCTATACTGAACTAACAAATCACTTACTAAGTATAATTAATTCCTCATACAAATTAGTTTAAACATAAACAATACATATTTATGAGATGTAAATTACCTTCCATGTTCTGTAAACATAATCACTAGCTATTCTAAGTAGTATGGTGAATGATATCAAAATAGCACATCCACAATCAAACTGATAATAAACCATTTAATAAAATATTTTATAAGATAATAATAATATTCCAATTATATAAGGAAAAATATTCAATAATGGTGTTGAAAAAAGGAAATACTCTAATAAAATTATCATGGAATGCTTGATAGAAATACTTATTTTACATTGCAAAGAAGATTTGTTTTGGAAAAATCATTTTTATTTGTCAAAAATGTTTTTATAAAACCAGAAATGAAAAAATACAGTTTTTATTGAAAAAATTAGTGATTTTAGAGAAATAATGGAGTATTAAAAAAAATAATGTTTGGTGCATGAAAATTAGCAAGAAATCTAGTTGTTCATTCTAATCAGGCTTGCGTATTAGGAATAATTATGAAGGGAACCTTATAAAACATCTATTTTCCATAAAATAAAGATTAAATGATCCATATATATGAGTTTGGAACATATAAAAAGTATATAGAAGATTTAAACAAAAAGAAATATGCATTATATTTTGGTTATAATAGTGAACGACTTACCTGAATGAAAAAAATGAAGCTTCAGGTAGGATCACATACCATATGTCCGAATGAATTACACACATGACCATAAGCTCCTAGATAATCAATCTAAATCTCTTAATTAATTAATTAATAACCTTATTAACATGTATTATATTGATTATAATTTTATTATGATAATTTATGGCCTCTTTTATGAGTTATAATGATACAATTTAATCGCTTGGGAGCGTTCACTTTCATGATTTTTACCATCAGTATACTTATATATGAGTATGGAAGTTCATGAGGAATGTGTATAATTCCCTAGAATTGAATTTATATGATATCAATGAACATATAGAATATTAAATGGTATTATAATACATTATTTTATATGGTATAAGGATGATTCATTATATAAAACATTAGTGATAATCATTTATACAATTTTGGTTGTATTTCAATTATTACGAACTAGTTTTCTGTATGAATTAATATTTTGTATATATACTTGTTAGAGAATAAAAGTGGGTCATAATGAATAAATTATATTCATTTTCAACCATACCAGTTTTTTCATGACCATTCATGAAGGATAAATTGATGAATGAATTTTTGTCATCCATGAAGTTTGTAAATCGGCACCTCCCGAACGATGATTTCATTTTTAAAATAAAAGAGCAAGTGTAAGGATATTGATGGTGTTTATTCCATTAACATGATATAATTATAGTATAAAAATTATACTAGAGTTATAATTCTCATTTATATAGTGGATTTCACGAGAGAATAATAAAATAAATAACTTGAAAGTTAAAAAAACGAAAATCCATAGGATTTTACCCTTTGAGTACTCCTCATTGAGAACAACCTTAAAAAAGGGGTTTTGGTATTTTGGTAATAACAAGAGCTCATGGACTCGGGGAGATACTAGGTAAGAGTGTTTGTGTATAAATTTGACAATATTAAAGACTAATAAGAGTGACGAGAAGAGGGGTGAGGGGTGGTTATTATAGTGGAGCACAGGGGTAATTTTTCATTATTCAATTCATTATTTTATAATTTTACTCAAGACCACCAACAATAATGATTTTTATGATTGTATATATTTATAATTTTATGTAAGTTCTAACCAAGGGTTATTAAATCATCCAAACACCACCTATGACTCAATAAATCATGAATTGTTCATTTATCATAAATTATCTTATTTTACTATTCACTAAAAATTCAAGTATTTTATAAGAATCCCAAAAATTCACCCTAACCATTTTTCAACATATAGAATTAAAAATGAACTCCACTTTGTGAAAATAATTTTACAAAAATAAGAAATTTTAATTTCAATTAAATTAATTATTTACTCCAAAAATATAGTTTTACATCTACAACTGATTTTATAACCCTTGAAAAATTAACTAAGGTATCATAAAATTATCTTAAAACCATAAGACAAAAAAATATTGATTTATGAATAATTTTTATGAAAATAAATATTCTTTTAAATCAATTTATTAATTATTAAATATTTCTTACTCACAAAAATACCAACACTTAATTGTCAATTTTTAAAATATTCACATACTTTTATTGTAATATACATTTATTTATAAGGTTCCAAAATTTTATTTGTAGATTCATGAGTGACTTTAATATTCCGTTAGCCGATTTACTTTTCATAAGGGTCATATTACTATTCATAAAGTTACATTACTATTTCCAATGGTCAAGTTACTATTAACCAAAAATCTAATTTAATCCAGTCAGACTCTAAAAATCTTACTAATCGCAGCTGTGTATTCCCATTTTTCAAAATAAAAAACATATAATTGGAGAAATTACTTTCAACAACTATATTAAAATTATCTCCTATAAATAACAATGTTTTTGTTTTGTATATGCTTAGTGTTTCATGAATTTCATTTTATATTAATTATATTGGTAAATCCATGGGGTGTTACATTCTTTCCTCCTTCAAAAATTTTGTCATCACAATTACCCAAATTTTACATCATAAAATTATTTGCAAATATCATCATAAGAAGTTCCTTAGGATCTCATGTCACCTATTCAATTTTTTTGATTTTTCCAATGTACCTTTACCATAAGAGTTGTTTGATACATCAAAACATGTTCGTTAGTGCCTAAAATATAGTTAGGATCTTCATAGTAAGATAAGTCAGGTTCCAGTTCTATTCATTCAGAATTGAGGACATGCGTTTGATCTCACATGTACTTCCTTAAAAACGAGATGTGGAACACATTTTTTACCTTAGAAAGGCTTGGGTAATTTATAAGTTATAAGAGACAACTATGATTCTTTCTAGTATTTCAAAAGGACCAATGTACCTAGGGCTCAGTTACCTTTCTTCTCATATCTTATAACATAATTCTAGAGAGATGCATTCAAGTAAACCTGATCTCCCTCTTGAAATTAATAATCCCCCATCGATTATCATCATAGATATTTTTCCAAATTTTAGGTGCTTTGATATGGTCATGAATATTCTTTACCCTTTCTACAATTTCCTCTACATTTTTTGGCCTACTGACTTTCATTCACCAACTTTATCCCAATATGTTGGTGTACAACATCTCCTTCCATACAATGTTTCATATGGTGCTATTTGAATACTTGAATGGATTCTATTTTTGTAAGAAAACTTTAAAAAGATAAATATTGGTCCCACATACCTTGAAAGACAAGGAAACATGATCCCAACATGTCTTATAATGTTTTAATAGTCCTTTCAGACTGCCTATTACTTTAAGGGTGATAATATGTCTTCATACTATGCTCAGTATCCAAAGTTTAATGAAGAATTTGTTTCATTTAAATCGTGGATCATGATCAGACACAATTGATATAGGTGTTCCATGAAGTCTTATATCTTCATTAATATAAAGTTGTGCAAGGTGCTCTAGTGGAAAATCTTTCCTTATAGCATGGAAATGTGTATATTTAGTAATTTGATCAACAATTACCCATATTGGTTCATTATTTTTAAGAGTTTTGGGTAATACAATGACAAAATCCATAGTAATGTCATCCCACTTCCATGTAGTAATAGTGAGAGGTTGTATGACTCCTAATGGATATTTTCTTTTAGCCTTGACATGTTGATAGACTAAACATCTTGATACATAATCAGAAACTTCCAACTTTATATTATACCACTAGATATTTTCCTTCAAATCTCTATACATATTAGTTCTATAAGGGTGTATAGAGAAATTCGAGCAATGTGCATCATACCGTAACTATATGTTTAGTTCAAGTATAGATGAAAAACATATCCTCTCCAAAAATTTCAGAATTCCATCTACAATATGAAGTCTTCCAACTTCCCATCCTTCATAGCATTACATTTATTTTCAAGATTCTCATCATCAGGTTGACAACTTTTAATCCATTCAAATAAATAATTTTGGGCAACCAACTTAAAAATTAATGATGCTCCACCATATTTTATAATTCCAATATTCATATTTACCAGATCTCTAAACATAGTATCCTAGAAAATCCTTATATTGTTTATAAATCCATGATCATTTCTGATCAATGCATCTTCTTCCTTATTTTCCATCCTTGGGACATAGTGTATTGAAAAATCATAATATTTGAGTATCTTGAACCATCACCTTTGCCTCATATTGAGTTATTTCTATGAGAAGATTTATTACAAGCTCTTGTGATCTATATATATCTCACATCATTCACCATAATGATAATACCTCCATATTTTTAGGGAAACGATTATAGCTATTAACTCATGATCAAGAGTTAGAAAGTTTTGTTCATCAGTTTCTAACTACATTGATTCATAGCCAGTAACACTATCGTTCTGCATAAGGACACAACCATGTCCTTTTTTTGATGCATCACTATAAATCACAAATCCAACATTTCCTGATGGTAGAGTCTAGATCATAGTATTCACTAATATCTTATTCAATTATTTAAAATATTATTCACATTCATTAGTCCATACAAACATACCCCTTCACGAGTAATATTAGTTAATGGATCAGATAATCAAGCAATGTTTTGAATGAAATGATGATAATAACCTACAAACCAGTAAAACTACATACATTGGTGATGTTTGTTTGAGTCGTTTATTCCTAGAATTTCATTTTCATTGTAGGATAGACTAAGATTCCATCCTTAGGGACAATATAGCCAAAAAAAATTATTTGAAGCCATAATTCACTCTTGAAAAACATCCCATAATAGTTGTTTCTTCTATGAGTCTTCAGAATAATGCGCAATTGATTCTCATGATCTTAGTATCTTTTGGAGTATACCAATATATCATAAATAAATACCACAAAAAATTCATCAATATATTCCTTGAAATCTGTATTCAATAGGTAATGTGATATCATAAGCTTGGCCCTGCTCCCTTATTCTTTTTTGATGCACATTTTCATGATACTTAGGAAAAACATTAGAATAGTGTCCCATATCCCTAAAATTATATCATTGAACATTTATAACATTATTATTTCCCTTAAAATCACCAACATGATTTACTTTATTCCACACTTTTATCACAATCATTTTCCTCTTATGAAGTCACAAGGGTGTTTCCTTCCATAAGTGTCACGTGTTGGACAATTCCCCCTTTCATTTCTTCCCTTTATCCATTCTATCCTTTTACACCATCTTATTATCTTATTTTCCATTAAATTCATATGACATGTAAATTTATTTCTCTATCTTCATAGAACATGAGAAAATATATTCATTTGATGGGGAACATTGGGAGACTAATTACCTTAGGAGGAATGGATTAAAAACATCAAAACTTTATCAATCAAGCCCTTGGATTATGTATATAGTCCATGACCTGCCTTGTTAACCTTGTAAAGTTGGATTCATACTTTGTAACATTTTTATAATCTTTATATCTGAGACTCAATAATTTTCACTCCATATCCACTCATGTACATGAGGAAAATATTTTTCTAGTAAAATTTCCTTAAAATACCTCTATTCCATATGGGAAAACTCTTCCTACTCCTTTTTGTTTAGAATCAAAGAACACCATTGATCTGAATATCCTTAGAGAAAATAAACTGCCATGGTAATCGTATCCCTTTCATTACATCCCATGGAGAAAAATATCATCTCTAAATAACTTATCTAGTTCTCCTCTATAAATTGTTTTTTAGTTTGATTTAATAATAGAGTTTTTTTCATAAAGAGTTCTGACATTGTTCTTCCACATAGTGGACTAGGATGCACCATATGTGTAAGGTTATTATTTTTAACCTAATTTAGTTGTCCCAGTATAGTTATATGTTTCTCAACACCATTTTCATCTCCAATTCCAATATCATTATATTTCATAGTAGGGAAATACCTACATAGGATACATGCATTAATGCACATCCTATTAAATCCACTATGTTCCATTTATAAATATTTGAATAAAATAAATTATGTTATAATTAATAATTTATAAATCCAAAATAAAAAATCATTGAACATAAATTGAAATTTTATGCATGTCTAGTCTGATAATCGTAAGTATGGTCTCTTTGGGGAAATATTTTCCATTAAATCCTTTATAATGGTTGGTAAAAAATTTTGATTTATCCTATGAATATCCCCCATAAGTTTCATACCATGTGTGTATTAATTCTAATTTTCATGCACCAGGAAACCCCAAGTCAATCTCAAAACACCTTTTCAGAGTTATTACTCTTGGGTATACGAGTCCCAGAACCACGTCCACTTGTTTTATCTAGACAGTGATGTATTTTCTTGAGATATCCACAAAATTTATACCTTCAAAAATTCTTGGATTTTCTTGTCTAATAATCCACAAATTCTATCATTGTTTATGTTCCCTAATATATGTTTTATAATTCTAGTTTCCATGTTTTCTACTAAACTTCCTCTAATACCAATTGTAAAGTCCCTAACTCCAGTTTCCTGGAGCCAGTTCATTATTCTAATAAATTGGTATATAAATAGGAAGATGCATGAAAAAATACCAAATATTTTAGTATCTTTGAAAAAAAATATAAATACATAAGTTCAACATTTAAAATTAAAAATAAATACAATATAAAAATTCCATTGGACACATCCATGACTCCAAGATTATCACTGAAGGTCATTCTTAACATACTTCTTCACATGTAGGAAAAAAATAAAACATAAGAAGCGGTGACCTAATATGCTCATAAAGTGTAAAAGACACAATGTAAGATATCATAAACATTGACATTATACATGGTAAATAACTAAAAACACATTCCTTTAAAAATAAATTTGAGCATAATATGGCAGAAACAAAATTGGATTAGATAATTCCATAATAAAACCTAACCATGGATAGTGTACTAGTTGAATAATCTCATGTACTATCAATTACTATTTTTGTAACGAGGGAAGACATAATATTGTACATATTAATCATATTGTTAAGGACACAACTATGAAAACTGAAAATTATTAAGGCCTCGGCCAAAACCATATATTAAAATGAGCAAGGCCTCAACCAAGTCCACATCTTTTTTGTCTCATGAGGCCTACTGATTGCTTGTGGTACTATAGAATGCCCCTCCCATTACTTAATACGGCCAATTAATTCTACATATTTATGGTTCTAAACACAAACCACTTATATATATATATTTATATATATATATATATGATATGTAAACAACATTCCCCAATTTTTTAACACAATTACAAACCATTCTGAGTATAATGGTGAATGGTATCAAAATTGCACATTCATAGTAAAACTAAACATAAACCATTTAATAAAATATAGTAGATGATAATCCTAAGAAACCAATCCCAATAATGAATAAAATTCAACATACATGTCAAAAAAATGGAAATACACTAATAAAATTATCAAGGAATTCTTGAGAGAAATACTCCTTTTACATAACAAAGAAGAGTTCTTTTGGAAAAATCATTTTTATTTTTCATAAATATTTGTATAAAACTAGGAATTAGAAGAAATAAAATTTATTGGAAAACTGGTGATTTTATAAAAAAATTGTGCATTAAAATAAATTATGGATGATATTTGAAAATGGGTGAGCAATTGAGATGTTCCTTATAGGAGAATTACAAAAAAAATAAACAAGCATTGTATTAGGGTAATGATAGTGAAAGAATAACCAGAAGGAAAAATGAGGGTCCGGGTAGGATCCCTTACATTATGTTTGAATGAGTTCTGCACAAGAACTTAATGTCCTGAATAATAAAAGTAAATCCATTAATTAATTAATTAATAAGCTTTTATATATCTTTTTTATTTATTATAATTTTATTAATTTTATTTTTGGTCTTTTTTATGAGTTATAAGATAAAATTTCATTGCTCAGGACCATTCATTTCCTTGGTTATCACAATCATTCTACTTCTATATGATAATGGAAGTTTATGTGGAAAGGGTATAATTAACCAGAATTGAATTTATATGATATTAATGAAAATAAATAAGAATTAATCGTATGATAATTCATCTGTTTATATGGTTTGAGGATGATTCCTTAGATAAAACATCAGTGATAATAATTTAGATTATTTTGGTGGCATTTCAATTAGTACGAACTAGTTTTGTCATATGAATTAATTTTATGTATATATACTAGTTATAGAATATGAAATATGTTATGATATGTATATAACAGTCTGTTATAATGATAAAAATGGTTTCATGACTATCCTTTACGGAGATATTCATGAACAAATGTTTGTCATCCATGAAGGTTGTAAATCAGCACATCCCGGATGATGATTTATTTTTTAAAACAAGAGGGAGAGAGTAAGGATATTGGTTATGGTTCTTCCATTAAAATCATATAATTACAATATATAAACTATACTACCATTATCATGATTTTTTTAAAGATGATGTAAGGGGATAATAACAAAAGAATGAACTTGAAAAGAAAATAAAAGGAAAATGAAGAGGATTTTACCTCTTGAATACTCCTCCTTGAGAACCTCATTAAGGAAAGGTTTTTTGGTATTTTGGTAAGAACAACAGCTTTTATAAATATGAAGAGCCTAGGGAAGAGGATTTGAGTACAAGATTGACATGATTCAGGGAATATAGGAGTCAAGACAAGAGGGGTGAGGGTAGTTTGTATAATAAAGGAGAGGGGTAATTTCTCATTATTCTATTTATTATTTTATTATTTTTCTCAAGACAACCAATAGAGTTGATTAGAGTAGCTATATACCGTACTAATTTCATGTGAGTTAGAACCAAGGGTTATTAAATCATCCAAACATCACCTATGACTCAATAAATCAGGAATTTTTCATTTATAAAATATAATCGTATTTTACTATTCATCAAAAATTAATGTATTTTTTAAAAATACCAAAAAGCCTCTATAACCATTTTTGGACAAGTATAGTTAAAATTTTAACTCTATTTAATGAAAATTATTTTCTAAATATGAGAAATTTAATTTTTAATTCAAATAATTATTTACTCAAAAGAAAAAATTTAAATTTTATAACTGCTTTTATAAACCTTCAAAAATTAACTAAGGTCTCATAAAAATATCATAAAATCAAAAGAAAATATATTGATTTATGAATAGTTTTTTTAAAAATTAATTTTACTTTAAATCAATTTATTAATTATTAAATATTTATTACTCACAAAAAATACAAACCCATGATTATTATTTTTTAAAATATACAATTGTAATATGAAATACTTTTATTCATAACATGACTACAATTTATTTATACATTCATGAGTGACGTTTCTATTCATTTAGAAAATTTATTATTTGTAAGGGGCATACTAATATTAGTAAAGGTACATTACTATTCCAATGGGTCAAGTTTCTATTCACAAAAATATAAGTTCATCCTAGAAAACACTAAAAATCTTATTGATCGCAACCGTGTATGCATGTTTTTTGAAAATAAAAACATATAAGTGGAAATATTATTTTTAACAATTAAGTTATAGCTATTTTCAATAAATAATAATGTTTTGTTTCATAGAGACTCAATGTTTCATGCATATAATTATCTATTGAATTTATTATTAAACCCTTGGTTTGTTACATTCGTCTCTTTTCCAAACCTATGTTTTACTTAGTTTTCAGAAAAATAATAATAAACCCAAAATAAACCAATAAGTGAATTAGGTTAAGTGTATCATTGATTGATAATATATTTAAGTGAGACAACCCTAGTTACTCATTGTGGTAGACTTGAAAATTAATTATATATTATTCACCATCCTATAATAGGTGTATTATGGGTCCTTTATATAAGGTCAAGTTCGGTTTCCCTTATATAGAAGGGAGTTCTATCTTCAGCGTTAATCTGGTTAACCTCATTCATAGGGGGTTCTCTATGTGAGAGTAATCTTGGATAACCTAGTATTGTGAGTAGTGTGTTCCATTTGTAATATTAACAATGGTTTCCCATTCAAAATGAGACTCTCCCCCATCCATATTACACCATCCCTCTCCCCCCTCTTCCTTATAGAAAACACATCGCACACCCTCAAAAGTATAATAAATTATTCAATAACATTATTAACAATTTAAATTCAAAACATTTAACCCTCACCATACCCCAAATCACACTATCATGAACCAAATAATACTATACAATTTATAAATGTAAAAACAAAAATTGTAATAACAAAATTTTAAAAATAAATCCTACCTTATAGGGAAACCATTGAAGAATATTCCGAGTTGCATGCTTCGTGTCCACCGCATCACGGTCCAGTATTGATCAGACCCCATGGATGATTTGGTAGTTACTCATTCCACTATTTCTCTCAATTATGGTGTCACACGTAAGGGATAATCCCACCTCCTTATTTTGCACGATAAGAAGTTTGATGGGATATAATAATTAATTTAATTTAATTTAATTTAATTTAATTTTTTAAAAAGTCATTTAAATAGACCGACACTGTTCTTGAAACTAGGGCCCTGTTTGTACCTATCCTAGGTAAAACAAAACATCCAGACTCAACTGAGAAGTCATTTTCTCAATTATAGACTATTTTTATGAGATATCATCATTTATGATCATGGAATAATTAATAATAGTAATTAAATATTTATATTTTTTCACACAATTCAATCACTGCAGAATCTCACTGAATTTCATCCATATGGTAAATACCATATTCCAAGATTGTTGGAGAAATAAATAAATATTTATTAGGTTATATACTAGTTAAAAAACAATTTTACCCTTATAATCATCCATAATAAAAAAATCAAATTTCCCCTTCAAATCACACATTGAAAAAACACTCGTCTTTACAATTATTTATGTTGTAATTTTCAATAACACTTTTAATTGATGATTGAATTATAAATTTTCAATTTACACATTAAATTTTCATTTATCATATCACATATAAAAATATTTTATTCATAATCAATATCAATTATTCTAAATTTATAGAGTCAATTGAGATTTGACAAATAGAATTTACATGGTAGAATGAAAATTATTTCCAATATTAATTTTTCTAAATACTTCCAATACATAATTTATAATAAAAATATCATTGTAATTTTATATATGAAAATAAATGGTTGATTTAATAAATTTATAAATATAGCAATGAATTCAATATAATTTTGAGCATTAAATTGGTATTTCAAATTGATAATTGAAATATTAAATTTATATATTACATAATGAATGAAAAAATGTGTTAATAAAAAACAAAATATATATCAAAATTATATAATTTACACATATAAATATATAAATACAATGAAAAAATTAACATAATTGTGAGCATTAAATTGATATAGTAAATATAACCATGAAATTGTAAATTTATAATTTATAAAATGAACGATAACAGACACTACTAAAATAATTTAAATAGTATGTTTACAATTTATAATGTAAATTAACAATTTGAAAATTAAATATTAGATTGCATACTAAATTTTCATTTTCAATACTATATTCATAGTTTTCATTTTAAATGTGTAGTCTAAATAATAAAATTTAAAAATTAAAAATGGTATTTTTAATTTTCACTCTATAAATAAAAAAGTAAATTTGTAGTAAATTTTGAATTTAAAGAGTAAATGAGAAAGTATGTTGGTCCCGAATATGGATTATAACCTATGTGTATTGGATCATCATTTATCAATTAAAAATATATCCCTTACCAATGATATTATCCAACTTTTATTAGGGGCTCTTCTTTCAATATTGTAAATAAATTTGAAATAATGAAAGTAATAAAAGGTAGACACACATGATTTCACTTGGTTCACCCAAATAAGATAATATAAAAGGCATTCAATGTAATTTTTCCATAAACCTAAAGTGATAAAGCTCAATTATTTTTATTTTTAATTTTAAAAGTTTCCACAATAACCTTCTAGGTTTATAAGCATGGAAATTTTGGAAGCTCAATTCTCTCCTTACAAAATAGAAGACACTGCTCCTATTGTAACTATCTTCTTCTCCAGAAACTGAAGATGTTGTTACGTAAATAGTGTTTTTTAAATTCCTACACTTTTATTCTCTTTGATGAACTTCATAATAAACATCTATAAAGAAGCCTCTTAGGCACCTTCCTCTTCTTTTTCTTCAATCCAGTATGATTCTGGGGAAACTGCTACTCACGATACTATGTTTTTCACATCATTTATTCTATTTTCAATTTCCATTATTATAACTAGAATTTGTCTTCTCTTGATGCTCTATACCAATTCACTCATCCCCTTAATGAACTTATTTATTATTAAAAATATATTCTTCTAAATTTAGGAATATGTTTATTCTGATTTTATCTATTAATTTCTCTTACATTTTCAATGAAAAATCATTTTAAAAGGAAAATGATAATTTTTTTCCTTCAACAATGGGAAAAGAATTATTATAAATAATAAAAAATAATCCTTCTAAATTACAATAATATACTGAAAAATGATCCATAATATTCATCTGAATCATGTATTTAAAAATAAATTCAAACTTCGCTATAAAACTCTCAACATCATAGCCTTACCTTTCCAATATGTTTTGTGCATTATCACTTAAATTTTCCTAAAATCAGCCTCAAAACTATAAAAATATAATTTAAATATCATGTATTGAACCACACTTGAAAATAATATTGTCTTCCTAGAATTTTTATTTATCAATAATATTTTATGATTAATTAAACAAATTTGTACCTATTATTGTTGGCCAACAGCCGGTATAACAGTATAAAAAGGAATAGTCCAAAAATTTATTGAATATCACAACCCTTAATACATAAAAAGAACTAAATTCATGCTTACAAGAATCCATACCTACCTATAAAATTAATGATCCTTACCAAAACCTTGAGTAATTATTATAAAAATTTAATTAATGATTACGTGTCACAGAATAATCATTAGGTAATGCCTTGGTCATTATACAACCTAAGAATCATGATTACATGAATTTTATAATCCTTATGAAACTCAAGTTGGTTCTTACACAATCTATAAATGATAATTACACGTCAATCCTTTATCCTTACATAGAGAATGATGATATTTACACACAAGGGGTGATCCTTATGGTTTTTAACATAGCTAAAAAATTAAAACCTATAAAACATAAAATCCTACCAAAACACTCCATAGCTTCTTCCAGCCTTCATCAAATTCTCTCCATAAACATCAATAAGATAAATTAAAAAATTCCTTCAAATTTCAAGTTAACAAAAACAATCCAAAAATATTACAAACAGTATTTTATAAATTAATTAAATTTCAATTTTCCCATGACACACATATTTTCCATCAATTATATTTAGTGTTTATTATTTTTTATATACAAGTTATGATGAATGTGCACTTATTCTTTTAGATATGATATTAAATTTTTGTCAAATTCGGGATTTTTGTGGGATTAGTATGTGTATAATCATGTCCACTTCCAATACGATTTTCTACATTTTAATATTATGAACTAAAATAAATCCAAAAATTTTATTTATTATATATAATGTAATATAATTTCATTTAAAAGTGGTTGGAACCTATTTATGAATCTATACGACTGTTAAAATCATTTAATTTTTTATGTAGTTGGAACCTACTAGTGAATGTTTTTTTACCAAACCTAAACCGAAATTAGAGAAAACAACAATTTGTTAAATTAAAATTATCAATATACTAACATATACCAATAAAAAATTAATAAATATTATATTTTAAAACATAGATAAAATTTATAAACATGTTATTTGAAAGAAATATTATCATCACATTTTTTGGATGATGAAATGATCAATAACATAAATTTCATCTGAAAATATTTTATATCATCCATCGCATGGGGGAGTAATTCTGGTATGGGGTTAGTTTCATCTCTACTATTTCTAATTCATGGGGGTATTTCTTGTATCATGTATCATGTATCATGATAGTGGATGTAATATAGATAGATATGAAAAAATTATTTTATTAATAATCATAATAATAAAAAACTTCATCTTTGTTGTTTTTATTATTAATATTTTAATTTTTTTTGATATTTGTGTTCCCTTATAGAATAAGGTGGTTCGTAATATCCCCAAGTGATCTTGAAAATTTATTTTGTTTGAGTCACTTTGAGTTATTTCTACATTGGTAGTGTAGTATTTTCTTTCTATTGGTAATCCCCTTTTATGACCAACATGTAATTATTATTTTTTATATGTAATAAATGTATTATTATTATTATATATAAAAATTATTTTTATTATAAAAATTAGTATAGTTATAATAATGAGAGTAATAATGATAAGAATATTTCTTGTCCTTTGGTCCATGTCATGGGCTTTCGAGCCACATGGCCCTTTGGGCCATCTAATTGTAATTGGTCTTTATGAGTGATTTTCATTCATTGTGGAGAGTGATAAGGACTGACCCACTTGGGTAACGTGGGTGTGTTTATTGTTTGGTTTCATTATAATCCATTAAAACCTACTTATTTTATTATTATTATTATTATTATTATTATTATCATTATGATTATAGTAGTTATTATCATTATTATTAGTCTATGTGTATTCCTGTTTTTTTATTCCCCTTAACAAAAACTATAGATAATTATTATTGTTATTGTTATTATTATTTCACTTGGTGGATTTACCAAGTGCTAAAGTTATCTCATAATTATATATATGATAATGGTTTAAATATTTATTTCCCGCCTTGGGTATTCTAGGCCATTTATAACTAATGATGCAGCTACTAACATATGTGATGACGCAAACAGAAGTATAGACCCGAGTGCACAAACACATGGTGCAAGATACAAGAAGGGGGAATTTTGTCCAATAAAATTGTGTTCTCATTCCCTGTAATTGATTTCATATCATGGGTCCTTTAAAACATAACATTTTAATGAGTCTACTAGGGAGTGTTTCAACACTTGAAGGAGGAGTGTCATGCCCTCGTTGACTTAGGGGGTGTCATTTACATTTCTTGTAACCTCTTATAACTTAATAAATTATTATTATTATTATATTTAACCCATAAACCAATTTTTTATATATTTAACTTTCCTCCAATTGGACCAATTGGTTGGGATTTAAATCCTATCGGCTTAAAATATTTAGCCCCCCTATATCGGGATAGTGATTTTTCACACTTTGGAAGGTTAGCAAGATGGTGGGAGCATGTATAGGGAATAAGATGTGGTTCATATATAGAGTTTAAAGGTAGAATGATTATAATTTTATAATATTATGGGCTTGGGTGAAATGGGACAACAGGAGAAGGTAGGGCAGTTCCAATCATATAATATGACTGACTTGAGACTGCATAACCATGACGGTCCAATTAATGAGACTATGGGTCCTGGATTATGAGTAAATAAACATTTGATACATGCATATTAGGAATTTAAATAGGTAAAAATGTAAAATAATATACATAATTCCATTAGACCCTTGGTTCATTGTTTATTTGGGCCCTTTGTTTCATTTTTTAGGATTTGAGCCACAAATACATTAGGCTATCTAATTATATATATCTTTTTGGGTGTTTTCCAATCCTAGTGAAGAGGGTTGATGCTTGATCCACTTGTGCACCCTAGTTTTGTGTGTGATTTATTTTTAGATCCCTATTATTGGTTTAGATAGGCCTATATTCTGGTTTCTCTGATTAGAAGCAGTGTGAAGACAAGTTTCATTCCCCTATTACTTTGTAAGGTATAATGAAATATTATCAATATGAATTGGTATTGGGGTATTTTAAGCTGATTTATATGTAGGAAAATTCATTTACCAATATACTACTACGGTATTTTTTCTTCCTCTCATTTAGTCACTAAAAAGGGTGAACCCACAATGAATATCAATATTATAAAATTCAATTTACATATAGCTAAAGAAAAGAATCTACATATAGGGATAGCTCCTAATGGATTTAATTACTCAACAAAATTAACACATGTGAATATTACCATGATGACCACAAATTCTATCCTTATAAAAAATAATTTGGTGATTCAAAATCACAATTCTGCAAAACCTGATTGGAGATTAATTATATTTACTATGTTCATACCTCAAAAGTTTAGGAATCCTCTTAATATGAACACCTCTACAAGTGTTACTAAAGTCAATAAAGAGGTTGTTATAACTATCATGATAAAAAATTTAATCAAAGGTAATACAAAAAGATCATGACATGAATCTATCCAAGGATATAATATATTTTAAAAATATATCTATGATAATATACAAAAATTAATAGAATTTTAATGTCCTCTAAAACATATCCAAAGACAAAACCTTCAGCTTATGTTGAATCAAAATTATGATTAAACTTTTAGGGTAGTTGGTGATTGGAACTCATTCTTCATAACTCTAAAAAGGGTTATATCTTCCCCTCCAATGGTAGATTGGAATGTATAATCAATTAGAGTGAGTAGATATAGTGAGAATTTGGGGATAGAACTTAAAATTTATTTCATTATGATTAATTTTATGAGCACATCTAATCAAAACCATGCATTTATGCAGCTAAAAAAGCTTGATATAAATTTTGAAAAACACCATGTTGTATAGATATTTATCCCCATTGGTATTAAAGAAAAAGCATGTTAAGTCTCTTCTTCTTACGTATCATGGGAAGGTAAAATTTATTAAGTCCAACACCAAATAAAAGTCTGAGTACAACCAATATATAAGAGATTTTTTTATGAATGTTCCAAGATATGATAAGGATAATGAAGAGTAAAATTATAATTCATATATACAAGATCATTATAATACATAGAAAAATATAAATCATTGCACAAGAAGTAGAAACCCAAGAAATAATGGTGCTCTCATGAATATAGGTACTGGAATCCAAAAATGAAAGTGCCAATTTCTTGGGATATATATTTTTCTATAGGAGGTTGATATCTTCCTAGAAGGTGATGTATCTGCAAGATTTGTATTCAACTGGATAATTATTTATTTATAATAGCAACTATTACATTAAATTTGATAGAGTATTTTATCTTTTCTAGGCTAATGGATTTGGGTAGTTTATTCATGTGATTTTTTATTTTTATATTTTGGTTCAATTTGGTGTTTCACTTGTGGTAGCATCATCCTGGTTATAATTTTTTTATTTTTATTTAATAAATGAATTATGTGTTTAGTCCTCCAAACTCATTATTCAAGCTATTCTTGATTATTATTATTGTTGTTTCATTATATATTATTATTATTATTATTATAAATATTATTATTCTGATAATATGGTAATAGGATTGGTTCTCTAATCCTTTATTATCCATTAATTACATTGCATGATTCTACGTCTTTGTACTTAGATTGAGTTAGTTATTTTTAAATCCTTGAATCTTAAGGGATATTTCCTCACTGGATTGTATTCTAGTAAAGTTTTATCATGAAAAAAATCTCACTAGGTATGGTCATTATGCTGTAATTTTTTTTAAAAAAATTCTACTTTAATAGAGATAGTTATTTTGGTTTCTATAAATAACTAGTTTGAATTAAAAAGATATCATGGAAGGGTGTATGTATTTTTTAAAATATATGACTTTGATGGGAATTATATGTATAAATTTTATCTAATATTGATTTTTCTATTATTTTAATATATATATTCATTTGGGTGATAGTTTTAAATTTATAAATAGAAATTTAATAACTAATAAAACAAAGTTGGGGTTTGTTTAAACAATGAAAAAAGGGTAAGATACAATCTAAGAATCTTATAGGAAATTTTTTTCTATAGTGGTGGTTGATTTCCCATATTAATGAACTTCATATCTTGGGGTTCAACATAATATAAAATAATGTAAAAATATATTGAGTTTCACAACTAGACAGGTACATCCGTATTCTAACAATGGTGACGGAAAAGATAAGGGTTTATCACATTTTACTTTCAAAAATATTTAAATGTGTTATTCTTCCCGTGAGAAATGTTTATAACTAGAATAGATACAAATTTCTACTCAATATAATTATGCATGTGATAAGATAGAAAAATGGTGTGCCGATAGGGTATCTAAATCTATTAAAGGTGAGGATTTAAAATTTATTTATGATGGTTAGTCCTCAGGGAGTGAAATTGAAGTTGATTTTGTAGATTTAGATGTACATGATCTTATAAACTTGAGGGATATTAAAGAAGAAAATTTTGGGAGCAAGTTCACCACTGAACTTTTCAAAAAATTGTGTCTCAATTAGGAGAAATGATAAAAAAATTCATTATACCAAATACAAAAGGATTCAAAGATGGGTATCAATAGTATAATTTTTATTGGACCTAATTTTTGAGATTAGAATCTATAGGATATGACAGATATTTATGGAATTAATGTTTAAGAAATGTTTCAATGTTTCATACAACCAAGATGACCTCAAAGTTTATCCTTATATAAAATATTGGTGCGACTCAAAATCAAAATGTTATATAATAGTATGGGGGTTTAATTTTCTTTATTTTAAACATATCTCATAAATTTTTAATTCCTCTTGATATGAACATTGAATTATAGAATCTTCAATGTATATTAAATCATAGTGATGGCTTCCTTATTAGGGTAGGTGATGTCGGGGATTATTTAGTTACATACCCCAAATGGGATACTTATACAACATTAATGGTATATTAGAATCTATCAACAATAGATGAGTGGGGAGATGATAAGAATTTACGGAGATCACCATATAGTTTTTTATTCTATGTTTGATTCTATTAGAGCCTCTGATAAATGAGAAACACACATCACGGAGGAAAAATATTCTATAAAAATGTTATATCCGTCTTCATGTGGGGTATTAAATGTATCTCTTATTATATGATAAAATTCTAATTGAGGATAAAATTCCTATAATTATTGAGATGGTCAGTATTATTGAGTCCAACACTAAATCTAAATATGGGTACAACTTATAAATAGGATATACTTTTGTGAAAGTTCTAAAATATGATAATGATAAGGAATAATAAAAGGCTAATATCGTTATGGTAGATCAGATAAATCATTATAAAAATATAAATTATTGGGGGTGAGGGAGACACCAAATAGGTTTGGGTGAACTTGGGAATATAAATACTATAACTTTGAAATAAAGGTGCCTATTTTTTTGGATGTTTTCCATATTTAAATAGTTGGTTGAAGGAAAATTATGTTTCAGGGATTGAGATGTATCAAACGGCCTTAAAATCATGGTGAAACATTCCTAGAATAATTATATAGAGAATTTTATATTTTCTATAATGATGGATTTAGGAAGTTCATTCTTTTCTTATGTTTATTTTTGGATTTTAGTTGCATTTTATGTGTCACTTTTGGACATATCATCCCCGTATAATATTTTTTAATATCATTTCATAATGAAGTCATATGATTATTCCTATAGTGCTGGTCATATATCGATAGCTATAAATAAAAATATTATTGATGTTAAAAATTATATGATTATGTTTATTCTTGTTAGAGTTGTGAAATATGTTCAAGGATCTTCAAATTTTTGGGTGGGTTCCATGAATAACTTCATGGATGGCCTAATTTTCACTAGAACTCTTGGAATTTTTTTTCAAGAGTCGTTTAGAATCATTAATATGCTATATGTATTATTCCCCCCATTATCGATCAAGATTAATATGGATGGTGTGGCCTTTAGAGATCCTATTCTTACAGGATGTTGTGGGGTTTTCTAGACCTATCAATGGATTTTTAAAGGCCATTTTTATCATTTTATAGTATATTTAGGGCCTTTTTAGAAGAGTTGCAAGTATTTATTAATGTTTTTAATTATTTCATGAATTCCAATTGGAGAAATATTTAAATTTAAGGTGCCATGATGTGAAAGTTACTCTTCTAAGAAGTATATCAAACCTATTTCCCTAGACATTGTATAGGGAGTGTATTTATTGGTTATCATTTTTGGAGAGGATTAAGCATGTTTTATTGCATACATATAGGGTAGCCAATACGGTAGTAGATTATCATTAAAAGTGGGATGTGGAATATAGGGATTCTCACTACTAATTTTATCTTTTTTATGATTTTTTTAATTTCCTTATCACTAATATGTATGGTAATTTTTATATGTGAACTTAGATACTCTTATTCCCATTAATTTTTCCTTTTAAAAAAATTTTATTGTCAGAGAACTTTTGTTTATTACTCAAACCTTCATGTATTATTATTAATATTATTTTTGTTGTTGTTGTTGTTTTTTTTTGTTTTAATTATTGTTATTATTATTATCCTGAATAATACGATAATAATGATTTTTATTGTTATTATTATTATTGTTGTTGTTGTTGTTGTTGTTATTAGTAGGAGGAGGAGGATAATAGAGACTGGGAGTTTGTGACTCAGGTTTTATGGAGATGCCTAGGGTTTTATGGTATGGAATGATTTCCCATGGGTCCTCGACTATGATCATTCCAAGGGAGGTTCTGTCTCTGGTTCATCTATTCATGTATAGTTTTCAGTAAACTTTAGGGGATATCATCATAATCATGTTTAAAATAATCATAAACACAATTGTTTATTTGGTTGTAATTTATCTTCTTTTATGTATAAGACTCATAAATATATTATTAACTAAGATAATTTTTCCCATATTATTTATAATGAGAATTTTATTTCTTATTGATTTGTTAATTACAAATTTTCAATTAATTTATGTAGTTTTTTTACCTATGCACTCGAATCCATGGAGTTTTGATGATATTTTTAATTGAATTTATAATATTTTGGGCTTTAGGGGATATAAATTCCTTCCAATTGGGTAAGGTTTTTATAATTGGCTTTTTCCCTCTAATGAATCAAATGGAATGGAATGGTAAATTGGGTAAATTTCCATGAAACCATTCATTTTATTCAAATAGAATTCAGAACAACATTTTAATATTTCTTTTCTATAAAAAATATGTGAATTCTTTTATGGGATCATTTTTTAGTTTTAATTGGATACTATGGCATCCAAAATATATTTTTTATATTGATTTTTTTGGTAGTAACTATTAATATGGATAAGTATACCAAATAAGTATGTCTTTCTTACATTTCTATTTTCTTAGTGGAAGTATATTTAAAGTTTAAATTAATTGAAATTATTACTCTTTCTACAAAAGGTGATGAAATTTATTTAATTATTGTAGATAAATAATTACCTATTTTTGTTATTTTTTTCCATTTATCGATAATTCCATAGATAATCTTATCAATTATATATTTTTTTCTTATTAATATATAAAGTTATGTATTTATTATAATTATAGGTAGTGAATTGTGAGGGAAGGGGGAGAAAATCATATAGGTATCTTTTTTTGTGGATAACAAGAAGAGGTGTTTGCCCTAGTAATGAAAAGAAAACAGTTGGATTTGATGTACTAGGGAATCATGATCTTACATTTATTGATAATTGATTATTTTATAGGCCTATGGATTTTTTTATTCTTGAATTTCAAAGGCATGGGAACTATGATGGTACAATTCTAGTTGATTCATCTTTTATATATGATGTTTGTGTAATGCTACATAGTTTTAATCATAGAGAGTTTTTGGTTATATCAGTTGATGACACACATACTAAATTGAGGTACGGGGATTAAACTATCTTGTAGATATACAGGTCTTTGAGAGAATGGTCTAATGAATCTATTGGTGAAAAATAAACTGGGTGTTCTACTGATTGTAAGACTAGGTCTGGTCATCTTTTTCTAAGTGCAAGTACTTATCATTATCATATAAACTAGTTTCATGTAATTCCATCCACAAGTATGAATGTGTATTTAGATTTAAAGGTAGGTTCAAGGGGAATGTAAGTTAACAAGGCATGAGGAAATTTTATGGTGATCAGAGGAGCCCATAGGTTTTCATTAATATTTCTAGCCTCTCATTAAGAAATAATATTTCATGAATAAGAGTATGAAAGGTATAATATAATGAATATATTAGGTTTAAGTAACAAATATTTAATTCAAAATGTGGGAAAATTTTACTCACGTAGGGATGGTTCCCCTTAGTAAGAATGTGGCATATATAGACAACCTGTTGATTCATATTTTAGTGTTCCTATTCTAGGTGTCTCTCATCCTTTGGAATCTCCTTCTACGGGAATGAAAGAGGGATATCACATGTAAACAAAGTTTAATGGTACTTATGGTTTTCAAAATACTATAATCTATAAGAAAATTTATTAGGTGATGAAAATTCATTGTGTTTAGGGAAATTGGGATGATATGGTGGAGGATGATTCACTAGAGATGATTTCATACAATGTAGTATTGTTTAAAGGGTATAAGGATCTTGTGTATGATGAGGGTTTTCAAACTATAAATCTTAAGATGGTAAGGACAATAATATATTACTCTCACTTGAGTCCAACTATGGTTAATCATATGGGACTTTTTCATTTGTATCTGACCGGTATGAGATCTATAAATCGTGTAATGATTCAAATTTTGATATATAATATTTTCTTCCTTTTATTGTATTTTTTATGTAATGAGAGCATATTTTATACATGGTTCAATTATCCTCCTATTCATGTTTCTACTTTAAAAAAAAATCCTATGATCATTTCATTTTTCAATTGTAGTTGTTGTTCTTTTTTTTTTGATTTTTTATTTTTTTTATTATAAAAAATATTTTATAGAATACACATTACTGGTTCTTGAGTAACATCTTGTTGATGGGTGATTGAATCCCATTTTCATAACATTTATTGAAGGATTACATAATATTTATTGGCCATAATGATATAAGGATTACAAACACTTTTGTAAAAAAGGGGAAGTATTAACATGGGTCAATAGGGATAGTGGAATGATGTGGATACCTATTGGGTGTAAAGGGAATGGTCAAGCATTGATGCAAGTTTACAAGGAGGGTAGAATGTTCGACATAGATCATAGATGGTGTGGGGAACTTCGTGGGAGGGAGATAGGAACCACGGGGTGGGATGCTGAAAAAATGAAAAAACACTCCTCCTGTGAGTATACAAGTAAATAAAAGACACAATCACAATTTAAAATACAATTAGAAGGTGTAATACATGATACTATAGCTGGAAAATGCTATATTCTAAAACTATTACATAATATGCACTTTAAAGAGCCTTTATTCCTGACTTATTTTTTAAAAAAATGAATAACTTTATTTTAAATTTAAAAAATTGATTTCATTTTTAGACTTAACATATCAATATTATATTATTATGGATTTTGGGAATTTTTCTAAAATTATATTATTTTGGATGAATAATTAAAATATAGTTTTTACTAAAATAGTGAATTTTATTACTTTATCAGAATATAAGAAAGATGTATAGATTTATAAAACCTTTTAACTGATCATGTATGTATTTAATGAATAAATTTATACATTTTAATGATATTTTTTCTATTTATAAAACATATTATTAACCTTAAAAAATCAAATTTAATTTTTTAATTCTCATATTTTTTTGGTATTTTCATTTAATTAAACAATATTTAAGTAAGGTATGGTTCTTTATTACATTAAAATCTATGTCAAATTTATTTATTTTTTAATAAACAAATTAATTTATTTAAAAAAATATTGATAATTTTTTCAAACATCAAAATTTTAATCTTAAAAACACACTTTTCCTTAAAACCATTTTTTACGTGTTATGTGCGGTTATTGTAAAATTAATGTTTTACACCATTATAAATTATAATTTAAAAAATTATTTTCATATTTTAATCCCAAATAATCAAATTAGGTAATAAGGCTAATTTTAATATTGGTCAAAAAATTATTTACTGAGGGAAAAAATAGTTCACATGATAAAAACAAATTATGGTAAAAATATAAATTAAGGAAAATTCCTAAATACCTCAAAAATAATCATTTATATAGGTTTATAAGATATTTATTAATAAATACTCTTATTCTATCCATTATTTTAAATTTTAGGAGTCACCTTTATATTAATATGATGTGCCTTTATCATTAAGTCATAAATATTTACAAAAATTTCATTTTATTCACTTGTAAAATTGGATCTTTTCACCACATAATGTTTAAAATTTACCATAAAATTTCATTAGGAAACTACCAAAAAAATCTTCTTAGATATCTATCTCATTTCAGGAATATTTTGGTTTCCATTATTTAAATCAAAAACTATATTTAGAAGGATATTTCTAAGAGAAACCTCTAGCTATGAACACAAGTATTACCTCCTCCTTAGTAATGTATTCATAAGATTCCTATTGAAAAACTTTTCTAACCATCTTAATATAATTAAATAATTATAATTAAGAATCCAAAATTATATTATATTATATTAAGAACCCTTATTTATTCGTTTTCATCCACTAAAAAGAAAAATGGAATGTCGATAACGCATGTGTACGAACTACAACCTCCATAAACCAACATCTACTGTTCTTCATAATCCCTTATCATGGTCGGTTATAATTATGGGATTTATTAATTAACATAGAATATAAATTATTTTTATTGTTATTAAATTAGAAATTAATATTTACATTCAATCCCTTTAATTGGTTGAAGAATAAAAAATACACCATGCGTATGTGCACACTACCACCTCCATGAATGAAATTTCTTATTTATCTGACACACCTAACATGGATATCCCTACTAGTTTAATTAAAGAGATAATATAATATTTATTAAATTATAAACCTTATTAAATTATAAACTATTCCCTACCTTCCTCACATTCTGTGAATAAAATGAAATTTTCATATGTCTGTACGTGCGGACTACCGCCTCCACAGAGTAACATTTTCGATTTTTCATCTTGATTTAAAGTAATTATTCAAAACACATAAATTTTTTTTCAAAACCTAAAAAATATATGAATAATGTCACTATTATTTTACAATGATATTATTCCAAGATAAACAATTTCTTAACCATACTCACCCTTGAAATTATTGTATGTTCTTGTTCGGGTCGGTCTAACCACCTACTCAAAAAATGATATAAAACTCTATCATGGATGACAATGAGAAATTAAATATATATATTATTATAATGTAATAATTAAATAAATATTCTTTTATTTTTATTTAAAGGGTATATTATGTATTAATCTTATTATTAAAATATCATCATTGATCACTAAAATTACTAAAATAAGCTGATAAAAATTAAACTTTCATGCAACATAACTAAAAAAAATTTGGGATGAGATAAGATATTTAAAAATAAACATAGTTTATATATTAAATTATCTTAAATTTTCTATGAATGTTTAAATATGGCAGAATAAATAATAATAGCATCGTTTTTACAAAACTTGTTCAAAACAATCCGAATTATTTGATCACAATATTTAAAATATATAATAACTAACTAATATACACGATGAGAATAACAATAAATGATGTTTATAAAAGGATATAAATAAGAATAAGGTCCAGAAATAGGTAATTTAGATAATTAGTTTTTCATATGGTAGATTCAAGTAATTTAGAGGAAATATAGATTTTATGTATGGATTATTTATCTCAAATTTCAATTCCTTGAGACTTGTTTATATTATACAACATGTTTTATTTTATATGGTTTCATTACTGCCCATTTGATATTTTATATCAATATTCTAAAATTATTCTTTTTATTTAATTTTATATTTTAAAATATATCCTTCATATGATTTTAATTGAAATGTAACAAAAACCATCCTAATTCCAATCAAACTGTTTTTTTTTGAAGTAAAGTGTGTGTGGTTTTCCTATAAAATAAATCTTTATTACAATACAAGAAAGTGGATTTGGTTGAAAAACATAATCACCTTGTAATAATAACCCATAAAAATTTTGTTTCTGTATCAACTCAATCATAACTGTATACAAAATGAGTGGGCCTAAAACTACACACGTAGTGAGACTCTTGAGGGGTGTGCTTTAGATAATTTACATGAATTTTATAAACCTTAACAAAGGATGTTGCTGACATAAGTTTGGTCACTTCTATAGTAAACTAGAAAACTCAATTACTTTATTCTATTGATAACCCAAAACATTTAAAGTACACTCTCTAGCACCTTAGCATACATTCTATAAAAAGGGCACATCCTATTAAATTGAGAATACCCCATAGTTTCTAAGTTTATTTTTTAGATATTATTTCATATATCCACATTATTCCATTGAATAGGGAAATATTTTTTTCATATTTCCATTATAGAGATATACATTGTGATATTTTCCCATTATTAGGTAATAATTTCCTTAGGTAATGTTATGAAATGTCTTATTAACTCACATGATCATTTCACTATACTTAATTAGAATGTGTGTGGATAAATATAGATATCCCCTTAATTCATCGATATTTATCATGAGAGAATCCATATAGGGTATTAAAATATACCTTACCTATTTATAGAAGTCATCTTGGAACAATGTTTCGATAGTTTGATTATGATGTTCGATGTTATGAATTAAATCTGTATGAGATCAACAAATATTATTCCTTCTTTTATTTATTATCATGGAAATAGTATCATTTAATTATGGAATTATTTTTGATCATTTATTTTTTTATACTATTTATACAATGATTATGGTATAATATATTCTATTGCATGTTACTACTTATGGATCATATAATCTCACACTTATTTAATTTTACCTACACTAGGAATCCTAGAAGTGAACTGTGTGAAATTTTTAAGGATCTTCTCGAAGTGATAATAATGTTATCATGGAGTTTTTATTTTTATTTTTATGTTCTCAAGTGTAGTGTGAAAAATTGGTATGTATCAAGTCTTAGAGGACTACAAATATTTTTTATCTTTCTAGAACTCATGAATTCTATACCAATAATGTAATATAATTATCAACTTTGGGTTTCTGGAGAGAGGGTTTTAATGTTGGTATTACATTAATTTTAGTATAATCCTTGGGGAATATATTTATAGGAACCTATTTATGTATCAAAATAAATATGGAAACCCCTTAATATTTTTAATGAATTTTCACCTATAAATACCTAATATGAATATTATTTTATAATTTAATATCATGTGCTAATTATGTGTATCCCATTATTTGTAAATTATGACTAATTAAAGGAATTAGAATTGTATCAACACACATAGTCCAAGTAGTGATGTTCCTCTTAAGAAAATTGTTGAGGATATATTTAGAGTTCATTAGATCAAAACCATATTAGGTATGTTGAACTAGGTTATGAAAAATAACCTCACCTGCATAGTGCAACCTAGTGATCTATAATGTAGTGTAACTATATTGTACCACTTCATGTGATAACAACCACCTCTATTAAATGGAACTATCAATACATCGATAGCTAAGAAATTAATCAAGTACTAAGAATATATATATTCCACCTTAGAAAGTAGTGAAAGGGAAAAGGTCATCATGGAAGTATATCTTCTGGATGGAGATATGGATCAATGGTGGTCACTAATTCCTAATACTAAAGAGGAAGTTGAGATAGAGCACATGCAATGGATAAATTTTAAGGTTATGTTTTATGAAAAATACTTATCCCTAAGAAAAGGGATGAAATATAAAGTAAATTTATCATTCACACATTGAAGGAGGATTAAAAGGTTGTTGAATATGAGGCTAAATATACAAGTTTATATTGACATATTGCAGACTATGAATTTTCATAGAAAACCATGATTAATCATTTCTTTTGTGGGATAAATTTGATCCCTCAATAGGAATTAGTCACTTAGATATTTTTATCATATATGGATATAGTCTAACATATCACTAAGATAGAAAAGGAGTTTTCTAAAACATATATATTAAAAGGGAATACAGAAAAGAATGTGTTTTCAGATCACCGTATAAAGAAAAATAAAAAAATATGGAGAGTTTAATTCCCACATGTATTATTTTTATAATTAAACACATTGTGACATTCGGGAAGGGAAGGCGAGTTTATTTAATATTTTTAGAAAAATGAAACAATGCTCATGAATGAAAATAATGGGATATTTTGGTGAAGTTCAACGTTTTAACAATAAGGAGATGGGAACTATGAAAACCAATTCCAGCAAAATCATAGTAATTTACCTCATAAAAGGATGAGAGAGAAATTCTAAGCTTATGTGATCACTACAACTAAGGTTGAAGTACCAAGTAGAATGATAGCAGATACATTGATCCTAAACTCAAAGATACTAAATGCTTTATTCGAATCTAGATCTACACGCTATGTTATATCATTCATGTTTTCAAAGAACGTTGAATCATCCCAGAATATTATGAGAAATGTGTTATCAGTTAAGACACTTAATGCGGTTTGTATTCCAATAAACTTTTACCGAATAGTATATATTAAGATATATGGATATTATGTAGAGGAAAGTATCATTGTTATATCTATGGTTGATTTTGACTTAATACTTGTTATGTATGGACTCTCAATTTATAATTAAATAATTTTTTTCTAACATATCAATATGTACATTTATTAAGGGTGCACAAAATTCATTATTTAAAATGAAGAGACATCACAACATAATTCTTTTATAGACCCCATCTCTAGTACATCACCTTAATGAAATTATGGGAGAAAAGGAATAAAAAAATATCTATGGATTGGAATTACATCCTGAGGATAAATGATGAACCAATACTACAAAAATACATTGATGTATTTATAATGGAATTTCATGATAATCCTCTTGATAATGAAGATGAGGTTGTCATTAAACTCATTACTGATACAATATATATGTCTATAATTTCATATAGAATGTCACCAGTGGAGATATTGGAATTAAATAAAAAATTTATGGACCTATGTGATATGTGATTTCTACACACTATTGTTTAAAGATGGGTAGCCAATATTTTATTTCTAAATAATGATGTTTCTATGAGATTGTACATCAATTATCGGGAGATCAACACCATTACCATAAATAATAAGTATCAATTACTATGAATTAATTAATTATTTTATCTACTTCAAGGAGCATGATATTTTTCACAAATCGATCATCACTCTATTTATCGTCGTTTAATGTAGAAGAAGGAGGATATACCAAAGATGACATTTCATAAAGGATGTAGCCATTATGATTTTAAAATAATTCATTTTAGGTTGACTAAAGCACCTTTTATTTTGATGGATTGGTTGAATAGTGTATTCAATTATTATAATTAAAACTTCATGATAGTATACCATAATTATATCCTGATATACTCTAAAATCTATGATTTTCCTGATAACCATCAAAAAATAATTCTTAAGACCCTCAGAAAAAATAAATTATATGAGAATTTGAATACGTGTGATTTTTTACTATATAATGTTTATTTTAATTTTTTATTATATCTAAGGATTGAATATAAGTTAATACTTCAAAGGAAAAGGATGTAAAAGAATGGCCTACTATAGATGACCTAACCCTAGAGGCCCGGATCTATTGTAGTATTTTATTACATTGGAAGGATTACAAGGAATCAAATCTTGAAGGATTGGTCATTTTATCAGTCTTGGAATTCCAAATTACAAACATAATACCCATAATACAATTGGAAATAGGAATACAAACATGATACATAAATGAATGAAATAAACATCATACTTTATAGATTATTGAAAGAATTCAACTTCATAACCTAGGGAAAGGATACATAGTAATGGTGAGATAAAATTCACAATAAGGGAATATAAATTGGAAGCAATAAAAAATTAATGAGAATAAATTAAGATGTCAAGGTTTTTGGAACTGGAAAACGCATCCCCAAAAATTTTCCAAATGCTTCCATACACAATCCAAGATCATAGTTCATTTCACAAGCTTCGATTTGGTAGGTCATAGGGCCCGAACAGAGCTACGGATTAGGAGTTATGGACATTTGAAGTTGGGCTGGAAAACCGGTTCACAAAGCCCATTCGCGAAGCCCCCATCCGTGATCGCGGAGCGCCGCCGCGAAGCAATGAGGCGAGCTGCTCCGCGAACCCGGATGACGTTCGCGACGCGCCGTGAACACCCGCCACGAAGCACATGAGGTGGTAGCTCTCCGCGAACCCCAGACGTTCGTCAACCTGCCTCGAAGCAGAGGAGGTGGTACCGCTCCGTGAATCCGGTTGACGTTCGCGACCCGCCGCAAATCAACTGAATTCCCCCTTCGCGTCACGTGAAATTTGCTCCATGGTGCCCCTTTCATATACATACACAGCTCGACCTCCTTCTCCAGATGGCCATGACCACTTCGCCCCTTGGGAGGCCGATCTCCCGGTCCGCAGAGCTCCGCTTTGCGGCTCCATGAGGCCATGCTCCGCGAGCCAATGCTCCGCGATGCTGCTCCGTGAGACCATCCTCTGGGAGCCCATGCTCCGCGAGCCAATGCTCCACAATGCTGCTCCACGAGACTTTGCTTTGAGATCCTCCCTTGCTCCACAAGAGTCCAATGCTCTGTGAGAGGCCCATGCTCTACAGTCACAGACCCTCATGAAAAATGGAGAGTCGCACCGCGAATTTTTTCGATCAGGATGTCGGGATTTTCCATTGCGCACCCACCTTCGACATATGAAATACCATGATTTAAGAGACTCCTCTACACACCATGAAACACCTTGAGTCGACATATTCCTCTTGGTTTCATTCCCATGTCGTGAGTTGAGATCCTCGTCATCAATTCCCCGAGTACCTTGAGTCGAACCATTCCTCAGGCAACTCCTCCAAACCCAGTCACTAGGCTCCTATGCCAGGTTGAACCAGAAAGGGCCACCCTTGTGTAAGTCCCAACACCAAAAATTTCTAGGCAGCTTCCGCCTAACAGTCCTACCTACGTGACTATAAACTGTTGTAATTCCTTATGTTCCAAACATAGGATGCCTCTTGCTCCAATCAAGAGATGCCTCATGCCCCAATCCTGAGATGCCAACAGTCCTACCTACTTGAATTTAAACTGTAGTAATGCCTTATGATTGAAACATAGGATGCCTCTTGCTCCAATAAAGATATGCCTCATGCTCTAAGCATGAGATGCCAACAGTCCTACCTATGTGACTTTAAACTGTAGTAATTCCTTATGTCCCAATCATAGGATGCCTCTTTCCCTAAACGAGAGATTCCTCATGCTCCTAGCCTGTGATGCCAACATTCCTATCTACATGACTATAAATTGTAGTAATCCTTATCTAACAAATGGTAGGATGCCTCTAGCCCTATAAGAGATATTCCTCATGCTCCAAGCATGAGATGCCAACAGTCTTATCTACATTACTTTAAACGGTAGTAATCCCTATGTCCCAAAGATAGGATGCCTCTTTCTCCAAACGAGAGATGCCTTGTGCTCCAAGCATTAGATGATAACAGTCCTATCTACATGACTTTAAACTGCAGTAATCCCTATGTCCCAAACATAGGATTCCTCTTGCACCAAACGAGAGATTCCTTATGCTCCAATCATAAGATGAAAGTAGTCCTATCTGCATGACTATAAACTGTAGTACACCCTATCTAGAAAATGATAGGATGCCTCTTACTCCAAACAAGATATGCCTTATAATCCAAGCCTAAGATGCCAATAGTCCTATCTATATGACTATAAATTGTAGTACACCATATCTAGCAAATGATAGGATGCCTCTTACTCCAAACAAGATATGCCTTATGCTCCAAGCGTAAGATGCCTAATATTCCTATCTACATGACTATAAACTATAGTACTCTCTATCTAACAAATGATAGGATTCATCTTTCCCTATACGAGAGATTCCTTATGCTCCTATCATGAGATTCCAATAGTCCTATCTACATGACTCTAAACTGTATTTCTCCCCATGTTCCAAACATAGGATGCCTCTTGCCCTATACGAGAGATGACTTATGCTCCTAGCATGAGATGCCAATAGTCCTATCTACATTACTATAAATTGTAGTACACCCTATCTAACAAATGATAGGATGCCTCTTACTCCAAATAAGAGATGCCTTATGCTCCAAGTGTAAGATGCCTAATAGTCCTATCTACATGACTATAAACTGTAGTACTCCCTATCTAATAAATGATAGGATGCCTCTTTCCCTATACGAGAGATGCCTTATGCTCCTAGCATGAGATGCCAATAGTCCTATCTACATGACTATAAACTATAATAAACCCTTTCTAACAAATGATAGGATGCCTCTTACTCCAAACAAGAGATGCCTTATGCTCCAAGCGTAATATGCCTAATAGTCCTATCTACATGACTATAAACTGTATTAATCCCTATCTAACAAATGATAGGATGCCTCTTTCCCTATACAAGAGATGCCTTATGCTCCTAGCATGAGATGTCAATAGTCCTATCTACATGACTCTAAACTGTAGTTCTCCCTATGTTCCAAACCTATGATGCCTCTTGCTCTTAACAAGAGATCCCTTATGATCCAAGCATAAGACGCCTAATGCCATGATTATAGTGGCATGATTCCAATACCCCTTGGAATTACCCCTCTTGTGCACCAGTGCATAGGTGAGGGCCTCAATTCACGAGTGAGTTGGGATGCCATCATGGCCAGACATGAGGAATACATTACGGGAAGCATCCTTATGTAAGCCCCATCCACCATTATCGCTCCTTAGTGGCACCCGGGCAGCTCCTTGCGTAAGCCCCATCCACCAATGTCGCTCCTTAGCGGCACTCGGGCAGCTTCCTTGCATCAGCCCCATCCACCAATGTCGCTCTATAGTAGCACCCGGACAGCTTCCTAGCGTAAGCCCCATTCACTAATTCCCCTCCATAGAGCCACCCGGGTAGCATCCTTGCATAATCCCCATTCACCATTTTTTCTCCAAAGCGGCACCCGGGCAGCTCCTTGCATAAGCCCCATCCACCATTGTCGCTCTTTAGCGGCACCCGGGGAGCTCCTTGCGTAAGCCCCGTTCACCATTGCCACTCCATAGCGGCATCCGGGCAGCTCCTTGCGTAATCCCCATCCACCATTACCGCTCCTTAGCAGCACCAGGGGAGCTCCTTGCGTAAGACCCATTCACCATTGTTGCTCCATAGCGGCATCCGGGAAGCTCCTTGCATAATCCCCATTCACCAGTGTCGCTCCATAGTGGCACCCGGGCAGCATCTTTGCGTAAGCCCCATCCACCAGTGTCACTCCATAGCGGCACCCGGGCAGCTTCCTAGCGTATGCCCCATTCACCAATGCCCCTACATAGCAGCACCCGGGCAGCATCTTGGCGTAATCCCCATTCACCATTGGCACTCCATAGAGGCACCCGGGCAGCATCCTTGTGCAAGCCCCATCAACCATTGTTGCTCCATAGTGGCACCCGAGCAGCGTCCTTGCGTAAGCCCCATCCACCATTGCCTCTCCATAGCGGCACCCGGGCAGCATCCTTGCGTAAGCCCCATTCGCCATTTTCGCTCCATAGCGGCACCCAGGCTGCTTCCTAGAGTAAGATGTATTCACCATTGTCTCTCCATAGAGGCACTTGGGTAGCATCCTAGCGTAAGCCCCACTCACCATTTCCACTCCATAGCAGCACTCGGGCTGCTTCCTAGCGTAAGCCCCATTTACTATTGTCGCTCCTTAGCGGCACCCAGGTAGCTTCTTCGCGTAAGCCCCATCCACTGGTCTGATTCTATGCAGCGGTAAGTCATTGACATCCTTATCCGGTGGTAAGCCGTTGTGATCCGATCCAGCGGTAAGCCGTTGTGACCCAATCCAGTGGTAAGCCGTTGCAACCCCATTTGGCGGCAAGCCGTTGACATCCTCATCAAGCGGTAAGGCGTTGCGACCCCATTTAGCGGTAAGCCGTTCACATCCTCATCCAGCGGTAAGTCGTTATGACCCAATCTTGCGGTAAAAATTTGAAACCCCCAATCGATGGTAAGCCGTCATCAGAAGATCTACGTGGACATTGATTACCTGCCACGGGGATACGTAGGAAGCCTCTTCAAGGCTCAAGCCCGAAACTATTGTCATTTTATTCCTTGGGCCTCCATCCTGGAGTAAGTCCCATCACCGTGGGCCGCCTAAAACGTAAGCCCCTCTTCGTTTACCAAGGACACATCCTTCGCGATGTGATCATAAGGTCACTGTAACCTCTTGATTCTCACACCGAGCAAGACTCACGTGAGCTTATAGTGAGCGCCGACCCTGACCCCCACCTTAATTGAACTACGGGGACTTTGATCCATGCTAATGCATGGTATGTAGGAATCCTCCACAAGGTTCAAGCCCACCACTCGGTCGTTTCTTCACGTCAAGTTCCACCTATGTCCAGCATAACCATAAACTGTATGCCTCGTCTAACATGATGTTAAATTGCACACTAGAAATACGTGGTCTTTGATCCATGCTAAGGCATGGTGTGTAGGAAGCCTCCATGAGGTTCAAGCCCACCGATCGTTGTTTATCCATGTCAGGGTTCACTCTCGTCCCGCATGACATTAAACTACATTTCGTCCCAGTGGTAAGCCGTTGTGACCATCCCGAACTGCAAGGACTTTGATCCATGCTAAGGTGTGGTATGTAGGAAGCCTCCATGATGTTAGATCCCACCACCAGTGGACCCCCCGGGTTCGCTTTCACGTCGGTTCACCGACGAAACCCTACCCGAACTACAAGGTCTTTGATCCAGGTCAAGGCGTGGTACGTAGGAAACCTCCACGAGGTTCAAGCCCACCGCATGTCATTTATTCACGTCAGGGTTCACTATCGTCCCGCATGACATTAAACTACATTTCGGCCCAGAGGTAAGCCGTTGTGACCATCCCGAACTATGAGGATTTTGATCCACGCTAAGGCGTGGAATGTAGGAAGCCTTCCTGAGGTTCAAATCCACCACCTGTTGGTCATTCCGACCTCCTTCACGTTGGCTCACCAACACCTGGGTAGCCTAGTGTGTAATCCCCACACCACCTGGACCAAGGTCTCTTTTCTTTCACGTCGTTTCACCGACACCCACCATTTTCACCCGAACTACAAGGACATTGATCCATGTCAAGGCATGGTACGTAGGAAGCCTCCATGAAGTTCAAGCCCATCACTCGGTCGTTCCGACGTCCTTCACATCGGTTCGCTGACAATACCCATTGGACCAAGGTCCACATTCACGTCGGTTCGCTGATGACACCCATCGGACCAAGGTCCACCTTCACGTCGGTTCACCGGCACCATCGAACTATGCAGACTTTGATTCCCTGCCACAGGGATATGTAGGAGGTCTCTTCGAGGCTCAAGCCCAATTTCGCAGTCGCCCTTGCGATGGTCCCATTTCATTCCCCCTCCACTTCATCCATCCATCCATCACCCATCGTGATTCTCACCCGGGCCGCCATATCCCGGTGGGATCATGCCACCCACCTCCTCGCTGCTCCTAGCGGCTCATGGGCCGCTTTCCACATGTAAGCCTCAGCATGTCTCCGGGTCGTTGTCCTCTGTGTACACCCCAATTCATCACCCCTTCGAACTACGTGGGTTTTGATCCCTGTTCTCTACACAGGGTACGTAGGAAACCTTCAAGAGGTTCAATCCCAACCAATGGTAATCCATGGTGTCCCCCAACCGGGGGCGCACTTCCCCTGATCTTCCCTCAGTAGTGTTCAGATCATCCATTATGGTGTGACATCCCCCCTCCTAGGAGCGCCCCACCTCGGATCCGTCCTCATTGGACATCCTAATCTATCCATCTTTTAGGTATTCCCCCCATAGGATATACCAATCTGATCCGTCTCTATGGGGAATTCTGATCACCCTCATTCTGTCTCCGCAAGATGTTAAACTCGCGGCCTACTTCGTGATAAACACGAGTTGCCTGAGGAAAACCTCGGATGACACGCCTTTGGCGTAACCATCTCTGCAAGATGTTAAATTTGCGGCATACCCTGTGTTAAACACAAGAAGCTAAGTAAAACTTCAGATACATGCCTATGGCATATGATTCCCCCGCATTCGACGCGGGATGCTCGGGTTATGCACCCTTGAGATGCCCACTCATGAGGAAGAATACAGGTTCCCCAATGTCCATGCACCCAAAGATTCCCTGACATGCCCGATGTTGTCATCTACTCTGATCGAAGGTCGCTACCATGTGAAGATCCCATGGAATGTCTTGACAGAAGTATTGTAATTAACTGGTGTCCATGAAGATATGGCACCGGGAATGAGATTCGCGAACAATGTATTAAATCTATGAGGGAGACTCGGACTAGGTGACGAGTTCTGAGGAGGAATCCACAAAAGGAAGAACCGAAATCCCATCATCCCGATTTCGATCAAGAAGTAGACATCTCTGAATAAGGAACAGATGTCGCCTGCCCTTGGAAAGTGGGAATACAGGGCGATAGCTGCACATCCTCAAAGACGGATTCACGCGCCCCAGAGAAAGTGTTGGAAACAATGGTAAATAACTGATGACACATTCCCTTAAAGTAACCAAATAAGGCCTTATCAATATATAAAGGTATGAAACTAAAAAAATTCCATTAATCAAAAAACTAAGAAATAAATGAATCCATAGATTTTTCGACGCAAAATCTCATGTGAAAATAATGATAATAACTGAATTCTCAATAATGGAAATTCTTATTCATTGGATTCCTTGTTTCCAAGGTACATGGAACCATTACCTTCAAGACCTTTCACAAGACGTTTAAAACATACTAGTTACAACCCAATTTGGTTAGTGAAACCTAAAATTTAATATAAATACCTTTCAAAAGAGAGTTTATATCATGTTAGAGACAAATTTTAAGGGTTTTTTCAACTTATTTTAATCCTATGAGACTAGTTATGCATCGAGTGGATTTTATTAACTAGTTTCCAGCCCTATAGGGCTTACCTTAAACGATCCCCAACCCATTTTTTATGTACCCAAAGAATTTATAAACTTGTGTGAATTAATAAAACAATGTTCCTTATCAAATATCCATATTCATTAAAGAATATATATTTATTAATAATACCTCAGAGGAGGAAAGATAACAATAAGGGTTGTTGACATTATAACTGTCAAGAACAGAATCAGGTCGCCATCAAAACCGACACTCGACTAGACACACAACAAGTCCCGAAGGGCGTTCCTGATCCCCATTGTCTGGAACAAGTGCTTGGGTATCATAAAATGAAAATTGTTAATGATTTACCCTAGTTTATAAACATAAAACGACAAAAGGATCCAATAAAACGAATCTGGATTTTTCGATCCAAACAATCATTTACAAAAAATCAGAACTGAATTACATATTTTAAAACAAGTGAATAATACTATAAAAAAGGTACTAAACCAAAACTAAAGAGCCCAATAACCCTCATGGCAAGGAGCACTGCCCTCAAACCATCTCCACAAGACTTCAGCACCAATGTCCGGCTAGAAACCTGAACCACTGGAACTAAAAACTATACCCAACCTGCGACTACAAAAATAACCAAGTCTCCATACACCCAATTGTATAAGTAGGCTGTGATCCAAATCCCAATATGATACAACCACTTATATATTCAATGTCATAAACATTTAATGATGAAAATCATGAAATTTTTCTAAAACATTAAAATGCTAGTTACAATTTCTAAAAGATGCAACATTAAATAAAAAAAAAATTCAGGTGGGATAATTTAAAGAATATAAACTGTTAAAATAAATACCAAAGCTACTGAATTTTCCATCCACCCATACCTTATGCCAACATTAAGCACAAAATATCTAGTGGGAACAAGCAATGGGAAATAACCACTAGGAACTTGCAAGTTGTGGGTCCTAGGTACCTCCTATCTCGGTGAGAGTAACCATCAAAAACATCAGTTCTCATGCATGAGACACTAGTAGGGAAAATACCCATAACCTAGTGGTCCCCAATCATCATCATCATAGTTTATTTAGATTTTTAAGCGTCAATATTGCAAAGTGAAACTAAGGCCAAACCAACGGATTAAATAGCATACTAGTACACGTCCACCCACCAAGATACCCTGGTTTTCCATTTGTGCTAAAACAAGTTAAACAAGTCAATGAATATACTTTTCACATGAAAATATCATTTCCATATCATAAATTAACCAAACAGCCCACGTGTATACAACACAAGTCACTAAAGTCCACTTTTCATTCAAATTGATTTTAAAATCCGACTCACACCAAAATATCCCACAACACTTTTCAAATTTTTTTAACACTTCCACAAATCCATTAAACAATTTTATAAAACCATTATAATATATTAAAAATCTCATAAGATCCCACTCACTTTTTATATAATACCCTTTTAACCATCCGAATTATTTGATCATCAATCTTACACGAAACATCCCACAAACAAGTTCTGCTCCAACATCACAATTTAATAAAACATTTCATAAATTTTCTAAACATTATAAAAATATTTAACATATTAAAACATCACTTCAACTTTCAAAACCCCATAATATGTGAACAAACATTCCAAACAGTACATATTCACCATTTTCCCACTTTTTTTAACAAACTAAAACATATAAAATTTTCATAAAAAGAACCCAAGTGGTGTAAATATGTCTTTCACAAAAAAACCATTACCAAACCAACATTTAGGACCAAAAACCATAACAATTCCTATCCAAAACAGAAGTTGAATCCCAATAGACATTTATAAAACCACTTTCATGTTTTATAAAATAACATTGAATAATACTACAAAAGATCCAAATGAAAACACACATTTTAATAAAATGCTCTCAAGAAGTATAACAATGTTTTACATATAAAACCAATTCAAAAAACCTCTGTTTTTTCCCATGTGACATTAATACATTACCAAACCAGAATTTTAAGGCCAAACAAGATTTAGTAAACCAATTCCATATGTTATAAAATACACCCAAATAATACCCCATGAGTAACATAGGAAAACAACTAATTTCAGGTTAAAATGCAACAATAAAAATAAACACTTAACCAAATCAATCATAAAAAACATTTCACCACACCCAACATATGAGGAATATGAAAAAATCAGAAAATACGGCAAGATAACTCATCAATAATAGTTTACACATGGAACAACCTACCGAAAGTGTCGAATCCCTCAAAACATGGTGCGAAATATTAACCGCAACACCGCTGCATCACAAGAAAGATTTATCCACCCCTAGACCACAATATTTAATCAAAAATACATTAAATAAAACCATAGTATCGAACCCTAACATCCGGACATTTTAGAAAATAATTAAAGAGGAAGGAAACCCAAGGGAGAATGAAGAAATTGAAGAGAGAAACACTTACTCAAAACAATCTTGAATAAAACGACCCAAAATCCACTCCTATCTGAATTTAAAAACATCCAACCATTCAAGTGAGGTTCTCAAAACTATGGGGAGATAATTTAGGAACTAGAATGGGGGAAAAAGAGTGAAAATAGAATGGGTTATGAAAAGATCAATTTACCTCACCAAATCTGGGAGATTTCTGAAATCCATTTATGTTTCTACCAATTTCTCGATTCTATTGAGCTCCAAATTGTGTTATTAGAAAATGGGGGCACTCCTTAGGTAAGGGGGCTCGTGTGAGAGTTTGAATCAGTGAAAAAACGTAAATATTGAAGGAGATATTAAACATATAAAATTTATTTTTAATTTAGAAAATGGGCTATCTGGATGGACCAATATCTAAAATAAAAACTCTTATCCACCATGATTATGGATTCATAAATCGTCCAAATTACTATGGTTGTGTTAATATGTCAGGAGATGACAATTCGGAATTTTAATGGACGAAAAATGATTAAAAATTAGGGAGTTATATTGGAATCATAATTTTTTTTAAATCAGGAATTGGGATCACGGTTTGGCCCAATTCATGAAAACTCACCCATTCCTCCATAAAATCTTTGGAAACCCCCAAAACTGTGCATGAATGGAAATTAAATGGAATTTAACTTTAAAAACAGTCATGTATGTGACAATTATCCCCTCCATGAAAACTTTCCGCCTCGAAAATTCATATCAAGACCAAAGAAACAACCAAACCTAACTAAGAAACCAAGCGGTACTCCCTTGACAGATTTCACCCCCAAAGGCTAAAACACCTCCAGTGATCAATTAATGAATTATTACTCCCACAACCAAAACATACACCACTTTCCTGAAAAGGTAAATCATATTCATACTTTATCCCAAAATAAAACTCCTTAAACACTATCCAAAGAAGACATAATCAATTCACCCAAACGAATAACAACATCAAACAAGGTTACACTTACCTTGCTATAACTAAACCATTGGGCACTCCCCAATCTCAACGTTTACCCAAGGAAGATGAAGGTAGCTTGATAGTTCTGAATGAGACTAGATGCCTCCAAGCTAAGACCATGTATAAGTCTAAGTTACTGGTAAGGTGGAACAAATATTGGCTCCCCACCATAAGACACAACCTACATTTTTTTCCGAGACAGACTTAGGACACTAACAGGGGGAGGCCAGAATGGACTCTCTGGTATAAAGGGTATACTTCCATCAGAAATTTAGAAAAGAACTTATATAATAATCATAGTGGGTCTTCCCACCATAAGAACAACCCATCTTAACCGACCAATATGGGCTGGTATAGAAAGACCCCGAAATTTAAAAGAGTTTGGATGACCACATGGTTAGTCTGCATGGTTTGGGAAACCGTGCACTAATAGTGGGGATCCTTCTATCAACATGGTTTTCTAGGGCATGGTCACTACTATCCAAGCGCAAACGAAGTGCTCGACCTGTCTAGACAAACTTCAAACCTTTCTCCAAAGACTCAATGGAAACCAAAGGGGTAGGGAATAACATTAGATGATGACATGGGTACAAGTCCCTCCACCTATTTCCACCGAACAAGAACAATAGAATAAAGATGATGACACCATAGGTTTAAAATCTTCCTATATTTCATACTGAGGATAGGACTTTGTACAGGGGATTAAATGAACCTATGATTTCCCCTGACTACAAGCTAGCTTCTCTCTGAGACCTATGGTTGGAGCTCAAATGATTGAAGCATCTTCGGCCTCGCAGTTAGGCTTTGGAAACCCACTGAACAAGAATTCTTCTTTCGTTTCAACCAACAACTACACCGCAATCCCTGAAAAGTTTTCAAAGAAATAACACATTCCAAACTCAATTTACCCTTACCCGATATTTCACTGAAGAAAGGGCTCAGAAGATGCACGCACATCACACCTTGTTTGTTCGGGTGAGAAACAATAGAATTAAGGAACACCAATAATACCCTTCCTCTAAAATGGAATATTTTTATGTTTTTCCAAGGGAGACATTCTCCCATCATAACAAAAACTCTTAGATGATTTCTCAAATTTCACCTTTAAGGTCAATCGAGCATAGGACATCATAAGGCATCACCGAACATGACCATTGTGACTGATATAAACAGTGAATGGAGAAGGACCTTTTACAGCATCCCCAAACAACTCACAATTCTAGAAAGTGTCCAAAATATCCTATCGTGACCATATTTCGCACACTGGTTGTTTAACATGAACTCACGCTTCAAAGAAACTATGAATAACCCAGAGGCCCTCTTAGACTCCATCGAGACACTCATCCCCACTAACAACCCTAGCCCACTTCGAGCTTTGAAAAATTAGGAAACCTATGAAACTAAGGTCTCTTTCAACCTTCCATGAGCATTATCCCACTACAAGAGGATCTAATAATCAAATAAAGTAATGGGTGTAGACTCAATACACAAATATCGATAAAAGACTCCTTATATTGATCAACTGGAGGATTTTCCAATGGCAAAACAATCCAGGTTGCACTTCAGTTATGCATTAAACCTTAATGGGGGCGTACCTTATCCAATGAGAGAACCCAAGGACCTAACCAAGATGGTCCATTGGTCAAAAAAACCATAAACCATATCCAAACACATGAAGGGAACCACCACAAAGGTGTCCCGAAACATATCTCAGAGGAGACTACAAACTGGTCCTTCTACCCAGCTTACCGACCAAACATAAACCCACAAAACAGTTCAAACAGGAGGGGTTCTTGGACTCAAAACATCCCACAACATCAAAAGTTTCCAAAAACACATAATATAAGGAATCCCAAAAAATACATCAATACATCATGTTTTTATTTAAAAATATCTCTTGAAATCAAATGGTTCAGCTGTTAGCGTATCCACAAATCGTACCCCATGGGCCTTAAACATGCATGTTTCTGTGCCACACCAGGCACCCTCCTCATATCCATCCTAAAACTCATACAATAAATCCATCAACCATCCATCATCCCATATAACCCCATGCATGTGGTTGCTCATAGAAATACCAAAGGTTAAAAAAATCTTTCAACTTCTCAAAACCAACTATGACAACCAACACATCCTTTTTGTCAAAACCGCTAACCACAAGATCAAAATCCCAATTCACATCTTACAAAAAAAATTAGAAAGACACAACCATTTAGAAAATAACTCATTTTCAAGATATTCACATAAATTTTAAATCATCCCATCCCATTAAAATACCCTTTGATTGTTTAGAAAACACTATTGGAAACACTTTTCAATCCCAACTTCAATATAGTTCCTGCTTTCAAAAGAGGTGTAATCACCCCATTTTCCACTTCAAAACAATTCTGAAATTTTAGTTCCACCATTTCATAAATCAAACCGATCCCTCTTTATTTGAATATCATTTCACAAATACATTATGCTTCTTAAAACCAAAGTGCCACGATTTCAAAACTAATGCACAAAATAATGCGAGAGAAAACTATTTTTAGTGGGTGACTTGGACATATGGTTGGCGGCTATATTCCAAAAAATTCACTATCACAAAGAGTGTTATACGGAATTTCCTGGGCTCGACATGTATTTCTAGGCCCTGCTATCTCACTAAGTCCATTAACCCAACTATCTTTTCATTTCCCCTAATCATCATCGAACCAAGAGAACCAAAGGACTTAGATAAATCCTGAATTCTCTTAGAAACATGAATCCATTCATGACGTGTGGTGAACAGGCATAGTACCCATAACTATAATTCCATGTCCCAACAATCCTAACTCTAGAATATTCTTACTCTTCCCCAAATAACATGACCCAAATAGTTAACCTGAACCTCCTTTGATACCATTTTTTCACGAACCGAATCTGGTCACCATCAAAACTGGCACTCGACCCAACCCGCAACAAGGCCCGAAGGGAATTCCTGATCCCCACGGGCTGGTATAATTTCACGGGTATCATAAAATAAAAATTGGGAATGATTTACCCAAGTTTATAAACTTAAAACAAAAAATGAATCCAATAAAATTAATCTGGATTTTTCAATCCAAATAATGTTATATAAAAAATCAGAACTGAATTACATATTCAAAAAAACTCAAAAAGACTATAAAAATGCTAAAACCCCAAAAGGTAATAGCCTAAGAACCCTCACGGAAAGGGGCACCACCCTCAAGCCTTCTCCACTAGACTTCACCACCAAGGACCAACAAGAAACTCAAACCACTGGAATTAAAAAATGAACCCAACCTGTGACAACAAAAATAACCAAGTCTACTTACACCCAAGGGTGTAATTAGGGTGTGATACAAATCCCAATAGGATACCACCACTAATAGATTCCATGTGATAAACATTTAAAGATGAAAAGAATGCATGTTTTCAAAAACATGAAATTATAGTTACAATTTCTAAAAGATGCAACATTAAATAAAAACAGTATTCAGGTGGGCTAATTTAAATAATAAACACATTTAAAATAAATAAAAAAGCTACTAAATTTTACATCCAATCATACCTTATGCTGATGGTAAGCACAAAATATCTAGTGAGCACAAGAAATGGGAAATAACCGCTAGGCACTAGCTAGCTGTGGGTCCCAGGTACCTCGTATCTCGGTGAGAGTAACCATCACAAATTTATGTTCTCAGGCACGAGCCACTAGTAGGGAACACATCAATAACCTAGTGGTCCCCAATCATCATTATCATAGTTTAGTTAGAGTTGTAAGCATCAATATTGCTAAGTGAAACTGAGGCCAAACCCCACGGATTCACTAGCATACTAGTACAGGTCCACCCACCTAGATACCCAGGTTTTCCCATTGTTATCAAAAAAGTTCAACAAGTCAATGAATATACTTTTCACATGAAAATATCATTTCCATATCATAAATTCACCAAACATCCCACATGTTTACAACACAAGTCACAAAAGTCCACTTATCATTCAAATTGATTTTTCAATCCGACTCACACCAAAATAACCCACAACACTTTCCAAATTTCTTTAACACATCCACAAATACATTAAGAAATTTTATAAAACCATTCTAACATATTAAAACTCCCATAACAGCCAACTCACTTATTACATAATACCCTTTTCACCTTCAAAATCATTTTCTCATCAAACTTACATGAAACATCCCACAAACATGTTTCGCTCCAACATCACAATTTAATAAAACATTTCAAAAATTTACAAAACATAATAAAAAAAATTAACATCTTAAAACAACAATTCACCTTTCGAAACCACATAATATGGGAACAAACAAACCAAACTGTAAAAATTCACCTTTTTCCCACTTTGTTTAACCAACTAAAACTTTTACAATTTTCATAAAAAGAACCCAAGTGGTGTAAATATTTCTTGCACACAAAACACATTTCAAAACCCCAATTTAAGACCAAAAACCATACCAATTCCTATCCAAAACAGAATAGGAAACTATAGAGAAATTTGTGAAACGATTTTCCAGTTTTATAAAATCACCTTTAATAATACTACAAAAGATCAAAATGAAAACACACATTTTCATAAAATGTTTTCAAGAAGTATAACAATGTTTTACACATAAAACCTATTCGAAAACCCTATTTTTAGGCCCAAATACAACTAATACATTACCAAACTAGAATTATCAGTACAAACAAGAATTATTAAACCAATTCCATATGTTATAAAATACACCCAAATAATACCCCATGAGTAACACATGAAAACACCTAATTTCAGGTTATAATGAAACTATAAAAATAAACACCTAACCAAATCAATAATAAACATTTTTTTCACTTCACCCAATATATGAGGAATATGAAAAATGAGTAAATACCACAAGATAACTCATCAATAATTGTTTACACATGGAACCACCTATCGAAAGTGTCGAATCCCTCAAAACATGGTGCAAAACATTAACCACACCACCGCCATATCAAAAGGAAGATAAATCTATCCATAGACCACAATATTTAACCAAAAAGAAACTAAATAAAACAATAGTTTAGAACCCTATCTTCTGGACATTTTAAACATAATGAAAGAGGAAGGAAACCCTGATGAGAATGAAGAAATTGAGGAGAGAAACACTTACTCAAAACAATCTTGAATAAAATGACCCAAAATATAGTGGTATAAGAATTTGAAAACATCAAACCATTAAAGGGATGTTCTAACCAGGATAAGGATATCATGTAGGAACTAGAATGGATGAAAAAGAGTAAAAATATAAGGAGTTATGAAAGGATCAATTTACATATCCAAATCTGGGAGATTTCTGAAATCCAGAGAAGTTTCGACCAATTTCACGATTCTATTGAGGTCCAAATTGTGGGAGGAGAGAATGAGGGAATGCCTAGGTTAAGTGGTCTCAGATGAGAGTTGTAATCACAAAAGAAATGTAAATATTTAAGGATATATTAAAACATTTAGATTTATTTTTAATGCATAAAATGGGCTTTTGGGCATGCTCAATCCCTTAAATAAAAACCCATATCCACCATGATTATGGATTCCTAAATTGTAAAAATTAATATTGATATGTTAATAGGTCAGGTTATGATAATTAGAAAATTGTAATGGATGAACAATGTTGAAAAATGGAGTTATAAAGGAATCAAAATTTATTTTTTAATCTGGAATTGGGCTCACTCTTTGGCCCAATTCATGAAAACTCAGCCATTCCTCTATAAAAGCTTGGGAAACACCCCAAAAAAATAATGAATCGAAATTAAATGGAATTTTACTTTAAAACAAGTCATGTATGTGGAAAAAACATTCTTTTGGAAAAATAATTTTTAAACATCTCAAAGTGTACCATTACACTTTGAAATATTTAAATAATAATTCCCCATTAATTAAATTCATATCATGAGGATAAGTGTATTCATTATATAAAATGTTAAAAGGAATTACATAAATCATTTAAAATTTAATTGGTGTGTAAAAAAACAAGTCTCAATGGAATGTAAATTGATATGAGATCTCTTACCTTAAACTTAATTTTTGTTGAGTTGTCTTTACACTATTTTATAGTGGCTTAAAATATGATACTGACTTTTAATTGAAACATACTCATGTTTATAATATTATATATTAATTCTTTATAATATTTTACTAATTGTTTATTAACACTCTTTAATTATTATATCTATAATGGGTGTTAATTTCAGAATTATCTCAAGTATGTTTTGACTTGTAATTTATTGTTTCTATTAGTTATATCAAGATTTCATCATCTCCAAAATGAAAACCATGACTAAATTATTGAATATATCTAGTACATATGTTTTTATAATAATCCATAATTTTTGTATATAAGAAATGAAGTGCACTATTTATGAGACATTAGGTCATACGTACACATGAACGCCACTTCCATTTCATTGTCTTATTAAAAAAAGTAATGTAATTGATACATATTTCTATTATAATTCCAATATCATATATATTTCATATATGTTACATATTTTTTTAAAAACCATCCTTTATACATCCATGTATGGTATGAATGAGTCATATCGCATAGAGGGGGATGTAGTCCACACTTCCTCAAACAAAATTATCATATTTACACAAGATGGAAATAAAAAAGTATGTTCTAAATAATAATAAAATTATAAAAAATTTATAAATAAAATATATATCATATATAAATATAGAGTCCATCATAATGGACACTGTGATATGTGGTAAACAAAAAATGAACAATCATTATTTTATGAGGCAGTAGTTCATCATATATAGAAATAGTATTGTGGTTACAAATTAGATGGAAACGTATTTAATTTAAGGTCAAACACTTAGAATAAAAACATAAAAGTTTATTTAGGATACTAGTTTTTTATACAGTCATGGAATATGACGATTTTAGGGGTGGAGAATGGTAATAAAACGAAAAATCATAAGAAAATATGTTACATCTTAATCAGATAACTTCTTCTGGTTTATACCAAATGGATTCCTTGAATGGATTTCCTCCTAAGGGGAGGCCTATAATATAAGATGACTTATTTTTAAGAGCAATTTGGGCAGATCTTGGTTGGTCTAAGGTGGCTTGAGATGTGTGATGAAGGGGTAGAGTGCTTTCCCTTTTATAAGGGAGGGGGAGTGGTACTCTTATATATACCAAAAGGTATTTATTAGAAGGAATTATAACTTACCTAATGGGCCTCCAAAATGGAAAAACATGGATTAAAGTAGAATAATGTTCTATAAAAACCTCCACTGCACAAAAATAAGTGCATTTTTATAATTTGGTTCCTTAACTTCTATGTTTCCCCAATTTTATCATTTTGTATTTTATTAAAGGAAATGGTTTTCTATCATATGTAAATCATTAAGAATAAATTAAATTGATATTTATTAGAAAATATGCATCCACTAAATTTTTAATATGATATATACTATTTAAATAAAACATCAATGCGTATTGGAAATTAAATTTAAAAAAAGTGCATGAGACGCGTAAAAACATTTCTTAACCTAGGGTCGTGATAACAATATTTTTACAATATATAGGTCAAAATATTAATTATAAAATCTAAATTATTCAATTAATAGAAAATATAAAATATATATTAACACTTATAAAATATAATTAATTCCATTTTTTTAATAGATCATTTATAAATATTCATATATATTTGATGTAAGTTCATATATATATACACATATATATTAAGCACATGTGTTCGTTTATAATCAATTCAACATAAATAAATATTAAACTTATTAATTTTTTTTGTTATTAATATATATATATATATCACACACTATTCATCACCAAAATTGAAATTCAATTATAGATTTTTCTAATACTCTTGTTTAATACAATTCTGTTTCTATATTATTATTTAAAATATGGTTATTATTATCCATTTAGAATTTTTGAAAATAAAATAATATTTCATGTGTCGCAATTTGTTTGGCGGGACAAAGCCTTATTTTTCATATTAAATCCAAGAACACTTTTTTGATTGGGTATGGGGGGATCCATTACATAACCCATAGTCCCAAGGGAATAAAAGCCCAAATAAAATACTCTAAAACCCATTTTTGGGCCCAAAGGGCCCTTCGGTGAATAGTACATCTATAGTACCTAGCCTGATATAGCACCACTGATTCTACAGCTCCTTCTACAGTGACTCCACCATTACAGGGTCACTACTGCAAAAGTTCTTCCACAGGTGTCGCTATTGAATTTTATTTTTGTCAATATATATATTCATTTAGATTAACATCTTAGCCTTTACAATGTGTATGTTATTCAATTGATTATGTATTTATATTATTTTTCAAAAATGTGTATTTATACAGGTTTTATTTATTTATTTTAATTCATGTTTTATAATGTTTACATTTTTTTAATACTAGCACTTTTTTTCACTTAATTTTTATAACACTATATTAATCATTGACTAATATTCTATATTTCTTAAATTTAATTATATATTCTAACTATCATTTTACCATCTTACATTATAAATGTAATTGATTATACATATTTCTAAAATAATTTCAAATTAATGTGTTTTAATTTATTACATAATTAAAATAAATAAAAGATAAATCATTTATATAAATATCATTGGATGTTACATTACACTAATGAAAATAATCAAAATGCATATTTTCCTTGGTTTAGTAGGTTATTTTTAGTGGTTTTTTCAAAAATTTTCTCAATTAAACAACACATTAACCATGTCAAAATGTAAAGGGATAACATTCATAATGTTATAGAGATGTCAACAAAGTTTTGAAGTGACAAAGGGGATATTGATTAATGAAATAGTATTAAATTTTCTATAAGGAAAGGAAGGATTTTTAAAATATGACAATGCATCAAATAAAGTACTAGTCAGTTTCCTTATAAAGAATAACAGAGTGATTATTTATTCACCAAGAAAATTATAGATACATAAACTAAACAATTCAACAAGGTGGATGATGCACTGAATAGGAGGGACCATGGAGTTCTGGTCTTGATGATTATTAATAAGCATATTATATTCAAGGATCTATTAAAAATAGATATGGAAATTTTTTGTCGAGGGGAGCCATCATTACGTTTCTAAGAAAATTTTAAAATATACTTACTATAAAATATAAATAATTCCTATTTAAATGATAAGGATTTTCAAAGGAGTATTAAAGTAGTAAATGAGGAGAAATTGATTGGAATAATTAGTAATTATGGAGTGTTGATGTTTGGAAAGAGGTTAGGTGTTCCATCTATACCTGAAATGAAGAGGTAACTTCTTGATTAATCACATAGCTCAAATTTCCCTATAAAAACTAGTAATAAAAATATATATATAGATTTAAGATAAAATTTCTGGTGTGGGTATAATGTGTAATATTACAGGCTATGTATTCAGATTCATTGTATGAATGTATGTAAAGGTTAAAAGAAAATATCCTAAGGGAGTCATGAAACCACAACCTATACCAATATAAAAGTGGGACAATATTAAAATAGGATTTGAAACTAGATATCAAAAGACTCTAATGAATAATGATGTTATATAGTTCATTATTGATCTCTTTAAAAATAATTCACATTCCTTAGGAGTAAGAAAACACTTACCCCTTTTTCACCTTTCCTGGAACTATATTACTGAAATAATAAGACTTCATGGGGAACCTCTGTATATTATATTTGTTCATCAACCATGGTTCACATCAAAATTATATAAGAGTCTTCAAATGGATATCAAAACTCAATTACATTTAAGAACCACCTTTCATCCATAAATATATGAGAAATCTAGAAGGAATATTAATATAATAGAAGGAATGTTGTGATCATGTTATCTTGACTTCCATGGATCATGGGATTCTTATCTACCTATAGTTTAATTTTTATATAATAATAGTTTCCATTAAAGCATATATATTTGATCATATGTGGCCTTTTATGGGATGAAATTTTATAATCTAACTTTTTAGGTAGAATATGGAAAATGAAAACTACTTGAAACAGTAATTGTGGAGGAGACAATTGAGAAATAACATACTATTCAGAATCGTATCAAATGATCTCAATGTAGAAAAAAATAGTTATGCTAATAATCAAAGAATATACTTATAATTTCATGTGGGGGATCATTTATTCTTAAATGTATCACCATAGAAGGTATTTTTTTTATTTGTAAAATGGGTAAGTTCATCCCTAGTTACATTGGGTCCTTTAAATTCTATAGAGAATTAGAGTTATATCACACTGATCAGAAATGTCACCCAACCATTAAAATCTAAATGGTTTCTTCCATGTTTTATTATTGAGGAAATACAAGTCAGATCCATTACATATACTCACATATTAGGGAATATATTTGGGACTTCTCATCCCTTATAATTAAGAGCATGTCTAGATTCTTGACAGTATAGAGAATGTGTTACAGAATTTGGTCAATCAGTTGGTGAAAGTCTCTTGTAGAAATCACAAACTAAAGGAGGAAACATGGGAACCTAAAGAAGCTATGAGGAAATAATACCCATACATTTTAAGTAGGTTACATATATCCAATTTCGAGGATGAAATAATTTAATTTGTGGAATGTAATACCCAATACCCCACTATAGCAAGTAATCACTACATTCCAAAACAATTACATAATGTTCAATCTAAAGGGAATTCATTCATGAATTTATTTAAGAAAATGTAAAATTATAAATTTAACATAAAAATTTAACAAAATTTTTGGATTTAGAATATAAATATTATCTTAAGATGATTTTTGGTGATTTTTATAAAATAATTGAATTTCAGATAAATAGTGAAAAGACAGTTTTTTCCAAAATGATGAATTTTATTACATTATCAATATATATGGAAATAGAATTTTATGAAACCTTTTAATTCAAAAAATATATATTTAATAAACATTTTCATTCATTTTAAATGTATTGCTTTAAATTTTTAAAGTATTTGTCTATCCTTAGAAAACAATAGTAATATTTTAATAATCATAAAAACTCTTTATTGTATTTTAATTTAATTAAACATTATTTCTATAAAATTTTGTTTTGGATTTATTTTAAAGACACACAGAATTTATTTTTTTTATAATAAACCAATTTATGTCTTAAAAATCAAGATCATTTACAATTTTATCCTACTCATAAATTTTAATCATATTAACACACTTTTCCAAAAAATATTACTTTATGTGTTATACATGCTTATTTCAAATTTAATGATTCACACCATTATAAATTTTAATTGATAAAATTATTTTCTTATTTTAAATCAAAATAATAAATTATATAATAAATTAAATTTTAATTTTGGTTTAAAAATAAACTACATAGGGTAAAAAGTTGTTAACGTGGTAAAAGTAAATTTTGGTAAAAAGATAAATTAAAGAAAAAATTCCTAAATATCTAAAAATATTATACATTTACTATTTTAAAGATATATTTATAAATAAAAACTATTATAATATTCAATATTTTACTTTTTAGGTGGTTCTTTCGTTTGAAAATGACATGCCTTTAACATTAAGTCTTGAATATTTACAAAAAAATGAAATTTTATTAAATTATAAAATGGGATCTTTCCACTACATAATGTTACAAATTTACCTTCAATTTTTTTCTAAAACCTAGAAATTATGTTCCTCTTAGATCCATATCCCACTAAGATAATCATTTTTTGACCATTAAATGGTTTAAGGCCTTTATTTCTGAGGATATTTCTAAGAGAAAACTCAAGGTCTCGAGACATAACTATTACCTCCTTCTTACTCATTTATTCTTAATATTACCCTTCAGAAAAGGGTATACCATTTTAATAAAATTAAATCATTATGATTAATATACTATTATATTTATATATTAAATTCAAAAACACTTATTTATTCATTTACATCCACTAAGGAAAAAAACAATGTTCATAGTGCATACGTGCATACTACAATCTCTATAAACTGATGTATTTTATTTTTCATAAATGACATCCATATATAGTAATAATTATATAATTTATAAATAAATATGGTATATATAATATATTTATTATTCTTAAAAAAATATTTAAAATTTGATTTAAATCCATTTAATTTTTTAAATAAAAATAAAAAACATCGTTCAACGTATATATAGACTAACACCTCCAGGAAAAACAAGTATTATTTTTCTTGAACAACTAAAATGGATTGTCTTAAAAGGTTAATTAATGACATAGTATGATATTTATAACATTATTAAGGTTCTAAATTCATAAAACATTCCCTACCCTCTTCATAATCTATGAAAAAAATGAAAACATCATTTGTGCGGACTACCACCTCCACAAAGTAACATTTTACATTTTTCATATTGATTTCAAATATTTATCCAAAAAACATAAACTATTGTTAAAACATATATTTAATATCATTTATCTTATATTATATTGATATTATGTTAAAATAAACAATTTCTTAACCATAATCTCCCATCGAATTATGGTATGTTCATATTTGGATCGATCTAACCTCCTACTTGAATAATGATATAAACTATATCATGGATTACAATGGTAACTTATATAATAATATTATTAAAATTAAATAATAAAATCATGTTTTTTTATATTTATAATATGTGTGTATTAAGTATTTAAATTATTATTAAAATATCTTATTCCATCATTAAATTTACTAAAATAATAATTCACTAACTCCATTTTCAATCAACATAACTAAATCACTTATGGAATAATACAAGAGGTTTATTAATCAATAGAAGTTATCTATTCCAATACCTAAAATTATCTAGGAATGATTAGATTTCATAGAAGTACAAATAATCACACGGCTAGTAAAAAACTATTTTAAAATGATCATAATTACACACACAAAATATCAAAAATTGATAATAACTAACTAATATAAATGTAGAGAATAATTATAAAAAATAGTTTATAAAAGGATATAAATATGAAAAATGTCCAAAAGTTGGTAATTTTGATCAATATTTTTTTCAAATAAGAGATTCAATCACATTATTGGAAATCCATAATTAATAAATGGATTTTTTCCCCATTTTCATTTCCTTGAGACATGAATATATTTTACAACATGTTTTCTACTAAGTTGTGTACATGTTAATCCTTTGATATTTTATATCATGATTTTATCATTTTTCATCATATTAAATTTTGTTGTTTAAATTTTATCATTCATATGATTTTAATATTAATATTATTTAAGCCTTTATGATTCCCAAAAATCCAAAATTTTGGAATAAAAGTGAATGTTGTTTTCCTGGAAATTACATATCTATCTTGATTTTGGAAAGTGTATATGAATGTAGCACAAATTAAACATGGTTTAATCACCATAAAAAGTATGTTTGAGTATCAACCAAATCTTCACTCGATGCATGATGAGTGATCCAAAGACTTCACACCTATTGAGACACTCCCAAGAGATATGATTTAGATAATTTCCATGATCTATATAGACCTTAATGAAGGGTTTTCTTATTATTTATTTGGACTTATTATATTATAAATAGCTGAAATAAATTACAATCTTATATTGATAACCCGTAAATATGAATATACCATCTACACCACCACGTCATATTTTATTTTGAAATGGTACTTTCTATAACATTTAGAAAACTGCATAGTTTAAAAAAAAATTCAGGATATTCTCCTAGATAGATACAATATACCATTTAATGGGGAAATATTTTTTTCCCGTATTTCCATCATACAGATAGCCATTTTTTAATTTTTACTTTTAATTAATAAGTTCCCTTAATAATTTTATGAAATATATTATTAACTCATATGATGAATGCATTGGACATAATTAGTGATGCGTACAGACTGATATTGAAATCCCCCTAATGCATCGGCAAGTCTCATGAGATCAACTATCTATGGTATTGGCATATGAAATACTAATTTATGTTTTATATCTTAGCCTAAGGAAATGAAACTTTGATTATGATGTCCAATATTATTCATCCCATCAGTATAAGATCAGAAATAACTATCCATGTATATATTTTTTGTAATTAATATAATGTTCCCTCAGTTTTATTTTATTGTAGAATTATTTTGATCATTTCTTTTATTTTTTCCATAAAATTAATTTTGTGCTTCTTTTAAGACATATTCTATTATATGCTACACCTTATGTAGCATCTAAGTTCATCCTTATTTCTGTTGTCTTTCCACTAGAAACCTAAAAGAGAACTATATGTAATTATCAAGAATCTATTAAATGATATAAAAATATTCTCATGGAGATTTAATACTATGCTTTATGCTCTTAATTGTAATGTGAAAAATATTTTTGTATCTAGTCTCTAATACTACTATGTTATTGTATTCATCCTGAATTATTCTTTTTTTACCAATAATTAAATATAACTACCGGATATGGGTTTCTATAGGTTGGGTAATTACATATGGAATTAAAAAATATGTGGGGTTCCTTCATGCCAAAAAAATCATTTCCTTTTATTCCTCTAACTATGGAATTTGGTACACTTAAAAAATTAATGGGTTAAATATAGAGTGAAGAAAATCATATAGGGGTGTATTTTATCCTTACAAAGCCATGGTTGTGTGTGTTGTTGTGTTTGTTTGTAACCTCTGAGACCTTACTATTTTTTTATTATTGTTGTTTTTATTATTAGTATTGTTATTTTGGTTTTTTTGTTACTATTTTAATGATTATTTTTTTTATTATAGTTTTATTAGAGTAGATAATAGATATGTTGATAGTCTAGATATTCCCATGAAAATAATTTCACAATTATGGTTTTTTTATTCAGTGGCTTTAGTTATTGATCATCTCATATTGTCGAGGGGTATACGAAAGGTAATACAAGGTATATTAAGTAAACGTACAACTTGGTTGGGATGATTTAATATTATATTATTATTATAGGAATTTGGATTAAATATATGTCCTAGATTCTATCAAAGTCCGGAAGGTAAATTATGTTTCCTATGCTCAATAAATTTTGGGGACCTCTAATCTAAAGTCACCAAAACTATTAAAGGCATAGGATGTAGAGGCTTTATGTAGTGAAAACAGTAAATCAAAATGAAAAACCATGTTCAATATTCTACATTCCACAAGTGATATTTCTTTTTAAGGAATTATATGTGACTTCAATACATAATCTCATAAGATTATGTGGAAAGGGGATACAGATTATTTTAAATCAACAGAAGATATTATTTCTGATAGACTTAAAGAAGGTAATAAATCTATAATTGATCATTTATATCTTCAAGGTAAAGATATAGAATAGAGAATTTCATAACTTAATAAAATAATCATATCCTAATAGGTATTCAATGGATGGATAATAATCTTTTTAGGTAGAGGTTATGTTCACATTGTTTTTTTATCAGTCAATTTCACATCCAAACATTATAGATATGGATTCATTAATCTAAATCATATAATCATAAATATTTAATATTAGGATCACCAATTTAATACTTTCAAAGTGGAAACTCAATCATCCACATTTCAATTAAAATATGGGGATTGAGATAGTTCATTTATCACCAAAAAAATATATGGGAGATTACATCTACAATTTGAGTCCCTATAAAAATAGAAAAAGAAATAAAAAAAGTGTGATATGGTATATTTTCGTAGTAGTCCTTCATAATAAATCAACAATTGGATAATGGAGCTCTCTAAATTTGACACCAAATAAAAATATCCATTTTAAATCATTCTTCAATTTATCCCTCCATTATTTAATTAGATATATAGTACAAATAATGAAAATAAAGAGGTAGGATATAGGAAATTTTAATAGTGGTTAATGGAAACAATAAGTAGCCCTATTCCTCTCCACCAACATAAGATATGATGTTAGTGATTGTTATTGAAGTCCATTTCTTTGGAACTATACAAATGAGTGCAAGAAGTTGACACTTAGTACAAGGATCCATGATATTTTCCGAGGATCTCACTTTAGAGTAATTATACATTTTTTTCTTCCATAATTAGTATAATGAGTTTAAACTTATGAGAGAATAAAGATATAAAAAAGGAATTCTATATTAGTGAATAGTTTTATAAAAGAATTGACATATTATAATTTACTTCCAGAGAATAAATATGACTTTGAAGAGAATCACTTAAAGGTTTCATTGATTACAAAATATATTTAAAAATAACAACAAAAATAAAATTATCCTAATATTTTCTCCCACCTCCTATTGATGAAAAAATTCATCCATAGCATAAAAAAGAATATATATTATGGGTTTCAAGAGATAGAAGAAGTTCATGAACACAATTTCCATTAATTATTCTTATATATCTCAAATGCAGTTTTTTTTAATATGTTTTCCTCTATATATATCTTGAACCATCCAAAAACAAGAAAAAATATTAAATTTTGAAAAATATAATTCTTCAATTATTGTTACCAATATTAACAATGTTAAACCACAATGAATTCCACATTGGAGTAGATGGAACTCCTCGGAATCAACACCCACATTAGACTTAGTAGAAATGTATTCAGTATGTTTTAAACTAACTAATCAATAATTAACTATTTAATACTGAAATATTAAATCTCTAAGACATTTAAATTTTAAACATAAATCTCATAAGTAACAACTTCTCACTTCTTAAGGATGAACATTTAATTTTGTAAGCATCAACCAGAACATTATAAGGATAAGTCTTTATGAGGATAAAAATAATTTATGTAAGGATCATCATGACCTTCATAAGAATGATTCGGACTAGAAAAAGGATCTTTTTACCTATATGTACTACATCAAGTTGTATATGAATTAATTTTAGCTTCATAATCAGAAAAACTAAACTACATAAGGATCATCTTAGACTTGCATAAGCCTGATTTTATACTTACATAAGGATCAATTATTTTCTTCATACGGATGATTTTATACTTTCATAAGGAAGATTCTCCACTTTCATAAGGATTGGTTCTTTGGAAAAATTCATCCAACTATACTATAAAAAAAATTTAAATAAAAAAAATATAAAAACAAAATAATAACGTTTTAATTAGTAACCTAAAAATACTGCAAGATATACACATTATTAAAACAAATTAGAATTTTTTGGTATTAAAACCAAGGAAAAAATTAAACATATATGGACAATATTGGTGTTTCTAATAATCTCCCCATTTTGATGATAACAAAAAAAATGAAATATAAACATAAAATTTTACATATTTAACTATAATATATTTTAATAGAAATAAATAAATTATATATTATAAATTGAGGATAAATTTTGTTCCCATTTTCTTGTATCCCTTTTCTAATATAAAAAATAGAGTTAAATTTTTAAAGACAACACATATATAACATTAAAATAATAGAACTATGAGAATATAATAATGAAATAAATAAGATTTTCATTATAGAATTTTATTGAGTAATTAATAGAAGAAAATAAATATATAATGAAAGGAAGAAAAAAATTGATAATAGACATGAATGAAATTATGTGTTATTAGCTTATTATATTTATTTTTTCAAGGTTTGGGATTATTTTTTCAAGTGGATCAATAGGAGGGTTCTAATAAATTTGATAGGTAGAACCATTATAAAAATTTTCAATACTAACTATATCTAGTAAGACCTCTTCACCAGTAGTGCTAAGTGAAATTTTGTCTCTACCCCTTCTATTATTTATTAAAAATATTTCTTTTATAAATTTATAAGATTTATCCTCATAAAAATGTCCAGTTATAGAAAAACGAAGTTCAACTTTTGGAGGATCATAAATTAAAGTAAAATCCTTTTATTTCCTTGAAATAGTACCAGCATATGTGATAGAATCATGATATTATCTTGGAAGTCCAATGGTGTCTTCCACCTTATTTTCAGTATGAAAATATCATTAATGTGGTATATTTATAAGTTTCTTCCATCACTCATCTCATAAAAAGCATTGAAAAAAAATTATAATCATCTAATAGTTTTACCTTTGAAATATTGAGCAATATTATATATCCTTACCTTATATTTTTATTATAAGTCCTCCGTATGTGTTTATAATGATTTCTACGGGGCGCGCGCTTCCCTCTCTTGGGGGGGGGGGGATGACAGCGCTGTCTGTTTCCCCACATTCTCGCTTTCTAAATGCGGGCAGCATATGTCGCTTATTTAGAGACAATTTCTCCTTGATCGAAATGGGATGATGGGATGTCGGTTCTTTCTTCTATGGATTCCTCCTCAGAACCTTTCACCTAGTCTGGGTCTCCCTTATATATTAAGTCATGGTTCGTGAATCTCGTTCCTGGTTCTATATCTTTGTGGACACTAGTAAATTACACTACTTCTGTCATAAAATTACATGGGATATTGACATGGTAGCAACATTCGGTCAGAGTAGATGACAAAATCAGTCATTTCAGGGCATATCTGAATGCGTGGACATTGGGGAACCCATATTCTATCTCATAAGAGGGAATATCAAGAGTTCAGAACCTGAGGTATTGCATGTTGAATGTGGGAAACAAGATGCCATAGTCATGTATCTGAGCTTTTCCTTAGCTTCCCATGTTTAACACAGGGTATGACACAATTTTAACGTCTAGTAGAGGCGGTTACGCCAAAGGCATGTCTTCTGAGGTTATCCTTAGGCTTCTCATTTTTATCACGAGGTAGTCTGTGAGTTTAACGTCTTTCGGAGATGGAATGAGAGTTATCGGAATGTTCCATAGGGAGGGATCAGAGGTGGTATGTTCTGTACAGGGGAGATGTCACGCCATGAAAGATGGTCTGGACACCACTGAGGGCGGATCGGGGAGTGTGCACCCCATAATTGGGGACACTAAGGATCACCATTGGCTGGGATTGAACCTCCTGGAGGTTTCCTACATACATTGTGAAGAAAAAAAAGATCAAAACCCACATAGTTCGAAGGGGTGATGAATTGGGCTATACACAGAGGACAAAACCTGAATACATACTGGGGAATACGCATGGATAGCGTCCCAAGTACTTCTAGGAGAGGTGATGAGGTGGAGGACAAGATCCCACATGGATGTGGTAGTTCGGGTGAGAATTAGGATGGATGATGGAGAGTTGAATAGAGTGGAGGGGGAATGAGATGGGACCGTCGTGATGGTGACAGTAGTGTCAGTCTTGATCCTCGAAGAGACATCCTATGTATCCACGTGGTAGGGAATCAAAGTCTGCGTAGTTCGGTGATGACGTCCTACCATCGATTAGGGACTTCAATGGCTTATCTCTAAATGAGGTTGACAACGGATTACCACTGAATGGGGGAAAAGGGCTTACCACTGACTAAGGTCCACAGTTTAATGTCATTCAAGACGGGGGTGAACCAATGTGAAAGTGGACCTGGGGCCCAGATTGATGATGGGCTTGAACCTGTGGGAGGCATCCTACTTACCTTGCCCTAGCAAAGATCAAAGACAACGTAGTTCAGGTTTGGTGTTTGGGGATTAAACTCTAGGCAGCCTGATGTGTTAGTGAACCGACGTGCTGGGGGTCAGAGCAATCGATTGGTGGTGGGCATGAACCTCATAGAGGCTTCTTACATCACCTACCATAGCGAGGATCAAAGACCACGTAGATCAGGTATGGTGTTTTGGGATTACACTCTAGGTTGCCAATGGTGTTCGTGAACCGATGTGAATGGGGTCAGAGCGACCAATGGATGGTGGGTTGAACCTCATGGAGGCTTCCTACGTACCCTTCCTTGGAAAGGATAAAAGACCACGTAGTTCAGGTATGGTGTTTGGGGCTTACAATCTAGGCTGCTCAAGGTGTTGGTGAACCAACGTGAATAGGGTCGGGGTGACCAATGGATGGTGGGCTTGAACCTCATAGAGGCTTCCTACGAACCTTTTCGTAGCAAGGATCAAAGACCATGTTGTTCAGGTATGGTGTTTGGGGCTTACACTCTTGGTTTCCCAAGGTGTTGGTGAACTGATGTGAATTGGGTCGGAGCAACCAATGGGTGGTTGGCTTGAACCACATGGAGGCTTCCTATGTACCCTAACTTATAAAAAATCAAAGACCGCGTAGATCAGGTATGGTGTTTGGGGCTTACATCTAGGTGGCCCAAGGTGTTGGTGAACTGACGTGAATAGGGTTGGAGCGACCAATGGGTGGTCGTATTCAACCTTTTGGAGGCTTCCTATGTACCCTGCCTTAGCAAGGATCAGAGACAACATAGTTCAGGTATGGTGTTTGGGGATTACACTCTAGGCTGCCCAGGGAATATGTCATGGTCGGTGCTCACTCTAATCCCATGTGAGTCATGCTTGGGGTGAGAAACAAGAGGTAGCAGAGGCCTGATGATCACATCGTGAAAGGTGCGTCCATGGTAGGTGAAGTGGGGCTTAAACGTAGTTAGCGGACCAAAGAGGAAACTGGAGCTTACATGTGGTTCACAGCCCAGGTGCTGCTATGGAGTGGCAACGGTGGATGGGGCTTCTGTAAGGAAGATGATGTGTGCCACTATAGAGAGTCAATGGTGGATGGGACTTATTCAAATAATCTGACTGGGCGCCACTATGGAGTGGAAAAGGTGGATGGGGATTACGTAATGAAGTTGTCCATGTGCCGCTATGAAGCGGCAATGGTGGATGGGGCTTAAGCAAGGAAGTTTCCCATGTGCTGCTTTGGATCGGTAACGGTGGATGGAGATTAAGCAAGGAAGCTACCCATGTGTTTCTATGGAGCGGAAAAATGTGAATGGGTCTTACGCGTGGTTAGCTGCCCAGGTGCCACTATATAGAGGAAAAAAGTGAATGGGTCTTACGCATGGTTAGCTTCCCGGGTGCCTCTATGGAGTGGAAAAAAGTGAATGGGGCTTACGTGCGGTTAGCTTCCCATAATTTCTTCCTCATGTCTGGCCATATGGTCCTCTAACGCACTGGTGGGTTAGGGCATATAATTGTGTCCAACACCTATGCACTAGTTCATAAGAGAGATAACACCTAGGGGCATTGGAATCAGTCTGAACGAATGGAGATGGAAAGTTTGAATCACATGCATGACATTCAAAATGCGGTGAGGGTGGCATGACGATGGAGAATTACTTTTGACCGTGTTCAAAACACGGTAACCATATCACATTACCTGAAATGGGGACAAACAAATGAGGGTCGACTCTTGACCTTTTTCAAAATAGAGGACCTGACTCAAAGTGTTGTCCAAAGTCTTCTAGGGCATTGTCCTAGAACAGTAGGTGATCTAAGGCGGTATGGGACTAGGCTATTAGGGGGTCCCTTTAGAAATGGATGAGGATTAAGATCTGATTGAAGGACATGCAAAGCGTGAGGTGGAGTGATGGAATGTTTGAACAGATTCCAACGCTCTTGAAATTGTACCAAGGTAATCATAGCATTAAGCATCATATGCTTAGAGCATAAGGAATCACTTGTTTAGAGAAAGAGGAATCCTATGTTTGGAACATAAGGACTAATATATTATAAAGTCATGTATATAGGACTATTTGCATCTTATTCTTGGCACATAAGCATATCTTGTTTAGAGCAGGTGACACCCTATATTTAGAACATTGGGAATACTATAGTTTATAGCCATGTAGAGAGGATTGTTGGCATCTTATTCTTGGAACATAAGGAATATCTTATTTAGAGCAATAGGAAACCTGTATTTGGAACATAGGGAATACTAAAATTTATAGTCAAGTTGATCGAACTATTGGCATCTTATGCTTGGAACATAAGGAATCTCTTGTTTAGAGTAAGAGGCATCATATATTAGGAACATAGAAAATACTATAGTTTACAATCATTTATAGAGGACTGTTGGCATCTTATTCTTGGCCCATTAGGCATCTCTTGTTTAGAGCAAGAGACATGGTATATTTGGAACATAGGGAATACTACAGTGTATAGTCATGTAGAGAGAACTATAAGGCATAAGGCGCCTAACAATGGACGGTGTTGGTACTTACACAAGGGTGGACCATTCTAGTTCAACATGACATATGAGTCAGGTGATGGGGTTTTGAGGAGTACTTGAGGAATGGTAGACTCAAGGAATTGATGAGGAGAACCTCAACTCACAACATTAGAGAGAAACCAAGAGGAATAAGTCGACTCAAGGTGTTTCAAGGTGGGAGGAAGAGTATCACAAATCATGGTATTCCATAGGTGGAAGGTGGATGAAAATAAGGGCACAATGGAAAATCCTGACATCTCGGACTGAAAAGTTCATGCAATAAGGTAGTCCTGCATGCAATAGGGAAGACATGCATACAATTGAAGAATTTGTGTGGAAAACACCAGGTCGACGAGAAATCTGGGAGATTTGGCATGTTAAGGGGGACGTCCATGCAATATGGGACGCGTGCATGAAATAAAGGTTCTGGGAACACAAAATTAGAGGTGTTCAAGTAATAGGCAGTTGGATGCACAATAGGTTTGTCATGTACGCAATAAGGAAGGAAATTCATGAAATAGTAAAGGGTTACATGCAATAGGGAAGTTTTGTGTGCAATAGGGATGTGTTACGTGCAATAGGGGAAGTTGCGTGAAATAGTGAAGGCTTGCGTGTAAAATTTGGCACAGTGGCACTAGTGCGTGCAAGAATAATGTTTTGCTCGAAAAACATGGCAGGTTGACCCCTTTACGTGCAAAGGTGATGTTTTTCACATTAGATATGGGACTTTAAGTGTGGGCGTGGAAAATTCGGACATACGCACATTAGGGCAGAGGCCGACCTCTGGGGCCTCCTTAGAAGAAGGGGGTGCCCTTGTATTTATGGGTAGAAACCAGGGTGGTGCGCATGGGAAATTCAATGTGCGTAAGGCGGAAGCATAAAATTCCATGTGCGCAAATCGGTGCGAGTAAAATTCCGCACGTGCAAGGTAGTGTGTGTCAAATTCCGTGTGAACCAGGCGGGGCACATAATATTCCACACACACAAGGAGGAGCACGTAATATTCCGCGCTCATAAAGTTGTTTCCTTGAGAGATTCCCTTTCTACGCACAAATCCATACTTTTCCACAAAACCATCCTGGACGGTCATTTCTAGCAGCCCGACTTCGAACAGTCATAACCTCTGATCCGTAACTCCGTTTGGGCTCCACGACCAGTCAAATCGAAGCATGCAGAACAAGCTACGCTCTATGGTCATTTATGAGAGCATTTGGAAAATTTTGGGGATGCATTTTTCAGTGTAAATATTTTGTCTATGAAATAAGATTTTTTTTCTAAAACATTCCTGCAAAGATTTATATTTGGATTTAATTCCTTGAAATATTTGATAAATCTATGTAAAAAATATCTTTCCAAATTTAAGACCATTATTCTAAATGATTGGTTGAGTATATAAAGTTTCATACATCGAAATATATTTTCAGACAAGATAAATAGTTAGTTATTACCCTTGAGTAGAAGATTTTTTAGCATCAACTTTATAAATTTCAGACTTTTTGATGATGATTAATAATATTTAGAATTTAAATAATAAATAATTTATGAAATATTCTTTAAGTTAGCAAACATAGAAATGAAAATTTTTTCTAGAGTAACTTCTAATATCACTTCCACAGACACAATTAATGTTGAAATTTTATACTCCACAAGGGAGATAACATGAAAAAGATTTTTATAAAATCTGCAAATATATTTTCTTCCATAAGTCTTCATATCCTTGATTTCAAAAATCAAATCATTCTTAAAATATTTAATAGAATCTAGGGATACTATGTCACATTGAAATTTATCAATATTAGAATATAATAAAATCACATCTAAAGAAATACATCATAACTATTCCTAAATAATGTTGTTATCTTTTGAAATAAATGACGATGCATTTGGATGAGTAGGTTTTATCCATTTAATAAAATTAAAGTAGGAATTAATCATTTTCTTATACAAATCAAAAAAAAATTGGACATGACATGTTCCTTTATCTCAATAAAAGTAAATTTTGAAATTGTTTTACACTTCGAGGAATCAAAATTATCCTTATAGACTGAAATTTCATTAAAATATTTTAGTTCTTACCATGAATCCATGAACTCAAATTTAAAACCATTTATTTATTCTTTTATAAGATAAAATTCAGAAAACATAGAAAAGGAAAAGTTGTCAACATCTTCACTAGTATATGAAACACCTTTATCAATATTAACAGAAGGGAAAACTTTTTCTTTGTTATCAACTATAATAAATGGAATATTTTTATCTAAAGATATTATATTCCTTCCTTTAAAATTAAGATAATAATATATAGCCTTAGAATCATCAATATCTTTTCTTATATTTTTTGTATGAGAAAAATTTTGAAATTTCACATCAATATTTCATTCTATTTGAACTTCAACATATATATTTATAACATCTTTAAAAATCTTATTACTTGTCTCCTAAGGAGACTAACTATCCATTTCCACCTCAATTCCTATTCTCTTAACATAAATAAATACAACTATGAGATTTTGAATATTAGAATTTACATATTCATCTTACTTCTCATGAGAATATTCCTTCACATTATTTTTTCATGCATCCTAATTATCTAGAGAAGGTATGCCCACATAAGAAGTAGCTAAGAAATTTATTTCAAAAACCTCTCAAGATTTTCCAACCAGATCATTTATAGGGATCACATCTTCAACAATAGATTCTATTTTATTTTTTAAAACTAATGTCTTTATCAAGGAATATTTTAAACTGGTGCAAAAAAATTTTGTTTACCAGATAATAAAATGGAATTCTGATGATATTTTTAAACAAAAAACAAGTTTTAATCTATATATTCTTTTTAAAATGTAAATTTGAAACCCTTCTATAAGGATATAATGTTATTTTCCTAACCTATGGGGGCACTAATACATGTATCTTAATAAATATATAGTTATTTTTACTTTCTCCTATTTTATTAGAAAATAAAAAATATTTGAATTGAATTAATTCTTTTCATAATCCCTTTCACATTAACCTGTCCTTGTCTTAATAATCTTAGTAAAGACATTTTATTCTAGGTTTAGGTCATTTATAAGTATCTTCCTGATAATTTTTTCTTCCTAAATTTTCTACATAATGGAAGAAGTTAATTAAATGAACTTGCAAAAAAGTTATAAATAAACCCAAATGAGTTATTTGAAGAAAACGTTCAAAGGGGATAAATCCATGAGGGAAGGTCGAGGTCCACGTGGAAGGAATCACTACGTGGACTGCCGCTCTGCCTGGCATTGCACCACTTCATGATAATCCCAGTGAATGAAATCATTAAAAGGATGAGACGGTGCCGCTAGCACCCAAAAATAAATTCATGTCATTTGCAGGTATGGGAGGTGATTACTGCCCCCTCAAATGACCATCCTCGTGAATGAAATCATTCATGGGATGATGTGGTACCTTTGGTACATGCAAATGAAACCTTGTCATTCATAGGGTCAAGAAGTGAGTTTTATCATCATAAATGACTTCCCCCCACAAATGAAGTCGTTCATACAACAACCATCCTCCTTAATCTACTATAAAAGATTCCACATAGCTTACCAGTGATTACTAGGTATGTCGGTGTCTCGTCCCTCCATTCTTCTTGAAAATCCCATGAGGGGAACTGAGAATAGAAATGGAAAAAGTCTGAAGGGATGAGTGATAAGAAGGATGTGAAAACAAGTGGAGCCTTGGACAAGTTTAACAACATCAGGAAAAGGACTCTTCTAAATCCACAGGACATGTGTGATCAGATTATTGGGCACAACTTCATGCCCCCTCAAGTCAACATACCCATGTTAAGGGGATTCATGTTTGCAACCTCCTACAAAAAGTGGGACCCTCTCAATTTTTTCAAGTCAATATTCACATGGTAATGAGGGTTCTGACCTCTAAAGTGATCATGTAAACCATCATGTTCTACGGATTGAGGGGAACCACTAGCCTTTTCATTCAATAATTTTCAGTACCGAACATTACTCTACTCCCTAAGGATTAGCAAGGATCCCTCCAAGAGTAATCCCCTAGTCATTAATGTGATAGGAAGTTATATTTCTCCTATTCTCCATCCCAAAATGTAGCCATTTGTTTCACCAAAATTGACTATCCATGTTACCATAATAATATATTAGACTATCACACTCAAATCTCGTTCCCTCTCTGTTTGGGCTCCAACATTCATCCACCAATGGAAAAAATTAGATTCTGTGATATTTATATCTACTTCTTCCTCTTATTTCTCACATCGAACATGATTCACATGGGATTGGAGGTTATCAGTAATCATGACATCCTCATGATCCCAAACATCCATTGGGAGACCTCCATGGATAATCCCAAACCACATTATCCAATGGGAATCCCTATGAGTTTATTTCCCAAAAAAATGGAACTTCTGTAAATATGTAAGAACTAAACTTGATTTTAATGGGACTCTTATACAGTGTAATCCCCAATCATGCTCAATTATCATCCTTATTAGTGTAATCCCCAATCAAAATTTCCATTCCAAAAACATTGGCCTCTAATACAGTGTATGCCCAAAAAATGTTCCTCAACCTTCAAAGGGCCACATCCCGAATGAAGTGGTACCCTAAGAGAATCCTCACAGGTGTAAGACCCAACATTCCAAACAATATGGTAATTCATTTAAAACTAACTTGTATATGTAGGAAGTACCACTGATTTCCAAACTCAATACCCAAATTCACCCCAATGTTCATGAGGCCACATTCTCAGTAGGTTCATATCCACTTGGGAGACCACATCTCTTCCATGTACCTTGGTCCACCTCAGGATAATTCCCACAACAAACTTTGACAAGGCACTGGTTTCTTAGATGTATTTGTTTCATGACATTAAATTGGATGTTTTGGTCCTCATCACTTGAACTTAAAGGCTGATGTGTCTTGTGATGTGGCATCGAACTACATGGGTTCTAATTCCTCTTAAGAGGGTATGTAAGAAGCCCATATTATCAGTTCAATTATAACATCGAAACATATTTCATCTCCCTTGATAAGAATAAACCCCAGAGTTCCCCACATGGATTAAAAACATCATCATCCTAATGAATGACCAATCAATCTCTAATCCATACATAATATTGTACCACTGATAGAATACCTCAGATACATATAAATATCCCTATCAATGGAGAACCTGAAATACATACAGATGATTCCAAACCCACACATTTTCATAATTGACTGTTACCTCAAGGTGATACTTATTATACATAGATGGGAATGAACAAAGAATTCATGAATATATCATATACTATAAGAGAGTCTCAAAATAGGTAATATCTCTCACCAAATTGGTGTGATGATCCAGAGTTCCAATCCTCCCAGCCAATGTGAGTTACGAAGTGTTTTTTTCCATGTTATCCAATAAACACATACCCTTGTAAAGTAGGTCCAAGAGTCATCAAAGATATGATATTCATTGGGTGTTTCTGATTCTACAAAAAATACTCATTAGAAATCGTTTGATGGTAGTAACCTTGACATAAATGATTATATAAAACTCAACACATTGAAATCAATTATTTGGAACCATGCATTTATCTAAAATAAAATGGTGAACCTTACTTGAATCTATAACCAAGGTGGCAGTGTTACCCCCAGCAGGCATGTTTCGCATACAAAATGGAATACGGACAAACACAACCACCAATTAATCATTTTTTCATGATATAATACTTTTACAATGTTTTTTTCACTGTTTGTCACATTATTTAAGAAACTCTTCACCATAACTCACATAAATCCAACGAATACTCACTAGTTGTCTTAGATATGTGAAATAGACCCCGCACAGGCTGAGTCCTTGACCAAACATAGGATGTCATTGCCCACCCAGAATCTTCAACACTAGGTTTCAAATGCATTGATCCTAGAGTACATTCAAAATGGTACTCTCCCAACCCTCTAGGAAGCTCGAAAGGCCCTCCAGTCCATGGAGTCCCACCATCCATTCACCCACCGATATTCATCATTCCAAAACCAAATGGCCCCAATAGCCATGTCAATCCATTTCAAGTGCATGTCCCAAGAATGTGATAATTTGTTCCTCCCTTGTCTTAGAGAGGATGATGAATTCATCACCAAAAACGTCATCCCAACATCACAAGAGTCCCTCTAGAGGGCCCCAACTACAAATTGTTTCCATCAACATTGTATGGCTTAGTATTATCAATGTGCAGGGGATATGGTACCTGGGGACCCTATCGAAGCCAAACAAACCTAGGTCCCCAGGATAGCTCTCAGAGGGTGACGTTCAAACAACTAGAAATAGACCATGGTCTTTATTTTTACGAAAGAAGCCCCCAAGTAAATATGGTGGAAACCTATGGGTATATGTGTATTCTAAGCCACAATTACAAAGTTATCCAGTCAAATAATATGGTAAACTATGAGAAAACACAAATTCTTACTCATTCACATCAAGCCCTGAATGAAAATATGGAGAAAATTATAATCATATGAAAATTCATGTGGATGCATATCAATCCTACTATGAATATATGGTGGTGACCAATTATGAGTATAAGAAACTTCTTGTGGATTCATATCAATCCCACCATGAACATACAATGGAACCCAACTACGAGCATAATAAAATTACTATATATGAAAATCAAGAACGCAATAAAATTATAGTGGCAATTGGAGAAATAAATCAGTATATCCCAATATAAAATCATGGGTAGACTCATACCACTACCCATGCATATTATGTCAATGAATAATTATTGAAATAAAATGGAGGACAGGAGTATGCACATATTCCACCTCTGACTCTGGAATGGGTGTGTATTCTCTTTCATTCCAAGGATGTCTCTCAACATTTCTTAGTAATTTTGGAGGGTCAAATATCAGTACCTATATGTATCCTATATACTTTAAGATATATAATCATGTTAGTGGAAATAGCTAAGATTCGGTCTCACAGCCCCTCCTCCTCAAGTGGGGTAATCCATCCTCATAATGGGATAGTCACTGGGGATAATACATTAATTGCTTCTCCCATCGTAGAAGGTTCTTGGGAAATATTCTGTGATAAATGGAAAACATGATTTAATACAAATACCCATTCCAACTGGGGGGCACTGGTCTTTTTCTGTGGCCACACCAGGGCAGGAATATATCCCTACCAGAAGTATAGAAGCTTGTGAGCATATCCTAGTAGCCCCATGGGAGCCACTAGAATAGAAATCGGTATATGAATGTCGTCACTTATAAAAATCCACCCTAGTTTTCCACAATAGAGTGACCAAAAATAAATTGTTCCAAAGGAAACTTGAAAATATAGAGAAGACTGATAACCCTTCTCTTCTAGAAGTTGTTGTTCTTGAGACAATTAAATAATTATTCATGGTGGCTCATGATCCTACTAATTTGTAAACAAATTATGGAGGAAATAATATAAGTGGAAAACTTTCCCCCCATAACATTGTAACCAACAACTCAAGAGGTCCTCCCCAGAGTTTCTACAAAGAAGGATTTCTTAAAGGAAACATACTGATCAATTATGAGAGCCTCTCTTCTGATGAGTATCATAGTAACCCTCCTCATGACCAGAAGATCAAATGGAATGAATATCATCCCCTTTCTATCGTCATCATTGAATTTCCTCCCCAGGGTATACACTGTTGAAATTCTCACTACAGTCGGACATCGAGCTATGATGTTAGTCCTCCCCATGATGGAATTTATTGTGAAGGTCCTCCACATAGTGACATCTCATTTTAGGAATAACATCCTCCATTTGTTGAGTCAATTATGATATAGCCCTTATATTCTAAGGCACATATAAAGATGGTTCCAGATATGTTATATACCTTATAAATGAAAAGAGACATCCTTTCTCAACTAGAATATGGACCAAGGAAACCCACATCCTCTGAATCACCCCGAGACTATTCCCATATCAATGACCCTACACTATCCCTTCTACTTTTGATAAAACCTTTGTGAAACACTGACGTTGGTATAATCAAGTAGAGGAGTCTCTCCTAGAAGAACAAAATTATATGTTTCTCATGAGAATAAAACTATCTAGGGATGATATTCCGACTATGTTTTTTCCCTCATCCACTTCTCTGTTCGATATTCCAACGGAATTTTAAAAATAATGCATATACAAAAGCTGTTTGAATATCTGGATGACTCTATGCCACCTGAAAGTAAAATTCTTGACATAAATGGGTTAGAAAATAATGTTTAAATAATGGGAGAGACTCGACATCAAATCTACTTGGAATATCTTTCATCAATGTAGTGACCTTTAGCAGAGAAGTGTCGAAAATATCTTCAATCAGTATGCCTAAATTCATTACTTGATTTTCTTCATCTAACTATCAGTGCCCCACCTGATGTTCGCATTTGAAGATGGGGGTAACATGGAGATTTTCATTTCACCATAAACCATATTCAGAAGAACTCACTGGAAATTACATCTTGTAATTAAATTACTCAAATGAAACTATTAAGAAAACCCCAAATCAAGAAACACAATACACTAAACAATAATTGACCCTGAATAAGTCTCAAAAGAATTATTCTTGATTAGAATAATCCATAAAAAACTCATGAATTAGGAAACTGAGAGCATTCAGAAAGCTTCTCTCTTAAGGGGATCCAATCATCAAATCCAACTAATTTCCTTGGAAGCAAGTATTTCATGTGAAGACACTAAATTGTATATGGATCACACTCGATCAAGGATGTGTGAGATCAAGAGAGTGGAGATTGTAGTAGTAGCCACCATAGAATGGGATCAACCTCATCCCGCGGGACTGGGGGAATTTTTAACATAAAATTCCCCAATAAGGCCAACACATATAGGCTAAGTCACAACAACAAAAATAGAGCATGAGAAACTCCATCCCACAGGTTGAGGGCCATTTTTATCTCAACCATACCCTAAATGGAAATTAGCCTTTTCTCATTTACAAAGGACAACCAGTGTTGATGTCACTGAGTTCACCCTATCTCATGAACCATTTCCCCCATAAGGGACGCATCTGATCAGGATGCATATAGGTTTTATCCAAGTCACTCTTCACCAAGAAGCTCGAAGAGGACCTCATAAGGGAAGGGATAAGTCCATAAATGGTTGAAAAAATCTCTTCTATCATTTTATTGTTAGTACAATAGCTATAATTAATTATGCATCGGCAAACATCATGAACGTCAATCCTTTAGATGACACTAGAAATGACGTAAATTAAATGGGGTAGGGAGGGGATGGTTCTTTCTAAAACGTGGTCCACACTAAGATAAAAGAAGAAGTTGTACATACATAGAAATTGAGAATTCCATTAAATTTGGGTGCTCCATAAATAAACTCTATACCACAACCTTAGATGATCTCTAAAAAACAAAGGAAAGGACACATATAATTTTCGGCCTCCTCTCGGTGAGGATAGTCTCCCAATGGAAAAAAGAAATATTCTCTTAGTAGAAGAAAGAAATGAAAGATTTTATGGGAATCAATACTGATTTTATCTGAGGTATTGTTCCTATCAAATATTCTCCACAGTTAGAGCCTAAATGTCCACTTTTTGAAGGTGTACCTCAGCCATAAGGGTTCAACCTAGTAATTGAAATATGTCCATAAAATTATCCAAACTCGACCCATGGACCATCAGTTTACCTGGACCCGATCATGGAAATATATCAAGATTTCACACCATTAATGAAACAACTAGACTGGGTTTATGAAAATCCTCAAAAGATGCCCCTGGTTAGATATTATCCCTAAATAATTGTATAGTTATCACACCAGATCCTGCCATTTTATACACCTTTCAAAGAACCTGCTCAACCAAACACCCGTCAAGGGTTTATCAAAATCATCTAGCTATTTAATGCTCAATTGGAATCCATGGAGGAGCAGCATGCACAAGTGCATTCAGAATGAAAACCTAACCCAAAATGGGTGAGTGACACCCCACCATCACCAAACTTTGGGAGTCCCATATTTTCAATATTCAATGGATCAGTTGACCCAGAACAATAACTAACACACTATGTGTCCCATTGTGATCCCATGATGGGAATGCCCAATCAATAAGCAATAATGAAACTCAAATGATTTTAATGAACCATTAAATTTCCAACCATCATATGGTACACTGGTTTTCCAACTCATTCAATCATAGGATGGTAGGATCGCCATCAGTAGTTCCTTTTTCAGTTAATCACAATGCTGAAAAAGAAAATAATTAGTGACCTATCGAATTGCAAACTATAATAATATGAAAGAGAATTATATTTCATAATCATATAAAAAGGGGTGACTTATTACCTAAAGTCAATACTTCCCCTAGAGGATCTTTTTAATCCTTTCATATAGAACTGTCATGATGACATGTGAATGCCGCTCATTCCTGAGAAATATATAAGTGGGTTTCATGATTTAACCACCATTTCCAAAAGAATGTAATACTTCATAAAACATACAAAGATCATATACCGAATAACTCAACCAATATTTAGGAGTGTGAAAGGTGAAGGTGGAATAATTCACACATAAACCATCCTCCACCCCAGCTCCATCTCTAGAACCTGCACCATATCATGGAGTGCCCCAGGGTATTAACAGAAACCCCTACCATGCCAATACAAGAAGAGGAGACCTAGGCAATATCAATTTATGGATCGATGAAATAAATTTTACTCATTTTGAGAATATCAATTCTGTGGATATTTTATAACAATTATGGAAAATGACTTACTCCACCTACCAGAGCCCAAGATGGCTGACCAGGTAGGTCTTAATGACCAGATACATTATTTCCCCTCTCTCCAAATACTAGGACACACTATTTAAGAATTATTCATCTTCAAGGACATCCTACAATAAATGGTAGATTCTATGTAAGTACAAGTAGGAAGTCCACCAACACAAGTAGTGTATATTTTTTACTAATACCCTTATGGAAGGAGGTGTATAGAAATAAGTTTTTTGTAGAAGGAAAAATATATTTTATGGTTGTATGTTTTGTAAGACAATGAATTTAACTCATGGTATTCCTTAAGAATAGTTGAAATAACCAACTATTCCCCCAGTCTCTTCTACTGCAACACAACTCACATCATTGGCCACAAAAACCTCTAAAATCCATAGTTCCAAAAAGTGTTTTGATCGAAAAGGTGGAAATGAAGCATGGAAAGATTAACATGCATCCAGACAAAATTTAGTTTTGACCCTCTCATATTTTATTCTCTCAGACCTGAAATAATGGGCATCGCCCCGCTAAGTTTCCCCACATGAAATGGTCAGCCATATAAATTCATCATCATCTGATGTGTTTATTTTTTGTTCTGTTAACTTTATTAACTTAATAGATCCCTTCTATAACAATGTGTATTTCTACATACTAGAGTTCCTTGTATCCAATTTTTGGAAATGGAGGAAGATGTTGCATGAGCCAAAGAAACCAGGGAAGGTGTGGTCCTGGGAGGAACCTGAATTCTATCCATGTCCCTACAAGGACTGTTAATATTGCAGAAAATCACAGAAGATCTATTCAACGAGTCCAATAGGAGGGGAAAATCGCCTTTCACTTGTAAAAACTCACTCAAAACCTATCTCCATAGAATATCAATAAGAAGATGAATAGTTGTTAGATCACCATCGATGTGTAGTAAAACTAGCCCAAATCAACCCACCAAGTATTGGTGTACCTCCAACTCCCATTTTGAGGCCTAGTAAATCACAACCAAATACTCGAGTCCCAAAAGTAGCTACGAATGAAAAGCCCCACCTAGGGAGTCACAGGACTTTAGACCATAGATATAACATCCTAAAATAGTTATCCTTGGTACTAGCCATGTTATCAATCCTAGATGCCCTATGTTTATACAAATACCTTAGAGAAGAAGTCATAGGGGCCCTACTAAGCCCTCATGATTTTGATGTTGAGGTTTCCATTGTTTAGGTCTATTAGATAGAGTCTAATCCAGCAGAATGCCACATGGATCTCTTCTTCACGGATCAAGATGGATATTTTGTTATACATGGTCTCATCAACCCCTTCCATGTGTACAGAATGATTAATGGGGTTAATTTCTGAATTGTTTTCATTAAAAATCATGTTGATGTGAACCCTATTCTAGTACAAACACTTCCCTAACAGGGCGGTGATGAGAACAACTTAGTTACCTTGTAGCTGATTAGTCATTTTTTTGTTTGTTAGAACACAATCTTCAATATCTTTCTATGGAGGCCCTGGTTGAATAAATATGTGGAAATCCATTAATTGAATTATCAATGTATAAAATACTATAATAATGAGGAAATACATACAATTCAAACTGATAAAACCCATTTCAAATCCTACTATTCACATTATATTGATGTAGTATTCTATCATAAGAAAGTTAAAAAACCCCTAGATGATGGTTTTGCTTGGGTCACCACACTAGATAGTCTAAAATTGATCCTGTAAAACCCCATTAAATATATTAGTGAAGAGAATTTATTTCCCATCAAGCAGGTTGAGTATATGAGCCAAAAAAAGGCACGTATTTAGAAATCCTCGTGATTTCATCCATAACCACAAAGTACTATACTATTGAAAAGCTTGATGACTCCACAGAATATGGTGAAATATTGGGTGGAAATTCCATAAAGCCATATCTATAGTTTTAAGAGATAATTTCCACACAAACTGAGGTGGAAAAGGTTGTCTTCCCACCCCTATAGGATTAATAAACCCATACCTCTCTCATTCCATCTCCTCTAGACTTTCAAGGAAATCCCAATTTTCCAACTAGGTTAGAGGAAGTCATTTCATCTTCATAATTCCAAGATATAGAATCATCCCACAACTCTAGAGAATACATTCCATTGCCTTCTCCCCCTATGGAACAAGAGAAAGAAGATTAATAGGAGGAATAAAGAAGGTGAGGAGGACCTTCAGGATCTTCCAACCCCATCATTTTATAATGGCATATATACCACCATTGATAAGATCATATATATAAACATGGGTATAGTAGAATACCCTTGACCCAAATTTATCAATGCATCCATAACTTCTGATCAAAAAGTGGTATATACCTTTTTTCTGAAGAATCATCATGATGTATTCACCTAGAACGACACCGAAATATCGAGCCTCAGTATAGATGCGGCCACTCACCACCTGGGATTTCCAGAGTGTTATTGGGGATACAAACATGTCGCCAGAAGGACGCACCAAACACATGCTTCCAAAATTCAGATAGAAATTGACATAGTCATTAGAACAAACTTTATTCGGTAGGCCAAATTTCCCAAATGTATGTTCAATATCATCCTCTTTATGAAGTAGAATGGGAATATCAGGGTCTTCATCGATTTCATGGATCTCAACTGACACTACCCGAAGGATGATTTCCCATTCCTAATCATAGAACAATTTATCAATGCTATAGCTAGATATTAGGACATCTACATTATAGATGGATAATAAGAATACTATAAAATCCAAATGGCCCAAGAAGATGAAAAATCTACCACCTTTAGGGCACCCAGGGAGTATTTTTCTGTCGGGTGATTCCCTTCAGATCAAATATTGTCAACGATATATCCAAATGTGTCATGCATTTACTCTTCAAACCCTTCCAAGGGAAGTTCTTTGAATTTCAATGCTAATACCACTTGGAAGATCTTGAAACCATATTAAAAAACTGCAACAACGCAGATTTACAATGAACCCCATGAAATTTTCTTTTGATGTTACCTCAAGGAAATTTCTCAGCTTTATCATACACTATAGAGGAATCTAAGTCGACCCCAAGAAGATAAATGATATCCCTAGCATGTCACCTCCTCACAACCTCACAAATTTGGGGGCACATCAAGGTTAGTTTTCCTATATTTGGTGCTTCATGTCTAACCTTGAAACCAAATTTATTCCCTTAAACAAGATGATGAAAATGGGGGTTACATATTAATGGACTAATGATTATTTGTAATCATTCAGTAGCCTTAAAAAATATTGCTTGATCTCACCAGTGGTGATGTCACCTATCTACGAAATACCATATATTTGGTATTTGACACCCATAAAGCAATCACTAGGTGCCTTAAACATACAAAACAATGACAATAAAAACAAAAAAAAACTTTGTTACCTCATATGAACCATGATAGAGGATGATACTCATTATTTAGATACCATGAAGAGTAGTTTGGCTATAATATTTTCAATAAAAAAACTGAATCACTACCTACAACAATATGAGGTCTGCTTTTTCTCTACAAAAAGCCCAATAAAGTATATTCTCAGCTATCCAATGTCGATCAGGCATCTGACATGGTGGTCAGTTATACTACAGAATTTTGACATTCAGTTCATTCTTTAAAATGTTTTCAAATGTTTGGAATAAGCAGATTATCTGATAGAGAACCCCTTGGAAAAAATGGATTCATTGGACACTGAACTACTCGATGAAGTGGTTTTCTCTATTGAAGAGGGGCCCCAGACATGGGATATGTATTTTGAAGGTGCATCCATAAGTTTGACAAGGAAGAGGTTGGAAGACCCCATGCTCAATAAAGTGGGTCTAGGAGTCGTGCACGTCTCTCTAGAAAAGGTAGTCTTGCCTTACTTGTTCTTATTGTCAAAGTGGTGCATGAATAATGAATCTGAATATTAGCCTCTAATTATAGGGATAGAGCTAGCACATTATGTACAAGTCAATCACAGGAAGATTAAAGATGATTTGGAACTATTCATTAATAAATTTAATGGTGATTATTCCATCAAAAGGGAATAGATAATACCCCTACTAAACAATATCTGAGAACTAATGCAGGAATTCCCTTTTGGATACACCATTGAATCACAACCCACAATCAAGAAAATTCAAGGAATATGGTTTTATAAATATGGACACAATGCAAGATGATCCATGCCAGGATGAGTCAGTCATCAGCATTACAGATTGGAGGATGGTCTTACCTTTCGTTCAATCCAACATGAAAGAGATTGATCAGATTAGCCCTGTCCTTGAACTATATGGTCCTACCACCAGTTAGATGGAACCCATTGCGGACTACCTTAAAAAGGAATAGCCCCCACCGGACAGGGCTGCAAGAGAGAACATAAAAATAAGAGAAATTAATGTTTTTCTATATAATGGAATGAATCATCAAAAGGTACCATATTAGTTGAGCCTTAATGGGGTCCTTATTAGGTGAATTGATGGAGAATAGAATGATACTTTCATGATGGAAGAGCACACTAGATCCAATGGAGACCACCAGTCCAGATCCAAGATTTTCCATCAAATATAAAGACTTGGGTACTACAAGACCACTATAACATAGGACTGAACTAAATTCCCCAAAATGTTGCATTCCTTCCAGTTTCATGCCAACTTCATTCAACAACACCAAGTGTTGTTCCACACAACTAAGTAATCTTAGTCATTTTCTATAAGTGGAATAGATGTTATGGGACTATATCCTCATGTTATAGAAATAAGTTCAAGTATATTCTCACTATAACCGACTTCTTCCCCAAGTGGTTCTAATTCATACACCTCAAAGAGTTCAGGTAAAGGAATATTGTCATATTTGTGAGAGCCAACATCATCTCTAGATTTTGTGTCCCTCATAAAATACATATGGACAATAAAACCAATTTCTATTCTACGGAATTGAAAAAAAAAAATCATGAGTATGACATCAAATCCAACCATTCATCCCACTACCATATAGTGACTAACAGACAAATAAAGGCCTTCAATAAGACCCAATAAAATATACTCAAAAAAGGTTGATAAGGATAAAAAATTTGGTCATAAAATCTCCTAAATAACTTGTGGGATTATCAAAAAACAACATGCACTACTAAAAAGGATACCCAATTGTCATTTGTATAGGGGAAAAAGGTTCTCTTTCCCATCGATGTTCAATTGCCCTCAAACAGTATTTCCATATTCATTCTGTTATCCAAATATGAGTAATCCCAGAAACATATGGATGAATTAGAGTGTCTGGATGAGAAATGATTTTTCACCTTGAATCATTTGGAAATCCACCAAAACCAGTTTCTATGATCCTTTAACAAAAACATTCATCATTGGTCTTTACTCAAGGGAGAGATGGTGTTGGTCCTCAAGACTACGAAGATACTCTCAAAGAAACCTCCAAAGTTTGAGAGAAAGATGGAGGGACCCTATTTCATACAGAAAGTATACTAAAATTGAGCCTATTAGTTCATATCAATGGATGAAAATCTTACAACGTCCCCCACCAATTCATGGTTTCTAAATAAGTATATTGTATAATCACAAGACACAATCGTCCAGATCACATGTTTTTAAGCCGCATGGTATATCGTACCAATGGAATGATGTTAAACTACATGTTATATCATTATGATCATATGATGTTAAAATTCATATTATATAATCTTCATCACATGAAATTAAATAGCATAGTACCCCAATAACTACATACATATTGATTCTTTTCCTCATAGGATATGTACTGATGCCTATACCACTTTTGTTTGGCCTAGCCGTAAATTTCCCCCCATTCATGATATTATCTTCTTACTAGAATTTGGCCTCAAGTCCTATTTTCATGTTGAGATTATGTTTATTATTGGTCCAGAAAGTCATCCTTCCCATAACTAAAAGACACAATCATTATGATCTCATGATGCTCAACTACAGGGTAAATTATCCATCTCATAAGATAATAAAATACAAGACACCAATGTCCCCATTTTATGATGTTAACCTACACAGTTCCATATTGTGCTCAACTGAGAGGACATTACCCTCATCATCGATAATCTACCATGCCTTATTCAATAACGATCTAAAGCATTATTTTAGTCTACATGGGATATTTAGTGACACCCGAATTTTATATCTTTGTCTATTCACCTCAAAAGTAAAAAAATTGACCCCTCCCTATGTATGGGTCATACCCATGAATGAATCTTTCCTTGAGAACTAGGTGTGGCTTCATTATAATTATATGGGATACTAAGTGACACCTTGAAACCATTTCCTTTTCCCATCCCAGAAATATAGAAATTTCCCCCACCCATGCAAACAAACTAAATTGAGGAAGGGGACTCCAAAGTGGATCCTATTTACAAAACCATTTTAGGTAATGCACACTATCCTTGAACATGAGTCATATTTGTGAGGGATAATTCACATGGAACTATTTTTGGACTGATTCATCCCACACAAGAAACATATTTATTCCTAAATCTCTATTATACAATCCAACTACAAAGAATGATAAAAAATACCTCCTCCCTATGTACGGGTAAGATCTGTATACGAAATTGTTTTAAAACTATGTGTGGATTGATTCCTTTCGTCACAGAATATATAGTGATGCATATATTTCTAATTACTAATTCAGCTAAAAAATTCCCACTCATTCATGTCAGGTTAACTTTGTCCTTTCAGCATGGAATTAATTTTCACGGGGTCCCAGAACTGCATGTGGATTGATTCTCACCATAATGATATACGTATTGATGCCAAGACTTTACACCCTGTTCTAGCCACCAAAAGTTCCAAATGCCCATATCCTTCATTTTACCACCTTCATATGGAGTAATAAACCTCTACTTCCACTTGTTTATCCCATTTATAATAGATCATGTGGGCTTAGGAGTTTTTGATGGGGGTTTCCCGTATGGTCATGGAATACCAATCCATATCCGGGTTTCCATGGCCCTGGTAGAAAGAACTTAAAAGAAATACCAAATGTCGTAACAGATGTTGATAATTTGTTCAATAAAAGATATTTTGAGATCTTTTTAGGACTTGATTACAACTATAAAAGGATATATAATGACCCTCTAGTGATTAATATTAGTTCCAGATGCAGTATTCCCTCTTCAGGTAGGGGAACCTATGTCATTACCGTGTGATATTAGAATGCATTGATAATTTCCTCACCATGAAAAATTAAACTGCAATGTACCTCATGATAAAAATATGACTTGATTATCATTTTGAAAATATATGTAGTGATTCCTAGACTCCGTGTCCCAGTCACAGCCACTGGTAAAAAAAATTCTTATATCTTATACAAAAAAAAAAGATCAATGTAGGAGATCTCAATTTGGGGGTTCCTCATTCAGATATTAAAAATATAAATCAAGGGAAAAAATTAACCCCTACATATATGATCAATCTATGTAGGGAATTTCAAATTCCATGGATAATCACAGTCTAGATATTTCTTACGTACCCAGACACATTCCTTTAATTCATCATACTATGTGCCCTAGGAAATTTCAGATCTTCACAATCTTCCTCTAGCCATCAGAGATGGAGGGGGGTCATTGTTTTCATGACAACTTTGTTTGAATATGCACATTATTTCCTATTTGTCTCTACATAAATTTCCCACAAAAAAAGTATTGTCAATCAAAGTAAAATTTGTCCCCATAAGAGGCCTCTTTTTTAGTTATAAGCCCCAATGGAATTTTTTCCCATATAATTTCTCCTGATTAGAGAATCCTAGGAATCATGGTTTAAACTCTATTTCACACTAACATTAAAGACATGTCAGAACATCCCGGTCCAATGATCCACCTATTTCCCATCATTTGTAGGACAAATGGTCCTAGTTGCATGACCTAAAACTACAAGACTTCATTTTATCCTCATTATATGAAGTTAAAATGCATTGTTGATATTCTAATCACATGAAACTAAATTGTATGATGTCTTAAACTATGGGTTGATTGATTACATCCATTGTAGAATATATAGTGACACCTATATCTCCAATCTTGGGACATCTATAGAAAAAGTTAAAAAAAATTCTTTTCCAATGCAAGGGTCAGGCCTACATGGGGGCCATATAAGAAATATGTATGCCCTGATTATCATTTTCACAGGATACATAGTGACACCCAAATCATAAATATCAGAATGGACACAATATTTATTGTGTTTCCCTCACTCACATATAAATGGGATAGATATGAATAAGAGGGTCCAACAGCTTTCTCACCTCACTTATGATCTCGTATTCTAAAGAAGATACCCCATCCCAATGTAAGAGTTTGATTGATGCAGGGAGAAACTTTCCTAGAACTATTTATGGCTTGATTTTCATTTTGATGAAATACATAGAGATTCTTGAACCCTATATCCCATGAACATCCATCAGAAAAAGATAATAATTCATTCTTTTATATGTATGGGTCAGATATGTGTAGGGGAAATACATTTTACCCATTCTTTGGAAATTTCGACATGAAATTTTCATTGCAGTTTTATGCACCATTACTTTCACAAACAAAAAAATGTGTATGGGGAAGTATGAATCTCTACAATCCTCCCTGTCTATTGTAAGTATAGGGGCAATGTCCTGGGGACACTTCTGTTTTTCTATTCATAATATTCCCCAGTTGGTTGTGCATAAGTCTCCCATAAAAAAAATTTATCTACAAAAGGTAAATTTATCCCCATGAGAAGCTTCTCCTATCTCTGTACTCTACTGATTTTTTCATCACATATCACTCATAGAATTCATAAACCCCTATATTATGGATTAAAACCTTTCCCCTTAATTCCTTAGGATAATGGAATATTCTTGGACTGATTATCATGAAATGGAAAAATCATGTGTCCATCATTCGAAGATAAGTTACCCTAAATTGTATCTCTCAAACATCTACATTGTAAGATGATAAAGTGAATGGTCCCTGTCCAAAATGAACAATATTAAACTACACCATGATCCAACCCTCCTTTAAATAAGAAAAATTTGTATATGATTTCTTTCTCATTCATGACCAGTGTTGATACAGAATCCATCATCAATTTTAGAAATTATTCCATTAAAAACCCACCCCTCATGGTCTTGATAAATCATAATTTTCATAAATTACCTTTCCATAGGAAATGTAAGGGTCAGTTTCTTGAGAACACTTTTTATATACTATGCATAATATGTCTAAGTTGGCTCTACATAACTCACCCAGAAAAAAAATCTGGTCAACCAATGTAAAATTCGACCCCATGAGATGATTATTCTATATTTTTACCCCCGAATAACATCATAATGAAACAGTTATTATGATTACTCCTAAAATACTTTCTCTATATCTTTTCTAAGATTCATAAATCCCAAAACGATTGACAAAAAATACATCATTAATGTCTGAAGATAGTGGGGACATTATTATCCAGTAATACCTATTAGGGTCCCCACTGCATAGTTCATGGTCAAATCTATTCAACCCAAAATTTCATTTTCATTAGTCATGCTTGCAAGACTTTAAATTGTCTCTGAAAATAGACATGGTACTCTCCATGATGAAAATCCATAAGAGGAACCAAGGTAAAAGTTGAGTATCAGATCACTAGACAATGATTTATATGTTTTATGAAATAATATAACGATAAAATGAAAATTAAAAGGCACAAACATGTTAGGTCAAAAAAACTCTAAGGGTAGCCTAAGAAAAATCCTGGTAACACCTGCTAAGTCCAAACCATAGTGGAATTAGGAAAAAATTAGTGTGGAAAATAAAAAGATAAAAAGTTTGTAGAGGTTTAAATGAAACAGTGGAAATAATAAAAACTACACCCTTTGAGTCCCTTGGATCAAGAAAAAATTTGAACATTCCATGATCATTTCAATTTGGTTATCCCAGTTGGTAATTAAAATTGGTTTCCAGTGGAGGTTATCTTTCAAAATTTGACTAGTTATGATTAATCATCATGGAGGGATAAAATAATGGATTGGCATTGAAGATAGAACAAATTTTAGTTTCATTAAATGATAAAATAGAAACATCCAAATCCTTTATTTTCTCTATGAAATTTCTAAAAAAATCACAAAATTTCTAAAATGGATACAATGAAACTTGTCTTTCCTTAGTCAAAAAATCGAATACCGCATTATACAAGCCATCAAGGGTATATTCCAAATTGGTTCATTTCCAAATATTATTTTTTTCTACGGGTCACATCTTTTTAATGAAGACCTTAAGATCTAGACCATTTTTCTGAATGGATTAGAAACTTTCATTCATCGATAACATCATCTCTTTTAATATATCTATGCAATCCTCACATTCCTAAAGCTCCAGATTTTTCTTTAACACAGGATCATAAGATTGTTCTTCTTTGGAAACCATGTGATGTAGCTCAGGGAATGAATCCTTTAAGGCCTCTACAAGATAATTGGAGGCATTAAACTGAACAAGGATGCAATCACAAAAAATATGGGTCTTATCGAGCATTGAGGATCTACTGGATAAGGATATGAAGGTGCCAGTAATAAAACACAACTAATCCTAAACCAAGGAAACTTGGGAAAAAATTTACACCCTATCATCCATTCCTTCTAGAGGGGTCTCTTTGATGATAGTAAAAACATGGTATTGGGGCCATTTTTGTATAGCCTGGTGTTTAATGGAAATTTTGGAATCTGGACCATGTTCACTCACTACCACAGGTTTTTTATCTAGAATTTCAGTTAATGTAGACTGATTTTTTTAAAAGAATACCTAAAACTAGGAAAATATTCCATCTATGTGTCTTTTCTAACCTAGAGAACCAAATTGATAGGCCCGACATAAATTGGGTGACTTCCCAAAGTCGTTATACTAGGACCAACATTTTTGGGGCTTCCGAAAGTGTCAGATTAAAACACAAAATCTACACCACCTTTAGTAAGTTGGGAGTGGGAGTATGAATCCCACTTGAGTCACTTAGAGAATTAGGAAGCAACACATCCTCCATTTTAAACTGATGAGGAAGGTCTATCGAGTACAGAAATCGGAGAGTCTAGTGGTTTATAAACCTTTTATATTTACATTTCTAATATACCATTTGGATATAATTCTATCCACATTCGGTCATAATCTCATGATTGGATGAAGAAAATTTCCATGTAATGAATGAAAATTATCATGCCATAACCTTCACGCATCATCATCATCCATAACTGGCTAAGGATAACTAGTGCCACTCTTTAATATGAGGAATAGGAAATGAGGAAAACTATTGAATATATAATATATTTGCTGAAAATATTTAAAGAGTATAGAGTTTGTAGATGGTTACTCTATCTACCCATGAAACCAGAATTCCATCTTTTAAAGAGATTATGTAAGATAGTTCCTCCAGAGTCCCTTTTCCATTATCAACCACCATTCATGATGGTGCAGGGTTAGGGATGAAACTAAAGTGTAAAAATTCACTCAATAGCTCAAAATAAACATCAATTCCTAGTGGTTTTAGGAAAATGGAACCAATATTAAGCAGTGTAGGGAGAAAGGAGAAACAGGGGATTGTTATAGTATGCAGATAATCATAGCACTGATATTATTCCTCCACCAAGTTTTATAACAATTGGAACTCCATGAAGAGATGATGTATAAACCTACCTTATTATATATGGCTTAATAGTTTGTAAATATGGGAAATGGTGGGTACAACGAAGTTTTTGAGTTGTCCCTTCACCATTTTGGCCACCATCGTTATGGTAAATACATGACACTAGTATAGTAATCATGGTATGGGATGAACAATCCAATTAGAATCATGGTAAAAAATCCATCCATTCCAAACTCTAGAGATATGTCTAGGTAGGATTTTTTCCCCACATAGTATATTGAAATATCTCATGGGTGGAAAATTAGGAACCTTGAATACCCTCATGACTGTTGGGTCGACAGAGTCATGGAACGCAAAACCTTCTACTTCGGACCACTAGCCTGTAGAAATTTCTCTATCCAATCGCTGAATGGAATGAGTGAGTAGATATTAGGAGGATGACCCAGGGCTTTCTCTACCATAGTCAATAAATCCTTGGATAATGGAGGGACCTATCTGACATTCTCCCAAGTCATTCCAACATGGGTAAATTCATCAATCATATTAATAAGTATGGGGATTCCCCTTAGCTAGTATATGTCCCATTAGCTGACCCCCACCTCAACAAATTTTAAATGGAAAGTGTTTGTTCTTGAACACTAGTGACTAATAAATTTGGGGAACATCTCGACTAGTGAATAAACTAAAAACTAGGAAACCCATATGGTCTGGTATAAGTTGACAACCCAAAATTGTTTAGGTAATCCTATAAAAGTTTGGTGCACCTTGAATTCCCAAGCCCATTCTGTTGTGCAACTCCCTCCATGACATAACTACAACTTGAAAAACTGTCCACTATTGGGATTTCCTTAATAGAGATTAAAAATTGACAGATAATCTTGAAAGGTAGATTGCAATGATATGGAATGGCTATGTTTATTTCTTTTATTCCATAGAAATACATTTAGAAAAAAAAATTGTTGACCTGACTCTAAAATAATATGCCTGGTAGAAAAGTTTTCCACTTGGGAATGATCCCAAGACACCTCAGACCAACTAGATGGGAGATTCTAATCAACTAGTTGAAGGTGGATTCATCAAGAGATCTGAAGTTGTAATGTGGTAGTAATATAGATAATGGGTGTTTTAAAACCACTTGTGAAATTATTTTATTTAGAATACTATCCTTAGGGATGATGTGACGTCAAAGATTGTCTTAAATATTCTCATCCATGGAAATTCATCTCCTAATCATAGTTATTGAGGTGGAATCCAAATACATTTATTACCTACAATGGATCATAAAAAAATATGATATTTATTTAATAATGATTCAAAATAATTCATACCAAACTGTGAAAACTATATGCCACTTAGCCTATGATCAATCAGTTCATGAAGCACTAGTCTTTGAAGCATTTTCTAGTGAAGTGTTGGCATGTTAGATATTCAGTACATGGGATTTTCCATCCATGAATCATGTCACCTCTATTTAAAAGATGAATAATTAAAATTCTTGGGTGATGAGGATCATTTACGGAAAGGGCATGCAAAAAGGAGAAACTATTTATGGAAGTAGTGGGTGATCTAGAGTTCATGAAAGGGTCAATATAATATAAAAATAACTAAAGGGAAAATTAGATGGGTCGCACTATTTATAGGTGTGTTCCCCTCTTGTGGGACCACTTTTGTATCCCAAAACAGTTCAAAATAGAACCAATTTATATATTGAAATTGCCTCCTCTTTGTCCTGAAGAAAAAACCATTCTAATGGGGAAATAAATTAGGTCTTAAAAATTATACATCCAAGAAGAAAACTATTCTATGAACTTGGAAAAAAGGAAAAAAAAACCTAGAGTAATAATTCGAAGAAAATATTTAAATGGTAAAAATCCCTAAAGGAAGTTTTCTGATTCACATTGTAAAAATCACTACCTAGACCACCACTATACATGGCATTCCACCACTTCTCAAAGAATGCCATGACCGAAATTGTTTATGTGATGAGATAGTACATTCGACACATGAAAATGAATCCAAGTTGTTTTCAAGGATTGGTGGTGATTTATTCCTCATGAATGTCTATCCTTGAAAATGAAATTGTTAACGGGATGAGACGGTACCACCAACACCTGAAAACGAAACCATGAACTTTGTGGGCTTGGGTAGTGATTTTCGTCCCTTTGAATGATTTCCCACCACAACCAAAGTCATTCAGGGGATTGAGAGTCCTCCTTGGGCTCTGGTAATAGAATCAATCGACCCACCATGGATGACCAGATATGTTAATATCTAGTACCTCTGTTATTCTATAAAACACCCATGATGGGAACCGAGAAAAAATACAGAAAAGACACAAGATATGAGCGATGAGATTGTGATGTAAAAAATATAATCCTATAGAAGAATTGGGAGAGATCCATCAGTTCCCAATAGGTAAACCCACCATATATCATTAAGGAGGAAAAAATCATCCAGTCATCCAATAACATAAAACCCCTTTGTGGACACCATTATGTTGGGCATAAACAGATGGACCCTTTGCGGACAAGAACCCCGTATATCCAATCTCTATGTAGGAGGAACAATACCCCATGAAGAAAAATGATAAATGAGAGGAACTCGACCCCGGGTAGCAACATGCTATGTGGGTAGAACCTTTACCCACGTAGTAACATGCTATGAGGGAAGAACCTAGGTCCATATAGTACAATGTTATGTAGATGATTCCCTCACCCGTGTTACAACATGATACGTAGAGGGAACCCCATCCCATATAAGAACCTTCTATATGGAGTGGTGCATCCTAGGGTGTTCCTCTCTCCACCTCCCATCACTCACATCCATAGTTTCATCAAGGCCCACATGAGCCCCTCCAAGAACTAGTCTAATGCAATCCTACCACAGCCTCTTATAAATCCACCAGAAATGTATGATCATATTATTGCTCACATAAACATTCCAACTTGATTTTACATACCCATGGTAAGAAGAGTAAAATCTATAACCTCCTCAACAGGGGGCGGCCTCAAAATGTTTTAAAGACTACATTCCTATGATAACAAGAGTTCTATTCATGGAATTTCTCATGTGAACCTCGATATTCTAGGGATTGAGGGGAACCACTGGCCTTTCCCTTCGATGAGGGCTAGTTCCAGACATTCTTCTACTCCACAGGGACCAGTAGGGAATCACTCATAGTGTAATCTCCTAGTATTTCTTGTGAGAGTTGGAACCCGTGCTCCTCTTTGTGAGCATGGGATTTAATCGGATCAGTCACTAGATGTGAATATCCCATTTACCAAAATAAAAGAGTAGACAGGCACACTCAAAGACCTTTCCCTCTCCCTATGGTCTCCATTGTCCATCCACTAATGGGAGAAATAAGATTGTGTGATCTATAGATCTATTTCATATTCTTTCTTCCCACACCAAGCAATAGTCACATGGTCTTAGATTTTTGTGGTGATCATAACATTCACATGATCCCAAGCACCCACTAGGCAGCCTCCATGCATAATCCCCAACAACATACTATAATGGGAATCCCTCTGAGTGTAATACCCAACCAAATGGTCCTTCTCTACAGATATAATCCCCTGCCTCTATTCAAATATGACTCTTATATGGTATAAGACACAATAATATTTAGAAATATGGGCCTCCAACATGATATAAGACCAAATAAAGCTCAATGTGAATCATTATGAGTGCAATCACAAATGAAAATTGCCATTATAGAAACATGAGACTTTTATATGGTGTAATCCTGGAAACCCATCCTCAACCTTTAAAGAGACACATCCCCAATGAAGTGGTCCCTAAGATCATCCTCAAAGGTGTAATCACCAACTTACCGAACATTGCGGTATTTGATTCCCAACTAATTTTTATACATAGAAAGCCTCCCTAAGGTCCAACCCTACCACCCAAATTTACCCAAATGTTGTTTGGGCCACATTATTAGTAGTTTCATATACACATGGGAGACCACATCTCTTCCTGGTACCTCGAGACTCCTCAGCGTAAGTCCCACAGTATACATCGACAAGGCCCCTATCACCAAGAGGTCCTTACTGCATGATGTTAAAATACAAGGATTGGTCCTCATAACAAGAAGTTAAAAGGTGAGTGTGCTGTTAAGTTACACCAAGTGATGTGGCTTATGATTCCTCCAACAAAAGGATAAAAAGAAAGACCTTATTATGTTTTTTATGCCGACATCAAAACAACTTTCTTCTATCTAGACGACAATAAACAGAAATTCACCTCACATGGTTAAAAACAAACATCATCTTAATAAACGGCCAAAGAATATCCAAATTTTTTATAAATCGGTACTATTGGTGGATAACTATAGATATCCCTTTCAATGGATGACTTCAAATGAATACCAATGGTTTTAGACCCATGCATGTTCATAATTGATCGTTACCTCAGGTTGATCCATATTATACATAATTGGGAATGAACAAAGGATTTACGAACAAATCATAAATATATAAGAGACTCCAAAAAGAGGAAATATTTACCCAAAAATGTTTTGATGAGCCTGACATCCCATCCTAGTAACCAATGTGAGTTCTTAAGTTTCATTGGCCAAGTTACCCAATTAATTCATTCCTTTGGAAATTAGTTCCATGATTCATCATGGATATGAGATTAATTGGGTTTTTTTGGATTTGTAAAAAAAACATGGTGGAAACTGTTTGGAGGTAGTAAACTCGATGTAAATGGTTGTATAAAAATCACCCCTCCAATTATTTTTTAGGTTCCAAACCATCATTGGAAACAATAATATGATATCTAAATAGATCTAAAATAATGTTATTGGGAATAAATGAAACATTTTTCTCTATTTTAGGGTTAAACATGAATCAAAATTCATGTGGGAAGGGAAAAATATAATCCAAATAATAATTAAAATTAAAATTTTAATATTATTCATCTTAGAGATGACCATTTCATTATTTTGAGATAAATTGAACTAAGAATTCTAATAAAAAATGAAAACATTATTCCAAAAGAAAATATCTATTTTATTTTCATCAAACATGAACTCTCATCCTTGAAATCATAAGGAAAAAGATTTTAGCATCACTTTTTTGTTCAACCAAAAAAAAATTCAATTTCCTCACCAAGAAGAAATCAATGCATAGTACTGAAGGATTTAATTTCTTAAAGATTTTTAATGAACCTTCCTTGGATCTTTATTTCATCCCCATAATTTTTTGATTGTTAATGGTTTTAGGGATATATGATTAAGGTTCCAATGGAATGGAATTTTGATAGAGATCTCTAAGGTTCTAAAGTGATTTTAAAGTATACTAAAAAAATAAATATATAGGATTCACAAAATATCAAGAATATAAAATTTATTAACACTCATAATTTAATAATTAATCTGAAAATAAGATAAAATAGAAGAAATAACAATATAAAAATACATAATTCAAATAATACTTACTCATTATTAATGAAATAAAATATACCTCTTTGAAGGAGTTTAGTAAATTTACCACCAACTAATTTTTAGTTTCTATAAATTTAAGATAGATAACAACTCTTTGACTATGAACATTCAATAAGTGATTCATAATATCAATATGATTAATTATTTAATAGATTACTACATTTTAAAAAAAATTATAGAACTTGTTTTATTTAATTTTATAGGAACAAGATTAAATTTTAATATAAATCCATTACTTTGCATTTTATACACAACACTGATGCACAAAAACTACCAGCTACTATATATTTATCTTTAGTAGTTGATGATAAAATAGAATTTTACTTTTTAATAGAATGGGAAACATGTTGTATTCCAAATAAGTTAAAGGTTCCCGAGGATCTATCTCTATCTAGTATACACCACCCAAAACCATATTCATAATATGATATTAAATCAAAAATATATGATTTTAAAAAAATAGGAAATGTCATATAAATAATTTTAAATACATTAAAAAAAAGTATATTTAAAATTATATTTTTTGATATTTTCTTGAAATATTTTATATATACAAACATAATACAAAATTTATTGTCTTCTTGAAGCTTTATGTAATAAAATCTAAATTATTCATTTATAAAATATTTCCTCCAGATTTACTAGATTCATCCAGATCAAGTTTAATATTAGAACTCGTTTGAGTATAATATACCATACTATTATCATTTCCAAGCCACTTATCCATGTTATATAAGTGTTTACATTGATTCAACACATTCCAAAAATATTTTTCAAAATTTTTAAAACCATGAAATATTTTTACCTCGACTATCATGCTCATTTAAAAATATTTTTTCATGATTTGGGGAAATTTATTGCATAATTTTTGATTAGTTGAAAAAACTCATATAATCATGATAAATTTTAATAAAAAGATTATAGAAGATCAGGTTTTCTTAATTATATTTATATCTTCCATTCATGTCGAAAAAAATATTTGACAAGATAAATGAACTCATACATTCATACCAAACACAATATGATTGTTTAAGACCATATAAAGCTCTGCTGAGCTTAAAAACAAAATTTTGAAAGATATTATTTTCAAAACCTTGAGGTTTTTCTTAATAAAATTTCCCCACAAAAAACCATTTATTGAAGTATATTTAATATCTAATGGGAAACTATTAAAATTCATATGTGGTACATTGTCTAATATAATCCTAATGGATTTTAATCAGTCTATGAGAGAAAAAATTTCTTTATAATATATTCATTATTCTTGATTAAAACCATTAGAAACTCATATAAACTTATTCATAATTATTAATATATCGTAATCTTATTTATTTTAAAAGATCTATTTACTTAATATAATTGGGTAATCAAAATCCCTATCAACAATTCCCAGTATTTGTTCCTCTTGAACTATTTTTACTCTTATTTCATAAATAATACCCATTTATCATCACTAAAGGATTCATCGATAGTTTTAGCTTTAAGTTGAAACAAGTAAGTAGAAAATTAATCATGGTATGTACAACTCCTTTTAGTCCTAACTGATTAATCTAAACATCTTATAAAAGTTTCAAAATGGTGTATCATTAAGGTTCTTGGATATCCACGTTGAACATGTCTAGGTTTATCTATTTTTTACCATTCTGGTCTGGTTTTTTCTTAATAATTCTCCAAATAATCATCCATTTTAATGTGAAATAGATGATCAAGTGTCATGTTTTCAAAATAATCACTCATATTTTCAGTTTTGAGTTTCATTATGATCCAAAGGCTCACTTTCATCAAATTTCACATGAGTTTATTCATAAATTATTCATTAATTTTTGTAAAAACAATTATAAACTTTAGAAATATTATATTTACTAAAAATTATTCCTTCATAAGAAATTGGAACAAACATACCAAGATTATACTTGGTGTTCAAGATATAAACCATGAATCCAAAAACATGGAAGTAACCAAAATTAGGTTTTCAATTATTCATTAACTCATAAGGTTTCTTCTTCAAGATAAGTCTTATTAAAACACTATTTATGGAAAATAAGGTTGTTTTAATAGAATCATCCCAAATATAAGTAAGTATTCTATATTCACATAACAGTATTTTAGTAACTTCTTACAAATACTTATTTCCCATTTCAAGGAAGCCATTCTATTGATGTTTTCTAGGTAAAATAAGGGGTGTTTAATACCAAGTTTTAAATAAAATGAATTAAAATCATTATTTTCGAACTCATCGTAATTGTATCTTTTTAAAGAAACAATTTTGGAATATTTTTCATTCTTAACAAGTTTTTATATCATTAAAAAAATAGTGCATTCTTCTATCATAATCCTTAAATGTTAAACCCAAGTCAACATAAAAAAATTATCTTACAATATAAAATTAGAAGATTTTCCACCATGTCATGTCATTCATGATGGTCCAAAAAAATAATTTGGATAAGTTCCAAGCGTATAGAATTACAATCCTCTTTGATATGTTTAAAATAATATTTTTCTTTCATTCCCTTTTGACACACATCGCATAGCTTCACTTTATCATTCTTTAGTTTGGATAAATTAATAATAAAAATTTTCATGGATACCATTATCGATGAATAAATTTTACAATATTCATGTCTAATATTCCAAATACACGATTCATTAGTTCCATCATACAAATAGTTTACTTTTTGTATACCAAATGAATCTAAGGTATAAACATTCTAAGTTCTTGGTAGCTTATATTTAATCAATTTGTCCTTAAAAACTATAAAAAAATTTGTAGACAATTCAACAGAATAAACATCATAATTGAGTTGACATATACTTATCTAATTATTCTCAAAGATAACAATATAAATAATTTTACTAGTTAGGAAATATTATAGATGTAGTGACCCCAAGCCCTGAATTCCAATGTTGGTCCCTGCTACCATTATATTGGAATAAGATATAAGGAATTACATCCCAAAAGATTAAATAGATTAGTATTATTGTTAAGCTAGATATGTAAATGAGTCTTAAATTACTATTGAATACATAAATTATAACATATTTTTTTAAATAATATTATTACCAATATAAATTCATTGCATATCAATCATATTACTCCTCGTAGAATCATTGGAAAAGGAAAGAAATAAGAGTTTTCTGAAATGCTCAGTGATGGTTATTTAAAATATAAGTAATAATGAATCAAATATCAAAATCAATATTGAAAGGTAAATACATGAAGAAACATTGCATGTAATCAATAATCTGATAAGTTAGTGAATAAATAATATGTAATTCTAAATAATTGAAAAAACATTTTATTTAAATAACTTCACTATCATGATAATATAATGACAATTTAATATGAAAAGTTAAATAACTAAAAACATATTTCATATAATCAATAAACTGATAATTAAATGCATCCATATTATTTTTCATAGTGAAAATATCATGGATAATAATAAATAAATTTTGAATATAGAAAATAATTAATTATATGACATTATGTTTTTTGGGAACATGATACCTTTTTCATCAAGATGTATCAATAAATTTTAAATAATTCTAGGTAAAAATTCATTTGATTTGTGTCAATAACTTTTAAAAGACACTATTATCAAGATCTACCCTCCAAATTGATTAAAACTACTTGGTTACAAATATTAAGGGGTTTTTTATGAATTATTTCATCTCATGAGACTATCAATGCATCTATGGGATTAGTTTAGATGGTCCCCAATCCATGTCATACCTTTAAAATAATTCCTTATATATTGAACAATCGATTTAAATCATAAACAATGTATCGTATCAAATATCTATATTGTGTAAAAGAATATGAATTTATCAATATTCGGTCAGTTAATCAATAACATTCAAAGTAATACTATATTTCAAAATGGTAGACGGTATAGGAAATAAATGACTGCATTCTAAATAATATTTATATTTAGGGGAAATTCAATGTCCATAGGAAAGTGAATAATTTAAGGTAAAGTTAATGTAAAAAAAATGAATCATTGAAATGAATGTCAACACTTTATTTGGACAAATTGTGCATAAACCATGAAGGTGAAGATTAATGATATTATAAATAAAATATAAACCTTTTGGGCTAATAATAAATGGTTATATTCATTGGTAAATAGAAATACCATAAAATATATTTAAAAAAATCCTGATGAAAATATCATTTTTATTTTGAATATCCTTTTATTTGAGAATAACTATTAAAACCTAAAACTCAAAAAGTTGTTTTGAAAATAATTTTATTTGAAAATAACCTAAAAATGTATAAAATAATACTAAAAAAATTATTTTTCTCAATGGATGTAAATTCCTATCATGTTGTACACATTAAAATAATGTTTTTATTCACTTTTTTTGATAAAAACCAAATAAGCATTGTTTTGAAAACTGAAAAAATATTTCATTGAAATAAATTTGAAAATAGTAAAAAATGGGTAAAAATACCTTTAATAAATATTTTTTAAAATTCCAATAATTATTATAAAACTTTATTATAAAACATGGTTTTAGAAGGGAACATATTTTTGACTGAAGAGATAAATGAAGTCGTATTTTCTTGAAAACATTTTCTAAAAACAATTAAGTAAGAAAAAGTGTAAAATGGTGTTATTAATTGAAATAGTTCATCAATAACCATAGTATATTAAAATGGGATATTTTATTTGTAAATGTTCAATTAATTTCCTTTAATTTATATTCAAAAATAAACTATCTCGATTAGAATGAGATTTTGAAATAAAACCATAAAATGATAATAACATTGAAGTGAGGATTAATAAATGAATCGATTATGTGATTGAAATATAAATTCACATAAAACAACTATAATTAAAACATAATATAATCTTAATTCATTACAAACATAATCTTATCACGACATAATTAATTAAGTACATGTTTAATCCAATATGTAGAAATTGAGATAAGAAATCTCTTACCTTGCACTTATTTTTAATTAAAAACTCATTAAAATCAGGTATAATGGTTTTAATAATGTTATTAACTTATAAAATAATCATATTAATATTTATAATATCATATATTGTCCTTTAATAACATCTAATCACCCATTTGTTAATAAAATTTCATTATTTTCATTATTTCGGCTGTTAATTGCTTTGTTTTTCGAGCATGTTTTGACTTGTTATTTTTTTTACTCTTACTTATATCATGATTTCGTTATCTAAATAATATAATTAGTTATATAAAAATTATATATATTCATTATGTATTTATTTAGAGTAATCAATAAATTTTGGTGACAAGAAATGAAATACACCATTCATGGAGACAGTAGGTCATATGTACGTATGAACGTTGTTTAATTTTTCTTGACAGATTAAAATAAATAAAATTAAATGATATATATATATATATATTATCATTGAATTATAATTTATATTTCATATATATGAGATATTTTTAATAAAACCATCCTTAGTACCATCCATGTATTGCGTGAAGGAATCATATCGATTTGTGAGGCGGTAGTCTTCCACACACATGAGCGACGTTATCGTATTCCCACGAAATGGAAAGTAATAATTTTTGTGTGATATAAAAAATTCATAATCATAAAAAATTATATATAAAATATAAATAAATCATTATTCCAAACCCTGAAAGGTGGTAACCGAAAAATGAATGACATCAGTTCTTGAGTCGGTAGTCCGTCGTACACACGAACAATGATTTTGTAACCCATTTGATGAAATTTTATAATTATTTAGGTCAAAAACGTATAATAAAAACATATTAGTATATTTAATATACTTATTACCTTATGTAATAATGGTATAATAATAATATAATGATATGGAGATGAAAATAAAATAAAAAAAATCTTTTTTTAGAACATAACCTTTTCTTTGGGTATCTTCGATTGGTTTACTCTAAATAATTCCTATTTGATATTCCTTCCTAGTATAAGGATTATCTAATTATGGTAGGTAATTGTGGGAGTGATTTGGGTAGGTATTTACTAAGCTTAACTGGTTTTAATGTGTGAAGAGTACAGGAGTAAGGGAGGCCTTTTATAAGTGAGGGAGAGGACGCACTAGATATTTTTAAAATAAAGTTAAGTGAACCCATGTTTTTGCTAACTAAAATTATCCAATAATTCAATAAAGTTAGATAAAAAATTTATTTTTTAAGTATATAAATAAAATGGTTTTTGGACAGTTTTGTGCTCAATTTTACACCTTATATTCAATGTTTAATCAATAAGTAATATATTTTTTACCTTAATCACTATTAATATTTTTAACCGCATTCACAAATAATTATGGTAAAAAATTAATTTTAATATATTAAATATTATGTATTATCATTATGTAAAATATATAATCCATTTATTTATATTAAATTCATATAAGTGGCTAAAACTAACTTTAAATTAATCTTTTATACTTGACAAGAAAGTTGGTTTTTAAATTGAATATATTCAAAAGATTGCTGTGTTTTTATGCCTAAATTAAATGTAAAAATTATTATAATTATATAAATTGGGTTAATATATGTATTATTTAACTAATTAATCTTTAAAACAAATTCAAAATATAATTTAATATTATAAATTATTTAGATGAAAAATCAGTTTTCAATTAAAATTCAGTATGTTTTACAATTCATCATAAAATGAAACTTCTCAAAAAAATATGAAAAATTCACCCTATGATAAATTTGAAATTAAAATTTCAAAAAATTAGTTTATTTTTTAAAATAAAATTTATAAAATATTAAAATTTTGGTTTTAAAACAAGTGTGTTATTAAAAGGCGGTAGAACTATCTCTTGAAAATACATCTTTTTAGGCATTAAATTGAATTGGTTCTTATTTTATGCCTATAAAATATATTTGGTGTATTTAAAAAAAATATTGAATAGATAACATATTAATTTTATTAATATAATTCAATAATATTAAATAATTTAATTTATTAATATAAAATGCATTTTTCAAATAAAAATAGTTTTTTATAAAAACATTTCCTTCATATTGGTTTTTATATTCAACCCTAATCAATGAATTCAACAATATATTTTGATAAGATAGACAACCCTATTTATTACCACAATTTAATTCCTATGGGATCATTTTCATTATAAATAATAGTATATTATTGTTAGTTAAAACTCGTTATTGCATGTAATGCATGCAATCGATGGAACTCATTATTGCATGTAATGAAAGATAAAATATATGTTGCCTATAGTGCAAGATAAACTCAGTTTTTCATGTATTTAAATTTATCTTACCATTTATTTTAACATCCACTACTCAATAAAATTATATTCTTTTAAAAAAAATTGGGTGTTACATTCTCTCCACCTTAAATAAATTTTTTCCCTGCAATTTAAACTTAGTCTCTCTATTCTGGGGTTTGAAATTTAAAAATATCATTGTTAAAAAACACACACTGTAAAAGATTTAATAAAATATTATCATAATAAGAGATAAAATAATGTCCTAAATTCATTATGGACAATACATAACAACATTTCTATGTAGGGAAACATTGGTGAAAACCGATGATATTGACATGGACGAAAAGCATAAATATTTACATATAGTGATTGAAGTTATTGATCATAATAAAGTGAGTGATCAATAGAATGTTTAGGATCTGAAAACCATATATATTTTATTATTTAAAATACCAATGGTTTAGTAAAAATTAAAGAGTTATGATAAAATTTTTGTTTCGGGAGCCTTTTTCATAGAGTGAAGGAAATATTTCCCTCTATAAGAATATAAGGAAATATATCTGATACGTTTCTATTTCATAAGAAAATTTCCATCTATTGGTTGTGATTTGACAAATTTTCAATTCATCCCTTAATCCTGGAAATGGATATCTAAAAATTAACTTTAAATCCTAAATCCCTAAAATTACCCTTTACCAAAACAAGTGATCTATAATATTGTAATAAGATATTCCTCCTCTCATTAATAAAAAATGGTTATAACAATTTATCATACAATACCTAAAGTTCAACTTAATCCATTCTAGAAATAGTTAATCTTAAATATCATCCAAAATATTTCTGACCAAATTTCGAATTAAGGTTACTAAATAAACATTATATTCCTCTACCAAAATAATGTTGCTCTTAATAATCACATAAAAAAATGTGAGAAACAACATCATATATTCTCTTAGAACATGGTAATGAGTTGAGTTTCCATAAAACCTTTTTCTAAAAAATCAGGTTTAATTATTAATTTGGTAAAACATAGGTTATTGGATATATTACATAAATCAAAAATTGTTGCAGACTTTCTCAATGATATCATAACCACTTTTTCAATAAATCATTAATCAGTTCCAAAGTTTTCAGTGATATCCAATTATATTTATCCATATCGATGATCTCGGGGTCTACCGTGGGCAATAACATTGCTTGATACCACTTTTCATGGACTCTGCTAATTTTTGAGTGCCATGAAATGTAATGTTCCATAATCACCCCATCCTTTGATATGAACAGTAGATGGGGAATCCAAAATTAACTGGCATATCCTTTTCAAGGCATTGAGTCATTCATGATAAAAGGTTTCCTTTAGTTTTTCAAAACATTGGATGTTGGGAAACATATAGAGACTCCAGGTCAATTTTGTGTTGCAACCCTTCTATTACCTTTACATGATTTTGATAGTCATCATATGGTATACTTTGGTTTTCAAAGGACTAACAGTTTTTTATAATTTGATGTGGATTTCAATGAATGAAATATTATGTCGTCAATTCTGGAATGTTATACTTATAAAATTCTTTCTTTCTGTGTTAATCATGAGCAAGGTGACATTTTTCCCTACACTAGAATAAAATACCTTTTTCATATTAATTATATACTAAGGTGTTTCCTTCAATAATTATTACATGCAGTAAAATCCTTCTTTCCCTTCTTATCTGTGTCCTTATTTTACTCTTACATCCACCTCTTCTCTTTCTTCCCTTTGAAGACATAAGACTTGATGAATTATTTCTCTTTCCTTTTAGAACATGATATTTTATCATCATATGATGAGAATTTTTTGGAGAATAATTCCCTTCGAAATATTTTATTAATTTTATTAAATAAATTATCATTATTACTGTTTGGATCACTTTCATTTATGAGGTTCACATTCCATCTTCTATGATCCATTTTTAAATGATGACATACACTAGATTAGAGAATATAATTATGAAACATGATGTATAATCACATAACTAGTTAAATACATAACATTAAATGAATATTTTTATCATAGTTAATCTAATATTCATAAACATTATTTCATTAGGATGTTCTTATATACTTATCATCAATATATGTTAGAGGGTTTTTTTCTCTAATCTATGCTTCCCTAAATTTAGTTCCAAAGTTTTCTGCTAAACTTTTATTGACACCAACTGTAGTGACCCTGAACGAATAATCCCAGATCAAATGCTTACTATAATTACATTGGCATAAGATAAATATAATTTTATCTTGGAAGATTTAATAGTTTATTAGTCTTGGTCAATTAGATATATACATGAGTCTTGAATTGTAATTTAAAATAAAAAATTACAAAATAATATTTTTTGAATAACATTATTACATTTAGAATATCCATGAATATCAAACATAGTACTCTTCATGGAATTATAATGAAAGGAAAAAAATAAGGGTGAGATAAAATTCTCTATAAGGAATAAGTATAGTGAAAGTAATAATGAATCAGTGTGCTAATCAATATGTAACGGTAAAAAATTGGACCCACATTCCTTTTCATCAATAAATTGTGAAGGAAGTGTGTAAATTATATGGAAAGGTAAATAACTAAAAAAATGAATTTTAAATAACATGAATATCAAGATAAGATAATTAGAAATCAATACGGCAAGGTAAATAACAAAAAATACATGTAGTTTAATTAATAAACTGATAATGAAATACATCGATAGATTTGGTCATAGTGAAAATATAATGGATGATAATAATTGAATTTCGAATGAAAACATTCTTAATTATTCGATTTCATGTTTCCTAAGAACATAATAAATTTATAATCAAGACCTATACTCAATATAATTTAGAACATGGTGGGTAAAAATCCATCAGATTTGTGTCAAGACATTTCAAAAGTCACTACCATCAAGATATATCCTCCAGACAGTGTAAAACTAATTGGTTTTAAATGTGAATGGTTTGATTCCAACTGAATTCATATCATGATACTACTGATATATGTAGTGGAATAAATTAAATTCCCCCCAACCCAAGGCATACCTATCAAAATTATTTCTCATATATCCAGTGATTGATTTAACTCACAAACAATGTGCATGAACAAATATCCATTTTGAGTAGGAGATTATGGATTTATCAAAATTTCCCTAGTTAATCAATAACTCTCAAAGTTATAATATATTTAAAAATTGTATAGTTTTTAGGAAATAATTATATCCATGATAAATAATATTGATATTTAGGGGAAATTTAATGTCTATATGGAACTGATCAATTCAATGTCAAGTTAATTACAACAAAAATAAATCAAGGAAGTGAATTTCAATACTTTATTTGGTCAAATTGACTAGAAATCATACAATGGAATATTAAGGATAGTATAAAAAAATATATTCCCATTGGGGTAATAATAAATGGTTTTTTAATTGATAAATATAAATACATTACAAGATTTTAAAAACATTAATGAATAAAATATCCCTTTTATTTTGAAAAACAATTAGAAATTCCCTTTCTTTGAAAATTATATTTTTAAATAAAATTTCAAAAAATAATTTTATACTAAAATAACATTTAAAACTTATAGAATAATCATGAGAACATTTGTGTGGTTATCAGGGAAGGATAATCTATCTATGTTGTACATGCTGAAACAATGTTTTCTTTCAATTTTTTTCATATCCAAATGAGAATTATTTTAAATATGACAAAATGATTCATATGAAAACATTTTTTTAAACAGTGAAAATGGGTGAGAATACATTTAACAAATTTTTTACAAAAAGTTAATATTTTTCTTGAAAACATTTGTTTAAAACATGTTTTTGGAAGAAAACATACTTATGACCTAAGAGATAAATGAAGTCAGATTTTGTTGAAAACATTTTATAAAACATTTTAAATACCAAGATTAAAAATGGTACTATTACTTGATATAGTTCATTAATAACTATAGTAGAATAAAATTTCATGGTTTTTCAGGAATCTATCGTGTAATGTCCTTCAACTGATATACAAGAACCAACAATGTCAATTATAATGATGTTGTGAAATAAACCCTTAAAATTATCATAACATTAAAGTGATAATTATTAAATTAATTGTTTTTGTGTATCCTGTAATGACCCAATGATTGATTAATGAAAATTACCTTCTTTTAATTATGTTATATAATCACATGAAATTACATCACAATTAACTACTAAGTGCTATGTGACCTTTAAACATAATATTTCCACCTCTGTGATTTGAATTTCAAAAATCTGGATTATGCAGTTGTGATTAGTAATATGTTTGGAGTTTAACAGAAAAAACATATTTTTTTACGAATAGAAACCAACCCTTATTAATATAAACATAACCTTATGAATATTAATATGACCCTTATGAATATAAATTTTTCCAAAATAATAGTAACCTCACCCATGAGTGTATAAATAAAATTTAGACATCTTATAAGTGATAATATGACAATAGAAAAAGTATTATTATTTTTGTAAGTCATAAATAATTAATTACAATTAATTAATTAAAATAAAATAAAATTTATTTTCATAAAACGTGTTCATAAATTAATAATTTTATGGCTTCTGGTTTTAAGATAATTTTATAAGACCTTATGTAATTTTTGAAATCATTATAAAATCAATTATGGTTTTAAAATCTATATTTTTTAGTGAATTATTTTTTTAATTCATACTAAAAATTAATCAAATTTAGAAAATTATTTTTGAAAATTGGAGTTCATTTGTAGATTCTACACATCAAAAAATGGTTAGGGTTAATATTCTATATTTTTCAAAAATACATGATTTTTGGTGAATAGTAAAATACATTAGTTTACCGTAAAAATACATTATAATTTAAATCCACTATTCCTGACATCATAAGTGATGTAAGAACCTAAATATCAAACTAAAAATCAGTTATTACTATTTTTCGTCATATAATCATCACTATTTCTGGTGTTAAGGTAAATTAATAAACTACGGGACAAAATATTAAGAAAACCCTCCTCCCCTCCACTATAAAAACCACCCACACTCTAGTATTCTCTTCACTCCTCTAAAGCTTTGTTCCATTCCAAAGATCTATCCAAATCACTTCTCAAGATCCTCCCCCACTTCTTAAAGTGATTTATCTCCTCAAAATATCAAATCCACTTCTCTTAAAAGGCTCTCAAAGGGGATAAACTCAAGCGCTAAATTCCTCTTTCTGATTCTTTTATTTTAATTCATGCTGTTTTTGTTTCTTGTTTCTTTCCTCACATACCGTCACCCAAACAGTATGATAACTCCACTAACATACATGTTCTGTAATTATATTTTGATAATAGTATATTATTTCATAATCTACCAATATCCCATCCTTTTCTATTATAAATTAAAATACCATCTGATATGTGTTGATTTATCACATTCAAGGACGACGAGTTTTCAATTTGCATTACCATATTCTAGATTCTTCATGAAAAAATTTTAATTGCTCAATCGGGTCATAATATATTTTTTATATTTCTTGATTTTATAAAATTCATTTTCATACGTGATGTAAAATAATAATACAAAACAAATTAATTATGAGCAACATCGCCAAATTAAGCGAGGTATTTATCATTAATGTTTCATATAATGAATCAACATCACTCCAAGTAAAAAAAATTAAATTTAAAACCATTTAACCTTATGGATATTAAATAATAAAATATTACTCCAATTCTGGACAACCATCCCCATTTTAAAAAAATCTTCTTTCATGAAAATAATCAAACTAGTCATGAAGACCTAGAAAACAAACAGACCCGAACAATGAAATTGAACGACTTAACCCATCAAAAAGGTCAGGAATGAACTTAAAATGGTCATACTAAATATTTTACATATATAATAGGTTATTTAATTATTAATTAATTAACCTAATTTTATTATTCATGACATTAATATCAAGCGAAGAACACCATCAGACTTAAGGTAAGGGGTCCTCTCTATTTAACTTTTATTCAAGAATGTCCTCTACGTTATTCCATTAAATTTGTTATCCCTAATTATGGGGTATGATTTATCACCTCCCACATACTTACCTAATTATTTATAAGTGATTAAAAACACCTTTATATATAATTAATCCCTCTTAGGTACACCAAATATCATGCCGATAATCTGTAAGGTATTCAACCCGAAACTCCTTGGTTCCTTCAGGTTGCCTTATCTTTATTTTACCAAAATAATGTTATCATAAATTTTTATGTGAATATTATAAATATTGTCTATATGTACGATGTTCATTTATTAATACCATTTCATCACTCTATTATAGATATATACATGTTTTTATGTGATTCAATCCTCAATACTTCCCAATAAGCAAACCTATTTGGAGGGATATCCTGAATTCTTACGCGATATCAAGTGCACTCTATATTCTGATTTAACCCACCATTGTCTTTATAAAATCAGTAATTTTTTATGAAAACTCTCTTGGTTAAATTCTGGTTTTATATAAATTATTTTTCCCTTTTGTATTTTAAAGGCTCTATAGTATTTTCTGTAAAACCGCACAAAAATGATTTGATGCCAAAATTTCTTAAATACATTTCTTACATGCTGTCAATTATACTTGAAATCACATAAAATCATATATAAATATTTTAACTTATGAATTCTCAAGTATATTTTAGTTCTTTTTTCATGGACAGTATTATGATATGAACATTTATATGCTTAATGAAATGATTTTGGAACCCGATTCTTTCCACGGGGAACCCTTATGTTTATGTAAGATTAATTATTTATGATTATTTATGTGGAAAACATATTCATGAAAAGTTAAGATGGGTGAACATAGATATCTCTCTAATGCATTGGTTAAAGTTGAGTCTCATGAGACGCTTTGTGTGACGGTCTGGGTGGTTAGCGTTGGATTGTGCTTCAAAGAGTGATCATCTTGGATGTTAGCATTGGCATGTTCTACCATGTGAAAAAAATTTAGAGGTTAGCCTTGACTCGTGAGAAATAATTATTTTAAGTTGCTTCTACATTATTATAATTCCATGTTTATATGATTCCATTTTTATGTGATATGATTCCATGTGTTACATTCCTTTTTATATTATCATGTCATGCCTTCAATCACATGTTCTAATGATTCATTTTTATGGTTATTCCCTTATAGAGCTATTTAGATCATCCCATTGTTCATGTGTTCCCTAAGGTACCCTATAAAGATGTCTGAGCACAATGGATGTTAGGAGATCAATTTTAATATCAGATAATTAAATGTTGTATTTAGTTCCATGTTTTCAGTTTTATGTACCTACTCTTCCCAGACACTAGAATTTACAATCATTGGATTGTACTCTACTGTATAGTTATGATTAAAATCATGTAATGCTATATTTAAAAGGCTAGGTCCTCTATAGTTGGTATCATAGGATGGTCTAATTATTTTTTAATCTTAGGAATGGATCACTTTAGTAAGAACCTTAAGTATGAGACTAAGTATAAGAAAACACCCCTAAAATTTGGTAAGTATAGAGTAAGTGGTTTATCAAGAAAATAAATCTCTAGATAGATAAAAATAGGTAGAGGTGGATCTAGAAAAAAATGTATCTAGAGGTAAAACCCAAAAACACCACATTGAGTTAGACTCGAACAGGAAGTGGTGCATGACAATGGGCCTTACTGCACTCTTTGTTAGACAATCCCAGAGGATATGCTTTGGCCAATTCAAAAGATTAGTACAAGCCATTATTAAGGAAATAAAAAAATCCCATAAGAATATATGCTAATAAATATATCAAGGATAACCTGGATTGAAACATAGGTAGTCACAAGTTATGATATACTTCTCCATTACAAGTTTGTCCCCATTTGTTCAAAGTGTCATTTTCATACTCAATAGCTAAGTATTAAAGCCCTCTAATTGTATGTTCATTTTTATTATTTGTTAGAGGGAAATAGAAGAAAACATTCCAATAGTCATTTTGATTAGTAATGTGATGATTTCCCAAATTATATGCATGATATGACAGAAACGGGTGCTTGAAACTTCATGAAAATAACTTCTTTGCTGGATCACATTACGAATAGTAACTTGAATCATATAGAACACCCTCCTCTTCTAGGGAATGAGAATGTTTCCATTTAATCCTTTATATGTAAAAGGCCCCCCATGTTTAGTGGATCATCTGATCCCCTCCACACAGAACAATGGATTAACTCCATTGAAAAGATATAATCTTTCCTCCAGTTCTCAGAAGAATGAAAAGTTGTACTAGCAGTCTATAATTTTGATGGGGAATCTGATCAATGGTGGAAACTGATGAAGAATATGAAACCCTAGTGAAAATTTATTCCATGGAATGGGAGGAATTCAAGGGAATGTTTTTCAATAAATATTTTCCTAGAACCCTCCATCTCAAGATGGAAAGAGTGTTCCTCAGACTCAAGCAGGAGGAAGAGGAGTCAATCAGTGCATATTAAGAAAACATTACAAGGATTTCCAGCTACACCTTTGGATCTGTCATGAACTCCAAAATCAAGGTGGATTGATTCTTATGGACTAAAGTCGACTCTATGAAAAGTGTTGGTGATTCAATACTTAGACAACTATAAGGATATTGTATGTTGTGCCCTTACGGTTGAAATGGATATCGGAGTCTCTCAGTGATATCATGGGCCCAATGATAAGAAGAGGAAAATGGAATATCATGTGGGTGGTCCCACAAATAAATTCCATGATGATAAGAAGCTTGACCATTCCACATGTAAAAATTGTGGGAAGAAGTATACTGGGAACTGTCTAAAGGGAACCATGAATTGCTTCAAATGTAGAAAGTTGGGACATCTGGAAAAAAATAGCTGAAGGGATATGAATAATCCCGTTAATGTAGAAGAAGGAGGGAAGGTTTAGATCCACACTTAACCTACAGGGAAGTTCTAAAAATTCAATGAGCATGGGAATTAAGTGAACAATTTATATAAGCTGAGGGTTGTTTGTAGAAATCAACAACAACCTCCAAGGCGACAAGGAAGGTCATGTACTATCACTACAGCTGAGGTGGAGCTGGAAAACGATGTGGTGACAGTTATGATAATTATTCATTCAAGAATATTGAATTTACTATTTGATTCTAGTTCTATGAATTCTTTCAAATCAGTAATGTTTATTAGAACTACTCAAACACCACCTTAAAATTTGGAAGACAAGTTATCAATAAGAATAGATAATGGGAAAATTATTTTGTCCATGGTTCCAGTTAATGTTTGTGGACTGAACCTTCCATAAAATCTCATCATACTTATTTTATTGGATTTCTACACTATATTGGACATGGATTATAGGTCTTTATACCAATCCAACATCAGCTGTTGGTAAAGGGATATCACTCTTCACATCCCAAAGCATCCTACAATTCATTACAATTTTATGTAACAATATGAATCTCCTTTAGAATCAGTGTCTCGTGTATAGATATTAATTCTTTATGAGAAATCATGTCTAACTCCAATAATTTAGAAAAAAGAGAGAATCATTATTAATGACATGCCCATTGTGATGGATTACACTATTTTATTCCCTGAATAATTTCTTAGTCTTTCTCTTGAATAAGAGTTTGTTTTCTCAATTTAACTTATTCCTCGATCTCTGTTTATATCAAAGACACCTTATAGAATGGCAATCAAAGGGATGGAAGAGCTAAAGAAGAAATTATGGGGGAATCTGGAGAAGGGTTTATATGAACGAGTGCTTCACTATGGGGTGCACCAGTCCTCTTCATCCAGAAGAAGGATGGATCAATTCGCCTCTTCATTGATTATAAATACCTCAATAAAGTGACAATAAAGAACAAGTATCCTCTACCGTTGATAGATGACTTGTTTGATCAGCTTCGTGGGGTCGGTTGTTTCTCTATGGTGGACCTTCGGTCGGGATATCACTAATTAAAATTGAGGAAGGTAGATATTCCCATGACTGCCTTTAAATTGAGGTATGGACACTATGAGTTCAAATTGATTCCCTTCAGACTCACTAATTCTCATGAAATTTTCATGAATTTAATGAATAAATTCTTTAGAGAATACCTCAACAAATTTGTGGTAGTCTTTATCTACGATATTTTGATATAATCAAAGAGAATGTTGTAACATGATGAGCATTTAAATACTATTTTAATGACTTTGTGAAGGGAGAAGTTGTATGAAAAGTTCATAAAATGTTAGTTCTGGATAGAGTAGGTATCATTCTTGGGGAATGTTATCACCAGCAAAGGGATATCTATATACCCTTCCAAGACAAAGGCAATTGCAGAGTGTCCCAGGCCAAAATCTGTAATGGATATCCGTATCGTTTTGGGTCTAGGATGGTATTACTGATAATTTGTGAAGAACATTTCATGATTTTCGAACCCAGTGAAAAAGATGACTCATAATTGAGTATTGTTTTTCTAGACTTAAGAATGTGAATATTGTTTTAAGGAGTTGAAAAAGCGGCTTATCATTATGCCAATACTCACACTCCCAACTAGTGGAGAACACTTTAGGGTGTAAAATGATGCTTTAGAGAATAGATTAGTCTATTTACTGATGAAAAATGATAAATTGATAATTGGGTCATCAAGGTAGTTGAAAATCCATGAGAAAAATTTTCCTACACAGGGTCTAGTATTAGCGGTTGTGATAATTACGTTAAAAATATAGTGTTATTATCTCTATGGAGAGAAGTGTGAGATATATACTGATCACAAGTGTTTCAAATATATATTTACACAAAAAGATATTATTATGCACCAATGAAGATGAATAGATCCCATCAATTATTATGACTCCTCAATCTACTACTATCCTGATAAGGCAAATAAGGTGGTGGATGTTCTAAGAAGAAAGGATCCTACATCTTTATCAATGATGAGAATTGAAAAGGATATGATCATCTTTGATTTACATAGAATAGACATGGGAATCATTAAGGGAGGAACATCATCAATCCTTTCTCAAATGATTACTCAACCATCCCTCATGGAAAAAATAAAGGATTCTCAAATAAAAGATATGGGAATTATGAAAAACGTGGAAGCTATTAGAAATGGAAAATCTTCTATGTTCAGGATTGACAAGGATGGAGTCAAAAGGTTTTAGTAATGATTATGTGTACCTTACAATCCAGAGATAAAGAAGGATATTTTGAATGATTTACATAGATCAACCTTCTCTTTTCACCCAGGGATCACAAAGATGTATCAAGATCTCTAAGAGAACTTTTGGTCAGACAATATGAAGAAGGAGATTTCTGAGTATACAATAAAGTGCATGGTACGTCAAAAAGTTAAGGCTGAAAGAAAATAGTCTAAGTATATGATGAAACCACTACCCATACCAACATGGAACTGGGAGAACATCGCCATGGACTTTGTCACTAGAATTCAAGGGACATTCAGAGGAAACAATGTTATATGGCTCATTGTGGATAGTCTTACATAGACAGATCACTTTATCATGATTCGAGAGGACATATAATTGGATAAACTTGAACGGATATATATCAAAGAGGTGGTAAGGATACATGGAGTACCACTATCTATTATATCCGATCAAGATTCGAGATTCACCTCATAGTTCTGGAAAATTCTACATAATGCTATATACATTGAACTAAACTTCATTACGGACTATCATCCTCAAACTGATGGCCAATATGAGTGAACTATTCTGACACTTGAAGATATATTGAGAGTGTGTTCTATAGACTTCATAGGAGGATAAGACTAACATCTTCCACTGGTTTAATTCTACTACAACTACAGTTTCTACTCCATCATTTGAATGGCACCATACGAAACCCTTTATGGGAAAAGGTGCAGAACACTGGAATCTTGGGATGATGTCAGTGAGAATCAGTTACTAGGACCTTAAACGATCCAATAAATGGTGGAGAACGTGAAAACCATTCAGCATCACTTCAAGGCAGCCCAGTGTTCAAAAAAGAATTAAATATACAATCATCGATGAGACCTGTAGTTAAATGTTGCAGACATGGTATTTCTATGAATATTTCTGTGGCATAAGGCAATGAGATTTGGGAATAAAGGAAATCTAAGTCACAGGTACATAGACCCCTTCAAAATCCTTGATCCAGTCAGAGTTGTGTTCCATCGAATCACACTTCCACCAACCATGTCTAAAGTGCATGATGCCTTTCATGTATCCCTCTTAAAGAAGTACACACTCGAACCTTCACATATAATATCTTCAGAGGTGGTATATTTGGACAATGATATTTCTTACAAGGAGCTTCCAGTGATGATATTGGATCATAATGATCAAGTTCTTGGTAACCGGACTACTCAGTTGGTCAATGTTCTGTGGCGGAACCATAAGAATGAAGAGGCAACATGGGAATTGTAGGAGGCAATGAAGTAAAAGTACCAGCACCTATTTATGGTTTAGAATTAAAAACAAAATTTTGAGTCCAAAATTTCCTAAGGGGGGAATAATTTAATGACCCAATGTTTCATCAATAGATATTCCCTTCTTATTATTATTTCATATAATCACCTAAAATTACAACACAATGAACTACTAAGTGAAATGTGACCTCTAAACATAATATTGTCACCTCTTTGATTTAAATTTTGATAATATGACACATAATGTTGTGATCTGTAAGATGTTTGGACTCTAAAAGAAGAAAATTAATTTTTGGTAAAATAGTAAAATGCATTAATTTACAGTATAAATATATTATAATTTAAATCCACTATTCCTAACATCATAAGTAATGTAAGCACCCAAATATCAAACTCACATGCACTTATTACTATTTATGGTCATGGAATCATCACTATTGTTTTTCATTATGGAAATTAATAAACTAAAGAATTAAATATTAATAAAACCCTCCTCTACTCCATAATAAAAACCACAAACACTCATCTCTTATCTTCACACCTCTAAAGACTTGTGCCTTGTCTAAGTTTTACAAAAATAACTTCCCAAGATCATACCACACATCGAACTTCCCTTGGTCTTTTCAAAACACCAAATTCTCTTCTCTTAAGAGGCTCTAAAAAGAGATAAACTCAAGATCTAAATTCCACTTTCCAATTCTTTTATCTTCCTTCAAGTTATTTTCTTTTCTTGTCTATTTCATCACCTACCTTCACCAAAACGGTATGATAACCCTTGTAACATACATTTATTAGATCCTTATTATGGTAATGGGATATTTTATCATAATCTCTCCCTCCCACCCCCCCCCCCTCTCCTTTTATACGATAAATAAAAATTCTGTCTGAGATGTGTTGATTTATCACATTCAAGGACAAAGGGTTTTCAATTTGGATTACCATATTCTAGACTGGTCATGAAACCATTTTAATGGTTGAAACATATCATAATATATATATTTTATCTTTTGTGATTTTAAATAGTCCTCTTTCACACATGATGAAAAATAAATATACAAAACAAGTTAATTATGACCAAAATCACCGAATTAATCCACGTTTTTATCATTAATATTTTATTTAATTATTCAAATTCACTTCAAGTAACCAAATTAAATTTACAACCAAGTAAACTTATGAATGTTAAATAATAAAATATAAGTCCAATTCTATACAACCATCCCCATTTTACATGATTCTCCATTCATGAAAATAAAGAATATGATGGTAAAGACCAATAAAACAAACACACCCGAACAATGAAATTGAACCACTTAACCCATAAAAATGGTAATTAAGGAACATAAAAAGGTTATAACAAATATTTTACAAGTATAATAGGTTCTATAATTATTAATTAATGAACCTAATTTAATTATTCAGATCATTAATATCAAGAGAAGAATACCATCAGACTTAAGTTAAGATATCCTCTGTATTTCACTTTTATTCAAGAATGTCCTCTATGTTATGCCATTTTATGCATAATACCTAATGATATGGTATGATTTGGAACCACCTCCATACATATCTCATGATTTATAAGTGATAAGAAACCCCTTTCACTCTCATTAATACCTCTTAAGTACACCTGATACTATGCCAATAATCTGTAAGGGATTCCACCTGAACCTCTTTTGTTCCTTCGGGTTGCATTATCTTTCTTTTACCAAATTGAAGTTGTCTTATTTTTTTATGTGAATCTTATAAATGATGTTTAGTTTTACAAAATTCATTTATTGAAACCCTTTTTTCATTCTCTTTCAAATATATACATGATTTTAAGTGATTCCATATTAAATACTTCTCGATAAGAAAACCTATTTTGAGGGAACTTCCCGAATTCTTACACGATATTAATAAAACTCTATATTCTATTTTAAGAAACCATCATTTTTATAAAATTATTGTTTTTTATTAAAAACCCTTTCTTCACATCTAGTTTTATATAATTTATTTTTTCTTATTTCTTTTTTAAAGGCTCTATAGTATTTTCCTTAAAACCGCACAAAAAAATTTTAATGCTAAAATTTATTAAATACTTTTCTTACATGTTTTTATATATAATTGACATAACATACCATAATAAAATTCTATTTTTCCTTATTAATTTCAATTTATATTATATATCCTTTTTTCTTTGAATCTATTTTGATACTCCCATTTTTTATGCTTAATGGCATGATTATGTCACCTGATTCCTTCTACGGGTAACCCTTATCTTTATGTAAGATTGATTATGTATGATTATTTATCTGGAAAACATATTCATAAAAAGTTAAAATGGGTGCACCCAGATAGAACTCCAATGCATTAGGTAATATTGAGTCTCATGAGATGTTATCTGTGATGGTCCTGGCGGTTAGCCTGGGCTTGTGCTACCATGAGTGATTGTCTTGGCGGTTAGCATTGGAAAGTGCTACCATGTGCAGCTATTGTAGTGGTTATCCTTCACTCATGCTAAGGACATGTTTTATGTTGATGAAATTTTATTATGACTCCATGTATATATGTTATGATTCTATATGTTACATGAATTTTCATGTTATCATGTCATGCCTTCTATCACATGTGTTAATGCTTTGTTCTTATGGTTATTCCTTTATTGGGATATTTAGATCATCCATTTGTCCATGTGTTCCCAAGGGTACCCTATGTATATTTTTGAGCAAAATGGAATTTAGGAGGTAAATTTTAATATTAGATAATGAAATGTTTTATTTAGTCCCATGTTATCAGTTTCATGTACCCAGTCTTCCAAGACACTAGACTTTACGATCCTTAGCTTGTACTCTGATGTATAATTATGCTCAATATCATCTAATGTTATATGTAAAAGTATAGGGCCTCTATATATCAATTGTAAATAAAAATAAAACAAGATTAATCACAATATTATTTAATCTAAAAAAATTACATTCATAATATTATCATTCCATAATCAATAAATTAGGAGTTTATCCCAATGATTGGAATTTGAGTTATAAAATCCATTACCCTGCGCTACAATTTTGATGAATGATTTTTAACCTATTTTATAATGGTTTTAATAATTTTATTATATAATTAAATTATTATAATAATATTTTTAATATCATATAATATTATTTTATAACATCTTATCACCCATTAGGTAACAATTGTTCATTATTTTCATTGTTTTGGGTGTTAATTCTGTTGTTTTTCAAGTATGTTTTGATTTTTTATTTTTTTCCTCTTAATTGGTTCATGATTTAATAACATACATTATATAAAACATGATTTAAATATCATATAGATTCAATATATATTTATTTTTATTAATCCACAAAATTTTTGGATAAGAAATGAAATACACTATTCGTGGAGATAGTAGGCTCTACGTACGCATGAAAATTGTTTCTATTTTATATTAATATTGAAATAAATAAAATTAAATGATATTTGAATATATATATATATTATAATTTTAGTATAATTTTTATTTCATATATATAACATATGTTTATTAAACTCATCTGTAATGCATTCTATATAGAATCATGAATGAATCACATCGCATGGCGAGGCGTTAGTCCACCGTACACACAAGTAGCATTATTGTATTCCTAAAAAATCAAAATCATAAAGGTATGTGTGATATAATAATTAAAAAAGAATAATATCAACATAAATATCATATATATCATATATAAACAATAAACATATTAGTATTATCAAACTTGAGAGGTGGTAATTGAAAAAAAAACGACATTGTTTCACGAAACGGTAGTCTGTCGTGCACACGAACAGTGATTTCATAACACATTTGACAGAAGTGTGTGAATTTGTATTTAATTTGATTAGAATAAAAAAATTTAAGTATATTTAATATAAAAAGTTAATTATATAATCATGGAATAACAATAATTTAAGGATGTGGGGAATAAAATAAAAGAAAGATGATTTTAGAAGAATATAACCTTTTCTTCAAGTATCTTCTTCGGTTTTCACTAAATCCTTCCTAATATGGATTTATTCCCAAGATAAGGCTTTAATAATAGGGGAGGTAAGTTTGGTAGTTTTTAGAGTAGGTATTAGCCGAACCTAAGTAGTTTGAATATGTAAACTGGCGTGGAGAGGGAGGATTTTATAATTTAGGGAGAGGACACACTTCGTATTTTGAAATGAAAGTTTGGTGAACCCACATTTTTACCTACAAAAAGGTTTCAATAATTCACAAAATTTGATCCACTAAGGTTTAAGGTCTAAATATAACCATAAAATGGTTGTTGGTAATGTTTTAGGTCATTTTTAAAATTTATATTCTATGTTTGATCATTATGTAAACTTGTTTTTACCTTAATCATTGTAATTGACTTTAACTATTTTCACTAATAATTATGGTAAAAAATTAAAATTAAACTATTTTAAATTATAAATTATTATGATTAAAAATAAAGAATCCATTTTCTTAATTAAAATTAATATAATTTTTAAAAAAATTAATTTCAAATTAATCAAGGAGTCATTACGAGAAAGCGGGTTTATAAAGTGAAAATGTTCAAAAGTTTAATGAATTTTTCTATCTAAACTCAATAAAAAAGGATTAAAATTAACTAAATTGGATTAATATGTGTATAATTGATCTATTTAAAATTTAAAACCAATTAAAATATAATTTAAAGTTTTATATTTTTTAGATGAAAAGTCATTTTTCAATTAAAATTATGTATTTTTCACTATTCATCAAAAACTGAAACTTCTCGGAAAGATAAAAAAAATAACCATAATATAATTTTGAAATTAATCTTATAAAATTGAATCATATTTTATTAAATAAAATTTATTAATGATAAATAATTTTTTTTAAACTAAGTGTATCAAAAAAAGGCTGCAAAAATGCCTTTAGAAAAATATATCTTTTTGCATAAAATTAGATTTCTTCTTATCTTATTCCTATAAAATATAATGTATGAATTCAAAAAAATATTTATTGAATATATAAAATATAAATTTCATTATTTTCATTCACTAATATTAATAAATTTAATACATTTTGATAAAATGCCTTTTTCACATGCAAAATAGTTTTTCTTAAACATTTCCATTACATTGGTTTTTAAATTAATTTATAATCCATGAATTCAATAATATATATTCATAAGTTATTTAATAAAAATTTTAACTACTAATTAAATGGATAGAGATAATATTCCTTCCAAATAATAGTAATTTCTTGGTAAAACTCGGTCTTCTGTGTAACACATGCTATAGAAGGAACACATTATTTCATGTAACCTAAGATAAAATAAATGTTGCATATATTAAAAGATACACACAATGTTTCATGTAATTATCAATAAATTAGAATTAAATATAACATATTTTATCAAAAAAAATATTGTTTTAAAAAATTGGGGGTGTTGCACTATATTCTCAATAGATCTGACGCTAATGATTTTTCATTTTTCATTATCACCAAATGTGACATATAATCCTTCAATATTTGATAAATGATTGATTTTTTATAATTGTTCACTCGTGGGCCTTGAAAATCCATTTTCCAAATACCATTTTGAATGTTTTTACTTTGGACTCTTTCCCTACAAAAATATCAACCCAATATAGGTTTTACTACCCAAACATTCTTGGGTATGAGAGTGTTATCTTTTAAATATCAAAGAAACCGTATCTATCTACAGAGAGAAAAAAATTTAGCGTTATATTTAGATAAATTATTAGTTTTATTAGAATTTTTAACTCATCCAAATTGATGATTTCTAAGTTATCAATTAATAGCATAATTTTCATATATACCGTAATGAAAACAAGTGATAATAGACATACCTTTTTTTAGAACCATACACAAAGACGATTCTATATAGCCTAGGTTTTTCTCCATTTCTACCAATTCCATGATTAACTTTATTTGATTAATTATTTCCTATATTTTGATTGAATTAATCCACCCCCTGATTAACATACTTACATCCAGATTTAATGATTCTATTTTATCCAATAATTTTTTAATTTTTCTACCATATATAACACAAGTTGAAATAAATTTTTCAAGAATAGATTTAAAATATAAATGATATTGGGATAAGTTAACATTAAAAATAAGTGAATCATAAAAATATTAGTAGATTTATTATTTTTATACTTTTATTCATATTTTTATTCTAACATATAACAATATTCCATTTAATTAATCAAAATAATTATTCTCACATTCAGATTGAAAATTATAAGAATAGAATAATTTTACCAATTTTACTTGATCCATAAAGAACATATTTACCTTTTTATTTCATAGATTAAACTATGAATCAAAACTTGATTCATCACTACTGTCTCTATATGCACTCTATGTGACATTCATTTTTTATTTTTCCATTATTCTTGAAATTAAATTTTCACGTTATCTTTAACATGATTTTATTCTTATTTTTAATCTATAGATAATCATGTTTGATGTGTCTATGTTTTTTTAATTTAGATAATCTCATTAATTTTTAATTTCTTTCAAATTTAAAATACTTATAGAAATGATTTTTTAATCCTCTTCTTTTTCGGTACATCTTGTTAAAATGACATACCAAATAGGAATGTTCATTGTCATAATTAGAACTATTATATTATTCATTCATTAAATGGTTTAGAAAAAAATTCTCTGACATTATAATCATCCTTTAAAGTAAAAAAATTTAAGTGCGTCATTTAATTTCTTGACAAGCATATGATCATCTTCTTGAAATATCATTTCTTCATCAAACATCATAAGGGTTCCAATTAAATCATTCATTTTAAAATCATTATCAATAGTGAATTTCCCAATAACTACAAAAATTATATTACCTTTTGAAGGAAATATTTAAAAAAAATTGAGCTGGATCTAGTTATGGAACAATAGTTCTAATGAAGAAATATTATTTAAAATCCCAATGATCCATCTATTTATATAATTCATTTTTTATCCAAAAATTATTCTACATGCATAAATAATATGCTTTTTTAGTGTCATATATGTTCTACCTAACATTACTTATTCTTTTATAAGAAACAACTAAGGTCTCCCGCATATCATGATTTGCATTACATTGTGAGACTTTGTTAAACTCATCTAAACATAAACCATAAATAATAGAATTTATAGATTTAGAATTTAGATCATATTCATCATCTTTTTTATAAATCTGTAGTTTTGGTTCTCTAGGAGGAACCTTTTATGGTATAAAAAACTTTCATGTATACCTTTAAATTTAGATTCATTCAATAGATAACCATTCTAGCTTTCCAACATCTTTAATTCCCTCTATTTAAATAAAGATCTCTCACCATGGAAATTACATATCTCATATATATGATTGTATAAATTAGAAATTAATCTTTGAAAATAAATTGGTACACTTTGAGAACTCAAAATTCTTTACTCTCATACCATGTTTTTTCCCAATAATGTTTCATAATAACTCGAGAGGGGGTAAAATTGAGTTCTTTAAATTTCTCACCAAATAATAAACAACCTATTTCATTCTAATAAAATATATCCCACTTTAATTTTATCAAATGGGTAGTATAAATAATGAAAATAAATAGATTAGGACATGAGAAGTTTTTATATATGTTAGGGTAAATAATAACATCATTCAGTTTACTCTAGCAACACTCAATGTGAGTTTGGTGGTTTTTACCCCAGACCTATTTCTGGGGAATGAAAAGCTGAGTGAAAGTATCTTACACTTGGTAAAAGTATCCAATATATTTTCATATGCTCTCCCTTTATAAGAATTATTCATAGTATTTATTATATATTAAGTACAAGGTTTGATCACTTACTATATAAATAAAGATGTAGAAAAATAATTCTAGATAAATTCATAGTTACAAGAAACAACTGATAAAAGATGAATTAATTACATTTAATTAAAATTAATTTAAGGAGAATCTCTAAAATGTTTCTTTGGATGTAGTAGATATTCATGAATTACAATAGTATAATAATTATTTTAATTTTTTTCCCCTTCGATATGAATAGTTTCAACTATGGCGTACAGAAAGAATGATGATTGTAGTTTTTTAGAGTTAGAAGAATTTTGAAAACATAATTTTTTCTTGTTTATCATGTAAATTTCTCTTAAATATGCCTTTAAAAATGATATCCTCAATATATTTCTTTAACTGTAAATAATTGATAAAAAATATAATATTTTTAAGAATATTCTAGGTCAATTATAGTCTTTAATAATATCTATATAAATCAATAAGGATTCAAATGTTTCATTATGTGGAACTCCTCATAATCAAAAACCACATCATCCATAGAAAAATTGTCCTTGGTATGGATTAAAATAACCTATGAGTAATATTTTTCTTGAATAGTGCACCAATTAATCAAAAACTCATTTAAATTTGAAACTTAAACTCTATAAGGATCTAATTCCCACTTTATAAGTATGAACATTTAACTATGTAATCATTCAGCTAAACTTCATATAGATAGGCCTTCGAAAGGATAAATTTAAGCTTTGTCAGGATCATATTAACCTTCATAAGGATGACACTAACTTTCATAAAGATTATTTTGGATTTATGTTAACATCATCAAAAAGTGTAATCATAAATATATGTTTTGTACGCATAAAACTACACTATGTAAGGATCATATTGTACTTGTGTAAGAAATATTTTAGGATTTTTTAAGGATCAATGATTTTCATTGTAAGGATGATCTTATATTTGTGTAAGGATGATTAACTACTTTCATTATTATAAATCCTTATGAAAAATTCTTCCAACAATATTTTAACCATATTTAATTAAAAATACAAAATATTAATAAAACATAATGAATTATTAATTGAAAAAGTATAAATCACACTAGATAAACAAATTATTAAAAATAATATTTATAATTAGGGAATAAAACCCATGTATATAATTAGATATATAGAATAAACATTAGTGTAGCCAATAGGGTCACATTCCAAGAGTGCTAGTGTTAGTGGATCTTATTTCTCCTTTAATCAAATCATTATTTCTAACAATTGATGAGAATCGATTTTATTTTTTAGTTGATTATAAAAAAATTCATGAATTGTTTAAATTATGAAACAATATAAAACATGTTTCTGAAAAAAGTACATAGAAGGATGGTGTAAATTTTTTATGCGATGAAAGATCATTTTTTGACAATTGTAGAAGGAAACCACACACAAGTGAAGTGTTTCCCACAATGGATTAGGATTGTATTGCTAACCTAGTGGATGAAAAATTGGGCACTGGTTCTCTTTTGTGGTTTATACAGGACATGAAACTACCTATTATGAAGGAGTTATGATTAATGAACACACCTTATGTGAGAATGGTACGAAATCTCAAATAGGAGAACATTTTTAAATCTAGGTAGATGATTGTAAACACTCTAACTAGCAATATGAACGTGAATGTGTCTCTAAACTCAATTATGACCTACATAAAGACTAGGTTGTTGTTTATCCCCTTGGTTCTATTATTAAATGGAATAATTCTCTTTAGGTAAACTCCTTTTATTCATCCTAGCTTATGTAACTGAAATCTCAATTGGTTAAGGTGGAATAAAACATAACTCAAAACATATTGATAAGATTTAGGTAGATGATCTCGATTAAAGAGAGATGAAATTAATCAAGAAGCAACTATTCTTGATATATATGACCACAATCACTCCAACTAAAGATAATAATGGTGAAAATGGAGAAATACACTATGTTTAATCACATTACATCTAATTAAATTGTGCAGTTGTAGGACCATGATTTTATGAAGGATATGGTTGATCATTCACACTTAATTCATGCGACCACATGTATCAAAATAGGGTAGATTATATATAGTAAACTAGTGAAAATGGTGTTTATTGATGAAAAAAATAGGAGTTACAATAACCCACAAGTATCTAAAGGGGTCATTTGTAGGCTACAAAGACAACTGGGTAGGATCTAGTTATAAGGGGAAATTCTAGGGTCAAACGGCCTTTAGGAACTCAACTAGAGTAGACTTCCATGAAGTGTAGGGCCTGAAATATAATTTAAAGTAGGATATATTCAATTATTCAAATCTATAAGTGGAATTAACCTCAATTAAATGTTTGATCACTAATTATATGGGTTACAGAAGTACATATATTGGAAGGAATAAGTTTAATTTCATATTTATGCTTGATATTGTATATATTTGGATAAAATTTTTGAAGAGGAAGAAAATAAGGATTGTGACTATATCAAATATACTTTTTTAAGTGGAAATGAAGTAGAATGTTTTGATAAAGTTAATATTGATGCTACTAAAGCAACTAAGTATGATTCCTTTGTTAAGATTATATAATAAACAAATATGAATTCTGTTGAGGAGTAAAAAAAACTTTGGAGTCATATGAATAAGCAACTCTATAGAAGAATGATTAAATAATGATAATAGGCTTATACATGTGATGATAGGGTTCTCCTATGAATAAAATAAATAGACCCCAATAGGAGGATTGATGTTAGAAATGTGTTATGAATATCATTAGACTCTTTCCTACTATAACAAAAGTAATGTTATATAAATTATTCTTTCCTTGATATATTATTCTTAGTAATTGCCTTGATCACTACTATTATAAAAAGTGTAGAAATTTTAAGTGGTGTCTCATTATAATTATTATCTTGGTTGTGTTAAACATGAGAAAAATTCATTATATCTTCTACATCTATCTCTCTCCTGGTACATTTGTGTATGTATAATCTAAAAAATTTCATGGTATTCATGTGTTTTTTTGTCAAACACATGGATCATTTTGTTTATGATTCCTTCTATACTTGAAATTATCTAAGGATGTATATTGAAAAGAAGGAGGGTTAGTCCCAGTACCGGTGTGGTGTGGTTCCCATCGAGACCATGTTACCCAAAATAAATTAGATTAATATTTTTTTTCTGATATGTCAGAATGGGGATTAAATAGTAACATAATAGAGATATTAAGGGTGATTATTATTTATATAGTAATATATAGGTTTTTATCAAATTTATTGAATTCCTAAGTGATCATTAGTTGTTTGGGGAGATATTAGAGAAAAACTGTGTTTTTGTATTTAATATATTTTTAAAAAAATCACCAAATGGTGGAAAAATGGTGATCAAAGTGTCCTTGATATGTAGGTAAATATGAATCCTAGTTAAGTGTTGTTTAATAAAAGATATTTTATTTATGGAATAAAATGAATTTTGTTTTCAGAGGTTCTTATTATCTGGTCCCAGAGTCATGTTATTTAATCTGATGAAATCAAGGTATGAATATTCGAAAAAACAAAACATGAAATGCTATTGGTAATATGAGATCCAAAACCTTTAAAATAAAGGTTTGAATTATTAAAATATTCCTTGATTGGAATAACGATTTATGCTAGGGGTGATAAGATTTGGTTGATTATTGAATTGTAAGAAAATTTATTTTATTCATAGGGATCAGGTAATTAGAGGATGATATAGATGGGTAAATGATATTTTTATATTTTCTTGGGTTTGATAGCTGGTTTGAATAAATCCATGAATTTAAGTAATCTCAACCTCAAATCTGATGCATTAATATTATTATAATAGGATATAAACTTCACATATTATACTCAAAATTAGACTAATAGTCGTATTTGGACTTAAATTCATGGTTTAAATTTGGTTTATTGGCTCCATAATATAGTAAATGAAATTGTTTAATATGTTGGAACAACCAATAATATGGATTAGTGCATGATTATGGTAGAGATTTTATATAATTCCAGAATTATTATGGATTCTAACTTGGATTATTCCATTCCGAAATCTATTTCATTATCATCTTGTGCTAGAAATATTGAATTAGTTATATAATATGAATATATCCCATATTTTTATAACTTTTATAAGATTTCTGGGAACTCCATTTCATATTTTATAGTTATTTATAAGTAATTTAAAAATATCCATTACAATCATTTTATGTCATGGAAAAATTTGGTCTAAGGAAGGAATTGGGTCTATGATGTTCATTTTGATGTTAGTGAATATTCTAAGAAACAAGAATCTAATAAAGTGTTGGTTGTTATCCCTTATGAGGATAAGGGTAAAGAATAAAATACAACTGATGTAGCTATGCTGGATGAAGATTAATTAAACAAAACCCATATGGTTGGTTTAACAAGAAAATATAATAAAAACCCAAAGGAGATCCTTGTGGATAAATCCCCATAGGATAAGAATTTTTACAATGAAAATTATGTCAGTACCTCAATTAAAATCATTGAATATATGTATCTTGGTAGTCAGACTTAAACAGATAAGGTAAATTAGTCCAAATCAAATGATATCGCTTTTTTGGATGAAGATGAATTAAAAAATCCTTATTGTTTGTTAAGAAATAAAGGAGAATGAAAACATAAAGGAGGTCCTTGTGGAAGAAGCTTAATATAGATCTATTTATTATAACGAATCATCCTGTAACAAATCAAAAAAAAATTATTATGTAGAGACCAGTGATCAATATTCAAAGATCTCTTTTATTTAAATGGTAGAAGAAGAGGAAAACACAAATAGCATGTTTAATAAATCATGGATAACAGTTATAGATGGATCTTCTTTGAATAACATGAAAGAAAATTTTGGTTTTATCACTTATCGGGATATAGTTGACTCCATATAAGAAAAATCCTTATATTTTGAAACAAAATACATTGAATTTGAATTCAAATAATGTATATAAAAAAATATTTACGCACAAAAGTGGTATAACTTGATAACAGGAAACCTAGAAGGCATATTGGAGCCTTAGCTAAGAATAATTTTTTGAGGAAGAATAAAGGGGACTCCAAATATAAATTAATATCTTATTCATGAGATAAAATGGAATAAAAATCCTCAATACCTCTCAACCCCTTTGACATTTCATTCATAGGTATAATCATTATTTTTTTAGGAATTGTTGAGCTAACTGTCACTTTTAAAAATATTAAGATTTTTAATTGGTTTTAATTTGGATCTAATTAGATTACTTATAATACATGAGTTTTAGTGATAGAAACACTATATTCCCTTTAGAAACTTGGGTTTAATTCAAGGAATTACTAGCTTGGATAGAAACACATCACTTTATACCTTGAAAAGTATGGTTTTGACTATGTAGTATCCATGAATTATGATGTTCACTATTTAAATTGGTGAAAATTATTATGTGATGATATCTAATCCATATCACGTAAGAAAATTTATATATGGTTTCTTTTATGATATTTTAATTTGATTCTTAGTCCTCAAGAAAATAGTAGTGAAAATTTTTGGATGCTGGTATCTTCCGATTTTAAAAGGTTCATTGATCAATGCTTCCTATATAAATTCTAGGGAAAGGGATTGATTTCAATTAGACAAGATTATTTATTGCTGGCAAGTAGGAAAGCGAAATTGAAATATATATTTTTCTCAAAATATGAATTTTATTGGGAACTGCCTTGTGTGCACTACCCTTCCTAGTATCTACTCAAATAACTATCCTCTTCTTTTGAATATTTCTTCATCTGATAAAAAACTCCTTATTCTATTTAAATTAAATAATTCGTGGATTTTGTTTAGGATTTTAGGGATATGTTTTTCATTAATGGGATGGAATTTTTTATGTTTATTGGTTTCAATGATTTATGGTTAAAATTAGAACTATTAAAGCCTCTCTTAAAGATAAGAAAAAGGAAAATATGTCAATATGTATAATGATATCAAAATGGATAAGGATTATCTTATAGGGTGTTAGGAATGATAATCCACTCTTAAGAATCACTCAACTGAAGAAATTTAGTTTCTTAACAAGATTGAAATCCCACTAAACAATGAGAATAAAATTCCTAGGTATCAAGTGCATTTGAAGTGCCTAAAATATAGTGGTAGTAACTCTAAGTTATTCTATATTTTTTATAAGAAGAGTAATGTAATAAATATGTCTATTATATAGTTTTATGTTTATATCTTCAATAATTATGGGGGTACGTCCAATATTTTTATTTTTTAATTCAATTTTCACTTTAACAAAGCAGGTCTAGATGAGGCTAAAATGGTTCTAAAGGATGTTATTGATCAAGGTGATGCATATATGAAAAATTAATTTCTTAATGATTTTCCTATAAAGTAATAGATTAAACATGATCTTTTATCCCTTAATGTGGACATAGAATATGATTTGGAAGGTTTTTATAGTGTATTTTTCATGATCTTTTGGTTTATTGTGAAAATTGATATTACCCAAGATGTTCAAAAAATCATAATATAGTTTTTTTCACCAAGGAATAACTATTATTTTATTACCAATATTCGGAATATATGGAAATCTTTCATATTTTCTGAATATAGACCCATTGTTATTGGTAATAAACTTCCCAATATCTTTATTAAGGTAATAGAAACTAGATTGGGGGTTATTGCTAATATGATCATTTTTTCATACTAGTTTGGGTTTATCCCAGGGGAAATGACCAGGAGTATTTATACATAGCATATGAATGTGTGAATTTTCTTCACAAGAAATATAGATCTATTTATATTACTCTAAAGTTTTATATCTCCAAATCCATTGAATCTTTAAAATGGAATTTTTTTGAAGTGCTTGACAGATTTGGGTTCTCTACAAGATTAATCTGTTTAATATTTAATCTTATTAATCTCTATAAGATTTCATTTATTTTTAATTGTACCACTAAAGGGTATTTTGGATTTTAAATGGGGTTTATTTATAGATATCCCCTTTTAAACATTCTCATTGTAATCAGGGAGTTTTATATTTGTTAGTTTCTTTTATAGTCAGTGAATTTTCAGAACCTTTTACCTATCAAGGCTTCTAAAAAAATAAAATATTATACATATTGATTTTATGTTGATGATATTTTCACCTTCTATGAAGCTGGTAAAAATTATATTTGTTCTATTAAGAACATTTTATTCCATTATGATTCTATTTCAAGTTATTTTATAGGTTGGATAACATAAAAACTTTTTTGTGGAATGGGTGTTAATTCTTCAAGGAGGAATCAGATTGGTTATTTTTTCGCTAGATATGGTGATCTTATATTAAATCAATTTGGAATAAAACTCTTTATTGGAATGGTTAAAGAAAAATATCTTTAAGGGATTAATTTAAAGATCACCGATCAACTTCCTAGTTTGAAGGGTATCCCTAATCATATTTATGCTATATCTATATTGTTAATTTATTTATTACATCTATTCATATCAATGTTTTTTATATCAATAAATGGTCTGTGGAGTTTTTAAAGATTCTTGTAAAATAAATCAATCATTTTATTTGTACTTGTGTTACATATGAGTAGAATATTGTGGTAGTTTCATAGGGAAAATGTCTCAAGCCAACTGACTATCATGGCCTCCATATTATGAAACTATGATTCTTTAATGATTCCCTCATTTTTGGGATTCATTGGAATTTAATTTGGAAACCTTTTACACTTTCATGCTTCCTCAAGGAGAGAATAATTGTTGTTCTTAAAAAAATAAATTTATATAATCACCCACTAGCCTACCTTGAGGGACTGATATGGGTGAGTTATATGGAGAATTAAATGGGATCCTTCCAGGTCATGTTTTCTTAATTTCTAGAGAAAAAATGGTTTTTAATATTGTTTTATCCTATTTGGTTTAATATGATCTCTATAATATTATTATTGGTGAATATTTTTATCATCTTAGTTATATTAAGGAGTTTATTTCACAAAATTCAGAAGATAAAATTCATTCTTATAAGTTTAATGATAAGGACCACTGCCTCTGGATGTCAGTTAGGTTGGGCTACCTCACTACCAAATATTAGTATGATTATATGTTAGGATTTTATGATTAACCTCCTATGTTTATTGTAAAATTCAACAAGAAATTCATATAATCATTGATATTTATCCTATTTTCTAAATTTTAGCATAATTAGCCCCCAGTTGATTGTCACCTTACTATGGAAGTTATGTAACTCGCCTCTCTTGATACATATGTGCATGTTTTCCTTCATTATAAATTTTATATAAATATTTACAATTATTATTCAATAAATTCCATTTCACACCCATGGTGGATGAGTGGATTCATGTTTTTATTAATTTTATAATTAATCTTCCCTTCATCCAAAAAAATGTCTAATATACTTATTATTGTAGTGGATGTAAGATTTTACTATATTTCAAAAGATAGTAACTCTATTAAAATCTATTTTCATTTGATGTATTTCTGGTATATATTTTTTTTATTAGAAGTGATTTTCAAATATATTAAAAATCTGAAAATGGATTGATGAATAATGGTGTTAGTGATTTTGTTATCGCTCATCTACATGGTGTCACCTATATACTGAGAAACTAGATTAACTATAATTATGATAAATGTATTCATCTACACCCACCATTCATTAAGGTTAATGTGGATGGTGTAGTTTTGGGTTCCTTAGGGCTAGCTGACTATGGTGGAATTTAAAAAACAGTATAAGATTCCTAAAGGTCTCTTTCTATTACTTCCATTTCACTCAGACTGGTTTTGATTCAAAAAAATAATATTTTGGATATTCAGTAATATGTGTATGGGATTATGGTTGGCAGATCATTTGGATTGTATCTTATTCAATTCTTATCGTTATCATTGTTAAGAAAAGACCCATGAATGTTCCCTAGACAAATTATTCTTCTCAGAAGAACTATTTTTTTGTAAATGGGTGAGATGAAGATTATAATTCACATGTATATAGGGAATCCAAAATTTTTATTTACTCTCTTGTAAATAATGAGGTCATAGGTCATAACTAAATTTATTAATATCATTTGAGTGATGACATTTTATCACTACATTATTCTAATGTGTGTGTGGATGTTTATACCTGAATTGTTTAGACTCCTCACATTTTGTACTTTGTATCTATTCAATTTGATGGGGTTGATAATTTGGACATAAATACCATTAGTTTTATAATAATTATTATTTATTATACCCATGAGGTAGAGGATCAATCCCCTCCACTCCATTAGTTGAATCCACAATTTAAAAATAAGGGTACAACTAAGTTATTCGACATAGTTGGGGTTCAAACCCCAATCGTTAAAAAATACCTCCCATTTTATGGGGCTTTCACTTACTTCATGTATGATTTTATTATGAGAATAAATTATTAAAGTGGATTATGATGATTCAGGAGAGTTTGAAACAGGTGAAACGGTGGGAGGCATGGCATTCATGGGTGAATACAGGTATGATGAAACATTAGTCATAAAATATACCCAGTGTTCTGCAAGGGGGGATGTGAGGTTGGGATTATATTGGATTTTAGGTAGGTGGAATGGCCAATCATTAAATATGACTAGCACTATAGATTATTTTCATGTAATTGGATAGTGCAATAAAGAGAACCAGATGAAAAGAAGAAAATGGGGCCTTCTAGACATGTTTCTTTAGGACTTTAAGCCCTGTCGTGGGATTTTAAAAAGGCATTGGGCCTTTAGAAATGAAAATTATATATATGTCCTAATTATTTCTTTTCCATATGTAACACCCTGAAAATAATATATATTATTACATTTAAATAAGTCAATTTTTTTACAGCTTTCCCAGTACACAACACCAAACATAAATGAATTATTCATATATTTAAATAATTTATAAATGTTTAAGTATAACCATTGAAAACAAATAATTGGATTACTAGAGATGAATAGTATTAACTAATTTATGAAATTTACGTATAGGTAAAATAAAGGTTACATTTAATATAAATTAAATTCAACTAGTTTACCTAAAATGACTAAAAAGATCATTTAGTGTTTTGAAAATTATTTTTGTTAGTAAATTGACTTTTATGTGATGTACATTTCTATTTATAATTTATAAATTATATTTGATATTATTATTTTTTAAATAAATTTAATTAATAAATGATGTTAAGTAGGAATAATAATCATTAATATTTGAAATATACGTTTTATATAATAAATAGTTTTTAATTATATTTTAGGATTTTGTTTAAAAATTGAATTTATAGATTTAAAAATTTAAAATCAACAAAATTGAGTTCATTTTTGAATTATCTATAGAAAAATTGACTTTTTATTAATTTTTTAGCATTTTCTAAATGGGTATATTTTTTGACAAAAAATGTGGGATTCATGAAAATTATAATTACCATGATTTTATCACAATGTAAGCTTAACCTATAAAATTTAAAAAATATTAAAATGATCAAATACTAAATTGGGTATTAATCATATGAATTTTTAAATATTTTTTCTTTACATAAAACATATTCCAAACATTTCTTGCACTAAATTAAAATGTTAATTTAATATAATTTTTTTTCTTTTCTTTAAATTAAGTAATCTCAAAGTAGAATTAGTTTGTCTTATCATGAAATCCTTATATCATTTATTTTTTTATAATAATTCATTGTATTTCATTATAATTAGTATCCAATATAATTTTAAAATATGTTTAAATTTAAATTTTTAAAATATTATTCCACTAAAAACATTTTTTATGCTATTAATTATATTTATTTTAAAATTTAATTTTTAATCCATTATAAATTTTATTAGATAAAATTATTTTAAAATTTTAAATTTTAAGTATTAAATTAATTAATAATTTGAAACTTAATATTTTTCATTAAAATTAACAATGAAGTTTTAGAATTTAATTACCAAGATAAAAGTAAATTTGGGTAAAAGGATACAAGTTTAAACAAACAGCCATAAAAACTCAAAGTTGTCTTAAAAAAGAGTTTCTCCGGTGATTTTTGACCCACACTCATTTCCTTAACCTCTTTTTCCAGTTTTAGGACTTGGAATCTTTAGTATTTACTTTATTTTATTTAAAATGTAACGGTTACTCCTAAAACTATGCTTCCCTTCACATATAAAAAGGAAATGTCTACACAACTTCAAGATTCAACATTACCTATAATTTTATCTTGAAACTATTCTTATATTATCCTCTTATAATACTATTAAAAATTATAAATATTCAAATCAACATTAGTTATCATAAAACCTGCATTTCCATGGATACTTCCACGGAAAATTCAAGTCCTCGACGTGAGTATTATCAACAACTTAACTTTCCTCCATAATTATATTATTTAAATTTCTTTACAGATAAAATAATATAATGAAATTATATCATTTAAATACATTAATTGTACTATATTAAGGTTATTTTCATTGTTTAAATCATGTATCTTTTCCATTATGAAAAATAAAATTGTTGTTTGTGTGATGTGAGGACTACCACCACCATGACGCATTGGGTTTCATTTTCCATCACAACCATACAAGGATGGAACTAACGATGTTATTAAAAGATAAATATTATTTTTTATATACTTAAGGTTATGTTATTACAAAATAGGTTTACTATTAATGATATTATTAACAAATTCTTATTGTTAATTTAATCACTTAAAGTAAGTGTACTAATAGAATAATCTTTAATTAACAATGTGTAATACATTTAAATCAATTAATTATTCTTCTAATTACATAATTTTATAATATATAACACTAATAAATACTAAATAATATCATTATTCTTATGATATAATTATATTATAACAAAACTAACTCATTATAATTCATTAAATTATGGTATTTTCAAGTCTAGGTCTGTTTAACGACCTACATAAACAATACTATGAATTTATATCATGAATGGGTATATGTACATAATTACCATTATAATATGATATAAATTAGTAAATAATGTTTTATTGTTGATTATAGATATGTTATATCAATATTTAATTCATGAATTAATAAAACACACTTTTATTGTTAAGAATCACAGAAACATGATTCTTATTAATTTTATATACATATGTAAAGATAAAAACTCTCTTGAATGTATTTTTAAACATATTTAATAATTATAAAACATTAATATTATTAAAATTAATGTTGTATTAATGATTTAATTTTTAAGTAGAATGAATATGGAAAATGCTATTTTGAAACTAGTACAAATGATCCAGACTATAAAAACCCAATGTGGAAAATCAAAAGAAATCATGTAGACAAAAACTATTTTTTAAAATTTTGAATGAATTAAATATGAGTAAATTTATTAATTAATTTATTATGATAACTAGTTTTTAAAATATTATTTTAGAGTATATCGTGAAATTTGGGAAAAGAGATGAGGGTTTTACCTAAAATTTTCTTTCTTCGATACACACTTTCTATCATCCACTCAATTTAATAAATATGGTGTATATAATTCCTATTTGAGATATAATATGATGAATTATATTTTACACATTATACTCTAGTTTCAATTTCAATTCCTCTCTTTCAAGATATTTTGATTCAAAAGTTTCTAAATTTGTATTGGTTTTCTTGGTCATAATAACGATTCTCTGATATATAATAAATTTTGTGAACCATGTTTTATTTGAATAGTTTATTCACTACCCATGGATATATTTTTATTATATTTATGATATTTCATGATATTTTCTAGCCAAATAATATTTCCATATTCTAGTGGATATTGGTTCATTTTTTCCCCATAGTAAGAGTTTTCGGTAACTAAATTTTCGTTTACTGGGTTATGTTCATTAAATTTAACTTATTTCATATAATTTTTAGATATTGTACCATTCGATTGTATTATGTGATATTATAATTTTTTTAGGGTTATACATCAATACCACATAAACCCTTTGATAAATATTTATCACATTATAGGATATTTTCTTTTGAAACCATCCACTTTCCTTCTATGAACGGGTTATGTTCATGTTATCTATTTTATTAACATGGGGATTTGTATTGGAATTCCAATATAGATTCTTATTCACCTGTTGACTATTTATTGATTAACTATAAAAATTCTTATGTTGTATTGGTTATGATCATTTTATCCCTTTTATTGGCATGGGGAAATGTATTGGCATTCTGCATATTATTATTCAAATATGGGAGATTTTTAAAAAGTTGACTATGTAATGTTTGACCATAAAAATTATTTAACTAGATGGTTTATGATATAGTTATCCATTTATTGACATTGGGAAAATTATTTAAATTCTTGATTATTATTAGATATTAACATAGCTTGATCAAGTTTTGATATTCTGTAATCTTATTTATACAAAGATCCATGCTTTTATTAAACTAAAGGTTCCTTAAAAAATGGCATAACAATTATTATTAATTCTTATTGTGATTTTGTTGGACTAATGAACTGATTGTTTTGGCCCATAATTATATAGTTCCTCGATGAATTGATGGGTCACACGAGAAAAAATAGGTTTAGATATTTGGTGTATGCATGACCAATTCAGCAAGATGTCTGGATTGTTGCCTCGACGTTAAGTGTCTTGTAATAAGGCCTTGAAAATATTTTTTAATGTCTAATATTATTTATTCCATTATTATGAGATCATTATTATTGATATCTATGTTTTAATGTGTTATCATGGATATTTTATTCTCCCATATTCTTTTTAATTATGGCTTCATGTTGTTTACATATTCATACCATAATATTTGTCCAGTTTTTATTCCATGATTTCTTCAGTTAAATTTTTCCCATACTGATCATTTGAGACCACCCCTTTTTGATGTTTCTATTCCCCAAATTAATAAGAAATTTAGTACATGTGACTTTTTTCTAAAGATGTATTATGAGTAATAACTTATTGTATATGTTGAAATCTTGTCATGAATTAAGTATTTTCTAATATATAATTGAAAATAAATATCCATTACCATAGAAATAAATTGGATATATTATTTTATGATGTGTCCTAATTATCTAATGCTCTAAACTAAGAATGATCCTTCATAATGTAATATATGTAATAAAAATTTTATTTTCTATTTAATGATGGTTATATCTAGAATTTTACACCCATTATCAAAGAGTTTATGACTGAAAATTAATATTTTTATTTTCAAAACAATTTTGAGGAAAAGTGAGAAACCAACACACTTTTGTGGAAAAGTGGAAAACCATAAATGACTTCACAACAAACTTCAAACACCATGTCCAAAAAAACGCCCAACCAGACAACTCAATCAATAAGAAAAATCAACCACACCATCATTTAATCTGACAATCTTCACAGCAGGAGTAGAAATCACCCAAGAGAAGGTGAAGATCGTGGAAGACCATATAGTCCTGAGGTGGCATCCTACTCTGCAGAGAATCGAAACAGACGATAACCCCTTGTGAGATAGATGCAGCACCCAAAAACCTCAAACCACAGAGACCCAAAGATGAAAAATGCAAATTCCAATCCATTGATTCAACACAATCAACCAGCCTATCCACCAATCCTGATCCCTCAAGATAGTAATCAAAAAAACGCCGAACCAGACCTAAGATTCACAGCTCCTCTAACTGGAACATAAAATCCTTCAACAATTTCATGTCCTGATGTGTGCTTTCCTACCGGAAGAACAACTTAACAGTCAAGAGATTCAAGAACCACGTAGCAGAAATCCATAATCTAATGTCACAGACCAAACCAAAACAAACAGATCCAAGACAGTCAGCTTCAAACAGAAGGAACGCTCTACATCACAAGAACCCCACAACAAATCATCCTAAACCAAAAAAAATGATCCAAGAACTAAAGGGATGAAAACTGTCACCTTAGAAATAATCCTGAATGCCAACTAGCCGGAAGAAGGTCCTAGACGTGATCCAGATATGTAATCCGATCGCAACCTCCACAACCACACTCCATTCCACAGCGAACCTCCCTGCGCACCAACCGTTGACACTGAAACGAGACTGCGAGAGAAGGGACTCGACCGAAGCTTCACCACACCACCGGTAAAAGCCCTATCTGATTCGGGGGTAGGGCACGGAGAAGGCAGCCATTAGTTGAATCGATGGGTCGATCCAATAATGTCGCAAGCCACACTCCACAATTTCAATGGTATATACCCTTTAGGATAGTTTATGATTTAATATAAATAAAATAATGCATATTTTATTTATGTATTAGGATGAGAGAACTTTAGAAATAATTATAATTATTCAATAACATCTGGATTTTTTATAAAGGAGAAAATATTTGTTTTCCAAAAAAATACTTCGTTGTCTAGATACTAGATGGTGGATGTGATTGTGGTATAGATGCACCTAGGGTTAATTACCCCAAAATATGTTGGTGGATAATTGACTCAATCATCACTCTGATGTATAACTAGGTCTAGAATTTCACACCTAGAGAAACAAACCTGGTGGATAGGCTTTGGTTAATCACACACTCTTTATGAACCATTATAAAGGATTTAATAAAAATTTAACTATTTTGTTTAGAGAACATAATATAAAAATTACCATGAATAGCCAAGGATTGAAAAAAAGGTAAAATACTGATCTAAAAGAATCATATGTTAAAAAAAGATTCATAATGGAAAACATATTAATATTTATTTTTTTATATTCATATTTTGGATATTATAAAATTGATTTTGTTTTTAGTATTTTGTTGAAATATAATCAATAAAATGAAGATGAGAAAGATATTTTCCTAGAAGAGATTGTATCTTATAACTAGATAAGGTAACATTATTTAATGGCTAAGAGTTGTATTATATTTCTTTTATAATTGAAAAGGATAGTTTTCAGTATTACCGAAGGCAGTGAGATTAATGTTTTCTTGAAAATCATAACTATTTTCATTAGTGATTGATATTTATCAATGATATTATCACATACCATAAAATATATGAGGAATTTGTGAAACATCTAATAATTATTCTTCAACATTTTTAACTTTAAAGGTTTATTGACATGTATTAAATTTTATTAATCAACTTGAAAAGTGATTTTATTGAAATGTTATATTTCTAGGGGTAACTATTAGAGAAAATAGGATTAAGGTTTGGATAAATTTTATGTTTAATATATATATTATAATGAGATGATAGGGGATTGTTTGATATTGAATAATTAAGTTAGAAAATAATTGATAAACATGGGATTGATAATTGATTCATAATATTTTTGGAGAATTTCAACTCATTTTTGGGATTATGATATATAGTGGTGTGTGTATAAACTATGTGTTAATACCATTTGTGGGATAAAAATATAGTTAATTTTTTGAAAAAATATATAATATCATTTTAGTTTAATTCCGTTGAGATTAAAATAGGTTTTGAGGATGGTGTGTTGTTGAGAGTATATGATTAGGGTATATACATACTTGGGTATATGATTTTTGGAATGGTTAATGTTGTTTAGGGAAGGATACATTATATTTTGAGAGCATAGATCTCAATGATTATTTGGTTAAGAAAATTTTAAGAAATTTTATGGATGTTTGGGGTATCTATTTAAAGTATTAGCTTAATAAGTATGAGACAAACAAACTCAAAATATACTAGATTAAAAAATAATTATATATGTTAAAATGAGATTAATATTGGTTGAACTGAGTTTGATACAAGTATGGTTATGAGAATTATAGGATAAAAATATAGTTTTATAATGTGATAAATCTTGAGGTTTAATTTTCCAGTGGTTATATAGGATAATTATCTGATAATTATCATCACTCATGTTAACCATTTTGGTTTAAATAATGGATGAAGGTCGTAGCAACCAAGTTGATAATGGGTGCAACAAAAAATGAAAAAACTTTCCTAATGAGAAATCAAATGAAATGGTAGATTGATTAATAAACCACGTGATTATGAAAACTACCAATCAAGAAACATGATTAACAATGTGAACATAGTAATTTTCTCAAACAGACTAGGTAGGAGAAGTATGGAGCCTCATGAATGATCAACTCATGAAGATGATAAAAGAAAAAAAGTATACCATTTCTCATATGTCAAAAATGTGGGAAAAATAAGATGGGAAATAAGGGATGGTTAAATTCTGTAAGTACGGATTTTAAGATCATTAAACTCAAAAGTGGAAGGAAAATAGTGAAACTAAACATTCCACTACTTTAGTTGCAAGAGATTTGTGATTTATGTGGCTCAATGTTCCAAACTAAAGTCGAATGAGGTAGATAGCCACTAGTAACCATGAAAATAATAAGAACCTATGAAACTACTATAAATTAATCGAATAGTGGGTTTTATCTCTAGATTTTATAGATGTAATTTTTCACCAATTACTAGATATTGTGTTACAAATAAAAACCCTTAGTGATATAATTATCATATGAATCATTTTCACGGTTTTTAGGAATTTATTCCTTGAATATCTAGATCAAAATCACTTAATAGAGTTCTGTGTGAAATTAAGAATGGGTTAAATCCATTTATAAATATCTTAGAAAAATATTAATATAGATAAATTTGATTCCACATACATAATAAATACTTGATCATCCATCATTGTATAGTTAATAATGATTTCCACATATAAATTACTCTGATCTTATTAGTAATATTGTTAGGTTTCAATTTACTTAAGGGGGAAGAATATAACACCCTAAAATTATAATATATGATTACCTTTAAATATATAAATTTTTTCAATATATATCTCCACATGCAACAAAAAACAAAAACAAAACAATGATATATTTAGATGAAATATACATTTTTATGTACAACCATTAAAACCTATAAATTTAGTTAGTGGGAATGAATATAATAAAACACTTCATTAAATGTATATATATAGAAAACAAATTTTACTTTTAATATTAATAAATTTCAATTAGTTTACCAAAAATAACTAATACGTTATTTATCATTTAGAAAAAGATTTTTCTAAATATATTACCTTTATTGTGATATTCATTTATATTTATTAATGATAAATTATATTTCATATTAATAATTAGTTAATAATAATTTAGTTTTTAGATGACAGGAAATATGAAGAATAACAGTTAATATTTAAAAATTCCTTTTTCAAATATAAAATGGTATTTCATTATACTTAATGACTTTATTCAAAAATTATAATTATAATTTTTTTTATTTGAAATTAATAAAACGAACTTAATTTTTTAATTCCTCATATCAAAATTGAATTAATATTAATTTTTGAACGTTTTATAAAGAGGTAAATTTTTTGTTAAAAAATGTTGAATTTGAAAGTATTATAATTACCATGAAGTTATCGCTATATAATCAAACCCTATAACATTAAAAATCATTACATTATTGAAAATGTAAGGGTTACAACCAAAACTACAATTCCCTTCACTTATAAATGGGTGAAATTTTAACCACATCCAAACACCCTATTACTTTTAATTACCTCTTTAAACTATTCCTCTTTTATTTTCATTGAACCCAATTCCATGTTAATGATCTTTTGGTCACAATTAGTTATCATAATTCCCTCATTTCTAAGGAGACTACCAAGTACAATTCATGTACTTGACGTGAGTATTATCCACTGCTTTTATTCTCCTTAATTATATTATTTCAAATTTATTATTGAGTCACTATTATAATGATGTTATACAATAATGTTACTATATTAAGTGTATTTTCATTTTTTAATACTTATACTGCATCCATTATGAAAAAAAATCATTTTTCATGCGTTGTACTGACTATTACCTCCACAGAATATTGTATTTTGTTTTCCATCACCACCTAACATCGTTGGATATAAAGATATAATTAATGTATATATGTGATTTTTTTATATAATTATGTTTATGGTAAAACAATTAGATAACTTATTAATGATATGATTGAAAAATGATCATCATTAATTAAATCATTTAAAATAATTATATTGAGAGGACAACCTTTTATTAAAATTGTGTAATAAATCCATATCCATTAATTCTTAGTATAATTACTTAAAATTATGATACATCATACTAATAAACACTACATATTATCATTATACATTTATTATAATTATATTATAAAAAAACACCTAATAATCATTCATTAATTCAAGTTATGTTGATGTTTCGGTCGATTTATCCACCTATGTGAACAATACTATGAATTTATATCAAGAATAACTATAGGAGAATAATTATTGGTATAATATGATATAAATGTGTAAATAATATTTTTATTTTTGTAGATATTGTATCAATATTTAATTTTTGAATTAAAAAAATGAACCTCAATTGTTAAGAATCCCTAAAACATGCTTCCAATAAATTTTATAATAAAGGATAAAAAATAAAACACTCGTTAAAAGATTTTGTAACATCTTAAACAATTATAAAACATCCCTATAATTATCCTTAATGAACTAGTTATAATTAAATTTATAATAATAATGTATATGGATACTACTATTTTCAAACTTGTATAAATGATCAAGATAATAAACAATATTTTGGCTCAAGACACCCCACACAACAGTTCTATATTTTTATTTTTGATTCTACTTAAGGTAACTCCAATAATTATATAGGTCTGTAAATTATCAGTATGATTTAAAAACATTTTATCTGTCTATAAGTTCTCCCTATAGTAATCCTGTATAGCTTACATGAATATTTGATGTTACCATGTAAGTTTATCTAGTTAAATTTATTGGAAGGAATATTAAAGTAAATTCTCACTTTTCTGGTAGATTTACACTATATGGGACATTTCCTGAATCTTATAAATCATTTTATGAATCAAAGTCTAAGGTAAAAAAACTTAAAATTTACGTTTTCTCCTATTATTTTTTACACCTCTTCTATTTTATATGTTCTTTATGAATTTAATACAGGCATCCTTGGTAAATCTATTACCAGAATATTTTCCATCTTAGAGGGATGTCCAAAAAGATAATTCCAAGCATTTATTAATTTTTTAGATAATGTTAAGGTAGTGGTATCCCTCGATGATGAAACATCATGTAATGAACAATAATTCAGTCCAAGTAAGTATGATAAACTATCTCTTTCTATCAATATATCATCATGGAACAATCATTCTAGTTATAATAAAAACTGGGCTCTGAATCCAAACATAATTTTAAATAAAGATTATGTTATGGAACATTCATGAATTTTCCAAAAACCTAGAACTATTACTTCTCTTAGTATTTTTCTCAATAAACATAATCCTAGTCATATAAGTATTTATGAGCCTATGTTTATTTACAATAATAAGTTTAATACTCTTAGAAAATTTGTATACCAGCTGGTAAGTGTTAATTAATCCAGTAGGGATATAAAAAGGATTTGGGTTTTTTTTCATTTGAGACTTGATGGAGTCCATATTATATGTTCTTCAGAGTAAATGATGAGTCTATGTTATAATGTTTTGTAAATGACACAATTGTATTTTCTCATTTTTCCTTATAATGATTATCATGAATTAATAGATCTTTGGATGAATATTAGGACTCTAAGAAGCACAATTAGGGGTTCTTAGAATCTTATTAGATATTTCAATGTCATCCCCAGCCCATATGAGAGGTTAAATATTGAAAATTCTTCTATTTCTACTATAGATTTTATAATGTGTATTGATAATAATAGTCCACATAATGTCAACCTCATTGGTGATAAATATTCTTGTTAAAGGAAGCATCTTAATAAAGTTTTTTCTAGTAGATTGGATAGATATTTCATTAATGTTGGTACCCTCGATGTTTTTACATCTATTTTATGCTCCACCATTTCTAGGATAAATTCATATCAATATTTTATTCTAGTTAATATTATCACTAGAGGGACTAAACCACATTTTCTGTTCTGATTTAATAATTCGAGGACATTACACAAAAAATGTAAAAAAGATTTTCATGACACATGAAACTCCTTAGATATGATGAGGATTATTTTTCCTATATTATTAAGCTCAAAGTTCATATGAAAAGATTAAAAATTTGGTATCTTGAGAAATTTATCCATTTGGAGGAAACTTTTATTCAAATTGAATCTAAGCATCACACCATTCAAGAATGTGATTCAAGTAGTTATATTTAACCAATTATTGAGAAATAAAATAAGACTATCCATGGTCTCAATATATTTTTAATCCTCAAAGAGTGCACGAAAATATAGAATTTTAAAGTTAAATGGTTCGAGGAAGTTGATTGTAATAATAAAATTTTTCAACTATCTATAAAGAGTTTTTATGTTCAAAATAACTCTAACCATTCTCAATAATAATGGGTAGTTTCTTGATATGATATAGTATTTGGATTCTGGAATTTTTTTTCTTTTTAAAAAAACATCTTTTGTGAACCCAATGATACTTTTGATCTAATGGAATGTATCGTTTTCAAACTAGTTAGTGATAGAGAAAATTCAAAACACACTACTCTTACCCTTGATTTTGAGATTAGTGAAGGTATTTTTGGATTAAATTATAGAATCTCTCCAGGTCTATATGGTTTTAAAAATTCCTTCTTTAAAATAAATTGGGATGTCATTAATTGTGAAGCTTTCAGTCTTGATAATCATTTTTTAAGGGTGGTTAGTTGACACGGGGAATTAATGATCAGTTTATTTATATCATTCCAAGAGTTTATAATGCTAATGATATCCATGTATTTAGACTAGTGTCTCCTGTATATACTACTTATAAAATTATTTGTAAAATTATTTCCAACAATATCTCTAGTATTTCCAATAAAATTGTATCCCCAAACCAGTTTGGTTTCATCAATGGTAGAATTATTCAAGACTATATTATTACTACCACTGAATACATTAATCATACTTGGAAATCCATGAGGGGATAATATATCTCTCAATCTTGATGTTAAAAAATAATTTGATACCATGTATTATTGATTCATTTTCAAGGTATAAAGAAATTTTAGAATTGATTACATGATTACCAATTAGGTCAAATTCTTCTTATTTGAGCACATATATCATTTATTATCAATGGATCCACTGAGGTCTATTTCAAATGTACCATAAGTGTTAGGAAAGGTGACACTCTCTCAGTAATTATAAAAAATATTGATGAAGATTACATAAGTAGGCTTCGGCTAGGTATGGAATATAACAATAAACTCCAGACCATTAAAGATATCAAAGGCCTTGACACCCCCAACTCATTTAATGAATGTTAATGAAACAAAAATTATCAATAGAGGGGAAAAAATAAATATAAATCAAATAAAATATTCTCTTATTCATTATGATAAATCCTAGGGGTAAGATATTATTTCAAAAATGACTTTCATTTATTTTGGAATAAATATTACTACAGCTAGAAAACTGGTTATCATTAGAGATATGGGTATTACAGAAGGTATGTTTCCTTTTAACTATCATCTTAACCCAATTTTTTTGGTAAAACTATGTTTTATTATTTTTCTAAAAATGTTAGCTTAGTCAAAAATCAGTTGGCTTCATATAAATGAATGACTCTCTAGATGGATAGAAGGGTTAGTCTTGTCAATTTCGTGACTGTCTCAAAAAAAATTACTATTTTTTGGTTTATAGATGGTTGTATTCCCTCATTAATAATATCAACTCATCTATTAAAAACTTTTTCTTCAATGGAAGTATTATCTAGAGAAAAATTGTGATTTCTCTTTGGAATCGGTGTTATTATACATTTTATCAAGGTGGGTTGGGAGTTGAAAAAATATATAAATTCAATGAATATTTATAGGATTAAATTATGTGGAGACTTATCAATGGGAATTCTATTTCCTTTTAATTTCTGATATCAATATTTTTAAACTGGCTCAAAATTGGGAATTTAAATTATTCAGATTCTTATATTTGTTATTAACTCAATAAGTATTTCTCCACCATTTCTGTGAATTCACACTAGATATCCAATATCAGTTCTTCCTTAAATTTTTCTGTTGATAATTGGATAGGTATGCCTCTTATCAACACTCTTAACTCTCCTGATTCTTATTTTGACACAAATTTATTGATCAAAGATAAATGGAAGAATTTAATGGATATTATCCCTGCAATTATCAAGGAAGTGGTTTTGAATTATAATTTCATAAATGGATATGATATTATAGTTTGGGTAATTTAAGGATATCATTATAGTACATCTATCAAGAAGTTATGCAAGGGAATACTAGAAACTAGGATAAGGATTTCTGAAGAAGTGTTTTCTTACCATCTAGGTTCCCTATTGAATAGAGAGTCATGTATTATAAACTAACCACTAATTTTTTTAGTAGCGAGTAGGAATTAAGATATGTTATAGATTTACTCTACGATTATAGTATAGGGATGAAATTGACCATATTTTCTTGAGATGAAATACTACATCGACCCTACAAACTACCATTATAGATTGTTTTGAAATTGAACTATGCAGATCAGATCATATTTGGTATCTCATACTAGCCAACATTAATTTTACACTTTCATAGTATATTATCAACATATTAATTGAGGAAATTTTGGTGTTTCTCCATAATATATAGAATTTTCAGAATAAACATGTTCATGAAGGAACTATAATCAACCAACAGTTTGATTTGGAACATGTTTTTTCAATTGTAAAACATGAAAATGATATTCAAAATGGTTATTGTGATAACTCAATTCATGATATGACCTTGATAAAGAATCATGTAATTTCAGTTAAATATATTCCTCCTTCTTTAACCTTGGAAGTCATGTGGATGCCTCCATTTATGGGCAAGATCAAATAAAATATGGATAGTGCATGAAGGGGAAAATTGGGACCTTCTGGTTATGGTGCGATTTTTAGAAATCATCATGGGGAAAGTATAAGATGCCTATTTGGACCATGTGGATTCAACACATCTATAGACACTGAAATTAAGGATATTATTAATTCAATGGATACTGAAAAACAACTTGATTGCCTTAATTTATAGATTGAATATTATTGATCATGAGTTTATATAGTGAAATGATAATTCATAGGAGATTTTCTTCTTTAGGAATTGTGTAATTTGTGAAAAATATTTTTTTAGACTTTTTTATTTATATATTATTCAATAAAGAAGAATTTAATTTTGGAAAATCTCTCATTCTACCTTAAAAATAGACAATAAACGCTTGGTGTGGAAAATCATAAGAATTCATGTATAGACAATAAGGTTTTCACCTCAAATTTTCCTTCTTTGAGACACACTTTCTATTATGAACCAAATTTCATTTATATGGTGTATATACTACCTATTGAGATATCATAACATCAATTTTCTTTTAATCATGTTATTTTAACTTAAATTTTAATCTCTCTATTTCAGTCGGGTTTTTATTCTAATGTTTCTAAAACCATGTGGGTTTTCTTCGTCTCAATTCTAGTTATTTGAGGTATAATATATTTTTTGCACCATGTTTTCTATGAGCGGTATATTCACTAATCATATATATTTTTTCATAAAACTCCTTGTATTTCATGGAATTCAATATACAAATTATTTTCAATTATTCAAGTGGTAATTGATTTAGTTGTTTTCATAGTATTTAGTGTAACACCCCAATATTTCATAGTACGTTATTTCTTCAATGTAATGCAATAACTTGCACTAAAATCAACACTGAGTTCAATCACATCACGACTTACCAAACTAGCCATTAAAAAGTGGTTATGAAAAGTATTAACTGAATTTTGAACATTATATAATCCTTATAATTTTATAATCCTATTATGAGTTTCTTAGAAAAAATGTTAGAACAAATTCATTTCTTTCATATAAAAGAATTATTTTGCAAATAATGCAATTTTACCGCCTTTTAATGGTGAACACTTTTAAAATAAAATATTTGAAACTTTTATATATTTAATTTGACAAAATAAACTTATTCTTTAGAATTGGGACATAATAATTTAGTTTTAATAAATTTTTGGTGTTTTTATGATAACATTCATATTTGGGTAAATAGTGAAAAATACAATATTTTAACTGAAAACAACTTTTTTAATCAAAATAATTTATAGTGTTAAATTATACATTTTAATGTTTTGGAAGTATAATTTGATTAAATTTTTACCCTTTAATCTTAATTTTGGGCATTGGAATTAATTTTACATTGAAATTATACATAAACAAGTGTCAATCTTTTGATAGTTATTGTTTCATAAAAACACGCTATTTGTTTTGACAACGAGAATAAATTTTAAATTAATTAATAAAAATTATATGTTTTGAATTTGGTAAAATATACATCATTTTTGGATTCATAATATCAAAATTAGCTTAAGGTGAATTTCTGGTATTTTTCTGAAATCTTTCAATTTTTGATGAATAGTGAAAAACACTGAGTTATTGGTTAAAACCAACTTTTTATTTAATTAATTGTTTATTTAATTTAAATTTATTTTCTGTGAAAATAGATACATAATACCTATATAAGTTAAATGTAATTCATTGGAGTCAGTTTATAATAATTTTAGATATATAAAATTTTTATTGACCTTTTCACCGTCTTTAACCCATCTCCTAGAAGAATTTGCAAATTCACATAAAACATAATTTTAATGCTTCTATTAGTGTAATTTCGAAATTCTGAGCGACACGGTTAATATCAATCTGTAAAATGTGGTTCAATAAGATAAAAATAATTTTTTCTAAATAGTAACTTTTTACTTTTATTTACCATGGTTAAAATTAAATAGGGTAATTAAGTGCAAAAATGATATTAATATTACCCTAACACATTTACTAATTCTATTGAACAAGTTTATTTCGACCAAAAACAACCTTATGAATAAAATAGTATCATTTAGGTCCACTTGGATTAGATTAAGAGATTTATTGTTATTTAATTCAAAGAAGAGTTAAAAGAGTTAAAATCAACATTTAATAACTAAAACATTTTTAATATAGAGTAATAAATTAGATAAATTCGATTATAAATATTAATTATAAAGCTAAAAATATTTCCCACATAATCAAATTTTATTTATAATTTTCAAACATTAAATAATTTAATTTAGTAATGACACAATGATGATGCAGGAATTAAAGTATTAATGAAATATTAAGATAATTGATATTATAAATACCCAAATAAATGTAATTTGAGACTTTTTATGAATACCAATAATTTTATAGGTTATAATAACATATAATTATTGGTTAAATGAATTTTTTCAAAGTAATAATGTTGTTAGGAATTTATGAAAAACAAAATACCCAATAATGTCAAAATTGACATAAAAGTGTTTTTTAAACAAATATTATATTATTAATTGATATTCTAATCCTAAAAATCTAAGGTTCGGCCAAAGGACTTATATCATGATATTTGTATCATTAATGGACCACATGGGGGTAATTTGGAAGATTATAGTAAGTTTATTAACCATATAATATAAAAATACAAAGAGACATAGTAAATGTCAAACTAATTAACTAAGCGTTAAAACTAAAAGATAAGGTTAATAAAGTGACCCAAACCAATCTAAAACCTATTGGTTGAGTGAATTTAGACCCATCCCCTCCATATCCTTGATATAAATTAATTTTGAGCCATTATAAACCGAATATGAATTTATTATAAAATAATATTTTATGTTTTTCCTAAGGTACCCATCACCCCTCTTATAAAAGGGCACTCCAGCTTCACTCTATTTCACACCTTCTAAGCCATTTGTCTAGGCCAACCCCTGCCCAAATATCCTCTAAACTTCCCACACTTCATCCTAGAGGCCCTCCTTTGGTCATAAATCCTACTTAATGATTCCTTTTGATCAAATCAAAATGAAGAACCCGAAGAATAGGTAATGATTTCACCACCCTCTTTCAAGTTCTTGTATTCTTCCACTTACTCATTCCTTATTTTTAAATTATAAAATAATAACTCCAGTATCTTCTATATACTGTGATGTTATTATAAATATTTCACAACTATATACATTATCTTATCCATCTTATGAATGATAATGTCACCATGCGTGCGTACGTACGGCTTACCGTCTCCACCCCGTGGTGTAATTTGTTATTCAACACTATGTTATTTGGATGGATATAATAATGAGTAATATGTATATAAATAATGAAAATAACATGATAATTTATCTATAAAATTTATATACCATCCAATTCCACGCCTTTAATTAAATGATATTTTCACTCGTGCGTATATACAGATTACCGTCTCCACGACGCGATAAGATTCATTTCCACGTTCACCATTCTTCAACGATTATAAAAATATATATTACTAATAAGTATGTAATATATAAAATAATAATTATACTAGATATATATATATATATATTTACTTACATACATCTTATACACATAGTTCTGTCCAATACAATATGAAAACGGAAACAACGTTTATGCGTACGTACAGACTACCGTCTCCATAAATGATGTTTTTTATTTCATATATTTGTCTATTATACATATTTATATTATAAATACATATGATATATAAATCATGTTTTATATTATGTAAGTACTTAAATCTTGATCTAAGTGATACAGTCAAGAGTAACATGTTAAAACACGTACGATAAAGAAACCGATTATTAAACGAAATGATAATTTAACATGTAAATTATTATTAAATGGGAAGTATAATGTAATAAATTAATCATGTATGATATCAGAAATATTAATATATTTCTTTTATACCTTAATAAAATACTACTATCTTCATACAAAAGCTTAAATATACCCCCGACTAAAGAAAAGTGCAAGGTAGGTTGTTTTCATCTCACTCCTTATTCCCGTGAGATTCGTACCGTATTGCCACTATTACCTTTTGTGTGGTGTATGTACTGACCATAATTGTATTATTTGTGTAATACACTTTAATTTATGTCTATTTACATATTCATTGTATGATACCCCATTCATGGGGTGTATGTTTCGTATGTTACCAAATTGGTAAGGGTTAATTTCACAATCTTTTTATTATCCGAGGTTGTTTTCACGTAAGTATCTACTGGGACATATTTATTATCCATGTAAAAGTTTCATAAAAGAGTTTTCAAAGGGATTATTTTAAGGGACTTTTTACTAAAACATCATTTTAAATGTTTTAAATGTTTATTCTTCTAAACCTTTCTCATTAATGTCAATGTTTTCAAAATGGTTTTTATGGATTTATTGTAACACCCCGAGATTTTATGAAAAATATTATTTTAATTTCATTAATGTCTTATGTTTTATTCTACACCAAAATTACCTTGCGCTATACGCAACACCGTATTAGCTTGCAGTATACGCAACACTATTCTTGGACCGTGTTACACACAATTTTGATAATAGTTATTCTACGCAACATTGAGTATATATATATATATATTAAATGTATAAATGAAATATGGTTGGATTCTGTTATACGAAACAATGAATGATTCTTTCACAACACGCAACCCTGACTTGGCTTGCATTACACGCAATCGCGACCTTCCTCAATAGCGTGTGTTGTACGCAATACCGGGTTTTAATAAACAATGTTATATTATTATAATATTGTCATGAACTAGCCGTTATGAATAGTATTAACTAAATTTTGAATTTTAAAACATTATTATTCATATTACACATTTCTAGAACATGGTATAAGAACAAAATAAATTTTTCGGGTAAAATAAGTATTTTTCAAAAAATGCAGTTTTGTCGCCTTTTGATGGCGCACCCACTTTAAATCTAGTTTTTGACATGTTTATAAGTTCAATTTGACAAAATAAAATTCTTCTTTGGAATCAAGAAATAAAAATTTACTTTGGATAAATTTTTCATATTATTCTGGTAACTTTCACATTTTAATGAATAGTAAAAACACGCTATATTTTAATTAAAAACAACCTTTTTCATCGTAATATCTTATGTGGTTAAATTATAATATTGAATGGTTTTAAAGTATAAATAGAATATATTTTTACCATTTAATATAATGTATGTCATTAGCATTGATTTTACCTTGAATTCGTAGGTTAAATCATTTCAATCTTTTGCAATGTTTTAAACAAAAACCCGTTTTTATTCGACAACGGGATTAATTTTAATTTAATTTCTGAAACTTCTGTGTTTTGAATTTTAAAAAATGGATTCCATATTTGGAATCAGTGGGTCCAAATTATGTTAATAGGATACTTTTTATTTTTGGGAATTATGAATAGTAACTACGGTAAATTTTATTTACCATAGTTAAAGGTAAATCGGGTAATTAAGAGTAAATATAATATTTTAAAATTACCCTAACAAATGTCAAAATCCTATTGGATGACTAAAAAACGACCCATATCACCTAAGGGTCGGATTAGATTAATTTAATTAAATTTTTTCAATAAAAATAATTTAATTATTATTAAAACCAAAGAATGTGACAACATGTCACTATCTTAAATCTTATAAGTATAATAATTTTAATCTAGTGATAAACTTCATGCAACTTCGAACATGAAAAGTCTCCAGAAAGCTAATACAATTATCTACATCAGAGGAATTTATTTAGAATTTTTAGGGATTAAATAATTATCATTTATTATGACAAAAAGATGATGCAGTAATTGTCTTATTAATGAAATATTGACATAATTGATGTTATAAATTCCCAAATAAATGTAATTTGAGACTTTTTATAACTTACACTAATTTTCTAGGTTAATATGACATGTTATTGTTGATTTAAGTAACTTGGTTCGAACTTATCATTCTGTTATGAATTTAATAAAATCACGTACCAAATAGTGTCAAAATTGACATAAAATTGTTTTTTAAAACAAATATTATATTATTAATTGTTATTTTATTCTTAAAAATCTAAGGTTCGGCCAAATGACTTAGATAAGATTATATATATTAATAATAAACAACTTGGGGTTCTTTTGTCTTGATATAGTATGTTTATTAACCATATACTGTAAGAAAAAAAAAAGACACGGTAAAAGATAAATTATTTAACTTAGAGTTAAATCTAATTGATAAGGTTAAAATAGTAACCTAAACTTGTCTAAATCCTATTGGATGAGCGTATTTCGACCCATCCCAACTTTATCTTCGAAATAAGACCCTTTGGAACCATTATAAACCGATTTTGACATTAATATAAAATAATATTTTGAGATATTCCTAAGGTGCCCCTCTCCTCCCTTATAAAAGGACACCTCCTCCCTCTCCTCCTCACACCAATTTGAGCATTCAAGCTCGGCCAACCCCGGCCAAAATTCCTTCTCCACTCCCCTATAATAATCCTAGAGGTCCTGGTCTTCTTCAAAGACCAATCTTAGTTCCCTAAGTGGAGGATTCAAAGAGGCGTTTCAAAGAAGAGGTAATATCCATTACCGATCTTTTCAATTTCTTTCTTCTTCAACTTCTTCTTCTTTAGTTGTTTCATGATAAAGTAATAACATCAGTATTACTTACATACTGATATGTTATTATAAATATGAAACAACCCTAATTCACCTTCTATCCATCCTACGGAAAAATGAAATCACCGCGCGTGCGTACGTACGGAATACCGTCTCCACGCCGTGGTGTGATCTATTTTCCACCATCACCTTACAAGGATGGGTATAATGGTGTAATGAGTAACTATTTATGATTATTATAATGTAATATTGATACTGAAATAATATATATATACTCAAATACAATTCCACGACCATGGGAACGATATCATCGCTCGTGCGTACGTACGGACTTCCGTCTCCACGACGCGATGAGATTCATTCTCAATGATTAACCATTCATGAATGATTATAAAGTATATATAATATGTAATAATGAAATATATGACATAATAATGATACTGGATTTATTTATATATTTATATGAATGTCATCTACTTAATTCCATTCAATTCAATAAGGAAACGAAAACAGCGTTCATGCGTACGTACGGACTACCGTCTCCATGAACGGTGTATTTCTTTCCATTTAATGATTTATTATATATATGTATATCCTGAATATATATATATAAATCATGTTTTATGTTCTGTAATTAAGTAATCATGATCTAAGTAATCATATGAATAATTACAAGTCAAAACACGGACGACAAATGAAACAATTTTACCCAAAACGCTCTTTAACATGGAATTTACAAAAGAACGGGTAATATAAAGTCATAAGTGAACCATATATGATATCATAACAATGAATATGATTCTGTAATAAGTAAATGACATTATTTAAATCATTATACAGGAGGTTCAGACACTTACGAATCAAATCGGACCTAAGGTAAGGGAAATATCACAATCTCATTTTTATCCGAGATTGTTTATTCGTAAGTATTTACTGGGGTGTATTTTATCATCCACATCCATGTTCCCTCAATATGTAATATTGTTTCCATCCACTTACAATAGTTTAAATCCAATTTTACCCTTCGTTGAGTTTTTAGTAAAGAATATGAAAGGAATCTTTTGTCGTTTTTTCGTACGAGGTACTTTTTTGACTTTTCTGAAAAAAGTACGAGAAGAATGTTTTTTTAACTTATACGGAATGAATGGATTTTTAAAACATTATTTCCAAGAAGCTTCCTTTACAAGTTTTCAAGTTTATTTTTAATCAACTTCTTTTATTTTAAAGTTGTATGACATGTTATGAAAGGAAAAATGTTTTTGAAGAAGAAAGGATATTTTCCTCAAGAATGGAGTTCGAGTGTTTTATCAAAATTATTTTCCATCTAAGATAATAAAGGGTTCTGTTTTTATCCCTATTATTACATTGATTTGATCATGTTGTGATGGAATTATTTTTATGAATTCCTTTATCTTATATGAATTGATTTATGATATCATGATGTTTCAAGAATCCCATTTTTGTTACATGTGTTATGCGATGATGTATGTTTTATGATTATGTGGCACACATAAGAAAGGATTCATTATAAGATGGGTGGGACCTATATCTCCCTCCAATGCATTGGGTAAAGATTTTATATCTCATGAGATAGACATGGATGGAACGGAAGGTTATTTCGGTTCAGTGATACAGGACTGAAACGAGGAGTGAACTCGGTTCAGAAAGGGACTTTGTCCACTAAGATAGTCTTGGAAATGAGTCATGACTAAAAATAAATGATTTTCCATGATTATGTGTGCATGCCACAATGTTTGAAGTTTCATGTTATGATTATGGGGATCTCATTTTCACTTCTATGGTTTATTCCATGTTAAGATATTATGATCTCTTTTGCAGGTTATGATTTTCAAAAAGATATGATATGATTTGTATTTCTTTTGTATACCCTTACTGAGCATTTGAGCTCACCCTTTTATGTTTTCTTTTCCCCAGGATATAAAGAAAGGTTTTAGGTAAAAAAAAGGAAGATCTTTATAGGAGATGTTGAAGATCTTTCACCACGATTAGAAGATTACGTTCTGAGTTTCCAAAGACACTAAACTATTACGATCCTTGTGTGTGTGTTTTTGTTATGTACTAAGTATTACGCAAATGTAATGTAATGTCCATGTACGTTAAGCTTCGGGTCTCTACAGTTGGTATCGGAGGAAAGGTTTAGTCAACCTTTGGAAACTAGGATGCGAGAACTTTAGTGAGATCCCTAGGGATATTTCTAAGGTATGTCTAGGGATGTCTCTAAGGTTAAGTATACGTATAGGTTATAGTACTAGAATTACGCTAACGATCATAGAATTAAACCTAAGATGTTAGATATTGAAGTTACTCCCCCTTTATTATGATTTTTTCCTCTCACACTATTCTTTTTTGGGTTTTAGAAAATGGCTGGAAACAAGATGATTCACGATAATGGAGGATATGATGGACAATGGAATGATATTCTTCATAATGAAATGGGATTTGGAAGTCCAAACATCATTTTTATGCCGAATCAGCAATCTCATAATATGATCAATAAAGTAAAATTTGGTAAGTTTCCTGACTCGGCTAATAAGAGAAAGATGGAGTTTCATGATGATCATAGAGGAAAGAAAGTTCAATTTCCCCTATGTAAATCATGTGGGAAGAGGAATCAAGGAGAATGTTTCAAAGGAACCGGAAGATGCTTTGGGTGTGGAAAACAAGGACACAAAGCAAGTAAATGCAAAGGAAAAGGTTCAGTTAACAACATGGATGAGGATAATGGTATTGCTACGACATCAACAATGGTTAAATGTTTTAAATGTGGAATGTACCGGCATTATGAAAACCAATGCCCTAAGGGAAAGTCTCATGAAGATAATCAGTATGGTCGTATGGGAAGTATTTATGTGGATGATGATGAAGAGACTACAAATGATATGTGAGATGAAAGAATTTTTGAAGCTCAGTCAATGGTTTAAGAATGTAGTGGAATGATTACATGTTTATCAAGTGTAATGTTGTACTATAGAATAAAAAGACATCTAAGGATTGTTACACTGTTGTCTTTCCTTAAGTTTTGAAAGTTTATGATGAATGGTATGAGTAACAATGAAAGGTTATTCAGATATTTTTTTTTGGAAAGTGGATGATATGCGCATAATGAAGTGATAAAGAGAAAATGAAATGCTTGACAGTATTCATGAGCTCATGATTGATATAAGGACTAAGTGATATCATGGTTTGAGTATATAGAATTTTGAGGATTTTGGTATGTGGAAAGTGTTAAATTTTAACTGCATTCATGTTTTCACTAAAGTATTCAAGAGAATACATGATTTAGGACTTTGAATGTTTGGAATGTGACCAACAAAACATATCTTATGATATATGGGGATCGACAACGGTGTTAAATATCTGGTAATCGTTTTCACTATGTTATGAGAGTGGACTACAGTATTATGGATAAGCCTAAAGATTAGAATGGATTATGTTGGACATAAGTTATTATTGTTTAAGGATAGAAGTTTTTTTCGATATTATTGATGGGATGTTATAGTAATGTAGTTTTATAAAAAGGACAACTTGCAGGACGGGCGACAGCCCATCGCGTCGGACAAGGCTGTAGGAATCGAACCCACAACCGAAGTGCGACTGGCCTTTATCGCCTACCACTGGCCTACAGGAAGTCCCTGTTTAGTAGAAACTAGTTTTATTATATTAAGCAGTATGATATATGAAGTATAAGTCCATTTTAGGAACCATATATGATTAATCTCACTATAGAATGACTTATGTATAACTTTTTCTAACCTTTTGTTTGAGACAGATGGAATGACCCGTCATTCTATCACATGATCTGCTAACACTTCATGAATAACAAATTCAACTTCATTTATTTAAGAGATGAAGTAGAAATTGTTCAAGGCACGAACAACAATGAGATTGTACCAAAATAAAGTAAGTATTTATTCTAATTAAAATTATTCAACTTTAGGGAAATGATCTTGAAAACCAAAAATGTTGTCCTAGTGCTCTTATATCTGATTAATCAGATGGTACCTTAGATCGTCACAAATTTATGGATTTGTGATTGCTAGCTTTTTCATAGCCATGTTCTCTACCACTCTCCATCATAACATGATGGTTAGATTTCTCTTCCATATCCATATTTTCACCTATGTGGAAACCTAGTGATTAGTTTATTTGGGTAACCATTACGTTTCATACTTTTGTTTTTAAAGATAAGTTTTGGTATTCCTTTTTATGATGTGGGTTTCTATCAAAGAAACTTTCAAATAGTAAACCATTTATAACCCCGATGAATTTTGAGGGCGAAATTCATTTTAAGGGGGGTAGAATGTAACACCCCGAGATTTTATGAAAAATATTATTTTAATTTCATTAATGTCTTATGTTGTATTCTACACCAAGATTACCTTGCGCTATACGCAACACCGTATTAGCTTGCAGTATACGCAACACTATTCTTGGACCGTGTTACACACAATTTTCATAATAGTTATTCTACGCAACATTGAGTATATATATATATATATTAAATGTATAAATGAAATATGGTTGGATTCTGTTATACGAAACAACGAAGGATTATTTCACAACACACAACCCTGACTTGGCTTACATTACACGCAATCGCGACCTTCCTCAATAGCGTGTGTTGTGCGCAATACCGGGTTTTAATAAACCATGTTATATTATTATAATATTGTCATGAACTAGCCGTTATGAATAGTATTAACTATATTTTTAATTTTATAACATTATTATTCATCTTACACATTTCTAGAACATGGTATAAGAACAAAATAAATTTTTCGGGTAAAATAAGTATTTTTCAAAAAATGCAGTTTTGCCACCTTTTGATGGCGCATCCACTTTAAATCTAGTTTTTGACATGTTTATAAGTTCAATTTGACAAAATAAAATTCTTCTTTGGAATCAAGAAATAAAAATTTACTTTGGATAAATTTTTCATATTATTCTGGTAACTTTCACATTTTAATGAATAGTAAAAACACGCTATATTTTAATTAAAAACAACTTTTTTCATCGTAATATCTTATGTGGTTAAATTATAATATTGAATGGTTTTAAAGTATAAATAGAATATATTTTTACCATTTAATATAATGTATGTCATTAGCATTGATTTTACCTTGAATTCGTAGGTTAAATCAATTCAATCTTTTGTAATGTTTTAAACAAAAACCTGTTTTTATTCGACAACGGGATTAATTTTAATTTAATTTCTGAAACTTCTGTGTTTTGAATTTTAAAAAATGGATTCCATATTTGGAATCAGTGGGTCCAAATTATGTTAATAGGATACTTTTTTATTTTTGGGAATTATGAATAGTAACTACGGTAAATTTTATTTACCATAGTTAAAGGTAAATCGGGTAATTAAGGGTAAATATAATATTTTAAAATTACCCTAACAAATTTCAAAATCCTATTGGATGACTAAAAAACGACCCATATCACCTAAGGGTCGGATTAGATTAATTTAATTAAATTTTTTCAATTAAAATAATTTAATTATTATTAAAACCAAAGAATGTGACAACATGTCAATATCTTAAATATTATAAGTATAATAATTTTAATATAGTGATAAACTTGATGAAACTTCGAACATGAATAGTCTCCAGAAAGATAATACAATTATCTACATCATAGGAATTTATTTAGAATTTTTAGGGATTAAATAATTATCATTTATTATGACAGAAAGATGATGCAGTAATTGTCTTATTAATGAAATATTGACATAATTGATGTTATAAATGCCCAAATAAATGTAATTTGAGACTTTTTATGACATAAACTAATTTTATAGGTTAATATGACATGTTATTGTTGATTTAAGTAACTTGTTTCGAACTTATCATTCTGTTATGAATTTAATAAAAATCACGTACTAAATAGTGTCAAAATTGACATAAAATAGTTTTTTAAAACAAATATTATATTATTAATTGTTATTTTATTCCTAAAAATCTACAGTTCGGCCAAATGACTTAGATAAGATTATATATATTAATAATAAACAACTTGGGGTTCTTTTGGCTGATATAGTAAGTTTATTAACCATATACTGTAAGAAAACAAAAAGACACGGTAAAAGTTAAATTATTTAACTTAGAGTTAAATCTAATTGATAAGGATAAAATAATAACCTAAACTTGTCTAAATCCTATTGGATGAGAGGATTGCAACCCATCCCCACTTTAGCTTCGAAATAAGACCCTTTGGAACCATTATAAACCGATTTTGACTTTAATATAAAATAATATTTTGAGATATTCCTAAGGTGCCCCTCTCCTCCCTTATAAAAGGACACCTCCTCCCTCTCCTCCTCACACCAATTTGAGCATTCAAGCTCGGCCAACCCCTAACAAAATTCCTTCTCCACTTCCCTATAATAATCCTAGAGGTCCTGGTCTTCTTCAAGGACCAATCTTAGTTCCCTAAGTGGAGGATTCAAAGAGGCGTTTCAAAGAAGAGGTAATATCCATTACCGATCTTTTCAATTTCTTTCTTCTTCAACTTATTCTTCTTTAGTTGTTTCATGATAAAGTAATAACATCAGTATTACTTACATACTGATATGTTATTATAAATATGAAACAACCCTAATTCACCTTCTATCCATCCTACGGAAAAATGAAATCACCGTGCGTGCGTACGTACCGAATACCGTCTCCACGCCGTGGTGTGATCTATTTTCCACCATCACCTTACAAGGATGGGTATAATGGTGTAATGAGTAACTATTTATGATTATTATAATTTAATATTGATACTGAAATAATATATATACTCAAATACAATTCCACGACCATGGGAACGATATCATCGCTCGTGCGTACGTACGGACTACCGTCTCCACGACGTGATGAGATTCATTCTCAATGATTAACCATTCATGAATGATTATAAAGTATATATAATATGTACTAATGAAATATATGACATAATAATGATACTGGATTTATTTATATATTTATATGTATGTCATCTACTTAATTCCATTCAATTCAATAAGGAAACGAAAACAGCGTTCATGCGTACGTACGGACTACCGTCTCCATGAACGGTGTATTTCTTTCCATTTAATGATTTATTATATATATGTATATCCTGAATATATATATATAAATAATGTTTTATGTTCTGGAGTTAAGTAATCATGATCTAAGTAATCATATGAATAATTACAAGTCAAAACACGGACGACAAATGAAACAAGTTTACCCAAAACGCTCTTTAACATGGAATTTACAAAAGAACGGGTAATATAAAGTCATAAGTGAACCATATATGATATCATAACAATGAATATGATTCTGTAATAAGTAAATGACATTATTTAAATCATTATACAGGAGGTTCGGACACTTACGAAGCGAATCGGACCTAAGGTAAGGGAAATATCACAACCTCATTTTTATCCGAGATTGTTTATTCGTAAGTATTTACTAGGGTGTATTTTATCATCCACATCCATGTTCCCTCAATATGTAATATTGTTTCCATACACTTACAATATTTTAAATCCAATTTTACCCTTTGGTGAGTTTTTAGTAAAGAATATGAAAGGAATCTTTTGTCGTTTTTTCGTACGAGGTACTTTTTTGACTTTTCCGACAAAAGTACGAGAAGAATGTTTTTTTTAACTTATACGGCATGAATGGATTTTTAAACCATTATTTTCAAGAAACTTCCTTTACATGTTTTCAAGTTTATTTTTAATCAACTTCTTTTATTTTAAAGTTGTATGACATGTTATGAAAGGAAAAATGTTTTTGAAGAAGAAAGGATATTTTCCTCAAGAATGGAGTTCAAGTGTTTTATCAAAATTATTTTCCATCTAAGATAATAAAGGGTTCTGTTTTTATCCCTATTATTACATTGATTTGATCATGTTGTGATGGAATTATTTTTATGAATTCCTTTATCTTATATGAATTGATTTATGATATCATGATGTTTCAAGAATCCCATTTTTGTTACATGTGTTATGCGATGATGTATGTTTTATGATTATGTGGCACACATAAGAAAGGATTCATTATAAGATGGGTGGGACCTATATCTCCCTCCAATGCATTGGGTAAAGATTTTATATCTCATGAGATAGACATGGCTGGAACGGAAGGTTATTTCGGTTCAGTGATACAGGACTGAAACGAGGAGTGAACTCGGTTCAGAAAGGGACTTTGTCCACTAAGATAGTCTTGGAAATGAGTCATGACTAACAATAAACGATTTTCCATGATTATGTGTTCATGCCACAAAGTTTCAAGTTTCATGTTATGATTATGGGGATCTCATTTTCACTTCTATGATTTATTCCATGTTAAGATATTATGATCTCTTTTGCAGGTTATGATTTTCAAAAAGATATGATATGATTTTTATTTCTTTTGTATACCCTTACTGAGCATTTGAGCTCACCCTTTTATGTTTTCTTTTCCCCAGGATATAAAGAAAGGTTTTAGGTAAAAAAAGGAAGATCTGTATAGGAGATGTTGAAGATCTTTCACCACGATTAGAAGATTACGTTCCGAGTTTCCAAAGACACTAAACTATTACGATACTTGTGTGTGTGTTTTTGTTATGTACTAAGTATTAAGCAAATGTAATGTAATGTCCATGTACGTTAAGCTTCGGGTCTCTACAGTTGGTATCAGAGGAAAGGTTTAGTCAACCTTTGGAAACTAGGATGCGAGAACTTTAGTGAGATCCCTAGAGATATTTCTAAGGTATGTCTAGGGATGTCTCTAAGGTTAAGTATACGTATAGGTTATAGTACTAGAATTATGCTAACGATCATAGAATTAAACCTAAGATGTTAGATATTGAAGTTACTCCCCCATTATTATGATTTTTGCCTCTCACACTATTCTTTTTTTGGGTTTTAGAAAATGGCTGGAAACAAGATGATTCACGATAATGGAGGATATGATGGACAATGGAATGATATTCTTCATAATGAAATGGGATTTGGAAGTCCAAACATCATTGTTATGCCGAATCAGCAATCTCATTATATGATCAATAAAGTAAAATTTGGTAAGTTTCCTGACTCGGCTAATAAGAGAAAGATGGAGTTTCATGATGATCATGGAGGAAAGAAAGTTCAATTTCCCCTATGTAAATCATGTGGGAAGAGGCATCAAGGAGAATGTTTCAAAGGAACTGGAAGATGTTTTGGGTGTGGAAAAGAAGGACACAAAGCAAGTAAATGCAAAGGAAAAGGTTCAGTTAACAACATGGATGAGGATAATGGTATTGCTACGACATCAACAATGGTTAAATGTTTTAAATGTAGAATGTACGGGCATTATGAAAACCAATTCCCTAAGGGAAAGTCTCATGAAGATAATCAGTATGGTTGTATGGGAAGTATTTAAGTGGATGATGATGAAGAGACTACAAATGATATGTGAGATGAAAGAATTGTTGAAGCTCAGTCAATGGTTTAAGAATGTAGTGGAATGATTACATATTTATCAAGTGTAATGTTGTACTATAGAATAAAAAGACATCTAAGGATTGTTACACTGTTGTCTTTCCTTAAGTTTTGAAAGTTTATGATGAATGGTATGAGTAACAATGAAAGGTTATTCAGATATTTTTTTTGGAAAGTGGATGATATGCGCATAATGAAGTGATAAAGATAAAATGAAATGCTTGACAGTATTCATGAGCTCATGATTGATATAAGGACTAAGTGATATCATGGTTTGAGTATATAGAATTTTGAGGATTTTGGTATGTGGAAAGTGTTAAATTTTAACTACATTCATGTTTTCACTAAAGTATTCAAGAGAATAAATGATTAAGGACTTTGAATGTTTGGAATGTGACCAACAAAACATATCTTATGATATATGGGGATCGACGACGGTGTTAAATCTCGGGTAATCGTTTTCACTATGTTATGAGAGCGGACTACAGTATTATGGATAAGCCTAATGATTAGAATGGATTATGTTGGACATAAGTTATTATTGTTTAAGGATAGAAGTTTTTTTCGATATTATTGATGGGATGTTATAGTAATGTAGTTTTATAAAAAGGACAACTTGCAGGACGGGCGACAGCCCATCGCGTCGGATAAGGCTGTAGGAATCGAACCCACAACCGAAGTGCGACTGGCCTTTATTGCCTACCACTGGCCTACAGGAAGTCCCTGTTTAGTAGAAACTAGTTTTATTATATTAAGCAGTATGATATATGAAGTATAAGTCCATTTTAGGAACCATATATGATTAATCTCACTATATAATGACTTATGTATAACATTTTCTAACCTTTTGTTTGAGACAGATGGAATGACCCGTCATTCTATCACATGATCTGCTAACACTTCATGAATAACAAATTTAACTTCATTTATTTAAGAGATGAAGTAGAAATTGTTCAAGGCACGAACAACAATGAGATTGTACCAAAATAAAGTAAGTATTTATTCTAATTAAAATTCTTCAACTTTAGGGAAATGATCTTGAAAACCAAAAATGTTGTCCTAGTGCTCTTATATCTGATTAATCAGATGGTACCTTAGATCGTCACAAATTTATGGATTTGTGATTGCTAGCTTTTTCATAGCCATGTTCTCTACCACTCTCCATCAGAACATGATGGTTAGATTTCTCTTCCATATCCATATTTTCACCTATGTGGAAACCCAGTGATTAGTTTATTTGGGTAACCGTTACATTTCATACTTTTGTTTTTAAAGATAAGTTTTGGTATTCCTTTTTACGATGTGGGTTTCTATCAAAGAAAATTTCAAATAGTAAACCATTTATAACCCCGACGAATTTCGAGGGAGAAATTCATTTTAAGGGGGGTAGAATGTAACACCCCGAGATTTTATGAAAAATATTATTTTAATTTCATTAATGTCTTATGTTGTATTCTACACCAATATTACCTTGCGCTATACGCAACACCGTATTAGCTTGCAGTATACGCAACACTATTCTTGGACCGTGTTACACACAATTTTGATAATAGTTATTCTACGCAACATTGAGTATATATATATATATATATTAAATGTATAAATGAAATATGGTTGGATTCTGTTATACGAAACAACGAAAGATTCTTTCACAACACGCAACCCTGACTTGGCTTGCATTACACGCAATCGCGACCTTCCTCAATAGCGTGTGTTGTACGCAATACCGGGTTTTAATAAACAATGTTATATTATTATAATATTGTCATGAACTAGCCGTTATGAATAGTATTAACTAAATTTTGAATTTTATAACATTATTATTCATCTTACACATTTCTAGAACATGGTATAAGAACAAAATTAATTTTTCGGGTAAAATAAGTATTTTTCAAAAAATGCAGTTTTGCCGCCTTTTGATGGCGCACCCACTTTAAATATAGTTTTTGACATGTTTATAAGTTCAATTTGACAAAATAAAATTCTTCTTTGGAATCAAGAAATAAAAATTTACTTTGGATAAATTTTTCATATTATTCTGGTAACTTTCACATTTTAATGAATAGCAAAAACACGCTATATTTTAATTAAAAACAACTTTTTTCATCGTAATATATTATGTGGTTAAATTATAATATTGAATGGTTTTAAAGTATAAATAGAATATATTTTTACCATTTAATATAATGTATGTCATTAGCATTGATTTTACCTTGAATTCGTAGGTTAAATCAATTCAAACTTTTCCAATGTTTTAAACAAAAACCCGTTTTTATTCGACAACGGGATTAATTTTAATTTAATTTCTGCAACTTCTGTGTTTTAAATTTTAAAAAATGGATTCCATATTTGGAATCAGTGGGTCCAAATTATGTTAATAGGATACTTTTTATTTTTGGGAATTATGAATAGTAACTACGGTAAATTTTATTTATCATAGTTAAAGGTAAATCGGGTAATTAAGGGTAAATATAATATTTTAAAATTACCCTAACAAATTTCAAAATCCTATTGGATGACTAAAAAACGATCCATATCACCTAAGGGTCGGATTAGATTAATTTAATTAAATTTTGTCAATAAAAATAATTTAATTATTATTAAAACCAAAGAATGTGACAACATGTCAATATCTTAAATCTTATAAGTATAATAATTTTAATCTAGTGATAAACTTCATGAAACTTCGAACATGAATAGTATCCAGAAAGATAATACAATTATCTACATCATAGGAATTTATTTAGAATTTTTAGGGATTAAATAATTATCATTTATTATGACAGAAAGATGATGCAGTAATTGTCTTATTAATGAAATATTGACATAATTGATGTTATAAATGCCCAAATAAATGTAATTTGAGACTTTTTATGACTTACACTAATTTTTTAGGTTAATATGACATGTTATTGTTGATTTAAGTAACTTGTTTCGAACTTATCATTCTGTTATGAATTTAATAAAAATCACGTACCAAATAGTGTCAAAATTGACATAAAATAGTTTTTTAAAACAAATATTATATTATTAATTGTTATTTTATTCCTAAAAATCTAAGGTCCGGCCAAATGACTTAGATAAGATTATATATATTAATAATAAACAACTTGGGGTTCTTTTGGCTGATATAGTAAGTTTATTAACCATATACTGAAGAAAACAAAAAGACACGGTAAAGTTAAATTATTTAACTTAGAGTTAAATCTAATTGATAAGGTTAAAATAATAACCTAAACTTGTCTAAATCCTATTTGATGAGAGGCTTTCGACCCATCCCCACTTTAGATTTGAAATAAGACCCTTTGGAACCATTATAAACCGATTTTGACTTTAATATAAAATAATATTTTGAGATATTCCTAAGGTGCCCCTCTCCTCCCTTATAAAAGGACACCTCCTCCCTCTCCTCCTCACACCAATTTGAGCATTCAAGATCGGCCAACCCCTGCCAAAATTCCTTCTCCACTTCCCTAGAATAATCCTAGAGGTCCTGGTCTTCTTCAAAGACCAATCTTAGTTCCCTAAGTGGAGGATTCAAAGAGGCGTTTCAAAGAAGAGGTAATATCCATTACCGATCTTTTCAATTTCTTTCTTCTTCAACTTCTTCTTCTTTAGTTGTTTCATGATAAAGTAATAACATCAGTATTACATACATACTGATATGTTATTATAAATATGAGACAACCCTAATTCACCTTCTATCCATCCTACGGAAAAATGAAATCACCGCGCGTGCGTACGTACGGAATACCGTCTCCACGCCGTGGTGTAATCTATTTTCCACCATCACCTTACAAGGATGGGTATAATGGTGTAATTAGTAACTATTTATGATTATTATAATGTAATATTGATACTTAAATAATATATATATACTCAAATACAATTCCACGACCATGGGAACGATATCATCGCTCGTGCGTACGTACGGACTACCGTCTCCACGACGCGATGAGATTCATTCTCAATGATTAACCATTCATGAATGATTATAAAGTATATATAATATGTAATAATGAAATATATGACATAATAATGATACTGGATTTATTTATATATTTATATGTATGTCATCTACTTAATTCCATTCAATTCAATAAGGAAACGAAAACAGCGTTCATGCGTACATACGGACTACCGTCTCCATGAACGGTGTATTTCTTTCCATTTAATGATTTATTATATATATGTATATCCTGAATATATATATATAAATCATGTTTTATGTTATATAATTAAGTAATCATGATCTAAGTAATCATATGAATAATTACAAGTCAAAACACGGACGACAAATGAAACAATTTTACCCAAAACGCTCTTTAACATGGAATTTACAAAAGAACGGGTAATATAAAGTCATAAGTGAACCATATATGATATCATAACAATGAATATGATTCTGTAATAAGTAAATGACATTATTTAAATCATTATACAGGAGGTTCGGACACTTATGAAGCAAATCGGACCTAAGGTAAGGGAAATATCACAATCTCATTTTTATCCGAGATTGTTTATTCGTAAGTATTTACTGGGGTGTATTTTATCATCCAAATCCATGTTCCCTCAATATGTAATATTTTTTCCATCCACTTACAATAGTTTAAATCCAATTTTACCCTTCGGTGAGTTTTTAGTAAAGAATATGAAAGGAATCTTTTGTCGTTTTTTCGTACGAGGTACTTTTTTGACTTTTCCGACAAAAGTACGAGAAGAATGTTTTTTTAACTTATACGGCATGAATGGATTTTTAAAACATTATTTCCAAGAAGCTTCCTTTACAAGTTTTCAAGTTTATTTTTAATCAACTTATTTTATTTTAAAGTTGTATGACATGTTATGAAAGGAAAATTGTTTTTGAAGAAGAAAGGATATTTCCCTCAAGAATGGAGTTCAAGTGTTTTATCAAAATTATTTTCCATCTAAGATAATAAAGAGTTCTATTTTTATCCATATTATTACATTGATTTGATCATGTTGTGATGGAATTATTTTTATGAATTACTTTATCTTATATGAATTGATTTATGATGTCATGATGTTTCAAGAATCCCATTTTTGTAACATGTGTTATGCGATGATGTATGTTTTATGATTATGTGGCACACATAAGAAAGGATTCATTATAAGATGGGTGGGACCTATATCTCCCTCCAATGCATTGGGTAAAGATTTTATATCTCATGATATAGACATGGCTGGAACGGAAGGTTATTTCGGTTCAGTGATACAGGACTGAAACGAGGAGTGAACTCGGTTCAGAAAGGGACTTTGTCCACTAAGATAGTCTTGGCAATGAGTCATGACTAACAATAAGTGATTTTCCATGATTATGTGTGCATGCCACAAAGTTTCAAGTTTTATGTTATGATTATGGGGATCTCATTTTCACTTCTATGATTTATTCCATGTTAAGATATTATGATCTCTTTTGCAGGTTATGATTTTCAAAAAGATATGATATGATTTTTATTTCTTTTGTATACCCTTACTGAGCATTTGAGCTCACCCTTTTATGTTTTCTTTTCCCCAAGATATAAAGAAATGTTTTATGTAAAAAAAAATAAGTTCTTTATAGGATATGTTGAAGATCTTTCACCACGATTAGAAGATTACGTTCCGAGTTTCCAAAGACACTAAACTATTATGATCCTTGTGTGTGTGTTTTTGTTATGTACTAAGTATTACGCAAATATAATGTAATGTCCATGTACGTTAAGCTTCGGGTCTCTACAGTTGGTATCAGAGGAAAGGTTTAGTCAACCTTTGGAAACTAGGATGCGAGAACTTTAGTGAGATCCATAGAGATATTTCTAAGGTATGTCTAGGGATGTCTCTAAGGTTAAGTATACGTATAGGTTATAGTAATAGAATTACACTAACAATCATAGAATTAAACCTAAGATGTTAGATATTGAAGTTACTCCCCCTTTATTATGATTTTTTCCTCTCACACTATTCTTTTTTGGGTTTTAGAAAATGGCTGGAAACAAGATGATTCACGATAATGGAGGATATGATGGACAATGGAATGATATTCTTCATAATGAAATGGGATTTGGAAGTCCAAACATCATTATTATATCGAATCAGCAATCTCATAATATGATCAATAAAGTAAAATTTGGTAAGTTTCCTGACTCGGCTAATAAGAGAAAGATGGAGTTTCATGATGATCATAGAGGAAAGAAAGTTCAATTTCCCCTATGTAAATCATGTGGGAAGAGGCATCAAGGAGAATGTTTCAAAGGAACTGGAAGATGCTTTGGGTGTGGAAAAGAAGGAAAAAACGCAAGTAAATGCAAAGGAAAAGGTTCAGTTAACAACATGGATGAGGATAATGGTATTGCTACGACATCAACAATTGTTAAATGTTTTAAATGTGGAATTTACGGGAATTATGCAAACCAATGCCCTAAGGGAAAGTCTCATGAAGATAATCAGTATGGTCGTATGGGAAGTATTTATGTGGATGATGATGAAGAGACTACAAATGATATGTGAGATGAAATAATTGTTGAAGCTCGGTCAATGGTTTAAGAATGTAGTGGAATGATTACATGTTTATCAAGTGTAATGTTGTACTATAGAATAAAAAGACATCTAAGGATTGTTACACTATTTTCTTTCCTTAAGTTTTGAAAGTTTATGATGAATGGTATGAGTAACAATGAAAGGTTATTCAGATATTTTTTTTTGGAAAGTGGATGATATGCGCATAATGAAGTGATAAAGAGAAAATGAAATGCTTGACAGTATTCATGAGCTCATGATTGATATAAGGACTAAGTGATATCATGGTTTGAGTATATAGAATTTTGAGGATTTTGGTATGTGGAAAGTGTTAAATTTTAACTGCATTCATGTTTTCACTAAAGTATTCAAGAGAATACATGATTAAGGACTTTGAATGTTTGGAATGTGACCAACAAAACATATCTTATGATATATGGGGATCGACGATGGTGTTAAATCTCTGGTAATCGTTTTCACTATGTTATGAGAGTGGACTACAGTATTATGGATAATCCTAAAGATTAGAATGGATTATGTTGGACATAAGTTATTATTGTTTAAGGATTTAAGTTTTTTTCGATATTATTGATGGGATGTTATAGTAATGTAGTTTTAGAAAAAGGACAACTTGCAGGACGGGCGACAGCCCATCGCGTCGGACAAGGCTGTAGAAATCGAACCCACAACCGAAGTGCGACTGGCCTTTATCGCCTACCACTGGCCTACAGGAAGTCCCTGTTTAGTAGAAACTAGTTTTATTATATTAAGCAGTATGATATATGAAGTATAAGTCCATTTTAGGAACCATATATGATTAATCTCACTATAGAATGACTTATGTATAACTTTTTCTAACCTTTTGTTTGAGACAGATGGAATGACCCGTCATTCTATCACATGATCTGCTAACACTTCATGAATAACAAATTCAAATTCATTTATTTAAGAGATGAAGTAGAAATTGTTCAAGGCACGAACAACAATGAGATTGTACCAAAATAAAGTAAGTATTTATTCTAATTAAAATTCTTCAACTTTAGGGAAATGATCTTGAAAACCAATAATGTTGTCCTAGTGCTCTTATATCTGATTAATCAGATGGTACCTTAGATCGTCACAAATTTATGGATTTGTGATTACTAGCTTTTTCATAGCCATGTTCTCTACCACTCTCCATCAGAACATGATGGTTAGATTTCTCTTCCATATCCATATTTTCACCTATGTGGAAACCCAGTGATTAGTTTATTTGGGTAACCGTTACGTTTCATACTTTTGTTTTTAAAGATAAGTTTTGGTATTCCTTTTTACGATGTGGGTTTCTATCAAAGAAACTTTCAAATAGTAAACCATTTATAACCCCGACGAATTTCGAGGGCGAAATTCATTTTAAGGGGGGTAGAATGTAACACCCCGAGATTTTATGAAAAATATTATTTTAATTTCATTAATGTCTTATGTTGTATTATACACCAATATTACCTTGCGCTATACGCAACACCGTATTAGCTTGCAGTATACGCAACACTATTCTTGGACCGTGTTACACACAATTTTGATAATAGTTATTCTACACAACATTGAGTATATATATATATATATTAAATGTATAAATGAAATATGGTTGGATTCTGTTATACGAAACAACGAAGGATTCTTTCACAACACGCAACCCTGACTTGCCTTGCATTACACGCAATCGCGACCTTCCTCAATAGAGTGTGTTGTACGCAATACCGGGTTTTAATAAACAATGTTATATTATTATAATATTGTCATGAACTAGCTGTTATGAATAGTATTAACTAAATTTTTAATTTTATAAAATTATTATTCATCTTACACATTTCTAGAACATGGTATAAGAACAAAATAAATTTTTCGGGTAAAATAAGTATTTTTCAAAAAATGCAGTTTTGTCGCCTTTTGATGGCGCACCCACTTTAAATCCAGTTTTTGACATGTTTATAATTTCAATTTGACAAAATAAAATTCTTCTTTGGAATCAAGAAATAAAAATTTACTTTGGATAAATTTTTCATATTATTCTGGTAACTTTCACATTTTAATGAATAGTAAAAACACGCTATATTTTAATTAAAAACAACTTTTTTCATCGTAATATCTTATGTGGTTAAATTATAATATTGAATGGTTTTAATGTATAAATAGAATATATTTTTACCATTTAATATAATTTATGTCATTAGCATTGATTTTACCTTGAATTCGTAGGTTAAATCAATTCAATCTTTTGCAATGTTTTAAACAAAAACCCGTTTTTATTCGACAACGGGATTAATTTTAATTTAATTTCTGAAACTTCTGTGTTTTGAATTTTAAAAAATGGATTCCATATTTGGAATCAGTGGGTCCAAATTATGTTAATAGGATACTTTTTATTTTTGGGAATTATGAATAGTAACTACGGTAAATTTTATTTACCATAGTTAAAGATAAATCGGGTAATTAAGGGTAAATATAATATTTTAAAATTACCCTAACAAATGTCAAAATCCTATTGGATGACTAAAAAACGACCCATATCACCTAAGGGTCGGATTAGATTAATTTAATTAAATTTTTTCAATAAAAATAATTTAATTATTATTAAAACCAAAGAATGTGACAACATGTCAATATCTTAAATCTTATAAGTATAATAATTTTAATCTAGTGATAAACTTCATGAAACTTCGAAAATGAATAGTATCCAGAACTATAATACAATTATCTACATAAAAGTAATTTATTTTAAATTTTTAGGGATTAAATAATTATCATTTATTATGACAGAAAGATGATGCAGTAATTGTCTTATTAATGAAATATTGACATAATTGATGTTATAAATGCCCAAATAAATGTAATTTGAGACTTTTTATGACTTAAACTAATTTTCTAGGTTAATATGACATGTTATTGTTGATTTAAGTAACTTGGTTCGAACTTATCATTCTGTTATGAATTTAATAAAAATCATGTACCAAATAGTGTCAAAATTGACATAAAATAGTTTTTTAAAACAAATATTATATTATTAATTGTTATTTTATTCCTAAAAATCTAAGGATCGGCCAAATGACTTAGATAAGATTATATATATTAATAATAAACAACTTGGGGTTCTTTTGGCTGATATAGTAAGTTTATTAACCATATACTGAAGAAAACAAAAAGACACGGTAAAAGTTAAATTATTTAACTTAGAGTTAAATCTAATTGATAAGGTTAAAATAATAACCTAAACTTGTCTAAATCCTATTGGATGAGAGGCTTGCGACCCATCCCCACTTTAGCTTCGAAATAAGACCCTTTGGAACCATTATAAACCGATTTTGACTTTAATATAAAATAATATTTTGAGATATTCCTAAGGTGCCCCTCTCCTCCCTTATAAAAGGACACCTCCTCCCTCTCCTACTCACACCAATTTGAGCATTCAAGCTCGGCCAACCCCTGCCAAAATTCCTTCTCCACTTCCCTAGAATAATCCTAGAGGTCCTGGTCTTCTTCAAAGACCAATCTTAGTTCCCTAAGTGGAGGATTCAAAGAGGCGTTTCAAAGAAGAGGTAATATCCATTACCGATCTTTTCAATTTCTTTCTTCTTCAACTTCTTCTTCTTTAGTTGTTTAATGATAAAGTAATAACATCAGTATTACGTACATACTGATATGTTATTATAAATATGAAACAACCCTAATTCACCTTCTATCCATCCTACGGAAAAATGAAATCACCGAGCGTGCGTACGTACGGAATACCGTCTCCATGCCGTGGTGTGATCTATTTTCCACCATCACCTTACAAGGATGGGTATAATGGTGTAATGAGTAACTATTTATGGTTATTATAATGTAATATTGATACTGAAATAATATATATATACTCAAATAAAATTCCACGACCATGGGAACGATATCATCGCTCGTGCGTACGTACGGACTACCGTCTCCACGACGCGATGAGATTCATTCTCAATGATTAACCATTCATGAATGATTATAAAGTATATATAATATGTACTAATGAAATATATGACATAATAATGATACTGGATTTATTTATATATTTATATGTATGTCATCTACTTAATTCCATTCAATTCAATAAGGAAACGAAAACAGCGTTCATGCGTACGTACGGACTACCGTCTCCATGAACGGTGTATTTCTTTCCATTTAATGATTTATTATATATATGTATATCCTGAATATATATATATAAATCATGTTTTATGTTCTGTAATTAAGTAATCATGATCTAAGTAATCATATGAATAATTACAAGTCAAAACACGGACGACAAATGAAACAATTTTACCCAAAACGCTCTTTAACATGGAATTTACAAAAGAACGGGTAATATAAAGTCATAAGTGAACCATATATGATATCATAACAATGAATATGATTCTGTAATAAGTAAATGACATTATTTAAATCATTATAAAGGAGGTTCGGACACTTACGAAGCAAATCAGACCTAAGGTAAGGGAAATATCACAATCTCATTTTTATCCGAGATTGTTTATTCGTAAGTATTTACTGGGGTGTATTTTATCATCCACATCCATGTTACCTCAATATGTAATATTGATTCCATCCACTTACAATAGTTTAAATCCAATTTTACCCTTTGGTGAGTTTTTAGTAAAGAATATGAAAGGAATCTTTTGTCGTTTTTTCGTACGAGGTACTTTTTTGACTTTTCCAACAAAAGTACGAGAAGAATGTTTTTTTTAACTTATACGGCATGAATGGATTTTTAAAAAATTATTTCCAAGAAGATTCCTTTACAAGTTTTCAAGTTTATTTTTAATCAACTTCTTTTATTTTAAAGTTGTATGACATGTTATGAAAGGAAAAATGTTTTTGAAGAAGAAAGGATATTTTCCTCAAGAATGGAGTTCAAGTGTTTTATCAAAATTATTTTCCATCTAAGATAATAAAGGGTTCTGCTTTTATCCCTATTATTACATTGATTTGATCATGTTGTGATGGAATTATTTTTATGAATTCCTTTATCTTATATGAATTGATTTATGATGTCATGATGTTTCAAGAATCCCATTTTTGTTACATGTGTTATGCGATGATGTATGTTTTATGATTATGTGGCACACATAATAAAGGATTCATTATAAGATGGGTGGGACCTATATCTCCCTCCAATGAATTGGGTAAAGATTTTATATCTCATGAGATAGACATGGCTGGAACGGAAGGTTATTTCGGTTCAGTGATACAGGACTGAAACGAGGAGTGAACTCGGTTAAGAATGGGACTTTGTCCACTAAGATAGTCTTGGCAATGAGTCATGACTAACAATAAATGATTTTCCATGATTATGTGTGCATGCCACAAAGTTTCAAGTTTCATTTTATGATTATGGGGATCTCATTTTCACTTCTATGATTTATTCCATGTTAAGATATTATGATCTCTTTTTCAGGTTATGATTTTCAAAAATATATGATATGATTTTTATTTCTTTTGTATACCCTTACTGAGCATTTGAGCTCACCCTTTTATGTTTTCTTTTCCCCAGGATATAAAGAAAGGTTTTAGGTAAAAAAAAGGAAGATCTTTATAGGAGATGTTGAAGATCTTTCACCACGATTAGAAGATTACGTTCCAAGTTTCCAAAGACACTAAACAATTACGATCCTTGTGTGTGTGTTTTTGTTATGTACTAAGTATTACGCAAATGTAATGTATTGTCCATGTATATTAAGCTTCGGGAATCTACATTTATTTAAATGGACATGAATGTTTTTAAAATGTTAATTCCTTTAAAAAGTTTCTAAGTGGTATGGGAAACATTGATTCAAAAAAAATTAAATGTTTTCCTTTGTAAATTGTTTGACATTTAAATGTTTTCATGAAAATGGGGTATTTCTCTCAAAGTGTTTTACAAATCATTTTCATCTATGTCAAAATCCTTTAATAGATTTTAAACTTGTATTGAAGTTGATTTATCATGATACAAATCTTCTATATTCTATTGAATGTTTTGTGATATGTTTGAATATTGATATGTTATTTTTATACCATTCATGGTTTATGGGTAAAGTATTTACATTTCTTTTGCTATTTTTAAAATGAATGTTTATGTAATGTTTAAACCTTTTCATATAAGGAATGCATTGGACTTAATAAGTGATGGGTAGAGCCCGCTATAGCTCCTCGATGCATCGGTAGGTCTCATGAGACAAACTAGTGTCTTGGCACAAGGCCTTGACAAAATCTTATTTGTATTCTTGGCACAAGTCCTTGACTATGTGGTTATGATAGTCTGTCGTTATGCATTCCATCTTTATGAAAGTGGTTTTTGATATTGCATGTGATTATTTGACTAGTAGAATATCCATATGAATAATTAAATGGAATTATTTCATTTTATTTTTTCCATATTATGCTGAAATTCATGTTTAAAAGGATTTTGTTTTAGTTATGCATTTCCTAAAGTGTTTATTCTTATTTTGGAAAGTTTCTGTTGTATTGCTTACCCTTACTGAGCATTTCAGCTCACCCCTTTCTATGTTTTACTTTTCCCAGGATTCCAAGAAGTGTATTGTGATTGATATATAGGGTTAATCCAAGGGAATAATGGCATTCATAAAATATTATTTATGTTGGTTTGTATGTCATAAAGTGTAATGTAACATTCATGTATGTAATCAATTTTCCAAGACTACTAAACAGTTTGGTCCTTCGAGACATGGTTCTTTGTAATCATGCCAATGTATTAAAATAATGCACCGAATCTGGGTAGCTGGGGTCGGGGCATTACAGTTGGTATCAGAGAACGTTTATCAATAACCTTGGAAACTAGATTTAGATAAAATATGATTAAAGAACATGACCCTAAGATAGAATTTGAGGATTAGTATAGAAATTGTTCCTAGAATTTATTTAATGTTGAGATTTTTTGAGTTTTCCAAACAAATACATCCTTGTCTGGATACGATCAGGTAGAGGTGGATCTGGCACCGATGTACCAAGGGGTAAAACCCAAAAACACTGCTTTGAGCTAGACTCGAACTGGAACTTGTGCACAACAACAGGCCTTGCTACACTCTTGGTTACGACACTCCTGGGGGATATGCTTAGGATAATTCTAATTTTATTTACAAATCATTATGAAGGATCTAATAGTATATAACTCCTCAAAGAAAATATTTTTATGTATTATATCCATAAAATGTTCAATTTATGTTAGGTATTTCACAAGTTTGGAAATATTCATTACAATTCATAAACTGACCTAGTGTATGCCGTTGTATAGAAATGAAACCCATTAGAATGCATGTGAACTCCAGTTCAACGTATGATCCAAATAGTAAGAATGGTAATATAATTAATGGTATTAAGCCAACATTTAGAACGAAAATAGTCTCCCACATATTATCATCAAATGAATAAATAGTATCATAAGATCAGTAAATAATTTTCTGAATCCTATGGCTTTGAAGGGAAGAAAGAGAAAAAAAGGATGGTATAAAGAAAGATGGATAAAGGGAATAAGGGAATGAAGGATTTTCCAATATGTGATAAATGTGGAATGAATCACCTTGGTAAATTCTTGAAGGGAATGGGAGTTGTTATAAGTGTGGAGAATAAGGACACCAATTAATTGATTTCAAGGGTAAGAAAAAGTTTTCAAATGTAAAAGGTTTCATTTACATGGAATTGAGACACTACGCGAATCAATATCACATTTATAAGAGTATACCGCAAATGATGTTATTGGATAATAATCAAGTTATGATACTACCTGAGATGAAGAAGAAAGACTAGTGTTCTTATGTTGTTATTATAGAATTATTTAATTTTAGTGTTGTATCAATAGTATACTGGTTACATGAATTATGGTGATAAATAAGGATTGACTGTAGTACTATTTTATTGAGGATTTGAGAGAATATGGTTTTAAGAAAAGTTACTTAATAGTAAGCTACACTTTTTGAAAAATACATGGTTGAAGGAAATGAAATCCTTAATATGGTCTTGATAATGAGGTAGTGTTTTTGGAATAAGAGATGGCTGATTTTGGAAATTCAAGATGTTGTGATGTAGTAAAAGAATACATTATGAAGGCGGTTACATGTTATTACCTGGAAAAAAGGATCCTCATTATGTTTAAATTCCTTATAAATTTTGGACTGAGAGTTTGGATATAAGTATTTCAGATAATTCTAAAGGCTGGAATGGATTAAGTTTGAAATTGGATACTATTGTTAAGGTTATTTTTGTATTTCCATAAAAAGTACAACTCGGAGGTTGGGCGGCAACCCATCACCTCCGGCAAAGCCGCAAGACTTGAACCCACAACCGAAGAGTGAAAAAGTTGCATCACCTACGACTGGACTATGTGATGTTCTAGTTTGGATAATTTAGTTTTTTTAAAAAAAAATTCTAACAAATGAATTATAAATTATTATTTTTTTAACCTTATATGATTTAGGAATATATTTTTTTTTTCAATCATTTGGAGTGAAAGATGAGTTTGTGGTTGGAATTAGGTGAAGTATGAAACTCTACATTTCAAGTATATATATATATCATCTTTTATTCTATGAAGAAATAATTTCTTAAACTTTAGGTAAGGGATCTTAAAACCAAAAATGTGTTATCATAATATCTTACAATGGTATTTTAAATCATCATAGATTAGTGGATTTGAGACCCACAATTCTACAATCATTTATGATTGATGACCTCAATCACTCCCTATAAATATTTACATTTTTCCTCTAATTATGTGTTTATAATTTCCACCAATGATCCCATATCTGAAACACTAATTTGATGGTGACTTTTTCATTATCCTTTTTCCTCTTATTAAGACTAAATTTTATTAACCCAATTTCCGATGTGGGTTTTCCCATAAAAGAATTTTCTATTTTCAAACTATTATTTTCGAAGAACAATTTAAAATTAAGAGGACCCAATTTATAGAAGGATTGGAGAATGTAACACCCCAATATTTCATAGTATGTTATTTCTTCAATGTAATGCAATAACTTGCACTACACGCAACACTGAGTTCAAGCGCATCACGACTTACCAAACTAGCCATTAAAAAGCGGTTATGAATAGTATTAACTGAATTCTGAACATTATATAATCCTTATAATTTTATAATCCATATTATGATTTTCTTAGACATAATTTAAGAACAAATTCATTTTTTTCAGATAAGAGAATTGTTTTTCAAATAATGCATTTTTACCGCCTTTTAATGGAAAACACTTTTTAAATCCAATATTTGAAACTTTTATATATCCAATTTGACAAAATATACTTGTTCTTTAGAATTGGGACATAATAATTTAGTTTCAATAAATCTTTGGTGTTTTTCTGATAACATTCATATTTATGTAAATAGTGAGAAAAACTATATTTTAACTGAAAACAACTTTTTAATCAAAATAATTTATAGTGTTGAATTATACATTTTAATGTTTTGGAAGTATAATTAGATTATATTTTTACCCTTTAATCCAATTTTTGTCATTGAAATTAATTTCACATTGAAATTATAAATAAATAAGTGTCAATCTTTTGATAGTTATTTTTTCTTGAAAACACGCTATATTTTTACAACAAGAATTAATTTAAAATTAATTAATGAAACTTCTATGTGTTTAATTTGATAAAATAGACATAATTTTTGGATTTTGAATATCAAAATTATCTTAGGGTGAATTTTTTGTATTTTTCTGAAAACTTTAAATATTTGATGAATAGTGAAAAACACTATGTTATTGGTTAAAACTGAATTTTTATTTAATTAATTATTTATTTTATTTAAATTTATTTTAGGTAAAAATAGATACATAATACCTATATAAGATCAATTTAATTAATTGTAGTTAGTTTATAATAATTTTAGATATTTAAAGTTTTTATTGAACTTTTACCGTCTTTTACCCATCTCCTAGGAGAATTTACAAATTCACCTAAAACATAATTTTACCGCTTCTGTGAGTGTAATTTCAAAAATCCGAGACACATGGTTAATATCAAGGAGTAAATTTTGGTTCAATAAGATAAAAATAATATTTGGTGAATAGTAACTTTTTACTTTTATTTACGAAGGTTAAAAGTAAATAGGGTAATTAAGGGTAAAAATGATATTAATATTACCCTAACACATGTCATAATTCTATTGGACAAGATTATCTAGACAAATAACAACCTTAGGAATCAAATATTATCATTTAGGTTAACTTGGATTATATTAGGACATTTATTATTATGTAATTCAAAAAAGATTTAAAAGTGTTAAAATCAAAGTTTAATAACTAAAACATTTTTAATATAGGGTTATACGTAAGATAAATTCGATTATAAATATTCATTAGAAATATAAAACTATTTTACACATAATGGTATTTTATTTATAATTTTTAGACATTAAGTAATTTAATTTATTAATGACACAATGATGATCAACTAATTACCGTATTAATGAAAGATTAAGATAATTGGTATTATAAATACACAAATAAATGTAATTTGAGACTTATTAGGATTTTCAATAATTTTATAGGTTAATATAACATATTAGGATTGGTTATAAAAAAACATTTTTGAATTAATAATGCTGTTATGAATTTATCAAAAACAAAATACCCAATAGTATCAAAATTGACATAAAAGAGTTTTTAAAACAAATTTTATATTATTAATTGATATTCTATTCCTAAAAATATAAGGTTCAGCCAAATGACTTATATCATGATAGGTGTATCAATAATGGACCACTTGGGGGGTCAATTGAAAGTTTATAGTATGTTTATTAACCATATAATATAAAAATACAAAGATACATGGTAAATGTCAAATTAATTAACTAAGAGTTAAAACTAAAAGATAAGGTTAATAAAGTGACCCAAACCTATCTAAAACCTATTGGTTAAGTTTATTTAGACCCACCCCCACCTTTTACTAGAAATAAATCAATTTGGAGAAATTATAAACTGAATAGACATTTATTATAAAATAATATTTTAAGTTTCTCCTAAGGTACCCCTCACCCCTCTTATAAAAGTGCACTCCCCCTTCATTCTATTTCACACCTTCTAAGCCATTTGGCTCGGACAACCCCTACCCAAATATCCTATAAACTTCCCTCACTTCATCCTATATGACCTCCTTTTCTCATAAATCCTACTTAAGGATCCCTTTTGATTAAATACAAAGGAAGAACCCGAAGTAGAGGTAATGATTTCACCACCCTCTTACAAGTTCTCGTATTCTTCCACTTACTCTTCCTATGTTGTTTAAATTATAAAATAATAACTCTAGTATATTCTATATAATGTGATGTTATTATAAATATGGTATAACTATATTCATTATCTTATCCATCTTATGAATGATAATGTCACCATGTGTGCGTACGTATGGCTTACCGTCTCCACACCGTGGTGTAATTTGTTATTCAACACTATGTTATTTGGATGGATATAATGATCAGTAATATGTATATAAATATTGAAAATAACATGATAATGTCTCTGTGAAATTAATATACCATCCAATTCAATGCCTTTAAGGAAATGATATTGTCGCTCGTTCGTACATATGGATTACCGTCTCCACGACATGATAAGATTCATTTCCACGTTCACCATCCATCAATGATTATAAAAATATATATTACTAATAAGTATGTAACGTATGACATAATAATTCAAATGGATATATATATATATATTTACTTACATATATCTTATTCACTTAGATCCGTTAAATACGATATGAAAATGGAAACAGTGTTTATGCGTACGTACGGACTACCGTCTCAATAAACGGTGTTTTTTATTTCATATATATGTCTATTATACATATTTATCTTATAAATATATATGATATATATGTCATGTTTTATATTCTTCAAGTACATAAATCTTGATCTTAGTGATACAATAAAGAGTAAAAAGTTAAAACACAGATGATAAAGAAAGCAATTATTACCCGAAATGTTAATTTAACATGTAAATTATTATTAAATGGGTAGTATAATGTAATAAATGAATCATGTATGATATCATAAATATTAATATAGTTTTGGTATACCTTAATAGCATGCTAATATCTTCATACTTGAGGTTAAATATACTCTCAACTAAAGGAAAGTGCAAGGTAAGGGGTTTTCATCTCACTTCTTATTCCCGTGAGATTCATACCATATTGCCACTATTACCTTTTGTATGGTGTATTTACTGACCCTACTTGTATTATTTGTGTAATACACTTTAATTTATGTGTATTTACAAATTAATTGTATGATACCTCTTTCATGTGGTGTATGTTTTTTTGGTTACCAAATTGGTAAGGGTTAATTTCACAATATCTTTATTATCCAAGGTTGTTTTTACGTAAGTATCTACTGGGACATATTTATTATCCATGTACATGTTTCATAAAAGAGTTTTCAAAGGGATTCTTTTTAAGGGGATTTTTACTAAAACATCATTTTAAATGTTTTAAATATTTATTCTTATAAATCGTTCTCATTAATGTCCATGCTTTCAAAATGGTTTTTAATGATTTATTTATGTGGACATGAATTTTTTTAAAATGTTAATTCCTTTCAAAAGTTTCAAATTTTTATCGGACACTTTGATTAAAAAAAATTAAATGTTTTCCTTTCAAAATTGTATGACTTTTAAATGTTTTCATGAAAAACATGTATTTCTCTCAGAGTTTTACAAATCATTTTCATCTATGTCAAAATCCTTTAATGGATTTTAAACTAGTTTTGAAGTTGATTTATCATGATACAAATCTTTCATATTATATTGAAGGTTTTGTGATATGTTTGACTATGGATGTATTATTCTTATACCATTCTTGGTTTATGGGTAAAGTATTTACATTTCGTATACTATTTTTAATACGAATGTTTATGTTATGTTTAAACCTTTTCATATGAGGAATTCATTAGACTTAGTATGTGCCGAGTGGACCCGCTATAGCTCCTTGATGCATCAGTAGGTCTCATTAGATAAACTAGTGTCTTGGCACAAGTCTTGACAAAATCTTATTTGTAGTCTTAGCACAAGGCCTTGACTATGCGGTTATGATAGTCTTGCATTATGCATTCCATCATTATGAAAGTGGTTTGTGATAATGCATATGATTATTATACTAGTAGAATATCCATCTGAATAAGTAAATGGAATTATTTAATTTTATTTTTTCCATATTATGCTGAAGTTCAAGTTTAAAAGGCATTTGTTTTAGTTATACATTGCCTTAAATGTTTATGCTTATATATGAAATTTCTCGCTGTATTTCTTACCCTTACTGTGCATTTGAGCTCACCCCTTCCTATGTTTTATTTTACCCAAGATTCCAAGAAGTGTATTGTGATTTATATGCAGGGTTAAGCCAAGGGAATAATGTCTTTCATAAAATATTATTTATTTTGTATTGTATGTCTTAAAGTTTCATGTTACATTCATGTATGTAATCTATTTTCCCATACTACTAAACTATTCACTCCTTTGGGACTTGATTCCTTGAAATCATTCCAATGTATTAAAATAATGCACCGACTCTGGGTAACTGGGGTCAGGGTGTTACAGTAAGAGTTTTTTGTAACTCAATTTTCATTCATTGAATTACGATCATTCCATTGAAGTTATTTCATATAAGTGGGGTGAATTATACACTTTGATTGTATTATGTGGTGTTCACTCGTTGTTTTTTAGGGATATACATTCTAATAATATAAATTATTTGAAAGATATGTATTAGTTCTTGAGACATATTCTTTTTGAAACCATACACTTTCATTCTTCAGATGGGTTATGCTCATGTTATCCCCATTATTTTCATGGGAAAAAGTATTTTAATTCCAATATAGATGATTTTTTGGAAAGTTGAAAATGTATTTCATAACCATGAAACTTCGTTCTATGGATGGTTTATGAACATGTTATCTATTTTATTGAAATGGGGAATGTATTACTATTTTTATATTATAATTCCAATACAGAAAATTATTATAAAGTTAACTATGTAATTTTTAACCATTCAAATTATTTCCTGAGACAGTTTATGATCATGTTATACCTTTAGTGACATGGAGAAAATATTTAAATTCTTAATGATTATTTGATTCTAACTTAGGTCGATTATTTATTGATATTTTGTATTCTTCATAATACTGATATATATATTTTTATTCCTCAAATTGTTCCATGGGGAATGGTATGAAATTTATTATTGACTCCTATGTTGAATATAATGAACTAATAAAGTTATGGACGGGACCTATAATTATATAGCCCCTAGATGTATCAACAGGTCTCATGAGACAAAATAGGTTTGGGTATTTAGTGAATTCCCTCACAATTCTTTAAGATGACTTGACTACAACCTTGATGAAAAGTAACGTGTCTTGGAAAATTCATTGATATAATGTTTTGATGTCTAGTATTATGAATTACATCATTATAACACCATCATTATAAATATCCATGTTTTCATTTATTATCATGGATATAGATACTCTTAGTTTCATGTTGTTTTTGGGTTCATGTTGTTTACCTATTTTTTTCAAAATATTTATGTCCTGTTTATACCAAGATTGATTGAATTATATTTTACCCTTGCTGAGTGTTTGATCCCACACCTTTCTTATGTTTTCATTCCCCATGTTATAAGGAAAATTAGTATATGTTTTTAAGGATGAAACATGAGGAAAAAATTATGAGAGATGTTAAATAATTTTTATGAATTAAGTAGTATCTTATATATAATATAAAAAAATTCACTGGTTTAGAAAGATATTGGATTTATTAGTTTCTGATGTGTCTTAATTATTTATAACTATAAACCTAAAATGATCTTTTGGAATGTAAGAGATGAAATAATCATATTTAATTTGTATTTATGGATGGTTATATCCATGGTTTTATCACAGGTATCAATGTGTGTATAAAAATTATGTGTCTATGAGCACTGGGTTAGGGTGTGTGGGTCTGGGTCATCACACAATCCTTGTGTGGAGAGATTAATTTTGACCCACTAAGGTTCCTTCTATGTGTGTGTGTGTTTTTGGTTTGTATACCCTCAATATAAATAAATATTATTATCATCATAATCATAATCATATTCATCATCATCATCATCATTATCATTATCATTATTATTATTATCATTAAAAATTGGCCCAAGCCAGGTTGGCTAGGGTCACTGATTTTCACCATCATATTTGGGGATCCAAATGAAGTCACCACATCATCCCCCTTCCCATAAAATGGGGGATGGATTAATTTTCCACATTTTCATGTGCACTCACAAAAGTGGTGGGAGATGATAGAACCTTGATCGATGGTAGGACTCGGTGACAGGGAAGTAGACTGTGGGATGTGGCATATGAAGTGAAGGAGAGACGCAACAGGGGGGCGCTCCACAAGTAGTTGGAACATGCATCGTTCACCGGTGATGAGCTAAGAAATTTAAAAAAAATCATTTTCATGGGCCTTATCATGTGCATTATTTTGACCAAAAACTTATTGGACTCTAGGTCATCTCTATTTGGACCTTTGATTCATTTCAAACTATAAAAAATTGTTATAGTGGTTTCTTTCAAATCTTAGTAGGGATGAATGAGGTTTGACTAACTTGTGTACTATGAAAAACTATAGTTTGACATATGTAATTCCTTCAAAAATGAATTATTGTTATTATTATATAATTTTGAGCATATCTAAGTGGATCGGAATTCCCCTCCAGAATTTGCACAGTTGGGGTTTAAACCCTAGCCATTCCCTAATTTGACCCCCTATTTTTGGGGGGTAGTTATTATTTTCCTTGTTCATTCAATGTGGATGTAAAGGGTAGGTGACACATGGGCCAGTCATTGACAGCCTCGGGAAAGTGTGTGTAATATATTAATTCATATGCATGTATGCAAGAGGAAACTAAATAATATAAACAAACATGCATATATATGCATGTTGGAATATCACATGCTAAATAGGATATCATGAATCTATGGGAATCAGTCACTATGTTCTATTGAGGCCACCACTACACCTGATCATGCCTACTATATCCAAACTTTAAATCTTGTCTTCTCATTCCATATGACCCCTCATGTACCCAAATACCTAGGATAGGGTGTCATTAAGGCATGAACACTAATCAAATATGAAAGGTAGGATCTAATTTCAACATCCTGGGCCACCCATTATCGCTGAAGAGAGTTCACCCATCAACTATCAACAACTACCTTATTACTCAAGGTGGGTCTATATATCACATTCCTATAACTTCATGATCATTTAAGGGCCCATCATAATCCCATGGACCAAAACACTCTCCCAAGGAGGTCTATGCCAGCATATTCTCACTTACGATGAGGCAATAATCCTGACCACTACCTTATCAACTCAATTTGGTCTTTTATATCATTCTAAAACTTAAATAAACCTTCTCACTCAGGTAGGTACATGTAAATACCATCTCACTCAAATTAATTATACTATCCATACCACTTCTTTATCAATCAATGTAAGGTCTGATATCACATCACAACTCTTGTCTTCTCAATCAATGTAGGTTTCAACGAACACCTTATCACTCAAGGTGAGGTGGGGCCTTGGAATCTATCATCCTTCATGTTGAGATTCATCTTCAATTACAATAACACACAAGAAATAAAAAATATGTCATTAAGTTCATTCTATAATCTCACCATCTCATTGAAAGGGAGATATTCACTCAAGACCTAGAACCATGCCTTGATTTACATCTCATCATCCATCTGGCCTAATAAGAAAATCATCTAAAGACTGACCCAGTCACATAATCATGCCATACTAGTCCTTTTACCATTATCATATCTCTTAGAAGGGAGTAAAATAGGTTCCTCCAACCTATCTTGGTCTCATCTCATTCCCTCCAATTCATATAGAACAACACCAAGAAGTTTTAACAACCTATACGTTCATCCTAACCCTATACTCAAGGCTTTTTACACATCCTCTTCTAATTATCACATCATATCCTGATTGTTCTAATTGAGTACCATTCCAATAAACATGCCCTATGGATCCTAAGAAATAACATTTCACGTCCTCAATGATGATCCCCTCCCACTCTAGGGACCTATCCCACATCTATCTTAAGAGATCTCTCAAATTCTTTGTATGATTGAAATCACTATTTGACACCCTACGTGTAGTCATAGAGGTATCATCCCTGTAAAGACCCATAAATTTCAAGGAAATTTTTTTCTTAATTTTCTTTGGAATTTTACAAGAACGCAGTTTCTGACGGAACCTGATTCCGAGGCCCGGTGTGCTCAGAATCATTTTTCGGAGTTTGGCTTGGGTACATTCAGTGAATGAACGAGCGGTTTTTTCTAACTTTTGAACCGGTGCTCGGAATCTAATTCTGAGGGCACCGATGGAATCGCAGCACCGGTATTTGCTTAGAAACGCCATTTCCGGAGTTTCATTTTCTTGGGTGTGGTTTTTAATTTTTGGGGTTAAGTTAAGAAAATAAAATAAAGTGGTGCGACAAATTTATTTTATTTTAGTTAAAGCCACTTAAGCTAAGTTAAAACGGATAGGGTGGAACCCAAAATATCCTTCCCTCTTGGTAGGATATTTTTGAGGTGGGGCCCACATGAGCCCCACCGTTTCTTTTCCTCTAAGTAACGCACCCGCGAAAACCCCTCTTTAATGAAAGTCAACTGGTGAGTTTTCTAAAACTCTTAACACTCCTATTAATTGGACAGTTAAGACGTTACCATTAATTCATCAAATTAATGGTTCCTTTCTTAAATTGTTTTTCAAATTTTTGGCATGTAAATAAAATAAGACCAACGCATGTCTTTCTTGAGGATTGCTCGTTGAGAGGATTTGGAGAAGACTCTAAGGCTTAAGATCTTCATCCTCCTTTGCGAAGAACGCGAAGAACGTCGAACCCTCGGAGATCGACGACACGACGCCCCCTTCCGCGACACAAACGATTCTCCTTCTGCGACGCTTCTTCCACGACGTTCTTCCCCGCAACAATCTCCGATCATCAACTGCTTGAGGTAGGAGATTACGGTCCTCTAATTCTTTGTGGATTTTATCCTCAACATGGGTTTAAACATGCAATTAAATTTGTCTGTTTTCTTTAACCCTCGGATATCGTTGACGCGACGCCGTGTACCGCGACGACACAACGTCCCCTTCTGCAACGCGACGATCCTCTTCTTCTGCGATGGTCAATCCCTCGAAGAACTCACGTCCGACGACAACGACGAGGTAGGGGTTTTGATTCTTTAAATCTTTGTGATTTATACCCGCGGCGTTGATTAAATAATTGTTGTGAGACTTTTAAAACCGCTAACACGGTGGGTGCGGACTAACGAACAAGTCTGAACCCACCGCTCCTTTCGTTCTTGGTGTGTGAAACGGCGGACGCTGACAAATCAAGCCGCACGGGCGATGCGAGGTCCTCGCAGTGAAGAACGGACCCCAGGAGGGCTTTTGGCGAAGACGGAAATGAATTCTGACCACCAAAACTCGTTCGGTGGTCCGCGGAGCAACCCGCAGGCGCGCCACGCTGGCACGGCGGTGCCGGCGGCGGGAGGCGGCGGTGCCCGGTGCACCACTGGGAAGAACCGCCGTGGCTGAAGCCGCGGCTGTGGGCCGGCCGTCCCGCGAACGCGCGGGACCGGCGAAGGAGGGACGCGGCCTTGCCGCGTCCGTTTGTGAGAGGCGGCCCCCCACGCGGGGTCGCGGAGCAATCAAGGGGGCGGCGCCCCCCTTGCACCTGCTCGGCCGTTATGGCCGAGCCGCCAGGTGACCGGGCCGCGCCAGCCAGGCCGGGCCGCGCCCATGCGGGACGGACCTGGACCCGGGTCGGGTCGACCCGGTTCGGGCCGACCTAGGGGGTCTCGGGCCGGGTCGGTCCGGGCCCGAAACCCCAACCTCCGGACCTTTTCGGACTTTTTCCCATATCTTCGGTTGCGGACCTCCGATCGACGCACCATCAGCAGCGATGCGATCCTTGGATCGAGACGGTCGTTTCGTTATATCACACTCAATGTTTCAGAGTACTTTGGTTTTGTTCGGGTTGGTTCGTACACGAAACCAACCGGGGCCTTGGAGCGGAAACGCTCATATCTTGAGCTACGGACGTCTGATTGATGTGTCGTCAGATTTGTTGGATTCCTATAAGTAAGAAGGATCTTTTGGCATACTCCACCTGAGGTTTGGACGCAGCTGGAGTACGGTCAGGTTGGTTTTGACTTAAAAAAACAATCGGGCCCCTGGGACGAAAAAGCCAATAACTCTCAAACCGAGCGTCCGATTGACGTGCCGTCTGCGACGTTGAGTTCCTGTTGATGATACAGAACTTTTTGATACATCAACTCTGGAAAATTTGTCAGTTTATGTATCAGCCTCTCGGATCGGGGAGCGGACCCTCCCGAATGAGCTTTCTGTGTGTGGGAACCCTAGAGCTGGGTGTGACTGCAACGACGACGACTGTGCAGAGATCCTCAGTGGATTCGACAGCGACGACTACAACACTCAACGATCCTTTTTGGATCAGTGCTACCGATCATGTGTGGGTCTGATCCTGTGTGGGTCAGCGCTCAGCGGTCTTGTGTGGGCCAGCGCCTACAGATTCTGTGTGAGTCTGATCCTGTGTGGGTCTTTGCGGGGGTTAGTTACCTATTGATCCTTTGTCGGTCAGATCCTTTGTGGGTCATTGAGGGGGTTAGTTACCTATCGATTCTTTGTGGGTCAGATCCTTTGTGGGTCATTGCGGGGGTTAGTACCTATCGATCCTTTGTGGGTCCGACGACTTAGATGATTCAGTGGAAATATCTGATAATCTCTATCGTCATACAAAGAAGTATTCCTATGTGAGTTGAATCGTGTTTTGCTTTCCTTTGTGGATTGTGTTGTGCTATCCTGTGTGGATTACGTTTTTCTTTTCTGTGTGGACTGGGTTGTACTTGGGATCGGATGTTGGAGCCGAACAAGAATTGATGACTTAGGTATATGTATGGTCATATACCTAAGCAGTGTCAGATGTTACTTCGTGATTGTATCTTTCCTTTGTGGATTATCCTTTGTGGATTCTTGGAGACCTTCGGGGGTATCAGGGTCCCTACTGAGTAGATTATACTCACCCATGCATGGGCTATGCCCGCACTACGTTGTGTTGGTTGCAGATGACAGACAGTGCTGATCGTGGTTGAGGCTTGCGGAGCAGGACGGTACCTGGAGGTGGACCACTGGGCGGGACGTACTCGGAGCGGTCGGCTGGACCCGAGGAGCAGTGGAGGCTATCTGTACCCACCCTTCAGGTGGGATTTTCAGTGGATAGCTCAACTTTTAGACTTTACTTTTCAGTTGTTGTTTTCCCTTCCAGTTGTAATTTACTTTTAGTTTGGGTTTGTATACTGGCCAACTTGCTTTTCCGCACTTACTGTTGTACTCAGTTTTTACTTAGTGTTTACTTCTGCCTGCTTGCTCTGTGGTTTTTGTGGTTTACATTACAAAGGCAATGTCTTCCCTTTTTACTAGGATTTACGCTTTGGTGCTAGTCGCCAGCCCCTGGCCTATGGAAGGTGGGATTGGGGTAGTCACGGAACAGGCCCCGAGGACGGGTCGTGACAAATTGGTATCAGAGGAGTTCGGTTCTACCGCAGAACATGGGACACTAATCATTTTCTATGTGAAGCAATATTGTTAAGCATATTGGGTGTGTTTATCAGTCCAGGGAGTCCAGTGTATGTGCGGCGGCCGACGTATCCTTACACCAGGACCCTGACTTCTGATTTCCTACTTAATGCACGAAAACATTGATTGCATGTGTGTTTCAAGTTTTCTTTAAGATTACATTATGTCATCTCACCAGGTATACTGTTTTGATCGTGGCGCACCTGTTTCTTTTCAAGATGGCCCCACAATGGCAGCCAGCTAGGGTTCCGAGAGTTGAGCGTGACGACAGCCCACCGAGCGAAGAGGCCTCGGTACAGGGCCCTTTGACATCTGAGGCACCGGCGGTACCTCTACCCGCCGATCCACCGATGCTTCCAGCCCTAGCCGCTGACGATGCATGTCGCCTTAGTTCACTGCATGAGTTCCAGCACCAGCGACCGCCTAGGTTCCACGGGGAGACAGACCCCCAGGCAGCCATGGACTGGCTGGAGGTAGTGGTACGAGTTTTCCGGTTAGTGAGGACACCAGCAGACCTCATGGTGATCCTCGCAGTGAGCATACTGCATGCGGGAGTGGGCCGATGGTGGAGCATGATGCTCCAGGTGCACGATGAGGCATCTCTTCTCTGGACGGACTTTGAGAGCCTCATAATCTCAGAGTTCATCCCAACCACCCTTCGTGCGGTGTGCATCCAGGAGCTTCTTCAGCTGCGGCAGGGCAACTTGACTGTCGCCCAGTACTCAGTGATATTTACCGATCTGTCGCGCTACTCGATAGACATGGTACGGGACCAATTCTTCCGGGCCCGGACCTTTGAACAGGGTTTGAGACATGAGATCAGGTAATCGCCGATCTCCCTTATCATTCTGACCCAGGTAGGAGTACTGGAGCGAGCCCTTTTGATCGAGATCTTCCTTGCTGAGTCTACACCAGCAGCGAGACCTACCGCGGGGCGGCACGTATCAGAGTATTCTGCGGCAGGTAGTCGACGGATGACTCAGGGGTCCAGGAAGACCAGACCCTCACGCAGACGACCTCAAGACACTGGCTCAGTAGTGCGGGGCACACAGCGTGGAGCCAGTCTTTCGAGAGGCAGGCAGTGCTACATATGCAGCGGGCAGGGCCACATGGCTCGTGACTGCCCGACCCACCGTGCCGAGGAGCAGCAGACGGTTGAGGGGCCACCCAAGCAGAGGCAGAGGGTTGACTGTGGTTGTCCGCAGGGAGGAGGTAGACGAGGCAGAGGAGCTGGTCGAGCAGCAGGTGGTGGGGGACGCTTTGAGGCTCTACCACCACCACCACAAGGAGGTCCACCCCGACCACAGGGAGCTGACGGGCAGAAACAGACACAGCTCCAGGCAGCGGAGGCCTACGACCACGGCGCACCCGAGATGATTCGAGGTACTATCTGTGTCTATTCCACCCTTGATGTAGTTCTTATAGACACAGGAGCGAGTCACTCTTTCATTGCTGCTGCCCTTGTTCGGATCTCAGAGTTTCTGACAGAGCCGTTGGCTCGATCCTTACGGCTAGAGACTCCTACGGGAGCAGACTCAACGATTACACACTGGTGCCGACAGTGTGAGCTTACTCTAGGAGGCGAGAGCTTCGGCTGGGATCTTCTTGTAGCGGCGTCGAGGCCTTACGACGTCATCTTGGGCATGGATTGGTTATCTACAGTCCATGCTAAGATTGACTGTATTTGGCCCAAGGTGCGATGTGTACGCACCGACGGGAGCAGGTTCACCTTCATCGATGAGAAGGGAGCCTTCGTAGCATAGGATGGAATCTCGCAGAGGATAGGACATCCCATCACTCACCATTTGGCTAGCCTCATCCTAGGAGCAGTTGACATGGAGAGTCCTAGTTTTCCTATAGTGGTGGATCAGTATGCGGATGTCTTTCCCGATAACATCCCAGGACTACCTCCTCACGGAGAGGTAGACTTTTATATTGATCTGTACCCCGGGAGAGCCCCGATATCCACTCTATCATATCGTAAGTCCCCCACCAAGCTTTGAGAGCTACAAGTATAGTTGGAGGACTTACAGGGAAAGGGATTCATCCGACCCGGTGTTTCACCCTGGGCTTCCCCGATATTGTTCGCCAAGAAGGCGGACGGGAGCTTGCGACTTTGTGTTAACTATCGTCGCCTGAACCAGGTGACAGTGAGGAACAAGTATCCTCTTCCAAGGATTGATGACCTCTTCGATCAGCTCAAGGGAGCACGGTGGTTCTCGAAGCTAGACCTCAGGTCAGGCTATCATTAGCACAGAGTTCGGGATGAGGATGTGCAGAAGACGGCCTTCAGATGTCGGTATGGCCACTATGAGTTATTCGTTATGCCTTTCGGCATAACCAATGCTCCGACAGAGTTCATGGGCCTCATGAACAGGATCTTTCAGCCATACCTCGATCGATTTTTCTTGGTCTTCATCGACGACATTTTGATATACTCGACGACTGAGGAGGATCACGCCTACCACTTGCGAGTTGTACTGGACACACTCCGAGATCACCAGCTTTATGGAAAGCTCTAAAAGTGTCAGTTCTGGATACGCGAGGTCCACTTCATGGGGCAATTCATCTCTAAGGTGGGAGTTGCGGTGGATCCTGTGAAGATCGAGGTAGTGCTCGCTTGGGAGCCACCCAGGAGCATGACAGAGGTGCGGAGTTTCTTGGGGCTAGCTGGATACTACCGGAGATTTGTTCCAGACTTCTCCAGAGTTGTGGCACCACTCTCAGCTCTTATGAAGAAGGGTAAACCCTTTGTGTCATTAGACAGATGTCATAAGAGCTTCCAGGAGCTGAGGCAGATATTGACCAGCGCACCTATCTTGAGGTTGCTGGAGGAGGGAGTAGGGTACGTAGTTTACTGCGATGCATCAGGGACCAGACTCGGATGTGTCCTGATGTAGGAGCAGGCAGTGATCACCTATGGATCACTTCAGTTGAGGCCGCATGAGTATAACTACGCTACCCATGACCTAGAGTTAGCAGCAGTGGTCTTCGCTCTGAAGACATGGCGACACTACCTGATGGGTGAGCACTTTACAGTCTTTTCTGACCATCAGAGTCTCAGGTACATCTTTTCCTAGAAGGACTTGAACCTGAGACAGCGTAGATGGCTCGAGTTCCTCCAGGACTATAACTTTGAGATAGTTTATACTCCTAGGAAGGGGAACGTGGTAGTCGATGCTCTCAGCAGGAGGACGGGCATTCAGCTACTTGAGGAGGCAACGGAGCAGCTAGCTGCCTTGCAGATATCCTTCGTGGATAGAGATGGGGCATCCTTCCTTCAGTCTCTCACAGTCTCTCCTCCACTACTACAGTGGGTCAGAGAGGCACAGCGTGGGGACGCTGACTGTGAGACACGGCGTGCATAGATATCCTCAGGTCAGGCACCTGATGGATTCTCCCTTGGAGCAGAGAACAACGTCCTTTTCAGAGGACATGCCTTGGTACCAATTGCTTTATGAGAGGAGGTGCTGAGAGAGTTTCACACTTCTCCTTTGGAGGTACATCCTGGAGTGGCGAAGATGTACCGGGATCTCAGACGACAGCACTGGTGGCCAGGCATGAAGAAGGCTGTGGTAGAGTTCATTTCTCGATGCCTCACCTGCCAATAGGTGAAGGCAGAGCATCAGGTACCAGCAGGCTTGGTACAGCCCTTGGAGGTCCCGGAGTGGAAGTGGGACGGAATATCTATGGACTTCGTGACTGGACTTCCACGCACTTCTAGAGGTCACGAATCCATTTGGGTGATTGTTGACCGACTCACCAAGTCGGCTCACTTCTTACCCATCAGATAGCAGGGCTCAGTGGAGAGCTTGGGACGTATCTATGTTCAAGAGATTGTACGGCTTCACGGTGTACCATCATCCATCGTCTCCGATCGAGATGCTCGTTTTACTTCCCGGCTTTGGAAGGGGTTTCAGGAGGCGTTCGGGACGCAGCTACGTATGAGCACCGCCATTCACCCTCAGACAGATGGTCAAATGGAGAGGACCATTCAGACTCTCGAGGACATGCTCCACGCATGTGTTCTCGACTTTGGCCGTAGCTGGGAGGACCACCTACCCTTGGTGGAGTTTGAGTACAACAACAGCTACCACTCCACCATCGGGATGGCACCATACGAGGCATTGTACGGCCGACCTTGCAGATCTCCTTTGTGCTGGACAGACCCTGGGGAGTCAGCACTTGTGGGACCAGAGATGGTCTGGGCCACGACAGAGAAGGTCCAGGTCATCCAGGAGTGGATGAGGACAGCTCAGAGCCGTCAAAAGTCTTATGCTGACAGGAGGTGGAGGCCACTAGAGTTTGAGGATGGTGACCACGTCTCCTTGCGGGTCTCACCTCGACGTGGTTTACGGAGATTTGGCCGAGGCGGCAAGTTATCTTCGCGCTTCATCGGACCCTTCCAGGTCCTCAGCAGGATTGGCGAGGTGGCTTATCGCCTGGCTCTACCACCTCAGTTGCACCGGGTACACGATGTCTTCCACGTATCTCAGCTGAGGAGATACTTGCACGACCTGATGCATATCATTGACCATGGGGAGCTAGACGTTGATGATGGGGTGACTTTTTTGGAGGTCCTGGTGGAGATTGAGGATCGACAGGAGCGGGTCCTACGTGGACGGTCGATTCCTCTTGTGTGCATCAGATGGCAGCACGAGAACCTCCAAGAGAGCACCTGGGAGCGGGAGGCTCAGATGCGTGCTCAGTACCCACATTTGCTTCCCTAGTTTATTATGTATCTTTATGGGGACGTAAAGCCCTGAGGTGGGAGTGATGTAAAGACCCGTAAATTTCATGGAAATTTTTTTCTTAATTTTCTTTGGAATTTTACAAGAACGCAGTTTCTGACGGCACCTGATTCCGAGGCCCAGTGTGTCCGGAATCATTTTCCGAAGTTTGGCTCGGGTACGTTCAGTGAATGAACGAGCGGGTTTTTCTAACTTTTGAACCGGAGCTCGGAATCGAATTCTGAGGGCACCGATGGAATCTCGACGCCAGTATTTTCTTAGAAACGCCATTTCCGGAGTTGCGTTTTCTTGGGTGTGGTTTTTAATTTTTTGCGTTAAGTTAAGAAAATAAAATAAAGTGGTGCGACAACTTTATTTTATTTCACTTAAAGCCACTTAAAACCACTTAAGCAAAGTTGAAATGGATAGGTTGGAACCCAAAATATCATACCCTCTGGGTAGGATATTTGTGAGGTGGGGCCCGCACGAGCCCCACCATTTCTTTTCCTCTAAGTAACACACCCGCGAAAACTCCTCTTTAATGAAAGTCAACTGGTGTGTTTTCTAAAACTCTTAACACTCCTATTAATTGGACAGTTAAGACGTTACCATTAATTCACCGAATTAATGGTTCGTTTCTTAACTTTTTTTTCAAATTTTTGGCATGTAAATAAAATAAGACCAACGCATGTCTTTCTTGAGTATTGCTCGTTGAGAGGATTTGGAGAAGACTCTAAGGCATGAGATCTTCATCCTCCTTCGCGAAGAACGTGAAGAACATGAAGAACGCGAAGAACACGAAGAATGTCGAACCCTAGGAGATCGACGACACGACGCCCCCTTCCGCGACGCCGACAATTCTCCTTCTGTGACGCTTCTTCCGCAACGATCTTCCCCATAACAATCTCTGATCATCAACTGCTTGAGGTAGGAGATTACGGTCCTCTAATTCTTTGTGGATTTTATCCTCAACATGGGTATAAACGTGCAATTAAATCTATTTGTTTTATTTAACCCTCGGAGATCGTCGACGCGACGTCGTGTACTGCGACGACGCAACGCCCCCTTCCGCGACGCGACGATCCTCTTCTTCCACGACGGTCAATCCCGTGAAGAACTCACGTCCGACGACAACGACGAGGTAGGGGTTTTGATTCTTTAAATATTTGTTATTTATACCCGCGGCATTGATTAAATAATTGTTGTGAGACTTTTAAAACCGCTAACGCGGTGGGTTCGGACTAACGAACAAGTCCGAACCCACCGCTCCTTTTGTTCTTGGTGTGCGAAACGGCGGACACCGACAAAGAAAGCCGCACGGGTGATGCGAGGTCCTCGCAGTGAAGAACGGACCCCGGGAGGGCTTTTGGCGAAGATGGAAAGGAATTCTGACCACCGGAACTCGTCCGGTGGTCCACGGAGCAACCCACCGGCGCGCCACGCTGGCATGGCGGCGCTGGCGGCAGGAGGTGGCGGCGCCCGGCGCGCCGCCGGGAAGAACCGCGGCGGCTGAAGCCACGGCGGCGGGACGGCCGTCCCGCGACCGCGTGGGACCAGTGAAGGAGGGATGTGGCCTTTCCGCGTCCGTTGGCGAGAGGTGGCCCCCCACATAGGGCCGCGGAGTAATCAAGGGGGCGGCGCCCCCCTTGCACCCGCTCGGCCGTTACGGCCGAGCCGCCAGGCGACTGGGCCGCGCCCAGGCCGGGCCGGGCCGCACCAGCCGGGCCGGGCCGCACCATCCGGGCCGGGCCACGTCCAAGCGGGACGAACCCAGACCCGGGTCGGGTTGAACCGGTTCGGGCCGACCCAGGGGGTCTCGGGCTGGGTCGGTCCGGGCCCGAAACCCCAACCTCCGAACATTTTTGTACTTTTGCCCATATCTTGGGTTGCGGACCTCTGATCGACGCACCGTCAGCGGTGATGTGATCCTTGTATTGAGAAAGTCGTTTTGGTATATCACACTCAAGGTTTCAGAGTACTTTGGGTTTGGCCGGGTTGGTTCGTACACGAAACCAACCGGGCTCTCGGAGTAGAAACGCTCATATCTTGAGCTACGGACGTCCGATTGATGTGTCGTCGACTTTGTTGGATTCCTATAAGTGATACGGATCTTTTGGAATACTTCGCCCGAGGTTTGGACGTAGGTGGAGTACGGTCGGGTTGGTTTTGACTTAGAAACCAACCGGGCCCCTGGGACGAAAAGGCCAATAACTCTCAGACCGGACGTCTGATTGACGCGCCGTCTGTGACATTGAGTTCCTGTTGATGATATGGAACTTTTGGATACATCAAATCTGGACTATGTTTCAGTTGATGTATCAGCCTCTCATCTCATGGAGAAGACCCTCCCGAACGAGCTTGCAGTGTGTGGAAACCATAGATCTGGCTGCGACTGCGACGACGACGACTGTGAAGAGATCCTCAGTGGATTCGATGGCGACGACTACAACACTCAGCGATCCTTTGTGGATCAGTGCTACCGATCCTGTGTGGGTCTGATCCTGTGTGGGTCAGTGCTCAGTAGTCCTATGTGGGCCAGCGCCTACAGATCCTATGTGGGTCTGATCCTGTGTGGGTCTTTGCGGGGGTTAGTTACCTATCGATCCTTTGTGGGTCAGATCCTTTGTGGGTCATTACAGGGGTTAGTTACCTATCGATCCTTTGTGGGTCAGATCCTTTGTGGTTCATTGCGGGGGTTAGTACCTATCGATCTTTTGTGGGTCTGACGACTTAGATGATTCAGTGGAAATATCTGATAATCTCTATCTTCATACAAAGAAGTATTCCTGTGTGAGTTGAATCCTGTTTTGCTTTCCTTTGTGGATTGTGTTGTGCTATCCTGTGTGGATTACGTTTTGCTTTCCTGTGTGGATTGGGTTATACTTGGGCTCGGATGTTGGATCCGAACAAGAATTGATGACTTAGGTATATGTATGGGCATATACCTAAGAAGTGTCGTATGTTACTTTGTGATTGTATCTTTCCTTTGTGGATTATCCTTTGTGGATTCTGGGAGACCTTCGGGGGTCTCGGGTCCCTACTGAGTAGCTTATACTCACCCCTGCACGGGCTATGCCCGCACTAAGTTGTGTTGTTTGAAGACAACGGATAGCGCTGATCGTGGTTGAGGCTTGCGGAGCAGGACGGTACCTGGAGGTGGACCATTGGGTGGGACATACTCGGAGCGGTTGGCTGGACCTGAGGAGCAGTGGAGTCTATCTGTACCCACCCTTCAGGTGGGATTTTCAGAGGATAGCTCGACATTGCGTCTTTACTTTTTATTTTTTGTTTTCCCTTCCAGTTGTACTTTACTTTCAGTTTGGGTTTGTATACTGGCCCACTTGCTTTTCCTCACTTACTGTTGTACTCAGTTTTTACTTAGTGTTTACTTCTTCTTGCTTGCTCTGTGGTGTTTGTGGTTTACATTACAAAGGAAATGTCTTCCCTTTTTACCGGGATTTACGCCTTGGTCCTAGTCACCAACCCCTATACTATGGAAGGCGGGCTTGGGGTAGTCACGGCATGGGCCCCGAGGACGGGTCATGACAATCCCACTCATGGAACTTTCCAAGAGTCCACTCTATCCTAGAGAGGGTGGTCCTCATCATATGTGAGATATAAAACTGTCTCAACAACCACCACTATAACTAATTCTCTCATTCCTACCCAAATAGACAAAGGGAACCAATCTAGGATACATGAATTACATATCTTATTTTGACACCTACTCGAGTTCTCTTAATAACTTAACTGGAGCATTCTTTGCTTGGAAACATAGTAATTAAGAAACCTTAAAATACCCAAAGTGATACATATCACATCTTAAAACTCAATAAGGCTCAATGCCACCCTTAATCATTTCCTAGGCCACTCTCAATCCCTAACCATTTACCTGGTCCCATTTAAACATGAATTCATGCACACTCAAGCATAGATAAGTATATGGTTTTGAATTAAATAGCAAATTTAACTCCAACAAAGACTTACCATCCCCACAATGCTTCTTTCAAACCTAGTCATGTTCTTTCATGATTTGTCTAAGCTTGAACCACCACCTAAGCTCCTATATCAAAAAAAAATCCATACAATTATTTATAAAAATGTATAATTAATTATAAAAAATAATCTAAAGAATAAAAATCACTAAAAAACACATCATGCATAGCCACATCAATGATACCACATGAAACCACTTGTGTTCATCCTTCTAATATATCCTCTATTCAAGACATGAAAAATATCCATCATTATAACCTAATTACATCATGATTTGTTAATATTTCCACTATACACCACCTAAAATCACAATAAATCAAAGGATAGTTAAGGGAAACAAAAATGAATGATAATTGAAGAATAAATATATCTCAAACGAATATATAATTTCCTAAAAACCACACCTCTACAATGGGGTTAAATGGGGAGAAAGGATCAGAATAACTATCCAAATATCCCTCTCTCATCCTAAAACATGATTATGTGTGAATGATAAATAACCAATAAATCCATTGTAAAAAACACCCCAAGTGTCTAATCACATTATGACTCCTCCACACTAAGGCCCTGTCGTGGAATGACCCTCCTAAGTAATAATGAAACCACCCTCAGGTATAGGACCCCGTCTATATAGAAGCACTATCAAGGTGTGAACCTATATGGACTGGGTGTTACCACCCACATGCATATGTCCCAATCACCAACCTACATTCATCATGGTGAAACTTCCCCAATCAAAGGGCTAGATCCCCTACCACACATCATCATGTTATGACTCCTATAGGTCATGGAACAATGTTCCCTTTCTAGAAGATCCCTCTTCCCTCAAGTTTATATCCTTCCCTCTCAAATTACAGACTTTGAAACTATTTCCAGGAAACCCCTCATGACAGACCATCACAACATTGCCTAAGTGGTCGTGGTGCGGCTTGTTACCTACAGCAAAACCTTGCAATGGTGGTCACTCCAACAATGCTTTGACATTCACCCGAAACACCAATTAGGCCTCAATACACATCCAAAACATCTACTATAGTTAATATGATACTCATTATTCCAATCTAAGTCCCAATTCTCCATATATCCTCTACTTTGAGACCAAAAATTGAAATTTCCTTTGAATTTTTTAACATGTAATGGTGATAGTCAATTTAATCCCCCCACAATAACATTTCAAATCATCAAGAACCTATATTGGTCCCCCATAAATTATTCCAAACCCACCTCATCCATAAATTCACAACTAAATAATTGAGTTTTATCTCTTAAAACCAAACAAGTTTCCATTGGCAAACTCTAAACATAAAGGATCACTATACACCAACAACTAAGCTAGCCACTCATCACACTCAGAAACATCAAGATGGTGTTTAACCAGTCCTGTCTGTCCTGATCACTTAGGCATCATCAAATGATTCACATCTTATCTTATATTTCTCCCCTATATATAAATCTTCTAAAAATTCCAATTATAATTCATGTTCCTCCCGATTATAGTAATCATTTATCAAAAACACACCTCCAATGATGTAAAAATGTTCTTGATGCATTTTTCACCTCATTGTACCCAATTACATGAAAAATCTAAATTATCATCCTCTGGTTCACTTTCCCCAAAATTCTTAGTCACACCCCCCAACAAACCATCACATCCCTAATCACAATGGCTTAACTCTGGGAGGCCTAATAGAATCATCTAAATAATGACACCAAATTCCATACCCAACACATTGTGTAACTCCAGATTTGGGTCCTCAACCACCAAAATTCACTATCTCACTCCACCCATGGGAATCAATTTTTATCCATTTTTAACCATGCTTATATCACATCCAATCCATCCAAAGTCCAATTCCAACAACTGAAATCCATCTCAAATCACATATAAATCTCAAATATGGTATTTACCATGGAATTAAATAAATTAGTTCCTTCTTTAAAATGAAATCCCAGAACTAACTCGACTATCCACAATCGATCTCACCACATTCATGACACATCCAACATTAAGTATATACCTCCACAAATGATTTTTTTCCCCACCCAAAGAACATCCTTATCATCACCCTACTAAACCGAAACACTCACTCTCCAAATCCCATAATCCTTCCATTATTGAATATAATGACTAAAAACAGCCACCCCACTCATACTTGAGAGAGAACATGAAAAACCCATCATTACTTATTCCTGACACATTAAGAACATAAACATTATCATACAATGAAATTAATTTGTAATGAATTTCAATCCCTCTAACATCTAATGGTACACTCCCCCACTATATATCTTCCATTACACTACTCCTTGAGTAAAATTTATAATATATTACAATATCGCAACTATGTTTCTCCCCACAATTCATGCTCAAAAATCATGGAAACCCATTTCATGGAATAATCTCAAACCATACCAAGGTAACCCTGATCTATCTATAATGTCTCTTAACACCCAAGTTAAACAAATCTCATTCACATAAAAAACCACAAACTACTATTCCTCCATGAATCTCATAAATTCCATAATTCCTTAACATGAACATGATTTATTAAAGATTCATGACCCAAACAGGCACTACACATAAAAATTTCACACTTTCCCTCATGCATCAAGTGTTTTTTTGAAAATACATATCAACCCTCATTGTCCTTTTCCTAGGTAGTGAGAACATCTTGAAGAACCCTAAAAATGGTTTTTATCCACTATCCACCTTGATATCCTATAAACTGAGAAGGTGTAAACTCTCATATCCCATAATTTGTGTCTAATAAAACCTATGATCACATACCACAACCAATAACCATTCCCTATAGCATGCTAGTCTCATCTAGAAAAAGAAAACTCCGTGATTCCTTTCTATCCAACTTGAGGTATTTCACTAATTTCAAGTCACACCACACGATCACCCACACCTTGGGAATCATTCCATGAGTGTCTACACACTATCACACTCATTCAAAAATAATCTACACATAATCTATCTATCAGGGATCCCACCATCTAGGATCAACATCCACTATCTCATCCAGAACCACACATAACATAAGAAGGATAGGTATCCAACAAATCTATCATCCCAAAACCAAACCTTGATATTAGATTCATTCTAAAAACTTTATATATAGAAAGACCAAGGAATTACACATGCCTTTATCTATCTCTCATAGGGTTTTCCACACCCTTATGGAAACTAGTTTCTATCCTCAAATCATATCATAGGAATACCTCACTTGCACTGACTTGAAAAGATTTACTCTTAATCCCTTTCACAAGGTAATATATAGTTATCACTAGATAACATTTGGTTATAAGATCCACATAACCTATTGTCAGATAAAATACCATGGTTCGACTTACTTGATTTCTTCTAAAACGTTATATAAGAAAATTCCATATAAGTTGTTATTAACACTTTAAACAAATTATCCCCTTTCCATAGTGAAATTAATCACATAAAATCATATACATGTCTTATTAATATTATATTTAAAATTTCATTAATGTATATAGGTCTTTTGAAATGAAATTACAAGAATAAAACCATAAATATAAATCTCGAATGCACACATCAAAAATGAATAAATATCACAATTGTGACATCAAAACTCAAGACCATCAATCACTTAACCATGGTAACCTAGACATTCAACCAAAAAGGTGTTCATGACTCAAAATTTCATGTTCCATGACTAGATCTAACATATACTTATTCTATGTATATAATATCTCAAATAGTAACACAAAAATCGATTTCATGAAACCATTTTTCCATGCCTTGACTTGTGACCACTCATCAGTGTCCCGGTTAGTGATGTAACATGGACTCAATCATGACTCTTTATAAAATAGGGGAAAATAACTAGTGAATAGGGACTAAAAATATATTGGGAAGACTATTTTCTAAAATCAGGGAAAACAATTTGTTAAAATAACTAAAAACCATTCAATATCATAAATTAGAGTTTTTATAATTCCTAAACAATGTTATGCCAACTGAATGTGGAATCCTGCGGTCATTCATAACAACTAATTACCCATATGTCCAAAAAAATTAAAAAAAAAATATAGGTATGATCATCTATAATATTCAAGCCTCAATAACCGAGTATTTAAATCCCCATCAACCATATCAAACCTAATCCATAGCACAATTGATTCTCAACTTAAAAGCATACACAAGGTTCATATATGCACCAAAGTTCTCATGAAGGTCATGATAAATAAATCTTAGTTGGTTATGACTATGTCCCCCTAATATATTCTATAATATATAACTATACATGAGTAAAAAATATGTGAACCACGTGAACATTGTAATGTCATGTTTTAGACAAACCAAAATGACTCCATGTGAATTGTTTCACCATGTGCTAACCAAACCACCATGAATCCATGTGCATCTATTCACAATGAACTGAACAGGAAACACCAACACCTAACCTTACCTTCATTGAATAGATATTTAATATATTCATCTCATTCCATATAACCCAACTCATACCTAAAGAATTAGTGTAAGGTGTCACCAAGTCCTTTCCACAACTAGAATTTGCAGGGAAAGGTCATATATCTAGGTCCTAGACTATCCATTATCAAACAAGGTAGGTCACGTGTCTTGTCCCGAACCATCCCTTATCACTCAATGTAGTTCTCCCATCAAGTCATGACCATTGCATTATCACTCAAGGTATGACCCTATAGCAAATCCTGACCATTATCTTATCACATAAGCTAGGGTCCATCATCAACTCGTAAACCAACAATATCACTTAAAAAATTCCTTCCAAAAATATTCTCACCCAAGATGAGGATATTATCCAAAACACTACATTATCAATCAAGGTAGGGTTTGATATAATTCAATAAACCGATCCAACCTTCTCACTCAAGTAGGTCAATGCCAATATATTCTAACACAAGGTAAGTCCACTAACCTAATCAATACATTATCACTCATTGTAGTGTCCAATATCACATCCCAAACACATCTTTCACTATAGTGACCCTATCCTTTTACAAATATCATTACATGATTTTAAGAATAAATAAACATCAAATTACAATATTGGGATCATAAGGTCTAGTGTCTTGGATAAATATGTACATCAATCTAAAAACATGGGACTAAGAAATATTTATTTATTTAATCTTAAAAAAGATATATGAACTTCCATTGTGATCAAACATCTCCATAGGCTAAATAAGGATAACATAAACAAATGGGATGAGTTAGAAAGCCTAGTAAGGTAATACACATAGCAATAAATCTTTAGAACATAGGTTAGAAGTCATGCCATAATGATATAAAAAATGAATGGGAGAAGATTGATCATATCGAACCATAACTTACAAAAAATGAGATCATATAATCATAGAATTATAGTAATGTGGAACCAACATAAAACATGACTTTAGAATGAGTCAAGGATCATTGAAAATATAGGATGATTATTCAAGGCTAACCGCTAATACCGTTGCACATGCAACACGAGTCAAGGCTTACCGCCAAGACCGATGCACACAACATCTCATGGGATTAACATTAAACAATGAATTGTTCCCCTATCTGGGAACACCCATCTAAAAATTTTTATGAATATGTTTTACACATAATAAATCATACATAATCAATCAAACATAAACATAAGGGTACACATTGAAATGAATGGGTATCATAATCATGTCATAAAGCATAATAAATGGGTGTAACATACAAGTTTCCATGAAAAAAATGAATAAACAATTACATGTAAATTCTAAAGTTAAAATATGAATATATCTTGTTAACTGATTTAAAATAGAATTGATAACATGTATGGAGTGTACTTAAGAAATTTTAGCATAAAAACAATTTAGTGCGGTTTTAAAAAAAATACTAAATAGAATATAATATAGAAAAGGGAATGATATTTTACATAAAACAATAAGTGATCTAAGATGTTTTTCATAATAAAAAGACTAATTTTATAATAAAAAAATTGGATTAAAATATATGAGATATTTTACATGAAATTGGGTAAAATTTTGGTAAGCACCCTTAAAACGGGATTACTTATCAGGAAGAATTGAGAAGGGAACCACTTAAAAATATTTAAACACTTAAAAGAGAATGATGAATGGATATTGATATATGAGTTTGGAACATATATATATAATTTATAATATGTACATAAAAAGATAAGATAACTTCATTTGGGTAAAATAAAGATAGAGCAACCCGAACGAATAATGGAGGATCAAAAATCCTTTACTTTAAGTCTAAAGGTGTTCTTCACTTGATATTAATGTCCTAGATAATCAAATCAGATTCATTAATTAATAATTATAAAACCTATTAATCATATAATTGATTTATTATAACAATATTAAGCTCACTAATATCCTTTTTTATGAGTTAAGAGGTTCAGTTTCATTGATTGGAAGTGTTTTTTCCTTGGTTTTCATGATTGGTTTACTTATATAAGTGTACGGATAAAAATGTAAGATGAGGATGGTTGTATAGAATTGAATTTATATGTTATTATATAACATCTATAATATTAAATAGTTTTAAAATTCATTTTTTTATTTTTATTTAGGATGAATCCTTATATAAAATATTAATGGTAGCTATTAGTGTTAATTGGTGGTTTTTTATCACAATGAACTCCTTCTGTTTTATAAATTAATACAATTTGTAAAAAATGATTATAGAACATTAAATAAGGTATATTACATAAATTATAATATATCTTGACCATAAAAATGGTTTCATGACCAGAATTGAATATGGTAATAGAAATTCAAAATCTGTTGTCCTTGAATGTGATAAATTAACACATCTCAGATGATTTTTTATTTCATGTATAAAAGGAGGGAATAGAGAGAAGAAGATAAAATATTCCAAAAGCAAGATAAAATTAAATTATATATGAGATAATATATTTTTATTTACTTTTGTATTTTTGGAGGTTAAGAGAGAAAAATAAACAAAAGGAACTCTAAAAGTAATAAAAGAAAAGAAAGAGGATGATTACCTCTTGAATACTCCTCTTGAGAAACTCCTTAAGAGGATTGTTTTTTTTTATTTTGGTAAGACCAATAGATCTTGGATTAGGGGGAGGTATTTTATAGTATATTTTATCATAATTTAGACATGTAAAAAGTCTTTAGAAGTGTGAGGATAAGTGGGGGTGAGGGGTGGTATTTATAGTGAAGGAGATGAGGGTTTTCTCAACATTTTAATCAATATTTTATTATTCTTCTCCAGAAAAGGTAGAGTTTTGATTAATGTGACCAAAAATAGTAATAATATAATGTAAGTTTGAATAAATTTGCATTTACATCATTCATGACTCATGCATGATTTATAAATTCAATTATTTATCATATTTCGTAAATTATCGAATTTCACTATTCACCAAAAATTCATGTATTTCAGAAAAATCCAAAAAAATCACCCTAACCATTTTTAAATGTGTATAATCCAAAAATGAAAAAAATTTATGGACATAGATTTTTATATATGATAAATTTAATTTTTAATTAAAATCATAACTTACACGAAAAACAAAAATTTTAAAATTGTAGCTGCTTTTATAACACTTTAAAAAATTAACTAAGGTCTCATAAAATTATCATATAATCATAAGAAATAAATATATTATCTTATGAATAAATTTTATAAAATTAAATTTTCATTTAATTTATTAAATTATTCATAAAATTGTAATTATATATTTATGAATTACCAAAAATACCAACACTTTCATATTTCCACATATAAGATAGATAAATTTTACTTATACATTCATTGGTAAGGTTACTATTTATCAAGGAAACATTAACATTCCTAAAGGTAAGTTAATATTCACCAAAAATTATTTTTATCCAATCAGACTCAAAACATCTTTCTAATCGCAATCGTGTATGTCAAATTTTCAAAAGACAAATCACAGAAATCGAAAACTTAGGTTTAAAGGTCGCATAGTATTTAGTAGTTCATTTAAAAATGATGTGGAATTGTTTTTTATTTCATGTGATTATACTCTATGAAATAATTATAAAAAGTTAATTTCCATTGATTAAAATTTGGGTCATTACATTCTTACCCCCTTATGAAATTTCTCCATCGAAATTTCATTTTACATTCTTGGATGAAAACAGGTGTGGGTACTTTTCCTCCATTGCTTCCTCTGGTTCCCATATTGCCTCTCCATACTTATAGTTCTTCCACAATACTTTGACCAGGTTAGTAGTCTTTTTACATAGAACTTTATCTCTATGATCCAAGATCTTTAGTGGTTTCTCCTCATAAGAAATATCATTTTCCAACTATAATACCTTTGAAGATAGTACATGTGAAGGATCTGGTATATACTTTTTTCAGAGGGATACATGGAAGACATCATTTACATTAGGCATGGTAGGTGGAAGTGTTAGTCAATAGGCTACAACTCTGACATGATTAATAATCTCAAAGGGGTTGTTGTACCTATGACTTATCTTTCCTTTATTCCAAAATTTCACGACCTTCCTCCATGGAGATATGCAGAGGAATACTATGTCTCCAAATTTAAATTCAAGCTTTCATCAACGATTCACTCGATAACTTTTTTTCAAATTTTGGATTCCTTGATATGTAGTTGAATTTTTTTTCACCTTCTCCACCATTTCATTGACCATTTTAGGTCCTAGCAGCTTACACTCACCAACTTCAACCCATCACGCTATTGTTCTACACCTTTTCCCATAAACAGATTCATATGGTTCCATTCAGATGTTAGAGTAGAAACTTTTGTTATATGATAATTCGACCAGGTTAAATGTTGTCTCATCCTAATTTGAAGTACATAGAACATGCTCTTAACATGTATTCCAGTGTCTAAATAGTTCGCTCAGATTGGTCATCAGTTTTAGGATGATTGGTCATACTGATGCTTAGTTTAGTGCAAAGAGCGTGTGGGATACATTTTCCTGAACATCAAGATGAATCTCATATCTCTATCAGATACAGTACATAGTGGTACTCCATGCATCCTTACTATCTCTTTGATATATATCCGTCCAATTTTATCTAGTGAGAAGTCCTCTCAAATTCTGATAAAGTGAGATATATTTGTAAAATTTTCCGCAATGACCGACATAGCATTGTTTCTTTTAGATGTCATTGGAAGTCCATTGACAAAGACCACAGTGATTTCTCCCACTTCCATTTTGGTAAGTGTAGTGGTTGCATCATCCCCATATACTTTTTCCATTAACCCTTGACTTACTGACACACAAGTAACTTCGAGGTATACCCAGTAATCTTATTCTTCATATTGTCTTGCCAATATTGTTCCTAGATGTATCAATACAACTTTATACTCCCTGGGTAAACAGAGAAGTTTGAACTTTGTGCATCATTCAGAAGATCCATCTTTATCTTTGGATCAGATGGTACACATAATTGTGACCCAAATCTTATGAATCCATCCTTTTCAATCTTGAACTCAAGGGATTTCCCATTTATGATAGCTTCTACCCTTTTCTAAATTTTTACATAATTTATTTAACCATTATTTATTTTATCCATGTGGGATGATTAAGAAATCATTTGAGAAAGAATTGAAAATGTTCCTCCCTTAATTATTCCCACGTCCATACTATGAAAATTTAACAAGATTGGATTCTTTTCAATTATCATCATTGATAAAGATGTAGGATCCTTCCTACTTAGAGCAGGTGCCACCATAGTTTCCTTACTGAGATGGTAGTGGATTTGGTAATCCTAAAGCATGATGAGCTCCAACCATATTCTATTTCACATATTAATATCTTTTGGTGTGAAGATATATTTGAGACTCTATTGATTATTATATATCTCACAATTATCTCCATAGAGATAATGATGCCAAATTTTCAATGGAATGATCAAAACTACCAACTCCAGATCATGTATGGGATAGTTTTTATCATTTAATTTTAGATTCCTTGATGAATAGGCTATCACATTATCATTTGTATTCTTCATACATCATAATCCCTTCATTGAAGCATCATTGTATGCCTTAAATAGTTCTCTAATTTTTGGGAGTGTGTGTATTGACGTAGTGATAAGCCTCTTTTTGTGCTCCTTAACGCTTTCCTCACATTCATTAGTCCAAAATAACTTCACTCCCTTCCCTATTAGTATGGTAATTGGGTTTGAAAATTGTGATAAGTTCTTCACAAGTCATTGATAATACCCAGCTAGACCCAAAAAGCAATGGATATTTGTTACAGATGTTGGCATGGGCCACTCTTCGATTTCCTTTATCATAGAAGGGTCCATAGATATTCCTTTTCTTTTGATAACATACCCCAAGAACGATACTTCCTCCATCCAAAAATCACATTTACTGTATTTTTCATAAATTTTATCCCTTGTCAAATTCATTGGTATAATACTCAAATGCTCCTCATGTTCCACCTTGCTCTTGGAGTAAATCATAATATCATCGATAAAGACTATAAGAAAAATTTTAAGGTAATCTTTAAATACCCTATTCAATAAATCTGTGAATATTTTTGTAGATTTAATATGTCTAAAGGGAATCACTATTAATTCATAGTTTCCATACCTCATTTGAAAGTTAGTTTTGGGAACTTTTTTCATCCTCACCTATAATTAGTGGTATCTCAACCACTGGTCCAACTTAGAGAAATAACTTGCCCCCCAAAGTTGATCGAACATTTCATTTATCCATGGTTTGGGATACTTGTTCTTTATCGTGATTTTTTTAAGTTCACGATAATCAATGCAAATGCACATTGATCCATCCTTGTTCTTGAAAAAGATGATTAGTTCATCCCATAGTGAAGCACTTAGACATATAAAACCCTTCCCCAGATTCTCCTGTGACTACTTCTTCATCTCTTCTATATCTATAGTGACCATTTTATTAGGTGTCCTTGATATAGGTAGGGAACTAGTAATAATTTCAATTGAGAACTCAACCTCTTGCTCAGGAGGAAGACCATGAAATTATTTCGGGGAATAGATCAGTGTAATTGTAACACCCTCAGATTTTATGAGATATATTATTTTTAATTTCTTTGATGTCTTCTATTATACACTACACCAAGATTAGATTGTACTATAAATAACACCGTATTAGATTGAAGTATAAGCAACACTATTCTTGGCTCATGTTACACACAATTTCAAGTTCGTTTTGTGGAAATTATTTTACGCAACATTAAGTATAGATTTTGTTTAATGTATAAATGAAATAAGTTTTGATTATGTTATACGCAACACCAAACTGAGCTTTCACTACATGTATCCCTGACTTGGCTTGCAATACACGTAATCAATACCTTCTTTGATAGTGTGTGTAGTACGCAATACCAAGTTTCACTAAACGAGATATTATTATAATATTATTATGAACTAGCAGTTACGAATAGTAATACCCACTTTTTAAAATTTTATAAATTTTATCATTCAAAATGGACTTCATTTTTGGATTTGGAATATCGAAATTATCCTATGGTGAATTTTTGGTATTTTTCTGAAAACTTTCCATATTTGATGAATAGTGAAAACACTAGGTTACTATTTAAAACCCGACTTTTTATTTAAATAAATATTTATTTTATTTAAATTTATTTTTGGTCTAAATTGATAAATACCTATATAATTTCAATTTAATTAATTTTAGTCATTTTATAATAATTTTAGATATATAAAAATTTTATTGAACTTTTCACTGTCTTTTACCCACCTCCTAGGAGAATATGAAAATCTACATAAAACTTAATTTTACAGCTTCTTTGAGTAGAATTTCAAAAATCAGGGAGACACGGTTAATATCAAGGAGTTAAATGTGGTTCAATAAGATGAAATCAATTTTGGTGAATAGTAACTTTTTACTTTTATTTACCACTGTTAAAAGTAAATAGGGAAATTAAGGGTAAAAATGATAATATTATTACCCTAACACATGTCCTAATTCTATTGGATAAGTGTAATTAGACCAAAACAACCTTAGGAATAAAATATTACCCTTTAGGTCCACTGGGATTAGATTAGGACACTTATTATTATTATATTTAAAGAAGAATTATAATAGTTAAAATCAACGTTTAATAACTAAAAATTTTTATTATAGGGTTATACATAAGATAAATTCAACTATAAATATTCATTAGAAATATAAAAATATTTCCTACATAATGGTATTTTATTAATAATTATTAGACGTTAAATAATTTAATTTATTTATGACATAATGATGATGCAGTAATTACCTTATTAATGAAATATTAACATAATTGATGTTATAAATACCCAAATAAATGTAATTTGAGTCTTTTTATGAATTAAACTAATTTTATAGGTTACTATGACATGTTATTATAGATTAAATTAGAATTTTTATAACTAATAATTTTGTTATGATTTTCACAAAAATAAATTACCAAATAGTGTCAAAATTGACATAAAATATTTTTTAAAACAAATATTATATTATTAATTGTTATTATATTTCTAAAAATATAAGGATTGGAAAAATTAATTAGATAAGGTTATATATATATTACTAATGAACCACTTGGGGTTTTTTTTGGCTTTTTATAGTAATTTTATTAACCATATAGTGTAAGAAAACAAGAAGACACGGTAAAAGTTAAACTATTTAACTTATAGTTAAATATAAATGATAAGGTTGCAATAGTAACCTAAACTTGGCTAAAACCTGTATTTTGAGATTATTTCGACCCATACCCACTTTAACTTCTAAATAAAATAATTTGGAGCTATTATACACTGAATATGACTTTATTATAAAATAATATTTTATGTTTTTCTGAAGGTTCTCCGCTCCTCCCTTATAAAAAGGGAACCCCTTCCCTCTTCTCTCCACACCCTTTTGAGACTTGAAGCTCGGCCAACCCCTATCCATTTCCCCTATCATCATCCCTAGAAACCTTATAGAGGTTCTGGTCTCCTCAAAAGACCAACCCTAGTGCCTTAATAGGAGGTTAATAAGAGGCGCGTCAAAGAAGAGGTAATATTCTTTACCGATTCTTTCCAATTTATTTCTTATTCAACTACTTCTTCTTTATTTGTTTCATCATAAATTAATAACATCAGTATCACTCATATACTGATATGTTCTTATAAATATGAAATAACCCAATTTAATCTTCTATCCATCCTATAGAAAACGAAATCACCGCATGTGTGTATGTACGGAATACCGTCACCACGCCGTGGTGTAATCTATCTTCCACCACCACCTTACTTGGATAGGTATAATGGTGTAAATAAATAACAATATATGATTATTTTAAAGAAATATTGATTCTGAAATATTATACATACACTTCAATACAATTCCACGATCATGGTAATGATATCATCGCTCCTGCGTGCGTACAGACTACAGTCTCTACGAAAGCAATGAGATTCATTTTCCATGATTAACCATTCAAATATGATTATAAAGTATATATAATAAATAATCATGAAAGATATTACATAATAATTATACTAGATTTATGTACATAAATGTTTCATTTACATAATTCCATTTAATTATATAAGGAAATGAAAACAGCGTTTATGCGTACACACAGCCTACCGTCTCCATAAGCGGTGTATTTTATTCAATTTATCGATATTTCATATATATTTATATACTGAATATATATTATATATAAATCATGTTCTAAATTATGAAATTATGTAAATAAGGATATAAGTAATAATATCATGAACAACATGTCAAAACACGTGCGATAAATGAAACAATTTTACCCAAAATACTAATTTAACATGGAATTTAAAAAAGAACGGGTAATATAAAGTCATAAGTGAACCATATATGATATCATAACAATGAATATGATTCTTTAATAAGTCAATGACATTATTTAAATCATTATACAGGAGGTTCGGATACGTACGAAGCATATCGGTCCTAATGTAAGGGATAAATATTCCAATCTTGTTCTTATCTGAGATTGTTATTCGTAAGTATTTACTGGGGTTATTGTTATCATCCATGACCATGTTTTCTAAAAAAAATCATGTATTTTTAACATCCCTTTTACCCATTTTTGAAATTTACCACATGTTATGAAAGGAATCATACTTTTGTTTACCACATGGGGAAATTTTTTACTTTTCCGACAAAAGTACGAGAAGAATGTTAGATTTAACTTATATGGCGTGAACAGATTTTTACGGTTTCATAATGCCTCATCTTCATTAACATTACTCTACAATATCTTATGACTATATTCAATAAAATAATTTTATTTTAAAATTGCATATCATTTTGGGAAAAGAAAATGATTTTGAAGAAGAAAGGATATTTTCCTCAAGAATTCATTTCAAGTGTTTTTTCAAAACCATTTTCTATCTAAGATGACATTATTTCATATGTGTATGTTTCAAGTATAATGTATCTATGATTTAAATGTTTTAAATTTTCTTATGATGAAATATCCATTTGATTTATATGGATTATGTGATGATAGGATGATGTTTATGAAACCCATTTTATTCTTTGGGTTATGATGAATGTTTTAAGTTTATTTTGTGGCACAAGTAAGAATGATTTCATTATGAGATGGATGGGACCTATATATCCCTCCAATGTATTGGGTAAATATTTATATCTCATGATATATACATGGATGAAATGGTAAGTTAATCCAGTTTAGTGATACACGGCTGAAACGTAGAGTGAACTCGATTTAGAAAGGGAATTTGTCCACTAAGATGGTCTTGGCAGCAATGCCTTGGCTACTATGGAAATCATATCATGTGTTTAATGGTTTTCCATAGTTAAATGTTTTCTTCCCATACTATTTTATCATGATTTATGTTCTATTATGATATATTCTTTACGTACTTCCAAGATTTATGTCTTTGTTCAAGATTTTTATGTTTAGATTATATGTTCATGTTTTTTCATTCAAAAGTTTATGGATTGTTTTATGTTTTCTATGTTTACCGTTACTGAGCATTTGATCCCACCCTTGTTTTCATTTCCGTAGGATATAAAGAAAGGTTTTAGGAATGAAAACAAAAGGGAAAGATCTTTATGGGTGATGTTGAAGATCTTTCACCAAGATTAGAAGATTATGTTCCCAGTTTCCAAAGACACTAAACTATTACGGTCTTTTGGTATCTGTTTTTTTTTATGTATTAAGTATTCCGAAAAAGTAATGCAATGTCTATGTATGTCACGTTTTGGGTCTATACATTTGGTATCAGAGGAAAAAGGAGGTATGAATGAATCCGATCCTTGGGAACTCTCACATGTGAGCTTTGAACAAAGCATGGATCTCCGCCCAAGGGATTCATGAGGAAATGGCTACCACTGGGGATGGTGGTGTGTCCCGCCCAGGGGGTGTAGCCTCCCATGGTGTGCCCTGATAGATATTAATTATATTCCACAGGAAGTAATTCCAGATTGCTACAGTTGGTATCAGAGGAAAGGTTTAGTTAACATTTGGAAACTAGGATTTGAAAACATTAGTGAGATCCCTAGAAATATTTCTAAGTTATGTCTAGGTATGTCCCTAAGGTTAAGTATAAGTATAGGTTATAGTCCTATAATTACGGTAACGATATTTGAATTAAACCTATGATGTTAGATATTAAAGGTACTTCCCTTTATTATGTTGTATTCCCTAGCATGATTTTTTCCTCTCACGCTATTCCTTTTGGGTTTTAGACAAAGGCTGGAACTCGAAGGAACTGTGTTGATAAATGTAATGGAAAATGCAATGATTTTCCTCCTGTACAAACCAATTTCATGGGAGATGGAGTGAAAAATATTATTTTTATACATACACAATATATTAATAATTCTGGACTTCCAAATGAGTAGATAAGGGAATAATATTCTATTGAGTCCTTCATGAGGCAACGTCTACCTTCTTTAAGTGGGTATTCTAATCCACCTGTTGCTGAACAATGGATCAGTACCATTGAAAAGATATTTTCTATACTTCATTGTTCGGAACATGAAAAATTCATTCTGGCTATTTACCGTTTAGAAGGTGAATTAGATCAATGGTGGACTCTAATTAAGAATACCAGGCCCCAAGATGAAATTGAATCCGTGGAATGGGACGAGTTCAAGAACTTGTTTTTTAGTAAGTACTTCCCTCGTATTCTTCGAACAAAGATGGAAAAGGAGTTCCTTGAGCTTAAGAAGAAGGATGATGAATCTGTTGGTATATACAAAGTGAATTTACAAGACATGCAAGGTATGCATCTGACTTGATCATCCAACTTGAATGTAAAGTTGATCGATTTTTTAGTGGCTTAAAACCAAATCTTGGAAGGGCATTAGCTATAAGAGACTTCAGTAGCTATGAATAAATTGGGCATTGTGTTATCAAGGTAGAACTGGAAGTTGGTGTAACATATCCATATCATGGTTTTGACAAGAAACGAAAGATGGAGTTCAAGGAGAAATCTCAGAATAATGGTGAAAAGAAGATGAATGTCTCTTTATGCTCAAAGTGCGGAAAAAAGCTTGGTGGAGATTGTCTTAAAGGGACTAGAAAATGTATTAAGTCTGGAAAAGAAGGTCATCGAGTAGCTGAGTGTCAAATTAATGGAAAAAGGGTTTCTAATGATGTGAATAAAGAAAAGACTGTAGAGAATGCACCACCAACACTTCAATTATTCAAGTGAAAGGAAATGGGGCATTATGCTAATCAATTCTTTAATCCAAGGTTTAATGATGATCAACGTGAGCAACCTCTTAAGGAAATGGATAAAGGGAAGTCACATGCGATCACTATTTCTGATGTTGAGTATGACAATGATGTTTTGTAATGATTAAGTGTTTATGTAATGGGATTTCAAAATAGAATCATGGAATCTCATTTATGGTATCGTGGAATTTTAGAATATCTATGTATTGGTTTTTAATAATTATATGGTACTGGTAACCATGAAAAGTGATTGAAATCTTTTTGGAAAGAAGATGATATGTGCATAATGAAGGGATAAAGAGAAAATGAAATGAGCTCATGACAGATATCATGGTTTGAGCATACAGAAATTTTGTGATTTCGGAATGTGGAAAGAGTTAACTTTTGACAGCATTCATGTTTTCACTAAGGTTCAATGGGTATTCATTTTTCAAGAGAATGCATGATTAAGGTATTCACATGTTTGGAATGTGACCAACAAGATATATCCTATGATATATGGGGGATAAATGATGGTATTCACATGCTTGTTTGATGAAATTTCTAGTAATCATTCTCTTTATACTATAAGATTAGAAATAAGTATTTTAGATAAGCCTAAAGATTGGAATGGATTATGTTGATCATAAGTTAGTATTGTTTAAGGATAGAACTTTTTTTAATATTATTGATGGGATGTTATAATGATGTAGTTTTAGAAAAAGGAAAACATGCAGGATGGGCGACAACCTGTCGCGTCGGACAAGGCTGTGGGAATCAAACCCACAACCGAAGTGTGACAGGCCTTTATCGCCTACCACTGTCCTAAAGGAAGTCCCTGGTTAGTAGGAAGTAGTTTTATTTTATTAAGAGGTATGATATATTAAGTATAAGTCTATTTTTGGAATAATATACGATCAATCTCACCATAGATGGACTTATGTATATTTAATAACTTATGCTGACCTTTTTTGTGATAGAAACAGATGGGGTGAATTATCATTCTATCACATGATCTGCTAACACTTCATGAATGAAAAAATCAGCATCATTTATTTAAATAGAGATGAAGTGGAAATTGTTCATGGAATGACGAATGATGATATTACACTAAAATCAAGTAAGTATTTCTCCTTATGTAAAAGTTCATCAATGTTAGGGAAATGATCTTGGAAACCAAAAATGTTGTCTTAGTACTCTCATATCTGAGGAATCAGATGGTACCTTAGATCATCAAAAATTTACGGCTTTGCGATTGTTGGATTTTTCATAGCCATGTTCTCTACCACTCTCCATCAGAACTTGACGGTTAGATTTCTCTTCCATATCCATATTTTCACCTATATACTCTTATGTGGGAACCCAAGTGATGAGTTACTTTGGGTATCCATTTTGTTTCTAAATTTCCTTTTTAAAATGATGATTTAGTATTCCTTTTTACGATGCGGGTTTCTATTAATGAAATTTTCAAGTAGTAAACGATTTATAACCCCAACAAATTTCAAGGGAGAAATTCATTTTAAGGGTGGTAGAATGTAACACCCCGAGATTTTATGAGATATATTATTTTTAATTTCTTTGATGTCTTCTATTATACCCTACACCATGATTAGCTTGTACTATACACAACACCATATTAGCTTGTAGTATACGCAACACTATTCTTGACTCATGTTACACATAATTTCAAGTTCATTTTGTGGAAATTATTTTACGCAACATTATGTATATATTTTGTTTAATGTATAAATGAAATAAGTTTTGATTATTTTATAAGCAACACCAAACGGAGCTTTCACTACACGCAGCCCTGACTTGGCTTGCATTACACGCAATCAAGACCTTCTTCGATAGCGTGTGTAGTACGCAATACCATGTTTCACTAAACGAGATATAATTATAATATTATTATGAACTAGCCATTATGAATAGTAATACCCACTTTTTGAAATATAATAAATTTTATCTTTCTAAATGGAATTCACTTTTGGATTCGGAATATCTAAATTATCCTAGGGTGAATTTTTTGTATTTTTCTAAAAACTGTCAATTTTTTTATGAATAGTGAAAACACTGGGTTACTATTTAAAACCCGACTTTTTATTTAAATAATTATTTGTTTTTTTAATTATTATTAGGTAAAAATTGATACATAATACCTATATAAGTTCAATTTCATTAATTTGAGTCATTTTATAATAATTTTAGAAATATAAAAAATTTTATTGAACTTTTCACCGTCTTTTACCAACCTCCTAGGAGAATTTGAAAATCTACATAAAACTTAATTTTACCAGTTTTGTGAGTGGAATTAGGAAAATCCGAGAGACACGGTTAATATCAAGGAGTAAAATTTGGTTCAATAAGATAAAAATAATTTTTGGTGAATAGTAACTTTTTACTTTTATTTACCACGGTTAAAAGTAAATAGGGAAATTAAGGGTAAAAATTTTATTATTATTATTACCCTAACACATGTCATAATTCTATTGGATAAGTGTAATTAGACAAAAAAACAACCTTATGAAGAAAATATTACCCTTTATGTTCACTTGGATTAGATTAGGACACTTATTATTATTTTATTTAAAGAAGAGTTAAAATAGTTAAAATCAAAGTTTAATAACTAAAACATTTTTAATATAGTGTTATACATAAGATAAATTCAACTATAAATATTCATTTAAAATATAAAATAATTTCCTACATAATCGTATTTTATTTCAAATTTTTAGATGTTAAATAATTTAATTTATTTATGACACAATGATGATGCAGTAATTACCTTATTAATGAAATATTAACATAATTGATGTTATAAATACTGAAATCAATTTAATTTGAGACTTTTTATGCATTATACTAATTTTATAGGTTAATATTACATGTCAGTATTTATTATATTAACTTTTTTGGAACTAATAATGTTGTTATGATTTTCACAAAAATGAATTACCAAATAGTGTCAAAATAGACATAAAATAGTTTTAAATAAACATTATATTATTGATTGATATTATATTCATAAAAATATAAGGTTCATCCAAATGAATTAGATAAGGTTATATATATTAATAATGAACCACTTGGGGTTCTTTTTGATTGTTATAGTAAGTTTATTAACCATATAGTGTAAGAAAGCAAGAAGACACGGTAAAAGTTAAATTATTTAACTTAGAGTTAAATCTAAATGATAAAGTTAAAATAGTAACATAAACTTGTATAAAACCTATTGGTTGAGATTTTTTCGACCCATCCCCACTTTATCTTAGAAATAAATCAATCTGGAGCTATTATAAACCGAATATGACTTTATTATAAAATAATATTTTATGTTTTTTCAAATGTGCCCCTCTCCTCCCTTATAAAAAGGGAACCCCTTCCCTCTACTCTTCACACCCATTTGTGCCATGAAGCTCGGCCAAACCATTCCCATTTCTCTTCTCATCTTCCCTAGAAACATTATAGAGGTTCTGGTCTCATCAAAAGGTCAACCCTAGTGCCTTAAGAGGAGGTCAAGAAGAGGCGCGTCAAAGAAGAGGTAATATCCATTACCGATTATTTCCAATTTATTTCTTCTTCTACTTATTATTCTTTATTTGTTTCATATAAATTAATAACATAAGTATCACTCATATACTGATATGTTTTTATAAATATGAAACAACTCAATTTCATCTTCTATCCATTCTACAGAAAACAAAATCACCACGCGTGCGTACGTACGAAATACCGTGTCCACGCCATGGTGTAATCTGTTTTCCACCACCACCTTACTTGGATGGATATAATGGTGTAAATAAATAACTATATATGATTATTTTAAAGTGATATTTATTCTGAAATAATATACATACACTTAAATACAATTCCATGATCATGGGAACGATATCATCGCTCGTGCGTATGTACGGACTACAGTCTCCATGAATGCGATGAGATTCATTTTCCATGATTAACCATTCAAGTATGATTATAAATTATATATAATAAATAATCATGAAATATATTACATAATAATGATACTTTATTTATGTACATGTATGTTTCATTTACTTAATTCCATTTAATTCAATAAGGAAACCAAAACAGCGTTCATGCGTACGAACGGCCTACCGTCTCCATGAACGGTGTATTTCATTCCATTTGTCAATCTATCATATATATTTATATAATGAATATATATTATATATAAATAATGTTTTAAATTATGAATTAATTAAATAAGGATATACGTAATAATATCAAGAACAACATGTCGAAAGACGTACGATAAATGAAATGATTTTACCCAAACGCTGCTTTAACATGGAATTTACAAAAGAAAGGGTAATATAAAGTCATAAGTGAAGCATATATGATATCATAACGATTAATATGATTCTGTAATAAGTCAATGAAATTATTTAAATCATTATACAGGAGTTTCGGATACGTACGAAGCATATCAAACCTAAGGTAAGGGATAACTATTCCAATCCCGTTCTTATCTGAGATTGTTATTCGTAAGTATTTATTGGGGTTATTGTTATCATCCATGCTCATGATTTCTAAAAACATCATGTATTTTTAAATTCCTTTTTACCCAATTTTGAAATTTACCACATTTTATGAAAGGAATCTTACTTTTGTTTACCACACGGGGAACTTTTTGACTTTTCTGACAAAAATACGAGAAAAATGTTATTTTTAACTTATACGGCATGAACAGATTTTTACGGTTTCATAATGCCTCATTTTCATGAAGCTTACTCTACAATATTTTATGACTATTTTCAACAAAATTATTTTCTTTTAAATTTTCATGGAATTTTGTGAAAAGAAAATGATTTTGAAGAAAAAAGGATATTTTCCTCAAGAATTCATTTCAAGTGTTTTATCAAAACCATTTTCCATCTAAGATGACATTATTTCATATGTGTATGATTCAAGTATAATGTCTCTATGTTTTACATGGTTTAACTATTATTATGATGAAATATCCATTTGTTTTATATGGATTTTGTGATGATGGGATGATGTTTATGAAACCCATTTTATTCTTTGGGTTATGATGAATGTTTTAGGTTTATTTTGTGGCACAAGTAAGAAGGATTTCATTATGAGATGGGTGGGAGCAATATCTACATCCAATGCATTGGGTAATGATTTATATCTCATGAGATAGACATGGCTGAAATGGTAATTTAATCCAGTTCATTGATACACGACTGGAATGAGGAGTGAACTCGATTCAGAAAGGGACTTTGTCCACTAAGATGGTCTTGGCAGCAATGCCTTGGATACTATAGAAATCATATCATGTGCTTAATGGTTTTCCACAATTACATGTTTCTTCCCAAACTATTTTATCATGATTGATGTTCCATTATGATATATGCCTTACGTACTTCCAATATTTATGACTTTTCTCAGGATTTTGATGTTTAGATTTTATGTTCATGTTTTTGAATTAAAATGTTTATGGATTGTTTTTTGTTCTCTATGTTTACCCTTAATGAGCATTTGAGCTCGCCCTTTTTATGTTTTCTTTTCCCCAGGATATAAATAAAGTTCTTAGGTAAGAAAATAAAAGGAGAAGATCTTTATGGGTGATTTTGAAGATCTTTCACCAAGATTAGAAGATTATGTTCCCGGTTTCCAAAGACGCAAATCTATTATGGTCCTTTGGTGTCTGTTTTTTTTATGTATTAATTATTCTGAAAAAGTAGTGTAATGTCTATGTACATCAAGATTTGGGTCTCTAAAGTTGTTATCATAGGCAAAGGAGGTAAGAATGAATGCGACCCTTGGGAACTCTCACATTGCAGCGTTGGACGAAGCATGGTTCTTCGCCCAAGGGCTTCATGAGGAAATGGCTGCCACTGGGGATGGTGGTGCGTCCCACCCAGGGGGTGTAGCCGCCCATAGAGTGACCTGATAGGTATCAATTATAGTCAACTGGATGTAATTCCAGACTTCTACAGTTGGTATCAGAGGAAAGTTTTAGTTAACCATTGGAAACTAGGATGTGAAAACATTAGTGAGATCCCTAGAAATATTTCTAAGGTATGTCTAGGGATGTCCCTAAGGTTACTTATAATAATAGTTTATAGTCCTAGAATTATGGTAACGATATTAGAATTAAATCTAATATGATAGATATTGAAGGTACTTCCCCATTATTATGTTGTTTTCCCTAGCATGATTTCTGCCTCTCACACTATTCTTTTTGGGTTTTAGACGATGGCTGGAAACCGAAGGAACCATGTTGATCAATGTAATGGACAATGAAATTATTTTCCATCTTTACAAACTAATTTCATTGGAGATGGAGTGAAAAACCTTATTTCTATACTTACACAAGCTATGAATGATTCTGGACTTCCAAATGAGCAGATAAGGGAACAATATTCTATTGCTTCCTTCATGAGGCAACGTCCACCTTATTCCAATGAGTCTTCTGATCCACATGTTACTGAACAATGGATCAGTAGCATTGAAAAGATATTATCCATAATTCACTATTCGGAACATGAAAAATTCATTATGGCTATTTACCGTTTATAAGGGGAAGCCGATCAATAGTGGACTATAATTAAGAATACAAGGCCCCAAGATGAAATTGAATCCATGGAATGGGACGAGTTCAATAACTTGTTTTTTAGTAAGTACTTACCGTGTATTCTTAGAAAAAAGATGGAAAAGGAGTTCCTTGAGCTTAAAAAGAAGGATGATGAATCTGTTGGTATATAAAAAGCTAATTTTACAAGACTTTCAAGGTATGCATCTGGATTTATTATCCAACATGAAAGTAATGTTGATCGATTCTTCAATGGATTAAAACCTAGTCTTCAAAGGGAATTAGCTATAAGAGACTTCAATAGCTATGGATAAATTCTGTGTTTTGCTATCAATGTAGAACTTGAAGTTGGTGTGACATATCCATATCATGGTTTTGACAAGAAACAAAAGATGGAGTTCAAGGATAAATATCAGAATAATGGTAAAAAAAAGAGGAATGTCTCTTTATGCTCAAAGTGTGGAAAGAAGCATCGTGGAGATTGGCTTAAAGGGACTAGAAAATGTTTTAAGAGTGGAAAATAAGGTCATCGAGTAGTCGAGTGTTGAAGTAATGGAAAAAGGGTTGCTAATGATGTGAATAATGAAAAGACTGTAGAGAACTCTACACCAACACTTCAATGCTTCTAGTATAAGGAAATGGGGCATTATGCTAGTCAATGCCCTAATCCAAGGGTTAATGATGATCAACGTGAGCAACCTATCAAGGAAAAGGATAAAGGGAAGTCACATGCGATCACTATTTGTGATGTTGGGTATGACAATGATGTTGTGTAATGATTAAGTGTTTATGTAATGGGATTTCAAAATAGTATCATGGAATCTCATTGATGGTATCATGGAATTTTGGAATATCTATGTACTGGTTTTTAATAATTATATGGTACATGTAACCATGAAAAGTGATTGAAATATTTTTGGAAAGAATTTGATATTCTCATAATGAAGGGATAAAGAGAAAATGGAATGATCTCGTGACTGATATCATGGTTTGAGTATATATAAATTTTGGGATTTTGGTATGTGGAAAGAGTTAAATTTTGACAGAATTCATGTTTTCACTAAGGTTCAATGGGTATTCATTTTTCAAGAGAATACATTATTAAGGTATTCACATGTTTGGAATGTGACCTACAAGATATATCGTATGATATATGTGGGATAAATGACGGTATTCACATGCTTGTTTGATGACATTTCTAGTAATCGTTCTCTTTATACTGTAAGATTGGACATAAGTATTTTAGATAAGCCTAAAGATTGGAATGGATTATGTTGGACATAAGTTATTATTGTTTAAGGATAGAACTTTTTTTTTTGATATTATTGATGGGATGTTATAATAATTTAGTTTCAGAAAAAGTACAGCCTGCAGGACGGGCGAAAACCCATCACGTCAGACAAGGCTGTGGGAATCGAACCCTCAACTGAAGTGCGACAGGCCTTTATCGCCTACCACTGGCCTACAGGAAGTCCCCGGTTAGTAGGAAATAGTTTTATTTTATTAAGAGGTATGATAGATGAACTATAAGTCCATTTTTGGAATAATATACGATTAATCTCACCATAGATGGACTTATGTATATTTAATAACTTATTCTAACCTTCTTGTGATAGAAACAGATGGGTTGACTTATCATTCTATCGCATGATCTGCTAACACTTCAGGAATGAAAAATTCACCTTCATTTCTTTAAATAGAGATGAAGTGTAAATTGTTCATGGAATGACCAATGATGATATTACACTGAAATCAAGTATCTATTTCTCCTTATGTAAAAGTTCATCAATGTTAGGGAAATGATCTTGGAAACCAAAAATGTTGTCCTAGTACTCTCATATCTGATAAATCAGATGGCACCTTAGATCATCACAATTTTACTGCTTTTCGATTGTTGGATTTTTCATTGCCATTTTCTCTACCACTCTCTATCAGAACTTGACGGTTAGATTTCTTTTCTATATCCATATTTTCACCTATATACCCTTATGTGGGAAACCAAGTGATGAGTTAATTTGGGAATCCATTTTATTTCTAAATTTCCTTTTTAAAATAATGATTTAGTATTCCTTTTACGATGTGGGTTTCTATGAATGAAACTTTCAAGTAGTAAATGATATATAACCCCAATGAATTTCAGGGGATAAATTCATTTTAAGGGGGTAGAATGTAACACCCCGAGATTTTATGAGATATATTATTTTTAATTTCATTGATGTCTTCTATTATACACTACACCAAGATTAGCTTGTACTATATGCAACACCGTATTAGCTTGCAGTATACACAACACTATTCTTTTCTCGTGTTACACACAATTTCATGTTCATTTTGTGGAAATTATTTTACACAACATTAAGTATAGATTTTGTTTAATGTATAAATGAAATGTGTTTGTATTATGTTATACGCAACACCAAACGGAGCTTTCACTACACGCAGCCCTGACTTGGCTTGTATTACTCGCAATCAAAACCTTCTTCGATAGCGTGTGTAGTACGCAATACCAAGTTTCACTAAATGATATATTATTATAATATTATTATGAACTAGCTGTTATGAATAGTAATATCCACTTTTTGAAATTTAATAAATTTTATATTTTAAGCTGGACTTTTTTTTGGATATGGAATATCGAAATTATCCAAGGGTGAATATTTGGTATTTTTCTGAAAACTGTCAATTTTTTATGAACAGTGAAAACACTGGGTTACTATTTAAAACCTGACTTTTTATTTAAATAATTATTTATTTTATTTAAATTTATATTAGGTCAAAATTGATACATAATAACTATATAATTTCAATGTAATTCATTTGAGTCATTTTATAATAACTTTAGTTATATAAAAACTTTATTGAACTTTTCACCATCTTTTACCAACCTTCTAGGAGAATTTAAAAATCTACATAAAACTTAATTTTACGGCTTCTTTGAGTGGAATTTCGAAAATCCGAGAGACACAGTTAATATCAAGGAGTAAAATGTGGTTCAGTAAGATAAAAATAATTTTTTGTGCATAGTAACTTTTTACTTTTATTTGCCACGGTTAAAAGTAAATAGGGAAATTAAGGGTAAAAATGATATAATTATTAACCTAAAAAATGTCCTAATTCTATTGGATAAGTGTCATTCGACCAAAAAAAACCTTAAGAAGAAAATATTACCCTTTATGTCCACTTGGATTAGATTAGGACACTTATTATTATTTTATTTAAAGAAGAATTAAAATAGTTAAAATCAAAGTTTAATAACTAAAAAAAATTTAATATAGGGTTATAAATAAGATAAATTCGACTATAAATATTCATTATAAATATAAAAATATTTCCTACATAATGGTATTTTATTTATAATTTTTAGATATTAAATAATATAATTTATTTATGAAACAATGATGATGCAGTAATTACCTTATTAATGAAATATTAACATAATTGATGTTATAAATACACAAATAAATGTAATTTGAGATTTTTATGCATTCTACTAATTTTATAGGTAAATATTACATGTTATTATTGATTCAATTTACTTTTTTTAACTAATAATGTTGTTATTATTTTCACAAAAATTAATTACCAAATAGTGTCAAAATTGACATAAAATAGTGTTTAAAAGAAATATTATATTATTAATTGTTATTATATTCATAAAAATCTAAGGTTTGTCCAAATGACTTATATAAGGTTATATATATTAATAATTAACCACTTGAAGTTATTTTGTCTTGTGATAGTAAGTTTATTAACCATATAGTGTAAGAAAACAAGAAGATACGGTAAAAGTTGCATTATTTAACTTAGAGTTAATTCTAAATGATAAGGTTAAAATAGTAACCTAAACTTGTCTAAAACCTATTGGTTGAGAGACTTTAGACCAATCCCCACTTTTTATTCGAAATAAATCAATTTGGAGCTATTATAAACCGAATATGACTTTATTATAAAATAATATTTTAAGTTTTTTCAAAGGTTCCCCTCTCCTCCCTTATAAAAAGGGAACCACTTCCCTCTTCACTTTATACCCTTTTGAGCCTTGAAGCTCAGCCAAAACCTGCCCATTTATATTCTCATATTACCCAAAAACATTATAGAGGTTCTCGTCTCCTCAAAAGACCAACCCTAGTTCCTTAATAGGATGTCAAGAAGAGGCGCCTCAAAGAATAGGTAATATCCATTACCGATTCTTTCCAATTTATTTCTTCTTCTACTTCTTCTTCATTATTTTTTTAATCATAAATTAATAACATCAGTATCACTAAAATACTGATATTTTATTATTAAAATGAAACAAGCCAATTTCATCTTCTATCCATCCTACATAAAACAAAATCAACACACGTGCGTACGTATGGAATATCGTCTCCACGTCGTGGTGTAATCTATTTTCGACCACCACCTTACTTGGATGGATAATAATGGTGTAAATAAATAACTATATATGATAATTTTAATGTGATATTGATTCTGAAATTTTATAAATACACTTATATAAAATTCCACAATCATGGGAATGATATCATCGCTTGTGCGTACGTACGGACTACCGTCTCCACGAACACGATGAGATTCATTTTCCATGATTAACCATTGAAGTATGATTATAAAGTATATATAATAAATAATCATGAAATATATTACATAATAATGATTCTATATTTATGTACATATATGTTTCATTTACTTAATTCCATTTAATTCAATAAGGAAACGAAAACATTGTTCATGCATACGCACGGCCTACCGTCTCCAAGAACGGTGTATTTCATTCCATTTATCGATCTATCATATATATTTATATAATGAATATATATTGTATATAAATCATGTTTTAAATTCGGGAATTAAGTAAATCAGGATATAAGTAATAATATCATGAACAACATTTCGAAAGACGTACGATAAATGAAACGATTTTACCCAGAACGCTATTTTAACATGGAATTTACAAAAGAATGGGTAATATAAAGCCATAATTGAACCATATATGATATCATAACAATGAAAATGATTATTTAATAAGTTAATGAAATTATTTAAATCATTATACATGAAGTTTGGATACGTACGAAGCATACAGAACCTATGGTAAGGGATAACTATTCCAATCTTGTTCTTATCCGAGATTGTTATTCATAAGTATTTACGGGGGTTATTGTTACCATCCATGACCATGTTTTCTAAAACAATTAATTTATTTCTGAAGTACTTTTCACTCATTTTTTAAATTTACCACATTTTATGAAAGGAATCTTACTTTTGTTTACCACACGGGGAAATTTTTGACTTTTCTAAAAAAAGTATGAGAATAATGTTATTTTTAACTTATACGGCGTGAAAGGATTTTAACAGTTTCATAATGCCTCATTTTCATGAAGCTTAATATACAATATTTTATGAATATTTTCAACAAAATACTTTTCTTTTAAAATTTCATGACATTTTGTGAAAATAAAATCATTTTGAAGAAGAAAGGATATTTTCCTCAAGAATTCATTTCAAGTGTTTTATCAAAATCATTTTACATCTAAGATGACATTATTTCATATGTGTATGTTTCAAGTATAATGTCTCTATGATTTACATGGTTTCACTTTTCGTATGATGAAATATCCATTTGTTTTATATGGATTATGTGATGATGGGATGATGTTTATGAAACCCATTTTATTCTTTGGGTTATGATGAATGTTTTAAGTTTATTTTGTGGCACAAGTACGAATGATTTCATTATGAGATGGGTGAGACCTATATATCCCTCCAATGAATTGGGTAAAGATTGATATCTCAAGATAGAGACATGGCGGAATTAGTAATTTAATTTGGTTCAGTGATACATGACTGGAACGAGGAGTGAACTCGATTCAGAAAGGGACTTTGTCCACTAAGATGGTCTTGGCAGCAATGCCTTGGCTACTATGGAAATCATATCAGGTGCTTAATGGTTTTCCACAACTACATGTTTCTTCCATTGCTATTTTATCATGATTGATGTTCCATTATGACCTATTCCTTACATACTTCCAAGATTTATGAATTTTCTCAAGATTTTGATGTTTAGATTTTATGTTCATGTTTTTGCATTCAAATGTTTATGGATTGTTTTATGTTTTCTATGTTTACCCTTAATGATAATTTGAGATCACCCTTTCTATGTTTTCTTTTCCCCGGGATATAAATAAAGGTTTTAGGTAAGAAAATAAAAGGGGAAGATATTTAAGGGTGATGTTGAAGATCTTTCACCAAGATTAGAATATTATGTTCCTAGTTTCCAAAGACACTAAACTATTACGGTCCATTGGTGTCTGTTTTTGTTATGTATTAATTATTCTAAAAAAGTAATGTAATGTCTATGTACATAATGTTTTGGGTCTCTATATTTGGTATCAGAGGAAAATGAGGTAGGAATGAATCTGATCCCTGGGAACTCTCACATGTGAGCGTCGGACGAATCATGGCTCTTCGACCAAGGGCTTCATGAGGAAATGGCTGCCACTGGGGATGGTGGTGTGTCCCACCCAGGGGGTGTATCCACCCATGGAGTGACCTGATAGGTATCAATTATAGTCCACTGGAAGTAATTCCAGACCGCTAAAGTTGGTATCAGAGGAAAGGTTTAGTTAAACTTTAGAAACTATGATATGAAAACTTTAGTGAGATCCCTATAAATATTTCTAAGGTATGTAAAGGGATGTCCCTAAGGTTACGTATAAGAATATGTTATAGTCCTAGAATTATGGTAATGATATTAGAATTAAACCTAAGATGTTAGATATTGAAAGTACTTCCCCTTTATTATGTTGTTTTACCTAGCATGATTTTTGCCTCTCACACTATTCGTTTTGGGTTTTAGACGATTGCAGGAAACCAAAGGAACCATGTTGATAAATGTAATGGAAAATGCAATGATTTTCCTCCTGTACAAACCAATTTCATGGGAGATAGAGTTAAAAATATTATTTCTATACTTACATAAGCTATGAATCATTCAAGACTTCCAAATGAGCAGAGAAGGGAACAATATTCTATTAAGTCCGTCATGAGCCAACGTCCACCTTCTTCCAATGAGTCTTCTGATCCACTTGTTGCTGAACAATGGATTTGTACCATTGAAAAGATATTTTCCATACTTCACTGTTTGGAACATGAAAAATTAATTTAGGATATTTACCATTTAGAAGGTGATGCAGATCAATGGTGGACTCTAATTAAGAATACAAGGCCCCAAGATGAAATTGAATCCATGGAATGGGACGAGTTCAAGAACTTGTTTTTTAGTAAGTACTTCCCTCGTATTCTTTGAATAAAGATGGAAAAGGAGTTACTTGAGTTTAAGTTGAAGGATGATGAATCTATTGGTACATACAAAGAAAATTTTACAGGACTTGCAAGTTATGCATCTATCTTTATCCTCCATCCTGAAAGTAAAGTTGATCGATTCTTTAGTGGCTTAAAACCAAGTCTTCGAAGGGAATTATCTATAAGAGACTTCAGTAGCTATGAAGAAATTGTGCGTTGTGCTATCAAGGTTGAACTGGAAGTTGGTTTAAGATATCCATATCATGGTTTTGATAAGAAACGAATGATGGAGTTCAAGGAGAAATCTCATAATAACGGTGAAAATGATATGAATGTCTCTTTATGCTCAAAGTGTGGAAAGAATCATGGTGGAGATTATATTAAAGGGACTAGAAAATGATTTAAGTGTGTAAAAGAAGGTCATAGAGTAGCTGAGTGTCGAAGTAATGGAAAAAGGGTTGCTAATGATGTTAATAAAGAAAACATTGTAGAGAACACACCACCAACACTTCAATGCTTCAAGTGCAAGGAAATGGGTCATTATGCTAATCAATTCCCTAATCCAAGCGTTAATGAAGATCATCGTGAGCAACCTCTTAAGGAAAATGATAAAGGGAAGTCACATGTGATCGCTATTTGTGATGTTGAGTATGAAAATGATGTTGGGTAATGATTAAGTGTTTATGTAATGGGATTTCAAAATAGTATCATGGAATCTTATTTATGGTATCGTGGAATTTTGGAAAATCCATGTATTGATTTTTAATAATTATATGGTACCGGTAACCATGAAAAGTGATTGAAATATTTTTGGAAAGAAGGTGATATGTGCATAATGAAGGGATAAAGAGAAAATGAAATGAGCTTATGACTGATATCATGGTTTGAGTATATAAAAATTTTGGGATTTTGGTATGTGGAAAGAGTTAACTTTTGGAAGCATTCGTGTTTTCAATAAGGTTCAATGGGTATTCATTTTTCAAGATAATACATAATTAAGGTATTCACATGTTTGTAATGTGACAAACAAGATATATCGTATGATATATGGGGGTAAATGATGGTATTCACATGCTTTTTTGATGACATTTCTAGTAATCATTCTCTTTATACTATAAGATTGTATAGAAGTATTTTAGATAATCCTAAAGATTGCAATGGATTATGTTGGACATAAGTTAGTATTGTTTATGGATTGAAATTTTTTTCGATATTATTGATGGGATGTTATAATAATGTAGTTTTAGAAAAAGGACAACCTACAGGACGGGTGACAACCCATCGCGTCAGACAAGGCTGTGGGAATCGAACCCACAACCAAAGTATGACAGGCCTTTATTGCCTACCACTGGCCTACAGGAAGTCCAGGGTTAGTAGGAAATAGTTTTACTTTATTAAGCGGTATGATAGATGAAGTATAAAGTCCATTATTGGAATCATATACGATTAATCTCACCATATATGGACTTATGTATATTTAATAACTTATGCTAACCTTTTTGTGATAGAAATAGATGGGATGACTTATCATTCTATCGCATGATCTGCTAACACTTCATGAATGAAATATTCAGCTTCATTTCTTTAAATAGCGATGTTGTGTAAATTTTTCATGGAATGACCAACGATTATATTACACTGAAATCAAGTAAGTATTTATCCTAATGTAAAAGTTCGTCAATGTTTGGGAAATGATCTTGGAAACCAAAAATGATGTCTTAGTACTCTCATATCTGATGAATCATATGGTACCTTATATCATCACAAATTTATGTCCTTGCGATTTTTGGATTTTTCATAGACATGTTCTCTGCCACTCTCCATCAGAACATGACGGTTATATTTCTCTTCCATATCCATATTTTCACCTATAAACTCTTATATGGGAACCCAAGTGATGAGTTACATTGGGTATCAATTTTGTTTCAAACTTTCGTTTTTAAAATTATGATTTAGTATTCCTTTTTACAATGTGGGTTTCTATGAATGAAACATTCAAGTAGTAAACGATTTATAACCCCGATGAATTTTGAGGGAGAAATTCATTTTAAGGGGGGTAGAATGTTACACCCTGAGATTTTATGAGATATATTATTTTTGATTTCTTTTCTGTCTTCTATTATACACTACACCAAGATTAGCTTGTACTATATGTAACACCATATTAGCTTGTAGTATATGCAACACTATTCTTCGCTCGTGTTACACACGATTTCAAGTTCGTTTTGTGGAAATTATTTTACGCTACATTAAGTATATATTTTGTTTAATGTATAAATGAAATAAGTTTTGATTATGTTATACGCAACACCAAACGGAGCTTTCACTACACACAGCCCGAACATGGCTTGCATTACATGCAATCAAGACCTTCTTTGATAGCATGTGTAGTACTCAATACAAAGTTTCACTAAACGAGATATTATTATAATATTATTATTAACTAGCCATTATGAATAGTAATACCAACTTTTTAAAATTTTATAAATTTTATATTTCGAAATGGACTTCATTTTTGGATTCGAATTATCAAAATTATCTTAGGGTGAATTTTTGGAATTTTTCTGAAAACATTCGATTTTTGATGAATAGTGAAAACACTGGGTTACTATTTAAAACCCAACTTTTTATTTAAATAATTATTTATTTTATTTAAATTTATTTTAGATAAAAATTGATACATAATACCTATATAAGTTCAATGTTATTCATTTCAGTCATTTTATAATAATTTTAGATATATAAAAATTTTATTGAACTTTTCACAGTCTTTTACCCACCTCCTAGGAGAATTTGAAAATCTACATAAAACTTTATTTTACCGCTTATGTGAGTGGAATATTGAAAATCCGAGAGACACAGTTAATATGAAGGAGTAAAATGTGGTTCAATTAGAGACAAATAATTTTTGGTGAATAGTTACTTTTTACTTTTATTTACCATGGTTAAAAGTAAATAGGGTAATTAAGGGTAAAAATGATATTATTATTACCGTAAAACATGTCCTAATTCTATTGGATAAGTTTAATTCGACCATAAAAAACCTTATAAATAAAATATTACCCTTTAGGTCCACTTTGATTTTATTAGGACACTTATTATTATTTTATTTAAAGAAGAGTTAAAATTGTTAAAATCAAAATTTAATAACTAAAACATTTTTAATATAGGGTTATACATAATATAAATTCAACTATAAATATTCATTAGAAATATAACATTGTTTCCTACATAATTTTAGTTTATTTATAATTTTTATACATTAAATAATTTAATTTATTTATGACACAATGATGATACAGTAATTACATCATTAATGAAATATTAACATAATTGATCTTATAAATACCAATATAAATGTAATTTGAGACTTTTTATGATTCAAAATAATTTTTTTGGTTAATATGACATGTTAGTATTTATTCAAAAACTTTTTTTGAACTATTCATGTTTTTATGATTTTCACAAAAAATAATTACCAAATAGTGTCAAAATTGACATAAAATAATTTTTAAAAAAAATATTATATTATTAATTGTTATTATATTCCAAAAAATCTAAGGTTAGGCCTAATGAATTATATAAGGTTATATATATTAATAATGAACCACTTGGGGTTCTTTTGTCTTGTTATAGTAAGTTTATTAACCATATAGTGTAAGAAAACAATAAGACACGGTAAAAGTTAAATTATTTAACTTAGAGTTAAATCTAAATGATAAGGTTAAAATAGTAACCTAAACTTGTCTAAAACCTATTGGTTGAGAGGATTTCGACCCATCCCCACTTTATCTTAGAAATAAATCAGTCTGGAGCTATTATAACAGAATATGACTTTATTATAAAATAATATTTTATGTTTTTTCGAAGGTGCCCCTCTCCTCCCTTATAAAAAGGGCACCCCTTACCTCTTCTCTTCACACCCTTTTGAGCCTTGAAGCTTGGCCAAACCCTTCCCATTTTCCTTATCAAATTCCCTAGAAACATTATATATGTTCTGGTCTCCTCAAAATACCAACCCTAGTTATTTAAGAGGAGGTTAAGAAGAGACGCGTCAAAGAAGAGGTAATATCCTTTACTAATTCCTTCGAATTTATTTCTTCTTCTACTTATTCTAATTTATGTGTTTCATCATAAATTAATAATATAATTATCACTAATATACTTATATGTTTTTATAAAAATGAAACAACCCAATTTCATCTTCTATCCATCCTACGGAAAATGAAATCACCACGCGTGGGTACGTACGGAATACCCTCTCAACGCCGTGGTGTAATCTGTTTTCCACCACCACCTTACTTGGATGGGTATAATGGTGTAAATAAATAATTATATATGGTTATTTTAAAGTTATATTGATTCTAAAATATTATACATACACTTCAATACAATTCCACGATCATGGGAATGATATCATCGCTCGTGCGTACGTACGGACTACCGTCTCCACGAACGTGATGAGATTCATTTTCCATGATTAACCATTCAAGTATGATTATAAAGTATATATAATAAATAATCATGAAATATATTACATAATAATGATACTGTATTTATGTACATATATGTTTCATTTATTTAATTCCATTTTATTCAATAAGGAAACGAAAATAGTGTTCATGCGTACGCACGGCCTACCGTCTCCAAGAACGGTGTATTTCGTTCCACTTATCGATCTATCATATATATTTATATACTGAATATATATTATATATAAATCATGTTTTAAATTCTGGAATTATGTAAATCAGGATATAAGTAATAATATCAAGAACAACATGTCAAAACACGTACGATAAATTAAATGATTTTACCCAAAACGCTGTTTTAATATGGAATTTACAAAAGAATGGGTAATATAAAGTCATAAGTGAACCATATATGATATCATAACAATGAATATGATTCTGTGATAAGTCAATGACATTATTCAAATCATTATATAAGAGTTTCAGATACGTAAGAAACATATCGGACCTAAGGTAAGGGATAACTATTCCAATCTTGTTCTTCTCCGAGATTGTTATTCGTAAGTATTTACTGAGGTTATTGTTATCATCCATGCCCATGTTTTATAAAAAAAATCATGTATTTTTGAAGTCCTATTTACCCATTTTTTAAATTTACCACATGTAATGAAATGAATATTACTTTTGTTTACCACACGGGGAACTTTTTGACTTTTCCAACAAAAGTACGAGAAGAATGTTATTTTTAACTTATACAGCGTGAATGGATTTTTTCGGTTTCATAACGCCTCATTTTAATGAAGCTTACTCTACAAGATTTTATGACTATTTTTGAAACAATACTTTTCTTTTAAAATTGCATGGAATTTTGTGAAAAGAAAATTGTTTTGAACAAGAAAGGATATTTTCCTCAAGAATTCATTTCAAGGGTTTTATCAAAACCATTTTCCATCTAATATGACATTATTTCATATGTGTATGTTTCAAGTATAATGTCTCTATGATTTACATGGTTTCAATTTTTTTATTATGAAATATCCATTTGTTTTATATGGATTATGTGATGATGGGATGATGTTTATGAAACCCATTTTATTCTTTGGGTTATGATGAATGTTTTAAGTTTATTTTGTGTCACAAGTAAGAATGATTTCATTATGAGATGGGTGGGACCTATATCTCCCTCCAATGCATTGGGTAAAGATTTATATCTCATGAGATAAACATGGATGAAATGGTAAGTTAATCAGGTTCAGTGATACACGACTGGAACGAGGAGTGAACTCGATTCAGGAAGGGACTTTGTCCACTAAGATGGTATTGGCAGTAATTCCTTGATTACTATGGAAATCATATCATGTGCTTAACGGTTTTACACAGTTACATGTTTTATTCCCATGCTATTTTTTCATGACTGATGTTACATTATGAAATATGCCTTACGTACTTCCAAGATTTATGTCTTTTCTCGTGATTTTGATGTTTAGTTTTTATGTTCATGTTTTTTCATTCAAATGTTTTTGGATTGTTTTATGTTCTCTATGTTTACCCTTACTGAGCATTTGGGCTCACCCTTTTTATGTTTTCTTTTTCCCATGATATAAAGAAAGGTTTTAGGTAAGAAAAGAAAAGTTGAATATCTTTATGGGTGATGTTGAAGATCATTCACCAAGATTAGAAGATTATGTTCCCAGTTTCAAAAGACACTAAACTATTATGGTATTTTGGTGTTTGTTTTATTTATGTATTAAGTATTCTGAAAAACTAATGTAGTGTCTATGTACGTCAAGCTTTGGGTCTCTACAGTAATCCCTCACAATTTGAATATCTTAGAGAAGTATTAACTTCATTGCATCAATCATTTTAGAAGGATATGATTTCTCAAAAGGCAACATTATCCACACTTGAGATGATTATTTTGAAGGATATTCATCTTTCTACTTACACTTTTATAGGATTGGAGGATACTCGGGGATGTGAAGAGTGATCTTCCTTTCCTAACACTTAATTTTGGCATTGTATAAAAATATTCAATCCATGCCCAAAATAACATCGAACTCTACCAAAGGAAGTATTAAAAGATTTTTTTGGGAGGTTCAGTCCACAAATATTTATTGGGGAAGAGTTATAAAACTTTTATGAAATATTTACCCCATTATCTACTCTCACAAATAAATCAACCTCCAAATTTTGAGGTGCTATTTAAATAGTTATACTAACCATATAAGATATGAATGAATCCGTAGTACCAGAATCAAATAGTACATTCACTATTATTGAATGAATAACTAGCATACATGTCATGATGATGTTGTTGGGATCCACCTTAGTCGTAGTGATAGCATAAGACCTTCCTTGTTTCCTTGGAGGTTGTTGTTGATTTCATCCAACAACCCCTGTTTTAGGAAAATTATTCACATAATGCCCATGTTCCATTTAGTTATAACACTACACTAGATGTTGAGTGTTGATCTGAACCTTTCTTTATTCATCCATGTTATTGGAATTATTCATATCCCTCTGGTGGTTCTTAGCCATATTTTTCATTCTTCCACACATTAATTAATTCGTGGTTCTCTTTAGATAGTTCCCAAGATGCTTCATCACATAATTTTGACATGTGGGGTGTGCGGTCTTCATTCCAACATGGGTTTTATTTTCCAAACCACCCATATTAGACTCCATTTTCTGTTTTTTTTTCACTGGGCCAATGAGACCATTGATAGTATTCGATATCCATTTCAACCTTGATGAAACAATGGAAAATCATCTCATAATTTTCAAAGTCGTGAATCGATAATTCTTTTCATAGGATCGGGTTTACTCCACTAAAGAAGTGATCCACCTTGCTTTTAGTGTTCATGAAAAGGCCATAAGCGTATCTCCCAATCCTTGTAAAATTTTATTCATACAACCCAATAGACTCATCTTCCTTCTACTTATTTTCGAGGAACTCTATTTCCATCTTGAGATAGAGGGTTTGGGGAAAATATTTTTTGAAAATCATTTTCATGAATTATTCCCAATCCATGGAATAAATTTCATCCTAGGACTTCATATTCTTGTTCAATGTCCACCACTAAATAGCTTTCCCATCAAAATAATATACCACCAACATAAATTTCTCTTCTTCTAAGTACTGATGGAAAAAGATTTTATTTTAATGGATTTAATCCATTGTTCCACAATTAGGGTATTAGAAGATCCACAAAACATGGGAGTACTTTATCAAATAAAGTATTTGATGCAAAATTTCTCTTTCCTTAAAGGAGAAAGGAGTTCAACATGGTTTATGTAATTATTCATAACTTGATCCAACTAAGCAAGTACTATCATGATGTTTTGATCACCCATTCCCATTATATTTGGAATATCATTAGGGAAATATTCATATTTCTTATCATATTTATTTTATGCATTATTTCTTCTATTTCCAACCATTAACTAAGAAAATAAAATGAAATTAGGGGGATTTAATACTTAGATAATAAGTATAAAATGAAACATTGAACATAAAATGATAAACATGTAAAGGAAAATCATATCCAAAATTGTGATTCGCTAGGTTTAAATATAAGTTATCCTTGATTTGTTTCCAACATTATATTATTATGGGATCTTTTATTTGTTCCCTTAATAATTTTTTGTACTAATCTTATGAATTTACGAAATCAAATCCCCTGGGAGTGTCAAACCAGGTGCACAGTAAGGCCCGTTGTCCTATACCTGGTTACCCAAAGTCTAGCTTGGAATAAATTTTCAGATTTCTTACTCCTAGATATATCTATTCCAGAACCATGACCACTTGTAGTATTTATATAGGGATGTATTTTCATGATAAACCACTTAATTTATACTAACCAAAATTCATGTATTTTTTCTTATACTTAGTCATATCCATAAGGTTCTTAATAAAGTTCTTTATTCCTAATCTCCAAAAATAACTAGATCAACTCATATACCAACTATAGTGACACTATCCTTTTACACATATCATTACATGATTTTAAGCAAAAATAAATACTAAATTTCAAGCCTAGGATCATAATGTCTAGTTTCTTAGAAGGCTAGTAACATAAAACTAAAAATACAGGAATAAAAAAACATTTCTTTATTTAATATTCATAAAGAGATCACAGCATACATTGTGGTCATACATCTACATAGGATAACCTAGGGATAACATGAACAAATGGATGATAAAAATCCTAATAAGGGAATAAACATAAGAATAAATCTTTATCACATGGGTTAGAAGGCATGACATAATGATATAAAAAGGCATGGAACAAGATTGATCATATGAAACCAAAACATATAAAACATGGGATCAAATAAACATGAAATCATTTTAAATTAGATGAAAAGTTAAACATGAATTTATAATGGGTCAGGGCTCGTTTCACATAGAGAAGCATGAGTCAAGGCTAACTCTCATGATCGTTGCACATGGATCACGAGTCAACGCTAACTGCTAAGACTGTTGCGCATAACAACTTATGAGACTAACATTTACTTAATGAATTAGAGAATTTTATGGGAACACCCATATTAACTTGTTCATTAATATGTTTTCCACATAAGGAATTGTACATAATCAATTATACATAAACATAAGGTTACACATTGAAATGAATGGGTATCATAATCATGTCATAAAGTATAATAAATGGGCGCAGCGGACAAGTGTCCATGAAATAAAATAATTAAATCATACATGGAAATTCATAAGATAAAATAGGCATATATCATGGTAATTTATTTCAAATAGAATTAATAACATGTAAGAATACTATTTAATAAATTTTAGCATTAAAACATTTTAGTACGATTTTAAGGAAAATACTAAATAGCATTTAAAATAGAAAAGGAAATAATAATTTATATAAAACCATAAGTGAAAAAAAATCATAATAAAAATACAGATATTATAAAAATAATATTTTCTTAAAAATATGATATAGTGAACTTGAAATTAGGTAGGAATTCGGGAAGGTCCCTTAAAACGGGCTTCTTTATCAAGAAGAATTGAGAAGGGAGCCATTTAAAAATATGTAAATCCCAGAAAGAGAATGGTGAATGAATATTGATGCATAAGATTGGAACATATAAAAATAATTTAAAATATGTTCATAAAATGAAAATATAACTTCATTGGGTGACAATAAAGATAGAGCAACCTGAAGGAATAATGGAGGTTTAGGTAGAATCTCTTACCTTAAGTCGAAAGGTGTTCTTCACATGATCTTAATTTCAAGGATAATCAAACTAGATTGATTAATTAATAATTAAAGAACCACTTCTACATGTAATTGATTTATTATAACCTTATTAATTTCATTCATGAACTTTTTTTACGGGTGAAGTTGTTCAATTTCATTGTTTGGATGCTTTTCTTTCCTTGGTTTTCATGATCGGTTTACTTATATACATGCATGAATAATCATGTAAGATGAGGATGGTTTTCAAGAATTGAATTTATATTTTATTTTATAACATAAATAATATTAAATGGTTATAATATTAAATTGGTTATTTGGAATGAGTATGAATCATTTTATAAAACATAAATGATAACTATTTGGGTTAATTTGCCGTTTTTTTATCACAGTGAACTCATTTTGTTTTATAAATTAATTCCATTTCTATAAAATGATTCCATAACAATACATAGAATATTTAATATTACTAATAATTTGTTTCAACCATAAAAATGGTTTCATGAATAGATTATAATATGTTAATAGAAATTGAAAACCCGTCATCCTTGAATGTGATAAATTAACACATCTTGGATTGTGTTTTTATTTCAATTATAAAAAGAGGAAAATGAGATATAATGATGAAATATTCCACAAACATGATACAATTCCAGTATATATTTGGATACTATAGTTTTCATGCCTTTTGGATGAGGTGAGGTGAATAGAGAAAAAGAAACAAAAGGTAACTGAAAATAAATAAAAGAAAATAAAGTGGATGATTACCTCTTGGATACTCCTCCTTGAGAACCACCTTAAAGGGATTGTTTTTTGTCTTTTGGTAAGACCAAGAGCTCTTGGAAGTGTGTTATGATCCTGGGGGGCTATTTGATCACAATTTATATAAGGAGAAAGGCGTGAGAAGTGTGAGGAGAAGAGGGGGTGAGGGGTGGTATTTATAGTGGAGGAGAGGATGGTTTTCCCAATATTTTATTCATTATTTTATTATTTTTCTCAAGAAAAAAATATTTTTAATTCTTGTGACCGAAAAATAGAAATAAGTGCATTTAATTTTGATCCAATGGACATTCACATCATCCATTACTTAATAATTATGCATAAATTCATTTATTTAGCATATTTTGAAAATTATCAAATTTCACTATTCACCAAAAATTAAAGTATTTCAGAAAAAAACAAAAAATCACCATAACCATTTTTTGATATGTAGAATCCAAAAATGAAAGAAATTTTATGAAAATAATTTTCTATATATGAAAAAATCTAATTTTTAATTGAAATCGTAATTTAATTGAAAAATACAGATTTTAAAATTGTAACTGATTTTCTAACACATTGATAAATTAACTAAGGTATCCTAAAATTATCTAATAATCATAATAAGTCAAAATATTATAATATTAATAAATTTTATGAAAAAAATAATTTAAATTATTAAATTAATCATAAAATTGTAATTAAATATTTATTACTTTCCAAAAATAACAACATTATCTTATTCTCACTTATATGATGGAATAATTGTATTTATATTTTCATTGGTACAGTTACTATTTACATAGCTGATTTACTATTCATAATGGTCATATTTCTATTCATTAGGGTAATATTACTATTCCTAATGGTATTTTACTATTAACCAAAAATTATATTTGTCCTATTGGACTCCAAACATCTTATTTATCATAGCTGGGTATGTCATATTTTTGAAACTCAAATCACAGAAGTGAAAAGATTATGTTTAAAGGTAATATTGTATTTAGTATTCCATTAAAGCATGATGTGGCAGTGTGTTGTGATTTCATGTGATTATACTATGTGAAATAATTATAAGAATGGAATTTCTATTGATTAGACTTTGTGCCATTTAATTCTTACCCCTTATGAAATTTTACCCTTGAAATCTCATTTTACATTATAATATTGAAACATGTGGGGTTACTTTTCCTTCATCTCTTCCTCCAGTTCTTATGTTTACTCATTGAACTTATGGTTTCACCATAGTACTTGGACCAGGTGAGTAGTCTTATTATGTAGAACTCTATCTCTACAATCTAAGATCTTCACTAGATGCTCCTTGATAAAAAGACCACTTTCCAACTATATCACCTCTAGAGATAATACATGTGAAGAATTTGGTATATAATTATTTTGGAAGGTTACATGGAAGACATAATGTACTTTATAAGTGGTAGGTGTAAGTTCTAGATGATAGACCACGGCTCTGACACTGTCAAGAATCTCAAAGGGTCCAATGTGCTTAGGACATAGCTTTCCTTAATTCCCAAATATCAGGATCTTCTTCCATGGAGATATTTAGAGGAATACCATGTCTCCAATATTAAACTCAAGGTCTCATCGATAATTTTCTATATAACTTTTTTGTTTACTTTGGGATACCCTGATATGCTGCTGAATGGTTTTAAACATCTCCATGATTTCATTGACCATTTCATGTCCTATCAGCTTACACTCACTAACTTCATCCCAGCATGTCAGTGTTCTACCCCTTTTCCCATAAAGAGCTGCATATCATGCCATTAGGATGCTGGAGTGGAAACTATTATTTTAGGAGAATTGGACCAGTGGAAGATGTTGGTCCCATCCTCCTTTGAATTCCATATAACTTGCTCTCAACATGTCTTCAAGTGTCTTAATAGTTTTCTCATATTGGCCATAAGATTGAGGATAATAGGTTGTAATGGAGTTTATTTCAGTGCATAGAGCATGTTGGAGACTTCTCTAAATCATCATGGTGAATGTCAGATCTATATCAGATACAGTAGATAGTGGTACTCCAAGTAGCCTTACCACCTCTTTGATATATTACTGTTCAACTTGATCGAGTGATAATTCTTCTCCAATTGTGATAAAGTGAGTTGTCTTGGTAAAATGATCCATAATGACTCATATATAATTGTTTCCCCTTGATGTCCTTGGAAGTATAGTGACAATTTCCATGGTTATGTTCTCCAACTTCCATATTTGTATGTGTAGTGGTTTCATCATCACCTTATACTTTTTCCTTTTAACCTTCACATGATGACATACCAGGCACTTTGTTGTGTACTCAGCAATATCCTTATTTATATTGTCCCGCCAATAATTTTTCTAAAGATCTCGTTACACCTTTGTTCTCCCTGGGTGAACCAAGAAGGTTGAGTTATGGGCATAAATAATAATTTCCTTCTTTATCTCTGAGACTAATGGTACAGATAATCATGACCCAAATACTCCATCCTTGTCAATCTTGAACTCAGAGGATTTCTTATTTCTCATAGCTTCCACACTTTTCTGAATTTCCACATAACTTATTTGAGCATACTTTATTTTCTCCATGATGGATTGTTGAGCAATTTTTTTAGAGGGCATTGATGTTATTTCTCCCTTAATTATTCCCATTTCCATCCAATGAAAATATAAGAACATTGGTTCCTTTTTAATTCTCATTTTTGATAAAGATGTAGGATTCTTTCAACTTAGATCATCTCCCACCTTATTTTCCACACCGTGATGGTAGTGGATTGAGAAGTCAACATAATTTATGAGATATAAGTATATTTACTAGAACATATTATTGTCTTTATGTGTGAATATATATTTGAGACTCTTGTATTCAGTATATATTTCACACTTCTCCCCATAGAGATAATACCGTGTAATTTTCAACACAAAGATCATAGTCACCAACTACAAATCAGGAATGGGATAGTGTTGCTCATGGATTTTCATCCACCTTGAGGCATATCCTATCACATTATCAATTATCATTAGCATACATCTTAATCCCCTCTTTGAAGTATAAATATACACCACAATGAGTACTCCACTTTTCAGAAGTATGAGTATTTGCGCAGTGATAAGACTCTTTTTGAGCTCCTTAAATATTCCCTCGCATTATTGAGTCCAGATTAATGTCACTCCCTTCAATTTCATCTTCATCATTGGGTTTGAAAATCATGACAATTTATTCACAAATTAACGATTATACCCAGATGGACCCAAAAAGTTGCGGATCTTTGTTACATATGTTGGCCAAGGACACTCTTCAATTGCCTTTATATTGGAAGGGTCCACAAATATTACTTTTCTAGTGATAACAGGCCCCAATAATGACACTTCCAACATCCAAAACACCCATTTACTATACATTTTATAATTTTTATCCCTTTGAAAAGTCATCAACACATTATTCAAATGCTCCTCATGTTCCTCCTTTCCCTTGAAAAATATCAGAATGTCATCAATAAAGACTACCACAAATGTGTCGAGGTAATATATAAATACCCTACCCATTAAAACTATGAATATTTATAGAGGAATGTATTATTTTACGGTGATTCCTTATTCACACCATCAAAATGTTAGTGAATTGGAAGATCAAGGATTATATTCCTATTAACAAAAATTTCAGTTAGTGGTGGGTGGCTAGGCATGATGCAAAGCCAGGAGTAGTTCATCCTCACAGTGGGAGTTTGGTCATTAAAATTATGTATATTCTGATGAAATCAAGGTAGGACAAAGATATTAGTGAAATATCTCTAAGTGTTTACCAATGAAATTTATCGAGGTCAACTGTGTTATGGATGATCAACGGTGAGATTCCATTCATTGGCTTCTACATGAATATTTTAAGGTGGTGTAACTAGAAAAATAAGATAATATTCCTATAAAATGAAGTGGATAGAAACTATAAACTATATATCTATGTGTGGAGTTGTGAATCTAACACATTTATAGTGTTTTATAATAATATACAATTCATCAGAGTTTTACAGAGTGTTAATCTGTCTATAGTGAAATATTATGGATGGAGTTTTTCAATTTAATGTTATTCTTTATTATTATAGTAAAATAAAGAAGTATTAGTGGTTCATCCCATGCATGTAAGACAAAATTAAAAATTACATTAATATTATTTGTTCATTCTCTAATTTATATACTTTTATTTCATGTAGTACCATTGACTTATTTATTATTTATTTTATGGTTTCTGCTAAGTTGTGTTAAATTTCAACTTAGTGTAGTTAGTAGGCTATAGTGACTTCCTACTTCTGGTATACTTATTCATGGGAGAAATAAGTTATATATGTTTTTCTTTCCACTATAATGATTTATGTGGGAACCTCCATGTTTTTATCAATCATATTTCTAGTGATTTTATCAACAGTATAGGTGATTGGTCTTTCCAGTGGTAGCTATTCTTCCAAAAAAATTGGTATCTGAATTTGAGGTTTTTCACTTGGGGTTTAGCACATAAGTAGTATCATTAGAATTAAATCAAATGAAAGAAATATTTGGATCATGAAAATCTATGGATCAAATTTTGTCTTTTGGAGGGTGCATAATAAAGACCATCTGATTCATAAAGACTTATAGGTCTCATTATCTTGGATAAATTTGGTGCTAATAGAGAAACATGAATGAGAAAACTTATATAGGAATACATTAGAACTATTAAGATTGTATCTGGTAAAAAAATTTCATTTCAACATTTGACAGAAGAGGACAACATCCCATGTATTGAAGGTGTTTGCAGATAGTTTGAAAACTAGATGGACCTAAACAAGGTCCTCATGTTGTGATGATTTTTTTGATTAATGACGTGTGAAGGAAAAATAACAAAATATCATGTGAATGATTTCAAAATTATTTTTGGGTAGATCCAATAGGTAAACGTATTTTTTATTAATGATATATGGGCATTCCTTCTATTTTCTTCACTTCCCAATAGTTGGGATTCTATGGCTACTATAGTTAGTAACTATAGAGTAAAAATAGATTTGTTGTCTTATGTTATCTGTAACTTAGTCTTTAATGAAGAACTAAGATAGGGGGAATCTCAGGTATTGAATGTTAGTGTCCTAAATACTGAAAGAATGTGAATTTAACCCCATCAGAAGTGTGACTACTAGAAGAAAACAACGAAAGAAAAGTCCCATGAAAGGATTCAAAGTATGTCAGTTGTTCATGGTCCAACCTTATGGAAATTTGGGAAGAAAGGATATATTAAGAGGGACTAAAAGATTCAATAGGATAACACTGAAAAGGAATCATTATCTAGTATTTTAGATTTCATTAATACAATGATAGAATTCAAAGGCCATCTACTAAGTTTCAATACTCTATAAGAATATTGGGTGATTTACTCTATATCAACCAATCATTCAATAGGAGATCACATACTCATGGTAAATTATGTATCTAGGATGCTTTATGAAGTCAATATAGTGTATAGTGAAGCATTAGATGTTGTTGAAAAGGGATATTTCAACATAAAAATGATGAATTGATGATTCTTTGTGTTGATGTAAGTTTTTCATATCCCTAAACTTAGATGAAAAGAAATTTTTTTTGGATAACATGATTATGTATGTTATGGGACTAGATTTTTTGATGGGGTATGGAAATTTACATGAGGATCAATGATGTTTTCATGAGGATTAATGGATGGGACCCATTACAAGAATGGAAATTCAAATGGGATAGAGGCTTCTAGAAATACAACTTTTGATTATCTAAAAGTATGGAATTGTAGGTTTGGTCACCTTAGTGAAAATAACATGAACGTTTTTAAGAAAAATAGAATATTAATGATAGATGATATGGGAATTGTAATGTGTGAAAAAAATTTTGGGAAAGTGAAAATGAATTTATTTCAACTTATATAGTTGGAATCCCAAGAATTTGAAGTTTGAGCATATGCAAAAAAATGTTTCAGGACATTCCCCTATTTAGCCTACAGTGGTTGCCTCTAAATTCTCAATTTAATTAATGATTCTACTAGGAATTTATATATTTACTTCTTGATTATTATATCAAATTTATTTCTGGTGTTTACTCGGTGGAACTAATTAGTATAAAGGGAATGTGTCTAGGATTTAATGTGCTTCCAAACAGAAAATGGAGGTGAGTACACCATAATAATTTTATGGAATTTTAGCAAGAAGGAATGAATAAGGAATGGGAATATTGTGCTTTAAAATCCATAAAAAGATGTAGTAGTTGAAATAATGAACTTTACTTTGATAGAGAAAGGTCAAAGTATGAGGTTTCCCTCAATAATGACTAAAGCCATTTGGGAAGAGGAATTCAACATGGCAGCATCACTAAAAATTATTTCCCTTTTTCCAACATGGAAATATCTATTTATAACATCCCATTTTTTGATAGAAAAACGTTTGGCCAACACATATGTCTGTATTACTCAATTTTTGGCAAGAAATCTCTCGCAAAATGTTATTGTCGTAGATAAAAGGATTCTATCAAAATTATAATAATAATAGCACAATATATATATATATATATATTGGTTAAGTTTTTTAAAAATAGATAAATATGACTAATATGTTTTTTATAATATTATTAAAATATATAAACAATATCAATAATTAATAATTTTTTGTAAACTATATTTCAAATGTTGGTATTCGAATATTTGTTCTTAAAATTTAATATTATATTTATTAATATAAATATGTATAATATATAATTATATTTATTATATTGTAACCATAAAATTAATATATATTAAACACCAAATAAACAAGTAATTTCAACAAAAACATTCAAATATAATTTAAATACATGTTCAAACTTCATGAAAATACAAGAAGCTCCATGAAATGTATTACAAACTAGTCCAAAAACTGAGAGAATTTATATGGAAATCAATGATATAACACCCCCTTAAATAATGTTTTCAGATAGTTTATAAGTATGGAGAAAATTTACACCATTTTTGTGATTGCAAGGGTAAGAAAAAGTCTTCCAATGTACAGTACTTCAACTTCAAGGTGATGTGAAACTATGAGAATCAATGTCCCATGTGTCAAAAGAATATACCCCAAATGATGTTAGTGGATAGTGATAAAGTTACAATACTACAACAAATTAAGAAGAATGATTAATATGCCTAATCAAGAATCATGACATTTGAATATTTTAGCAGCAATGTTCTAGTTATTATAATTAAGGAATATATGAGGATTTTACTACAGTACATTTTCATTAAGTATTTGAGACCATAAGTTCAATGGTACCAAGAAACTTTATTCATTATAATTTTATACATTTTAGTAAATACATGATAAAGGGAAATAAAACCCTAAATATATTCTTGATGTTGAGATAATGATGAATAAATGATTGGTCTGGATAAGTGCTTACTACCTTGGAACTGATTAATGACTTGTCGACAAGTGGCCTATACAATCATTAATGGAGTTTTAAAAACATCGGGATATAAATAATATATCAAATAGCATGTGTAAGGATGAAATATTGTTTCCAATATAATTTTATGGTAATTTGAGTAATTTATATATTTCAAAAGGACACATGATGAAGTTATTCACATGTTTGGAATGTGAAAATTTAGTGCAACTTTAGGTTGATTAAAGACAAACAAGGTAGTTGATGCATTGAGTATGATGGATCATAGAGTTCTAAACAAAATGAGGATTTAAAATGACCTCGTGTATAAGGATATAAAAAGGATGGATATGGGAATTGTCAACTAAGGGTTTTATAAGATTTGAGAGAAAAGAGAAACTGAACCCCTGCTACATTGGTCCTTTGGAAATTCTGGAGAGAGTTAGAGTTGGGGTATATCATTTGGAAATTCCTCCTAGCCTTTCTAAGGTGATAAATGTGTTTTGGGCCAGATTATTGAGGAAGTGCATGTTATAACCAATGTATGTACTCACCTATGAAGAAATAGATCTTGAACATGATTTTTCATTCTATGAAGAGCCTATCGAGATTCTGGACATAAGAGAGCATGTATTGAGAAATCAGAAAACTCGATTGGTAAAGGATATTTGGAGAAACCATAAAATGGAGGAAGAAACATGGGAACTCGATGATTTTATGAAGAGGAACCAACCACATTTGTTAAAGGGATATAAACATGAAATATTTCGAGGATGGAATTTTTGAATGGGGGAAAAATTTAACACCCCAAGATTTTATGGTATGTTTCCTCTTAAATAAATTTTTCAGATATCTTTTTATGCATAGAACATTGAGTCACTGTGAGAAAAGTATTTTTTATAGGAGATAATTATAACCTAACTGTTAATCATAATTTTTCCACTTCTGTTATTTGAATTACGAAAAACAGACATGCAAGGTTGTTTTTAGTAAGTTATTTAGAGTCCGATGGGAACAACTTATTTTTTTGGTGAATATGAACATACCATTAAGAATTGTAATGATTACCTTGTGAAGAGTAATGTACCCTTATAAATAATAATATGACCCTTATGAATAGTAACCTCACCCCTGAAAGTATAAATAAAATTTAGGAAGGCACCTTATAAATGAAAGTGGATATTTTAAAAATTAATAATTAAGTGTTCGTATTTTTGTGAGTAATAAATATTTAATTAAAATTTTATAATTAATAAATTTATTTAAATGAAAAATGAGTTTCATAAAATATATTCCTAAATCAATATTTTTTTGTCCTATGATTTTAGAATAATTTAATAAGACCGTAGTAAATGTTTTCGGGTGTTATAAAATCAGTTTTAATTTTAAAAAACTATATTTTTCATGTAAATGATGATTATAATTAAAAACTAAATTTATCATATTTAAAAAATTATTTTAATAAAATTTAGTTCATTGTACATGTCGAATAATTTTTTGGATGAATTTTTGGGATTTTAATGAAATAGTTTAATTTTTTCTAAATCGTAAATAATATAGTTTTTATAAAATACGGTATTTTTCATGATATCACCGTGAAATTATTATGATATAAAGCTTTATTTAAAATATGTAAAAACTAAATAATTATACTATATGTGGAATATTTTACAGAATTAATTTAGAAAATATAAATTATATGCCAACACAGTCCCTCTACGGCACTTAAAAAGTCAAAATTCGTAACATATATAATAATTGAGTGCTAAAATTATTTTCATGACATATTCTTTAATTATTATGTATTAATGATATCTTTGGTTGTTAATTTAGAATTTTAGTGTTATATGACATGAGTATTATCCATATGTCTTGGCAATGCTTGCACAGAGCAGGAAAAGAAAAAATTAAAAATCTAAGAAGATGTCTTGTTATGTATAAGAGTGAATATACATAATTAATGAATTTAGAATTTTATTTTGAACCTAATTAATTTTTTTTTAGTAATTTATTTTTAATTTTTATATTTGAAATAATTTAAATCAATTCTTATGAAAAATTGATGCAACTCTTTTGCAAGAATAAGAAAAAATAAAATATTTTTAATTAAAATTATTAGAATTATTAAAGTCCCATTTTTTTCAAAAACATTTTATATAATTATTTTTAGATCATTATCTATTTTTGAAACTATTTGGGGACACTTTTTACCCACAAGAATCAATTTAATACTTTTATAATATTTTATTTAAAATTAAGTCAAGGTGTTCACACTATAAACAATTGTTTGTATAACATTTGTATTTATTTTTTTCGAGAAGTTGTGTTCAAAAATAAACAGTTTTCTAAAATATTATAAATTAACTTTCATATAGAAATTTTTTTAAAATTTTCAACAAAAAAATATTATAATTTCTTTCACAAAGATGACTCGACATTAATTTATTTATTAATGAAATCAAATTAATGATATTAAAAATAATAATTAAAATATAATTTTTTATTTTTAAGATAAGTTAGGAATTAATTCGATTTACCGGATATTTATAATATATAATAAAAATTGGATTCAAATTTGAAATATTGTTTTTATGTTTTTAAAGTCAAAAGTTATAAATTGTGTTTAAATTGAAAAAATTATTTTTCATGAATATAATATTTAATTAAAATATATAAAATTCAAAAAAAGTTAACAGAGTCAAGAATAAAAATATTTGGTTTCTTGTGTGATATACTATGCTTTTTAGACCATTTGGAAGTCTTAAAACCTATACAATATTTATTATATTCTAATAATTTTGTAATTCTGAAGTTACTCTTATCTTCAAATATAAATAAACCCTCCCCCTTCCTTTGGAAAACCACTCATTCCACCCTTTCCAAATCCAAATATCAATCAAAATACTCCCTCTTAATCCTATTATAATACCTATCTATGTTCTAGACTCATCTAACTCCAATATTAAATGGAATTATAGGGTTGTGATAGAGAAGTTAAATTGGGGAAAGAGAGGCGCAAAAGCGATGTAATTAAACGGGACATTAGGTAAGGGAAGCTCATATCACTTTTAATTTTCGTGATATATAAGAAATTATCACCACTTATTTATCGTGAGTGGTTTATATACTTCCCTATGATATTTTATATCATGAATAAACTTAACTTCATAGTATGTAAAGATTAATTTTAAGATATTTGGATTACTATTTAAATGTTCAAAGTGTTATATGACTCTTTGAATGTTTAAAAAATTAACCCCTTATCAATTTAAATATTCTTAATATTATCATACATATTTATTTATATTTATATAAATTATTATATGGATCATTTTATGTCTATACTGAATTTCGTTTTAAAGCATTCAAAAGGAATGTTTTAAATGTTTTTAAGTAAACAAATGCTTTAAATATTTATAAATTTATTCTTATAAGTATTTCTCATTAATATCCATGTTTTCATAATTGTTTTAAAGATTTATTTATATGGATGTTAATGTTTTAAAATATTAATTCCATTAAAAATTATCAATTTTTTATGGTAAACTTTGATTCAAAAATATCTTTTTAAATGTATTCTTTTATTAAAGTACAATTTTTTAATAAATAATTTCTAAGAAGGGTTATTTATATCTATATATTTTCATTGATGTTAATAAATTATTTTCATATATTTCAAAATCATTTATTGGATCTTATGTTTAAATGGGTTTTATTATTTCATCATATCATACACTATATTTTATTGAAATGTGTATGATTAGTTTCACTGTGGATGTAATACCTTGATTTCATTCCCCATATTACTCTGAATAGTTAGTATTTATGATCAATGATTAGGGAAAGTTATTTACATTTCATATGTTAAGTTTCTATGTGAATGTTTATGTTGATGATTTTTCACCCCATTCATATGAGGAGTGCATTAGACGTATTATGTGATGTTTGACGCCCATTATAAGCTCTCAATGCATTGGTATGTCTCATGAGACGGACTAGTGTATTGAAACAAGGCATTGATGGTAGGATTATAATGTCTGGAATTATGCATTCCAACATTCATTTCACTTATTAAGTGATGGGTGAGTCCTGCTATAGCCTCTTGGTGCATAGGTAGGTCTCATGAGACAAACTAGTGTCTTAGCCCAAGGCTTTAATGGTATGATTATGTATGGTCTTGGCATGAGGCCTCGATGGTGTAGTTATCATGTCTGGAATTATGTATTACATCACTATTAAAATATTGATTGATAGTCCATGTGGTTATTCAACAAGTAGAATACCTATGGTTTCATTTTATTATGGAATTTTTTTATTCGCCCCTTATTCCTACCAATTTAGGTAAAATTTTGTTTTTAATGGAATGTTTACTTTTAGTTATTCACCTTAACTTAGTATTTACATTTCTATTTTATTATTTACCCGTTCTGAGCATATGAGCTCAACTTTTTCTTGTGTTTTATTTTTCCCCAGTATGTGAAGAATTAAATAATTAATGACATTTAGGGATATTCTAAGAGTTATAGATGTTCCAAATGGAATTTATATGTTGTATTAATTTCAAGTTATTATGTATAAATTATGTATGTATCTAGTCTTCCAAAAATACTAAACTAATCAGTACTTCAGGATATGAATTTCTTGTAATCATGCCAATGTATGAAAATAATGAACCGTTTATGGGAAACTACGGTCGGGGAATTATAGTTGCTATCAGAGAAATTTTATTAGAAAACTTGGAAACCAGATTTAGAAAATTTAGATTAGGGAATAAAACCCTAAGATGGACTTTGAGGATAAATAGACAAGAACATACTATAATTTTTTTAAGGAATAAATTATTTGGATCATTCTATCAAATAAATCAATTTCTCAATACTAAAAGTGGACGTGGTTCTAGTATAGAAGTACCAAAGAGTAAATCTGATAAGGTGTTCCGGGATTGAATTAGGGTAACCATGTAAATGAAAACAGGCCATACTATGTGCCTATTTTGACACTCATGAGGGATATTATTTGGAAAATTTTCATTTAAATTACCCACCATTATGAAGGATCGATGCCCCCAAAGTGTCAAAAGTATATGTTTTGGGATTTACAATGCATAAATAAATTTTATGTTCTATGAAATTATTATAATTATAGAAATATCATAATTTTATGTGATAATATAGTATATGGAATTGATTAGAAATGGAACTTAGAAGAAGGAATGAGAACATCAACAATGAATTTGATTAAAAGAGTAAGAAGAATCATATCAATAATATTCTGAAGCCATCATTTCAAAGGGAGGTAGTCTCCAAAGTATCCTCATCATATGAAGAAATAGTATCATGAGTTAACAAGATGTGTAAATAATTATCTGAGTCCTATGGATTTGAAGGGAAGTAAAATAAGAATAGGATGACAGATAAAAAAATATTGATAAAGGGAAGAAGGTAAATCAGGGTTTTCCCATAAGTGATAACTGTGGAAAGAATCACCATGATAAATGATTTAAGGGAAAGTAATTTTTTTATAAGTGTGGAGAAAAAGAACACAAAGTTATGATTGAAAGGGTAACAAAAATGATTCCAATGTACAATACTTCAATTGAAAGGTGATGTGGCACTATGGGAATCATTTTCCCAAGCATCAAAGGAATATACCCCAAATGATGTTACTTGATAATGATCAAGTTATGATTCTACCACATATGAAATAGTATGATTTATACGTCCAATCAAGAATCATGTAATTTGAATATTTAATTAGAAATGTATTGGTTATGAGAATTATGGAATATATGGGGATTGAACTAAAATATTTTTTCATTAAGGATTTGAGACCATAAGTTGAATGGTACCAAGAAAATATATTTAGTATAAAGTTAATGTTTTTTTAAAATGAATTACTAAGAGAAATATAACCCTAAATATATTCCTAATGTTGAGATAATGATGAAGAAATTATTTATTTGTATAAGTGTTGTCAAATTTAGAACTGATTGATGACTTGTTGAAAAGTGGTTTATTCTATAATTGTGGATTTTTAAACACTTTTTGATAAAAAAAAATATGTTCAATAACATTTTAAAGGATTATTTCAGGTTTACAATAAGGTTTTATAGTAATTTAGGTTATTACCATATTTCAAGAGGATACATGAAGAAGTTATTTATAGGATTGGAATGTTATAATTTAGAGCTTCTTCATGTTGATTAGAGACAAAAAAGTTTGATGATGCATCGAGCAGGAAGGATCATGGATTTCTAAACAAAATGACGATTTCTAAGGACCTTGTGTACATGTATCTAGCAAGGATGGATATGGGAATTATCATGTAAGGGTGTTATAATATTTGTGAAGAAAGGGAAACTAAGCCCCAAGTACATTGGTCCTTTTGGAATTCTAGAGAGAGATCGTGATGTGGATTTTCGTTTGGAAACTCCCCCTAGCCATTCTAAGGTACACAATGTGTTCCATGTGTGATTATTGAGGAATTTCAAGCGAGACCCAATGCATGTATTCACCTATGAATAAATAGAGCGTGAACATGATTTTCCATAATGTGAGGAGGCTATCATGATTCTCTAAATAAGAGAGTAAGTATTGAGAAATTGGACAACTCCACTGGTAAAGGCTCTTTGGAGTAACCATAAAATGGAAAAAGCAATATAGGAACTTGAGGATGTTATGAAGAGGAACCAACCACATCATTTTAAAGGGATACATACATGAAAAATTTCGATGATGAAATTTTATAAAGAGGGAAGAATATAACACCCCAATATTTTAAGGTATGATTCTTATTAAATAATTTCTCCATATAGCTAATTGTGCATGCAACACTAAGTCTCTGCAAAACAAACTTTTTTATATGATATAGTTATAACCTAACCATTAAGCATAATTTTTCTACTTCTTTGATTTGAATTTTGAAAAACAAACATACATGGTTTGGTTCAGTAAGTTATTTATAGTCCGATAGGATCAAATTATTTTTTGGTGAATATTAACCTACCCTTATGAATAGTAATGTTACCCTTATGAATAGTAATGTACCCTTATGAATAGTAATATGCCCATTATAAATTGTAACCTCACACATGAATGTATAAAAAAAATTAGGCATACACCTTATAAATGAAAGTGAATATTTTAAAAATTAATAATTAAGTGTTGGTATTTTTATGATTAATAAATATATAATTATAATTTTATAATTAATAAATTTATTTAAAAGAAAATTAATTTTCATAAAATTTGTTCTTAAATCAATATTTTTTTCCATGTGATTTTAGGATAATTTTATAAGACCTTAATTAATTTTTTAGGGTGTTATATAATCATTATTAATTTTAAGAAAACTATAACTTCAAAGTAAATAATGATTTTAGTTAAAAATTAAATTTATCATATTTAAAAAATTATTTTTGTAAAATTAAGTTCATTCTACATGTCGAGGAAAATATTCTATTAATTTTTGGCATTTTTATGAAATAGTTCATTTTTTGGTGAATGGTAAAAAATAATTGTTTTATAAAATTTGGTATTTTTTGTGACATTGTCATGAAATTATTATGATATTAAGAATTATTTAAAATATTTCATAACTAAATAATTACACGAAAAGTTCAATATTTTATATAATTAATTTAGAACATGAAAATTATATTCTAACGCAATCCCTATACATTATTGACAAAGTCAAAATTGGAAACTTATAAAATAATTGAGTGATACAAATTATTTTCATGACTTATTTACTAATTATTATTTATTATAGATGCCTTTGGTTGTTAATTTCTAATTTTATTATTATATAACATGATTATTATAAAAATTTCTATGCGATTTTTACACAGTGTAAGAAAATGCAAAATAATAAATTTATGAAAATGTCTTATTATGTATAAGAGTGAATATAAATAATGAAAAAAAATTAGAATTTTATTTTGAACCTAAATAATTTATTATTTTGATATTATTTTATTTTTAATTTTTATATTTGAAATAATTAACATTGATTATTATGAAGCGATGATGAAATGCCTGTTCAAGAATAAGAAAAATAAATAGAAAGTTTTTAATTAAAATTATTTGAATTATTAAATGACCCATAATATGACTAAAATATTTTCTATAATAAATTTTCGACCATTATCTATTTTTCAATCTATTTTGGGATACTTTTGACCCACAAGAATTAATTTAATATTTTTATAATATTTTTTTTAAAAGTAAGTCATGTTTTTTACACTATAAACAATGGTTTCTATAACATTTTTATTTTATTGTTTTGCATAAGTGGTTTCAGAAATAAATAGTTTTTTGAATGCTAATAAAATTATCATTCTTAAAGAATTTTATTTTTAATTTTTAGAAAACAAATAAATTACATATTGGATTTCACAAATATTATGCAATATTAATTTAATTAATGAATAAATCAAATTAATGATATTAAAAATAATATATATATATATATATATAATTTGATATTTTTTAAGCTAATTCAGGAATTTCCTAGATTAATAGGATAATTATAAGATAAAATAAAAATTGTATTTTGTTGGTTGGAGTAGATTACTCATGAGGGGGGTGAATTGAGTAGCTATAAAAATTTATGATTAAAAATTATTTCTAAAAGGTTTCCCCAAAAGGTAAAATATAGTCCAGTTAATCAAGTTTGTATTGTTATAAAGGTTTGACTATTTAAATAACTTCTTAGAAGATGGATTAGTTCTCAGTAATCTTAATGTTAGTTATTAAGATTGCTTTTGAAGCTATTCTATTAATACAAGACAATTATAACTTCTTTCCAAGATTAACAATCAAAGTGAATTTAGTGATATCTTAATTATACATTAAAGTAGTAAAACAAAGAAGAATAAATTAATCAGCACAGTGGATATGAAACAAGTAGTTCAGTCTCGAGATGAGACCTAATCCACTCCACTTGGTGATCACATGACACCAAGCAGTTTATATAAATAAACTTGATCCACACCCTAGATCGGGGTTAACAATAGTACACAGGACTGTTCAGACCATACAAGGACCTCTTCCACAGTTCTTCATGGTTACAAACAACCAGGCCATACAGGGACCTCTTCCACACTTATCGTGGGTATACACAAGAGTACAAGAATGTTTGAGTAAGGATATCATGTATCATTTATTTTAATGAAGGAGACAGAGTGTATTTTAATACAGATACACACTCTTCTAGAAAGTTAATAAAATGATATACAACAAAGCATAAATATTTAGATAGGTTTAGAAGTTCTCTAAGTGTTAGTCTTTGCCGCTCTGGACTTCAGAGATTAGGTAGATGCAGAAATCAAGTCCTTGTATGGAAAATAGAGTGTCAAAAGTCAGACATATCCAGCTTGTGTTCTTCGTGGTGTTTGACAGTGTGAATATGTTCTTGGTATTCTATGATTTCAGTATGATTCGTGTGTACTTCAACAGAGTCTAGTTGCATAGGAAAATTCTCTAAGTGTATTCTGTTGTCGCTCTCATGCCCACGAGATTTTTTTCATTTTCAGTATCATGAAACTGCTCTCGCGTATGTCCTCTTTTTGTTTATGGGCCGCATTACTCTTTTATCTTGGATTGAATGTGTTTGAGATGATAGGTTACATGTATTCTGCACCTCACACCTCATACTGTTAAGGACATTTTTACAAAAGAAACATTAATTATGTCAGTACATTAAAATCTTCAAATATGACCATTAGAGATCAAATAAAAAGATGAAAAAACATATTAGGAAATGGTGTCACAGTTTTCCATGGAAATGGTGTCTCATTCACACGGTGTATTGATGGGTCACGGTGTCTTGTGGTCACGATTTTTGGATGTCATGATGTCTAGATGTCACATTGTCTTGTTCATGGTGACTCCTTCATGGTGTCTTGTTCATGGTGTCTGCTTCATGGTGTCTTGTTCACGGTGTCTACTTCACAGTGTCTCATGGTCACGGTGTCTGATGGTCACAGTATCTCAGACTTAGGAAAATATATGTTTTCATACTTAAGTAGTGATATTCATGAAATTAATTAAACATAATCATTTTTCATAGAAATAATTATAAAGTGAATCAAAAGATAGTATATAGTATCCAAACTGAGTGTATAGAACTTAAGATATTTGGATAGATTTTACTAAGATACTATACATTTGATGTGAGATATATTACATAGAGTTAACAAGGTTTATATACTAAATAGGATTTTTGATGATTAAAACATGATTAGTACAAGAGGAGTCCAACTATCTCTTCCTTTTTGATGATCACAAACCACGTAGATTTGGAGTGTATATTTTTTCTAACAACATAGATTGAATGCATATAACATATATAGAGTGAGTGTTCTCATCTCTTATATTTTTTCTTATATTTATCCCATATTTTTCTCATATATTTTTCATATATGCATTTCTCATATATTTCTCCCCCTTTTGGGATTATCAAAAAGTGGGAGGGAAAAGAAAGAAAAAATAGACAAGCAAAGTGCATAATGTATTAGATAAAAAGAGTGGAATTACAAAAATTAAAACAAATGATACAAGATTCCCATCAAAATAGAGTAAACACAATCCTTCTTCACTGACTGGTCTTCTCTTTGCCTTTATCAGCAGTAGTAGAAGAGGAAGCCATAGGAGTATAAGTTGAGGTATAATAAGGGAGTGAGAAGGTTGATAGAGAAGGTAAAGGAAGGCCTTCAAAGACAGAGGGAGCCAGAGTAGGTGAAATAAAATACTGAGGCAGTTGTTGATCAAGGATCACAGACCTAATATAACTCAGTTCCTAACTGACAAACATAGAAGGGGATGCTAGGTCAGAGGTGAGTGTAGGTAGACTAGTTCACAGAGGTGCAGCCGCATGGGAAACAATGGTTGTACTCTGGACATGAAGATAGGGCCTCAAAAGTTTGATAAAATCCATAATGTTCTTTCAACCATATTGCATAGCCTTCTCAAAGTAATCCTTTTTTAGGTAAACTTATCTAACAGACAAGTTAACTCTGTGAGCTTTTGAACATGGGTCTTGAAATCTTGAGTAACATGAGGAATCCTCATATTTTCTGCATGATGTTTAAGATGATTGGTCATGTATGTCTTTGAGAATATTTAGTTGAAGTAGAAATCCACTTTCTTGGAAATTTATTGCTGAGAATCAGTAGAAATTTTTGAATGGATTTAGACCAGATCAAGAACTCTGTCACTGTTCTTAACGACATCATATAGAAAATATTTATTGAAACCACTAAGCATAGTCTGAAGTTCTTCTTTGACCACTGTTCTGAGCAGGTCATTGTCTAGGGAAGGTTGAGATGATTTCTCAGATGCCTTAGAAACATTGACAGTCGTGGTCAGAAAATTCAGTTGGTTTATCACTTTTTGAAGACACCCTGTATATTCATAAGTGAGCTTGTTAATATTAACAACCAGATCTCTCATCTCCTTCACAATCTGTTTGTTACTTTCAACGACCTTTTCAGTTAAGGGAGATAAATGAGGTTGAATCTGGGACACAACATTCTCTGGGGTTTGAGGAACAATAGGTTCGACAGGATGAGAAGCAAGCTCTGATCTCAAATGCATCTCTTTCTGCATTTCTTCAATCATACCACTTAGAGTCTTCACTTCATCACTATGTAGACTGTTTTCAAATCTGACTTCTTGAATATCATGAAGCATTTTTGGTTGAATCTTCCAAATAACTTTTTCCAACAATAGTGAGGAATCTTTCTCACTTATAAGAGTTACAAGAGCAGGTTGGGAATTCCAGAATTTTCAACAGAAGACAAAAGGGTAGCTCCAAATTCTTTCAGATCATCTTTACTCACCAAGGATTGTTGTTCTGATGATGGTTCGTAAATAGGGACTAATATAGGATCAGGTTCCTTCTCAAGGTAAATATTAGAGACAGATTTCAATTGGAACATAGTAGAAAGGTCAAGGCCTTTTACTGAAACTTTCTGAGAGGTATCCACATCATAAAAACTATGGAATTTATACCGAGTGTCTATAGGGATTCAAACATTAGGGATTGGTACTTCAATAGATTCCATATTTGGGGGTTGCTCCCCCTCAACAGTTGCATATTTCTCAGGACAGAGAAGATTAGGGTCTTGATCTAATTCCACAAATTCATCTCTTAGTTCCTCACCCATTTCTTTCCTAGCCATCTAAAAAGCAAGCTCTAGCCTTTCCTTAGCTAAAGTAATGACTTCAAGAACTGATTGTTCCACTAGGAATTCTTCAAGGTCAGATTCATGCATAACAATTAATTATTCTTCTCTAGGTTCTTCCACCGCATTCTTTTATATTTCTTTGACAACAAATTCTGTTTCAACATCGGGCTGGTCTTCCAAATTAACAACATCTTTAGAAGAAGGGACCTCTTTCTTCACTTACTACATGCGGGACATAAGTAATGTCTTATTTATCAGAAACAGTTTCCCTAGGAGGCACAAAAGCCTCTTCTTCTTCTTCTTTAGAAAACTCGACAACCTCATCTAGTTCCAAACCAGTATCATAAATATCTCTTGGTCTAGAGGTATGTTCTATTGGATTAAATTTATCATAAATTCTATCATGCTCTTCCACCCATTCCTTTTTCCAAGGTTTCCAATTGATTTTCATCCTCTTGATAGTGACGTTCGAAAGGATGAACTCACAATCCTTGATAACTTTTTTATTAGGTCCAACCATACCTTTGGCATGAAGCATGGATGAGATAAGCCAACAATAAAATATAGATGTTGACTTGGATATGGCATTGATCAGTTCATACATATGGTGTATTATATACTTACAAAGGTTGATCTTGTGCCCATTTTTCATAAGATGAATCGGAAACACATCCTGATAATTTAGGAAAGAAAAATCACCTTTTCTAGGGATAATTAGGTTCAATAAAAACTTAAACCATAGTTTTGTTTCTCTATCTAGTTCGGTATCAATGGCTCTTCTCTTGGTGTAATTTCTGATTAAACTTTTCAAAGCATCATCCAACAAAAAGAACTCACTATAACGTGAAGGTCCTCTTTAATAGTCCTTACAGATTCCTACATGAGGTATCCTAAGGCATGTAGCCCATAACATCAAAGAAAATGTGTATTTCTGGCCATTTATCCAGCTTTTCACAACATACCCATCTTCAGAATCAAAGGAGAACTAAAAATATTGATAAAAATGAGCCACTAACATTGGATAGATAAGTCTATATTACTTTAAAAACCACTCTAACCAGCCTTTCTCTTTTGAAACATTCAGAACCAGAGACTAACTTGATAGAATACATTTGGGTTAAACCTCTTTCTTAGGTACTACAAATCGATTTTCTAGATTTGGGTTTAGAGGAACTTCGGGGGATAGCTTGGGTGCGATTTTCTTCTTCTTTGAGCTATATTTCTTAGGATTCTATGATGAATGGAGTTGCATACTATGCATTCACCAAATGTTTGAGAGAGAAGGGGTGAAGGTTTGAAGAAGGGTTACAAATTTAGTTATTATAAGAGAGCCCGAGTGAAGGACAAGAGATACTTCGTTTATTTTATCATTTAGGAATACCAAAAATTGCCAAAGTAAAAAACGCAAGAAAATAAAGAGGTGAAATGAATAATTACTGTGATACGGTTTTTTTAATTTGTCAATAAAAAAACATAAATAATCATTATGGTGAGACTATATCTGGTTTTTATGGTGAGATAATGAACTAATGTTATGGTGAGATAGTGAACAAACTTCACGGTGGGACAGTAAACTATAAAACAGTAAGATATAAACTAGTAAGACATTTACATAAGATTTATCATGCCTAATTCATATATAATGTAGTATATTATTTCATAATTAAGAGGTTAGGTGAATATATCTACAAGATTATACTCATTAGCAATGATTTCCAAAGTGATATCACCCTTTTGATAATGATCTCTCAAAAAGTGATGTCTTACATCAATATGCTTTGTCCTGGAATGTGAAATAGGATTTTTTGAAATGTTAAAAGCACTTGTGTTGTCACAAATTATAGGAACATGCCTAAATCGATATCTGTAATCTAGTAATGTGTATATAATCCAAAATATTTGTACACAACAGCTACCTACAACTATGTATTCAGTTATGCAATAGATAATGTAACAGAATTTTGTTTCTTACTACACCATGATACTACTGACTTTACTAAAAAGTGACATGTTCTAAAGGTGATTTTTCTATCTAACTTACAGCCACATAAGTCAACATCAGAATAACTAACTAATTCAAATAGTTGTCCTCAAGGATAGAATAGTCCTAGATTGGGTGTATGCTTCATGTATTTGAAAATTCTCTTTACAGGATTTAAATGAGATTCCTTAGGATTTTCTGGAAAATGAGCACACATACACACACTAAACATAATGTAAGTTCAACTATATGTTAAGTAGAGTAAACTTCCAATAATTTCTCTATAAGTGGTTTAATAAAGATATTTTCCATCTTCATCAAGATCCAACATATGAGTGGTACTCATGGGAGAGTCACTACTTTTAGTTCTATCCAATCCAAAAAGTTTTAGAAGATCTCTTGTATATTTACTTTGAGTTAAAATAATATCATCATTATTTTTAATGATTTGAAATCTGATAAATAATTTTAGTTCACCCATTGAAGTCATTTCAAATTCATTTTGCATCATTTTAGAAAAATCAACACATAAATAATTTCTTGAATATCAGATAATGTCATCTAAATTGATTTGAACAACTAAAACGTCATTTGAAATTTGTTTTATAAAAAGAGTAGGATCAGCTATTCCTTTTGTAAATCCTTTGGAAATAAGAAAAGTACTCTACCAATCATACTAAGCTCCTGGAGCTTGTTTCAAACCATATAATACTTTGGATAATTTAAAAATATGATTTGGAAAATGTGGGGTTTGTAAAACTAGGGGGTTGTTCAAAAAAGACCTCCTCATCTATATAACCATTTAAGAACACACTCTTAGAACCCATTTTATATAGTTTGAAATTCATATGTTTAGAATAAGAAATCAGGATTTTTATGGCTTCAAGTCTAGCTACTGGTGTAAAGGTCTCCTCATAGACAATTCCTTCTTCTTTGCTATAGCCTTGTGCCACTAATCTAGCCTTGTTTCTAACTATGTTACCAGCCTCATATAACTTGTTTCTAAACACCCATTTAGTGCCTATGTTGAATATGCCCATAGGTATTTTAACAAATTTCCAAACATTGTTCCTATCAAACTGATTATGTTCTTCTGGCATAGCCATCACCCGAAATTCATCATTGATAATATCATTAATTTTTTTGGGTTCAAGTTGTGACAAGAAGACTTGATGTTCAACCGGATTTCTAAGAGAATCTCAAGTTTTAGTTCCTTTGATTAGGTCTCCTACAACAGATCTAAAGGATGGTTTTTAATAGTTCTAACAGCTCTAGAAATGGAGGGACTAGTGATTTCAGGTTCATCAATAGGTTCATGTTCATTATGGCTTGAGTCTATGGAATTACCAGAACTAGAATTTTTCACAAATTCTTTCACAGAATGGTTTGAGGATTTGGATTAATGTTCAGATTTAATACCTCATCCTCCAAGTTCTCTAGAATGGTTTTAGGCTCATGTGGATATGATTCATCAAACTTGACATGGACAGATTCTTCCACACATTTAGTTCTTCTATTGAACACTCTATAGGAATTACTGGATATGAAATATCCTAAAAAGATACTTTCATCATTCTTAGAAGAAAATTTGTCAAGATTGTCCTTATTATTAAGAATATAGACATTGCAGCCAAAAAAATTGAAGTAGTTAACCTTTGGTTTTCTATTGTTCCATAAATAATAAGGATTCCTCTAAAGAATAGGTCTGATTAACACTCTATTGATTATGTAGCATGCTGTATTGACAGCTTTAGCCCAAAAATAAATAGGTGGGTCATATTCACTAATCATTATTCTAGAAATCTCTTGCAGGGTTCTATTTATTTTTTCTACAACTCCATTTTGTTGAGGTGTTATAGGGGCAGAGAAATTTTGACTATAACCATTTTGTGAGAAAAAGGATTCAAACACTTTATTTTCAAACTCACGACCATGATCACTTCTTAAGGATTTAATTCTAAGTCACTATGATTTTCCACAGACTTGGAATATTTAGTAAAATAAGCGAAGGCTTCACTTTTGTTATCCAGAAATAAGGTCCAAGTATATCTAGAAAATTCATCTACTAGAACATAAACATAGTTCTTCCCATTTGAACTAGAAACTCTAGATGGTCCAAATAAATCCATGTGAACATGTTCAAGAGGTTGAGAAGTTGATACTTCATTCTTTGTTTTGAAGGAAATTTTTTGTTTTTCCCTTTTTACAAGGATTACATACTTTGTCATTTGGAACCTCAAGTTTGGGTAAGTCTTTAACTAAGATTTTTCTAGTTACCTTTCTAAGGGAGTGAATATTATAGTGTCATAGTCTCTTATTCCAGATCTAAGACTCTTTATGAAATACACTTAAACATGAATCATTTTGAGAAGCTAATTAATCTAAGTTAACAAAGTAAACATTTTCATTTCATAATGAAAAAAACACTAATTCATCTTTAGATTTAATGACATTTCAAGCATCCTCTTCGAATCTAACATGAAATCCATCATCACATAATTGTGAGATACTAGGAAGATTATATTTTAATCCGTCAACAAACAATAATTAGAAATTTAAACTGAGTTATAGTTACCAATTTGGATAAGGCCAATGATCTTTCCTTTGGCATTGTCACCAAATGTTACATGTCCTCCATCTATTTTTATTAGATTCTTGAAGCATGAGTAGTCTCCTGTCATTTTTCATGAACATCCACTATCCAAGTACTATACACTTTTACAAGAACTCTATAAGCATCTTTCCTATAAAATGATAATGCAAAAATAGATTTTGGTACCCATACTTCTTTGGGTCTAGTAATATTATTAATAAGTAAATTATTTGAAAAATAAACTCTATTTGGTCTAGAAAAACTTGAAATAGTTGAATATACATCATAAATAGAATTAGTTGATTTGTGTCTTGAACTAGTTGTAAAACTATATGTCCTATATTTTGAAAGAAATTTTTTTCTACCAAGATTTGTTTTTCCAGGATGATAACCAATGCCAGTGTTGTATTTAGGGGTATTTTTTTATAGCACTTGAGTAAGGGTATTCTTCCAATTGGTAAACATTTCTAGGTCATTCTTCAATTTCTCCTTAGACATTTTTAATCTGTTGTTCTCGTTGAGCAGTAGAGCATTTTTCTCTTTTTTAGTTGTATGTTCAAATTTAACAGTCACAGTAAGAGAATATTGTTTCTCTAATGATTTATATTTGTCTTTTAGTTCGTTGCATGTTTCTTCAAGCATGTTATAGTATTAAAACATTTCTTTATTTGTCATATTTTCAAACCCACTCTCATTTTTAGAATAGTATTAATGATGTATAGAAAATTCTAGTGCTACCTCAGATGAGTTTTTCATAAAAACACATATTGGATTTGTTTTTATATTCATCATGTAATGTTTCTGAGTCACTTTAATTGTCCTATAAAGCACTCCAGGTTGCATTCATGGCCTTTTTATGCTTCATGTCCTTGTCCTCATATTTCTTTTTTTAAATGATCTTTGGACAGTCATCCTAGATATGTTTTTTGCACTTACATTCATAGAAGACAATCTCATAAGTCTAGTCACTTCTTTTCTAGTCCTTCTTCCAATTTCCTTTTTGGTCATATTTTCCCATGAAGTTTGGCTTTTGAAAAAAGTTCTTCTTCTTGTAAAATTTCTTGAATCTTCTAGATAATTGATCAATTTCCTCATCACTGTCAGATGATGATTTTTCACTACTGGAAATTTCTACAGAAGCTTCCAATTTACCTTTGTCTTTGTGTTTAGAGGTGGTGGTCTTGAATGCAACAGATTTCCTCTTTGGTTCATCCTCCTCTTCCTTGTTGACTTTAAGTTCCTCTTCATACATCATCAGTTTCCCAATGAGCTCTTTTATAGGTAGCTTTCTGATGTTGTATGATTCTCTAATAGAGATAGAGGTTCTTCTCCATCTGTGAGGCAGACATTTGAGAATTCTCATGATTTGTTCCTTGATAGTGACTTATCCTCCACAAGAAATCATTGTGTTGACAATCTCATTGAACATAATATACAAGTCAAAGATAGGCTCATTAGGTTTCATTTCAATGTTATCATATTTAATAGTATAAGTATTAAGTCTTATTTCTTTTACACTAGATGTTCCTTCATGTGAGACAAACAGATTATCCCAAATTTCATGGGCAGTTTTACAAGCAGAAATTCTATTGAATTCTTCATCTCTTAAAGAGAAGTATAAAGCATTCATAGCTTTTCAATTGTTATTATAGGTAGTTTTGATAGGTTTATCCCATGTGATTATATTAGTATTTGGAATATTATATTAATCAATAATGGAAGTCCAAATTTCAAAGCCCATACTCTCTAAGTGAATTTTCATTTTAATTTTCCATTGAGCATAGTTGGTTCCATTAAATAATGGTGGTATGTTGGTTGCACCACCTTCCAATCTATTATCCATAATACATAAATACTTTGAAAGATCTAGAAATTTAGAATTAATAGAAATTTACAGATCTTCAAAGTACAACTACAATCACAGTTGAATAAGGTTAAACACAGTCTTAATAAACAATCTCTGATACCAAAAGTTGGTTGGTGTATATTATTCAAGAGGGGGTGAATTGAGTAACTATAAAAATTTCTGATTAAAAAGTATTTCTAAAATGTTTCCCCAAATGGCTAAATACAGCCCAGTTAATGAAGATTATACTATTATAAATGTTTGAATCTTTAAATAACTTCTTAGAAGATTAATTAGTTCTCAGTAATCTTAATTTCAGTTATTAATATTTCTTTGGTAGGAATTCTATTAAGACAAGACAATTATTACATCGTTCCAAGATTAACTATCAAAGTGAATTTAGTGATATCTAAATTACACAGTAAAGAAGTAAAACAGATAATACTAAATTAATCATCACAGTGGATAGGAAACAAGTGGTTCAGTCTCAAGACGAGACCTAATCAACTCCACTTGGTGATCACTTTCCACCAAGCATTTTATATAAATAAACTTGATCCACACCCTGGATTGGGGTTACCAATAGTAAACATGACTATTCATGCCAAACAGGGACCTCTTCCACAATTCTTTGTGGGTGCAAACAAACAGGACACACAAGGACCTCTTCCATAGTTCTTCATGGGTACAAACAACAAGGCCACACAGGGACCTCATCCATACTTATCGTGGGTATACACAAGTGTTAAATAATGTTTGAGTAAGGATATCTTGTATCCTTTAGTTCAATACAGGAGATAGAGTGTGTTGTAATACAGATACCCACTCAGCTCAAAAGTTAATAAAATGATACACAACAGAGTAGAAATATTGAGATAGGTTTAGAAGTGATATGAGTGTTATTCTTTGTAGCTCTTGACTTCTGAGATGATGTAGATGCATAACTCAAGTCCTCATATGGGAAACAGAGTGTCGAAAGTTTGAAAGATCCATCTTGTGTTTGTCGTGGTGTTTGATAGTGTGAAGATGTTATCGGGATTCTTGGATTCCAGTACGTGTAATGTGTTCTTCAGAAGAGTAGAGTTTTATGAGGCAATTCTCTAAGTGTATTCTGTTTTCGTGCTCACACCCACCATCTTGTTTTCTTTTTTAATATCGTGAAAATTATCTCATGTATGTGCTCTTTTTTTTCTGTGCCACATTACTCTTTTATCTTGGAGTGCATGTTTTTGATTTGACAGGTTGTATGTATTCTACACCTCATACCTTGTACTGTCAAGGACATGTCTACTAAAGAAACATTAAATATGTAAGTGCACTAAAATCTTCAAATATGACAGTTAGAGATCAAATCAAAAGAAGACAAAACATATTAGGAAACAGTGTCACAGTATGTCATGAAAATGTTGTCTCCTTCACACTGTGTCTGGATTAGTCATGGTGTCTTGTGGTCATGGTGTCTGGATATCACGGTGTATGGATGTCACGGTGTCTTATTCATGATGACTACTTCACAGTGTCTTGTTCATGGTGTCTGCTTCACGGTGTCTTATTCACTGTGTTTGCATCATGGAGTCTCATGGTCATGGAGTCTCATACTTAGTCAAATATATGTATTCAGACTTAAGCAGTGATATTCATTAAATGAATTAATGTTAATAATTTTTCAAAGAAATCATTATAAAGTGAATCAAAAGATAGTAAATAGTATCCAAACTTAGTGTATATCACTTAACTACTTTGGATAGATTTTACTAAGATACTATACATTTGATGTGAGATAGATTACATAGAGTTAACACGGTTTATAGACTAAATAAAAATTTTTGATCATTAAAATATGATTAATACATGAGGAGTCCAATAAAATTGAATTTGAAACTTTTTTTTAAGTCAAAAGTTATGAATAGTGTTTAATTCGACAAAATCATTTTTCATGAATATAATATTTTATTAAAATATTTAAAAACACAAAATTATTGATAAAATCCAAAAATAAAAGGTTTTGGTCGACTATGTGATATCCTATGCTTTTTATACCATTTCAAAGTCTTAAACAATATATTATATTTATTATATTTTAATAATTTGTGTAATTCCACAGTTACCGTTCTCTTCAAATATAAAGAACCTCTCCCCCTTCCTTTGGAAAACCACTAATTCCACCCTTTACAAAGCCAAATATCTATCATAATCCTACCTCTTAAGCCTCTTAGATTACATAGGTACATTCTAGAGTCATCTAACTCCAATCACCAAGGGAGTTAGAGGGTTGTACAAGAGAAGTCACATAGAGCAAATAGAAGCACAAAAGCGACGTAATTAAGTGGGACATTAGGTAAGGAAATTTTGTTTCACTTTTAATTTTCATTAGATATAATACATGTTCACCACCAATTTATTGTGTTTTGTTTATGTACTACCCTATTATATTTGATATCAGGAATAATCTTATCTTTACTATATTTAAATATTCATTTGAAGATATTAGGCTTATTATATAATTAATCAAAGTGGTATTGGGTGATTTTAATGTTTAAGAAATTAAACCTTTCTCTATTTAATATTCTTGATATTATCATAAATATTTATTTATATTTTAATAGGTAATTATAAATATCATTTTATGCCTATTCTGAATTTCATTGTAATGCTTTCAAAATTAATATTTTTATGGTTTTAAACAAAAAAATTATTTTAAATATTTAAAATTTTATTCTTATAAAAATTTATCATTAATGTCTATATTTTCAAAATGGTTTAAATTATGTATTTATATGGATATGAATGTTTTAAAATGTTAATTCCTTTCAAAAGTTTCAAAGTTTTATTGGACACGATGATTCAAAAATCTCATTTTAAATGTATTCTTTTATAAATGTGTGACTTTTGAATAAATCATTTCAAAGGAGTATTTTCCTCAAGATATTTTTAATGATTTTAATTTATTATTTTCATATATGTCAACATCCTTTGATGAATAGTATGACGACCCATACTTTACATTCATTGTTATTACATTATAATTGAAGCATACTTATTACAACATATAACAAAACCATGGTAGGACCGTATAGGTATAGTGTCTTTAGAAACTGTAAAACATAAACAACTGGTTCATAAAGCATCTACATTGTCTCCCATTTATTTCATCGTATCTATAGTCCCTTTTGGCATATCCTACTTAATAACATTCTTCCTAGCCAGGGGAAAGAAAACATTCAAAAGGGTGAGCTCGAATTCTCAGTAAGGGTAAACAAAAAAATATCAATCATATTCATAATATCATAACATTTTGGAAATCTTAACCTGAAAAAGAGATCATAATTTCATAACATGGGATAAATAAACAATCATAACTTAAAACATGAAACTTTGTGGCATACACAAATAATCATAGAGAATCATTTCTTTGTAGTCAAGACTCATTGCCAAGACTATCTTAGTAGACAATATCCATTTTTGAACCGAGTTCACTCCTCGTTTCAGTCATGTTTCACTGAAGCAGATTAACCTTCCATTCCAGCCTTGTCATATCATGAGATATAAATATTTACCCAATGAATTGGAGGGAGAGATAGGTCCCACCCATATAATAATGAAACCATTCTTATGTGTTCCACAAAATCACAAATCATACATCATAGCATAACCCATGTAATAAAAATGGGATTCTTAACCATCATGCCATCAAAACATAATCCATATAAGATAAAAGGACATCATAAAATTAATTCCATAATAACATAATCAAATCAATGTAAAAATAGGGATAGAACCAGAACCCTATATTAAATTAGATGGAAAATAATTTTGATAAAACACTTGAACTCCATTCTTGAGGAAAATATCCTTTCTACTTCAAAAACTTTTTCCTTTCTTAACATGTCATACAAATATAAACTAAAAGAAGTTTATTAAAAATAAACTAGAAAACTTGTAAATGAATCTTCATGGAAATGATTTTCTAAAAATCCATTCATGCCGTATAAGTTAAAGAAAACATTATTCCCGTACTTTGGCCAGAAAAGTCAAAAAGTACCTCGTACGAAAAAGGGAAAAAGATTCCTTTCATATCGTTTACTAAAAACTCACCAAAGGGTAAAATTTGATTTAAACAATTTTAGAAGGATATAAAAAATATTACATATTCAGGAAACATGGATGTGGATAATAAATATTCCCCAGTAAATTCTGAAGTATAAACAATCTCGGATAAAAATTGAGATTGCGAGATTTTCCCTCACCTTAGGTCCGATTTGCTTCGTACATGTCTGAAACTCCTATATAATGATTTAAATAATGTTATTGACTTATTCCATAATCTTAATCATTGTTATTATATCAAATGTGTTCATATTGTTAGCTTCTTATTAGTAATATTTCATTGTTACTTGTTAATCGGGTGTTTGTTGCTTTCTGTTCTTATGTGTGTTTTGTCAAATAAATTCTTATTCTTCTTTTAGGTTATAGATAACTCATTTACATAATGGTATTAGTGTAATATATATCATATTTATTCATTAAATTCATTTATATAATCATTATGAAATGAAGATCATGTAGAAAGAGTCACATCACATCGTGGAGACGGTAGGCCGTACGTACGCACGAGCGATGATATCATTCCCATGATCGTGGAATTGTATTGAAGTGTATGTATACTATTTAAAAATAAATATCACTTTAAAATAATCATATATAGTTATTATTTACACCATTATACCCATCCATGTAAGGAGGTGGTGGAAAATAGATTACACCACGACGTGGAGACGGTATTCTGTACGTACGCACGCTCGGTGATTTCATTTTCCGTAGGATGGATAGAAGGTGAAATAGGGTTATTTCATATTTATAATAACATATCAGTATGTGAGTGATATTGATGTTATTAACTAATAATGAAACAACTAAATAAGAGGAAGTATAAGAAGAAATAAATTTGGAAGAATTGGTAACAGATTTTACCTCTTCTTCGACACGCCTCTTTGAAACCTCCTCTTAGGGCACTAAAATTGGTATTTTAATAAGACCATGACCTATACGATGTTTCTAGGGAAGTTGAGAAGAGAAATTGGTAGGTTCTGGCCGATATTTAAAGCTCAAAGTTGTGTGAGTAAGAGAGGGAGGAGGTGCCCTTTTATAAGGGAGGAGAGGGGGCACCTTTCGAAAAACTAAAAATATTATTTTATTATAAAGTCATATTCTATTTTTAATAGCTTAAAATTGATTTATTTCAATGATAAAGTTGGTATGGGTATAAATAATATCATCCAAAATAATTTAGAGAATTTTAGGTTACTATTTTAACCTTATCATTTAGATTTAACTCTAAGTTAAATAATTTAACTTTTACCATGTCTTCTTGTTTTCTTACACTATATGGTTAATAAACTTACTATAACAAGCCAGAAGAACACCAAGTTGTTTATTATTAATATATATAACCTTATATAAGTCATTTGGATGAACCTTATTTTTAAAAATTAAATAATAATTAATAATATAATATTTGTTTTAAAAACTATTTTATGTCAATTTTGACACTATTTGGTAATTGATTTTTGTGAAAATCATAACAGAATTATTAGTTAGAAAAAAGTTATTAAATATATACTAATATGTCATGTTAAACTAGAAAATTAGTGGAATTCATAAAAAGTCTCAAATTAAATTTATTTGGGTATTTATAACATCAATTATGTCAATATTTCATTAAATAGATAATTACTGCATCATCATTGTGTCATAAATAAATTAAATTATTTAATGTCTAAAAATTATAAATAAAATACCATTATGTAGTAAATCTTTTTATCATTCTAATTAATATTTATAGTCTAATTTATCTTATGTATAACCCTATTTTAAAAATGTTTTAGTTATTAAACTTTGATTTTTACTATTTTAAAAATTCTTTAAATAAAATAATATTAAATGTCCTAATCTAATCCAAGTGGTCCTAAATGGTCATATTTTATTCCTAAGGTTTTTTTGGTCGAATTAAACTTATCCAATAAAATTAGGACATGTTTTAGGGTAATAATAATATCATTTTTACCCTTAATTACCCTATTTACTTTTAAACGTGGTAAAAAAAAGTAAAAAGTTACTATTGACCAAAAAAAAAATTTATATTATTGAACCAAAAGTTACTCCTTGATGTTAACCGTGTCTCTCAGATTTTTTAAATTCCACTCACAGAAGCTGTAAAATTAAGTTTTATGTAAATTTTCAAACTCTCCTAGGAGGTGGGTAAAAGACGGTGAAAAGTTCAATAAAATTTTTATATGTCTAAAATTATTATAAAATGACTCCAATGAATTACATTAAACTTATATAGGTATTATGTATCAATTTTGACATAAAAGAAATTTAAATAAAATAAATATTTATTTAAATAAAAATTCGGTTTTTAAATAGTAACCCAATGTTTTCACTATTCATCAAAAATTGAATGTTTTTAGAAAAATACCAAAATTTCACCCTTGGCTAATTTGGATATTCCAAATCCAAAAATGACATCCATTTTGAAAGATAAAATTTACAAAATTTCAAAAAGTGGGTATTACTATTCATAACGGCTAGTTTTGATATTATTTTAATAGCATATCGTTGTTTAGTGAAACTCGGTATTGCGTACGATGCAAGCTATCGAGGAAGGTCACGATTGCATGTAAAGAAAGACAATATAGTGTTGTGTGTAGTGAAAGATTCCTTTGATGATTTACATAACATAAAAACAAAATATTTCTCATAAAATTCTCGGGTGTTACATTCTACCCCCTTAAAATGAATTCCCCCCTCGAAGTTCGTCACTTTGTAACAAACAGATGAGGATACCTCTCCTTCATCTTATCCTCAACCTCCCATGTAGCTTCTTATAATTGTTGGTTCCTTCATAAAACTTTAACCAAGTGAGTGGTCCTGTTCCGTAGGACTTTTTCGCTACGATCCAGAATCTCTATCGGTTATTCTTCATAAGAAAGATCTTGCTCCAGCGGTACAACTTCTGAGCTGAGTACATGTGAAGGATCGGGTATGTACTTTATTAGGAGAGATACATGGCACACATCATGAACTTGATAGAGATTCGGTGGAAGTGCCAATCGGTAAGCCACCTTCCCAACACGATCCAGTATTTCGAAAGGACAGATATACCTAGGGCTCAGCTTTCCCTTCTTTCCAAATCTCATTACTCTCTTCCAACGAGATATTCATAAGAACACTTTATCACTCACTTCAAACTCTAAGTCTTTTCTTCGGTTATCGGAATTACTTTTTTTGTCAACTCTGAGATTCTCTAATGTGTTTTTGAATAGATCTGACCTTTTCTGCCATCTCATCAACAAGATCAAGTCCTAATTGCTTTCTTTCCCCAACTTCATCCCAGCAAGTTGGAGTTCGGCATTTCCTTCCATAGAGAGCTTAATAAGGAGCCATCTTAATACTGCAGTGAAATATATTAATATAAGAAAATTCCACCAAAGGTAGGTGTTGGTCCCAACCACCTTTGAAATCCATAGAGAAAGCTTTCAACATATATTCTAGAGTTTCAATTGTCCTCTCAGACTGACCGTCTGTCTAAGGATGATAAGTAGTGTTGAAACTCAACTCTATATCCAGAGTATGCTGAAGACTTTGCCAAAACATTGATGTAAACCTCGGATCCCGATCAGATATAATGGAAAGTGGTACTCCATGCAATCTTACCACTTCTTTTACATATATCCTGGCAAGCTGATCCAGAGAGAAATCTTCTCTAATAGCAATGAAGTGTGCAGACTTTGTAAGACGATCAACTATGACCCAGATAGCATTATTGCCTTTGGATGTTGTAGGAAGTCCAGTGACAAAGTCCACAGTTATGGTTTCCCATTTCTATTCAGGTATGGGTAATGGTTGTAACATCCCCTTAGACTTCTATCTCTTAGCTTTAACTTGCTGACAAATCAAGCATCGAGAGACATATTTAGCAACATCTCTTTTCATTCCATCCCACCAGAAGTACTCTTTTAGGTCCCTATACATCTTCGTGCTCCCAGGATGAATAGAAAATGAAGAACTATGAGCCTCATCCAGCAACTCCTTCTTTAATTCTGGGATGGGAGGAGCACAAACCTGATTCATGAACTTTATTATCCCATCAGAATCAAGGTTGAATTCAGGAACATTTCTCACCTTCTTTTGTAACTCTACATCTTCTTTTCGTACCTCTTTAATATTCACATGTATGGATGGTTGAACATTAATTTGAGAAAGATAATATTTTTCCCCTACCATTATAATTCCAAGATCCATCCATTCTAAATCCATAAATATTGGATCTTTTGTGATCCTCATCATAGAAAAGCTAGCATGGTCTTGTCAACATAATGCATCTGCCACCTTGTTTGCTTTCCCTGGGTGAGAATGAATTGACCAGTCGTAATCCTTAATCAGCTCCAACCATCTTCTTTGGCGCATATTCAGCTCATTTTTTGTGAAAATGTATTTTAAACTTTTATGATTGGTATAAATATCACACCTTTCTCCATAAAGATAATGCCTTAAAATATTTAATGAAAAGATTACCGCAGCTAACTCCAAATCATGAGTTGGGTAATTTTGCTCACGGATTTTCAACTATCATGAGGCATAATCTATCACCATATCATTTTTCATAAGAACACACCCTAGCCCTTTCTTGGATGCATCACTGTAGATCACAAACCTTTCTCTACTACAAGGCAGTGTGAGAATAGGTGCACTGGATAATCTTCTCGTTAACTTCTTGAAATTCTCTTCACACTCCTCCGTCCAAACGAACTTAACTCCTTTTCAAATCAACTTGGTGATTAGATTAGATAATCGTGAAAAATCTTTCACAAAACGTCGATAAAATCCAACCAAACCAAGAAAACTTCGGATCTCGGTTACAGTTGTTCGTCTCGACCATCTTTCGATAACCTCTGTTTTTGCTGGATCCACATATATCCCCTCTTTTGAGATAATGTGACCCAAAAATGCATCTTTTTGAAGCCAAAATTCACACTTGGTAAATTTGGCATAAAGCTTCTCTTTTCTCAGGGTCTTCAATACAATTCTCAAGTGATCTTCATGTTCTTCCTTTATCTTTGAATAGAAAAGAATATCTTCTATAAAGACTACCACAGACTCATCAAGATAGTCTTTAAAGACTCTATTCATTATATCCATGAATATAGTTGGGGCATTAGTTAGACCAAATGGAATCACTATAAATTCTTAGTGTCCATACCTTGTACGGAAAGTCGTATTTTGTATATCCTCCCTTTTGACCCTTAATTTATGATACCCTGAACGAAGATCAATCTTGGAAAAGCATTGAGCTCCACGTAGTTGGTCAAATAAGTCATCAAAGATTGGGAGAGGATATTTGTTATTGATAGTGATTTTGTTAAGTTCTCGATAATCAATGCAGAGTCTCATTGATCCATCTTTCTTCCTAACAAATAGAATATGTGCTCCCCAAGGTGACGCACTAGGTCGTATGAATCCTTTATCAAGATTCTCTTGGAGTTGCTTTTTCAATTCCTGCAACTCAATTGGGTCCATTCTATAAGGTGTCTTTAAAATAGGCAAAGCACCCGGTACGAGTTCTATTGAAAACTCAAATTCACGATTTGGTGGAAGACCCAACAATTCCTCAAGAAAGAAATCATCAAACTCACATACAATGGGTGTTTTCTAAATCGTGAGTTTCTCTCCAACCATTTGAGATAAATAACCTTCATTTAGTGGAATCAAGACCCATAATATGGAATAAATTTCCACTGGAGAGTTATGTTCATCATTGCATCGATATATGATCATAGATTGATCTGGAATATGAAATTTGTATTCCCTTCACTATAAATTGATATGATCTCCATATAAATAAATCCAATCCATGCCAATAATCACATCAAATTCCACTATAGGAAGGATCACATTATTTTCAGGAAGCACTTTCCCACAAACATCAATCGGAGAAGAATTATAATCTTTTGAGGTGACTGTTGTGCCATTAGGGGTTGTCACAGCTAACTCAACATCTAATTGTTTAGGTAATACAGTGATATCGTTAGAAAATTCTTCAGAAATAAAAGATTCGGTGGATCTAGAATAAAATAAAAGATTTTCTACTTTAGAGTGGATGGTAAGTGTACCCTTCACCACTTCATTCTCATACTCCACATCACTGATAGAAATTGCATGTGACTTTCCTTTTTCTTTATCCTTAAGAGTTTCTTGACGTCAATAATTATCAAAAACCCTTGGATTAGGGAATTGATTGTCATAATTCCCCATTTCCTTGCACTTGTAACATTGAAGTGTAGGAGGTGCACTCTGTGTAGCCCTTTCTTTGTTCGCATCACTAGACATCTTATTCCCATCATTTCGGCATTCAAATGCCCGATGATCTTCCTTTACAAATTTGAAACATTTACTTGTCCCTTTAAGAAAACTCCCTCCATGTTTCTTTCCACACTTTGAGCATAACGGAAAACTCATCTTCTTTTCAGTGTGGTGTTTATATTTTCCTTTGAATTACATTTTCCTCTTCTTATCAAATGAATATGACTGATGGGTTACTCCAATCTCCATATCAACCTTGAGAGCACATCGAACAATTTCCTCATAGCTATTGAAGTCCCTTATGGCTAACACCCTTCGAAGACTTGGTTTTAAGACACTAAAGAATCGATCAATCTTACTATCAGGTTGGATAATAATCCCAGAAGCGTACCTTGAAAGTCTTGTAAAATTTTCTTCATAGGTACCAACAGATTTATCATCCTTGTGCTTCAGTTCAAGAAACTCCTTCTCCATCTTTGTTCGAAGAATATGAGGGAAGTACTTATTGAAAAATAAGTTCTTGAACTCGTCCCATTCCATAGACTCAATTTCATCTCTTGGTCTCGTATTATTGATAGGATTCCACCATTGATTAGATTCACCTTCCAAACGATATACTACTATGATGACCTTTTCATGTTGAGAACATTGAAGAACTGAAAATATCTTTTTAGTAGTATTGATCCATTGTTCGGCAACTAATAGATCAGTCGACCCGCTGAATGAGTGTGGACGCAACCTCATGAAGGATTCAACTGAATGTTGATCCTTCCTTTGTTCGTTTGGAAGTCCTGCATAGTTCATAGCTTGAGAAAGTTGTGTGAGCATGGCTACGAGATTTTTTATTCCATCTCCCATAATTTTTGGTTTCTCAGGGGGGAAATAATTGCATTTCCCATCGCATTCCACATTCACACAGTTCCTCCGGGTTCCAGCCATTGACTAAAACCAAGAAGAATAGTGTGAGCCACACTAATTATAATAAGAAAACCACATAATTAAGAATAAAATTTCACACTTAAGGTCTTATCATAGGTTACTAATGGCCATTTCTAAAACACTGTGATTGTGTTCTATGCTTAGACTTATACTTAGGGTTCTTACTAAGGCTTTCACATTCTAGTTTCTAAAGGTTGACTATACCTCTCCTCCGATACCAACTATAACGAACCATACTTTACATAAATTATTATTACTTCTGAATTGAACCATACTTATTACAACATATAACAAAACCATGGTAGGACCGTATAGGTATAGTGTCTTTAGAAACTGGGAAACATAAACAACTGGTTCATAAAGAATCTACATTGTCTCCCATTTATTTCATCATATCTAGAGTCCCTTTTGGCATATCCTACTTAATAACCTCCTTTCTGACCTGTGGAAAGAAGACATACAAAAGGGTGAGCTCTGATTCTCAGTAAGGTTAAACAAAATAAATATAAATCATATTCATAATATCATAACATTTTGGAAATCTTAACCTGCAAAAGAGATCATAATTTCATAACATGGGATAAATCAATAATCATAACTTAAAACATGAAACTTTGTGGCATACACACATAATCATAGAGAATAATTTCTTAGTAGTCAAGACTCATTGCCAAGACTATCTTAGCGGACAAAGTCCATTTCTGAACCGAGTTCACTCCTCGTTTCAGTCCTATTTCACTGAACCGGATTAACCTGCTATTCCATCCATGTAATATCATGAGATATAAATCTTTACCCAATGCATTTGAGGGAGATATAGGTCCCCCCCCCCATATCATAATGAAACCATTTTTATGTGCTCCAAAAAATTATAAATCATACATCATAGCATAACCCATGTAATAAAAATGGGATTCTTAAAAATAATGTCATCAAAAAATAATCCATATAATATAAAAGGACATCATAAAATTAATTCCATAATAACATAATCAAATCAATTTCAAAATAGTGATATAACCATAACCTTATATTATCTTATATGGAAAATAATTTTGATAAAACACTTGAACTCCATTCTTGAGGAAAATATCCTCTCTAATTCAAAAACATTTTTTCTTTATTAACATGTCTTACAATTTTAATCTAAAAGAAGTTGATTAAAAATAAACTTGAAAACATGTAAAGTAATCTTTATGTAAATGATTTTCTAAAAATCCATTCATGCCGTATAAGTTAATGAAAACATTATTCTCGTACTTTGGCTAGAAAAGTCAAAAAGTAACTCGTACGAAAAATGACAAAAGATTCATTTCATATCGTTTACTAAAAACTCACCGAAGAGTAAAATTGGATTTAAAAAATTGTAGGAGGATATAAATAATATTACAAATTTAGGAAACATGGATTCGGATGATAAATATTCCCCAGTAAATTCTGAAATATAAACAATCTCGCATAAAAATTGAGATTGCGAGATTTTCCCTTAACTTAGGTCTGATTTGCTTCATACGTGTCCAAACCTCCTGTATAATGATTTAAATAATGTTATTTACTTATTCCATAATTTTACTCATTGTTATGATATCATATGTTTTCATATTCTTAGCTTCTTATTAGTAATATTTAATTGTTACAAGTTATTCGGGTGTTTATTGCTTTTTGTTCTTATGCGTATTTTTTCAAATAAATTCTTATTCCTAATTTAGGTTATAGATACCTCATTTAAAAAATGGTATTATTATAATATATATCATATTTATTCATTAAATTCATTTATATAATCATTATGCAATGAAGATCATGTAGAATGAGTCGCATCACATCGTGGAGACGGTAGGCCGTATGTACGCACGAGCGGTGATATCGTTCCCATGATCATGGAATTACATTGAAGTGTATGTATACTATTTCAGAATCAATACCACTTTAATATAATCATATATAGTTATTCTTTACACCATAATACCCATCCATGTAAGGTGGTGGTGGAAAATAGATTACACCATGGCGTGGAGACAGTATTTCGTACATACGCACGCACGGTGATTTCGTTTTCTATAGGATGGATAGAAGGTGAAATAGGGTTGTTTCATATTTATAACAACATATCCGTATATAATTGATACTGGTGTTATTAATTCATAATGAAACAACTAAATAAGAATAAGTAGAAGAAGAAATAAATTTGGAAGAATCGGTAATGGATTTTACCTCTTCTTCGACACGCCTCTTTGAAACCTCCTCTTAGGGCTCTAAAATTGGTCTTTGAAGAAGACCAAGACCTCTAGGATGTTTCTAGGGAAGTTGAGAAGAGAAATTGGCAGTTTTTGGCCAAGATTGAAGGCTCAAATTGGTGTGAGTAAGAGAGGGAGGAGGTGCCCTTTTATAAGTGAGGAGAGGGGAACCTTTAGAAAAACTAAAAATATTATTTTATTATAAAGTTATATTCGGTTCTTAATAGCTCAAAATTGATTTATTTATAATATAAGGTGGTGATGGGTCTAAATACTCTCATCCAATAGAATTTAGATAAGTTTAAGTTACTATTTTAACCTTATCATTTAGATTTAACTATAAGTTAAATAATTTAACTTTTACCGTGTCTTCTTGTTTTCTTACACTATATAGTTAATAAACTTACTATAACAAGACAAACGGACCCCAAGTTGTTTATTATTAATATATATAACCTTATATAAGTCATTTTTCTGAACCTTATATTTCTATGAATCAAATAACAATTAATAATATAATATTTTTTTTAAAAACTATTTTATGTCAATTTTGACACTATTTGGTAATTGATTTTTTTGAAAATCATAACAGAATGATTAGTTCGTAAAAATTTAATTAAATAAATAAGAATATGTCATATTAACCTATAAAATTATTGTAATTCATAAAAAGTCTCAAATTACATTTATTTGGGTATTTATAACATCAATTATGTTAATTTTTATTTTATAAGATAATTACTACATCATTATTGTGACATAAATAAATTAACTTATTTAATGTCTAAAATTATAAATAAAATACCATTATGTATGAAATAGTTTTATCTTTCTAATGAATATTTATAGTTTAATTTATCTTATATATAACCCTATATTAAAAATGTTTTAGTTATTAAACATTGATTTTAACTATTTTAACTATTCTTTAAATAAATTAATATTAAATGTCCTAATCTAATAAAAGTGGGCCTAAATGGCCATATGTTATTACTAAGGTTGTTTTTGGTATAATTACACTTATACAATAAAATTAGGACATGTTTTAGGGTAATAATAATATCATTTTTACCATTAATTACCCTATTAATTTTTAAACGTGATAAAAAAAGTAAAAAGTTACTATTCACCAAAAATTGTTTTTATCTTATTAAACCACAATTTAATCCTTGATGTTAACTATGTCTCTCTAATTTTATAAATTCCACTCACAGAAGCGGTAAAATTAACTTTTATTTAATTTTCAAACTCTCCCAGGAGGTGGGTAAAAGACGGTGAAAAGTTCAATAAAATTTTTATATGTCTAAAATTATTACAAAATGAATTAAATGAATTACATTCAACTTATATACGTATTATGTATCAATTTTGACATAAAATAAATTTTAATAAAAGAAATAATTATTTAAATAAAAATTCGGTTTTTAAATAGTAACCTAGTGTTTTCACTATTCATCAAAAATTGAGTGTTTTTAGAAAAATACCAAAATTTCACCCTAGGAAAGTTTGGATATTCCGAATCCAAAAATGAAGTCCATTTTGAAAGATAAAATTTACAAAATTTCAAAAGTTGGGTATTACTATTCATAACGGCTAGTTTTAATAATATTTTAATAGCATATCGTTGTTTAGTGAAACTCGGTATTGCGTACGATGCAAGCTATCAAGGAAGGTCGTGATTGCCTGTAAAGAAAGACAATCTAGTGTTTTGTGTAGCGAAATATTCTTTTGATGATGTATATAACATAAAAAAGAAAATATTTCTCATAAAAGTCTCGGTTGTTACATTCTAGCCCCCTTAAAATGAATTTCTCCCTCGAAGTTCGTCACTTTGTAACAAACAAATGAGGATACCTCTCCCTAATCATATCCCCAAGATCCCATATAGATTCTTCTAATTGGTGGTCCCTCCATAAAACTTTCACCAAGCGAGTGGTCTTGTTCTGTAGGACTTTTTCGCTACGATCCAGAATCTCTATCGGTTATTCTTCATAAGAAAGATCTTGCTCCAGCAGTACAACTTCTGAGCTGAGTACATGTGAAGGATCGGGTATGTAATTTCTCAGGAGAGATACACAAAACACATCATGAGCTTGATAGAGATTTGGTGGAAGCGCCAATCGGTAAGCTACCTTCCCAACACGATCCATTATTTCGAAAGGACCGATATACCTAGGGCTCAGCTTTCCCTTCTTTCAAAATCTCATTACTCTCTTCCAAGGAGATATTCGTAAGAACACTTTATCACTCACTTAAAACACTAAGTCTTTTCTTCAGTTATCGGCATAACGTTTTTGTCAACTCTGAGCTGTTCTAATGTGTTGTTGAATAGATCTGACCTTGTCTGCCATCTCATCAACAAGATCAAGTCCTAATAGCTTTCTTTCCCCAACTTCATCCCAGTAAGTTGGAGTTTGGAATTTCCTTCCATAGAGAGCTTCATAAGGAGCCATCTGAATACTACAGTGAAATCTATTAATATAATAAAATTCCACCAAAGGTAGGTGTTGATCCCAACCACTTTTGAAATCCATAGAGCAAGCTGTCAACATATCTTCTAGAGTTTCAATTGTCCTCTCAGACTGACCGTCTGTCTGAGGATGATAAGTAGTGTTGAAACTCAACTCTGTATCCAGAGTATGCTGAAGACTTTGCCAAAACATTGATGTAAACCTCGGATCCCGATCAGATATAATGGAAAGTGGTACTCCATGCAATCTTACCACTTCTTTTACATATATCCTGGAAAGCTGATCTAGAGAGAAATCTTCTCTAATAGCAATGAAGTGTGCAGACTTTATAAGATCATCAACTATGACCCAGATAGAATTATTGCCTTTGGATGTTTTAGGAAGTCCAGTGACAACGTCCATAGTTATGCTTTACCATTTCCATTCAGGTATTGGTAATGGTTGTAGCATCCCCTTAGACTTCTGTCTCTTAGCTTTAACTTGCTGACAAATCAAGCATTGAGAGACATATTTAGAAACATCTATTTTCATGCCATCCCACCAGAAGTACTCTTTCAGGTCCCTATACATCTCTGTACTCCCAGTATGAATAGAAAATGAAGAACTATGAGCCTCATCCAGCAGCTCCTTCTTTAATTCTGGGATGGGAGGAACACAATCCTGATTTCTGAACTTTATTATCCCATCAGAATCAAGGTTGAATTCAGGAACATTTCTCACCTTCTTTTATAACTCTACATCTTCTTTTTGTGCCTCTTTAATCCTCACATGTATAGATGGTTGAACATTCATTTGAGAAAGATAATATTTTTTCCCTTCCATTATAATTCCAAGATCCATCCTTTCTAAATCCATAAATATGGGATCTTTTGTGATCCTCATCATGGATAATCTAGCATGGTCTTGACGACTTAATGCATCTTCCACCTTGTTTTCTTTCCCTGTGTGGAAATGAATTGACCAGTCGTAATCCTTAATCAGCTCCAACCATCTTCTTTGTGTCATATTCAGCTCCTTTTGTGTGAAAATATATTTTAAACTTTTATGATCAGTAAAAATATCACACCTTTCTCCATAAAGATAATGCCTCCAAATCTTTAATGCAAAGATTACCTCAGCTAACTCCAAATCATGAGTTGGGTAATTTTGCTCATGGATTTTCAACTATCGTGAGGCATAAGCTATCACCATATCATTTTTCATAAGAAAACACCCTATCCCTTTCTTGGATGCATTACTGTAGATCACAAACCTTTCTCCACTACAAGGCAGTGTGAGCATAGGTGCACTGGATAACCTTCTTTTTAACTTCTTGAAATTCTCTTCACACTCCTTCGTCCAAACGAACTTAACTCCTTTTCGAATCAACTTGGTGATTAGATTAGATAATCGTGAAAAATATTTCACAAAACATCGATAATATCCAGACAAACCAAGAAAACTTCAGAACTCAGTTACTGTTGTTGGTCTCGACCATCTTTCGATAACCTCTGTTTTTGCTGGATCCACATATATCTTCTCTTTTGAGATAATGTGACCCAAAAATGCAACTTTTTGAAGCCAAAATTCACACTTGGTAAATTTGGCATAAAGATTCTCCTTTCTCAGGGTCTTCAATACAATTTTCAAGTGATATTAATGTTATTCCTTTCTCTTTGAATAGAAAAGAATATCTTCTATAAAGACTACCACAGACTGATCAAGATAGTCTCTAAAGACTCTATTCATTAGATCCATGAAGATAGTCGGGGCATTAGTTAGACCAAATGGAATCACTATAAATTCTTAGTGTCCATACCTTGTACGGAAATCCGTATTTGGTATATCCTCCCTTTTGACCCTTAATTGATGATACCCTGAAAGAATATCAATCTTGGAAAATTATTGAGCTCCGCGTAGCTGGTCAAATAAGTCATCAAAGATTGGGAGAGGATATTTTTTATTGATAGTGATTTTTTTACCTTCTTGATAATCAATGCAGAGTCTAATTGATCCATATTTCTTCTTAACAAACAGAATATGTGCTCCCCAAGGTGACGCACTAGGGTGTATGAATCCTTTATCAAGATTTTCTTGGATTTTATTTTTCAATTCATGAAACTCAATTGGGTCCATTCTATAAGGTGTCTTTGAAATAGGCAAAGCACCAGGTACGAGTTCTATTGAAAACTCAACTTCACGATTTGGTGGAAGACCCAACAATTCCTCAAGAAATACATCATCAAACTCCCATACAATGGGTGTTTCTTAATCGTGATTTTCTGTAAAACCATTTGAGATAAATAACCTTCATTTAGTGGAATCAAGACCCATAATATGGAATAAATTTCCACTGTAAGGTTATTTTCATCATTGCATCGATATAAGATCATAGATTGATCTGGAATATGAAATGTTTCTTCCCTTATTTATAAATTGATATGAGATCCATATAAAGAAATCCAATCCATGCCAAGAATCACATCAAATTCCACTATAGGAAGGATCACAAGATTTGCAGGAAGCACTTTCCCACAAACTTCAATCAGAGAAGAATTATAATCTTTTGATGCGACTGTTGTGCCATTAGGGGTTATCACATCTAACTAAACATCTAATTTTTGAGGTAATATGGTGATACCATTATAAAATTCTTCAGAAATAAAAGAGTTGGTGGATCCAGAATAAAATAAAACATTTTCTACTTTAGAGTGGATGGTAAGTGTACCTTTCACCACTTCATTCTCATACTCCACATCACTGATAGAAATTGCATGTGACTTTCCTTTGTCTTTATCCTTAAGAGTTTGTTGACATCAATCATTATAAAAAATCCTTGGATTAGGGCATTTATTGGCATAATGCCCCATTTCCTTGCACTTTTAACATTGAAGTGTAGCAGGTGCACTCTGTGTAGCCTTTTCTTTGTTCACATCACTAGAAATCTTTTTCCCATCATTGTGGCAATCAAATGCCCGATGACCTTCCTTTCCACATTTGAAACATTTACTTGTCCCTTTAAGACAACTCCCTCCATGTTTCTTTCCACACTTTGAGCATAACGGAAAACTAATCTTCTTTTTAGTGTGGTATTTAGATTTTCCTTTGAATTGCATTTTCCTCTTCTTATCAAACGAATATGACTGATGGGTTACTCCAATCTCCATCTCAACCTTGAGAGCACATCAAATGATTTCCTCATAGCTATTGAAGTCCCTTATGGCTAACTCCCTTCGAATACTTGGTTTTAAGCCACTAAATAATCGATCGATCTTACTCTCTGGTAGGATAATAATCCCAGAAGCATACCTTGCAAGTCTTGTAAAATTTTCTACATAGGTACCAACAAATTCATCATCATTTTTCTTCAGTTCAAGAAACTCCTTCTCCATCTTTGTTCGAATAATACGAGGGATGTACTTATTGAAAAATAATTTCTTGAACTCGTCCCATTACATGGACTCAATTTTATCTCTTGGCCTCGTATTCTTGATAATATTCCACAATTGATCATCTCCACCTTCCAAATGATATACTGCTAAGATGACTTTGTCATGTTCAGAACATTGAAGAACTGAAAATATCTTTTCAGTAGTACTGATCCATTGTTCAGAAACTAATGGATCAGTAGACCCGCTGAATAAGGGTGGAAGCTGCCTCATGAAGGATTCAAAAAAATGTTGCTCCTTCCTTTGTTCTTTTGGAAGTCCTGAATAGTTCATAGCTTGAGAAATTTGTGTGAGCATGTCTACAAGACTTTTCATTCCATCTCCCATAACGTTTGGTTGCTCAGTGGGACAATCATTCCATTGCCCATCACATTCCACATTAACACGGTTCCTTCAGGTTCCATCCATTGACTAAAACAAAGAAGAATAGTGTGATCCACACTAATTATAATAGGAAAAAAACATAATCAAGAATAAAATTTCACACTTAAGGTCTTATCATAGGTTACTCATGGCCATTTCTAAAACACTAAGATTGTGTTCTATGCTTAGACTTATCCTTAGGGTTCTTACTAAGGCTTTCACATCCTAGTTTCTAAAGGTTGACTATACCTTTCCTCTGATACCAACTATAATGACCCATACTTTACATACATTTTTATTACTTCAGAATTGAAGCATACTTATTACAACATATAACAAAACCATGGTAGGACCGTATAGGTATAGTGTCTTTAGAAACTGGGAAACATAAACAACAAGTTCATAAAGCATCTACATTGTCTCCCATTTATTTCATCATATCTAGAGTCCCTTTTGGCATATCCAACTTAATAACCTTCTTCCTGGCCTGGGGAAAGAAAACATACAAAAGGGTGGGCTCGAATGCTCAGTAAGGGTAAACAAAAGAAATATCAATCATATTCATAATATCATAACATTTTGGAAATCTTAACCTACAAAAGATATCATAATTTCATAACATGGGATAAATTAATAATCATAACTTAAAACATGATACTATGTGGTATACACACATAATCATAGAGAATCATTTCTTAGTAGTCAAGACTCATTTCCAAGAATATCTTAGTGGACAAATTCTATTTATGAACCGAGTTCACACCTCGTTTCAGTCCTGTTTCACTGAATCAGATTAACCTGCCATTCCAGCCATGTCATCTCATGAGATATAAATCTTTACCCAACTCATTGGAGGGAGATATAGGTCTCACCCATCTCATAATGAAACCATTCTTATGTGTGACACAAAATCATAATTCATACATCCTAGCATAACCCATGTAATAAAAATGGGATTCTTAATCATCATGCCATAAAAACATAATCCATATAAGATAAAAGAACATCATAAAATTAATTCCATAATAAAATAATCAAATCAATGTAAAAATAGCTATAGAATCAGAACCATATGTTATCTTAGATGGAAAATAATTTTGATAAAACACTTGAACTCCATTCTTGAGGAAAATATCCTTTCTACTTCAAAAACATTTTTCCTTTATTAACATGTCTTACAATTTTAAACTAAAAGAATTTGATTAAAAATAAACCTGAAAACTTGTAAAGGAAGCTTCATGGAATTGATTTTCTAGAAATCCATTCATGCTGTATAAGTTAAATAAAACATTCTTCGCGTACTTTGGCTGTAAAAGTCAAAAAGTACCTCGTATGAAAAACGAGAAAAGATTCCTTTCATATCGTTTACTAAAAACTCACCGAAGGGTAAAATAAGATTTAAACAATTGTAGGAGGATATAAATAAAATTACATATTGAGGAAACATGGATGTCGATGATAAATATTCCCCAGTAAATTCTGAAGTATAAACAATCTCGGATAAAAATTGAGATTGCGAGATTTTCCCTTACCTTAGGTCCGATTTGATTCGTACATGTCCGAACCTCCTATATAATGATTTAAATAATGTTATTGACTTATTCCATAATTGTACTCATTGTTATGATATCATATGTGTTCATATTCTTATCTTCTTATTAGTAATATTTCATTGTTACTTGTTATTCGGGTGTTTATTACTTTTTGTTCTTATACATGTTTTGTCGAATAAATTCTTATTCTTATTTTAGGTTATAGATACCTCATTTATAGAATGGTATTACTGTAATATATATCATATTTATTCATTAAATTCATTTATATAATCATTATGCAATGAAGATCATGTAAAACGAGTCGCATCACATCGTGGAGACGGTAGGCCGTACGTACACACGAGCGATGATATCATTCCCATGATCGTGAAATTATATTAAAGTGTATGTATGCTATTTCAGAATAAATATTACTTCAAAATAAACATATACAGTTATTCTTTACACCATTATACCCATCCAAGTAATGTGGTGGTGGAAAATAGATTACACCATGGCGTGGAGACGGTATTCCGTACGTACGCACGCGTGGTGATTTCATTTTATGTATGATGGATAGATGGTGAAATAGGGTTGTTTCATATTTATAATAACATATCAGTATATGAGTGATACTTATGTTATTACTTCATAATGAAAAAACTAAAGAAGAAGAAGTAGAAGAAGAAATTAATTTGGAAGAATCGGTAACGGATTTTACCTCTTCTTCGACACACCTCTTTGAAACCTCCACTTAGGGCACTAAAATTGGTCTTTTAAGAAGACCAAGACCTCTAGGATGTTTCTAGGGAATTTTAGAAGAGAAATTGGCAGGGTTTATCCAAGCTTGAAGGCTGAATGTGGCGTGAGGAAGAGAAGGAGGAGGCCCTTTTATAAGGGAGGAGAGGGGAACCTTTTGAAAAACTAAACATATTATTTTATTATAAAGTCATATTCAGTTTTTAATAGCTCCAAATTAATTTATTTCTAAGATAAGGTGGGTATGGGCCTAAATCCTCTCATCCAATATAATTTAGACAAGTTTAGGTAACTATTTTAACCTTATCATTTAGATTTAACTCTAAGTTAAATAATTTAACTTTTACTGTGTCTTCTTGTTTTCTTACACTATTTGGTTAATAAACTTACTATAACAAGCCAAAAGAATGCCAAGTTGTTTATTATTAAAATATATAACCTTATATAAGTAATTTGGCCGAACCATAGATTTTTATGAATAAAATAACAATTAATAATATAATATTTGTTTTAAAAACTATTTTATGTCAATTTTGACACTATTTGGTAATTGATTTTTGTGAAAATCATAACAGTATTATTAGTTCTAATAAAGTTAATTAAATCAATAAAAGTATGTCATATTATCATATAAAATTAGTTTAATTCATAAAAAGTCTCAAATTACAATTATTTAGGTATTTATAACATCAATTATGTCAATATTTCATTTATAATATAATTAGTGCATCATCATTGTGTCATAAATAAATTAAATTATTTAATGTCTAAAAATAATAAATAAACTACCATTATTTAGGAAATATTTTTATCTTTCTAATGAATATTTAGAGTCGAATTTATCTTATTTATAACCCTATATTAAAAAAAACTTTAGTTATTAAACTCTGATTTTAACTATTTTAACTATTCTTTAAATAAAATGATATTAAATGTCCTAATCTAATCCAAGTGAGTCTAAATGGTAATATTTTATTCCTAATGTTGTTTTTGGTCGAATTACACTTATCCAATAAAATTATGACATGTGTTATGGTAATAATAATATCATTATTACCCTTAATTACCCTATTTACTTTTAAACGTGGTAAAAAAGTTAAAAGTTACTATTCACCAAAAATTATTTATATCTTATTGAACCAAATTTTACTCCTTCATGTTAACCGTGTGTCTCGAATTTTTGAAATTCCACTCACAGAAGCGGTAAAATTAAGTTTTATGTAAATTTTCAAACTCTCCTAGGAGGTGCGTAAAAGACGGTGAAAAGTTGAATAAAATTTTTATATGTCTAAAATTATTATAAAATGACTCCAATGAATTACATTCAACATATATAGGTATTATATATCAATTTTGACATAAAATAAATTTAAATAAAATAAATAATTATTTAAATAAAAAGTCGGTTTTTAAATAGTAACCTAGTGTTTTCACTATTCATCAAAAAATGAATGTTTTCAGAAAAATACCAAAATTTCACCCTAGGCTAATTTTGATATTATGAATCCAAAAATGAGGTCCATTTTGAAAGATAAAATTTTCAAAATTTCAAAAAGTGGTTATTACTATTCATAATGGCTAGTTTTAATAATATTTTAGTAGCATATCATTGTTTAGTGATACTCGGTATTGCGTACGACGCAAGCTATCGAGGAAGGTCGCGATTGCATGCAAAGAAAGCCAAGCTACTATTGTGTGTAGTGAAAGATTCATTTGATGATGTATATAACACAAAAACAAAATATTTCTCATAAAAGTCTCAGGTGTTACAGATATTATGTTTAATTGGGTTTTATTCTTTCATGATGTCATCTGCCATATTGAATTGAATGACTTATGATTAGTTTGGATGTGGATATGCTATATTGATACCATTCACCATATTACTCTAAATGGTTAGTATTTATGTTTAATTATTGGGGAATGTTATTTACATTTCATATGTTAAGTTTCAATATGAATGCGTTTGTTGGTGATGTTTCACCCCTTTCATTTGAGGAATGCATTGGACTTATTATGTGACAGATGAGGCCTGCTTTAGCCTCTCGATGCATCGTTAGGACTCAGGAGAAAAACTAGTGTCTTGGCACAAGGCCTTGACGGTATGATATAGATGTCTGTAATTATGCATTCCAAAATGCATTGGACTTATTTAGTAATGGGTAAGGCCTGCAATAGCCTCTCAGTGCGTCGATAGATCTCATGAGACAAACTTTTGTCATGGAACAAGGCCTTGATGGAATGATTATGTATGGTCTTGGAACAAGGAAATGATGGAGTAGTTATGATGTCCAGAATTATGCATTCCATCATTATGAAACTAAATATTTACATTCCATATGGTCATTCAACTAGTAGAATACCCATGGTTATGTTTTATTAGGACATTTTTTATTCAACACTTATTCATTCAATTTTATGTTCAAGTTTATTTTTAATGGAATGTGTACTTTGGGTTATTCACCTTGCCTTATTATTTATGTTTTCACTATTTTTTTACCCTTACTGAGCATATGAGCTCACCCGTTTATTATGATTTATTTTTCCCCAGGATGCCAATAAGTATACTATGAATGCCTTTTGGGGATAATCTAAGAGTTGTTTATCTTCCCAATGGAATTTATATGCTGCAATTAATTTCAAGTTGTACTTTTGAACTTATGTATGTATCTACTATTCCTAATCTACTAAACCAATTGGTCATTTGGGATATGGCCTTCTTGTAATCATACAAATGTAATAAAATAATGCATTGGCTCAAGGAAACTAGGGTCAGGGTGTTACAGTTGGTATTAAAAGACGTTTAGTAGAATAATTGGAAACTATATTTCTAAAATGTAGACTTAGGAACAAAACCTTATGAAATACTTTGTGGAGAAACAGACACGAACACCCTAGAATTATGTTAAGTAATAGATTATGTGGATAATTCTAGAAAATAAATCATTGGCTGTATATCACAAGTGGATGTTGTTCTATCACAGAAGTACCTACGAGTAAGAAGTCTGACATGGTGTTCTAGACTTGACTCAGTGTAACCTGGTACATGAAAATGGGCCTTAATGCGTACCTATTTTGACACTCCTATGGTAACTTTTTAGCTAAATTTACATTTAAATTACCCACCACTATGAAGAATTGATTACACCAAAGTAACCAAAGTATATGGTTTTGGAATTTATGATTCATAAATTTATGTTATGTTCTATAATATTTTTGGAATTATAGAAAGTTTATAATTTTATGAGCTAATATAGTATATGGAATTGATTATAAATGGTACCCAAAAGAAGTAATGATATATTCACCAATGTATGTGATGAAAAGAGTCCAATGGATCATATCTATCATGACCTAAATCTATCATTTCGAAGGGAGATAGTCTCCCAAGTATCTTCATCGTATGAGTAAATAGTATCATGTGTCGAAAAAAAGTTTAAATAATTCAATGTGTCCTATGGCATTGAAGGGAAGTAATAGAAGAAGAGTCTGGTAGATAAAAAGATATATAAAGGGAAGAAGGGAAAGAAGGGTTTTCCCTCATGTGTTAACTATAGAAAGAATCACCCTGGTAAATGATTGAAGGGAATGGGAGTTTTTTATAAGTGTGGAGAAAAAGGACACCAAGTTCCTGATTTTAAAGGTAAGAAAAAGGTTTCTAAAGTAAAATAATCCAACCGTAATGTGATGGGACACTATGTGAATCAATGTCCTAAGCGTCAAAGGAATATACCCCAAATGATGTTACTGGATAATGATCAAGTTATGATTCTTACATAGATAAAGAATAATAATTCATAATCTTAATCATAAATCATTTCGTTTGAATATTTTATCAGTAATTTACTGGTTATAAGAATTATGGAATATATGAGGATTATATTGTAGTACTTTTTCTTTAGGGATTTGAGACCATAAGTTTAATGCTACCAATAAATGGTATTCAGTGGAAATTAATGATTTTTGGAGAATACGTGATTAAAAGAAATAAATCCCTAAATATATTCTTGATGTTGATATATTCCGGAATAAATGATTCATTTGGATAATTTCTGACTACCTTGGAATTGATTAATGTCTTTGCGACAAGTGGTATATGTTATCATTGATGGTGATTTAAACACTTTTATATATAAGGAATATATCCAATTGCATGTGTAAGGATGAATATAGATTTCAAAAAAGGTTTTATATGTCACACCTGATGTTTTTATTTTATTTATTTTGATTATTTTTATTGGGAATCGGGTAGTTTGGGTAGAGGCCCAACGTAAAATTTCTGAGTTCTTATTTAGAAACGAATGTTTCTCCCTTAGCTGCATCGAGCGCCCCGCAGTTGAAGCCACGTGGCCTCGCCTTGGTCACGTTTTGACTTCGCATGGTGCAATTAATTAAATAAAATGGATTAATAAGAAAGAAATAAAATTAAAAGCGTGACGAAATAAAAATAAAATAAAATAAGAGTTTTCAAATATAATGATAATAATTTTATTAAGGGAAATTATTATTATAATTAATATCATAATTTATATAACTTTATATTTTATTTTACTACTATCAATTGGGTTTCATTATTTTTTTTATTACTAATGTAATTATTCGTATTATAGTTTATTATTATTATTATTATTATTATGACTATGACTATTTTGGGTTTAGTGTCACCAGACGCACGGGCAGGGCACGGTTCTGAGACCGTGTGGTCTGACCGGCTTTCAAAATGAGTTAAAACATAATGGGTTGATGAAATAATAATTAATAATGAGGTATAAATAAAATAAAAATAAGAATATTAATAAACTTTAAAAAACTATTTTAATAATAATATTAAGAATGTGTTTGATAATAATAGTAATACTAAAAAATTATGTTGTTAAGGATATAGAATTTATTAAATATCTATTAATTTTGTGATAAAAAATATTTTAGTAATAATTATGTAATGTTATTATTATTTTTTACTTATTTTATATTATTTATTTCATTGCTATTTTTTCTTTCTCTTTCCCTTTTTTCCTTAGAGTTGTGCTACCCCCTACTTACCCTTGGTCAGTCACCCCCTTTCCCCCTCGGTATATCATGACTCACCTATCCCCATGGTCGTCGGCCCTCCTCATCTGGAAAGTCTGAAAGCCCCTACCTCTCTCGTTTAACCTCCTCCCTCACATTGCCTCCCTCATCTCCCCTTGATCTCGTCACACCGAAGGCCTCCCCCTCCCTCAGTTTAGCTCATTATTCCTCCCTCCTTGGACAACACCTCCTCCGGTGTCACACACCCCTCTGACGAACCCTAGTCACCGGCCCCCCCTTGCCTTGTACGATGAACCACAGTGCTCCCCTTTCTTCTGCCTTAACAGGTCACCACCCAGCTCTGAAGTCAACCCCTTGTGTGCTGCACCCTTCCATGGTGGACCACCAACTGCCCCTGCCCTTGCATCGTGCCCTTCTTTCCCCATGTCCAGCCTCTAGACTGACCCACTTCAGACGAACCAAACTCCCTTGGTCGCTGATCCTTGGTTAAGCCCCTTCTTCATTTTATTTTCTTTTCTCTCTTTGAGTTTTGATTTTTTTTCAACAGGTTTGTGGTCTGATTTAGTGTTTAGTTTTGATTCATTTTGGTTCGAATTCTTGTTTTAGGGTTCAATTGATCTTTGTACGATGCGTTCATGGTGCAATTTGAGTTTTTCACCCATTTGAGGGAAATTCAGCATCAAAGGTAGGTGGTTCCATGTTTAAACATTATTAAACAAATTTATTTCATAGCTTAGTTAATTTATAATGTTCTTTGATTAATTATTTTTTTGTGGATTTGGTTTTCTTGATGTTTTTCATGTTTTTAATTTGTTTGGTAGTATGTTTATATGGGTGGTTGCGTTCATTTGGATGAAAACTTATCTTTAGTCAATTGTTAGTGTTTTATCATATGTGCAATAAGCTTTTCATTTTTGAAAGTGGTGTTAATTGTGTTTTGACATAGTGTTGCATGTTCTTGGTCATAAGTGAAGGTGTTGGAATGGTTGAGTAGGTTGTTTCTATGAAAAACTATATGAGTTGTCTTCTAGTGTTTTATAAAGTTCATGTTTGTTTTGTAAAAACATGCAAAGTGAAATGTTTGTGTTCTACTATTTTTATAAGGTTTGTCTTTGTTTTGTGAAAAATGTGAAAAGTGTGCAGTTTGTGTTCTTGATGTGGTGTTGGGTGTGTTTGGTTATGAAGGAGGGTTGAGTTGGTTTTGCGTGTTAATGTCGTGTTATGTTTCTTCTCAAAGAATTTGTTTACAAATAATTTAATATGATTTAATAAAATTATTAACGATAAAAATTTAATATGTTTTATTTAATAAACAATTATTAGAAATGCAGAAAGTGTTTTAATTGAGTTGTGTAAAGTCTTTTGGTGTGCGTACTTTGTCAAATGGTTTTCTGTGTGTGTGGAAGTGTTGCGTTGGGTTTATGTTACACCATGTTTGTTTTATTTTTCTGAGTTTGACATGAAATGTGAAATTTGAACATCTTGAACATAGAAGGGGAATCCTGGGTACTGGGTGGGCAGACTAGATCTAGAGTTCAGGTGATTCAGAAGCGGTTCTGGCCTGGTTTCACTTAGCTGGTTTGACGATCACAACACTAACTAAACATTGGATGATTACTAGAGACCACTAGGTTATGGATGTGTTTCCCTACTAGTGGCTCGTGCACGAGAACGTATTTTGTTGTGGTTCCTATAATTCTATTTCACCGAGACGTGATGTTCTAGGGTCCCATTCATTTTTCTAGTACCTATAGGGCCTCTCCCATTTTTAGTGATCCTGAATTACTATACACTCACCGTCGGCATGCGGTGTGGCATTTGGGTTCTCTTGAAGGTTTGAGTTTTCTTAACTGCATGGGTGTTTTATTTTTATTTAATTTGTTCTCTTTAAAAGTGTTTTATTTATAGAAACATTTTCTTTAATGTTGTTTAAGATTTTGTGTCCTTTCATTTATTTATCATGCAAATGGTTTTGTCATTTAATGTTTATACGTGGAACCTTTTTATTGGGTGACGTCCTACAGGGATTTTGGATCACACCCTACATACACCTTTGGGTGTATGTAGACTTGTTTCTTGTGTATTCTAGGTTTTGACATCATGCTCAGTGATGTTGGTTTTGGTCATTGATTGTCTTCTCATGCAGGTTGGTGTTGAGGCATGTGGATGCTCAACCACTCTCGTCGTTGGGAGGTTTGAGTTAGAGTTTTAGTTTCTTTTGTTTTCGTTCATTTTTGGATGTTGGTTCTAGTTGTAAACCTTTAAATTTAATTTTAGTTTGGTTTTATGTTCTTTTTTCAGTTTTGGTGTGTTTATCATAGAATTTGTTTTGTGTTTACTATTTCGGGTAAATAATTCCAATGTAATAGTGTTGATACCTGGGCACTTCTGTCAGCCCATGGGGATCAGGAACGCCCTTCGAGCCATGTCGCGGATCGGGTCGGGTGTCGGGTCGGATGGAGACCCAGCCTGGTTCATGAAAAAATGGTATCAGAGAAGGATTACTCCTTGGGTCATTTTTTGGGATAGAGTCATGGTAGATTGGAGTTAAGGTTGTTGGAATCCAACGTCATGTCCACGAGTAAGGTGCCTGGCTAGCACACCTCATTGCAAGACTCGTGTTACCGAAGTAATTTGAGGTTTGTCTGAGTCTTTGGTCCTTGTGGTTAATCTTGTCTAGGGGAAATGAAAAGAGAGTATATTCAGTGGTCCTAGTGAGATCTTAGGGTCTATAAAGCCTTATGGAGCCAAGGACACTGTCCTAAAGTACTCTCTATGGTCAGTGGAATGATTGGCGTATGGCCGCCAACCATATGTTCCAATCACCCGCTGATAGTAGTTTTCTCCTATATCGTTCCTCGTCTCTTTGTTTTGGATTCATGGAAATTTGTTTTTTAAGAAAAAAAAAGAAATTTGGTCTTGAAAATTGTTTTGAAATGGAGTGTTTAAAAAAATTATGATGTGTGAGGTTTGAAAAGTGTGGGTTGAATTTTTTGGTTTTGAAGAAAAAAATGGAAATGTTTGGTATTTAGTCTTGGTGTTCTCATAGGAAACCACATGCATGAATGTATATGGGAAAGGGAAATGTTTAATGGCATGAGTGGGTGAGTGCCTTGATTGACATGAGGTGGGTTTCGGTGTGGCATGAGAACATACATGTGCGAGGCACGTGGGACACCATTGGTGTTTGTGCAGCTGACATGCTTTGCTTATTTTGAAAATTTTTTGTTAAATGTAAATTTGGTGTTTTAGTAACCGCTGATTGCATGGTGTGTCCTTGGGATTTTGACATGTTGGATGTCAGGAATTTTGGGTCGAGAATCCTTTTTGACGGAATTGTGTTCGAGTTTGAATTTTTATTTGTAAGTTGGTATGTGAGTGTGTAGTTAGTGAATTCTTTTTAAAAGTGCTTCAGGAATTCCTTGCAGTGGTTCCCCCATAAAAATTAATGTTTTATTGAATTGTGACTTGGCCATTGGACCAGTTTGATTGGGATCATAGTTCACTCTCTTGACTAATGTACACCCCCATAGAGTGTTAACATGAGATTGAAGTGCGGCCATAGGTAATTCGCCATTGGCCGACCCTCCAGTTGATCAGATTACTCTCTTCTGGAATTCTAGAATTGAACCCACCTCTAATTTTTACAACTAAAACCTCTCGTAGTTGGATGACAGATGCAAGGGGAGTTGAACAGAGTTTTGGTCTCTTTGAGTTGTCTGAGTCATCGGGTATGAAGTTTGACATCGTGGCGTCTGATGGTTCCACCTGGAAGCGATGAAAAGAATTTTAGTAGGTAAGGGTGTAGGTGATTCAGATTTATCGGCGTTTACCAATGTCGTGAATGGTTTTTAGTGTTTTCATCAGCTGCAAGGGTCATGTTTGGTGACCTCTTGCAGTGTGATTTATCTTCGATGTGGAAAGGTGGATTTCATAGAACCCTCTGAGAATCCCTGCTTTTGGGGGAGTGTTTGTTATGCATTTTTCAATCCTATGTTTCATGGTAGAGGTGAGGAGGTGAGATTCCCCTGTTTTGATGGATGGTGCTGTGAGGGAGTATTTGGAGGTCACGGTATGTTGTGTTTGCTGGTGTTGTATCGGTTGCAGTGTGGTTGTGTGTGACACCAAAAGGAGAAGCTCCGTTTTGGAGTCTTCAATACCAGACTGCGAGGCAGAAGATGCTTCAAACATCCAGTCTCCATCCACAGGCATCGGAGTGAAGTTGGCATGTGGTAAGGAACTTCGAGAGTGTTTGAGACCCCCAACTTTATTTATGTCACCAGAATTGAAGGTGAAGGTAATTTAACCTATTTTCTGTGGTTATTCCATTCTGAATGACTCTTTTGGGTGCATGGTATTTCCTGTTTCTACGAGGAAGCATCGCCGTTTTGTACCATAAAGTTCTGGGGGTTGAATCCCACCAGGTGTAACCACTATTAGTGGTCCTTATGGGTTCTGGTAAGTAAATCGGTATCATATTTGAATAGTTCTCATCTAGGGACATAGTGATGTGGGATGGTCTTAGGTTGTGGTTTTGACACCCGGTGGTCAGGACCCTCCCTCCCCGCCCCTTATGGTGGGGTGTTTTCTCACCATCGGGATGTTTTCAAAGTTTTGTATCCTCTTTCAGTTCTAATGGCAGGGATACCGACATTGGGTCTCACACGAATGTCTCTAGAATGAATCGATGTTGGAATTTTCATTAACGGTGGGGAGACCGCTCGGACCTCCCTGTGTCGATATCCAGTCTTGTCTTGGTCATTGGTAGGTTATTAATAGTGATAAGAGATTAGAGTATTCCCTGTACATGGTTTGGCCTTGTTTATTTGTTCTATCCAAACAGCATGGTTTTCGTTCAATAGTGCTTGAGATGTTTCATCAAGTGAAGTTGGTTTCCATGGGAGCGAGAGTTCCTTTACTTGACTAGTCAACTGGAGGTGTTCTAACTCATTGGGGTGGGTGACACATATTAGAAATTCTTTTACAGGTTTCTTGAAGTTGTCTTTGAGTCACTTTCTCTGAGTACGATGCTTTTGTTTTTTTTCTTGCACTTATTGATTATGGTGATCCTCTTTGGATCTTAAGGGGGAATTTTTTTTTCTTCTTTGAGTCTCAACCTTAGTTGTGGCTTTCCGGGAATGGAAAGATTTATGGTGGGGAGAATTGTTGCACCCATCGTTTTTATATTTTTTATTTTGATTATTTTTATTGGGCATCAGGTAGTTCGGGTCGAGGCCTGACTTAAAATTTCTGAGTTCTTATTTAGAAACGAATGTTTCTCCCTTGGCTGCGTACATCGCCCTGCAGTCGAAGCCACATGGCCTTGCCTTGGTCATTGTTCGACTTCTCAGAGTGAAATTAATTAAATAAAATGGATTAATAAGAATGAAATAAAATTAAAAGCACGACAAAATAAAAATAAAATAAAATGAGAGTTTTCAAAGATAATGATAATATTGTTATTAAGGATCATTATTATTATTAATAATACTATAATTGATATAACTTTATATTTTATTTTATTACTATCAATTGGGTTTCATTATTTTTATTATTAATAACGTAGTTATTTAAATTCTAGTTTATTATTATTTTTATTATTACTATGACTATGAGTGTTTTGGGTTTAGCATCACCGAACGCACGGGCAGGGCACGGTTCTAAGACCGCGTGGTCCGACCGGCTTACAAAATGTGTTAAAACATAATGGGTTGATGAAATAATAATGAATAATGAGGTAGAAATAAAATAAAAATAAGAAGATTAATAAACTTTAAGAAATTTTTTTAATAATAATAGTAAGAATGTGTTTGATAATAATAATAATACTAAAAAAATTATATTATTAAGGATATAGAATTTATTAATTTTTATTAATTTTTTGATAATATTCATTATAGTAATAATTATGTAATGTTATTAATTTTTTTTTTCTATTTTAATTATTTTATTTTATTTATTTTCGTTGTTTATTTTCTTTTTATTTCTCTTTTTTGTTTGCTTAGAGTTACGCTACCCCCCCCCCCCACTTACCCTTGGTCTGTCGCCCCATTTCCCCCTCTGTGGATCGCAACTCACCACTCCCCATGGTCACCGTACCTCCTCATCTGGAAAATCTGATTGCCCCTACCTCTCTCGTCCAACCTCCACCCTCACACCGCTGCCCTCCTCTCCCCTTGATCTTGCCACACCGAAGGCCTCCCCCTCCCTCGGTTCAAATCGCACTGACTCCCTCCTTGGCCAACACCTCCTCTTGTGCCGAACACACCTCTGACGAACCCCAGCCGTCGGCCCCCCCTTGACTTCCCCGAAGAACCCCAGCACCCCCCTTTCATCTACCTTAACAGGTCGCCACATAACTCCAAAGATTCCCCCTTTACGTTGCACCCTTCCGCGCCGAACCACCCACCACCCATGCCCTTGTGTTGTGCCCTGCTTTCCCCATGTCCAGCCTCCCGACCGACCTAATTCCGACGATCCGAACTCCCTTGGTGGCTGCTACTTGGTTAAGCCCCTTCTTCATTTTATTATCTTTTATATCTTTGAGTATTTATTTTTTCAGAAGGTTTGTGGTCCCATTTAGGGTTTGATTTTGATTCATTTTTGTTTGAATTCTTGTATTAGGGTTCAATTGATCTTTGTGCGGTGTTTTCGTGGTGCAATTGGAGTTTTTCACCCATTTGTGGGAAATTTAGTGTCAAAGGTAGGTGGTTCCGCATTTAAACATTTTTTAACGATTTAATTTGCTAGATTAGTTAATTTTTTATTTTGTTTGTTTAATTATTTTGGGTGCGGATTGGGTTTTGTCAAAGTTTTTCATGTGTTAAATTTGTTTGGTAGTATTTTTATATGGGTAGTTGTGTTCATTTGGATGAAAACTTATCTTTAGTCAATTGTTAGTGTTTTATCATATGTGTATTTAGTTTTTTATTTTTGAAAGTAGAGTTAATTGTGTTTCCACATAGCGTTTCATGTTCTTGGTCATGATTGAAGGTGTTTTAATGGTTAAGTAGGTTGTTTCTATGAAAACCGATGTGAGCTATCTTCTAGTGTTTTACAATGTTCATATTTGTTTTGTAAAAATGTGAAAAGTGTAATGTTTGTGTTCTAGTGTTTTCATAAGGTTTGTGTTTGTTTTGTGAAAATTTGAAAAGTGTGCAGTCTGTGTTCTTGATGTGGCATTGGGTGTGTTTGGTCATGAAAGAGGGTTGATTTGGTTTTGCGTGTTAAAGTCGTGTTATGTTTCTTCTAAAATAATTTGTTTAAAAAGAATTTAATATGATTTAATAAAATTATTAACGATAAAAATTTAATATGTTTTTTTAATAAATAATTATTAGAAATGCAGAAAGTGTTTTAATTGAGTTGGGTAAAGTCTTTTGGCATGCGTACTTTGTCAAATGGTTTTTTGTGTGTGTGTAAGTGTTGCGTTGGGTTTATGTTACACCCTGTTTGTTTTATTTGTCTGAGTTTGACATGAAATGTTAAATTTGAACATCTTGAGAACAAAAGGGGAAGCCTGGGTACTAGGTGGGTGGACTAGATCTATCATGCTAGTGATTCGGAAGCATCTCTCGTAGAGAACTAAATCATGATGTACATGGAAATTACATTACTTTTGTGGAATACTTAATACATAACAAAAAATGACATCCAAGGACCGTAATAGTTTAGTGTCTTTGGAAACATGGAACATAGACTTCTAATCATGTTGAAAGATCCCCAAAATCTCCCCTAAAGATCTTCCCCTTTTGTTTTCATACCTAAAACCTTTATTTATATCCTGGGGAAAAGAAAACACAAAAAGGGGTGATCTTAAATGCTCAGTAAGGGTAAACAAGGAGAACATAAAACAATCCATAAACATTTGAACGTAAAAACATGAACATAATGTTTAAACATCAAAATCTTGAGCAATGACATTAAACATGGTAGTACGTAAGGCATAGATCATAATGGAACATCAATCATGATAAAATAGCATGTTAATAAAACATGTAATTGTGGAAAACCATTAAGCACATGATATGATTTCTATATTATCCAAGGCATTGCGGCCAAGACCATCATAGTGGACAATGTCCATTACTGAATCGGGTTTACTTGCCGTTCCAGCCCTGTATTACTATACCGGATTTACTTTCCAGTACAGTCATGTCTATCTCATGAGATATAAATATTTTACCAATTCATTAGAGGGAGATATAGGTCCCACCCATCTCATAATTAAATCATTCTTATGTGTGCAACAACATATACATAAATCATTCATCATAACCCAAAGAATAAAATGGGTTTCATAAACATCATCCCATCATAACATAATCAATATAAAAAAATGGATATCATTTCATTATAAGAAAACTAAAACCATGTAAATCATATAGACATTATACTTGAAACATACACATATGAAATAATGTCATCTTATATGGAAAATGGTTTTGATAAAACACTTGAAATGAATTCTTGAGAAAAATATCCTTTCTTCTTCAAAATCATTTTCTTTTCACAAAATGCCATGAAATTTTAAAAGAAAAGGATTTTTTTGAAAATAGTCATGAAATCTTGTATATTAATCTTCCATAAAATAAATCATCATGATACCGTAAAAATCCTTTCATGTCGTATAATTTAAAAAAACATTCTCCTCGTACTTTTAACAAAAAAGTCAAAAAGTACCACGTATGGTAAAAAAAGAATGATTCCTTCCATAACACAAAGTAAAAGTCAAAGAGGGGTGAAAATGACTTTAAAAATACATGAAATAATATTAAACACATTATGAAAAATAATTTTATAGACATTAAAGAAAAATATAACCCCAGTAAATACTTATGTATAAGCAATCTCCAATAAAAATGAGATTGAAAAATTATCCCTTACCTTAGGTCCGATATGATTCGTATGTATTCTAACCTCATGTATAATGATTTAAATAATGTCATTGACTTATTTCAGAATCATATTAATTGTTATTATATCATATATGGTTCACTTATGACTTTATATTACCAGTTTGTTTGTAAATTCCATGTTAAAGAAGCGTTTTGGGTAAAATCTTTGTATTTATCATACATGTTTCGACTTGTTGTTTTTGATATTATTAAATATATCCTGATTTACTTAATTAAAAAATGTAAAAAATGATTTATATATAATATATATCCAGCATATAAATATATATGATAGATCGATAAACGTAATGAAATACACTGTTCATGGTGACGGTAGGTCGTACGTACGCATGAACGCTGTTTTCATTTCCTTATTAAATAGAATGGAATTAAGCAAATGAAACATATATGTACATAAATCCAGTATAATTATTATGTAATATATTTTATAATTATTTATTATATATAAATTATAATCATACTTGAATGGTTAATCATGGAAAATGAATCTCATCGCATTCGTGGAGACGGTAGTCCCTACGTATGCACGAGCGATGATATCATTATTTTGATATTAAAATAGTATATAATTGGCTGTTATATCATATATACAAAGTCATAATAATTTTATATTTATTATTTATATCATTTACAATAATTATTATACCCATCCAAATGATTAAATGTTTAAATAGAAAACTACACCACGACGTGGAGACGGTAAGTCGTGCGTACGCACGTGTGGTGACATTTTCATTAATATGATGGATAAAATAACTAATATGGATGTACCATTTTTATAATAACATCACATTATATAGAATATACTAGAGTTAATATTTTATAATGGAAACAACAATTAAGGAGGAAGTGGAAGAAGAAAGAAACTTGAAAGAATCGGTAGAAGAGATTATCTCTTCTTCGACGTGCCTCTTTTAAGCATCCTATTAGGGAACTAGGGTTGGTATATTGAAAAGACCAAAAACTATATGATATAAATAGAGATGTTTTAGAGAGAAAATTGTAGGTTTTTAATGATCTTAAATGCTCAAAATTGTGTAAATAGAAGAGGGAGGAGGTGCCCTTTTATAAGGGAGGAGAGGGGCACCTTCGGAAAAACTTAAAATATTATTTTACAATAAATTCATAATCGGTTTATAATGGCTCCAAGGTGACTTATTTCGAGGCTATTGTGGGGATGGGTTGAAAAACTCTCAACCAATAGGTTATGGACAAGTTTAAGTTACCATTTTAACCTTATCATTTAGATTTAACATTAATTTAAATAATTTAACGTTTACTGTGTCTTCTTGTATTCTTACACTATATGGTTCATAAACTTACTATAAAATTCTAATAGAACCCCAATTGGTTCATTAATGTCATATATATTATTATATAAGTCTTTTGGCCGAACCATATAATTTTAGGACCATTATATCAATTAATAATATAATATTTTTTTTAAAAACCCTTTTATGTCAATTTTCACACTATTTGGTCTTTTGTTTTCTATAAATTCATAATAGCTTTATTACTTCAAAAACAATTCATATAACCAACCCTAATATGTTATATTAACCTATAATATTATTTTAATTAATTAAAAGTCTAAAATTACATTTATTTGTTTATTTATAATATCAATCGTGTTAATATTTCATTAATAATGTAATTGTTGCATCATCATAGTGTAATAAATAAATTAAATTAATTAATGTCAAAAAAATACCATTATTTAGGAAATCTCATTATATTTATAATGAATATTTATAGAATATTTCATATTATTTATAACCCTATATTAGAAATGTTTTAGTTATTAAACGTTGATTTTAACTCTTTTAACTCTTTTTTAAATAAAATAATAATAAATGTCCTAATCTAATCCATGTGGACCTAAAGGATAATATTTTATTCCTAAGGTTGTTTTTGGTCGAATTATACTTATCCAATAGAATTAATACATGTTTTATGGTAATAATAGTATCATTTATACCCTTTATTTCCCTATTTACTTTTAACCGTGGTAAATAAAAGTAAAATATTACTATTCTACAAAAATTAATTTTATCCTATTGAACCACATTTTTCTCCTTGATTTTAACCATTTCCCTCGGATTTTTGATATTCAACTCACAGAAGCGCTAAAATTATGTTTTATGTAAATTTTCAAATTCTCATAGGAGTAGAGTAAAAGACGGTAAAAAGTTCAATAAAATTATTATATATCTAAAATTATTATAAAATGACTCCAACGACTTACATTGAACTTATATAGGTATTACGTATCTATTTTTAAATAAAATAAATTTAAATAAAATAAATATAATATTTAAATAAAAATTCGGTTTTAACCAATAACTCAATGTTTTCACTATTCATCAAAAATTGAATTTTATCAGAAAAATATCAAAAATTCACCCTAAGCTAATTTCGATATTCCGAATCCAAAAATGTAAAGGCCCGAAGCTTGAAGTACATAGACATTACAATACTTTTGCGGAATACTTAGTACATAACAAAAACACACACACAAGGACCGTAATAGTTTAGTGTCTTTGGAAACTCGGAATATAATCTTCTAATCGTGGTGAAAGATCTTCCACATCTCCCATAAAGATCTTCTTTTTTTTTAAAAAAACCTAAATCCTTTCTTTATATCCCGGGGAAAAGAAAATATAAAAGGCTGAGCACAAATTCTTAGTAAGGGTAAATAAAATAAATATCAATCACATCATATTCATAAGAACATATCTTTTGGAAATCTTAACCTGCAAAAAGATATCATAATTTTATAACATGGGGTAAATCATAGTAGTGAAATGTAATCCCAATAATCATAACATAAAACATGAAACATTGTGGCATACACACATAATCATAGAGAATCATTTCTTATTAGTCAAGACTCATTTCCAAGACTATCTTAGTGGACAAAGTCCCTTTCTAAACCGAGTTCACTCCTCGTTTCAATCCAGTTTCACTAAACCGGTACAACCTACCGTTCCAGCCACGTCTATCTCATGAGATATAAAATCTTTACCCAATGCATTGGAGAGAGATATAGGTCCCACCCATCTCATAATGATACCTTTCTTATGTGTGCCACAAAATCATAAATCATACATCATTGCATAACCCATGTAATACAAATGGGAATCCTAAACATCATGACATCATAAAACAATTCATATAAGATAAAGGAATTCATAAAAATAATTCCATCACAACATAATCAAATCAATCTAAAAATAGGGATAAAAACAGAACCCTTTATTATCTTAGATGGAAAATAATTTTGATAAAACACTTGAACTCCATTCTTAAGGAAAATATCCTTTATTCTTCCAAAACATTTTTCCTTTCTTAACATGCCATAGAATTTTAAACAAAAAGAAGTTGATTAAAAATAAACTTGAAAACTTGTAAAGGAAGATTCTTGGAAATAATGTTTTAAAAATCCATTCATGCCGTATAATTTAAAAAAACATTCTTCTCGTACTTTGGTCGGAAAAGTCAAAAAGTACCTCGTACGAAAAACGACAAAAGATTCCTTTCATATCTTTTACTAAAAACTCACCAAAGGGTAAAATAGGTTTTAAACAATTGTAGGTGGATGGAAATATTATTACATATTGAGGAAACATGGTTGTGGATGATAAAATACACCCCAGTAAATTCTGAAGTATAAACAATCTCGAATAAAAATGAGATTGTGATATTTCCCTTACCTTAGGTCCGATTTGCTTCGTAAGTATCTGAACCTCCTCTTCTTTGAAGCGCCTCTTTGAGAACTCCTATTAGGGAACTAAAATTGGTCTTTGAGGAAGAACAGAACCTCTAATATGTTTCTAGGGAAGTGGAGAAGAGAATTTTTCATAGGTTGGCCGAGCTTGAAGGCTCAAAGTGGTGTGAGGAAGAGAGGGAGGGGGTGCCCTTTTATAAGGGAGTAGAGGGGCACCTTTGGAATAACTAAAAATATTATTTTATTATAAAGTCAAGTTCGGTTTTAAATAGCTCCAAATTGATTTATTTCTAAGCTAAGGTGGGTATGGGTCGAAATCCTCTCATCCAATATAATTTAGACAAGTTTAGGTTCCTATTTTAACCTTATCATTTAAATCTAACATTAAGTTAAATAATTTTACTTTTACCGTGTCTTCTTGTTTTCTTACAATATAAGGTTAATAAATATACTATAAGAAGCCAAACGAACCCCAAGTTATTTATTATTAATATATATAACCTTATCTAAGTCATTTGGACGAACCTTAGATTTTTAGGAATAAAATAAAAATTAATAATATAATATTTGTTTTAATAACTATTTTATGTCAATTTTGACACTATTTAGTAATTGATTTTTTGTGAAACTCATAACAGAATGATTAGTTCAAAAAAAGTTAATTAAATCAATACTAACATGTCATATTAACCTATAAAATTAGTTTAATTCATAAAAAGTCTCAAATTATATTTATTTGGGTATTTATAATATCAATTATTATAATTTTTCACTATTATGGTAATTACTGCATCATCATTGTGTCATAAATAAATTAATATATTTAATGTCTAAAAATTATAAATAAAATATAATTATGTAGGAAAGCATATTATCTTCATAATTAATATTTACAATCGAATTTATCTTATGTATATCTTTATATTAAAAATGTTTTAGTAAATAAACTTTGATTTTAACTCTTTTAACTCTTCTTTGAATTGAATAATAATAAATGTCCTAATCTAATCCAAGTGGGCCTAAATGGTCATATTTTATTTCTAAGGTTGTTTTTGGTCGAATTACACTTATCCAATAGAATTAGGACATGTGTTAGGGTAATAATAATATCATTTTTACCCAAAATTACCCTATTTACTTTTAATAGTGGTAAAAAAAAGTAAAAAGTTACTATTCACCAAAAATTATTTTCATCTCATTGAACCACATTTTACTTAATGAAATCAATCGTGTCTCTCGGATTTTTGAAATTCCACTCACAAAAGCGGTAAAATTAAGTTTTATGAAAAATTCATTTTTTTTACTACCACTTAGTGGTGTCACTATTCATCAAAAAATGAAAGTTTCCAGAAAAATACCAAAAATTAGGCCTAAGCTATATTTGATATTATGAACTCAAAAATGATTTCTATTTTACCAAATTCAAAACATATCAGTTACATTAACTAATTTAAAAATTAATTCTCGTCGTCAAAACAAATGGCGTGTTTTTAAGAGATATAACTATCAAAAGATTGACACTTGTTTATAACTGGTTTAAATGTGAAATTACATACAATGACCAATATTGTATTAAATTGTAAAAATATATTATAAATATACTTTAAAACCACTCAAATTAATAATGTATCACTATTAATTACTTCGATTAAAAAAAATTTAATTAAAATTTAGTAATTTTCACTATTCATCAGAATATGAAAGTTATCCAAAAAGTACCAAAATTTCACCTTAGGCTAAATTCAATACTCTGAATCCAAAAATGAAGTCCATTTTGAGAGATAAAATTTATAAAATTTTAAAAGGTGGTTATTACTATTCATAACGGCTGGTTTTAATAATATTTTAATAGCATATCGTTGTTTAGTGAAACTCGGTATTGCGTACTACACAAGCTATAAAGGAAGGTCGTGATTGAGTGTAATGCATGGCAAGTCAAGGATGTGTATTGAGAAAGATCCTTTTGGTGTAGCGTACAACACAAGACATTAATGAAATTAAAAAGGATATTTTTCATAAAATATTGGGGTGTTACATTCTACCCCCCTTAAAATGAATTTCGCCCTCTAAATTCATCGGGATTATAAATGGTTTACTATTCAAAAGTTTCTTTAATAGAAACCCACATCGTAAAAAGGAATACCGAAAAAAATCTTTAAAAACAAAAGTATGAAACGTAACGGTTACCCAAATAAACTAATCACTGGGTTTCCACATAGGTGAAAATATGGATATGGAAGAGAAATATAACCATCATGTTCTGATGGAGAGTGGTAGAGAACATGGCTATGGAAAACCCAGCAATCACAAAGCCATAAATTTGTGACGATCTAAGGTATCATCCGATTCATCAGATATAAGAGCACTAGGACAACATTTTTGGTTTTCAAGATCGTTTCCTTAAAGTTGATGAAATTGAAATTAGAAGAAATACTTTCGTGATTTCGGTATAGTCTCACCGTTGGAAAATTTCCACTTCATCTATTAAATAAATGAAGTTTAATTTGTCATTCGCGATGTGTTAGCAGATCATGTGATAGAATGATGGGTCATTCCATCTGTCTCAAACAAAAGGTTAGAAATGTTATCAAAAAATACATAAGTCCATCTATAGTGAGATTAATGATATATGGTTCCTAAAATGGAATTATACTTCATATATCATACTTCTTAATATAATAAAACTAGTTTCTACTAAACCGGGACTTCCTGTAGGCCAGTGGTAGGCGATAAAGGCCAGTCGCACTTCGGTTGTGGGTTCGATTCCCACAGCCTTTTCCGACGCGATGGGTTGTCGCCCATCCTGCAGGTTGTCCTTTTTCTAAAAATACATTGCTATAAAATCTCATAAATAATATCGAAAAAACTTTTATCCTTAAACAAAACTAACTTATGGTTAACATAATCCATTCCAATCTTTAGGTTTATCTAAAATACTTCGGTCGAAGCTCATAGTATAAAGAAAACGATTACTTGAAATATCGTTAACCAAGCATGTGAATACCATCATTTATCCCCCATATATCTTGTTGGTCACATTCCAATCATGTGAATACCTTAATCATGTATTCTCTTGAAAAATAAATACCCATTAACCCTTAGTGAAAACATGAATGCTATCAAAAGTAAACTCTTTTCACATACCAAAATCCAAAATTTCTATATACTAAAACCATGATATAACCTTCTCCTTATATCAGTCATCAGCTCATGAATACTATCAAACATTTAATTTTCTCCTTATCCCTTCATTATGCGCATATCATCTACATTCCAAAAATATCTGAATAACATATCATGGATACTGGTACCATTAATCATACACTTTCAAAACTCAAGGAAATACAACAGTGTAACAATCCTTAGATGTCTCTTTATTCCATAGTACCATGAGATTACTTATACAAAATTACACATGATAAACATGTAATCATTCCACTACATTCTTAAACCATTGACCGAGCTTCAACAATTATTTCGTCTCACATATCATTTGTAGTCTCTTCATCATCATAAACATAAATACTACCCATACGACCATACTGATTCTCTTCATGAGACTTTACCTTAGGGCATTGGTTTTCATAATGCTCGTACATTCCACATTTAAAACATTTAACCATTGTTGACGTCGTAGTAATACAATTATCCTCATCCCTGGTGTTAAATGAACCTTTTCCTTTGCACTTACTAGCTTTGTGTCTTTCTTTTCCACACCCAAAGCATCTTCTAGTTCCTATGAAACATTCTCCTTGATGCCTCTTCCCACATGATTTACATAGGGGAAATTGAACTTTCTTTCCTCTATGATCATCATGAAACTCCATCTTTCTCTTATTAGCCGAGTTAGGAAACTTGCCAAATTTTACTTTATTGATCATATTATGAGATTACTGATTCGGCATAATAATGATGTTTGGACTTCCAAATCCCATTTCATTTGGTTTCTCATCATTCCATTGTCCATCATATCCTCCATTATCGTGAATCATATTGTTTCCAGCCATTTCCTAAAACCCAAAAAGAATAGCGTGAGAGGCAAAAATCATAATAAAGGGGGAGTAACTTCAATATCTAATATCTTTGGTTTAATATAATATCGTTACCATAGTTCTAGGACTATATCCTATACGTATACTTATCCTTAGGGAAGTCCCTAGACATACCTTAGAAATATCTCTAGGGATCTCACTAACGTTCTCGCATCCTAGTTTCCAAAGGTTGACTAAACCTTTCCTCTGATACCAACTGTAAATACCCAAAGCTTTACATACATAGACATTACATTACTTTTGTGGAACACTTAGTACATAACAAAAACATACACACAAGGACTGTAATAGTTTAGTGTCTTTGGAAACTCAGAATATAATCTTCTAATCGTGGTGAAAGATCTTCCACATCTCCCATAAAGATCTTCTTTTTAAAAAAAAACCTAAATCCTTTCTTTATATCCTAGGGAAAATAAAACATAAAAGGGTGAGCACAAATGCTCAGTAAGGGTAAACAAAAGAAATATCAATCACATCATATTCATAAGAACATATCTTTTGGAAATCTTAACCTGCAAAAAGAGATCATAATTTCATAACATGGGATAAATCAGAGTAGTGAAATATAATCTCAATAATCATAACATAAAACATGAAACTTTGTGGCATACACACATAATCATAGAGAATCATTTCTTATTAGTCAAGACTCATTTCCAAGACTATCTTAGAGGACAAAGTCCCTTTCTGAACCGAGTTCACTCCTCGTTTCAGTCCTGTTTCACTGAACCGGTATAACCTACCGTTCCAGCCATGTCTATCTCATGAGATATAAAATCCTTACCCAATGCATTGGAGGGAGATATAGGTCCCACCCATCTCATAATTATACCTTTCTTATGTGTGCCACAAAATCATAAATCATACATCATTGCATAACCCATGTAATACAAATGGGAATCTTAAACATCATGACATCATAAAACAATTCATATAAGATAAAGGAATTCATAAAAATAATTCCATCACAACATAATAAAATCAATGTAATAATAGGGATAAAAACATAACCCTTTATTATCTTAGATGGAAAATAATTTTGATAAAACACTTGAACTCCATTGTTGAGGAAAATATCCTTTCTTCTTCAAAAACATTTTTCCTTTCTTAACATGTCCTACAATTTTAAACTAAAAGAAGTTGATTAAAAATAAACTTGAAAACTTGTAAAGGAATCTTCTTGGAAATAATGTTTTAAAAATACATTCATGTTGTATAAGTTAAAAAAAACATTCTTCTCGTACTTTTTTCAGAAAATTCAAAAACTACCTTGTACGAAAAACGGCAAAAGATTCCTTTCATATCTTTTACTAAAAACTCACCAAAGGGTAAAATAGGTTTTAAAAAATTGTAGGTGGATGGAAATATTATTAAATATTGAGGAAATATGTATGTGGATGATAAAATACACCCCAGTAAATTCTGAAGTATAAACAATCTCGAATAAAAATGAGATTGTGATATTTCTCTTACCTTAGGTCTGATTTGCTTCGTAAGTGTCTGAACCTCCTCTTCTTTGAAGCGCCTCTTTGAGACCTCCTCTTAGGGAACTAAAATTGGTCTTTGAGGAAGACCAGAACCTCTAGGATGTTTCTAGGGAAGTGTAGAAGAGAATTTGTCATAGTTTGGCCGATCTTGAAGGCTCAAAGTGGTGTGAGGAAGAGAGGGAGGGGGTGCCCTTTTATAAGGGAGGACAGGGGCACCTTTGGAATAACTAAAAATATTATTTTATTATAAAGTCATGTTCGGTTTTAAATAGCTCCAATTTGATTTATTTATAAGCTAAGGTGGGTATGGGTCGAAATACTCTCATCCAATATAATTTAGACAAGTTTAGGTTCCTATTTTAACCTTATCATTTAAATTTAACATTAAGTTAAATAATTTTACTTTTACCATGTCTTCTTGTGTTCTTACACTATAAGGTTAATAAACTTACTAAAAGAAGCCAAACGAACCCCAAGTTGTTTATTATTAATATATATAACCTTATCTAAGTCATTTGGCTGAACCTTATATTTTTAGGAATAAAATAAAAAGTAATAATATAATATTTGTTTTAAAAACTGTTTTATATCAATTTTGACACTATTTAGTAATTGATTTTTGTGAAAATCATAACAGAATTATTAGTTCGAAAAAAGTTAATTAAATCAATACTAATATGTCATAGTAACCTATAAAATTAGTGTAATTCATAAAAAGTCTCAAATTATATTTATTTGGGTATTTATAATATCAATTATTATAATTTTTCACTATTATGGTAATTACTGCATCATCATTGTGTCATAAATAAATTTATATATTTAATGTCTAAAAATTATAAATAAAATATCATTATGTAGGAAATCGTATTATCTTTCTAATGAATATTTAAAATCAAATTTATCTTATGTATATCCCTATATTAAAAATGTTTTAGTAAATAAACTTTGATTTTAACTCTTTTAACTCTTCTTTGAATTGAATAATAATAAATGTCCTAATCTAATCCAAGTGGGCCTAAATGGTCATATTTTATTCCTAAGGTTGTTTTTGGTCGAATTACACTTATCCAATAGAATTAGAACATGTGTTAGGGTAATAATAATATCATTGTTACCCTAATTACCCAATTTACTTTTAACCGTGGTAAAAAAAAGTAAAAAGTTACTATTCACCAAAAATTATTTTCATCTCATTGAACCACATTTTACTTACTAAAATCAACCGTGTCTCTCGGATTTTTTAAATTCCACTCACAGAAGCGGTAAAATTAAGTTTTATGAAAAAATCATTTTTTTTACTACCACTTAGTGGTTTCACTATTCATTAAAAAATGAAAGTTTCCAGAAAAATGCCAAAAATTAGGCCTAAGCTATATTTGATATTATGAACTCAAAAATGATGTCTATTTTACCAAATTCAAAACATATCAGTTACATTAACTAATTTAAAAATTAATTCACGTCGTCAAAACAAATGGTTTGTTTTTAAGAGATAATAACTATCAAAAGATTGACACTTGTTTATAACTGGTTTAAATGTGAAATTACATCCAATAACCAACATTGTATTAAATTTTAAAAATATATTCTAAATATACTTTAAAACCACTCAAATTAATAATTTATCACTATTAATTATTTCGATTAAAAAATTTGTTTTTAATTAAAATTTAGTAATTTTCACTATTCATCAGAATATGAAAGTTACCCGAAAAGTACCAAAATTTCACCTTAGTCTAAATTCGATACTCCGAATCCAAAAATGAAGTCCATTTTGTGAGATAAAATTTCTAAAATTTTAAAAGGTGGTTATTACTATTCATAACGGCTAGTTTTAATAATATTTTAATAGCATGTCGTTGTTTAGTGAAACTCAGTATTGCGTACTACACACGCTATAAAGGAAGGTCACGATTGCGTGTAATGCATGGCAAGTCAAGGATGTGTATTGAGCAAGCTCCTTTTGGTGTAGCGTACAACACAAGACATTAATGAAATTAAAAAGAATATTTTTCATAAAATCTCGGGGTGTTACAAAAAATGAAGTCCATTTTGAAAGATAAAATTTGTAAAATTTTAAAAAGTGGGAATTACTATTCATAACGGCTAGTTTATATAATATTTTAATAACATATTGTTGTTTAGTGAAACTCGGTATTTCATACAACTCAAGCTATCAAGGAAGGTTGCTCTTGCGTGTAATGCAAGCCAAGAATAGTGTTGTGTATACTACAATCTAATAAGGTGTTGTGTATAGTGCAAGATAATCTTGGTGTAGCATACAACATGAGACATCAAAAAAATTATAATGAATAATTCTCATAAAATCTCCGGGTGTTACATTCTACCCTCTTAAATTGAATTTCGCCCTCGAAATTCATCGGGGTTATAAATGTGTTTATAAATGAAAGTTTCTTTCATAGAAACCCACATCGTAAAAAGTAATACCAAAACATCATTTTAAAAAGGATCTTCAAAAACTTAACTGATACCCAAATTAATTCATCACTGGGTTTCCACATAAGAGACCATAGGTGAAAATATGGATACGGAAGAGAAATCTAACCATCAAGTTCTGATCGAGAGTGGTAGGGAACATGGCTACGAAAAATCCAACAATCACAAAGCCATAATGTTGTGATGATCTAAGGTACCGTCTGATTCATCGTATATGAGGGTACTAGGACAACGTTTTTGGTTTTCAATATCATTTCCCTAAAGTTGAAAATTTTGAATTAGAAGAAATACTTACTCGATTTCTATACAATCTCACCGTTGGTCATTCCATGAACAATTTACACTTAATATCTTAAAGAAATGAATTTGAATTTGTCATTCATGAAGTGTTAGCAGATCATTTGATTGAATGATGGGTCATTTCATCTATCTCAAACAAAAGGTTAGTAAATGTTATCAAAAATACATAAGTCCAACTATGGTGAGGTTAATCGTATATGATTCCGAAAATGGACATATACTTCTTCTATCATAATGCTTAATAAATTAAAACTAGTTTCTACTAACCAGGGACTTCCTGTAGGCCAATGGTAGTCGATAAAGGCCTATTGAACTTCGGTTGTGGGTTCGATTCCCGCAACCTTGTCTGACGTGACGGGTCGTCGTCCATCCTGCAGGTTGTCATTTTTCTAAAAAAATACTATTATAACATTACAGAAATAATATCGAAAAAAGGATGTATCCTTAGACAATATTTTCTTATGTCCAACATAATCCATTTCAAATCTTTAGGCTTATCCAAAATACTTCTATCCAAGCTCATAGTATAAAGAAAACTATTACTAAAAATTCCATCAACCAAGCATGTGAATACCATCATTTATCCCCCATATATCATAATATATATCTTCTTGGTCACATTCCAAACATGTAAATACCTTAATCATGTTTTATCCTGAAAAATGAACCTTAGTGAAAACAAGAATTTTGTCATAAGTTAACCCTTTACACATACCAAAATGCCAAAATTTCTATATACTCAAACCATGATATCACTTTGTCCTTATATCAGTCATGAGCTCATTAATACTATCAAACATTTCATTATATCTTTATCCATTCATTATGCACATATCATCTGCTTTCCAAAAATATATCAATCACTTTTCATTGTTATCGGTATCATACCATTATTGAAAACCAATACATTGATATTCCAAAATTCCAAGATACAATACATGAGATTCCATTATACTATTTTGAAATCCCATTACATAAGCACTTAATCATTCAAAAAAATCATTTTCATACTCAACATCACAAATAGTGATCATAGGTGACTTCCCTTTGTCATTTTCCTTAAGAGGTTGCTCACGTCGATCATCATTTAACCTTGTATTATGGCATTGATTAGCATAATGCTCTATTTCCATGTACTTGTAGAATTTAAGTGTTGATGGTGAGTTCTTTGTAGTATTTTCTCTATTCACAACATTATCTACCCATTTTCTATTACTTCAACACTCATCTACTTGATGACCTTATTTTCCACACTTAAAACATTTTCAAGTCCCTTTATGAGAATCTCTTCAATGCTTCTTTCCACACTTCGAGCATAAAGAAACATTCGTCTTCTTTTCACCATTGTTTTGAAATTTTTCCTTGAACTCCATATTTTGTTTCTTGTCTAAACCATGAGATGGATATGTAACACCAACTTCCTGTTATACCTTGATAGGACAATGCACAATTTCTTCATAGCTACTAAAGTCTCTTATAGCAAATTCCCTTCGAAGACTTGGTTTTAAGCCACTGAAGAATCGGTCTACTTTACTTTCAGGTTGGATGATAAAGCCATATGCATACCTTATAAGCCATGTAAAATTCACCTAGTATATACCAAAAGATTGATCATCTTTTTTTTAAGCTCAAGGAACTCCTTTTCCATCTCTATTAAAAGAATACGAGGGAATTACTTATTGAAAAATAAGTTCTTGAACTTTTTTCATTCCATGGATTCAATTTCACCATGGGTCCTTGTACTGTTAATTAAAGTCCACCAATTGTCTGCTTCACCTTCTAAATGGTAAACAGCCAGAATGAATTTTTCATGTTCGGATCATCGAAGTATGTAAAATATCTTTTCAATGGTACTAATCCACTGTTCAGCAAAAAGTGGATTAGAAGACCCATTGAAACAAGGTGGATGTTGCCTCATGAAGGACTCAATAGAATATTGTTCCCTTCTCTGCTCATTCGGAAGTCCAGAATGATTCATAGCTTGTGTAAGTATAGAAATAAGATTTTTCACTCCATATCCAATAACATTGGTTTGTTTAGGAGAACAACCATTGCATTTACCATTACATTGATCAACACGGTTCCTTCGGGTTCCATCCATCTTCTAAAACCCAAAAAGAATATTGTAAGATCCAAAACTCATACTAGGAAAAAAACATAATAATTGGGGATTACCTTCAATATATATCATCTTAGGATTAATTCTCAGATCGTTATGGTAATTCTAGGACTATAACCTATACTTATACTTAACCTTAGAGACATCCCTAGACATACCTTATAAGTATCTCTAGAGATTTCACTAAATTTTTTGCATCCTTGATTCCATTGGTTAACTAAACCTTTCCTATGATACCAATTGTAGAGACCCAAAGCTTGACGTACATGGACATTACATTACTTTTGAGGAATACTTAATACATAACAAAAAATTACATCCAAGGACCGTAATAGTTTAGTGTCTTTGGAAAATTGGAACATTGACTTATAATCATGTTGAAATATCTTCAACATCTCCCATAAAGAACTTTCCCTTTTTTTTCTTACCTAAAACCTTTATTTATATCCTGGGGAAAATAAAACATCAAAAGGGGTGAGCTCAGATACTCAGTAAGGGTAAACATGGAGAACATAAAACAATCCATAAACATTTGAACGTAAAAACATGAACATAATGTTTAAACATCAAAATCTTGAGCAAAGACATTAAACACGGTAGTACATATGGCATAGATCATAATGGAACATCAATAATGATAAAATAACATGGGAATAAATCATGTAATTGTGGAAAACAATTAATCACAAGATATGATTTCCATAGTAGCTAAGTCATTGTTTCCAAGATCATCATAGTGGACAAATTCCATTACTGAATCAGGTTTACCTGTCATTCCTGCCCTGTATTACTGTACCGGATTTAGATGTCGTTATAGTCATTTCTATCTCATGAGATATAAATCTTTACCCAATGTATTATAGAGATATGTAGGTCTCACCCATCTCATATTGGAATCATTCTTACATGTTCCACAACATAAACATAAATCATTCATCATAACCCAAAGAATAAAATGGGTTTCATAATCAGCATCCCATCATAACATAATCCATATAAAACAAATGGATTTCATTTCATCGTAATAAAAGTGAAACCATGTAAATCATAGAGACATTATACTTGAAACATACACATATGAAATAATTTCATCTTAGATGGAAAATGGTTTTCATAAAACACATGAAATGAATTCTTGAGGAAAATATCCTTTCTTCTTCAAAATCATTTTCTTTTCACAAAATGCCAAGAAATTTTAAAATAAAGGGATTTTTTTGAAAATATTCATGAATTCCTATAGAGTAAGATTCCTGAAAATAAGGCATTATGAAAACGTAAAAATCCGTTCACGCGGTATAAGTTAAAAAAATATTCTCCTCATACTTTTAATGGAAAAGTCAAAAAGTACCTCGTATGGTAAAAAAAAGAAAGGCTCCTTCCATAACAGAAAGTAAAAGTCAAATAGGGATAAACATGACTTTAAAAATACATGGAAGAATATTAAACATTTTTTGAAAAACAATTTTATGGACATGGATGAAAAATATAACCATAGTAAATACTTACGTACAAGAAATCTCGGATAAAAATGAGATTGAAAAATTATCCCTTACCGTAGGTCCGATATGATTTGTATGTATTTAAAACTCCTGTATACTGATTTAAATAATGTCATTAACTTATTACAGAATAATATTCATTGTTATGATATCATATATGGTTCACTTATAACTTTATATTACCCGTTCTTTTGTAAATTCTTTGTTAAAGCTGCGTTTTGGGTAAAATTATTCCATTTATCGTACGTGTTCCGACTTGTTGTTCTTGATATAATTACTTATATCATGATTTACATAATTCCAGAATTTAAAACATGATTTATATATAATATATATTCATCATATAAATATATATATGATAGATCTATAAATGGAATGAAATACACCGTTCATGGAGACGGTAGGTCGTACGTACGCATGAACGTTGTTTTCGTTTCCTTATTGAATTGAATGGAATTAAGTAAATGAAACATATATGTACATAAATAAATTATAATTATTATTTAATATCATTCAGTATTATTTATTATATATACTTTATAATCATACTTGAATGATTAATCATGGAAAATGAATTTCATCGCGTTCGTGGAGACGGTAGTCTGTACGTACGAACCAGCAATGATATCATTCTTTTGATATTAAAATCGTATATAATTGGATGGTATATCATATATAAAAAATCATAATAATGTTATATTTATTATTTATATCATTTACACTCATTATTATACCCATCCAAATGATGAAATGATTGAATAACAAATTAAACCACGATGTGGAGACAGTAAGTCATACGTACGCATGTGTGGTGACTTTCTCGTTAATAGGATGGATAAAATAACTAATATGGATATAAAATTTTTATAATAACTTCAATGTATATAGAGTATACTGCATTTATTATTTTAGAATGGAAATAACAATGAAGGAGTAAGTTGAAGAAGAAATAAAGTTGAAAGAATCGGTAGACGAGATTACTTCTTCTTCGACATGCCTCTTTTAAACATCCTCTTAGGGAACTGGGGTTTTTCTTTTGAGAATACCAGAACCTCTATGATATAACTATATAGTTTGGGAAGAGAAATTGGTAGGGATTTTCTGATCTTGAAAGATGAAAATTGTGTAAGGAGGAGAGGGAGGAGGTGCCCTTTTATAATGGAGGAGAGGGGCACCTTCAGAAAAACATAAAATATTATTTTACAATAAATTCATATTAGGTTTATAATGGCTCCAAAGTGAATTATTTCGAGGATAGAGTGGTTATGGGTCTAAATAAACTAAACCAATATGTTTTAGACAAGTTTAGGTTACCATTTTAACCTTCTCATTTAGATTTAACTCAAAGTTAAATAGTTTAACTTTTACTGTGTCTTCTTGTATTCTTACACTATGTGGTTAATAAACATACTATAAACTGACAATAAAACCAAAATTGGTTCTTTAATGTCATATATATTATTATAGAAGTATTTTGGCTGAACCTTAGAATTTTAGACCATTATATCAATTAATAATATAATATTTGTTTTAAAAACTCTTTTATGTCAATTTTGACACTATTTGGTATTTTGTTTTCTCTAAATTCATAACAGCATTATTACTTCAAATAAATTTCATATAAAAAACCATAATATTATATATTAACCTATAAAGTTATTTTAATTAATTAAAAGTCTCAAATTAAATTTATTTGGGTATTTATAATATCAATCATGTTAATATTTTATTAATAAGGTAATTATTGCATCATCATTGTGTCATAAATAAATTAAATAATATAATGTCAAAAAAATAAAAATTAAATACCATTATGTAGTAAATCTTTTTATCTTTCTAATGAATATTTTTAGTCATATTTATCTTATGTATAACCTTATATTACAAATGTTTTATTTATTAATCTTTTATTTTACCTCTTTTAACTCTTCTTTAAATAAAATAATAATAAATGTCCTAATCTAATCCAAGTGGACCTAAAGGGTAATATTTTATTCCTAACATTTTTTTTGGTCGAATTAAACTTATCCAATAGAATTGGGACATGTGTTAGGGTAATAATAGTATCATTTTTACCCTTAATTACCCTATTTACTTCTAAACGTGGTAAATAAAAGTAAAAAGTTTCTATTCACAAAAAATTATTTTTATCTTATTGAATCACATTTTACTCCTTGATGTTAACCATGTCTCTCAGATTTTTGAAATTAAACTCACAGAAACGGTAAAATTAAGTTTTATGTAAATTTGAAAATTCTCCTAGGAGGTGCGTAAAAGACGGTAAAAAGTTCAATAAAATTTTTATATATCTAAAAATATTTTAAAATGACTCCAATGAAGTAAATTGAACTTATATAGGAATTATTTATCTATTTTGACCTCAAATAAATTTAAATAAAATAAATGATTATTTAAATAAAATGTCAGTTTTAACCAATAACTCAGTGTTTTCACTATCCATCATAAATTGAATGTTTTCGGAAAAATACCAAAACTTCACCCTAAGCTAATTTCGATATTATCAATCCAAAAATGAAGTCCATTTTGAATGATAAAATTTTAAAAATTGGGTATTACAATTCATAACGGCTAGTTTATATAATATTTTAAGAACCTATCGTTGTTTAGTGAAACTAGATAGTGCATACAACAGAAGCTATCGAGGAAAGTTTCTATTGCGTGTAATGCAAGCAAAGAATAGTGTTGCGTATACCACAAACTAATACGGTCTTGAATATATCACAAGATAATCTTGGTTTATCATACAACAAAATACATCAAAGAAATTAAAAATAATAATTCTCATAAAATCTCAGGGTTTTACAGCTCTGGCCCAGTTTCACTTAGCTGGTTTAACGATTAAAACACTAAATAAACATTGGATGATGACTGGAGACCACTAGGTTATGGATGTGTTTCCCTATTAGTGGATCATTCACGATAACATTTTTTTTTTGGTTCCTATACTGTTGTTAACTGAGACGTGATGTTCTAGGGTCCCATTCCTTTTTCTGGTACCTATTGGGCCCCTCCCATTTTTGGTGCTCCTAGATTACTATACACTCACCATCGACATGTGGTGTAGAATTTGGGTTATCTTGAAGGTTTGAGTTTTCTTACCTGCAAGGGTGTTTTATTTTTATTTAAATTGTTTTCATTAAAAGTTTTTTCTTTATAGAAACTATTTCTTTAAAGTTGTTTAATCTTTGGTGTCCTTTCTTTTATTTATCCTACAAATGTTTTTTTCATTTAATGATTATATGTGGAACCTTTTTATTTGGTGACGTACTACTGGGCTTTTGGATCACACCCAACATACACCTTTGGGTGTATTTAGAATTGTTTCTTGTGTATTCGAGGATGTGACATCATGCTCAGTGATGGTGGTTTTGGTCATTGATGGTCTTCTCATGTAGGTTGGTGTTGAGTCATGTGGATGTTCTACCACTCTGGTCATTTGGAGGTTTGAGTTGGAGTTTTAGTTTCTTTTGTTTTCATTCATTTTTGGATGTTGGTTCTAGTTGTAAACCATTAAATTTGATTTTAGTTTGGTCTTATGTTTTTTAGTTTTGGTGTGTTTATCTTAGCAGTTGTTTTGTGTTTACTATTTTGGTTAAATTGTTCCCATGTGAAAGTATTGACACCCAAGCACCTATGACAGCCCGTAGAGATTGATAATGCCCTTCAGGCCATGTCCCGGATTGGGTTGGGCGCCGGGCCGGATGGTGACCCGGCCGTGTTTGTGAAATTATAGTAATTCAAGTTATTTCCATATTTGAAGATGACACATGATGATGTTATTCCCATGTTTGTAATGTAAAGATTTAGAGCTGCTTCTTATTCATTAAAGACAAATATGGTAGTTGGTGCATTGAGAAGGATGGATCATGGTGTTTTAAAAAAATAAGGATTTCCAAGGACCTTATGTAGATAGATCTAGTAAGGATGTATATGGGAATTATCATGTGGGGGTGTTATATGATTTGGGAAGAAATGGAAACTAAGCACCTAGTACATTGGCACTTTTAAAATTCTGGAGAGAGATAGTGCTATGTCTTATCATTTGGAAATGTTTCCTAGATATTCTAAGGTACATAATGTGTTCCATGCCTGATTAGTCAGGAACTATGTTCTAGACCCAATTCATGTACTCACCTAGGAATAAATAGAACATGAACATGATTTTTCATACTGTGAAGAGCCTATCAACATTCTCAACACAAGAGAGATAGTATTGAGAAATCGGACAACTCAACTGGTAAAGTTTTTGAGGGAAACCATATAATGGATGAATCAACAAGGGAACCTGAGGATGTTAGGAAGAGGAACCATCAACATCTTTTAAAGGGCTATATACCTAAAAATTTTAAAGGAAAAAACTTCTAGAGGGAAGAATATAACAACATAAGATTTTAGGGTATGTTTCATCTTAAATAATTTTTTCAGATAGCTTATTATGCATGAAACAGTGAGTCTCTGAAAAAACATTATTATAGGAAGATAGTTATAATCTAACCATTAATCATAATATTTCTTCTTCTATGATTTTAATTTTTAAAAACAGGCACACATAGTTGCATTCAGTAAGTTATTTAGAGTCTGATAGGATCAACTTTTTTTTTGAATAGTAACCTACCCTTATGAAAAGAAATGTTATGATTCTTAATAGTAATATACCCTTATGAATAGTAATATGACCCTTATAAATTGTAACCACATCGATGAAAGTATAAATAAAATTTAGGGAGATGCCTTATAAATGAAAGTGAGTATTTTAAAAATAAATAATTAAGTATTGGTATTTTTTGAGTAATAAATATATAATTACAATTTTATAATTAATAAATTTATTTAAAAGAAAATTAATTTTCATAAAACGTATTCCTATATCAATATTTCGATGTCCTATGATTTTAGGATAATTTAATAAGACATTAGTTATTTTTTTAGGGTGTTATAGAATCAGTTTTAAATATAAAAAAGTGTATTTTTCAAGTAAATTATGATTTTAATTATAAATTAAATTTCTAAAATTTATAAATTATTTTCATAAAATTGACTTCATTCTACTTATCTAAGAATGATGTGGATGGATTATTGGGATTTTTATGAAATAGTTTTTTAAAATTGTAAAAAATGCCATTTTTTATAAAATTTGGTATTTTTCGTGACATCATTAGGAAATTATTAGGAAATTAAAATTTATTTAAAATATGGAATAAATAAACAATTATACTAAAATTTTAATATATTAAAAAAATTAATTTATAAAATGAAAATTATATGCCAACAGAGTCCTTGCATAGTGTCGAAAATGTCAAAATTGGTAACTTATATGATAATTGAGTGCTAAAAATAATTTTCATGACTTATTTATTAAATATTTTATATTATTTATGTCTTTGATTGTTAATTTTGAATTTTAGAGTCATTTCACAAGAGTATTATCCAAGTTTTTGTGCAATGCTTGCACAGTGCAGGAAAAGACAAAATAACAAATCTAAGAAGATGTCCTGTTTTTTAAAAGAGTAAATATACATAATAAATAAATTTAGAATTTTATTTTGAACAAAATTATTTTATTTTTATAGCAATTTATATTTAATTTTTATATTTTAAATAATTTACATTAATTCTTATGAAATGGTGATGAAATTATTGTGTAAGAATAATAAAAATGAGTAAAATGTTTTTAATTAAAATTATTCGATTTATTAAATGACACATATTTTGTCTAAAACATTTTATATAAGTAATTTTAGACCATTATATATTTTTGAATCTATTTGGGAACACTTTTTACCCACAAGATTCAATTTAATACCATTAGAACATTTTATTTAAAAGTAAGTCATGGTGTTCACACTATAAACAATAATTTTCATAAGATTTTAATTTCTGGTTTTCCAGAAGTGGTTTTCAAAAATAAATAGTATTTTGAAATCTAATAAAATTATCTTTCTCATATAATTTTTTTTAATTTTTAGACAAAAAATAAAAACCATAATGTATTTCACAATGATAATGCAAGATTAATTTAATTAAGGAATAAATCAAATTAATGATATGAAAAATAATAAAATAAATATAATTTGATATTTTTAAGATAATTCTATAATTACCTAGATTTATAGGTTAATTATAAAATATAATAAAAGTTTGATTCGAATTTGAAACTTTTTTTATGTTTTTAAAGTCGAATGCAATGAATAATGTCTAATTTGGAAAAAACATTTATCATGAATATAATATTTAAATAAAATATTTGAAAATCAAAAAATTATTGAAAAAATACAAAAGTAAAAATATTTGGTCAACTATGTGATTTAATATGCTTTTTAGACAATTTTATAGTCTTAAACCCTATATTATATTTATTTTATTTTAATAAATGTTTAAATTCCTAAGTTTCCCTTCTCTAAAAATATAAATAACCCCTCCGCCTTCCTTTGGAAAACCACTCATTCCACCACTTCCAAAGCTAAATATATTTCAAAATCCTCCCTCTTAAGCCTCTTAAAATATCAAGGTACATTTGGGAGTCATCTAACTCCAATCACCAAGGGAGTTATAGGGTTGTTCAAGAGAAGTCACACCGAGGAAAGAGAGGTGCAAAGGCGACGTAATTAAGCCTAGCATTGGGTAAGGGAATTCCATATCAATTTTAATTTTGATGATATATAATTCACGTACATAACCTATTACTTGAGTGTGGATTATTTACAGCCATATTATATTTGATATCATTAATACACTTATTTTCAAGGTATTTGAAGATTAATTTTAAGATATTGGGCTAATTATTTAAATGTTCGAAGTGATATGGGGTGCTTTGAATATTTAAATAATTAACACTTTCTCCATTTCAATATTCTTGATATTACCACAAATATATATTTATATTTTCATAATGAATTATAAAGACCATTTTATGTCTATTCTGAATTTCATTCGAATGATTTAAAAATGAATATTTTGGAAGTTTTTTACTGAAAAATTAGTTTAAATATTTAAAAATGTATTCTTATAAATATTTATCATTAATGTCTCTATATTCTAAATATTTTTATGTATCTATTTATATATACATGAATGTTTTATGTTTTTAATTCATTTAAAAAGTTTCAAAGTGTTATGGGACAATTTGATTCAAAAATCTCTTTTTAAATGCCTTGTTTTATAAATGTGAGGTTTTAAATAAATGATTTCAAAGTATTATTTGTCTCAGGATATTTTTAATGATTTTAATATAGTATTTTCTTATATTTCAACATCATTTATTTGATCTTATGTTTAATTGGGTGTTATTCTTTCATGATGTCATCTATAATATTGTATTTAATGGTTTATGATTTGTTTTACTGTGGATGTGCTATCTTAATACCATTTACTATATTACCCTGAATGGTTAGTATTTATATTTAATGATTGCGGAAATTTTATTTAAATTTAATATGTTAATTTTCAACATGAATGTGAATTTTGATGATGTTTCACCCCTTTCAATATGAATGGTTTGTATTTATAGCAATAACCTTTGTTGTATATTATGTTTAATTGGATTTTATTATTTTATGATGTCATCTACTATATTGTGTTGAATGGTTTATGATTACTTTGACTATGGATGTGTTATCTTGATACCATTCACTATATTAATCTGAATGGTTGGTATTTATGTTTAATGATTGGGGAAAGTCATTTAAATTTCCTATGTTTATTATGTGATGGGTGAGTCCCGTTATGGCTTCTCGATGCATCGGTATGTCTCATGAAATAAACTAGTGTCTTGTAAAAAGGCATTGACGGTATGTTGATGATGTCTTTTATTATGAATTCCCACATGCATTGGAAATATTATGTGACAGGAAAGGCCCATTATAGCCTCTCAGTGCATCAGTAGGTCTCATGGGACAAACTAGTGTCTTGGCACAAGGCCTTGAAAATATGATTATGAATGGTCTTTTCACAAGGCCTTGATGGTGTAGTTATGATGTATGAAATTATTCATTCCATCTATATTAAACTAAATATTGGTAGTCCAAGTGTTAATTTTTCTAGTATAATACCCATGTTTATGTTTTATTATGACATTTTTTATTCCACTCTTATTCCTTCCATTTTATGTTCAAGTTTATTTTTAATGACATGTGTACTTTTAGTTATTCACCTTACCTTATTATTTATATTTCCAATCTACTATTTACCCTTAATAAGAATATGAGATAACCCCTTTATTTTTTTTAATTTTTCCCTAGGATGTGAAGAAGTATATTATGAATTAATTGTTTGGATAATATAATAGTTATAGATGTTCCCAATTGGGCTTATATGTTGTATTTCATTTAAAGTTGTAATGTTGAACTTATGTATGTATCTAGTATTCCAATACTACTAAACTAATATGTCCTTTAGGATATTAATTTCTTGTAATCATGTCAATGTAATAAACCAATGCACCAACACCGAGAACTAGGTTTGGGGCATTACAAATGAAACTTCATTAATATATTTCCCCCAAATATTGTACAACAATGTTGTAGAATCCCCACCATTTCACATGGGCTATTATATACTATAGTGGATATGTATATTCATAACTCCAACATCATCCCATTGATTGCAGTGGACTACCCTTCCATATTTGATGACCCACATATCCCAACTCCCTCATGTACCATCATTATTCCATTTAATTGCATCAAATTGGCTACAGAAATAGCACATTATTTGATAAAATCTGAAGGTAGGTGGAATTTTTTCACCTGGAAAATGGAATTGCTCTTAATATTCCCCTCCAAATCATCCACCTTGAACTCTATGCCAAAATTGGGACAAAAGTCCACCATCTCTGTGCCCTTGAACTTGTCATCAAGTATGGCCTCCAACTTCACCTACACTATCACAGACTCTAGATTATTCACCTTAAATTTATCCTTATCCAAGTATGTGTACCCATCCACTGGCCCCGCATTGTCTGGAACATGTAACTAGATCTTCATGGAAGTATGTTTAGTGAACATAGTTAGGTATATGGTGTTGGGACCACCTCCACCATCAACAACTTTCATGTTGGATAAAAGGATCTTGTGTTCATTGCAGGTGACGGTCTAGAAGTACTTGGTGGTATGGATGGCATTCTGGAACTCTTTAGTCACGATGCAGGGAGTATTTCACCTGCACCTATTAAAAACCTATTCGATATAGGGGGAACTATATCATATAATCTTCATATTGTTATAAATTTAAAATAATATGTTTGATGGAATAAAGTAAAAAAGTTTAAAGTAGTATGCTTCTAAGAATTGAAAATATGTATGTGTATGTCTTAAAATATGTATTCAGAAAATATATCAGAAAAATATATATCAGAATTTATGTTTTTAATAAATATATATAAATATATATTTAGAATATATATTTTAAATATATTAATAATATATATATAATTTTGTAAGTGTGTTTTTAAAAGTGTCTGGAAATTAGTATTAAAACACAAGATGGAAAAGTGGAAAAAATGAAACCACTCTTAAAAAATCAAAATATTTCCCTATAAATTGTAAACATATAAAAAAAAATCCTATAATTGAAATAATAAATCAACTAAATATAGTCCTATTAACATTTTAAAACACATTTTTCACCTGAATAAGATTAATATTAGATAAATATGAACAACCCTATGTTTTTCTAGGGTTTCTCACAAGAATATATAGTTGAGTGTTGTTTCATAATTTATTATAACTCCACCAGACATATAGATTATAGTTTCCAGTTTTCTACCATGTAAACTCATATATAATCATCTCATTCATCATCATATCAATATGCATGTTCTTTCTTATAACTTGTTCAATATTTCATATAGAATAAGTGATTTATAAACTTGTGAGGAGAAGCTACATCATTATCAGAATATGCCACCATGAGAAGTGGAACTAAAATATATTACATCATTATTAATAAATAATAATTTAGGAATTATAGGAACAAAAAATATACATCCATTCTAAAGAATGTTACCCACCCAATTTTTTCATTTCAACTAGAAATACAATGGTGTTGCAGTATAACCTGAAACCCTAGAGGTAAGGGAGGATATGAAACCCAGTGATGTTAAAAGGGATCCACAATTGAATGGATAACATAAAAATTAAACATATTTCTATGTATTTACTTCCACACATGATCTTCTTCATCATTATGTGTAATTTGATTGATTTCATTATTATTAAATTTCATCATCTGTTATTAGAGTATTTTATGTATCATTTGATTTATAAATACATAAATTAAAATTTTGATTTATTTATAGATTATTTGAAAATATAATCACAATTTGGTACAATTAATATGGTGGTGACATTGTTAAATTATATATATATGTCATTTTTGATAGGTCGTGTTTAAATGAAATAGAGAAAAAATAATTCTAATGGTAAAAAAAATAATCCACTACATTCTTAGGGAATAATTGTCTTATTACAATTTAAATATTCAAATCAGATTTTAATAAACATTTATGGAAAGACTTGTAATAATTAATTCATATGCATGAGCAGTCTTGTATTAGTAAGTATTAAAAGTATATTTCACCTACAGTAATTAATACATATGAATAGTTCTATAAAAATTCATATAAATACATATAATAATTAATATATACATGAGTAGTGTTGTTTTAATAAAACTAAAAATTATATCATATATGGTATAATTAATACATATGGATAGCTCTATGAACACAAATGGAAATATTTGTGTTAATTAATGTATATACATAATCAATTTTGAATTAATACATATGAAAATTAATTTTCACCTTGAGTAATTACTGAATTTAATTTATTAATATTATTTTAATGCAGTTGGTTCCTAAAAATAACAAAATGAATGATTATAAATTCATTAACATTTAATATAGTTTATAATATTTGTATAAAACCGATGTTTTTGTATAAGTTATAGGATATATTTTAATGTTTTATTGGAATGAAAATTATCATATCATTTAGTAGTTACTCAGGTAGTAGTAGTTGATGTCATATTCTCATTACACAAAAGATTTAAACCTTAAAAATATAATTTACATATTTTAATTAAACCTATATTTTCTCTCATGTTTTTGTAACTATAAGTTGGTTTATTTTTAAAAAAAATGTTTAGTAAGAAGTTAAAAATAATCTATATGAACCTCTAGTAAGATAATTAATTAAAAAAATTTAAGGGATATACCACAATCCTGATATTAATTTTTTTACATATAACATATTAGGAAAAATAATAAATTATAAGTAAAAAAATATGGATATAAAAAAATATCGCAATATTTGATTAAATTTATTAAAAAATAACGAGTGGAAGATGAGGTTGAATTATGATATGGGTGGCAGTTAAAAGATAGATATTTTTAGAGGTGAATATATAATAATCCTATGGTGGATATGAAGCATTTACATAAAACATATGCAGTGTGCATATGTCGAGTATAGAAAATATGAAAAAACAAAATATACAGTGTGTATTAGGAATAAAAATATAATTTCTTCCTAAAATGAAAAGTTAAATAGTGGTAAGATAAAAGAAAAAATAGTCACCCGTCTATATTATGGAGAAACCTGTGTTGGATAAATTCATAAAATAAAGACCAAATTAGACTTAATGATTCATAGTAGGTGAATCCAGTATCTGTAAAAATGGAAAATAAGTGTAGTGATGGAGAGATACCTACTATGTTCATGGAAATAATTTACTAGAGAGGAAATTAGTGGTTCAATATTGGGGTTCCACTATAATGGATCACAAAATATAAACCCACAAAGGATAGACTACAATCATTGTCACCGAAAATATACAAAAATGGGAGGTAAATATAATTAGGGTTACAAATATTTAGGGTTTCTAGTATGTTTTGAAAGGGGAGAGAGTGGAAATATAAATCATATTCATACGTTGCAATTGTGGGAAAATATGGATAAAGAATTCTAACCAAAAAAAGTTTTATAAATAATGGCTTTATATAAGGATTTCTAGAGGATAAATTCAGAAGAATTGGATTTATGATTGAGGTGGAGGCAATGAGTGTGATTAGAATGATGTAACGTAATGTATTTGAGGTTCCTGAGAGGAAAGGATTCAAAGAATCGTAGAGAGGCGTAAAATCGGGGAAGTGGGCAAGCAGGGAAGTATGAAAGCGGGGATGGTCGGGGAACCACGAAGATCGAGGTATAATGGGTGAAATAAAATTTTATAAAAATAAATATTATTGTTTTAAAATATAAAAAAATTATATATAAATATTGATTATTAATCACTTATATTTCAATTCTTTTTATTATTATTTTTATCAATTACAATGTTTTTATTTATTATGATTGTTAAATTTAAATATTGTAATTGTTTAATTTTTTTATAAAAAGTATTTAAATGTTTAATAAATTAAAAATAATTGGAAAATATAAGCATTATTATAGAGATATTTTTAATAAAAACACTAAAATTGAATATTGATTTTGGTAAAAAAAATAATAAGCTATATAAAAACTTTTCTTTCTCTTGATTGGTTATAATCATTGAAGATTTATTGTAAGATATTTTATTAATGAAAATATATTTGATGGTAAAAGATATTATTAATAAAATTTTCAAGTGTTACTATTGGAAAAATATTTATTGGTATTCAATGATCAATACCAACAAATATAGTTTTTGTAAATACAAGTGTTGGTGCTTAAAATCAATACCAATAAAACATAATATCTATTATAATTTCTCATTTTTACCTATAGATATATTATCTATCAATAAATTTCCATTGATATAGTTCATTTATTGAAAGTTCATATTTCCACAATACAAGACTAGCATATTAAATTTTTTAGACATTGATAGTCATTAGGTACGAACTTTCAGATGAACTTTGGTCTAGAAAATGATTGGAATTTTAGCATTTTAATGTTTTCTATAGTCTATAAAATACAATTGTAAATGTTATAACCATGATAAACATAAATAAAAACCCAAAATATTTTTTTCTTACCTATAAAGATGAAAATTTTAGATATCATGTGTGGGATGTGGATAAGAAAAAAATAATTATGAGAAGGGATGTTATCTGTGATAAATAAATTATTTGGAGATGTTAGAACTTAGTGGAGTGTAATGTTAAAGATAAATCAACATTTGAATTATAGGTCGATCAAACTATTGGTAGCTCTCAAAAAATAGATAACTCATATATAGGTGAGATGGCACCGGAAATCCATAAGTAAGACCATTAGAAAGACTATAAAATTCCATAATGGTTGAATCTTGAGTGAGAGTATCATATTTACATGCCCTAAACATTTGAGTACCAAAATTTTAGGTACCAGTAGAATGATAAAATCCATGCAATTGAGAAAAATTAATTCAAATAAAGAGATCAACTATAATAAGGAGAACAATAGATAGGTTTAATAATTATTTAAGCATTCTACTCCTAATGAATGTATGGGAACCTAAAAATCCAATGGAGTCATATTTTCTAGTGACTATAACTAGTGGATTCATCTATGAATGAGGATATGGTTTTTTTAAATTTTAATAGAATGCGTTATATGGATAAACTTTTGAAGGTTAAAGAGGCACTTAAGAACAAGTGGATTTACTAGATTAATGAAAATTTTGATGGAAAGAAAAGGTAAAAAAGCATAGCGGGTAGTGAAAGGGTTTCAATATAAGGAGGGAGTGGATTTATCAAAAATATTCACATAGGTAGTAAAAAGTTCAACCATCAGAATAGTGCTACTTATACTGGTATAGAAAACTATATATTTGATCATATGGATGTCAGGATTGCTTTCCTTTATTAGGATTATAGGAATAAATATATATCAATCCACCAGTAGCTGTACTAGAATTTGGGGACCATAATTTTGTCTATAGATTAAAGAAAATCATGTACGGTTTGATGTAATAACTATAATAATGGAAGTGGAAGTTTGAATCATTTTGGGAAGAATAAGGTATCAGTAGGTGTAATGATGATCAGTGGTTTTACCAAAAGTAATGGGATTGTGGGACTTTCATCATTTTTATATTGTAATTCAATGACATGTTTGTGGTCGGATTGGATGTTCAAAATATTTGAAAATGGAAAATTTAGTTTTCTGGAAGTTTGTAGATGAAAGATATCAGGAAAGAAAACAAGATACTAGGGATGAGGACAGAAAGAAATTGGAAGACTAGGACCTTGGTTCTATCTTATAAGGATTATAGCTAAAAAAATCATTAAAAGACTTGGAATGGATAAAAATCAACCAGTTTATACCCCTCTTGAAAAAAAATCTAATTATCCAAGGAACAAGAACATGTAATGTAATATGAGTGTTGGTACATATATAAAGTACCTTAAGCTTCACCTTTTGGAATCATAATTTATGAAATGATTTTTTTTCATGACTAAATATGTCTTTTGTAGTGAGAGTTGTAAGAATATTCATTTTCAAAATATGAAAGGGACATTGGGATGTTGTCTAGTGTATCCTTAAATTTCAAAAAGAATTAGAAGACTATGATATTTGTTTTAGGAAGGATGGCATATTATAAGGCTTTTTTAATTCTGACATTATTGGAGACTCAGATACTTGGAAGAGCATAATAGGGTTCTTATTCACTTATAGGGGTACAATAATTAGTTGGATATTGTGGGTGTAGAAGTATATTACATTAAGTGCAATGAAAGTATAGTATATAGTAGAAACAGAAGATGTGAAGGAGATGGTATAGATGAAGTTTTTTCTAATGGAATTAGGTAGAAATCAGGAAAACGGGATTCCTTTTAGTGATATATAAATTCCAATCCACTTGTACAAAAATATGTTTTTCCATGTAAGGACAAATAAAATCATATTGAAGCACCATTTAATCAAAATTATGTTGAAGGAGAAATTGTTATATCTTTGAAAGATTATTGGTGTCCAAATGTTTTTTGATATGTTCAAAAAAACATTATCTCAAGAAATTATGAGGTAGCATCAGACCTTAATGGCTCTTGGGTGAATGGAATGAGAAAATATTTGAAGAATACTCATACTACAAAGGGAGGAAAGAAGTTTTCTGAGGGGGATTGCTGATGTTTTCTCTAGATTAAGTCTTCTAGTGTGATATTTTTGGTATTTGAAGCCTTGTTCAGACCATCAGATGTTCAGGTCATTTAAAATCAAGGATTTGTTTTTTGATCACTATAATTTCAGCTAGTGGTTGGTATTTGGGCTTGATGCAAAGGTGGAAGTTAATATTTTCAAGAGTATTTTGTTCATTAGAATATCATATATTCTGATGACATCGAGGTATGTATAAGATGTTTGTGAACTCTTTGGAATGAATTCTCTAGAAATAATAATCTAGAAGTGTTTAACAAGGTAAGTAGTTGAGGTCAATAGTGTTGTGTGAAATAAATAGTCTAATTACATTTGGAGGCTTCTCTATGAAGATGCTAAGATTATGTGATCGGAATAACTAACTAAGTGTCATATAAAAGGATGTGGTGACATACCCTAAACTATATATCTAAGAATGGAATATTTAATTTTAATCATTTACAGTATAAAAATATAATATATAGTGAATCTGTTTTTTCAAACTATTAATCATTATATAATGAAATATAACTGATGGTATTTTTTAGTTCAATTTAATTATTTGTAGTTTCTGTTATATTAAGAAGCCACAATAGTTCATCCTATGACATAGGAAAAAATTAAAAACTATTTTAATCTGATGTGTTTATTTACTTATTTCTATACATCATTTTTATGCGTTACAATTGCTTGATTTTCAGTTTCTTTTATTATTTATATAAAGGTGGCTATAAGGATGAAATAGTGTGGTGGGAAGGGTGTGGTGAAATACTACTTTTGGTACACTTAGTTGAGGGTAAGAGAAGTTCTAGAGGTTTAGTTTTTCACTATAGTGATCCATATAGGAACTTCCAGTGGTATATTGGTTATACTTTTAGTGGTTTCATTGGTAGAATGGGTCATCGATTTTTCAGGTTGTAATTCTTCTTCCCCAACATGTATTATCCATGATACAATATGAAATTCCAGTTAAATGTAAAGATTTTGGGACCTTTAAAATCCCTATAAATATAGTGTCATTTTAATTCAAGGATTTCATACATGATTTAGGATCATTCATAAATGTCAGGACATATTTTATTTTCAACTTTATAGGTTGGAGATCTAAAGCCTAAGGGAATTATCATTCAACTTGACAACTAAAATATGACCAAAACTATAATATTAATTGAGGGTGTTTTAATTTAGGTAAATAAATGATTTTTCATTTAATTTTATGTCTTATATATAGAAGATGATTGGTTTAGTACACATGCACCTCTCATTCTTGGTTGAACATTCTTGAAAACTACCAAATAAATCATTAATGTTCATAAATGAACACTATCACTTGAATTTATGAGGATAAGTAGTTGATTTCAGTTTTTTTCAGTCCATGTTACACCAAATTAAATATCATTTATATCCTTGAGTAAACATGAGTGATTTCTTTTTTAGTAAGTTGTTTCCGGATTTTACATGTAATGAACCCCCAATTACTATTTCTAAAAATCAAACATTCTGTTTTGCTAAAATTGATTTATAAGGGAGTGGAAATACTGGATTTGAAGAGATTTTTAACACTAAAATTATTCTTTATAAACCTTATAATATTAAAAAAATCATATAACTTTTAAAAAATTGTTATAAATATAAAAAATAGTGAATCTATTGAAAAAAAATTAAATAAGTGAAACAAAATTGGATAGTATATTATTATTGAGTATATTGAACCTATTATGAATGTAGCATGTGACGTTTATACAATATATAACTGTTATTTTTTAAAATGGAACTATTGAAACCTTGAAAAATTATGAACCTAATTTATATTTTCTGGAAAGGAAAGATTATTTTTCAAGTGAAAAAATGTTCAATACTATAAAGATATAAAATACAATTCTAAACATTGAGATCATGCATGTTCATTCAAATATATAGTTTTTCTAGAATATAAAAAATTAAAAAACCCATGAATATTTCATTTTCCATAAATAAAAAATAAAATATGATCATTTTTAAATGAATTAAAAGTTGAAGTTGATATTTTTAGTCATATAAATCTTATTTGATCAATGAAAATGTCCCCTTTATGTTATCATTGAAACCATTTCCAAAAAATATCAAATATGCATTATTGGGTGAGAATTAGAAAATTTCATTCATCATTGTAAGAGGATTATCTAATTAATAAGAGAAAAATCTTTTATGATTCCATATAATACAAAATAAATATTTAGGATAGACAAAATCTTATTTAATTAGAATTATTCCTTAAATATCCATATAAAAAATTATATTAAAACAAAATAAAAAACTTACTAGAAAATTTCAAAGAATAAATTTTGTAATATTTTCCATATTAGAATTAAAAAACAATAAAGAGTGAGTGTTAATTACAAAATCTCAACTTAGGGAATAGAAAGGACCATTTTCCTCTACCATTTCTTGATCATGTGCATGAAAGATTTTCAAGAAAGGCCTATTATTTCTTTCTTGATGTATATTTTGGTTACTTTAAAATTCATATTACACCTTTGTATTAAGAGAAAACCACTTTAAAAACTCATTTTAGAACCATTTCCTATAGAATAATTCCCTTTGGTTTGTGGAATTCCCTGGGTACTTTTCAAATATGAAAAATGAGAATTATTTCTAATTTTCTAGAAAATTGAATGTAGGTTTTTATAGATTTTTTAACTATATATGGATCATATTTTTAAACCTACTAAAAAATTATATCTATTATTCTTGAAACTTTCATCGAAAAAAATATAGTTCTCAATTATGGAATACTTCATTTCATGGTAGATAATGGAATTATGATTGGCCATGTTGTGTCTAAATTTGGAATTCAAGTGGACCAATCTATGGTTGTGGTAATTCATTCACTATAATACCCAAAAATTTTGATATATGTGAGATATTTTCTTGACCATGACTGTATTTATAGTATATTCATAAATAAATTTAGAAAGATAGATTTTTGTTTTTCCATATTACTTTAAAAATTGTCACATTTTTTCTTTGTTTACAGATGAAAATAAGCGTTTATGGATATGAAACAAAACCTAGTATCCCAGTTTATTTTTTAACTACTAAGATGAGGACTGCTCTTTAAATAAATGATAGATGCAATTAATTTTTACCTCCGGGTATTTTTGAGTCAAAAATTGAAAAGGAAGTTAAACTTAATATCATATGCCTATAAGACTTCAAATCAAGATAAATCAGACTAAGTAAAAAACTGATAATGAAATATTGTATTTTTTTATTTGGGAAAGTGTAAATGTTATTATTGATGGTCTAAACTGGATGTTTTCACTAAAAATTTTACAATCAAATTTGTTATGAATAAACATGATGAAAAATAAAGGATTATGAGATATATGTTTTTGATATAAGAGTTTACGTTGAGATAAATTAAATTAAAGGAATTAAAAATATTTTGGCTAATAAATTGATCTTATTACCCACTAATATTTGATGAGAGGCTTCGAATATATCCTCCATTGAAGATAAATTACCAAGTGAATAATTACATGTGGTAAATAGTTAAATTCCATATCTTTTATATCATGTAAACTATTTGGATAATAATGATGTTACCCATTTTTTTCAATGTAATAAGTTTCTAAATTGGTGATTGATTCAAGGAAATATATTTTGGATAATGGATACTAGTGTAATTTTAATAGTGATAAAAGAATCAGCATATGTACTATAGATTTATAATTTCTATTAGTTTTGAAGTTATATCAAATTTTATACTATGTAAGACACTTTTGACCACAAATAACCACTAGAAAAGTTCATGAATCATGTCAATATTGTCCCACCATTTTTATAGATGATTTTTCATCTAATAAAATTTACCAAACCATCATTTTTAGAGGAAAATTTTCCTTAATAAATGAAATACTTCATCGACACCTTTTGTATTTTTATGTGCTTACTTTATGGTTTATGAATTCATGGGACAATTCCCTAATTATTTTATTCATATTGACATATTTCATTTAGTTGACTATGTGTCAATGTGGGTAAAAGTTATACTCGCTAGAATGAATGATGATAATTTTTTTTCAAAAAAAATTAAAGGAAATATGTTTTCCATATTTTTTTCCAATTTTTATATCATCAAAAAAGGAATAAACTTCTATAATAGGACTTTGGAATCAATTTTAAAGAGACAATGGTTAATAATTGTGTTTATATACCTTATCACCCTAAAATAAATGGAATGGTCGAGTTATTAATAAAATAAATCAAACATATTTTGTAAGAAACTATACACTCAAGTAAAATGATTTGTGTTTAAGATTAGATTATTACCGTCAGGTATATTGGACTATATTCAAAACCACAATTAGGATGTCACCATTTATGTTAGTTTATAGAAAATATTTACACCAACTTGTTGTGTTTTAATAATTTTCTTATTGAACTATTAAAACATGTGACATGAATCTATTTTCTACTAGAAAAGAAAGAAAATTCCATTTATTAGAGCTATAAGAGATGATAAATAATGAATATAAAGGATTTATTCTATATAAGGATAAAACAAAATATCTACATTATTAAATTATCCTCAAAAAATATTTCAAAGTGGGAGACAAAGTGTAATTGTTTGAGTCAAGACTGAAGCTATATCAAGATAAATTGAATTCTAAATAGTTATGACCTTTCATTATTACTCATGATTTTCCCTTTTATGCTATCAATATTAAATAACCAAGTAAAAAACACTCTTAACAGTCAATTTTCATAGCCTAAATCTATTTTTAGAGAATTTTCAAGGAACTCCAAGGTAGTAGATTAACATTAATGTTTTTGAGTATAACTGAACACCAAGTTGTGTGCCTTCTTTTTATTTGTGTTTTTATTTTACATAAATTCATAATTTTTATTCTTGATATAAAATATTATAAAATGATTAAATCGAATAAAATAATTTTGGTGGGATATCATTTTTTTATTAGGATTCAATTAGTTTTCATTTTCAGTTTCTATTTTTTATTTTATTTAAAATTTTGTTCTTTTCATTTTATTTTGTGTGTGTTTCTTTTCAATATTAGAGTGTTTTTTTAATTTTGAGTGGTAAATTCATACCTTTTCAATTTTGAATCCCATATAAATGAGTTAAATAATTTTACCAATGGAACTAAATTTAAATGAATGATGAAATGAAACTTATTTCTGATTCAAAATTTTGAGAAATTTCATGAAAATTATTCTGAATTTTCAATCCAATACCATAAATCACAATATAAATTTTGAAATCACATAACTATAAGGATATTATCATTATTTGAACATATTTTTCACATTAATATAATTTATTTAGAAAACCTAAAAATTATTACTTATCCATATTTGATTTTTTTTCTGTGAAAACATTAGAGTTTAAGGAACCTGTAGTGAAGATGATCAAGGAAATTTTTTTATTTTAAATGCCCCTTTTTCAAGATAAACACTTATTCATGCCTTTAATTTTAAATTTATCCATAATATTTTATATAAATTCATGAACAACCAATTAGGAATCCATATTAGAAGAATGTAATCCCTATAAAACCTTACTATGGAAGTGAAATTTTATGATCTAGTTGAACTCACTGTGAGGGGATGTTATCTTGTCGTTTACTAAATTATTTTTGGATGGAATGGGGTGGAAATAAATAGATAAAAATATTGTATTAAATCTAAAAATTGTATTTTTCTAGTATATTTTTGAGCCTATTTAAATAAACTATTAAATATGATTTTTTAGAAGTTTTACATAACTAAAGATATAGTATATTTTAAAGTATAAAAGGAATATTTATCATCTAATAATTGATAAAGGAAGTTAAGATCACTTTTTTAAATTAAATCAATTCCTCATTATCTTCAAAATAAATGTATGAAGAATATTAAATCATCAAAAATTAAAACACTAACTTTGTAGAATGTGATTGAGTAGATAAAATTTTAATTATGAACTGACAAAGTTGTATTTTTTCTTGAAATTTTAAATAATTTTTATATCTTATTTATGTCTAAGGTGAGTAAGGAGAGGATAATTCTTCAGTATGAAACTAGAATCATTGATTTCTTCCATAAAATATATCCAAAATTATTTATTCAGTATAGAATGTTTCTCATCTTAAACCTACCGACTATAAGCTACTGAATTTCATGATGATAAAAACAATTCCTTGAGTCATTTGGGTGGATATTAAGGAACTTATCAAGTCTATGGTGGCCCTATAATTATATTGGATGGGAAAAAATGCTAAAAAAATGTTTATGATGATAAAATATTTTGGTTTGATTATTTTTCTGTTGTCATTGGATAATAATTGATGTGGTAATGAATTGGATGGATCAAAAATATAATTTAGAGTAAATATTTTTGAATAATCTAATTGATTTTCAATTACTTGTTCTTAAATTTGTTGATCTCATGGTTTTTTTCATTGTAATTGCATTGGTGTTGATTTTTATGAATAATTTTTCAATATTCTATGTCTTATGTTCTGGGGAATTGATATAGCTAATATTTTCCTTACTTTTTCCTTAAATTTAAATTATTTAATCCCCTCCATTTTCACAATTTATGTTAAATTATATCATTTTTTATATTGTTTTTCATGTTTTGAATTTAATTATGATAATGAAAAAAAAATTGTTTTTAAGTGTTTTAACTTACTATATAAATCAATTAGATATGATATGTTAACATTTGTGCTTTTGAAAATCCACTTTGAACATAAAAGGGGAAGAATTTTGGTAAAGTGTTATCCCATAAGACTTTCAATGAATTTTTTATGATTTATTATGATTTCATATGACTTCCATAGATTTCATATGACTTGGGTATTTTTTTTGGTTTTTTCATTTCATAATTATTTTTGTGATTCTTATATGACTTTTGAAATTGTGTATCAATTTTCATGAAAAATCATAAGTCTCTCAGAATTTTTTATGAATTCTATTGAAATTTTGTATGACTTAGCCCCCATGTATGACTTTCACTACATACCATATGACTTTTTATGTTTCTTGTGACTTCAAAACTCATTCCCATATGCCCTTTATATTATGTAATACTTCATAAGTCTTAAGAAATGGAATTCACGCAATAAATTCTTAAAGATTTGTGATATTTTTTCTTTGTGAAATTTTAGAAACCATGTATTTTCATAATATTAGATTTTAAAAAAACCACATATCAACCACAAGATATCATTTAAGGGGAATAATAATATTTTTTGTGTCATGGTATATTTAAATGATAAATAAATAAGATTAAAATATTATTGTGTAAGAGAATCTATTGCTTCCCACTCAATCATGCATGTGGAGATGAGTGACTTTCTGTAGGTTCCACCTAGATCCAATCATTGGAAATTATTATTACATGCACATAAATTTTTCCCATTAATTATTTGGATGATATTAACTTTTAATTATAATTTCCCTCCATCTTTAAAGGAAATGGATGAGAATACATTTGGGAGGAAAGAGAAGAAAAACAAGAGAAAAGGATCATGTTGGATGAGGGATTGTTTTCACAGTACCGCTTTAGTCTGGGTAGTTTAGTAAGATGCAAGAAAAAATAAGATATGGGAGATTATTTATCTTTGATTGGATAAACGATTAAGTGGTTGTGGAATTGGAGACCTGAGATCATTCCATTCTATGTTTTCAATCTTCATTGTAATCTTTTTAAATTTTTCATGAAACTATATTTTTGACTGAAGTGATTTTTTTCTTAAATATACTTTCTTCAAGTACGATTGAAATAGTTTTAAAATCAATGAAGTAAAATAATAATATCACTATTTTAATTTCATAGCTAATTTATTACCTTTAATAATAGTGATTTGGATTAGTTTTAGCTTCATGGAGATCTCCAAGTTGTTGAATCACTTTTATAAAAGGAAAAGAAATCATTTTGAAGTCTTGGCATGAAATTCAAGTATAATTATGTATAAAATTTGTGATCTTAAAGTTTTAATTGAGATATTGAAAAAATTAATTCAATTATAAAATAAATAATTGAGTTTCCAATGCATCAAAACTTATCCATAGTTTATGTCTTTAAATCTGATTTTCACACTCCGTTTCAATATGTTTTCAATTTCCAACATTCATTCCAATTTTATAAAATATTTTTTAGTTTTTTTATCTTTGTTTAAAATAATTTAATCCCCATTTTTAACTATAAAAAATAGAAAACTAAATTGAATGTTTTAAAACAATGTAATCAAGCACTTCTATATAGAACCTTAAGGATTTGATGTTTCATTTCGTTAGGGGATAATTGTTTTACTTGGGATTCAATGATAAAATTACACCAAAATGAATTTATTATAAATTTATGAGTCTCAATTACACAATATATATTTACTTATGGATATCTTAGTACCTATCTATTTATTTGGTCCTATGAAAATATGAAAGCATATACACTCATGATTAAACATGCATATAGTTTTGTATTAAAGAGACCACCAACCTCCAACATGGAGTTACCATCCTCATGATTCTCCATTCAACCTAATCCAAGCCCATAAATTCCACATTAAATATTTTACTACCACCCAAGATCTTATCTTGAGCCACAACATCCAAATAATTAATTATTAAAATTAATTCAAAGAGTTATAGTTAATGAAAAAATCATCAAGAATCATTGTGTCATAGAAACTGCATGAAACCTCATGCATTCATCCTTCATGATCTCCTCTATCCAAGATATGTAAAAAACACCGTCATTACCTCCTAATTACACCATTATTTAGTGGAATCAATTCCGAAACTTGTATGACTAGTTAGGTATATATTCAACATTGATAGGGTTGAATCAATGTCGGTGACATTTTATTTAAATTAAACATTTTATCCCTTTATATCATTACCCCTATCATTATTAAATTAAATTGATCCCTTGTTATATATTCCTCACCTTCATTTATTAATGAAAAACATTCAAACACACACACAAAAATATGATAATTATTTATAAGTTTTGTTTCTCAATAAGAGTAGCTAATCCTAGGTATGAATGAGAAAAAATCATGGTCACACAACCAACTAGTAACAAACCTGTGATAAAAAAAATGAGTATAGATTGTTCTATAACTCATGTAGAAGTATCATATTAGTTATTTAAACTACCTCCTGATAATTACACAATAATTGTTGAGTGAAAACAAGAATAATTCACCAATATTTATTATTTTTTTCTTTTTTTTCGGTGTGCTACTTAGGTTTTATTATTCTTCTCCTACTTTCATAAGAGAATGAAAGAACCTTCTTCATTATATTTTCATATACAAGCAGTAATACCCTTATTTATCAGTCATAATATGAATGCACTAGATCATATTATTCATCCCAATAGATGAATATACTGTTTCTACATCCTTATATTCTCTTTCACATATGCAATATTATTTTATTTCTTTGAAAATTGATGTGAATGGGTCTCTTAGTCCCATTATTGTATCTTCTTTTCACTGCATGTATAGCACATGAACTTCCACTTCCCACTTTTTATTCTAATTATTAATTTTAAGATAAAAAACATTGGTTATTCTTATTCATTCTTATGTTCACATGGATACCATTAGTTATCATCTCCCTATTTTATTTTCTAATAATATATTTTTGTATTATATATAGTATTATGTCTTCTCTATCTTTATTTATTCTGCCTATAACTATCTTTATATAACAATAGTTGAACTAAATATTCCATCTTCCTTCTAATATAATTATTAGTCTCCCAAAACTCTCACCCCTATTTAAAATTATCAATAAATTAAAACTTATATATTACTCAAACTACTTTTAGAAAATATACTTGTATTCATATAATAAATATTCATTCATAACCATAGTAGTTGGTGCATTTCTATCTGGTTCATAGAATCTCCATATATCTTCTTTTATTTTCTTCAACTTGAATCCTAGAACACACCTCATTATTTTTTACATTTTAGTTTATCGTATAATCATTGTTAGATTTAGAATCATCTCCATAAATTATTTATCCTTATAAAGATGGATCATATTTACACTTCTTATAATAATGCATATAGAAACTCAAAATGATGTTTAAACAGGTTATGTTTATAATAATCCTTATGGGTTTTTTGTAACCATTTTTATGAAAAATATGTTTCTATAGAAGATATTTATGATTATAATTATAGAATTATATAATCATTATTATTTAAATTATGTTCATATATATGGGAATTCATATTTTCATAGCTTAAATTCATTCATACAGACACTTTGTCCTTCGAGTTCCATTTTTTCAAATGAAATTACAGTGTCGATATATTCTGTTCGATAAACCACTAACTTCTAGTAATCTTTTCACAGATCATCTTCAAAACCTAAATCTCATGTATCCTCTAGGATTCTTTGAACTTTTGGTGTACCTATATTGTTAATGAATATATGATGATCTCTACTCTGCTTTCTCTATATTTCATTTAAAATTTTAGTGAATTTAGAAAAATATTTCAATGATATATAGGTTATGAAATTTCCTTAATCTTTCACCATTATTCACTTTATATCCTCCTATTCATGGAGTTTCTATTATCTTCAATCACTACCACATTACTCAACATATTTTTACTCGAGTTCTCTTCTGATTAAATGGAAAGAAATAGGCATAGTAAATGCTAATTTGGCATGTATTCTAGGTATTGGTCAAGGACTATCAGTTACTCAGTGATGTTTAGTCCATATTACAATGCACCTTTCCAATGATGAATAGTGACCCAAATGGAAAATCCCACAAAATTATTTCATAGGGGATTGTTTCTAGTTTATCACTCATTATGATCTTTATACCCCTCAAGAATATTCCTTAGGGATCTACCTATATTGGAGGGTCTCCCATATTTACCTCTTATGGTAGTTCTTACCCTTTTTTATTATGCCTATATATATAAAGGATTTTCCTCCTCATGTTATCCTCATTAGAATTTATTTGTCCAATTTTCTCTGATAGCCCAGCTTCTTAGTCAGTGCTAGCATGAGGTCTTGCCATATTTTTATCTAAGTATTCTTCTTTTTCATCTTCATTCAAGAATCTTATGACATTATAATATCTTTAGGAAAAAACCATCAACCTTCCATCATTATTATCCTATTTTATTGTAAGAGCCTGATATTTTAAAATATGAACATAATCGTTGATATAGTATATGAAATGTAACATCACAATTTCTGTTGATAATGTGTTGATTCAACAATTTCATTAATTTTCATTTGTTTTCGATGCTCACAAATTCCCACATCTATGTTAATAATAAATTTTATTTTAAGAAAATTTAAAAATATTAATATTCATTGGAATATTTACATTGAAAATAAAATCAATTCATTAATCTGTGGGAAATATTTTTTGAAATATTCGGGACATGATTTAACATATTTGTGAAACATTGTTCATACCATACATTTTTAAGTGTAACGTATTGTTCATTAACCCTATGTTTGAAATAGAAAGTATGGATTATGTTCCCTACAAAGTTGGAAAAGTATATATATATAACCCTCCATTTGGAATCAAAAATATGTTTTAGGAAACAAATGTATGGAACATCAAACCTATTTTTTTCAACCATATGTTTTTAACCTTACGTTTGACTATTCAACGATGGAGTTTTAAATCTAACATATTATCCCCAATTTTTGGAACAGTCATGATGGAAGTAAACATATATTAAAATCTATTTTATGACCAATTCAAGGGATATTTATGATTGTTTTAAAGACTGGTAATAAATGTAGTAAATCATTTTTATTCTAATAGGAATTTACAACTATCGTAAAAAAATTTAATTAAAAAAATTCATGATTTATTATGAGTTATTTCTAGTGGTGGTTTGACCTAGATCAATTCAAAATATAGTATAAATATCAAGGTATTATTCATCATGAAGATATATATATATAAGGGGGTATTAAATAAGAAAAACAATATTTTAAATATAAAAAAATATTTTGTTTCCTTCAAAAGGTTCACTTTGGAGTCATATATATTTTGATCTATCTGATCAACTCAATTTTTTTTGATATTGTATATTATTTTTACATATTCTTCTATAAGATTAAAAAATAATTTTACACAGATATACTTTAGAGAAATATATATTTATATATATGTCTGGTGTCTTCTCTATTTCTGTTTGAAGAAAATCCTATGAAATGTTGAAGACCTATTTTCTACAATGTGTTATTGATGATTATTTCCATTTTTCAGTTTCTATTATAACTGTGAAGATTAATCTATGATTTAAATTAAATAAAACTCTTTTTATTCAATGGATTTTCATATGCTCGGAATAAATTGTGGTGAAGTGTCAACTTCTGGTACTAATATGTAGATTTACAGTTCCTTGTTAAATAACCTAAAGGCCTAATAAAATCCTTGTAATGTTTCAACTACCTATACTTAGTTGTTTTGTTTTAGATGTCTCCTTATAAGAGGACCTACTAGTGAAAATCTACATGATTGAGGATTTAATATATGATAGATTGGACTAAGGGATCATTGTTCCCTAATCCACTATACATCATTGTGTTCTTTTCATTTATTTATTTATATTTCTCACTCATCTTTAATTGATAATTAAAGGTTCAATTCATCACAAGAATGGTGTTATGACTCTATAAAATTTTTGAAGAACACAATTCACACCCCTCTTGAGTCTTTGTCTTCTTCATTATCATCCAGACCTAACAATTGGTATCAAAGGTTGGACTTTATTAGAGATATTTTTCATTTTTTTAACCTATTTTTAATCGATACTAACAAGTGGTACCATAGGGATCTAGTTGTGTATTTCCTTCTTGATAAATTTCTTTTATCATTATCTAGTTCAAACAAGTAATATCAAAAGTATCAACAAGAAATATTAATGGTGATGCTTCTATTCAAAATCAACAATATCTATTGGCTTAAACTATATGTATTTAATGATTAATATAAATACATCTTCAAATGAATGATTATAGGGAATTTATTTTGATGATCTATGATCTATAAATAATTATGATAATTATGGATGTTGGAAATCCTATATGATTATTTATTTGAAAAATATTAGAACTAGGGTTTATTTAAAGGATGTTAAGCTTTATGATATCCCTAAGTAAGATTTGGAATATTGGAATAATGATAAAGAAAGAAATATATTCTCAATTAAAAATCCATGAATTTTATTGTATTGGTTTACGAAATGAAGAATTAAATCGAGTATCTCAATGTCCTATTATGTATGATATGTTCCATACTGTTGATGTTTCCTATGATGGAACTCAAAATATCATACATTTATAGTACACTACTTTGATACTGATGTTTGATATGTTCTGAATGTTTGATGGTGAAAGCATCAACCAGATTAATGGATGATTAATAATAATTTTCAATGGTGTTTCTAGTTAATGAAAAATAACAATTACAAAACCAAATCAAGTTCTAAAAGTGATTATAGTGCTACCCTATAGTGTAATAGAATATCTACATCTATATAAAAATCTACACCATAAATAAAATTAGTTATGAAAGGAATTTATTGGGACATTAATGATGTATGAAGGTGGGATGCAGAACAAAGATGAAAATCCTATAAAACATGAAGATTATGCTCTTAAAACTAATATCTATGAATCATCTTATTCAAGACATTTAAATTTGGATAAAAAAATCATATCTTGCTCAAATATTTGATAAACTGTACAGAAAATTACAAAAATGGGACTGAGGAAAATTGATTTTGGAAATGGAAGGAAAGCGATCATACAAAAGATAGCTATACTTTACTCGAAGCTTAAATAATATATGATTACAAGATAAAGGGAAATAAAATTATTAAGGATGCATGGATTAATTTTTCTATTTTATACGATGAAACTTGTACGCCCTGACCCCAGTTACCCAGAGTCAGTGCATTATTTAAATACATTGGAATGATTACAGGGAATCAAGTCCCAAAGGAATGATTGGTTTAGAAGTCTTGGAAAATAGATTACATACATGAATGTAACATTACACTTTATAAAATACAACACAACATAAATAATCCTTTATGAATTCCATTATTCCAGTAGCTTAACCCTGCATATCAATCACAATACACTTCTTGGAATCCTGGGAAAAATAAAAAATTAAAAGGGGTGAGCTCAAACGCTCAGTAAGGGTAAGAAATATAATATAAGATAACATAAATACTAATCATGGTTAATAATTGAAACCACGTGCCTTTACAAATAATAAACATGAATACTTTTATGGAAGGAATATGAGTTGAGTAAATAATGATATAATAAAACATAATCATTGGTATTATACTAGTCGAATGACCACATTAACCATCAATATTATTTTCATAATGAGAGAATTTATAATACCAGACTTTAATTTCTATGTCAAGGCCTCGTTATAGGACCTATGGGCTAGCTGTAACTAGACCCAAACCCGGAGATCCTCTGTAACCGGACTCCATCTCAGAGAGCCTCTGTAACTGGACTCCCACCCGGAGAGCCTCTGTAACCGGACTCCATCCCAGAGAGCCTTTGTAACCAGACTCCATATCAGAGGATCTTCTGTAACCGGACCCCAACCCGGAGGGATTACTTTTATCGGTCCCCACCCTGGAACATACTTGTCTAATACATTCATCATAAGAAAAGGTTGAAATATAGCATAAACATTCTTATGAAAACTAGCATACGAAATGTTAATACTTTATCCATAAAAAATGAATGTAATAAAAATAACACATCCACATACAGACATATCACAAAACATCCAATACAATATGGAAGATTTGAATCATAAGAAATCAACTTCAAACAAGTCTAAAATCCATTAGAGATTGTTTACATAGATGAAAATGATCTGTAAAATGCTTTGAAATAAATACCCCTTTTAAAGAAATCATTTAAAATTCTCATAATTTATAATGGTAGTAATTTAAAAGGGTTTTTTTGAATCAAAGTGTCCCATACCACTTTGAAAGTTTTTAAAAGAATTATCATTTAAAAACATTCATGTCCATATAAATAAATCCTTAAAATAATTTTGAAAACCTGGACATTAATTAAAAGGGTTTAGAAAGATAAATCTTTAAAACATTTAAAATGATGATCTAGTTAAATAGAACCTCCCATAAAACCTTAAAATATTACTTTTAAAAACATTTTTATGAAATATGGGTATCAATGATAAATATGTCCCATTAAATTCTTACACATAAACAATCTCGGATAATAATGAGATTGAAGAAATAACCCTTACCTCATTGTAATCAATCGAGTTGTATGAACAATAGTTAATAACCACCCAATGAATCATAGAATATCATGAATATAAAGAGAATCATGATAATATATATCAAATGGAAGTACAAAATACACCACATGAAATAAATAAGTGGTGAACAATGGAAATCTCAAGGAATTAAAAGTGAGATAAGAAACCCCTTAATAGAATATCTACATCTATATGAAAATCTACAACAGAAAAAAATTTAGTTATGAAAGTAATTTATTGGGACATTGATGATGTATGAAGCTGGGATGCAGAACGAAGATGAAAATCCTATAAAACATGAAGATTATTCTCTTAAAACTAATATCTATGAATCATCTTATTCAAGACATTTAAATTTGGATTAAAAAAATTCATATCTTGCTCAAATATTTGATAAACTGTACAGAAAATAAAAAAAATGGGACTGAAGAAAATTGATTTTGGGAATGCAAGGAAAGTGATCATACAAAAGATAGCTATAATTTACTCGAAGCTTAAATAATATATGATTATAATATAAAGGGAAATAAAATTATTAAGGATGCATGGATTAATTTTTCTACTTTACATGATGAAACTTGTAACGCCCTGACCCCAGTTACCCAGAGTCGGTGCATTATTTAAATACATTGTCATGATTATAGGGAATCAAGTCCCGAAAGACTTATTGGTTTAGAAGTCTTGGAAAATAGGTTACATACATGAATGTAACATTACACTTTATAACATACAACAAAACATAAATAATCCTTTATGAATGCCATTATTCTAGTAGCTTAACCCTGCATATCAATCACAATACACTTCTTCAAATCCTAGGAAAAATAAAACATTAAAAGGGGTGAGCTAAAACGCTCAGTAAGGGTAAGAAATATAATAGAAGATAACATAAATATTAATCATGGTGAATAATTGAAACCACGTGCCTTTACCAATAATAAACATGAATACTTTTATGGCAGGAATATGAGATGAGTAAATAATTCTATAATAAAATATAATCATTGGTATTCTACTAGTCGAATGACCACATGAACCATTAATATTATTTTCATAATGAGGGAATTTATAATACCAGACTTTAATTTCTATGTCAAGGCCTTGTTATAGGACCTATGGGCTAGCTGTAACCAGACCCAAACCTGGAGAGCCTCTGTAACCGGACTCCATCTCAGAGAGCCTCTGTAACTGGACTCCCACCCTGAGAGCCTCTGTAACCGGACTCCATCCCAGAGAGCCTTTGTAAACAGACTCCATACCAGAGGATCTTCTGTAACCAGACCCCAACCCGGAGGGATTACTTTTATCGCTCCCCACCCCAGAATATACTGGTCCAATACATTCATCATAAGAAAAGGTTGAAATATAGCATAAACATTCGTATTAAAACTAGCATACGAAATGTCAATACTTTATTGATACAAAATGAATGTAATAAAAATAACAAATCCATATACAGATATATCACAAAACATCCAATACAATATGGAATATTTGAATCATAACAAAAAACTTCAAACAAGTTTAAAATCCATTAAAGAGTGTTTACATAGATGAAAATGATCTGTAAAATTCTTTGAAAGAAATACCCCTTTTAAAGAAATCATTTAAAATTCTAATTATTTATAATGGTATTAATTTAAAAGGGTTTTTTTGAATCAAAGTTTCCCATACCACTTTGAATGTTTTTAAAAGAATTATCATTTCAAAACATTCATGTCCATATAAATAAATCCTTAAAATAATTTTGAAAACCTGGACATTAATTAAAAGGGTTTAGAAAGATAAATCATTAAAACATTTAAAATTATGATCTAGTTAAATATAACCTCCCATAAAACCTTAAAATATTACTTTTTAAAACATTTTTATGAAATATGGGTATCAATGATAAATATGTCCCATTAAATTCTTACACATAAACAATCTCGGATAATAATGAGATTCAAGAAATAACCCTTACCTTGTTGTAATCAATCGAGTTGTATGAACAATAGTTAATAACCACCCAATGAATCATATAATATCATGAATATAAAGAGAATAATGATAATATATATCAAATGGAAGTACAAAATTCACCACATGCAATAAATAAGTGGTGAACAATGGAAATCTCAAGGAATTAAAAGTGAGATAAGAAACCCCTTACCTTGCACATTCCTTTGGTCGAGGGTATGTTTAACCTCCTGTATAATGACCATTGTATGTTATTATATTATACCAGGACCATATTCATATTTATTATATCATACATGATTCATTTATGACTTTATACTACCCATTTAATAATGATTTTCATGTTAAATTAACATTACGGGTAATTATCACTTTCTTTATCGTACGTATTTTAACTTGTTATTCTTGACCGTATCATTTAGGTCATGATTTAAAAATTTCCAGAATATAAACCTTGATTCATATATCATATATATTTAGAATACAAATATTTATAATAGATAGATATATGAAATGGAAAACACCATTTATGAAGACTGTAGGTTGTACGTATGAATAAACGATGTTTTTATTTTCATATCGTATTGAACGGAAGTAAGTGAATAAGATATATTTAAGTACATAAATACATACATACATATATATAAAAATATATATATCTAGTAGAATTATTAATTCATATATTATATACTTATTAGTAATATATAAATTAATAATCGTCGATGAATGGTGAACGTGGAAATGAATCTCATCGTGTTGTGGAGATGGTAATCTGTACGTACGAACGAGCGACAATATAATTTCCTTAAAGGGGTGTAATTTGATGGTATATTAATTTTAAATATACATTATCATGTTATTTTTATTATTTATATACATATTTATCATCATTATATCCATCCAAATAACAGTGTTGAATAACAAATTACACCACGGCATGGAGACGGTAAGCCGTACATACGCTCGCATGGTGACATTATCATTCATAATATGAATAGAGTAATGAATATAGTTATTCCATATTTATAATAACATCACAGTATATATAATATACTGGATTTATTATTTTTTAATGGAAACAACAAAGAAAGAGTAAGTGGAAGAATAAGAGAACTTGAAAGAGGGTGGTGAAATCATTACATCTTCTTTGGGTTCTTCCTTTCTATTTGATCAAAAGGGATCCTTAGGATAGATTTCTGACCAAAGGAAGGCCTCTAGGATAAATTTAGGAAATTTGGGAGGATATTTGGGTAGTGGTTGGCCGAGGAAAATGGATTTGGAGGTGTGAATTTGAGAGAAGGGGAATTGCCCTTTTATAAGAGGGGTGAGGGGCACCTTAGGAAAAACATAAAATATTATTTTATAATAAATTTATTTTCAGTTTATAATGCCTCAAAAATGAATTACTTAAATTATAAGTTTGTTATGGGTCTAAAACCAATCAACCAATAGGTTTTAGACTGGTTTAGGTCACCATAATAACCTTAACTTTTAGATTTAACTCATAGTTTAATAGTTTTACATTTACCATGTCTCTTAATATTTTTATATAATATGGTTAATAAACTTACTATAAGACACCAATAGAACCCCAATTTGTTCACTAATATCATATATATTATTGTATTAGTCTTTTGGCAAAACCTTAGATTTTTTGGAATAGAATAACAATTAATAATATAATATTTTTTTAAACACTCTTTTATGTCAAATTTGACACTATTTGGTATTTTGTTTCTGCTAAATTTATAACAGCATTATTACTTCAAAAATAATTCATCTAACCAACCCTAACATTTCATATTAACCTAAAAACTTAGTGTAATTCATAAAAAGTCTGAAATTCATTTATTTTGATATTTATAATATCAATTATTTTAATCTTTCAATAATACGGTAATTACTGCATCATCATTGTGTCATAAATAAATTTTATTATTTAATGTATAAAAATTATAAATAAATTACCATTATTTATAAAATCTTTTTATATTTCTAATTAATATTTATAGTCTAATTTATCTTATGTATAACCCTATAATAAAAAAATTTAGTTATGAAACTTTGATTTTAACTTTTTTAACTCTTCTTTAAATAAAATAATAATAAATATCCTAATCTAATCCAAGTGGACCTAAAGGATCATATTTTATTCCTAAGGTTTTTTTTGGTCGAATTATACTTATCCAATAGAATTAGGAGATGTTTTAGGGAAATAATAACATCATTTTTACCCTTAATTACCCTATTTACCTTTAACCGTGGTAAATAAAAGTAAAAAGTTACTATTCACCAAAACTTCTTTTTATTTTATTGAACCACATTTTACTCCTTGATATTAACTGTGTCTCTCGGATTTTCGAAATTCAACTCACAGAAGTAGTAAAATTATGTTTTATATGAATTTTCAAATTCTCCTAAGAAGTGGGTAAAAGACTCTAAAAAGTTCAATAAAATTTTTATATATCAAAATTATTATAAAATGACTCCAATGAATTATTTTGAATATATATAGGTATTATGTATCTATTTTGATCTAAAATAAATTTAAATAAAATAAATAATTATTTAAATTAAAATTTGTTTTTAACCAATAACTTCGTGTTTTTCACTATTCATCAAAAATTTATGTTTCTCATAAAAATACCAAAAAATCAGCCTAAGATATATTTGATATTCCAAATTCAAAAATGATGTCTATTTTACTAAATTAGAAACATATAAGTTGAATTAATTAGTTTAAATTTAATTCCCATTATCAAAACAAATAACGTGTTTTTAAGCAATAATATCTATCAAAAGGCTGACACTTGTTTATGTCCAATTTCAAATTGAAATTAATTATAATGACCTAAATTGTATTAAATGATAAAAATATAATATAATTATACATAAAAACAAATAAAATGGATAATTTTACTCTATAAATTATTTTGATAAAAAATCAATTAAAATTTAGTGTTTTTCACTATTCACCAAAATATGAAAGTTATCAGAAAAATACCAAAAATTTATCAAAACTAAATTTTAATATCCCAATTCTAACGAAGAAGTTTATTTTGGAAAATTGAATATATAAAAGTGTCAAATATTGTATTTAAAAAGGGTTCTCCACCAAAAGGTGGTAAAATTGCATTTTCTGAAAAATACTTCTTTTATCTGAAAAAAATGAATTTGTTCTTACATTATGTCTAAGAAACTCATAATATGGATTCTAAAATTATAAATATTATATATAGTTTAAAATTAAGTTAATAATATTCATAACTACTTTTGAACGGCTAGTTTGGTAAGTCGTGGTGCGCTTGAACTCAGTGTTGCGTGTAGTGCAAGTTATTGAATTACTTTGAAACAATAACGTAGTATGAATTTTTGGGGTGTTACAATACTTCCATAGGTTTTTGGATTGAGAATAAAAATAAAATGGTATGTCTTATGGCTCATACTGAATAGGTAAAATATTCTTACTCTCAAAACTCTAGTTTTGAAAACATTCTTATGAAAAGTTAATTAGGTATTTATTTATGATAAAAGATAAATGTGAATCCTTAAAGAAAGAACATGGAAAAACTAAAAAATATTATGATACTATTATATTAGATATTGAAAATTTTTCAAAAATTTTTATATATTTAAAAACAAATTCTTCTAAAAAAATTATAATATTTGTTGAACAAACATTTAGGATTCATCAGATTAAGATGGTAATTTTAAAAATATATTCAAGTATACTGATAAAAGGAGAAAAATAATTAAATTAACTCCTTATAACAAATAAAATTTAGAAAGTAAAACATAGAATATGAATTAATTGTGAAATATCAAAATTATATAAAAATTTTATTGTTCCTGATTTTAATAGAAAAAACATTTCTACTATTAAATGTCTTTATTGTGGAATCAAGGGGTATTATGTGAATGACTACTGCTTTAGAAAACCTCAAACATTTTTTACATATACTATTTATTGATCAAAATAATTTTTAAATTTGGATATTATAATTCCTACTCAAAATAAACAAGTTTTGTTACCAAAAAATTTATTTATTTATAATATTGTACCCAAAAAGATATGGGTACCAAAAAGAACTTTCATTAAATGTTGTGTAGTAACACACCACTGAGTTACATCTTTAAATAAAGAAGTATTCGATTAAGTTATATACAAAAATATCTATGAAAGGAGTGGCTAACCCTGAAAGAGTTTGTTATCAAAAAAATCATTACTAAAATCACTAATACAGTAAGTATTTTATTTTTAGGCTTATATTTTAATAACTATTTTATACTGGGGAGAAATATATATCACAAATAATGATAAAAAACCTTCATTAATCTATGAATCATGTCTTAGACTATTTTTTATAATTGATTTACTGAAGGCTTCAACAATTTTTTTTATCTAATATTAATATAGTATTTTTTTTAATTTATGAAATATATTATATTTTCCATCTTTAAATCTATGGAAATAGTTTTATTTTAGGTATTTAAAATTTATTTTCTTATGTAACCAGAACACTTTTCTTACACAACATGTCTTTTCAAAAGATAAAATATGTAATAATTTTTCCCTGCTTTTCAACCTGTGAATGTCAAGAATTATCTACATTTTATTAGAACAAAACATATCATTTTAAATTTCAAAAACTTTTACCATATTCTTAAAACTTATTTATATTTTCTATGTGTATTATTTGAAATATCTATTATAAGGGCTTCTAAAAACTATTCATAGCAAGATTATGTAATTAAGTACTTCAAGTTCATAAGAAAATATTTCCCACAAAAGAAAAAAAGTATTAAAGAACTCGAAGTATCTTCATCTCCAATGGCTTGTGAAAATATTATTTTAAAATTCATCACCATTAATTAAAAAAAGATGAAACTACAATATGATCTGGATGTGTCTACAAATTCATATAAATAACTACATAAATAATATATATAGAAAATAGTTTTGGAATCATTATAATGGGAATTTTAAAATATGAGGAATAGTTTGATCACAAAAGGGGACGTTGAAACTTTTAATATAGAAATTATAAGTCATATGGAGTTACATGGAAGAGATATTATTTCTATGCTGGATAATGATAAGATGAAATGATTCTTGGTTAAATTGTGTTCATCATCTCCATATCAAATAACAATAGATGTTCAAAACAGATTAGAAGAACTCTCAAGAGTTTTAGGTACTTTAAGTGAAAAAATTTCTAAGTTTATAATATTTAGATAAACCATATCCTCCTTCCTAACCCTTATATTTTATTTTCTCTTATTTGAATTGAAAATTATATATAATAGTTTTAATATATTGTTTATTATAAATATGTGCTATTTGTTCTTTCATAATTTATTTATAAAACTATTATTAAGTTGTCTTACAAAATCATGAACTTAATATATTATTACCTTGTTATATAAATTATTTTAATACTGTAAGTAAAAAATAATTTTGTTAATTGCGTAAAAATAAGTTAAAAATCTATTATTTCATTTTAAATGTGTTAATTCATTTAATATTATATATACTATTACTTAAGGTGATCTTTCATCAAATGATCATTTTTATGCACATTAAATTTCTAATACTCCTTGAATACAAATCTATATTTTTAAAGAATCGTGAATTTAGGGGGAGTTTATTTTAAATACACTTGGCTCTAATACTTTTGATGTCCCAAAAAAGGGATAAGTTTATAGTTTTAGTTTACATTTTTATCATTCACATTAGTGAATAAGAATAAATTTATCCTTAACATCCTTGACATGGGAGTCCTTATAATGGGTGAGAAGTTTTTTGTAAGAGAAATTATATAAATATATAAAGGGTGAGAAGTTTATAAATTTATATTTTATGGACATGAAAAATTATTCTTCTAAAAACTTGTAATTTTTTTAAAAAATTATTTATTTTTATTATTGGATTTGTGATCATCAAAAATTGTGATATTTTGGATCATGTATTTATTCAACAATTTCATTAATTTATTTATGATTTTGAGGCTCACAAACCCCAATTTTTATATTACTTGGGAATTTTATTCTATGTAAATTTTAGAAAATAATATATATTATAGTATTTATTATATAGATATATTCATGTCATTAATGAACAAGAAATATTTGTTGAAATATTATAGAAATGTTTTAAAGTATTCTAGAAGCATTTTTCATACCCTACATTTATAAGGGTAATGTATGGTTCAGCAACCCTATATTTGAATTAGCATGTATGGATCATTTTCGCTATGTTATTGGAAAAGTATGGATAAACAACCCTATGTTTGGAATCAACCTTTTGTTTTAGGGAACCAATTTATTGTACATAAACCCTAATTTTATGATCAACCATATGTTTCCAACCATACATTTGACTATTCAACAATGGAGTTTTAAATATATAATATTTGCCCTGATTTTTACAACAATATTGATAGAAGTAAATATCTATTCAAATCTATATTATAATTGATTAAAAGTCTCATTATGATTTTATTAAAGGATCTTATTCAACAGAGTAAATCATTTCTATTCTTATGGGAATTTGTGACTCTATTCAATGTTTTTTAATTCAAAATATTCATGATTTATTATGTGGTATTTGTAGATATCATTTGACCAAGATTTTTTTGAATTGTAGTATAAATATCAAGGTTTTCCTTATCATATATATATATATATAAGAGGAAGACTACATAAAAAATTGTGTTTGAAATAAAACATGTATGTCATTGACTTAAAAATATGCACTTTAGAGACATACGTGTTTTGATTTATCTAATCAACTCATTGTTGTTTCTACTACTACATCTTATTATTACTTCTTCTTCTATAAGAATGATGAAGTATTTTTTAGATAATCACTTTGGATACATACATGTTTATATATTTATCTGTTGTTTTCTCTATCACTATTTGAATAAAATACTATAAAATGTTGAAGATCAATTTTAAATTATGTTTTATTTAATATCAGTCATATTTTTTAGCTTTTTCTATGATTGGGATGTTTAATTTGTGCTTTCAATTAAATCAAACTCTTTTGATTTATTAGAGTTTTGACTGCTTGGAATGAGTCATGGTGAACCATCATCTTCTAGTACTGTGATTTGGATTTACAGTTCATCATAAAAGAACCATAATTCCCTATAAAATACTTTTAATTTTCTAACAATCTACACTCATTTGTTCTTTATAGTTCTCTAGATAAGAGGATGTACTAGTGAAAATCACCATATTCATGGAGTTGGGTGTTGGTGTAGTGGAATAAGGGATCCTTATGTCATGAACCACTATACATCATTGTGTTATTTTTCTTTATTTATTTCCACTACTTTCTCATCTTTAATATATAATGAATGTTTCGTTGCATAATAAGAAAGGTATTCTGAATCTATAAATTTTTTAAGAACACATTTTACCCCCCTCATGTATCTTTGTCTTTGTCATCATCATCTTAACCTAACACTTAGAATAGAATATAACACCCTGAGACTTTACTATAAATTTATCTTTAAATAAATTAAATCTATTTGATAGATTTTGATTCAAGTAGCACCGGATTTGAAAAAAACACAATAACTTACTAAATATTATAATTTAATATGACCATTATAACCAAACCGTTATGTTTGAGGGAATGAATAGTAATAACAAAATAATGAAAAATTATATATTTTAAACATGTATAAAATAAATTCAATGGATATAATTTGATTATAAATTAGATAAGAATCATTTTAAGGAAAATGAAATATTTTCAAAAAATTTGAATTTTTCTAAAAGACGGTTAGTCACACATTATACACATAATTTAAAATTAATTTTTAAAAATATTAGAAAATTTATTTAAAAAATTAAACTTAATATTTGAAATCTACATGTAAAAATAATAATTGGGTTAATTTTTGAGAATTTTTTAAAATATTAATTTTTTACTGAATAGTGAAAAAATGTTGAATTTTATTCAAAAATGCATTTTATTTTAAATTATTTAGAAATTAAATTTTAAAATTAAATTTTTTTGAAAGTAAAATTAGTTAAATTATATTAAAATTTAACTAATTTATGTCATTAGAATCAATTTTATATTAAATTTTGATTTAAATACTTTTTAAAATTTTAATGATTTTCTTTGGAAAACCCAGGGTTTTTTCGAACCGTCTGCGGGTTTAATTTTAAATTGAATTATTATTATTATATGAATTGAATTTCAATATATATATATTATAGTTTTAATATTAATTAATATTTTTTAATAATTTCAACTTAATTTTTGGTCATAATAATTATTAAAACCAACAATAACTAACACGGTTAAGGTTAAAAATGGGGTTTTTTCTTTGCATGCGCTTGTGTTAAAATTAATTTTTCCATGCACATATAATTTTTCATTGAGAAAATTGATTTAATTTTTATAATAATTGGGTATAAATTATAAAATAAGGATCATTTTAATTTATTGTTAATGGATAAATTACCTAGGTTAAAAAGACTAGTTACTATAGTGAGAACTAAAATGGTAAAATTAATTAAACATAAAGTCTAAGGAATAACATTTTGAAACCATTATTTTTTGTTTTGGAAGATTTGACCATCCATATAATCCCTCAAAAAAATTATTTATCAATTTTGGTGGCCCTTGGGGTGAGAGTGACTTTCCATTATTGAACAGTTTTTTGTATTTAAAAAATGTCAGTCCACCTCAATTATAAAAGGGTGCTCAATCCCCTCACTTTTTCATGCATATCAGGACATTTTTTACAATAAAAACCTTCCAAAGTACATCCCAAACATCCTTATACACATTATAGAGCTTCATTTATTCCCAAAATATCAACCCTCGGTTTCTTAAGAAGAGTTCCAAATATGATTTCTCTAAGAGAAGGTAATTGTCTTCACTTAGCTAATTCTTTTTTTCTTTTAAAAAATTCAATTATGTCTTAAAACTACCATTATAATGACACCATAATTTTCCATATAATGATATATTGTTTAATTAATTAAATAATATTTATCCATATCCACTTCCATCAAATGGGAAACAAAATTGTCTATCGTATGTACGACGGACTACTGCCTCGTAAACTAATGTAACTCTTTTTTCATCATCACCTCTCATGATTGGATATAATTATGGATTTAATATATATATATTATTTATGAAATATTTATAAATATTTAAATATAATATCACATAGACCTTATTACTTTCTATTTTGTTTAAAATAATATAGTGTTGCTTGTGTGTACGTCAGACCACGACCTTGTGAAGATGTGTGATTTGTTTTTCACTTAAGGTTTACATGGAAAGTAATAAGGATGAATTTAATGAATATATGTAATTTATAAAACATTATATAAATTATTAAGAATAAAAATATCATAACCCTCCTAGCTTTCACCCTTTAAGGAAATTATGTTTTCGCTCGTGCGTGCGTACGACATACCATCTCCACAAAGTGATGTGATTCATTTTCTATTTCCAATTATCAAGAAAGCTTATATGGATGTATCTAATAAAAAAATAATATTAATAACATTAATATCATTTTTGATATGATATTACAATATAATATATACAATAAATGGAACTTTCATGATAAAAATGAAAGACAAAACAAAGCAATTAACACCAGAAACAATAAAAATATTGAAATATTATTAAAAAATTGGTGGTAAAATGTTATAAGAGGATAATATGTGGTATTATATATATACTTGAGTATGGTTATATAATATATTTATAATAAAACTATATTTAATATATTGTTTTTCTAGACACATATGAAGGAAGTCGAACCTCATGTAAGGGTTTCTTATCTCACTTTAATTCCATGTGATATATGCCATATCCACCCCGTATTACTTTATGTGGTGTATATAATAACAATTTTGATATTTTTTATCATGAATATATTTTTATTTATGGTATATAATGTTTAATTTGATATTATTTCTTTCATGGATCTTATGATTAAAATGTTACCAAAGTGGTAAGGGTGTATTTCATAATCTCATCAGTATTCAGGATTGTTTATGTTTAAGTCTCCCTTTGGGTAATTGTTTGATATTTCTATATTAAACCCTATCTATTTTATTATACTATAATAATTAATTATCATTTAAATTAATATTACCGGTTTCCTATCTTTGGTACTTAAAATGATTCATAAAAAAATTAAGAAAATGAAACAGTGTTTCCCTTTTCAGTCGAAAATGATTTTCTTCCAAATCCATGTTTTATAAAAATTATTTTAATTTTTTTTTGAAATAATAAAAATGATTTATTAAATGAATTTTAAACCATGTTTCTCTTTTTACAAAAAAAATATTGAAAGGAATCTTCAGGTAGTTTTCCAAACAAGGATTTTTTGTCTTTTACCGAAAAATATGAAAGGAATCTTAGTTTTAACATGTACGACATAAATAGAATTTTATAAAATCATGAAAATTATATTTTCTTAAAGATTGATTTATAAGTCTCAAATTTTATTTTCAAATGAAAATTATTTTAAAAATATTTTTTGAACTTTTAGTTTTATAAATATTTTCAAAATGAAATGGTCATTCTTCTCAAAAAAATAAATGAAATTTTTATATAAATGACATCAACCCTTTATGGTACTTATTATACATTGAGGATATGTTGTATTGATACAATACTTTTTATATATTTGGTTGTTTTATGGTCATTTTTACGGATAATTTACACTTTTTTTACCATTCACCAAATTACTCTGGATGGATTATGATTATTTTTATTGATTTGGGTAAGTATTAACATCTCATATGTTAATTTTTCAATATAAATGTTTAGGTTGACTATATTCAACCGATTTAATATGATTAATTCATTGAATATATTATGTTATGGGTGAGGATATGAATTACATATCCCCTTGATTAATTAGTAGGTCTCATGAGACAAATTAGCTTGAAAAATTAAATGAGGTTTTACCCATAGTTTTAAATTATCTTGTGAAAGGTATTAAAAGTTTGTTTATGATGTTTAGGATTATGAATTCCCTCATTATAATATCAATTGTTCATGACCATGTCATTATTCAATTATTTATAATATCCTTGTATAGGTTTTAAGATCATGTGATTATTTATATGGATTTATTTGATCATCATTTATTCCAACCATAGTATTCTAATTTTATTATTTAAATAGATTTTATTTCCATTATTTAACTTTTTATATTATTTATGCCTATTTATTCATGAGTTTTTCTATTGTACACATACTATTAACACTTCTTTCCATCACAGAGTCTAATGAATGAAAAGATAAATACCATAAACAAAAACCGATTCATCCTTTTGAAGAAACATCAAAAATCGACAAAGGCATGAACAAGGATTGCTTTGAGCATGGGCCGCGCAAGTTCCATGATGGTCACATAGGTATACCTGCGCGCCACATTTTGGGCATGCAGGTGACTTGCGCACCCTATTTGATTTTCGCCTAGGGTCTTCAATAGCCAATAATTACCCCTTGTGGGCCCCCCATTTCAATGACGAAAAATCCAAAAACTCAGATTTCAGATCTCGGTGCCCTAGTCTCTTCTTGAAGTCTTCCGAACACTTATAAGGTAATTTCTTACCTAGAATGGAAGATATAAAGAGGAAGAACAAGGCCTAAGTGTTGAAATTCATCAACACATGCGCGCCTAAGTGTCTAACCCTTAAGGGAAATGGTCACACCTGTGCGCCTCCTTATCCCTTCAACAGAACCGGTGCGCCACCCTTTTGGAAGCCCTTAGGGATAATACTAAAGGCTTTAGTCGAGCCTCACTCAATTATTACCCTATGGGTTGACCAGTGCGCATGTACCCAAGTGTCCTGCAGGTATACTTGTGCGACCAGGACCTGCACGCCCCCCATAGGACATGCGTACCCCCTACAGGACCTCTGTGCCTACCTTCTTTTGGGTGCCCCTCCTGCATATTCAACTTATTTCTTCAAATCCACCTATCCTCTTCATGATTTAGCCTTTAAAACCCTCTTCAAAGTCATTTATGTCATGGTTCCTTTGTTGGATTCCTTATCTGAAATGGATTCTGTGGAATATCTCTCAAATCCTAGTGATTTACATATCTTTATGTCACTAGGGTTAGAGATTTTATTCATTCAGCCTCATTCTTTAAAATGAGAAGATCTTTACTTGGGAATCCTCCTTAGGAGTAAGTCCCAATAGTCCTCTAACCTGGGACTCCTTTTATGGAATTAAGCCCCAGTCGAAGTTCCCTAATTTAGGCATCCTCTTTAGGAGTAAGTCGCAATAGTCCCTTAACCTGGGCCTCCTTTTTAGGAGTAAGCCCCATTCCAAGTTCCCTAATTTGGGCATCCTCCTTAGGAGTAAGCCTCAAGTTCTAAAATATAGGCATCCTCTTTAGGAGTAATCCCCAAATTTCAAATTCCCTTAACCTGGGCCTCCTTCTCAAGAGTAAGCCCCAGTTATAATTTCTCTTAACCAGTCTTAATTTCTTTTGATTTGGGCATCCTCCTTAGGAGTAAGCCCTAAGTCCCCTCCTAATTTTGGCATCTTCCTCATGAGTAAGCCCCAAGTTTGAGTATCCAAATCTCCATAAAAGCACATATACCATTATGGACACTATTCCCGAACTTATTCTCTGAAATAAGTCCCGATATTTATCTATTTGGAAAATCATACATACGTAAGCCCCATATCATTCCTTGTGACCACATCTTTTGTGGAACTAATTGTCAGGTTATAATGATACCTCTTGTCTCTCACACCGAGAATGACTCACGTGATATTAGAGTGTAAAATTAATTAGTACATCTCTCTTTGAGCCATTAATTATGCATAAACCTCATACTTCTATTCCCGAACTACGTGGGTTGTGATTCCTTTTTTCTAAAGAAGGATATGTAGGTAGCCCATCCACGGGTACGATCCCAAATCTGAAATAATCCATGTCCTTCTGAATGACAGTAAACTTCAAGTGCCACGTTGAGTGGATTTAAAACCAATATGGTTATCATAATGACCAAGAGATCTCTATACAATGTACTAAAGGATACCATTGACTAAGGATCTATAACATACATAGATGATTATCTATCGATGAAGAACCTCAAATAAATATAAAAGATTCTCTAAATATTATACATATTAATCATTGATTGTCAGATCTAAAGGAAAGCTCATTTTCATACTTGGTAATGTAATAAGGATTCACGAACATAACTTAAATATATAAAGAGAGTCCTAGAGTAGACAATAATTCCCCCCAAAAAGGTGTCATGAGTCTGACCTCCCATCCTCTCAACCAATGGAAATTCTTAAGACTCATCAGTCCACAACTTATGAGCACCTACCTTGGGAATGTAGGTCCAAATGGATATAGAATCATTGGGTGTTTCCAGTTCTACGAATAAACCTATTAGAAACTTATTGGAATGTTTTAACCTTAAACAGACAAGGTCATCCCCATTTCCAGAGGAAACAAAAAATTGTCAACCCGACATGAATCCTTAACCAAGTTAAAATTATGTCTAACTTATTTGTTAGGCCCCTATTTAAACTCAATGAGAGGGCCAAAAGAACAATCAATAACATATGTGCTCATCCAAAAGATGTAGTGGACGAACTTATCTTGATTATGTTTATTATATCAAACAGGCACTCTTTTCCAAGATCTTTTGCATTAAAGAAATTGCTTCTCTTATGTTCACACTTTTGAATGCCTCTGCTGTGAATAAATCTACTAATACTTCTGTTGGATCATCATCCGCTCTGAGGATTACATCACCTACTCAGTGTCTTCAACACTGGGTATTAAATACACTGGTTAAGGAATACCGTCAACACGGTACCATTCCAACTATGGAGGCTGCTCGACAAGCCCTCCAAGTCAATAATTTACCCCGGTTGTCCAGACAGCAACAACCAGCGATCAAGAAGTAGCTGGTGCCAACCACTGTTTCCAACTATTTTGGGTCGTTATCCCTAGAACACAATCACCAGTCCCTCCCATATTCCGGGGAGGTGAATGAGAAGATCACTCAAGGCCTTAATTCAAGTAGACAGTAGTCGTTCCCAAGGGATCCCATCAATAATCGCCACCAGACTCGTGTATAAGTGAGCCCTCAACATGATGAGGGTATCACCCTCATGGGTTTGGCTCAGGTTCCTCAGACCCGAGTCCGCAAGATGAACCGCCAGAGGCGAAATCTGGTCAACAGGGAGCAGGTTTTTACTTCTTCCCCTTCCGGAGAAGTACATCAAAACAACATGATGGCAAATAACGAGCGGGCATACACACCCTTCTGTCCTGATGTTACTGCCCAGCAGACTTGTCTAGCAGTAATACACCAATACCGCAAGGCAATTCCGGTGGGTTATTATAGGCAAGAATATACACTATTTTATAACACATCAGCTATTCAGCAGTCTCGTCTGACTTCAATCAAAGAAGTTCACCAATCTGATATGGTGGCAACTGATAAGCAGGAACATATACTTGTTTACAATAAACAATTCTGTCAGCAGTCTCATCTTCTAGTATTGAAAGAAAATCGTCAACTATACTTCATGAGGAATACACAACAGACATATACACCTACCAATGTTAATCAAGCCTACCAAAAGTCTCGTTTGTTATCATTCGGAGAAGTCATTCGGAAAGATCTGATGACAAATTTGGAGCAGACTCAACTCTCTGCCCCCACACATGAGTACTGTCAAAATTCAATAGCAGGAAAAGGAGGACAGGAGCATGAACACACTCCTACTCCAAGAATAGAATGGACATATATTCTCGTTCTGGTAGATGAAGTCACCAGACACATTATAACAATGGTGAAGGAGAAGAAGCAAATCCCTGCTCATATTCTGGATGCCTCCCAAGATATTATAATAGCTTTAGCAGCATCACAGGGAAAGAAATGTAAATTTATCCCTACTAGTGGAGTGACACATCAACAGTTCACTCAGGAACAGACACACACCTCTGTTCCAGTCCAAGATGGTTGTGGGGCATACTCTGCCATGTCATACGGACAACCAAGTCAGGCACATACACCTGATTTGAGTGGAGATAATCAGCCTAACCTGACTATTTCTCTTGAGCAGGCACATACACCTGCCCAAAAAAACCACTTTTGTCAACAAGTGGTTCCTAAAGTGAGTAAGAAGGCATCTATGAAAAAGACCCATCCAACACAGTCATTAAATCGAGATCCAATCTGTAACAAGGCCTTACTTGATGTTGAAGTTCTTGATTCACTCAGACAATTATCTGGTGCAACTCAAGATTCTACTCTCTCAGTTCCCAATAGTGGGAACATTAATCCTGAAGGTCTTCATCAGACCCTTCCTCATGAAGTCTTGCTTCATGACAGTTTGGTCGATCTCTAAGTATCATCTTCAGATGAGATCCACGATAACCCTTTGTGTGGCCAGAAGACTAAGGAGAAATAGGTTTCATCTTTTGTTGTAGCCCACCATGGTGGTCCTCCCCATAATGATGAATTTAGCTGTGAAAGTCCTCTCTACAGTAGTAATTCGCATTGCCTAAAAAATTCTTCAAAGGGAAATGTAGTGGCGAGAAATCACTCTTATATTGAGGCACTCGCAAATTTGAAACCAGTCATGTCTGATGCTTTATCATTAGCAGTTGAAATACTTTCTCAATCAGAAGATCTCCCGGGGTGTAGGTCATTCTCTGAACCACCCCTGGTACATTCATCTTCTAGTTTGATAAGTGAATTCTCTACCAATTTTGTTGAATCTGATGAATCAACAAGGAAGCACCAGCACTAGTCTAATCAGGTAGAAGAATCTTCATTGAATGATAAAGAGGAAGTGCTGAATATTAGAAAACAACTGGAAAAAGGTGATGTGCCAGTCATGTTTTGGCCTTTGGCTGACTCTCAGTAGACATTCCAGAGATGTTGACAGAAGATTGTATTCAAGATATTCGTCTAAACATGTGGAAAACTCTTTGTCAATTGAAAAAGAAAATATTATCTTATGATGAATATGAAAATAATGTCAAGATAATAGAAGGGTTACAATACCAAATTGACTTGGAATCTCTCTCAATTTCTCGATATCTAAAGGCTGAAAAGCAGCAGAGAGCCCTTCAGCGTTCATGCCTTGGCACACTAAGAATATTGTCCAGTTAATTTCCAATTCCCCATCTGGTATTCATATCAGGGGATGGGGTGTTCATGGAGAACTACATTTCACTGTACTCTCCAGCAAACAAAGCCCGACAAAAATAGTCTCTTGCAATGTTATTTCCCATGGCCGGCCACAGCCAATTGGCTTTGTTTGTAATCAAAGGCTCACTCAAGAATAGGCCTCAACTAGTTCTTCTAAAAATAAGACATACAGAGAACAAGTTGTTGAATTACTCTTACATCAGGCAAATAAGAATATTGAAGAGGATTCTCATTTAGAGCGTTCACATCATCAAGTGACAGAAGTGTCAGAAATCATCCAGCATTCATTTGAACCAGGTGATTTGAGTGGATGTAGGTTGATGCATCCAGCCAATTTCCAGACTAAAGTATGAAAGATCAAGAGAGCTTTTAATAAAGTCTCGGATATAGCAACTCAAGAGCCACCCCATATTTCCAGTCTGGGGACTCTTTTAACCCAACCCTTAGAATCAACAAATAGGATTTGAGGAGTTGAGCAGGAACCGCCCCAGTCCAAAGGACTGGGGACTTTTTCAAATCCTCAATCTCTTCCTCAGAGAAAGTTAGTCTTCTTTCGATTAGGGAAGAATCCATAAGGGGAACGAAAGGCCGAATTATCAGGATATTCCCTCCACATTACGGTTCATCAAGAAGTTCCTGAGGGCTCAAATCAACAAAAGTAAATGTCTTATCAAGGACACGGAAGAAGAAAATATCGCAGAAATGCAGATAAAATGGATGAAATGCGTTATGCATCAATAAATATCATCAATGTCGTTGTTGATGATCCTACAGAACGTGACGCTCACTAAGAGGGATCAGATGAGGAAGTTCATGCCCAAGAGGTTGTGCACAAGGAAGCTAATGAAGAAGGTGTGTGTACACAAAATCAAAGGATTAATCATAATCTAGGTATTCCTTCAAATAATCAACTTCCCCATCTCCAAAAGGCATCCAACAAGGGGAAAGGAACAAATCAGGATAAATTCCACCCTTCCTCTGGAGAAATCCAATAAATCTCACTAGAGAAATGATTTACACAACAGGAGGAAGAAATAAAGGAATTAAGGAGGTTGAATGCAGAACTACTTCAAGGTAGTCTCCCTCCTAGGCGTGCTGGAGTCAGTCAGCCAATGGAATTTGTTGCAACTACTGAGATGGATCCAGAGTATCCTCCTTTACCATTACACCTTCATAGGTCTAGTCCTGTGGTTCATGCACAACAACAACCAGTGGTGCTACCATCAGTTGCAATACCAGCCACTACACCAGTCCAAGCTCCATTTATTGCACCTGCTCAGGTCCAAGCTCAATCGGATGTTTCTCAAAAGTTAATAACTAACATTGAGTCATTAAGATCTTGGTTGGAAGATATAGAGGAAAATCTTGCATAAATTCCACTAGAAAATAGATCTTACCCTGAATGGGGTGATGAAATTCCTCCTCCATCAAATTTTTCAAGTACCACATTCCCAATATTTAATGGTTTGGGAGACCCAGAGAAACAATTAACACATTTTGTTTCTTTTTGTGATCCTATGATGGGAAACCCTCAGCAACAAGAAGTAGTTAATCTCAGGTGTTTTGTACATTCATTACAAGGGCCTTCTTTTGTCTGGTATACAAGCTTGCAATCCCGGTCAAATACTGGGTGGGAGGATCTCTGTCAATGATTCCTTCATCAATTCAGCTCAAATTTTCCAAAGAAAACAGTTTTTGATCTTACAAATTGTAAGAAAATGGAGAATGAAAGGGTTTCAGATTTCATTCCTCGCTGGTAAGGATTAACATTTTCCCTGAGCTTAGAAATCTCTCAAGAAGATTTGTTGTCAATCTGTGTGGCAAATCTGTGTGATGAATTACGCACACCATTGATCCCCGTGAAATACACAGGAGGGTTTAGAGACCTTACTTCGATCGCTCAGCAGATTGAAGACTCTCTTATTAAGACTAAGGATAAAACTTGTGTAATTACATTAGCTCCAGGAAGGAGAATGTGTAAAGAAGAGACTGCTACAGTTACGCTTAAACAAGCACATGTACCTGCTTCTACATAAAATCCTTCATCTTATCGAAGGACTCCACCTCTTGATCATCAACAACAGAGGTTGTTTCATAAAGATGATCAAAGTGATCAAAGACGAAAACAATTTTAGTATCTAAAGAGAAATGTTTATTCTTTCCGAAATGAACAAGTTCCTGGTTACTTCATTTCGGATCTAGAAAATAATTTGGTTCAATTTTAAAGGCCCAAAATGACGAACAAGGAAGGATATGAAGACTGTCCCAACTATTTCCCATTTCATAAGATGTTTGGGCATCCCATTTAGGATTGTTTTGTCTTCAAAGACCTCCTCAAAAAGATGGTGGACTCGAGAAAGGTAAAACTGAAAGGTTCTTCAGCTCAAGTAGCATGTGTTACTGCTATAAATCCAGAGGAATAAAGCGAGTGGCAAGAAGTCAAAATCAAAAATGCACATAAATATGATGATTGGATGGTCGGGAAAACGATCAACCAAACTCATGCCATTTTTCGAATTCAATTTTAGAAACCAATTGTGTCTTATACTATGAATTCCATAGCAAAACCCTCTTCATCAGAGGGAAAATCCTAGAAGAAACGGCATAATTAAAAGAAAGAGGAACAATCAGAAAAAGATGATATCGTGTTAAAGACCAAGTTGTCTTTGACTCTAGAAGAATTTATTCCATCTACTTCAATGCCACGGGCACCGCCCCACCAAACGACATAGCCTAAACTTGCTAAACAGGCAGGGTCTTCATCAGATGAAGAGTTGATCTTTGGTTATGTTAACTTGATTCACTTAACATATCTGTATGCCAGTCACTATTTTGATTTTAATGAACCTAAGTTCCTTGTATCAAACAGAGGAATTAGAGGGAGTTCCAGAGGTCTGGGATACAGAGGAAGATGTGGATATCCCAGAATCCACTATTCCAATCCTACCCCTGCTAAAACTGTATATGCAGCAGAAACTCATGGCAGAGCCCTTCAGTGGGCTCAACAAGAACAAGAAAAGTTTTCCACCAATAGTAGATTCAGTCCTGGCACGATTATTCTGGAGGATCAGTTAGAGGTTCCACCTTCTTCCTCTCAGCATGTAAATAGACCTATTCGGTCTAATATTCCAAATCCAGGATTATTTCCAACTCCTACCCCGATACAAGATGCATCTACTTCCAAAGCATTAAATTCTAATGCACCTATGAAACCACATGTTCCTTTTGGGAAACACAAAGCTTTGTATCAAAAATATGATGCCTTTAATCATTTAGCCCAATTACCTGCCAAGTTTTCAATTTTGGATGCCTTGAATCTATCAATGGATCTCCGGGAGGCACTCATTGAGGCTTTGTCAAGTCCTCAGGAATTCAAAACTAAAATTGTTGTGGATGAATTCTACCATGTTGTGAATGGTCCTGCAGAATGCCATGTAGTGATATCTTTCATAGATAAAGATGAAGATGATGTTGTGCATGGACATATTAGACCTTTGTATTTATCTGGCAAGGTCAATGTTTTAGACATCTGAAGATCTTTCATTGATAATGGTTCAGGAGTCAACCATATCCCCATTCGTACACTTCGTTGATTAGGCCTCATAGAATCTGATTTATCTCATTCTACTATGATGTTACAAGGATATGATAAAAATGAACAAGAACCATTGGGAAATAATACACTCAGAACTCAGTTTGGATACCTTGTATCCAATTCATATTTCATGGTTGTTGATCATGATACAACCTTCAACATTTTTCTTGGAAGACCTTGTCTACATCAACATGTGGCTATCCCTTCATCATACCATCAATGCCTCAAATATTGTTTCAATTGTCAAATTGAAACATTATATGGTGATAAGACCCCATTCAAAACATGTGAATCTCAATACATTGAGGTGGAATATTATCACATGGAGGGTAAGGAAAAATCCACAACAAGGGAGGTTACCAAAGTTAATGATCCATTTGGTTTGGAAAAGATTCTAGTAAACCCATTCACACATGTGGGTACAGATTATGTGTTGCCTATCAGTCAAATTGACAGGATAGACCCAAATCCAAGTACTCTTATGGAAACTTCCATAATGTAAATTATGGAAATCAAGCTAGACAGCATGGGAGAAAGTGGTGATTCACCAATCAATGATGAAAACTCAAATGGAGATGTCTTCATTTCATCTGCTGAAATCCAGCAAGTCTATACTTCTCCAACCAAGCCAGAAGAAGTTATAGCAATGTTAGAGTTGAACGATAATGTCGATTCTCAATATATCATATCCTCTTTATTACCTAAGGAAGACCCTGCATCATCAATAGGGTCAGAAATGGATGCCTCTTCTTCAAGATGTTAAAATTTTAACATCTGTCAAGATCATGTAAATTCTGCTTCATCATCTACTATGCAAGTAGAAACAGAAGAAGTAACACATGTTGAAGAAGAAGAGGAAGATCGTAGGGAGGATCCTCCAGCATTTGAATAGGGTATCTCCACCACTATGGATGAACTCAGAGAAATAAATCTGGGTAAAAAAGAATATCCACGCCCTTCTTTAATTAGTGTGTCCATGACTCTTGAAGAGCAAGAAATGTATATTTAATTTTTGAAGCAAAATTGAGATATATTTGCTTGAAATTATACAGAAATTCTAGGGCTTGACCCTGATGTTGCTACTCATTGTTTGGGTTCACCAGAAGAACATTGAGGATTAAAACAAGCTGCAAGAAGAACACACCCAACTTATGCTTCCAAAATTGAAGCTGAAGTGGATAAGCTTATCAAAACTAACTTTGTTAGAGAAGTTCAATATCCCAAATGGTTGGCTAATATTGTCCCTATGAAAAATAAGAATGGAAAAATTAGAGTTTTCATTGATTTTAGAGATCTTAATCGGCATTGTCTGAAGGATGATTTTCCAGTTCCGATTACAGAACTCTTAATTGATGCAACAGCCCAATATGAAGCTATTTTCTTCATGGATGGATATTCTGGATATAATCAAATCCAAATGGCTTCATAAGATGAAGAAACTAGAGCTTTCAGATCCCCTTAGGGTGTGTTTTTCTATAAGGCAATGCCCTTTGGCCTAAAGAATGCAGGCGCAAAATATCAGTTTTCCATGCATCGTATCTTCAAACCCTTTTTAGGGAAGATTGTTGAATGTTATGTGGAATATTTTGTGGTTAAATCCAAAAAACGTTCTAATCACTTTGCTGATTTGGAAGTCATATTCCACAAACGTCAGCAACATAAATTGAAGATGAACCCCTTAAAATGTTCTTTTCGGGTAACCTCAGGAAAATTTCTCGGCATTATTGTATGCCATCATGGTATCGAAGTCGATCCTAAGAAGAAACATTCAACCCTTGGTATGTCACCTACTTGGAATATGAAATAATTTAGAGGACTTCAAGGACACTTGGCCTATATTCGGTGTTTCATCGCCAATTTGGCAGGAAAAAGTTTACCCTTCACCAAATTGATGAAGATGGGAGTTACTTAACAGTGGACTAAATAATGTCAAGAATCATTCAATATTCTCAAGAACTATCTCTTGAGTACACCGGTATTTATGCCAACTATTGAAGGAAGGACACTTATTCTTTATGTGATAGCTTTAGAGCAATCATTGGGTTCCTTCCTTGCCCAAAAGAATGATACTATGAATGAAAAAAACCATTACTATCTCAGTAGGACTATTCTTGAAGCAGAAACCTGATATTCAAGTATTTAAAAGTTCTTCCTAGTGTTAATATTTGTAGTTCAAAAGTTGAGACACTACCTGCAACATCATGAGGACCATTTGGTATCTCGCAATAACATGCTCAAATTTATCTTTAGTCATCTAATGCTTACAGGACGTCTGGCAAGGTGGGCAGTTATTTTGCAGCAATTTGATATTCTATATGTGTCTTAAAAGGAAATAAAGGGCCAATCTCTGGATGATTTCATTAATGAACACCCTTTAGTAGAAGATACATCTTCAGATATTGACCTTCCTGATGATGAATTATTCTCTATTCAAGATAGTCTTAAAACATGGGAAATTTACTTTGATGGTGCTTCTAGAAGTCCAATAGGGAAGAAAACGGAAGATCCTAAATTCAAAAAATTTGGTTTAGGAATTGTGCTCATTTCTCTAGAAAAGGCAGTGCTACCCTATTCCTTCTCATTTTTGGGAGGCGGGACAAATAATGAAGCAGAATACCAAGGTCTCATAAAAGGATTGGAGTTAATGCTTCAGGCACAAGTGAATCACTTAATGGTGAAAGGTGATTCAGACCTAATAATCAATCAAAAGGGTATTATGACATAAGAAAAGAATATTTAATCCATTTATATGATTGCGTTAGAGAGTTAATGGCGGAGTTTCCTTCAGAACCGACATTTTCTCATGTTCTGTGATCACAAAATACCCAAGATGATGCACTATCTAATATAGATACAACTCTGGAAGATCCAAATCGGGACTAGGCAATCATAAGTATTTCCCACCGTCGTACAATTTCACCTTATGTTCAAACCAGAAGAGAGGAAATCAATGAAATTATTCCCATTTATGAACCATAAGGTCATACTATAGGATGGATGACACCTATCATGGAATACCTTCAAAATGGAATACTTCCACCTGATAGAGCTGGGAAAGAACAAATCTGGTGACGTGTGGTCAATTTCACTCTTTATGATAGACCATTTCACCTAGAAAAAATTCTATACAAAAGTGGTTTTGATGGAATTATCTTCAGATGAATTGATGGTGAAGAGATAATGGCTGCCATTAAAAAAGTGAATGCAGGAGTTTGTGGTGCACATCAGTCCAGACATAGACTATCTGAACAAATTCGAAGGCTTGGATAATTTTGGCCATCAATGATACAATATTGTGTTGATTTTACTAAGAAGTGTCATTCTTTCCAAGTACATTCCTATTTCATTCATCAACCCCCAGAGTTTCTTCATATAGCTAAATACTCATGGACATTTACCACATGGGGAATGAATGTAGTATGCCCTTATCCTTCAGCTATAGCCAAGCAGTTTAAGTATATTCTTACTGCTACTGACTTCTTTTCCAAATGGACATAGGCAATAACTCTCAATGAAGTTAGTTATAAAAGCATTTTTAGCTTCACCAAGTATAACATCATTACCAGATTTGGTGTCCCTTATACCATATTTATGGACAATGGCACCAACTTATTTTCATCCGAGGTAAGGAAGTTGTATCAAGAATACAACATCAAATCCAATCATTCCTCTAGGTATCATTCAGCGACCAATTTCCAAATATAAGCCTTCAACAATAATCTTTCAAACATACTGCAAAAGATGGTGGATAAAGATAAAAATTCATGGCCTGATAAACTTTTGCATGCTTTATGGGCTTATCGGACCACCACCCACACTGAAATGAGGTCAACTCTATATTCATTGGTATATGTAACAGAAGCAGTCTTTCCCATTGAGGTTCAATTACCCTCACTAAGGGTATCCAATTGTGATCAATCATCTAAATATGAACAATCTCAAAAGATATTGGATGAATTGGAATGATTAGACGAGAAAAGATTGTGCACCTTGCACCACTTGGAAGTCTATCATAATCAAATAGCACGATCTTTCAACAAAAAAGATCTCCTTTTTTCATTCATTCTGGGAGAATTGTTATTGGTTCTCAGAACTCCAATGATACCAGGAAATAATCCTCCAAAACTTGAGCTAAAGTGGGAAGGACCTTACTTAATACATAAGGTCTACTCCAATGGAGCTTATTCTTTAATCTAAATGGATGGAGAACTCATCATGACTCCAACCAATGCCAGATTTCTAAAGAAGTATTTTTTATAACACAAATACATCACTTTGATCCATGCATATGACCTTAAACTATTCACACCATCGTCCAACAAGATGTTAAACTATATTTTCCATTCTCCGGTCCATGCATATGACCTTAAACTATTCGCACAGTCGTCCAACATGATGTTAAAATGTGCCATCATCCAACATGATGTTAAACTATATTGTCCCTCATATGTCCTAGCTACATGACGCTAAACTATATAGCACCCTTACATCCAACATGATGTTAAACTATGAAAAAGTCCCTAATATGTCCAACATGATGTTAAACTGTGTCCCCATTGTCCTCACTACAAGATGTTAAACTGCATAGTCCCCCCTAAGTCCTTACTGTATGACATTAAACTGCACAATCCCTCAATCGTCCAACATGACATTAAACTGTAAATCGTTAAGGTTGTTGCTACCTGTTGTTTCTCACACCGAGTATGACTCACGTGATCTTAGAGTAAACTTCAACCAAAAAACCCTCTTTGGGCCTCTAATCACGTGTAAGTCCCAACACCATCTTCGGGTTGTCCTCAAGTACAACTTGATTACCAATTCAACCTTTAATTGAACTACGTGGACTTTGATCCTTGCCTTCTAGGCTGGGTACGTAGGCAACCTCTGGAGGTTCAAGCTCAAAATCAATCTCTTCACATCAGTTCACCTTTGTCTCACATGATGTTGATTCGTGAAACCGCCCCCTGAACCAATATTTTTTACATTGGTTCACCATCGTCCTTGCTATATGACATTAAATTGTTCGCACTTTTGTATTGCACGACAACAAACTACAACATTCTTTGTAACTCCCTAACCCTAGTTACCCAGAGTTGGTGCATTATTACATAACATTGGCATGATCATAAGGAAATCATGTCTCAAAAGACTGATCAGTTTAGTATTATTGGAAAAAAGATTCATACATAAGTTCAACATTACAACTTCAAAAGAAATACAACACAAATATATTTCATTAGAAACATCCAAGCCTCCTAGATTATGCCTACTAGTCACTCATAACTAACTTCTTCATATCCTGGGAAAATTATACATAAGAAAGGCTTGAGCTCAAACGCTCAATAAGAGTAAGTAATATAGTGGAAAATGACATAAATATTAAGCATGGTAAATAATTGAAACTGCGTGACTTTACCAACAATAAACATAAATAATTTTATGGAAAGAATATGAGATGAGTAAATAATGCCATAATAAAACATAATCATGGGTATTCTACTAGTCGAATGATCATGTGGACCGCCAATATTATTTCCATATTGAGGGAATTTATAATGTTGGACATTCTGAATCATTTTGACAAGGCATCGGCCAAAACGTCTAAAAATGATCAAGGCCTCGGCCAAAACCATAAATCAAATTGGGAAAGGGCCTCGACCAATTTCACATCTAGTTGTCTCATGAGACCTACCGATGCATTGAGGAGCAATAGCGGGCTCCACCCATCACTTACTAAGTCCAATACATTCCTCATATGAAAAGGTTTAAAAATATCATAAACATTAGTATTAAAACTAGCATACGAAATGTCAATACTTTAACCATAAATCATGAATGGTATAAAAATAGAACATCCACAGTCAGACTTATCAAAAAACCTTCAATACAATATGGAATTTTTGTATCATAATAATTCAACTCCAAATAAACTTAAAATCCATCAAAGGATATTGACATCGATGAAATCAAAACTCTTTTTAGAGAAATATCTCTTTCTATTTTGAATTCATTTAAGAGTCACATAATTATAAAGTAAAACATTTACTTTGAAAATATTCTTATAAGCTTGTAAGGGAAGCAACGATGAGTTTATAATGGTAGAAAATAGCCGCACCCACCGTATAAGTTAAAAAGAGACATTTTTACCTTAATTTTGTCGAAAAGGTTAAAAAGGACCTTGTTTGGAAAACGACAGAAATATTCCTTTATAAACATCTTATAAATAGTCAAACAAGGGTATAAATGACTTTAACCCATATTCTGTAAAATAGTAAGAATGATTTGAAATTCATTTTTAAGAAATATGGATGTTGATGACAAAGAAGTCCCAGTAGATAATTACATATAAACAACCTTGGATAATGAAGAGATTGTGAAATAAACTCTTACCTTGTAATTTTCCTTGGTTGAGGGTAGGTTAAAATCCTATATAATGTTGAAATAATTGTTATTAAATTAAACAAGAATCATATAAATTAATATGATATCATATATGATCTTTTAACATTGATTTGTGAATAGTATCTTAGTATTATCGCTATTTCGGGTGTTAACTTACTCATTTTATTTTATATGTTTTGTTACATAAGTCATGTTTGTTATGGATAGGTTGTGTCTTATTCAGATCCATAATTATATCAAGTCCTTAAACATTATTTTTAACCATCAAATGAAAATTATTCTTGAATGGATACGATGGGGAGTGAATCTCATCGCGTTCGTGGAGACGGTAGTCCGTACGTACGCACGAGCGACAATATCATTCTTTTGATATTAAAATAATATATAATTGGATGGTATATCATATATACAGAATCATTATCATGTTATATTTATTATTTACATGAATTACACATCATTATTATACTCATCTAAATAATAATGTATTGAATAACAATTACACCATGACGTGGAGACGATAGGTCGTACGTACGCACGTATGGTGACATGTCATTCAAAGGGTGGATAGAATAATGAATATGGTTGTACCATATTTATAATAATACCACAGTATATATAATATACTGTAGTTATTATTTTAGAATGGAAATAATAAATAAAGAAGAATTTGAAGAAGAAAGGAACTTGAAATAGGGTGGTGAAATCATTACCTCTTCTTCGGGTTCTTCATTTTGATTGGATCAAAAGGACTCCTTAGGTTGGCTTTCTGACTAAATTAAGGCCTCTATGATTAATGAAGGATAGTGTATAGGGTATTTTGGAAGAGTTTGGCCGAACCAAATGGATTTGAAGGTGTGAAGAATTGGTTATAAGTGGTTTCCTTTTATAAGGTGGAGGAGGGGCTCTTTAGGAAAAACTTAAAGTATTATTTTATAATAAATTCCAATTCAGTTTATAATGACTCAAAATTGGATTATTCAAAGTATAAGGTTGGTATGGGTCTAAATTCTTTCAACTAATAAATTTTAGACAGTTTTCGGTTATTATATTAACCTGATCTTTTAGTTTTAACTCTTAGTTAATCAGTTTGACATTTACCATGTCACTTTTTATTTTTATATTATATAGTTAATAAACTTAATATATACATCAAAGATACCCCCAAGTGGTTCATTAATGAAACACTGATCATTATATAAGTCTTTTTGTCTAACCTTATATTTTTAGGAATAAAATATCAATTAATAATATAATATTTGTTTTAAGAACTCTTTTAAGTCAATTTTGACACTATTTGATAATTGATTTTTTCTAAAGTCTTAATAAAATTATTAATTCGAACCAAATTAATTTAAGTAATACTAACATGTCATATTAATTAATAAAATTAGTGTATGGCATCAAAACTTTCAAATTATATATATTTTAATATTTACAATACCAATTATTTGATTCTTTCATTAATAAGGAAAATACTGCATAATTATTGTGTCATTAATAAATTTAATTATTCAATGTATAAAAATTATAAATAAAATAATATTATGTAATAAATAGTTTCATCTTTCTAATGAATATTTATAGTTGAAAATATAATATATATAACTCTGTAAAAATTGTTTTTTTAAAAGATATATTCTTTGTCATTTTTGTATTTACTTTAACTTAATTAATATAAAGTGTCATTATCAATTACAAGTGGATCCATGGGGTCCCAAAATCGACCCAAAGATGCCCATGGTCATAAATGTATCATCAAATAGGATTAGGACACGTTTTAGCATAAATTAATATTATTATAATATTATTTGTTTACCCTTATTTACTAGATTTATCCTTTAACCATGGTAAATAAAATATTTACCGAAATAATTATTCAAAATGTTTAAAAATAAAAGTTACCTATTTACACAATTTGGACCTCCGGATTCCAAATATGGAATCCATATTTCTAAATTCAAAACATAGAAGTGGAAGAAATTAATTTAAAATTAATTCCCGTTGTTAAAACAAAAAGCGTGTTTTTAAGAGATAATAACTATCAAAAGATTGACAGTTGTTTATGTCTGGTTTAAATGTGACCAACATTGTATTAAATGGTAAAAATATATTCTAAATATACTTTAAAACCACTCAAATTCATAATTTATCACTATTAATTATTTCGATTAAAAATTTTGTTTTTAATTAAAATTTAGTAATTTTCACTATTCATCAAAATATAAAAGTTATCTGAAAAGTTCCAAAATTTTAACCTAGGATAATTTCAATATTCATAATCCAAAAATGAATTCCATTTTGAGAGAAAAATTTTATAAAATTTCAAAAAGTGGGTATTACTATTCATAACGGCTAGTTTGATTGGTTGTGGTGTGTGTTAGAACTCGAAGTTGCGTACAACACACGCTACTATATTATTCAAAGGGAAGTGTAATGTGGAAGATTGGGTTGTTACATTCTCCCCTCCATCAAGAAATTTTGTCCTCAAAATTTCTAGAATACTACTGCGTGAAAAGACTTGGGTGGTTTTTCATCATGAGTTCCTCGGGTTCTCACGTTGCCTCTTCCATCTTATGGTTTCTCCATAGAACTTTTACCAGACGAGTCATCCGGTTTCTCAACACTTGTTCTCTCGTATCAAGAATATTGACAGGATCTTCACAATAAGACAGATCGGGCTCCAGTTCTAATTCCTCATAGATGAGTACATGCATTGGGTTAGGCATGTATTTTCTCAATAGTGATACGTGGAACACATCGTGAACTTTGGAGAGACTTGGTGGAATTTCCAGTCGGTAAGCTACAACCCCAATTCGTTCTAGAATTTAAAATGGTCCGATGTACCTAGGACTCAATTTACCCTTCTTACTGAAATGTATAACTCCCTTCCATGGAGATACCTTCAAGAAAACATGATCTCCTACCTAAAATTCCAAATCCTTCCTTCGGTTATCGATATAGCTCTTCTGCCTACTTTGAGCTGCTTTGATGTGGTTTTGGATTACCTTTACCTTTTCCATCATTTCCACCACCAGTTCTGGGCCTACGAGTTTTCTCTCATCAACATCATCCCAACAGGTTGTGGTGTGATATCTCTTTTCTTATAATTCTTCATATGGTGCCATCTGAATACTTGAATGGAAGCTATTGTTATAGAAAAATTCCACCAAAGGTAAATATTGATCCAACATACCCTGAAAGTCAAGTGATCATGATCTCAACATGTCTTCTAAGGTTTTAATAGTCCATTCTGATTGTCCATCTGTTTGAGGGTGGTAGGATGTGCTCAAATTAAGTTCAGTATCCAAGGCCTTCTGAAGACTTTTCCAGAATCTTGAAGTGAAACAGGGATCACGATCAGAAACAATCGATAGGGTTACTCTATGAAGTCTCACAAATTCATTAATTTAAAGTATTGCTAGACGTTCAAGTGGTAGATCCTCTCTTATAGAAAGAAAATTTGCTGACTTGGTATGACGATCAACAATAACCCATATTGCATCATTCCTTCTAGGAGTCTTTGGTATCCCCATGACAAAGTCCATCGTAATATTATCCCATTTCCACTCGAGTATGGGAAGAGGTTTCATGACTCCTCTAGGTTGTTGCCTTCCTAATTTCACCTATTAACAAACCATACATCGTGAAACAAAATCACAAATCTCCCTCTTCATATTGTCCCACAAAAAATGTTCCTTCAAATCTATATACATTTTGGTGCTCCCAGGGTGTATAGAGAAATTGGAGCTATGAGCATCATCTAAAAATTCCATTTTTAGATCAGGTATATCGGGAAAACAAAGTCTCTTCCCAAATTTAAAAATTCATTCTTTATACACAAAGTCTCTAAATCTCCCATCATTCACAGCTTTAATCTTCTTTTGAAACTCTTCATCACTGGTCTGAGAAATCTTAATCCTTTCTAGTAAATATGGTTTGGAAACCATTTGAAAAAGTATCGATGTTTCACCTTCTATGGAAATTCCCATATCCATCTTCATTAGATCCATGAAAATAGGATCCCTTTCAATTCTCATCATGTTCAAAATTACATGATCTTTTCTTATCAAAGCATCTGCCACCTTATTTTCCTTCCCCAGGTGGTAGTGTATCATACAATCATAATCCTTGAGTAGTTAAATCCATATCCTTTACCTCATGTTGAGTTCTTTCTGTGAGAAAATATACTTCATAATCTTGTGATCAGTATAAATCTCACATTTTTCACCATAGAGATAATGTCTATGTATCTTTAAAAAATGATTACAGTAGCTAACTCAAGATCATGAGTAGGATAGTTTTTCTCATTAATTTTCAGCTATCATGATGCATAGGCAATAATTCTATCATTCTTCATAAGGACACAACCAATTCCTTTCTTCGATGCATCACTATAAATAATGAACCCATCATTCCCCGATGGTAGAGTCAATATAGGATCATTGACTAATATTCTCTTCAGTTCTTCAAAACAGTATTCATACTCTTTTGTCCAAACAAATTTAACCCCTTTACGTGTGAGCTTCGTTAATGGGTTAGCCAATCGGGCAAAGTTCCGGACGAAATTCCGATAATAAATTGCTAAGACAATAAAACTACGTACCTTTGTTATACTCGTCGGTTTAGGACATTCATGGATTGCTCTTGTCTTAGAAGGATCCATAGATATTCCATACTTAGAGACAATATGGACAAGAAAAGAAATCTCCTGAATCCATAATTCACACTTGCTAAACTTCCCATATAATTCATGTCTTCTAAGAGTCTTCAGGATAATGCCCAAGTGATTTTCATGATCCTTGTAGCGTTTGGAGTATACAAATATAACATCAATAAATACCACCAAAAAATCATTTAGATATTCATTGAAAACTCTATTCATTAGATCCATGAATTCAGAGGTTGAATTAGTCAATCCAAAAGGCATTAATGTAAACTCGTAATGCTCGTACCTGGTTCGAAATACTGTCTTTGGAATGTCTTCCTTCTTTACACACAACTGATGGTATCCAGATCGATGGTCAATCTTTGAAAAGTATTGAGCTCCATGCAGTTGATCAAATAAATCATCAATGCGAGTTAGGGGATACTTGTTCTTTATTATTATATCATTGATTTCCCTATAGTCGATACATAACCTCATAGATCCATCTTTCCTTTTAAAAAAGGATAGGGGCTCCCCAAAGAGAAACACTAGGGTGAATAAATCCATTATTAATCAATTCCTCTAGTTTTTTCTTTAGTTCAACTAATTCCATAGTGGCCATTCTATAAGGGGTCTTCGATATAGGCCTTGAACTAAGAATTAAATCAATGGAAAACTCAATTTCTCATTCTGGAGGATGTCCAGGTAAATCTTCTGGAAACACATCAACATATTCTCTCACAATAGGTAAATCATCTATTTGAACATTACTTTCCTCACCCATAATTATTTCATTCTCTTCCTCCCTGATAATTGAATTTAGTTGAGCTACTGGGGGTGGATCTAGGTAAGAATTAGGGGGTGAAGATTCCGGTCTAAAGATAAGGTGTTCCTTATCATCATCATCAAAAATAGTAACCTCCTTATTCTTATAATAAATTTTTTCATCATGGTCCGAAAGAAAATCCATACCGAGGATTATATCAAATTCAATCATAGGTATGACGATGAGATCCGCAGATAAAGAACATTTATGTGCTCTAATGTGGACTAATTCACAAAATTTTTTTGCAATGATACTTCCCTTAGGAGTTTGGACTGACAACTCCCTTGTTAAATCAAATTACAAATATCTAATTTTCTTAGCAAACTGGGAAGATATGAAACAATGCGATGATACAGAATAAAATAAAGCATTTTCTAAACTTGATTAAACCATTAAATTACCTGCCACCACGTCTTTTGGGGATTCAACCTCAATAGTAGTTATTTCATAAGATTGGCCTTGGTCCCTAAGCCTTTTCTGAGGTATGTTTCCCTGAAGCTTAGTACATTCATTCTCATAATGTCCCATCTCCCTGCAATTGTAGCATTGAACCTTGGTAACGTCTTTCTTTCCTTTAAAATCACAAGCTAGATGGCCTTTCTGTCCACACTTGTAGCATACTCCTTTTCCTTTTAGACAGGCACCAGGGTGCTTCCTTCGGCAATTATCACAAGGTGGAAATTCAATTCTTCCCTTCTTCCATATTTCCTTATTTACTTTCCCAGAGTTTTCAGTAGATCTCTTCTTCACTTGATTTGATTTAAATTCATAAGACATAGAGAATTCTTTTTCTGTCTTGATATCACACGAGACAATATCTTCGTATGACGATAAGGATTGTGAGACCAATGCTCGACGGAGAAACGATTTTAACCCAAAAAAGAAACAATCAATATTACTTCTTGGGTTACGTATATAAACTGAAGCATACCTTGCTAACCTTGTAAAGTTAGCCTCATACTTTGCAACATTCTCATCCTCCTTTTGTCTCAGAATCAGAAATTGCCTTTCCATATCTGCTCGATGGTCACGAGGAAATTATTTTTCTAAAAACAGATCTTTGAACTCCCTCCATTCCATATTTGATACTTCATCATCTTCCATGATAACTTTTTCCCTTTCATTACTCCCCAAGGCATGGAATATTTTCTCTAAATAATTTATCCATTTCTTAGCTACTAAGGGATTTGTATTCCCATTGAATGTTGGTGGTTGTTGCCTCATGAATCGATCTAACATTGATCCTCCATGTTGTGGATTAGTGTGCTCCATACGGGTAAGGTTATTATTCATAACCTGAGTGAGTTTTCCTGGTATGTTGATTAGATGATGAGCACCAGTTGCATCACCAGCACCACTATAATAATCTTTAGGAGGAGGTAAATCCCTACATGGAGTGCATGCATTGATACGGTTTCCATTTCTTCCACTAGGCACCATTTCTAAATAATGGCATAAAGTAAATCATTTTATGAATAAAAATACATAATTCCATACTTGTAAAACACTTAACATAAATTGAAATATTTATGTATATAATCCATAATCATAAAAAAGATTTCTTTGAGGAAGTATATACTCATAAACCCTTCATAATGGTTTGTAAATAAAATGATAATTATCCTAAGCATATCCCACGGGAGTGTCGTAACCAAGAGTGCAGCATGGCCCGTTGTCGTGCACCAGTTCCCATTCGAGTCTAGATAAAAGCAGTGTTTTTGGGTTTTACCCCTAGGTACATCTGTACCAGAGCTTCTTCTACCTGCTCGTATCCAGATAGGGATTTATTTCTCAGAAAACTCACAAAATTTCTAAAATACCACAATTCTAGGAATTTCTTCTATACTAATCCTCAAAGTCCATCTTAGGTCTATGTGCTCTAATCAGAGTTTATCTAAATCTAGTTTCCAAGGTTTGTACTAAACTTCCTTTGATACCAACTGTAACCCCCTGAACCCAGTTACCCAGAGTCGGTGCATTATTACATAACATTGGCATGATCATAAGGAAATCATGTCTCAAAATACCGGTCAGTTTAGTATTATTAGAAACAAGATTCATACAGAAGTTTAACTTTACAACTTTAAAAGAAATACAACACAAATATATTTAATTAGAAACATCCAATCCTCCTAGATTATGCCTGCTGGCCACTCATAACTAACTTCTTCATATCCTGGGAAAACGAATCATAAGAAATGGGTGAGCTCCAATTCTCAGTTAGGGAAAGTAATACAGCGGAAAATGACATAAATATTAAGCATGTTAAATAATTGAACCCACACTCCATTACCAATAATAAACATGAATAATTTAATGGCAAGAATATGAGATGAGTAAATAATGCCATAATAAAACATAATCATGGGTATTCTACTAGTCGAATGACCACATGAACCATCAATATTATTTCCATAATGAGGGAATGTATAATGTTGGACATTATGAAACATTTTTTCAAGGCCTCGGCCAAGAAGTCTAAAAATGATTAAGGCCTCGTCCAAAACCATAAATCAAATTGGGAAAGGGACTCGGCCAATTCCATGTATAGTTGTCTCATGATACCTACCGATGCATCGAGGAGATATAGCGGGCTCCACCGATCACTTACTAAGTCCAATACATTTCTCATATGAAAAGGTTTAAACATATCATAAACATTTGTATTAAAACTAGCATAAGAAATGTCAATACTTTAACTATAAATCATGAATGGTATAAAAATAGAACATCCATAGTCAAACATATCACAAAACCTTCAATAGAATATGGAAGTTTTGTATCATAATAAATCAACTCCAAATAAACTTAAAATCCATCAACGGATGTTAACATAGATGAAATCAAAACTCTTTTTAGAGAAATATCTCTTTCTGTTTTGAAATCATTTAAGAGTCTCATAATTATAATGTAAAACATTTAAATTGAAAATATTCTTATAAGCTTTTAAGGGAATATTCAATGAGTTTATAATGGTAGAAAATAGCCGCACTCGCCGTATAAGTTAAAAAAAATATTCTTACCTTAATTTTGTCGAAAAGGTTAAAAGGGACCTTGTTTGGAAAACGACGGAAAGATTCTTTTATAAAAATTCAAACAAGGGTATAAATTACTTTAACCCATATTCTGTAAAATAATAAGAATGATTTGAAATACATTTTTAAGAAAATGGATGTAGATGATAAAGAGGTCCCAGTAGATAATTCGTATAAACAAACTCGGATAATGAAGAGATTGTGAAATAAACTCTTACCTTTTATTTTTCCTTCATTGAGGGTAGGTTAACCTCCTGTATAAGGGTGAAATAATTATTATTAAATTATACAAGAATCATATAAATTAATATGATATCATATATTACCTTTTAACATTGCTTTGTTAATAGTATCTTAGTATTGTCGTCATTTCAGGTGTTAACTTACTCGTTTTATTTTATATGTTTTATTACATAAGTTGTGTTTGTTATGGATTGGTTGTATATTATTCATATCTATAATGATATAAAGTCCTTAAAAATTATTTTTAACCATCAAATCAAAATTATTCTTGAATGGATACGATGAGAAATGAATCTCATCACGTTCATGGAGACGGTAGTCCGTATGTACACACGAGCGACAATATCATTCTTTGGATATTAAAATAATATATAATCGGATTTTATATAATATATACAGAATCATTATTATGTTATATTTATTATTTACATGAATTACGCATCATTATTATACCCATCCAAATAATAATGTATTGAATAACAATTACACCATGACGTGGAGACAGTAGGCCGTACGTACGCACGTATGGTGACATGTCATTCAAAGGGTGGATAGAATACTAAATATGGTTGTACCATATTTATAATAACATCAAAATATATAGAAGATATGGTATTTCTTATTTTAGAATAAAAATAACAAAGAAATAAGAATTTTAAGTAGAAAGGAACTTGAAAGAGGGTGGTGAAAACATTACCTCTTCTTCGGGTTCTTCCTTTTGATTTGATCAAAAGGGCTCCATAGGTTGTCTTTATGAAACGAATTGAGGCCTCTAATATTAATTTAGGATAGTTTAGAGGGTATTTGGGCAGAGTTTGGATAAAACAAAAGGCTTTTAAGTTGTGAAGAATTGGTTAGAAGTGGTGCCCTTTTATAACTGGGAGGAGGGGCTCTTTAGGAAAAACTTAAATTATTATTTTATAATAAATTCATATTCGGTATATATTGGCTCCAAAGTAGATTATTAAAATTCTAAGGTAGTTATGGGTTGAAACCCTTTCAACCAATAGATTTTAGACAGGTTATGGTCATTATTGTAACCTTATCTTTTAGTTTTAACTCTTAGTTAATTAGTTTGACATTTACCATGTCATTTTGTATTTTTATATTATATAGTTAATAAACATACTATATACAACCAAGAAACACCCAAGTGGTCCATTAATGATATACCTATACTGATATTTGTCCTTTGGCCGAACTATATATTTTTAGGAATATAATATCAATTAATAATATAATATTTGTTTTAAAAACTATTTTATGTAAATTTTGACACTATTTAATAATTGATTTTTGTTAAACACTTAACAACATTATTAATTCGAAAAAAAAATAATTTAAGAAATCATAAAATGTCATATTAATCAATAAAATTAGTTTATTGAATCAAAACATTCAAATTATATTTATTTTAATATTTATAATACCAATTATTTGATTCTTTCATTAATTAGGAAAATACTGCATCATTATTGTGTCACAAATAAATTTAATTATTCAATGTCTAAAAATTATAAATAGAATACTATTATGTATTAAATATTTTTATCTTTATAATGAATATTTATAGTAAAAAATATAATATATATAACCCTATGTAAAAAAAAATTTCTAAAAGATATATGCTTATGTTATTTTTGTATTTCCTTTAATTTAATTAATATAAAGTGTCATTATCACTTACAAGTGGATCCATGGGGTCCAAAAATCGACCCAAAGATTCTCATGGTCGTAAATGTATCAACCAATAGGATTAGGACACGTTTTAGTGTAAATTAATATTATTATAATATTATTTGTTTACCCTTATTTATCGGATTTACCCTTTAACCATGGTAAATAAAATATTTACCGAAGTAATTATTCAAAATGTCTAAAAATAAACGTTACCTATTTACACAATGTGGACCTCATGATTCCAAATATGGAATCCATGTTTCTAAATTCAAGACACAGAAGTGGCAGAAATTAATTTAAAATTAATTCTCGTTGTTAAAACAAAAATCGTGTTTTTAAGAGATAATAACTATCAAAAGATTGACAGTTGTTTATATCCGGTTTAAATGTGAAATTATGTACAATGACAAAAATTGTATTAAATGGTTTAAATATATTATAAATATACTTTAAAACAACTAAAATTAATAATTTATCACTATTAATTATTTTGATTAAAAGGGTTGTTTTTAATTAAAATTTATTAATTTTCACTATTCATCAAAATATAAAAGTTATCCGAAAAGTTCCAAAATTTTACCCTAGGATAATTTAGATATTACGAATCCAAAACTAAAGTCCATTTTGAGAGAGAAAATTTATAAAATTTCAAAAAGTGGGTGTTACTATTCATAACGGCTAGTTTGATTGGTTGTGGTGTGTGTTAGAACTCGAAGTTGCGTAAAACACATGCTACTATATTATTCAAAGAGAAGCGTACCGTAGAAGTTGGGGTGTTACATTCGTTGAAACCCTCAACTGAGAGGGAATAATTATTTACATTGATATCCAGTCATGATATATTATAAAGACTACATGCATACATGGCAATGCCCAAACCTTTTATCTTGGGTCAAACCATCATTACACTAAATTCCCCTTTCACCCTTCACTTGTATGAACCAAATCTATAAAAAGGGTATTTCAAGAACTACGTGTGGCTTGATTCCCATCCTTATGGTATACCTAGGAACATTTTAGCATCCATCGAATCCAACCCCAAGACTTTGGGCCTAACCCCAAATTCCACTTTCAGTCCTTTGGCTGAAAATCCCCCCTATGAAAACATTAATGTGGTATGGAAACCCTGGTCTTCATTCACATCAGGTTTATAAAACACACTTTGTACTCCTTATAATGGTCTGAGCTCTATGACCCTAAACTAATATCTCCTATATTCTTATCACACAAGACGTTAAATTGTATTTCAAGAACTACGTATGGCTTGATTCCCATCTTTATGGGATACGTAGTGAAGTCCAGCACCTCAATTCTGGACCCAGCCACAACATGATTATGGTTAGCATTGGTATGTTCATCTCTACATGCATTGAACAATGCCCAATTTGATGTGTCATACTCATAACCTTAAATACTTCCAGATCTCCATAATCCTTGTTTCCTGACTTCTTGTCACAAAATGTTTGATACTCAAGAGTTCTTTTGCCTGACTATGCAGCACATTCCCTTAGGCGGCCTTGCATAAACAGTCTACATAAAAGACCTATCAACCAAAAGATGCTATTGTTTGACTATGCATCCAATGCCCTTAGGTGGCCCTGCATAATTCGACCCCATAACGGGTTTGTTAAATAGTGGTAACTTAATTCTTGGGATAAAACTCTCTTTTGTTCTTATTTGTCTTAACGACAATATGTAGGGATCAATAAAAATAGCCATCCTTAACATATTTGTCCCATACTCCTTTTCATGATCTAAAAGTATTCACGTCTATGGTTTATATTTCCCTTCCCTGTGTTTGGGTCAGACCTTCATGGGAGTGACATTCATCCAATTTTTTGACTATCTTGATTGGAAATATCCTCTCCATATTCAAGTACCTCTCTCCATATATCTGACTTTATGCTTTGGAAAATTTGAATCTTCATAAACTTCCACTCGCTTTTTAGCAATAGAAAAGTAAAATTTCTGAGAGTTATTTTGCTTGACTATGCAGCGCGTGCCCTTAGGTGGCCTTACATAAGTAGTCTACATAACAAACATGTCGGCCAAAAGATGCTATTATTTGACTATGCATCCAATGACCTTAAGAAGCCCTGCATAATTCAACCCCCTAACAGGTTTTTTAAATAGTGGTAACTTCATTCTTAGGAAGTACTTCTTTTAATTCCTTTTATCCCTTTTTCACATCATTCCTCATATTCAAATTTTCTTAAGTCATAGATTATATATTTTTCCCCCATACTTGAATATGGTAATATGTTTTCAGATAAATTATCAATGAATTTAATCAATTTTAATCCATTCATTCAAAGCAATTTTGACATTAAACATTAGCCTTTTTATGTCCAACGTGCATGACATTAAAGTACCCACAAAATACAATGGAACTCTGAATAAAAGTCAAGTCCTATCTCATTAAACATACATTTTGAATGATTTAGGAAATATTGAGAAATATAAAGATTCATAGTTTGTAGGGTTGTTTATAATAATCCAAGAAAAAATAAAATTATGCTTACTAGGCCCATTGGCATAGGTAAAATTTAATGAAAGTAGCAAAAGAAGGCATGCACAAATGATTGAAGATAAAAGTACTTTTCATTTGATGCACAAAATTTAGAAGGTCATCCACAGACAAGAGTCTCTTTTATTTTTTTCAGGGATTATAAGATACTATCAACATAACTCTTCAATTGATTTACAACATCCTGAGCTTCATCAGCAGCCACCTGGAATTCATTCATTCAACTAGATACAATAAGAGATGCAGTGATACCATCTCTTCTTGGAACAATTGTAAAATAATGTTCTTGAGTGCGGTTTGAGAAAATTTTATGCTGATCAAACAGTGACTACGTTTCTATCCAAGAGACTTGGAAGATGGATACATGGATTTGAGAATAGAGCATTGGAAGTAAAGATCCATTTGGAGAGAGTAATATTTTCAGATATTGTTTCTAATGTCATGATAGTCTTCTCTCCATCAACCGACAGTGAAAAACATATCATCCCATGGTTTTCCATTTTCATATCTGCAAGGAAATGGAATGAAAGAAAATTTTGAAAGTTCACACCATTGTTGTTTCTCTTAATGTATAGCATAACCAAAATAGAGGAGTAGGAGTGAAACTAGATCTCTGGAATATAATTCTTTGCATCTGGAACGTTGACTCCATGTAGATGACCATGGACATACAAAGGCAATTTGATACTTTGTGGGAAATTGACCTGATATTTCTTCAAGTACTTGGCCAAATCTGGAAGAGTGATGTCACAGATATCATAGTAATCATGGTTAATGACGCTCATCATGTCATCAATCTGCTTGCTAGCTAGCTCATTAGTCGTTCCAATTCTTCTAGGAGCCATTGAATCTTTACAAAGGTCAAATAATTAACTCTTAAGTGAGTTGATTTTTCATAAAATTTCTGAAGAAAAGTGAAATAATGGTTACAGAATTAAGGCACACAAGTCAAATTTTGGTGTTCAGGTATCACCGCGCAAGTCCAAATACCTCTGTAGCAGCGTGACAAGAACAGAAGCAATGAAACCATGAAAAATCAGCAACCTGTGCGATGAGAGCAACCTGTGCGGCGAGAGCTCAGAAGCGTTCAAAGCCAGGTACTTTGAGCAAGAATTAGGCACATATTTAGAGGCCAGGTCGCACCCATGTGCACCGAAGCCAGCATGCCTCTCACCTATGCGCCCCTATCTATGCACTCAAAACCTGCGCTCCGCAAATTCCTTGGTTTTCTTCATTACCTCATAGTCGCATCCTTCTTTCTTTCGGATCCAACTCTGAGGGGGGAATTTTGTTAACGCTCCTTTCCATCATAGAGTCTAATGAATGAAAATGGAAATACCATAAACACAAAGTGATTCATCCTTTTGAAGAAACATCAAAAATAGACAAAGGCATGAACAAGGATTTCTTTGAGCATGGGCCGCGCAAGTTCCATGATGGTTGCATAGGTATACCTGCATGCCACATTTTGGCCGCGCAGGTGACCTGCGCGCCCTATTTTGTTTTCTCCCAGGGTCTTCAGTAGCCTATAAATACCCCTTTTGGGCCCCCCATTTCAAAGACAAAAAATCTAGAAACTCAAATTTCAGCTCTCAGCGCCCTACTATCTTCTTGAAGTCTTCTGAACACTTATAATGTAATTTCTTACCTAGAATGGAAGATCTAAAGAGGGGGAACAAGGCATAAGTGTTGAAATTCATCAACACCTATGTTCCTAAGTGTCTAACCCTTAAGGTAAATGGTTACACTTGCGCGCCGCATTATCCCTTCAACAGAACCTGTGTACCACCCTTTTGGAAGCCCTTAGGGGTAATACTAAAGGCTTGAGCCAAGCCTCACTCAAGTATTACGCTATGAGTTAACCAGCGCGCAAGTACCCAAGTGTCACACAGGTATACTTGCGCGACCAGGACCTGCGCGCCCCCAACAGGACCTGTGCACCACCCAGAAGACCTGTGCGCCTACCTTCTATTGGGTGCCCCTCCTGCCTATTCAACTCATTTCTTCAAATACACCTCTCCTCTTCAAGATTTAGCCTTCAAAACCCTCTTTAAATTCATTTATGGCATGGTTCCTTTGTTGGATTCATTATCTGAAAGGGATTATGTGGAATATCTCTCAAAAACTAGTGATTTACATATCTTTATGTCACTAGGGTTATAGATTTTATCCATTCAACCTCATTCTTTAAAATGAGAAGATCATAACTTAGGAATTGTCCTTAGGATTAAGTCCCAATAGTCCCCTAATCTGGGCCTCCTTTTCAGGAGTAAGCCCCAGTCCAAGTTCCCTAATTTGGGCATCCTCCGCAGTAGTAAGTCCCAATAATCCCCTAATCTGGGCTTACTATTTGGGAGTAAGCCCCAGTCCAAGTACCCTAATTTGGGAATCCTCCTTAGGAGTAAGCCCCAAGTTCCAAAATATTGGCATCCTCCTTAAGAGTAAGCCCCAAATTCCAAATTCCCTTAACTTGGGCCTCCTTCTCAGGTGTAAGCCCCAGTTTTAATTTCTCTTAACCAATCTTAATTTATTTTGATTTGGGTATCCTCATTAGGAGTAAGCCCCAAGTCCCCTCCTAATTTGGGAATCTTCCTCAAGAGTAAACCCCAAGTTAGAGTATCCAAATCTCTATAAAATCACATATACCTTTATGGGCCTTGTTCCTGGACTTCTTCTCTGAAATAAGTCCCGATATTTATCTATTTGGGAAATCATACATACATAATCCCCATATCATTCCTTGTGACCGTATCTTTCATGGCACAAATCGTCAGGTTTTACTGATACCTCTTGTTTCCCACACCGAGTATGACTCACGTGAGTTTAGAGTGTAAAAGTAATTATGACATATCTCTTTGAGACATTAATCGTGCATAAACCTCACACTTCTATTCCCGAACTACGTGGGTTCTAATTCCTTTTTTCTAAACAAGGATACATAGGTAGCTCGTCCACGGGTATGATCCCAACTCTGAAAAAGTCCATGTCCTTCTGAACAACAATAAACATCAAGTGCCCCATTGAGTGGCTTCAAAACCAGTATGGTTATCATAATGACCCCGAGATATCTATACAATGTATTGAAGGATACCATTGACTAAGGATCCCTAAAAAATACATATGATTCTCTATCGATGAAGAACCTCAAATACATATAAAAGATTCTCTAAATATTATACATATAAATCATTTATTGTCAGATCTAAAGGAAAGTTAATTTTCATACTTGGTAATGTAATAAGGATTCACAAACATAACTTAAATCTATAAAGAGAGTCTCAGAGTAGACAATAATTCCCCCCAAAAAGTTGTGCTGAGTCTGACCTCCCATCCTCTCGACCAATGAAAATTCTTAAGCCTCATCGGTCCACAACTAGTGAGCACCTACCTTTGGAAAGTAGGCCCAAATGGATACAGAATCATTGGGTGTTTCCGGTTCTAAAAATAAACCCGTTAGAAACCGATTGGAATGTTTGAACTGTAAACTGACAAGGTCATCCCCATTTCCAGAGGAAACACATACCCTTACTTATCATCTAAGATCACCCCATTATTTTGTTTTATTTCTCATAGGATACCAAAAATATTTGTTTGATTGATATGCATGGATATTCTAGGAGGAATAATAGTGTTCTCAAAGAAAACATTATTTTTTGTTTTATGTTTTAATTATTAATATGATACTAAAGTATGTATCTATATTACCATGTATATTAATCTATTTAGTCCTTTAGGATATGATTACTTATATATTATTCTAATATAATAGAGTAACCACTGACTCTTGGCTTCCAGAGTCGGGGTCTTTAAATTTATCTTTCTCAACTTCATGTCATCATAGAGATATATAATTCTTCATTATAAATTATCTACTATAATTCAAATCTTCAAACACAATTTACCTTTAACAAAAATAGATATTTGAAAATTTTCAAGAAAATAAATTCTATTTTTTCATTAGGAATAATGAAAAAACATCAAATAAAACTTCCAAGATGTGTATTGGGAATTTTCATTCATTTAGAACAAGTGAAAACTTATTTGTAATTCTTATACACAACAACCACAAAAATCTTGGGATTATCATTCCAACTTCCAATTTCATCTTCACTCCAATTATACATCAACAGTTTGACATCAAACTCCTTTAATAATTCAATCTCAATGAAATTCCTTGAAAATAAAAACAATACACACAAAGTGGGATTAATAATCCACCCTTTTGAATTTTTTTCAATGCCATAAAATGATATTTTAATATATGATATCTTTATTCATTATTTATTCTCTCATTTCATATAAATATTTAATTTATTTTCACTCTCGACCCATTCTTGACAATAAATTAAAATTATTAAGAGATTATGATATCAATCCAATCTTAAGAAAGGTTTCATCAACCATTCCACTCTAAGACTACATGATCCATGATTGGTGTATAAAACATTAAGTTTTAATTTTGAAAAAAAATCATTATCTATATTATATGATACTAACTGAAATGAGATTCCAAAACTAATTGAGATACCAATTAGGTTGGAAATTTCTCATGAATTATATCAACCATAATTTCTTACAATCAGTTCAATACACAGGTCAAAAATACTTATGTATAAAGTTTTAGGGATTAATATTCTATAAATAGCTATGTGTATTATTCAATATTAACCTCTATTTAATTTATTAAAAAAATCTATTCCTTAATTTTAAGATCATATATTAGTAATCACGGAAGAAATCATAACTTCTCTAATGACACTCATTCAAGAACATTCCCAAGTATATAGATTTTCGTGAAATAATAATTTTGGAAGATTTTTCTTCATTCTTAACCTGTCTCCCCCTAAAGGAGACACTCCACCACATCTTCATCAAGGTGGATCTCTTCCATATATAGATAAAAAGTTATTAATTATGATATTGAACCATGGATGGGGATTTTTTCACTAATGTCTAAGTTTCAAAGCATAGTTCATCTTAATCAATAATGATCATATCATTATATTTTTTTTAGAATAAATATTTATAAATAAATCTATGATGGTGGATTCTTCATTTATCTATACACTTTTGATAGCCTTCACTTCTTCTTAGGTTTTCCCCCTCAAACCATATTTCACCTTCAATTACCTTCATTATTATTACATAAATAAAACACATTTGATGGTGAATAAGGTAGAAATACATATTTATAAATTTTAACAACATGGTTGAGATTTTCTTAACCATGTTTATCCATTAATCATTCATGCACATGTGGATTTAATATCTGAATTTTTCTTAGACTGCATGGGTCTATTCTTAACTTAAACATCTTTATGTGGAATATTTTTAATTAAAATATCAATATGATTTAAGGATTATTATTTTGTTATAAGGATGGTTAAACAACCATAGGTAATATATTTGGCCTTACTATATCTCCCATATAGCTCTTCTTTAACTCTTAGGTTATCATTTTGTGACAGCCTCTCTTGAAATTTTGGATCTTCATGTGCGATATTCTATTTATTTTAATATTATAATTTACTTTTAATATTTTCATTTTTATTTCCTTCTCTTAATATTCTATCCAAATAACTAAGCAGTCATCGGTTATATTGGATGTCTTTTAAGAGTCTCTACATGACTTCATTTGTGTTCTCTTCATTATATCAGTCACTTTATGTTTTTCTTAGACTTATTTCCCATCATTCTTTTACTAGATTCCACCACCACATACATTTACAAGTATCCACGTTGTTCTCTTTATTTATAAAATAGAATAATATCCTCCATTTTTATGTATCACTAATTATATAATTCTTAGACTAATTTTAAACATTATTATTTTTCTACTTATTGTACAAGGATAACTCATTCTTCTTTTGAAGGTTATTAGGAGTGTTCTAATTTGAAAAATATTCATTTTCTTTCCCAAGGTTATCTCACCTTTATTCAAAATATTATATTTAATTCTATTTAAATTTTATTTTGATACATTATGAGATGATAATTCACCATATTTGTGACCAAAACCATTACAATTATCACAGATTTCTCCCATGTTTTCCAAATATATTGGAGTTAGTCAATATTATCATACTTTGTGACTATTTCATATTCTCAAGATTTATCCCCCCTAAAATGGGATTAATTTATACATATAAATTTTATATATTATACTAGAAATCCAATAACATGTTCTCAAAAAAATTAAAACACCAGCAGTAACCAACAAATCATGACCTCCCTTTATGGTCCACATGTTGTCCAAATTTTTTAGATTAAAGGGACTTCTGTTTTTGTGCATTCTCTTATATGGTTGGTATTATTTTAGGGGAATATCACTCAAAAATATTCTTATATACAAACTTCAAGTAGTTTTAGGATTATATTTAATTATCCTCACCCATTTTTGTATATGTTTTTAATTTTAAGCATGAAATATTTACAAAAATAGATTTTTCATGAGAAAAAAAATTGAAATGAATGGTTCCTTAATTTCTAAACTTGGGAAGGATTGATCATTAGATGAACTCAATGTATTATTTATACATAATATATTCTTTTTAAAATATCATAACGCCCCTAAAAACTGTGTGTAAGAATCATGTTTTCCCTCAAATTCTTATGAATACTTGTCTTGAGAAATTTCAAAATATTATAATTTTTTCTCAAACTCAATGAACATCATATTCAGAGTGTATTTATCATTATCTATAATCTTAAATTTTCCTTCAAACTCCTTATTTATTGTTATAAATTCATCCCCATGCTTTCTATTCCATTCTTGAAGTAAAGTTTCAAGTTTTATGAACTTATTCTATTTAACTTTCAATTGTGAATTCTTAAAATCAATGCTACTTCTTTGTGTTGTTTCAAGTGCATGGGTATTTTCTTTAATTTTCAAAATTATTTCTTATTTCTCATGAATTTATTGGGTCTATTTATTATGAAATTTTTATAATTTCACTTTAATATCAACATTTATTGCTTATATGGATTCAACTTGTTTGGAGAGATTTATAAAAGTTAATACATGTTTATTTAAATCATTATCGATGTTATTTATATCTACTTGAAGATGGATAATACCTTCATGCATGACTCCAAATATCCAACAAATAAAAGTGACTATTTATATGGGAATAAAATACATAATATATTTTAATCCATAAAGTTAAATTTCTTGATAACTTATAGATATATGATCATCACCACTAATTCTCGGTTATTCATGGGGATTGATTTGACAAGAATTTGAAGATGCCGTATCATCAGCATAATGTCTTGATTATTTTAAAGTAAATAGGTTTTCTTTATCCTTGGTAGATATTTAAAACATTATTTGTTCTCTATTCAAATTATATATATATATATATATATTTAACACTATTTTTTTCATTGAAAAATTATAATCCCTTACTGTGGGAGAGTTTCCTTCTTCAACAATCTCTTATCTTTCTTTTCCTCTTAATAACAGTGATGGTAGAGAATAAATTCTATCCTAAAATAAATGAATGTTAACTAAAAATGAACATTATTTTAAATTATTTAGGATTCATGAATCTTTAAAAAGCGAACAACATCAAAAATTATTAATCCAGTCATAGGTGAACCAATCTCTCATAAAACTTTTAGGACCAATTAGGGATGTATGAAACACTAAGAGGGAGTGAATCGGTATTCATGGCCTTTTATTTATTTTAAAATTTTATCCATTTCCCTTTATCCCTTTTTCATTATAAAATAAAATGGATCCCTTGTTCTCTCTTACTTGACTCTAGTTATACCTGAAAAACATCCCAACACAAACATATAAAGTGGACACCAAGTTACAAGGTTCACTACTCAATTATTTTAGATAATCCTTAGTGAGAATAGGGAAAAACCATGATCACATGATTCTCTAATAAAAAACCTATGAGAAAAAAAAATCAGAGAGTATCCTAGAATTTGTGTTGTATCATCATGTTGGGTCTTCATACAGCCTCCCAATAGTTTCATGATATGTTTAGTGTGAGAACAAGAAATCATTCACAAAGATATATTATTTCTTGTCATTGGTGTTCTACTTAACTTATTTTCCTATTCTCTTACTTGTACAGCATCATCCAAGAAACTTCTTTCTTATATTCTATTTCATTGGATATAATACACTTCATTATCTGTGAAAACAAGAATATAGAAAACCTTATTATTATTCATTAAAGTAAATAAAGAAATTTGTTTAATCTTCCTCTTATCACACAAAGATACAAGTTTATTCATTTTCAATTCAAACTAATGTGCACATGAATCCTATTATTATTTCTTCTTTTTCCTCTCACTACATGCATAATACAAGTACTACCTATTCCATATTATTTTTCTTCTTTAGTTCGACATGAATAACACTGATTCTTATCTTGTTCTTTCTTAATTGAACATAGATATCATCAGTCTTCCTCTTTATATTTTATTCGATACTCGTAAATTTTGTGATTAGATATAGTATCAGCTATTATACATTTTTTCTTTGTCCTACAACTATATTTATATAAGAATAGTAATTCTAAGTCTTCATTATTCATTCTACAATTTTCATTCTTCCAAAAATATCACTCCCGTTTAAAATACCCATATAATTAAACCTTCTTTATTCCATCTCAAAATTCCAAAAAAATATATCTGTAGTCAAATAAAATCCATGTATGCATAAAAATGTGGGAACATAGTTATGGGATCCTTTATACATGGTGAAAAAAATATTCATGGATCTTTTTTCTTTTTCTTTAGTTTTATTATTGGAACACCATTCATTATTTTTTTTAATTTGAGTGTATGATATAATAATCATCATATTTAAAAACATTTTCATAAATTATTCATCCTTATGAAGGTATATCACAATTATGTATTATATAATCATGTTTAAAAAAACTCAAAAATTATGTTTGCATTGATGGTATTTATAATGGGCGAAGCTTCGAGAGGGTTTTCTCTCGTCGCCGCCCCCCGGTTTCGCCCTGGTCTGGCCCCCCGTTCTCCTCCCTTTGCTTGTTGTACGTGGCGGAGGCTCTCTTGGCTCGGTCGTCGCTCACGGTGTGCTTGATTCAGCCTTTCATGGCGGTGCATTCGTTCAGAGACCGAGTCCCAGTTTCCGCGGGTTGAGGGAGCCATTCGTTATCGTCGGCAAGCAACAGGTGGTCGGGTGCGGTCTTCTCGGGTTGCCTGGTTGGTGGCGATGGGTTCTGGTTCTGGTTGTAGGTTTTTGGTGGGGTTGGGCTGCTGTTTTGGGGATGATTCGGCTGATTTTGTTTCGCCATTGAAGCTACTGTGGAGGCAGGGTTGTTTTCCTGTTTTTCATTTCATTTCGTTATTCTGTGTGTTTTGTTGTTTTATCGCGAAGGTTCTGCGATTTATTCGGTTATGCGAGATGGGGGTGAAGGTTTTAGGCCTTTTCTCTGTTATCTTGGTGATTCGGGTGTTGTGGTTGGTGATCTGGTGTCTGATGGTGTCTCCGACGGTGAGTTCTTTGACAGCGGCGAAGCTCACTAGTGAAGACGATGACGGCGGCCAGTGGAGACGTAGACGGTCGCCGGTAAATTTGATGGCGGTCGGTTCAGCAAGCCCTGCCGGCGACATGATGGGTGGCGTGGCTTGAGGCGTCTGAGCGGTGACTGACACGTGATGATGGTTCGCGGATCGAGGCGGGACACGTGGCTCGTGTCTCGAGGCGTCTGCGTGTGATGTCTCCTGTGTTGTTTGAATTTCATATTTGATTCTGAGGAACTGCCATGTGAGGTTCCCGGTTTTTCCTCAAACCGGGTTAGGGTACCGGATCCCTCTAATCGGTTTATGAAAATGAAAAAAAATAGATTTGCATATTTATAATGATACATGTGGTGTTCTGTAACTGTGATTACACAAATGATCTTCACATGAATAATATTTATGATTATCCTTACAGTGTTATGCAATCATGATTCTGCAAATGTTGGTTATATAGATGGTCATTCGTGTTTACGTAGCTTCAATACATCCTTATGAACCCCCATTTTTTGAGTTTTAGTTTCTTATGATGGATTTAAAATTTATATATCCTCTGGTGTATCTTCCACTAAATTCTACTAATGCTTTCATAGAAAATCTATTTTTTCCAATGATCAAATAATATTCCAAGATTCTATGTACTTATAATGTAACTATAATGATCATGAACTTCTATTGATCTCTACTCTAGTTTCTTATTTTTTTATTTTACCTTTTGATGAATTTATAAAAATTATTTTGATAATATATAGATTATAAAATTTCCTTCTTCTCACACCATTTTATGCTTCAGATCCTCCTTTTCATTCATTTCTCATGATATTTGAGAACTCCCACATTAATTATGATCTTTATACTCATGTTCTCTTCTTCTTCTGTAGTGAAACACATCTTGTGAAATACTAGCTCAGTGTGTGTTATTAGTGTTGTGTGAGGAATATAAGTTATATATTGAATTTTAAGCCTTATTACAGAATGTAGTTTTCATAATGTATATTTCCCTACATCACTAATCTCACAGAAGACTTTCAAATTGGAGTGTCTCTACTTTTTCACTCCTATGCTCTTTAAACTCCTTGAACAAATCCCTTAAGTCCCTCCCTAGATTGATGGGTCTATAGTAACACCCCCTATGGTAAATCATCCCCTTTCACCTACACGACCCTATGTAGGGTAACTGAATCCACTATATTAACCTTGTTTTTAGGATTTAATATTTTTTCAATGTCTTAAATGACCTAGCTTCTTGGTTTGATCCACTATGAGGATTGGACATATTTTTTGCTAACCCTTCTTCTTTTTTTTCGTTAGTATAGATTTTAGTGGCACAACAACAGTCTATAAACCAAATCACCCACATTTTATCCTTAATATTTTTTTTATCCTTCTCAAAATCATGTCATATAAGAGATATATAATTTTTTATAATAAATTTTCCATTGGAATTCAAAAATTCAAACATCTTTTACCTCCAACAAAAATCAGCCTTTCATAGATTCCAAGGAAATAAAATTTCTTTTATCCTTAGGAATAATAAAAAAACTCCAAACCTAACATCCAATATGTGTCTTATGAATTTTCATTCACTTAGTATAAGTGAAAATTTCTCGGGAATGCTTTTCACAGTAACCACAATAAGGTTTGGAATATTATTCCAACTAAAATGATTTTTCTCAGTCCAATTTTCCTTCAAAATATTGAAATTGAACTCTATTTATACTTTAAACTCATTCAAATTACTTGAAAAAAATACACAAAATAAATTGGTCTCAAAACCCCAAGCCTAAAATCAAACTGAATCAGAGGCTAATGAAGGGAAATAAAATTAAATGACAAAATAGGAATAAAGTTACCTCAAAACAACTCAAAATCACCTCAAAAACTACCATGGTCCAAGGGGGTTGATTTGGGGATAAAGGAGAGTGAGAGTTGGGTGAGTATCCCTCACTTGAAACCCCTCTAAAATTATACCCTATAGGGGGAAACCGTTAACTGTTTGATCTTCCCCATCAAAAACAACTCTAACTGCCTAGTTACAACATAACTATGAGAGTCTCAATGTGGCTTATCCACATTAATTCCTTTCCTTGAAGTGACCCCCTTAGTTCAAGTAATGTACACAACTAGGGATATTTATTGACCCCCAAAAAATAGTTGTCTCGATGAGACCCTCTTAGGCTATGGTGCAACCCTTATGTGTTATGTTGTGAATGCCCTAGCTGAGGGCTAGATCCCCAACCACACACTATTATGGAGTTACCCATCTAGATCGTGGACTGAAACACCCTTTCCAATAATGTCCCAATACCTCAAGGGAAAACAATCCTCTCTTGAGGCATAGAACTCATGCCCCTTGATGCGATAACCCTCATGGAATATCATCATGGTGTGACTGGATGCCTTCAGCCAAAACCAGCAAAGGGGGTCACCGCAACCCCAACCCTACATTCTAATATGTATTTGAAACACCTCTTGAGCCTTGAAACATATCTAAATACATATTTTAGTGGAATTACTACCCAAAAAATTCCAATCTAAGTATCAATTATTTAGGAATCCTATAATCTGGGATTAAAAATTAATATTTCCTACAAATTTCGCAACCTGTAATGATGAGGTTTATAACACATTGCAACTTATTTCATGGTCTTTGTTCATTTAGCCTTTGGTTGACTTCCATATGGGTCACTGTATCATTTTAAAATTTTAATGGGCCTCATGGGTGTTTTCCAATCCTAGTGGGGAGGAATGAGGTTTAACCCACATGTGTACTTGAGATGTGTATATTCTTACAGTTTATATTATTATTATTATTATTATTATTATTATTATTATTATTGTTTTTACATGGTGTGTGTGTTATTTACATTTCTTATAAGCTTTATGGAATTCTATTATTATTATTATTATTATTGTAGTAGTAGTATTTGGGGGATTTTCTCAGTGGTAAAGCCACTTTATAATCCTATATCTAACCAAAGTTAAAATCCTCGTAGCCAACTTTAGTAGGGAATTATATAAGTGTTATGGTATAAATATTCAGGAACTACATAAATTTAGTAGCGGTGGGTACTATAACATTCGTGAGTACTGTAGAAACTAGGTAATGTAGTAGTATTATTCATATAAGGGGCCCTAGGGATAGTAAATTGGGACTTTGGGCCATGTAATTGTATTTCAATCCATGGGTATTTTAGTCCATCAAATTGTAATGGTATTATTACGTTCCTTCCAATTCTTGTGGGAAGAGATAATGACTGACCTACAGGGGTTCCTGGGTGTGTGAATTATTTATGGTCTGGAATCCCATCAACCAAATAAAATTTATTATTATTATTATTATCATTATCATATGTGTGTGTGTGTTTTTGTGGGGGGTGACTGATGGGTTTTTTATGGGTTGATTAATACTTAATCATAAAAGTGGATGTGATTAGAAACCCTTCTTAAAGTCACTCATGAAAAGATAAAATAAATGTGTATAAAATTGGGAAAGAAGAACTTGTAAATGTGCATACCTTACAATGATGATCCACTACATCATTATTCATCCTTATAAATAATTATTGGTGAAGATCACAAAGTAGAATCTAAAATACTTCCCACATTTATGGGTATCCACAGGTTGGGTCTGAATCTCTCATCATATGAGAGGGACCCTTCCAACCATTGTGACATGATAACGCCTTGGGTTTAAAGGTGTTAGAAGAAGAGAGAATTTGGGTTCCAAGGAGTCTAATCTGAGCACCATTAAATCATGTCGTATCCACCTCCACCACATGGTTGTGGGTTTTATCGAACCATCAAGGTACTCAGGTGCTATCATATTTACTCATGAATTATAATTCATGAGAAAATCACATGACTAGTTCATGAATTCATTTCATGAATGTATCTTCTTATAGATTTTTCATCTTATTAAATAGACAATTATGTGATAGTAAATGTGGAAAAAATATTTAAATGATAATAGTTATCATTTATCCACCAACAATAAAAGAATTTTGTAGTATCTCATGAATACTTTAGGCACCAAAATATATTAATCTAGTGAATTCTCATGAAATTCATCGTATACAAGTCATATTATGTTAGCTTCAACATATACTTAATCATATTCTTGAGGTTGCATTCATTGGTGACGTAACATCAAGATCATATCTTATAAATCATATTACATAAAGGGTAAGATTTGGGGAATATTCCATTTAATATCTCACTTTCACTAAACACTAAAACATATTATGTCATTTCACCTTATATTGTGTCATACACAATAACTTTTCAATCCATATTAAAAACACATTTTTGATATCTCCCAAAACACTTTCATGATTTCATCATTAACTTTATTATGTATTACATCATATATAACACCTTATGAATACCCATACAAAAAACATTTGGATTAACTCTAAAACATATTTAGAGTATCTCTCTAATTCAACAATAATCCCAATCAAATTAACCATAAAGAATGAACCCCAGATACTAACAGCATTGAAAATAAAAAATGAATCATTGGATATATAAATGTAGGAAAATATTATCCACTAAAAAGGAATCAATTATACTTAATCTATAAAGGGATCTAGCATGATCTTTTTCAAACACAAGTATCTTTATACCTGTGTCCGCCAGTTGTATCACATGTTATCAAGCATGTTCCATTTTTCTGAGACATTAAGTTACCATGGGACATGAAGTATGTTAGTTACATTTAAAAACTCATAAGTTTTTTTATTATATGATTATAAACTGACATGGTTGATGAATACATCATATATAATTCACCTATTTTGATGAGTGAACCACATGTACCTCATCTAAATAGATAAGAAAATAATATGTACTATTTAGGTGTGGTCGCACACTCTCTAATATATCTCAATTGACGACCCATGGGTCATACATGTCATATGAGGGGGAAAATCCCATCTTTCTTGAGCTCTAATCAACTACATTATCAGTAACATTTCCAACCACCCCTGGATTATAAAGGTGGAAGTGGATTGTGTATTAAATGTATCAAATTATAAAGGTTCTCATGCTGAGTATATCTTAAATATTAGGTATGAGACCCAAATATAATCCATTCACCCATAGTATACCAAATATTGTTTATGAAACATCATGTGGTATACTTAGTGGGTCATCCAATGCAAATAAAATAACCTTTGTTTCTCTTTTTGCCTCATAATCACATTTTTTATCTTTATATAAGAATATTACTCATGGTAACCTTGACATTTCTTCATAACCTATAATACTCTATGATGAACATTGGTTAGGGAAACTCAAATATGTACTTTAAGAGGTCAATTAAAATTACACTTCATTAGATATATATCCACGTATATAATTATGAAACTAATGTGAAAGAATAATAACATAGATATTTTATTTTACATACTGTATTTTATAATCTTAAACATTTTTAAGAATATTTAACAAAACCCATAATAAGCCCCAATATATCATATCAAATTTGATAAACTACTAGATAAACCTTATGTTTTATCCACTCTCTATAGTAATGTTAATTTATTATATATATATATATATAATTCTTAACACATATCTATGCGACCATTTGATTAAACTATTACACTAAAATCTTTTAGTGAGTAAAATCTATGAAGAAAAAAAATTTGAAGACTACAGATATTTATGTGTCATATTCTTAATGTTCAACTCTTTGAAAATATTCAAACTTCTTAACATCACAACATTAAATTTTATGATATTAAATTATATTATTTACTTAGAATTCTTTTTATTTATAACATCACCATCTTCGGAACTCATTCCATCAAACTTTTTCTTTGAAAAATGTAACTATTTACATTATTATTCCCCCACACATCCTAAACTTCTTTAGGATAAAATAACATTCAATTGATTTGGTAAATTTGTGTAATTATTTACATTTATCTTTACCTTAATTACCTAAAATATTTTAGGAAATCCAATGAAATTCACATTGATATTTGACTTGCATAATCCTTTAGAAAAATAGTGATATTTTCTTTCTCATGGCTACTGAATGTAGCTCTTTTAAATTTTCCTTACCATCACATATCCTAAACACGTTAATATATTTAATATAAATCTCTTTAGTTTTATACTGTTGTGATCCTTTATTTGTTACCTTTAAAATTCTCTATGTTTAAATATACTCCAAACAACTTCTTAGACATTATTTCTTTAATAATATCTTACTAAGAAGGAGAAACATTTTTTAGGAAATAAGTATTATATATTTTTAATGCGAATTTTTTTAACAAATAAATTTTTTTCCCATGTCATATATGGTATTATATCTATTTAGAGAATTTTTTTCTAAAAAAGAAGAATTTATTAAAATATGACATTGATGGGTGGGAGGAACACATTCAATCATATCTTAAAAAACATATAGATAAGAACATTATCATGTTCAAAACATTTTTATCCTTATCTTCATCCAAAAACATTTTATAGAATCTGATGAATCATAAATCATTAATATACAATTAATCATATCATTCTGTTCAAAATAACTATTTTTAAGGAAAAAAATTCTCTTATCATATAAAATGACTAAGAAGAAGATACAAATCCTATATTATAATCCATATAAGATTTTTAGAATCTTTTATAATAAAATATTTGATATAGGAATTCTTTTATTAATCACTTGAATGAAAACTATAATAACTATTAGTTTTTCAAAATAAAAGATTCAAACTCTATAACCCTGATAGCTAACATAGAGATTATATGATGTTAAACAAACATTTTTAGGAATCCAAAACAATTTAATTCTATTAAATTGTTACTCATACATTATAACTTCCATAGGTTTCAATGAACGTGACTAAAAACTTGAAGAAACATCATTGGTCTCTCCAAATTTTCTTCTCACAGTTTCAATTTTTACCCACCTGTATTGTCTACACAACACCAGAACATAGACATCAAATTATCAATTCGTATATTATCAAAACATTATAATATCATGTAAACTTTTAATTTACTCATAAATATTGTCATAATAGTTCCATATATGATATAAAGAATAAGTTCCTTAACCATAAAAAGATTTAAAGAAACCACCAGTCTCACCAAGTCGTTAGCATACACAATATTATTGAGTATGTAAGAATAATATTCTATAGATCATTTTTAATATAATGCCTTTTAGAGATCAAGTTAATCATTTTATGTTTCTCCAAATCATATATATTCACCTGTTGAAAAAATTAAATAATTGGTTACTCGTGAATTTATTTCTCTAACATATATAATTTTTCTTTACTTCAGAACTCTTCTTAAGTTACCATTATTAAGAGTTACTTGCATTAATCTTCTCTTTATTGAGGATTAATCTCAATGTCAATCCTGATGTTTATGGTGTTATTTTTCATCAAAAAATACTTTTATTATATTGGTATAACAATAATAACTATTTAATAAGGACTTCTATCAATGGGATAAAACTAAAATTATTAACACTTCCTAATAAATCATATCCATTACAATGAAAAGATCCATATTTCATAATAAATTACATCGGATTGTTTGCATAAATAAGTCATAGCTATATCTGACAGACAACTCTTTTCATTCATATTCTATATTACTCATGTATACTTGATCAAATAACTCATTGTTCAATCCATCATAGGGATAAACCCAAATTTATTCCATTTTTATCCTAACTCTTATGGTTTCCAATGTAAGTGTAACCCAAATAAATTATCATTAATAAGATAACATGGATAATCTAGGGACAGTCGTGAGATGACCCAAGATTAACATGAATATGATTTAAATTAATTCTATTATTTGACATTACATCTCATAATGATTTGAAGAACCCCATAACCCAAAGGTTTAGTGTATTTGTACATTATATACATAAATATCTAATTTCCAAAAAAATATCCAATATATATCAGTACATTTAAACTTAATACTTCATTTTACAGAAAATCATCAAATAATTTCCTATATAAAGGGAAACATAATAAGGGGTGATCTCAAAAGATCAGTAAGAGAAACTTTTCATCGAGTCATAAAATGTTTAGATCATAATAATATTAGAAAACTTGAACATGGTAGGAATCTCTTACAAAAAGGATAATGAAATAGTAATATTTTCACATAATTCATTATATAAGAACATGTGATATCAATATCAAACACATAATATGGAATAAGAGTATAAAAATTAGATAATAAACATGATACATGGATCATAATCACAGGAATTTATCATAAAAATGTTTCAAAATGAAGTGTTTGGATCAGTGTGAATCACATAGAGGGGGAGGGGGTAAATTAGGGATCCCTTTAAATCTTTTTACTAATTGATTTATTTAAATTAATCCTCAATGGCTGGTTAAAGCCTCAATACACTCTTCTTATGTCTCTCAGCCTTACCTAGAAGGATGTTGTAAATGTAAAGACATTGAGAATAGGGATTTAGAAGGTTCAGTTCAAATTCCTACTCCTTGTTGTGTTGGTTATTCTCCCCAACACATATTTTACACTATAATTTTATTATAAATTACAATGGTAGATACAGAGTCCCACTGTATCTCTCATGAGTCCCATAGGAGGTTATTAATACCACTTCCAATAAGGTTTCCAAAGTCCCATTGTCCTACTTCAGAGTCTCACTGAAGTCTTCTTCTCCTCCCTCAATCTCACAGTGTTCTTTTAGGTCTCGAGTCACACGAGCAGCATCCTTCTTTGTTCACTTTTGATTCACTATATATTGATTTTATAATCTTTCCACACAGGATTTCTGAATCACACTTGCATGTGTATCTCTTCAAGAATCTTAAACATCCTTTGGTAATGTCTGTTGGCCTTGCTGAATAACTCTGATCACTTTTCTGGTCAACCCTCAATTTCGCAATGCTCTGAAAATTCTTCCTTCTTCTGATGAAGACCTGGACTCACAAAGATGTGTTATAATGGTTCACACAACCTTTTAAAGACTATAATATCAATGAATGATCTTTCAAAATATCACAACTGTCTCTCTTCTTGTATTCTCAAAAACTTTCAACTCATATATAAAATCTTCTTTAAATTATTTTTGGCTTTAGCCTCAATTCTAATTCTCTTCATGCATGGATTTCATGGCATCCAAACTTCTTGTTTTTGATATCTTCACACTTTTAAAACATTCATGTGTTTATGAATGTATGATGTGTTTCTTTTAAACTTAAGAACACACTATTCTCTTGTATCAATATTTTAGATTCAATGTGTGTGAGTCATTCAATTACACATGCATTGTCTTCTTTCTAAATTTTCACACAATTTCTTCTTATTTAGGTTTTTCACACACACACTTGTTCTTTCAATTTTGTATTTAATATGTGTTATGTATGTGAATGTATTCCCTTCTTGGTGAGACTCACTATCTATTCTTTATCTTCTTCTATTTCTCTCTTTTTTCATGCACATAGTTCGGGTGTCATTATGTTTTTTGTATGTTCTTATTCAAACTGGAATGGGTATAGGCTTTAGAACATGTTCTCCTCCTTTATATGTGCACACACAACTTGTTATTCTTCATATTCTTTCCCACACAACCTGAATGGTTATAAAAAGGGTGTGTGTGTGTTCTCCTACTCAAAGGGAAGTGTATAGGAACACTATCTCAAAAACAAACCAAGCACTCTGCCTCATACACTCAAAACCCAAATGGTTATATGATTTATGTGCTCAAACAGTGTTTTCATATTGGGTGGAAATACCTCTTCTTATTTTTGAAAACCATAGGATAAAGGGTTATTATTCTTCCCACAACGGTTGTGTGTGAATCTCCTTCACAAAACATGGGGTGGTTCATGGTTTTGTATTCACAAAGAAAAATAGGGTGGCATGCACCGGTTGTGTACCCGCAGATTATTCTTCACGCATGAAACATGACAAGGGTTTGAGTAAAATCGATCACATGTTTGTGGTCCATTCTTTGTAGAGAGGAGTGTTTCTTCTTCATAATGATGATTTAAGAGTGTGTTGCAATTTTTTAAGGCATGTAGATCTCTTCTCCTTTGCGTATTAGAGCTTTACGAAATCTCTTGATCAATGCACTATTTCTATAGAGAAATGAGAGCTTTTATCTCAATAGATTCAACAATAGATCCCTCAGTCGAGGACTCTTTATTTATATGTCAGGATCACAATCTCACAATGAGTTAAAATCCTATAAGATATTCAATGACATTGGGGCTTTGAATGCCCTATATATTTGGATTCAAAATATTCAAACACAAGTTAAAAGATAAGAGATAATCATGGGATATTATTTTTGAACACTGACTCCTTTTTTGTGGTATGAACCTCATGTGTATGCATTTATGGACACATGAAAATCTTATCCTTGAATGTTGAGGGTGGCCTAAGCAACTTCATTTTCTTCAGCCTCTGCATGTTCTTTTTTTCATTCACATTCATGCAAATGTAATTGCATTTATATGTTCGTAGAATCCAAATTATTTTCATTCAATGGGTTTGATCATCAATGGTGGTAATAAACCAGATCACTAAGGTGTTCCTTCATCTTCAGTAAGCTGTGGTGTCGGGATGATCTGATACTGAATATGGAGACATGGAGGCTCAGTGATTGTTGGATTAGCTCAGATCTGTCACAGTTGGTGGAAATTAGATCATGGGACGTGGGATGCGATGTGCGGCTCTGATTAGTCATGATATTAGATGAATGGTGGGTATTGCTTCCACGGGTAAGAAAACCCATCCCACATTGAAACGAACATGAAGTCTTCTCTCGATTTAAGTAACAATTTATGGTAGCATGTGCTCAAAATTTTCCCTCTCCCCTCATGGTACTGCCCTATATAGTGTTCACCCTGTGGGTGCGCTCTGCACCCAATCTATGTTCCCTTATTCATGCACTCTACGCCTAATCTCTGTGTGGGATTTTCCCAATGCTCTCTAGTGGGCCTACACACAGGCCACACATGCTTTCCTCTTGTGGGAATGCTCAGATAGATTCCCTTGGCCACGGTGGAACCAGTGTCATGCATACACCTAAGGTTGAGGATGGCCAGTTCCTTTCAAGGTTGGCCCTATACTATTGAGTAATCCAAGTATATATATGAACTTTGTTAATAGAGAAAATTGAAATACAAATTTAATGCATGACCACCTATCTTTAAACACAAATCCCATGAACCTTTTAATACTAAACCCCATACAAAACTCCTCTTCATATTCAACCTTGATTCTTTTTTCTTCTTTTCATCTTGGAATAAGGATTCCAAGGAACATCACTCATATTTCTTCATCCAATAATTTATGGGGCACTTCTTCAACTCCTCATGAATTGAAACATAATGCATTTAAACATTGTAGTAAACAATGTGTTCTCCTTTACACATGTCTTTGTCTTTGAAGACCAGCACAAAAAATCGTTAAATTTTGTTCACCAACTTTATCTAATTAGAAGTTATTGGATGGATCTTCCAAATTCATCATGTAATCAAGTATTTTATTTCAATATTTAAATTTTTAAAAAAATTTCATTCATTGGAAAATGTCTTGGAGCTTAGGACCAGTTAAACAATCATTTAAATATAAAAATTTGGAGAATGTCCAAGAATGACATCCAATGTAATTTCATATTGATTCTCCAAGTGACATAATCTTTGGAACAACTTCCCCTCTTGAATCCTCATCACCACTTCATCACTACCTTATCATACACTTATTGAAACATTATTAAAAACAAATGTAACCATATTCTCTATAATATCCCCCTTTGTATTTTTTCCAATATCACTTAAGCACACTTTTTATGGGTCAATATGTGTGAAAATATTTTCTCCCACTTATTGGAAACCAAATGCAAAGTTTTAGTGGGATATTTTCAAAAACATGTTCTCGTCCCTTTTAAAAAAATATCTTCTTGAATATTTTTGAGAGAGGTATGGTGTCACATGGTTCACTTATAAAATATCCTTTAGTTAATCAACTCCAAGTCTAATTATTCTAACTTGATGTAGAAAAAAAGAGAGATATAACAAAGGTTTGTATTGCTATCCATAAATAGCCATACTTGTGAAATCATGCTCAGAATGGATCAAATATTAAACAAGGGGTTAGAGATAGTAATATTTATCAATGAAATGTTAATTCATTCACATAATTTACCAAACATATTAAAAAGTTCAAGTGCAAAGATAAATCTACCCATATCATCCCATCTTTTCATCAATCAACCACTCACCAATTGACCTGATAAATACAATTAAGAACAAATAATGAAAGTGTGATTGGAATATCTCAAGTTTCAAATTCTTGAGATGATATTAATTTAAAGATATATAATAACATATTCCTTAATATCATCTCTTTAATATTTTCTCCCACTCAAGGGGTGAAATCCCTTTGATTTACCCTGGTGTAAAAAATCATCAGATAATATTCAAGATATTAAGGTTGATAATCTTCCACTATGGAACACTTCAAGTAATTATTAAATCAATAATAATGAGTCCAAATTGTTCTTCTTCACTTTGTTCAAACAATTATCATCTTGATAATGACCTTCACCTTAAATTCCATGAAATGTAAGCACACATATACAATAAAAATATAAGGGAATAAGATGAACCACATGTGAGCTTCATAATAGGAGAAACAAGGATGAGAATTTCCTATCAACCCAAGAACTCTTTTACTGGTAGATCTAATGTGTTTAGTACTCTTTATGCTAGAGTCTTCTCTCCATTTGATGCTCTGATATTTTATTGTCATTATGGACCTTTTTCTTCAATTCACATTTAACTTCAGTGGATTATTTCTCATTACTTCTTCCAGTAGTGAACTAACTTCCATTGGCGCATGTTTTTCAATTTTCAATATCTCCATTTGGATTGGTAAAATAGCTATACATTTGTTTACATGATATCCATCCTTCATTAACCTTCCACACAGTAGTTGTGAGACACTTGGTTTGTCATTTGCTGACAACATCTTATGAAATTTGAATTCTTCTTCATGTGGAATGACTTATTTCCCCTTTTCCTTTACATTAACTAGAAATTCATTTTCATATCTTTGTAGTTGTATATCAATTTGAAATTAATTAAGCTAGATAACTATACACTCCTTATTAGAATATTCTAGTTTGGAGCTTGCATATGGTTTCTTCAATGTTTTCAAGTTACCTTTCTTAGGAAACATATCATGGTTATCTTGAGTAATGTTTTCAATCAATCCTGACTTCACCTGGATTAATCCTCCTTTTAATTTCAGCTTTCTTCCATACATTTCCATGGTTTTTTTGTATTGATACATGGTATGACCTTTCTTTCCATAGTAGAACCATCTTTTCATAGTAGTGCTTTTAGATCTAGCACCCTTCAACATCTTGGATTTAGAATAAAAGTACTTATCACTTTTCCTTCTGAGGATTTTCTTAGGAGAATTTATTTTTATAATATTATTATAATTTCGTCCCATGGATGCTTCTTCTTTCTTAGAAAGCTTCTCTGATATTCTTTTATTATCATCTTTGGAGACCCGTTGAGATGGACATGAACCAACCTTGTGACCACTTTCAAAATATACATCACATATATTATCAAGAATTTAACATTTGTTTGTATTATACATATGCTTCTGGATTTGTGGATGTTTCCTCTTCTTATTTGGCTTTATCCCCTTGATATGGGATTCCTTTTTTATTTTCAAATTTGAGTATTGTACTAGAAATCTAATACACAATTCTCAAACTTGTTGCAGTACCAACATTGACCCATAAATATTGACATCTTGATCTCTTCTTGATAAGGTTGGTGGGATTTCTTCTTGAGTTGTTGTGCTCTATCTAGGGAACCATCTTCCATCATATTCTTCTTATCCACCCTAGCCATGGTGGTAGGTTTCTCATAACCTTTCTTAATCCATAATTGTTTAGAATGTTTCTTTCAACCTGTGCATCTTGTGGAAACACATTTAGAAGCATGAGTATAAGATGGTGTGGATTGTCCCCTTTTCTTGTAGAATGTTGCTATTGGATTAAAGGATGATCTATTACACCTTTTGGAATCATAGTCCTCAATGCAGTATTGAGTGGCAACATCTCTTCTTCCAGGTGCATGGAAAGTTCCATCTTAGTGTAATTTTTTATTATTCAATATCACCTTCAACTCTAAACACTTCATGTTGAGGGTGTTCTTCACATCCTCAACTGATCTTATCTTACTTTCCCAATTATCCTTCAACTTTAACATTTTATCCTCATGCATATTTTTTAATCATTGAAAAGAGATGTCAAGATCCTTTACTTTGTTATCTTTGTCTTCTAGTTGAGCTGCTTTTACAACCATAAAAACATTGTGAATCTTCTCAAATTCATGTAAAGATTCTACAAATACAATATCAAAGAATCATTTCTCACAAATACTTCCATGCAATTCGTTCATAACTTGAGCATGTATTTCATTGAAAAGAGAAATTGTTTCTTCCATTGTCTTCATAAGTTTTGTGGGAGTGTTGGATATTCCAACCTTTTTAGCCAATGCTTCTTCCATGGCATAAGTTTCTTCTTCCAGCTATAATTTTTCATCTTGAAGAGCACTAATGCTTGCAGTAATATGTCTTACCACTTCTCATGGGACATTATTTAGATTATCATTGATTACAGACTGAATATAACTAATTAATCTATTATCATCAAATCTTGAATGTGCTTTATGATAAGAGTAATAATAAAAAGAATTATCACATGTTGTATCATTAATATTACCATCAGTAGAGGGTATCTCCCTTTTAGCAGTAAGATTATCCTTTATCTTCCTTTCATATTTTATCTTTATATTTTTCTGAGTCTTGGAAGATATCTCCATTTTATGATTCCCACTCATTTCCTAAAATATTTACTACATAAAGTCTCCCTTGGATCTTTTTGAGGTGACCTTCTCTTTGATGCCGATTGAAGATCTTGGATCAGTGTGAACCGCTGAGAGGGGGAGGGGTGAATCAGTGATCCCTCTAAATCTTTTTACTAATTGATTATTTTCAATTAAACCTCTAAGGTTTGATAAATCCTTGATCCACTCTTCTTGTGTATCTTAGACTTTCCTATAATGATGCTATAAATGTAAAGTGACTAGACACAAGGATTTAAAAGGTTTGATACAAAGACTTAATCCTTTTTGTGTTGGCTATTCTCCCCAAAATAGATTCTCCACTGTAATCATATTATCAATTAAAATAGTCGATATAGAGTCCCATTGTATCTCTCTTGAGTCCCATAGGGGTTTCTTTATACTGCTTCGCACAGTGTTACCAGAGTCCCACTGGCCTGCTCGAGAGTCTCACTAAAGTCTTATTCTCCACCATGAATCTCACTGGGTTCTTTTAGCTCTTGAGTCACATGAGTATATTCCTTCTTTGTTCAATTTTGATTCACTAGAGATTGATCTTATAATCTTCCCAAACAGACTTTCTGAATCACACTTACTGATGTATCTCTTCAATAATCTTTAACTGTCTTTGGTAAGGTCTATTTTCCTTGCTCAATAACTCGAATCACAATTCTGATCAGTCCTCAGTTTCACAATGCTTGGGAAATTATTTCATCCTCTAATGAAGACCTGACGTCACTAAGATGTGTGGCCATGGTGCACACAACTTTTTCAAGAATATAATATGCAAGAATGATCTTGCAGAATATCAACACTATCTCTCTTATGGAATTCTTAAACACTATCAACTCAGATATAAAATCTTCTTTAAATTCTTTCTGGGTTTAGTCTCAATTCTCATTATCTTCGTGCTTGGATTTCATGGAATCCAAACTTCTTGTTTTGTATATTTCATTACTTTTCACATGTTCATGTGCTTATGCATGTATGAATGCATGTATCATGTGTTTCTAGTAAACTCAAGAACACAATATTCTCTTGCATCAATATTTAGATTCAATGTGTGTGATTCATTCAATTGCACATGAATTGTATTCTTTCTCAATATGTACACATTTCCTTCTTCTTTAGGCTTTGAATACACACACTTTTTCTTTTAATTTTGGATTCAATGTGTGTTATGTATGTGCATATATTCCCTTCTCGGTCAACTCACTATCTCTTCTTTATCTTCTTCTCTTTCTCTCTCTATTCATTCACATGGTTTGGGTGTCTTTATGTTTTTTATATGTTCTTATTCAAACCTGAATGTGTATAGGCTTTAGAATAGGTTTTCCTCCTTCACATGGGAACACACAACTCGGTCTTCTTCATATTATTTCCTACACAACCCAAATGGGTATAAAAAGGGTGTTTATGGGTTCCCCTACTCAAAGGGAAGTGTATATGCACACTTTCTCAAACAATTCTCAAGAAATCTGCCACATCCGCTCAAAACCCAAATGGGTATATAATATGTGTGTGAAAATAGTGTTTCCTTCTTGCTTGAAAATACAACTTTTTCTTCATGAAAACTAGAGGAGAAAGGGTTATTATTATTCACACAAAGGGTGCATGCAGATATCCTTCACAGAACATGGGGTGGTTCATGGTTTTGCATTCGCAAACCACAGCAGGGTGGCATGCACCAGTTGTGTGCCTATATATTCTTCTTCACACACAAATAATGAAGAGGGTTTGAGTAAAATCGGTCATGTTTCCATGATTTCTTCTTCGAAGAGAGGTCCAGTTCTTCTTCACGAGAATGATTCAAGAGTGCATTGCACTTGTCTAATTCCCACGTGTCTCTTATCCTTTGCATAGCAGAGCTGTATGGAATCGCTTGATCAGTTCTTTATTTCTATAGAGAAACAAGAGATTTTATCTCAATAGCATCAACAACAGGACTCAGAGTTGAGGGCACTTTACATTTTGGCGAGGATCACCATGTCGCACTGCATTAAAATCCTGTAAGATATTCCATGAGATTTCGGATTTGAATGCCCGATATATTTGACTTTAAAATCTTCAAACGTAGGTTAAAAGATAAGACAATACTCATGGGATATTAATTTTAAATGTTGAATCCTTATTTGTGGTATGAACCTCAAGTCCATGTGTTTATAAACACAATAAAATTATCTCCTCGAATGTCATGTGCGGCCTTGGTAACATTGTTTTCTTTGGCCTTTGCACATTCTTCATTTAATTCACATGCATGAAAATGTAATTGCATACATGTGTTTGTATCATCTAGTTTATCCTCATGTAATGTGTTTGATCATCAATAATGGTCGGAAATGAGATCACTGAGGTTTGGCTTCATCTATGGTGAGTTGTGGCATCAAGATGATCTGAGGTTGAAGATGATGATGTGGAGGCTTAGTGATCATTGGATCTGCTTAGATCGGTCATGGACGGTGTTGATTAGATCGCAGGACGTGGGATACGATGTGTGGGTCAGATTAGTCATGAGATTAGATGAACGGCGGAGATTACTTATGCGGGTTAAACAACTCATCCCACATCGAAATGAACATGTGGGATTCTCACGGTTTAATTATCTTGTTGTGGAAGTATACACTGAGAATTCTCCCTCACCCCTCACAGTACTGCCCTGTACCTTGTTCACCCTAACAGTTCCCTCTTGTCCCAATATATACTCCCTTATGGGAATTCTTGGCGCTCAATCTATTTGTGGGATTTTCCCTGTGCGCTCCAGTGGTCCTGCACATATCCCTCACAAGATTTCCTCTTACAGGAATGCTCGGTTGTCTTCCCTTGGGTGTGGTTGTCGCAGTGTCTGGTATATGCCTGAGGTTGAGTCTATCTAGTTCCTTGGATGGTTTCCCCTATAATTTTGAGTAAGCCAAGTATATATATACACATTGTTAACAAACAAAAGTGCAATACAAATGTATTGCATGGCCACCAATCTTTAAATATCAAACCCATGTACCTTTTAATACTAAGTCCCTTGCACAATTACTCTTTATCTTCAACCTTGATTCTTATTTCTTATTTTATTTTTTGGAATAAGGATTCTAAAGAAATTCACTCATCTTCCTTCATCCAATCATGGATGGAACTCTTCTTCAACTCCCCATGCATTGAAACACAATGTATGGAAACATTGTAGTACATAATGTGTTCTCTTTAACACGTGTCTTGGTCTTTAAATACCTGCACAAAAAATCATTTGATTTAGTTAACCTACTTTATCCAATTAAAATATATTGGATGGATCTTACAAATTTATCAGGAAATCAAGTATTTCATGGCCTTCTTCATATTTTGTAACAAAGTGTCATTCATTGACTCGTGTCTTGGAACTTAGCACTAGTTTAACAATCATATAAATTTGAAAATATGGAGAATGTACAAGCATGAAATCCAATGACATTTCATATTGATTCTCCAAGTGACATAATATTTGGAACAACTTCCCCTCTTTAATCATTATCACCACTTTATCACTACTATTTCTATATACATATTAACACCTTATCGAAAACAAATTCAATAATAGGATCTACAAAAAAATAAGAAACTAAGGCATAAACATAATCATATGAAAAAATTTACAAAGTTCCTCTAGAATCTAATTCATGTGGCTCGTTATATGGTGGGTCAGGCATCACGTCCTACAACCCATTAGTGGCTCGAGCAACATAACCCATGAATCATTTTATATAATGAGATATAGAACCTTAAAAAATTAATTAGAGGGTGATAACATCCCCCCCCCATAAGCATACATGCATGTGTGTTATATATTAATTAAATAAAATATTATATAATGAAAACCCTATGGAAATAAAATGGCTTTAATAACATTTCAAAATGGTATCACATAGAATGGACTCCAGAATTAGATCGATTGATACCAAAAAGTAAATCACACTAAAAGAATATTTCATAAGAGAATTTGGAGATTGATTCATGAAATATGAATCCATAAAAGATATATTCATTGAAGATAGATAGAAAAATGTGATATGGGTCATAAAAAGATATTTTATACACCATTTTCAATATTGCAATAAAAAGATAAAGTTATGTATCCCATTCAAAATTAATTTTAAATAAGGTAAAAAAACTTTTTAAAATACCAATTCAAAATAAATACAAATAATGGTGATTTGAAAGGAATTAATGGTTAAGACAAAAAATTTAGAGTGGAATATAAAAGATACAATCATGAAAAAATAACTTTTAATATTTTAAAATAACTTTATTGAAATCCATATTGTAAAAAAGAATAATAAAAATTTCTTTTAAAAATTTTAAGGATAAAAATGAATATCACATGAGATAATACATATTTGAGGTTTGAAAATATGAAATAAAAGAACATGTGGAATGAAAGAATATAGACATGTAATAGAAAGAGCTTATTGGAGAGGGTGGGAATTATGCTTAACACCTTATAATTTTAAAACAAAACAATAAAGTAAAAATCCTTAAATTAATATTTTTATTTTATTTATATATAAATTTAAATTTTCTTGTAATCAAATATTTTGGTGAAATAAATCAAAAATAGAAGGAAAACTTTCAATGGGAACCATATAACTCAAATAAAAAAGATTTCAGTTAACAAAATCCCTTGTGAATTTTCTAACAATTTATTAAAAATAATGTGAATGATGGGTCCAATAAAATACATTTAAATACCTTGAAAGAAAATTTAAAAATAATAATATAATAAAATGGAGTAGGAATTAAATCATATAAAATAATAATTGGTTAATAAATGAAAGAATGCCTTAATAAAGTGAAATTGATACGAAACCCTTACAAACATCATATTTTTTAAGTAAAATACATTTGAAAAGGATTTTAAGAGAAATAAATTTATATTAATAGAAAAATAATTTATAGAAAAATATAATTCAATTATAAGGTAGAATTTACCCAACTTATAAGAATTTTTTTCAATAAAAAGGCACATAACTCAATGAATGTATATTGAGTTAACAAAAACCCTTACCTTTACTCTTGAATTCTCGGAAAAAAGTTTAAACTCAAGTATAATAAAAATAATTATATAAAATAAATTATTTCAAAACATTATAAATATATATTTCCTTCTATAAAATTTATTTATAATCAATCCTTACACATATATTAGTTAATTATATTTTATTTTCATCATCAAGTGTTAATAATTTCATTTGTTTTATACAAGGTTCATATAGAAAGTTTTTTTGTTGTTTATTAATAAAATTTTCATCATAAATTAATTATTAAAGTTAATAGAATAGGAATTGTATAATTATTTATAAATTTATACTTTCATTCCATGATATTGTTATTTACAATTTATGAAAATGAAATCAATGATGAACTTGTTTAGGTAATTTTTAATAAAAGAAAGCTAGTTTCTTAATAATGAGAAAGATAGTAAAATTACCCTCGAAGAACCCAAAAAAATAATTATTTACTTATTAATATAAAATATTATCATTAAGTAAGTTTCCATAACTATCCATGATATAAATTTATAGTATCAATCATATATGTGAAAAAACAAACCCAGACAAGAACATGCTATAATCAATTGATGAGTATGTTTATGAATTGACTGTAATATCATAATTAAATAAGTATAATGATATTAATAAGATATTATTAAGCTAATAAATCATAATTCATAATAGGTGGATAAATAAGATGATATAAAAAACTATTAGTTACAAAGAATAAATTTTTTTCTTCTTGGTATGCTCATTTTAGAAAGATAAAGTAAAAAATGATCACTTATAGTAAATATTACTAATATAATGACTAGTTTATATTTATTTAGTATTAATAATGTCATAAATATCACATTTATTTATTAAAACAATTTTTAGAACCATTCATGAAAGTTTATGATGAAAAATTAAATACGTCGTTCAAGGCGGCAGTAGTTTGCGCATAACATGAGCTATGTTTTCATTTTTTTTAATGGAAGGGATAGAGATAGATAATGGTTGTGTTGGTAAATATTTAAGATGTAAAAATATATAATAATGTAGATAATTGGACTTTTTAAAATTAATTTAAAAATATATCATAATATTAATGTTACTGCTGCAAAAAAAAAGAAAGTGAACACTGGATATTTTTGTAGTAGTTTGGATCTAAATGATCCTACTGTACTCTTCACACCTCTCAAAAACTGAGAGATATGGAACTCATTATAACCAATATAAAAGAATATTATGATGAATTTTTCCCACGTGGATTCACAACCCAATGAAAAATAATTTTCCCCATTAGGCATAATCCCAAACCAGTATTGTACTTTTCTACCAGGAGGACTCGATCAGTCTACCATTTTCCTACCTTGAGGCACTACATAATGCCTAACTTTTTCTGGGAGATAAAAACCAATTACCTACCTTTAATGGGTAGAATAAATGTTTATTATTATTCATATAGAAGAATAATAAAATTAATTAAAACCATGGTACCTGATCAATGCTTCACAGTCTCAATGTCAAGAAAACAAATAACTCTCCAGAAGAAAAGGATCAAAAGATTTTAGTTTTGTTTAGGAGAATTAGTTGATCATCAGAGTTTTTAAAACTTATACGCTTCAAAAAAATCCAAAACATTTTCACTGGTTCTATTATCTCAAAATATATATAGTTTCTTTATTCATGAAACCTTCTAAATTTGAAATCCACTCCATCTTTCTTTTTCCAACAAACAAATTCAAAATTTTCCACCCTGGCTTCCTAGATTATATGTCTAACAATTTTATAAATGAAAAATAATATGTATCCCAGCCCTAATCAATATCATTTGAAATAAATATATATTACACAATGTAACTTGTGAGATCAATTAATATAGTAGTAAATAATATGAATTAATCTCCTAGAAAAACTCCTTAACAATATTTGAGACAACCCCTTCATATTTCATAAAGTTTTAATTTGAGTATTTCATCATCTAGAATTTGAATGTGAATATTAATAAATATAAATCTCATTACACCCAAATTTAATTCATCATGAAACAAATAAAAACATGATACCATGGATTTTAATTAATCTATAGGTAATTTTAGAACAAATAAAAGGTTAAAATTATTCAAATCATACTTGGAGAAAATAGAAATTCGAAATAAATAGAAAACAAATCATATTAATGGGATTATGAATAGCCTGTATAAATTTTCAAAATCACTTAGGAAAAATAACATAGATGATTTTCACATAAGTGATTCGCATAGGCTTATTCACATAGGTGATTCACGTAGGTGATTCACATAGGTAGTTCAGGTAGGTGATTCATGTAGGTGAATCACATAGGAAAATCACATAGGTGATTAAAATAGGAAAATCACATAGGGGATTCGAAAAAAAATTAAATACATTACCTTATTAAATACTCGACCAAAATAAGGATATCTAAATGAAATATTCATCTTTTCATTCAATTTAATTATATTTATAAAATTTCATTATATTTAAAAATAATCAATATTTACCTTAATTAGACTTCTATAGATAATGTTGTAATTAAAATATTGTTGAAAAACAATACTGAAAAACTACAGAATTCAAACTAAAAACAAACAATTAATCTAAACCACATTTTAGACATGATAGATTTTGATTCAATCTTTTATTTCTTCTAATGAAATGTAGATAATTTTATTATTTTTATAACATAATTACAATGAATCAATTTAGATTTATTTAACCCAAGTTATGTTCAAAATTTATAAGGTAACCAAATATGAAAAAATAGCTCCATTTTTTAGCTACATGGGAGACTTGGCTATGTTAATTAGCTAAGTGTGGGAAATGACTACAAGAATTATTTATGTGGAGATAGTAAAAAATATGTAAAAATGAATATTTCAGGTCCCAAATTATGTATTTATCTTAAGAACTCAATATAAAACTTGAATAACATGTTATAGCCAATGAAAAGATTAAATCTAAATATATTTAAAACAAATAAATGTTATGATATAATTAAGTTTAATCATACTTTAGTCAACATATAAGATTAAAAACCCAATAAAATACTGAGTAAAGTTGTGAATAGTTATAATTAATCATAATATGATATTTTATAATTATCAAAGAATAATTAAGTAAATATGATCCAAATTGAAACATCAACATTATCCCCCTTTTTATAATTAGAAAACAAATTATAATTTCAAAAACTCTATCCCCTTCTGAAATAAAAAAAAATATAAACTAATAATAGAATAATTCTTTCCATGATGATGCAATTTATTAAATTGATACCCATTCTCCTTAAAATATGAGATAAATATCCACTAAGTAAAGGGAATAATTTTTAAAAAAAATGTAAAAATTAATAAGAAACCCTTTATAAAGTAACTTTTATGGAAACTAAAAGTTAAATAGTAAGTTAAAATAATCTAGTATGTATGATAATACTTAAAATAGTAATATAATACAAATATATATATAAATTAAAATTAGTAATAAAAAAAGATTCCAGATTTTACATATTTCATGTAAATATAAAAATTTCAGCATATAAACAAACTCAAACTCCCCCTAAATTCATTTCAGATAAATATGACTTCAAATTCCCATCATACCATGTTCAAACATGAATTTCAAAAATTTAGAAAGATCCAAGGGATTAGTATATATATAAACAATCTTATGTTCTGATGAAATAAATTCATTAATTATATTTCATTTTTTTAAATGATCTATAAGATAATGAAACTTAATATCAATGTGATTAGTCCTAGATTATTTTAAGGGATTTTGGTAAATAAAAATATTATAATTATTATCACATAAAATAAGAATATTATTAAAATCAAAACCAAAATCATAAAGTGTTTTCTTAATCCATAATGACTTAGTATAAAAAGATGCAGCAGCTCTATATTCCTATTCAGTAGTTGAAAGAGAAATTGAATTTTTCTAGTTGAATCCCAAGAAACTATAGATTTACCAATTAAATTACACATGCCTGAAGTTTTCTTCCTATCTATCATGCATTCACTAAAATCAGAATTAGAATATATTTTCAAATAAATGTTAGTCTTCACAAGATTAAATAAACCAAGATTCAAGTATCCTTTTAACCAATTTAATATGAATTTAATCAGGTTCACTTTGATAAATAGAAGACATGAAAACTAAAAACATTAAAACAGACATAAAAGTAGTTAAATATAATAATCTGCAATTCATTCCTCTACAGGTTTTAATATCAATATATTTTACAGACTTATCTAAATCTAATTTTCAAGTAGTATTCGTGAGATTATTTATGCTCTTAAAATAATATAAACCAAATATATTAACTAACTATTTAGAATACTAAGTTTGATTTAGAAAAATACCATCATTTCGTTGAAATATTTTCAAACCAAGGAAAATTTTCAATTCCCCCACCATACTCACATAAATTCAAAATTCATTAATTCTGAAAATTTATTACAATGAATTTCACATGAAGATCCAAAAATAATATCGTCAACATAAATTTTCAAATTCAAAATATCATTATAAATTTTCGAAAAAAATTAAGATCTGCCTTTCCTTTCTCAATTTTTTTCGAAATAGATCTAGTTATCCTTTCATAACAAGTTCAAGGAGTTTATTTTAAACAAAATAAATATTTAGATAGTTTAAAAACATAATAAGGATTATTTTCATTTTAAAAACCATGGGTTTTTCTAAAATACACTTCTCTAAAAATATAAAAAATTTAAAAATCCTTTTTCACATCCATTTGAAATAATTTAAAACTATGAAAGGAATCGTAAGATAATAATATACTAATTTATTCTAAACTATCAACAGTTATAAAGGATTCATCGAAATCAATGCCTTCTTCTTGATAATATCCTTCAGAATATAATCAATCTTTTTTAAAAAATATTTCTAGATTCTTTAAGTTTATTTCTAAAGATGTATTTTGTTCCCATAATATGAGAGTCATTTAACGGAAACACTAAAGTAAAAACATTATTTATATTATAAAAATTTAATTCATATTTCATATCTAAGATCTATTTAGAATCATTTAAATCCTAATAAATATTCTTAGTTAAAAAATACAAAAAATCTTGATAAGAAAAAATATTCTAAACAGATTTTACTGTTTGAAATTTTGATTCAACATTACCAATAAACATGTGAATAGTGTTATATAGAGAAAAAATATTCTCCCCCTCAACATGTGATTTTTTATCTTAAGTTTCTTCTTCAAAATTAATGTTTCTAAATTCATCTGCAAGTTGATCAATATCATCAACCCTTTTATTTAATTATATTTCATCAAATGTCATATATATTAATTCTATAAAATCCATGGTTATTTTATTGTAAATTCTATATGCTTTACTATTATTTGAATAACCTAATAAAATAAATTCATAAAATTTGTCATCAAATTTATCTAAAATGTCCTTACTATTAAGAATAAAAAAAATTCATCCAAAGACTCTAAAATAGATATTTTTGGGTTTTGTTCCCTTCCAAATATCGTAAGGGGTTTTTTATAAATAGTATTAAAATAATTTTATTTTTAAAATAATAATATGTATTTATATCTTCTTCCCTATAATAACATAAATTTTAAATGATAATAAAAACCATTTTTATTAACAGCATAACTATATTTTTATATGAAAATTTTAATTTTTCAAAAGAAATTAATAGATTCATTAAAGGATTTAAAAATGTTAAAAACATTGCTAACACATTGGAATATTTTATGAAATATTTTCTAACCCAAGTGCTGATTTAGAATCTAATTCTGAGGCTCGTAGATCCTCAGTGCTGATAAAATAAAAATATTTAATATATTATATTATGAGTGCACTATTTTTCTAAAAAAATTGAATATCTAACAAACGATGAATCATATGAGAAATTTTAAACCACTATTAGGTCCTGGAAGAGGTTTTTACCTTAGGCGAGACATAAAATTTGTGCACATTGAGCGTTTGGTCAGATTGCACATGATCATGACTTATATAATATTTTTATTATATATTTTTTCAAAAATAATTTAATATTTTTTAAATGGCATATCATATGAAAAATCTAATACCACTGTTAGATTTAGGGTGTGGGATTTTTCCTGAGCATGACAGAACATTTATGCGGGTTGGGAATTTGGTTAGATCGCACTTAAGAACAACATTTTACCATTATTTTCTTTTTTATTATTATTATTTTCTTTTTAAATTATTTTTTAAGAATTCAAAAAACATTTTCCATAATTTAGGTAAAAAATTGAAGAAATATTTAAAATAAAAAAATAAATATTAAATAAATAAATAAAATATTTCCCCTCCAGGGATGAAAAACCAATCATTGTGCATCTTGTTCAGGAAGTAGAAAAAATAGTCGATCAATGGGGGTTCACCAATCACTGGTAGAGCATTATAAAGATCACATGGATTCAAAAGGATTGATCAAAAATCCAAAGTCGATCTGGTAAAAAATCCTCAACTATGTACATGTCTGACTCAATTTGAAACACCAATTCAAAATAAAATAAATGATAAAGTCATTAATTTCACCCATTTAATGTGTTACTGACTAAAACATGTAAAAATGGTTTGAAGCCCAAGGTTTTTGAAATTTAAGGTTTTAAAAATGGTGGATTTTGGTGGTGCATGGAGGTGAATAAACATTAAAAAAGGAACATAATAATAATAATAAAGAAAATTTTTGTAAAACATTATCCTTAAGTATGATCTAACCAAACTCCTCACACACATAAATGTTATGTTACATTAAGGGTGAATCTCACCTCTTGGACCTAATAGTGGTATTGGATTTCACATGTGACACATTGTTTGGGAAGAATTAAATTATTTTTGAAAAAATATATAATAAAAATATAAAATAAGTTATCCTTACATGAGATCTGACCAATCATCCAACACATACAAATGTTATATTATACCTAGTTTAAACCACTTGTCTTAGACCTAAAGGTGGTATCATATTTCTCATAAAATGTACCATTTGTGAGAAATTCCATTATTTTGAAAAAATAGTTCACATATGATATAATATTTTTTATTTTTTATTTTTATATTCGTTGAGGATCTACAGGCCTCGTAATAATGATCTAACTCATCACATGGCTCCAAATATATTCTATATAGTATTACAAAGTGTTAAACAATTTTTTAACCCTACTTAAATCATTTATTTAAGTGATTTTTGTTGAAAATTTACATTTTTTACAAAAAACACTGATAAATTATTACCATTGAGGGTTTTTATTATCATCTAAAATTGATAATATTATAATTCTACTCCTCTATCAACTTTCCATCCCTAAGAAGTATCCCTAGAAATCATTCTTAAAAAGATCATGCCATTGAGCTCAAACAAAAAAATTACACTCTCATATCAATTCCTAGATTTGTCTATACTACCACAGAATTTGGAAAAGTAAAACCATATTCCCTTAAATAACTTTCTTTATCTAGTCTAATATCTATATTAAATACTCCCCAAAAAATCATTTTTTCCCAAATCAATATAATAACAGTCTATAACATGCACTATATCAGGCATTTACCTCTAAAACTGAGAAACATGGAAGACATCATGCATGCCTCTATAAAACGAAGGAATGTATAGATGGTATGACAATATCCCAACCCTTTTGGTGATCCTAAATAGTCCCACAATACATAGTTAAATATTTACCTACTTCCTCATACGTCGGTTCCCCAACCTAAGAGTCACTCACAAGAAAAACTCAATCACCCACAATGAACTCCAATGGTATCCTCTGATGGTTAGTATATGATCTCTATCTTCTTTGAGAAATAATCAACCTCTTAATAATAAGTTTCACTATATAATAGGTCTCCTTAATAAAACTAGGCCCCAAAATTTTTTGCATCACCTACCTCATTCCATCAAGGTGGTGAACAACATGAACTCACAGAATGATATTATTTGGGTTCTAAGGCAAGGTAATCATCCCATGCCCCCATCTAAGTCCAAGAAACAATCTCAACGCATATCCTTCAATATCCATATAGTTCAGTCAGACCATCCATTTTTGAGAGCATGATATATTTTTCTCAATCTCAACTGAGTTTGTAAGTCCTTCTACAGGACTTAAAAGATTTTAGTGTAAAACATGCATCTCTATGTGAAACAAACCTCAAGAGAACTAATCAGGGTCATACTATCTTATAGACATAAATATTTTTTAGTTTGACAACTAGATAAGTTTCTCTAGTCAATAAAATTTTGAAAACTTTTTTCAGTTGATTGATAATCACCAAACATGTGTATTTACTCCTCAAGGTCTTAGATATCCCCATCATAAATTCCACTATGGAATCCTCCTACCTAGAGATATGGAAGTCCTTAATCAGTATTTCACTAATGGAAGCACTAACTATTTCTCTATCATATAATAGTGTTTCACATCATTGTTCAATTATGTATCATGGAAATATAGGTCATATAAACATAACTCTACCAGTAGGTCAAATCCAAACATATCTCACAGATATAAGGAAAACACCGGTATTAAATAAGGTATTAGATCAAAAGGTGGTGTTCAAGACCATACCTCGTATATTAACAAGTTACTTATCACCATCTGTTGGTTCTTAATCGACTGTATAGATATGGCATGCCTCAGATCTATGGAATTGTTCAAGAAATAATTGTGTCTCTACCATCTGGGTATGCTGTTGTGGACCCCGAATGGATCCCTAGTCCCTAGAAAGTGTCTACCTCAATCCTCTATAGAGTCATATCCTCAAAGATCTATAGAAAAATTCTTGAAGATGTCTTGTCTTTCCAAATTTTAGATACCAACTATGAGATGATCGTAAAAACTTATGATAATGCTCAACCTCCTCATAGTTGAAGAACTACGTACCTCTTACTTTCATAAGATGTGTTGTCAACCCCTTGCTCTTCCCTAGCTATCTACTACCACTCCAATATGAAACCTTATCCTTTCTCTTTCTTCTTCTAGAAACATTATAGGAATGTCCATTATAATTGGGTAGATCCCTGCAACTCTACCCCATCCTATTCTTTTTTTCCCATCAGGGACTCTCTAAGTAGCTTCATGAGTCGTGTTGCATGGTAAATCACTATTGTTAAACTCTATAAAAGTTCTATGAGTTCATGGGTATGATATGGATTCATTGTACCCATAAGGAACTGATCAATGAAAATATTTTTTAATATTTTACACGTCAAGACTTCATATCTTCCAAAAATTTCACCCCACCGCACCACCACTTAGTGGGTCCTTGTAGTGTAAGAGCTTCCAATTCCACCTTATAGGCCTCAAGTGTCTCAATGAGATCAAAAACATCCTTGATAACACATATGTATTCTTTAACATAATACAGCACACCAGTTACTTGAAAGGATGAAGGATGTAGAAGCTAAAAGTATATAGCATATTCGACCATCGACCTTGGTGGCGTGGCTCCCAGCTACAGTGGACCTACTACATGTGCCACTGGGGAAAGTGTGGAAACATTCTCAAAATTTTGATTGGATGGTGGCCTCTCGGAACATCTTTGATGTGACATATTACATAATTGAGGAACATTAAGAACATATCAAGTCATGTATATTCTATGGTATCACACAAAGGCTTCCCTCAAAGTCTACCCTCAAACAAAGTTATAACCCTCCTAGCACTAACCATTTATCTATCCCTAAACATTAGTCACAGTAATCATATATATACTAATATAACAACTTAATTGGTTAAACTAATTAAATCCAATAAATTTTTATCACACAATGTGAAAAAATAAATATATCACATAAGAGAAACTACCCTAAACAGATATCACAAATCAAGAATTTAATTAAAAAACTAAGATGTAGCACAAAAACATATATATATATATATATATATATATATTTCATGTGAACATATGTGCCTATTCATGATACATGAACACATCTGGAATATCATAAATCATATATATATATATATATATCATGTGAATCACCCAAGGTTAATTTAATCAATTATAACATAAATACATAATTTTCCCCACTTTATGAAAACATAGAGGTCCACTACATAGTGCTTGTCAGGCGGTGACATATTTCCCCTACCCGAGTCCCAATAGCCTATCTCCTATCCACCCTATCGCAAACCAAGACAAGATAAAAAACAAGTTAGTGATTCATGATCCTCTGATACAATTTTGTAACATCGCAACCCAAACCACTAGGTCTGAGCTAGAGTGTCACATGACCTCATTCCCCCCCATATACAAAATAGGTTTTTGAAAAGAAGTGAGGGTCTAGTTCCATCTATAAGGAGACTATACACTCAGTGTCATGTCATGGGATTGATAATAATCAATAAAAATATTAGAGTAAATGTGGAAACTAGATATATGACATACAAATAAGAGCTCCCAAAGTGGTAAGCCTTCCCAAAAAGTGAGCAGAAAATATATAAGGAGATAAAAAATAAATTATCATTTGAAGATACTCTAGATTTTTTCCCATCTCTCTCATATTCCTTGCTCCACTACTCATCCCTAAACCATAGGGCTCTCCCCCTTTTCTAGATCTCAGTCCATGAAATCTATAATGGCACTAAAATGATTGATTAGGTTGTGATTATAAACACATGGTAGGATAGCATGAATGTGTCCTTAACAGTTGTGAACATGAATAAGAGTGTATAACATAATAATAAATAAATATTCACACAAAAAACAATTATTCCAAGCATTCCTACACTAACCAATATACCAAAAACCTCGGTTATACCTACATTGGTACCATGGTGGAAAAACCATCAAAACAATCATAAAAATGCCTCAATGTTAGAGCCAACCTCAAGATACTCAATAGCCATATAGGTCTCAAGAATCCACGTCATACCAAACTAGGTCATCATACCTCAACACTATCTCTAGGTCAGGTCACATAGACCATTATGCATCATTATTTCCACACAATTATGATCACTCATGATCATCATTCCCCATGGTCATCGCATACGATTCTGGTCACTCATGATCTCCAAGCCCCCAGGTCAGTCCACACTAGGACATCATTCCACATCATCCATCTCAATCTCATCATCAAGCCACATGTAGCATCTAAAAACGCACTCCATAAAGGTCTACCAAGACACAACAGTCACACTTGTCACTTTGGTACCATACATAACACAAAAATATAGAATTTACCAAAAATATTACAAGGGAAGAGTGAAATTAGACATAACATATCATGAGTGTGAGAAAATAAATACATAAAAACATGTTATAAAATCAATGTGGTCTAAATCACATCGACATAGATAATCATAATATGTCAATAAAGAAAACATGGTTATACATGCACCCACATGTATCACATAACAAGCATGGGATAGTCAGTCATAAATCACATATCAAGATAACATCATATAAATGGATTGAAATAGTGAGAAGCTCTGTACCTCAAATTATTCAATGCCAACAGCAAGAATATACCACTTTTTGTGGTTTGAAAGCTTAAGTGGAAACCTCACTAGTCACAAACATTTATTCATGGACTTATTATCATAAACATCAACACTCAAAGCTCAAGGATCATCGATTGTTCCTAGAACCAAAACCATCCATTTTACATAAAAAATGAATAAAATATCACATGCATTGATATTTTCTCCTTCATGTATAATTTTCAAATTATCATTTAGGTCAATGCATGTTCTATAAATATTCTCTTTAATAAGAATTATAAAACCACAATCATCAATTTATATCCCCAATTTATTTTGAGAACACAAGTGGAATTCCATTTAATTATTCTTTAAAAAACAAATAATTATCCTTGATAATTTCATAATTATCCTCAAAAAATTGATACATTTTCCACAAGATAATTCCTTTATAATTATCCTTGGATAATTTGTATAATTTTCTTCAAATAAATTTCCTTGCAATTTATCCATTTAAAAATAAAATATAATATTTTGAAAATTTATTTCCATAAATTATCCTTTGATAATTTGATACAATTTTCCATTAAAAAATATTGATATTTCTTTATGATAATTCATATTGTTGTCCTTATATAATTAAAAGAAATTATCATTTAGAAATTTCAATAAATTTTCCCTTGATAATTCATTACAATTATCTTTGACAATTTAATTCAATTATATTTTGATAATTTAATTAATGTATCATTTTATAATTATTCGTTATTATCATTTGAAAATTCCTTATAATTATCATCTATAAATTTAATAAATTATATCTTGATAAATATATACAATTACCAATTGATAATTATGAAATTTTCAAGGACAATTTTTTTTAAGAATAGTTATATGGAATGCAACATGTATTCTTAAAATAATTTTGTGATGTAAATTATCAAATATGGTTTTATAATTATTCTTGAGGAGAATATTAGTAGCACATGAATTGACCTAAATGAAAATTTGGAAATTATCATGGAGAGAGGAATTATCATCACATGTGATATTTATTTCATTTCAAATAAAATAGATGGTTTTGGTTCTAGAAACCATTGATGAACATTGAGCACTGATGTGTCAAAATTTATGATAATAAGGTCATGAAGAGGTGTTCTTGACTATTGAGGTTTCCACTCTAACTTTTGAACCACCCATAGGGGTTAATTCATTTTTTTGATGTCGATGGATTTAAAGAAGAAGTTAGTTACCATTTTGGGCGATGTTTATGAGGTTATCATGATATGTGATTATTTATGAACTAACCAATGCTTGTTATAGGATGAATTTTAGTAAATTTGTAGCCATTTTTGATTTATTGACATATTATGACAATCTATATTGATGCGTTTTAGAACATATTGAGTTTCTCACATGTATGTATGTATGGATTTTCTCAAAATCATGATATGTTATGTATAATTCCACTTTTTCCTTGTGAAATTATTGGTATATGATATATTTTTGTGATATGAATGGTACTAAAGTTCTAGGTGGGTCCATCATGCCTTGGTAGCACTTGAGGGAGAGTGTTTTTTAGATGTTTCATGTGACTTGATGAAGAGACTGAGATGAAAGATGGGGCATGATGGCCTAGTGTGTCCTGACATGGGGGAATGATGATTATAAGTGATCATATCCATATGTGATGATTGAGAGGTATGATGATCATGATTAATCTGAGCTATGTGCCAATAGTGTGGAGTGTTGGTCTATGTGACCAGAAATGGAGATAGTGTTAAGGCTTGATGACCTAGTGTGGTTTGACATAGTGGCCTGAGGCCTATATGGATATTGAGTAGCATAAGGATGGATCTAACATTGATACATTTCCTTGATTGTTCTAATGTTTTCTGACATGACACCAAATCAGGTATAACTAAGGTTTTTGGTGGCTTGGTTGGAACATGAAAACTTTTAATGATTATTTATTATGTGCACATTTATTTGTTATTATGTAATACACTCTTATGGATGTAAACACTAGTTAAATATGCATTGGTGGTGTCCTACTAAGTCTTTATACTCACACACTTCTTAGGAATTTCAGTGCACTTATAGATTTCATAAACTGAGATCTAGTAAAGAGAAATAACTTTATGTCAGATGGTTGAGTAGTGGATCATAGAGTGAAATTGGGCTAGGAAAGACCCTAGAAGACCCAAAAAATTATTATTTTTTATATCTTTGTGTACATACATTTTACTTTTCAGATAGATTTACCACTTTTGGATCCCTTATTTATATGTTATTTATTTAGTTTTTTCATTTAATCTGATTGTTTAATAATTTTTCTATTGATTATTATCGATCCTAGGACATAATATTGAGGGTATAGTATCCCTTAGAGGACATAGCCCTCACTGCTAATTAGAAGCCTCTTATGTATAGAGGTGAGCATGAGGTCTTGTGACACTCTAGCTTTTACCTATTGGTTAGAGTCAGGATGTTACATGACCAAAAATATTTAGGTAAATTAAAACCATTTATCATGTTCCTATCCATTTTCATAAGAGTTCAATTTTTCCTTTCAACTACACCATTTTTTTGTGTCTAGGGGCTAAATATTTATTAAAATTCCCATTTTATTCAATAAAACTAGACAAATATATATTCTATAATTTTCCACCATGATAAATTAAAATTTATTAAATTAAGATTCCATTTTTAATTTGATCCCATTTATAAAAATTAATAAACTTAGTTAAAGTTTCATATTAAAGTGTAAGAAAATAAACCCATGTTTATCTAGTAAAATCAACGATAATAAAAAACATATTTTACCACTCAAACTAGAATGTTTGATATGACAAAATAAATCCAAATAAATAAGATCAAGAGGCCTTATAGTTTACACATATTTAATTAACATTAAACTGCTTCTGTGTTGTATACCTTTCAAGAATGATTCATAAGAAAAGGTACATTCCACATTAAATTTATGTAGTTATAGATTTTTTTTGTTCATAAATAGCTTATCCATCTACGAGAAATTATCAGGTCCCAAAATAATATACCAAAAAATGATATCTAATTGTATATCATTAAAACATTTCAATTTTTGATCAGTTAATTAAGAAAAAATAATTGAATAAATGTTTTATTTTCTGTTTTCATAAAACAAAAAAAAAATTATCCTTTTATACAATTCATTTATCGTTTTTAAATTTAATAAACAGTCCATCATTACATTTCTAAAAAATAATAATATATTTATCCTTAAATACAGTTCTAATTAAGTTATGTTTCAAACCTCTAACATATATGGCTTGAGAAATAATAACCTAATTTGAAATTACAACCACACCAAAACCTTTTACCTTTCCATTAGAACTATCACCAAAAGTAATATTACCTCCATTGTATTTATTGAATTATATAAATTTTGATATATCACTAGTCATGTGTCTTTAGAATCCATTACTCATATACCAAACATCCACTTTAATGATCCCAACACATACTTCCTATAAAAACATATTTAATAAAGTTTTCGTACCCATGTAAATTTGTGTCCAATGGGATTAGCATATGAAATCTTGGGAATCCAAAAATATTTCAAAAAAAATTTCAAACGATATCTTGAAGATACATATTTATAAATTAAATCCTTATTATGTAAAAGATATTTTTAAAATCTCAAAGATCACTAATTTTCAAAATGAACTTTTATTTGACATAAAAATCATGCAGCAGTAAAAGCACATCATTAGTGATTTTAACAAAGAAATTATTTTACATATCAGGTAAATTATTTTCATTACCAAAACCAAATCTCTTCTTGTTTGTTTCATTTAAACTCATCATGTTATCATATTTTTCTCAACCATAAACAAAAATATAAGGATTTTCCTTTAAACATTCAACTTCATTTTTTAGTTTCCCATTATCCTTAATAACATTATCAAAATTCCTTATTTTAGATTCATGATACTATTATATGAAATAAATTTCCCTTTTTAGTTTTTTATTTTTAGCATGAACAGATTTTTGACTTTATTAGGTAATTTCCACCTTATGTTGATCTTAATGTTCTCATATAAAATAGTGTTCATTTCAACTTTATGATCATTTATTTCAACCTCTTTAAGAAATTCATCAATAGTGAGTTTTTCGGAATTAGATTCAAAATATCAATAAAAAGTATAATCACTTAGATGATTTGATTAAACCATTATTCAAAAATATTACATATCCATTTTATAACTATATTATTCTTTAGTACATAAATCCTCGTTGAAACTCCATCAATATGTCATCCCCTTATTTTATTTCTTGTATTTCTTCCTCTTGTTTTTGTCCACCTTTAGTCTTTGTAAATTGGACTTGATGTTCCTTGTCTTCTTAAACTCATAAAAATTAAATTGTGATCATAATTATAAATAAAATTACCATTCTACTTATCCATGTGATCATCCTTAAGATATTTTTTTCAAGATATCCTTAAGTATCCTTTCTTCCTACTATATCAACCTTTTGTAACATAGTATGTATCGTTCTTGTCAATACACTTTAAATAATAATTGAAAGAGTAAGTAGATACATTTTATTTAAAATTAATTCCCTTGTTCTTGGAATTATCTTCTTCAGTAACATTTTTATTTTCTAACTTATATTGTGATAATGATCCAATAAGCTCAACAAGTGTATATTCCTTGAATTTATTAATTTCATTAATTGAAACATTTTCATCATGACACTTCTTAGGATTTTATATGAGAATTATTTCAATAAGAACAAGAATTTGTAGAGTTTATCCTAAAGAAATTGTACCATTTACAATACTAGTAACTATATAGAAAATTTTATTAATATTTTCATCTTCACCCATTTTAAATTCTTGATATTCAGATCTTAACATGATTAAATTAGTCCTAATAAGCTTATCTAAACCAATATGTGCAACTTTTATAATTTTCCTTATTTTATGAGTATTTTTAAAAATAGATACATGATTGTGTGCATCTTAATTTACTGTACACTATAAAATATTAAACACCTTTTAATTAAAAACATACTTTAACATATCATTTCCAATAAGTGATTTAGGTACACCTTTAGGCATTTTGTATGGTTTTTCCATGATAATCCAATGATCAATACTATGTTTATTTAAGAAACATTCATTCAAAACTTTCATTATCCATAGTGATTACTATCAAAGTGAGGTGGTTTTTTAGGAATCCATCAATCATTTGAACATTATCCTTTGATCTTAAACAGATTATTTCCCCTTGATGGTTAAGTTAAGAATTTTTTTACACAAATCAAATATATAGAGAGTTATTGGTTTACCTCTAATAATAATTATTTCTCCACAGTTAAGATGGAAAAATATCCAATATAGGGGTGAATTTTCATTTTTAAAATGAACTTATGATTATGTTAAAATATTAAAGTTAGTGGAGTGAAAATAAAAAAATAAACACATGAAATTTTTGCAGTAGTTCGGATCTTAATGGTCCTACCTATTCTTCACCCCTCTCATGAACTAAGAGAGATGTCACCCACTATAACCACTGTAATGAAATATTACTATCAATTTTTCCCACCTAGAGTTAATAACCAATAAAAAAAATTCTAATAGAGCCTTAAACCCATACAAATCCTGCCTTTTTCAACCTGGAATCACATCCTGAATAATTTTGTTTTTTATAAACTAGAGGCACAACCCGAAGCATAGATTTTGTTTGTGAGTCAAAACCTAGTTACCTTCATTTCAATGGGTTGTATAATCCTTTAAAATTATACATCCAAAATAAAAATGGGATGAATTAAAACCATAGAACCATATAAATACTTCACAGTATAAGAGTCGAGGAATCAAATAACTCTCCAAAAGTAAAGGATTAAATGATTTTAATTTGAATAGAACTATTAGTTGATCACCAAAGTTTGACTGACTTGTAAAGTTCTAAAATAATCCTCAACCTCATATATCTACACCGGTTTTGTTATCTCTAAATATATAGAGTTTCTTTATGCATTGTATCATTCAAATTTAAATCTATTGCATATTTATTTTTTTAATGAACTACTTCAGATTTATCTATGCTTGTTTCCCAGATAATATTCCACATGTAATTATTTTATAAATGAAAATTAATATTTATACTATTCATCATTAATATCTTGTTAAATAAATACAATTACATAGTGTAAATCATTATATCAATTAATATAGAAATAAATAATACGAATTAATATACATTAAAATTCTCTAATAGTATTCGAGACTAACCCTTTATATTTTATCCAGTTTTAATTTGATTATTTCAACTTCCATAATTTTAATTTCAATATCAATAAATATGAATTTCATGAAAACCACATTAAATTAATCATGAAAAAAATTAAAACATGTTCATATGGATTCTAAATAATTAATAAGTAATTTCAGAATAAATAAAACATTAAAAATACTCATATCATCCTTGATGAAAATATAAATATAAAACAAATGAAAAAATAGATCATATTTTGAGGTTCATGAACAACCAATAGAAACATGCATAACCATGTATGTAAATTCATGTAGAAGATTTTCACAAAGGTGATTAATGTTAGAAAATTCACATAGAAAATGCATGTAGGATAATCACATTGGATATTCACAAGGCAGATTCACATAATCTAATCACATAGTCAATTCATTGAGGTGAATCACATAGAAAAATAATGTAGGTGAATCATGTGGGAAATTCATGTTGGTGAATCATGTAAGTGATTCTGGAAATTTGTAAATAGATTGACTTACCAAATTTCATAGCTAATTATGACCTTTTAAACATTACAATATGATTTGGTTCCTGTTGACTTATATTTATAAAATATCATTATATTTCCAAATAATCAATACCCACCTTAATCAGACTTCTATATATCAATTTATCATCAAAAAAATATAGAAAAATAGTTCTAAAAAACTGGATAATTCATACCAAAACATACAATGAATTCTATCCTAATTTTAAACATGATAGAGATCAATTCAAAATTTTATTTATTGTAATTAAATTTAGATAATTTCTTTATCCTTACAACTGAATATTAATCACTAAATTTTGAGCTTTGTATCCCATGTTGTGGTTGAAATACAAAAGGTAACCAAATCTATAAAAATATAAATGTGGTTTAGCTATGTGGGATATTTGGATAAATGAATTCGCTATATAGTATAAATGTATATATTAATTGTCTATGTGGGAACATTAAATATATTTAAGGTCCCAAATAATGTATTTAGCTTAGGAACTCAAGAAAAAACTTATAGAACATGTTATAACCAATCCAAACATGAAATATAAATATATTTCAGGCAAATAAATTTTACGATATAATCAAGCGTATGAATAATTTAATTAATTAATAAAATAACAAACTAATGAAAATACTTAGTAAAGTTTTGAACAAATATAATTAATCAAAATATAATATTTTTTAATTATCAAAACATAATTAAATAAATTTTTTCCAAAGAGACACTTCAACAAGTTGTCCCATAAATATAATAAAAATTAAGTATATTTATGATACTAATGTAATTATATTATTATGGTTATAATAATTTTGTAGGAGAAATATATAGAATAAAGTATTGGGGAGTGGTTAATAATCACACTGAGGACCTCAGTCTTCTCTTCAAATACTTTTGGTAATGGAGGGATTCGCACACTTCCTTGTAACCAAGGTATACTAAAAGTATAATTTGATTTTATTATAGGTATAATAAGTAGAGTTTTAAGGGAAATTTTATGTATGAGTATGGATTTAAGTGGGTGGAAGTAATATCCTTTCATAGATCAAAAAAAGGGAGATTTCCTTGAAAGTTAATGTTAGGAAAGGCGTAAAGGATGGAATCATAAATTTGTTAGGTGATATAGGTAAATAAATGTGTGTAAGATATGTATGTATGAATTTAAAACCTAATAATTGTCTTATATAAGGTTTAAGTGTAAAGTTAACTTATCAAAATTTGTGCCACTTTAAGTCATCCCTTTTTAACCTTATTAACTATGACTACATATTTAGCATGGAAATTATTTTTTTACTAAAAATATATGATTAACCAATTTCAAAATTTGGCTGTTATTATTATCAATGTGGAATAAATTAAATAAAATTCAATTTGTAAAAATGATAAAATTATTTTTTAAATTAAAAAATAATATATAGAAAAAAAAATTAAATATCTTTTATATAGTAAGTATTTTTATTCTTATTTCCTGTCAATTACAAATTAAATGTGTGTCAATATATATGTGTGTGTGTGTTTTTACATATTTCTAAATAATATTAGAGTTATCATAATTAGAAATTATAAATTTATATAAAATTTACACCTTATTTATAAAACTAATTCTTTGAAAAATAACTATTTTACCATGGAAACTAATATTTACTTTAGTAAATTATTTTTTTGATAAAAATGAAATTTTATTTTTTACCAAAGTTGGATATTCTATTTTAAAAAAATTAAAATAATTTTATAAGACATAATTTTTAGAGTTTATAAAAATTAATTTCAATATAAGCAGTCATATCACATAAAACCAATTATAGGAAAAATGTTTATTTTAATCATAAAATTAATTTATTCATATACATGCCTAGTAATAACTATCATATGGGTGTAATATTTTTAATTTATTTTTATAAAAAATAAATTTTATTTTCCTTTAGAAGTAGAAATGTAAAATGTATAAAATAACATGTGATATAAATATATATATATATATATATAATTTATCACATTGATAATTATATACTTATATAATTTTAACATATACTTACATAACCCCTCAAGATATTTGTTTATGACATAATAATAAGTTATTAAATGGTGGGTTTTTTTGTTTAGATTCATCTATAATGGATCTTATAGTGATTTCCATTATCTTGAAATTCTCCCACAAATGATTTCTCTCAATTTGCACTTGTTCGATTTCATCATGGGCTTAGTCTAGGGGAAACCCTAGTGAAGATGCCCCCTTACCAAGCTCAAAAAAATGAGCCTCATAAGGAATAATTATACTACTTTACACCACATATTCTACTTTTTCATTAATTTCATAATAAGGATACTTTCATTTATACCCTCTGATTTAGTGGTTATGATGCATCGGTCAAATTTGAATTATTATGTGGTTCATTTTCTTTCAACCATTAATCTAAATAAAGTTATCATAAATTTAAATTATTATAATTTTTTGGGTGTTAAATTATCCCCCTTTATATAAATTGTGTACTTGTAATTGTATTTATATTTCTAATGAAAATAACCTAGGATACTTTTATGAAAGATAATACTCAAGTTATGATTTCTAATGATATATCAACCTTGCTAACATAGATAAAACTATGAAACTCATCCTTTCCTTTATAAATGGAATATATTAAAACAATTTATAAAGAATATTCTTACATAGTTGGTTATAAGACATAGAATTTTCTAGAGACACACCTTTTAAATAGTCACTTTAAGAGGCTCAAAGGTGTATCTATTTATGTCCATGAGTTGATATAATCTATCATAAGATTTATAAATTTTTTAAATTGTTTTACCCATGAAAAAAGGTGAAAATTAGTTAAAATGATTATAAGAAATGATATATATTTATATGTTATTATGGAATTTGGAAATCAAGTTTAGGAACAACATTTTAAGCCTATTTTCCAAAAAACCTAAAAATAAGATTTTACTTGAATTTTTTTAATAAGGGTTGGTGTTTAACATATTCAAAATAGTCATACAATAATATAAATACATATCCCTCTCAAAGATCACTATTTATTATAGATTATTAGAGGACTATAAGTAATTTTTATGATCATTTCATTGTATAAAATTTATGAACATCCATATGGTATTCTTTAAAATTAGTAATATTGGATAGTTGGGTTTTCAGAATATGGTTGAATGTTTCCCATAATCCTACCTGATAAAAAAGTATATAATTAGATTATAAAATGTTGTAAGGTTTTTTAATATAATTTTAATGTTGTAAAAAAAATTCAAATCCACTGAGATATATTTTTCAATGATTATAGAAGATAAATCCCCTAGGAGATAAATGAGGGTTGTGTGTGACTAATTTCCATTCATCTCAAGGATGAACTTGACTCTGTTAAAGAAATTTTCCATATAAATAACAATATATAATAATGAATAATAATTTTCAAAGGATTTTAGAATTATTTAATTTGTTACAAATATATGTATATATATAATTTAGTATTATTATAAAGAGATAAAAATAGAAAAACTAGTCATATGATATCTTATCTTATGGAACATTTACTTCAATATATGGTAATTTAGGTTTAACCCAATTTTATTTATATTGGGCTCTATAATACTTCTTAATAATATCTAAAAACTAACTATCCCAAAATTATCATAAAATTACTTACCATATTATAAAATTAAAAATTATTGAAATTTATGCACTCAAAATTCAACTTACCCTTTATCAATAAAAATTTCATTCAATTAATATATATCTTAACTTATGAATGTAAAGATTTAAATACAGTTGTCCATGGTGATATTCCTATTACGATATCTAACTTAACTAGTTATATATTACATCATTGAATTTTAATCCTTTATAATGGTTTATAAGGAGCATATTAATCAACCAAATCATATCCCAAAATAATTTAAAACCAATTGTGGAGTTTGGATCATTGATTTTTCATCGAGTGAAGATCGATTAAATACCCAACTAAACCTATTCATGTTTATTATACCAATGTAAATTTGAACCAGATCTTGAATCCATTTTTTTGTATCTAGACATGGATTTCATTACAAGGAAACCATACACTCTGTAATTCAACAATATTTTAGGATTTTTTCCCTACAATTAGGATTATCCCTAGGGATTTCACTAATGTTATCTAGTACTAATCACAAAAAAAAACTAAAACAATCACCAAAAATAATAAAACCTTGAATTTCTATAAAAAATATATTATTATTCACAATTAATTCAAAACCTCTCACTACATTTCTATTTAATATATTATTCTACAAATAATCCTAAATATCATTTCCTATGAGAAAGTAAAATATAAGAATGGGTGAGCTTAAACACAGAGTAAGCAAAATTTATCATCGAGTCATAAAACGGTAAGATCATATGCATAAGAGAAAACATGAACATTGGAGGAATATCTAGTAAAAATATCATTAAAAAATAGTATTTTTCCATATGTCATGGTATAAGAACATGTAATCTCAATATCAGTCATATACTATGAAATAAGAGTGTAGAAATATCAAACAATAAACATAATCCACATACCATAATCATGGGAATATAACAAAAAATATAAGAAAACATAATAAGGAAATATGGATCAAACATAATCACTCGAAAGAATATACATAGTTACTCAGGCATCAAAATCCTAAAACACATTATATTGTGACTTGGGCATCACCTCTTGTAACCCATTAGTGACTCAAACAATATAACATGAGGCACATTATTATCTCAAGCCTCATAACTCATGGTCCATTTTATCTCGTGAGACATAAGACCTTAACCAATGAATTGGAGGGTAATATAGGAACCCACTCATCATTATCCATGTATATATGTTTCATATGAAATCAATCATGTACCATATCCCAAAAACCCCATGGATAGAAAATGTGTTTTATAACATATAAAAATGGTATCACAAGTAATGAACTCAAGATTTTGATCAGTTGATACCAAAAATTCAATCACCCTAAATTGAGTATTTTATATGATATTTTATAGGGTGATTTATGAATCATAACCCCATAGGAGATAGATCCTTTGTTTATAGAGAGTAAAATAGAATTAAAATCATAAAAATATATTTTATTAGAAATTTCCAACCTTGTTGTAAAAAAAGGTTACTTACCCCATTAAAAATTATTTTTCTAAAAGGTAATATGAAAATAAGTTTATAAAACCAATTTAAAATTAATTCCTATAATAGATCTTTGGAAGGAAATAATGGTTAAGTCAATAAAAGTGGAGTGGAAGATAAATGATGTGATCATGAAAATATATTCCATTTCAATATTTAAAATATATTTATTGAAACACACATCATAAAAATGATAAAATAGTAAAATGAAGATCACATGAGATAATACATATTTGGGGTTCCCAAATAATAAAGGAAAAAAGTTATGGAAATAAAGAATATGAACATGGAGGAGACAAATCTTAATATAGAGGGTAGGAATTATTATTAACTAGTTTTAAATATAATATAAAATCATAATGGAATAAAAATTGAATTATAAATTTCATTTTCATTATAGAGAAAGAGAAAATACCATATAATAAAAAATTTAAGTGGAATAAACCAAAATAATAATATACAAGTTCAAGTGGAATCATTATAACTTAAAGAAAGGATATCTGTGTTAACAAAATCCCTTATAGATTTGGAAACACTAGTAAAAACTTGTATTATCTAGTCATAGTGATTTAACATCACTATATAAAAGAGATTCTAAAATCCTCCTTTGTCAGTGGTAGAAAAAGAACAATTAAAGGAGTTCTTTAATGGTACTTTTTTTAGCGTTGTCAAAGTGGGTATTTGACAGTTCTAAAAAAAGCACTGTTAAAGGGTCCCTTTATCAGCACATGTAAAAAATAAATTATAACCCCTCCTATCATTGATAGAAGAAAAATAATTGATAAAGTGTGGGCCTTTATCAATACTTTTAAAAAATCAAAGATAAAGGGGGGCATTTATCAGTGTTAGAAAACAAGCGATGATTAAGGTCGTCCTTTACCAGTGCTTTTTAAAAGCACTAATAAAGGATCACCCTTTATCCATGTTTCTTTTCTATCATTGATAAATGGTATATTTCATAAAAAATATATTTCAATAAAAATATATATAAATATATATTTATATTTATATTGATATAAATATAACATATATTTTTTAAATATTCTTTAGATAAGGAAAAATAGGCTATTACACTTAACATATAAGATAATTAGTGAAAATGGAATATAAAATAATTAAAATATTATTTTAATTAATAATTTTCTAATTATAATCAGGTAATAGTCATTCAATACCTATTAAAAGATAAAAAAATCAAAAAATATTTATAATATTTAAAATAATTTAAAAATTTAACTCGAACTTCAAATAAACATAAATTTTTATTTGGGTATCCATTTGGGCTCTACCACATTCCAAATTGACTCTTGGGGTGATCTATATAACTTGGTGTCTGGGAAAAGCCTTAATCACATTTTTTTAGGCCAAAAAAGGTATAGAAGGCCTCCAAAAGTGAGTTTTTAGTCGAGGTACCCCAATTTTTTAACATTTGATGAAATGTTATCCTCATTTAAGGGGGTACTATTACCTATATTCAATGGGGACTGAATTTAGTCCTAGGTATTAAATTCATATTGATATTATAGTTTTTAAATTTTATTATTTTTTACAATTTATTTTTATTTATAATTAAATATATACATATTTTATTATTTGTACATATAATAAATCACTTGTATAAATACATATATTGATATATTTATGTAAAAATATATTTTTAAATATATAAAATAAATATTTATTATTAATTTTATTAAAAGTAAAAAATTATCCATTTTATTTACATTATAAAAATGAAATAATATGTATATATAATATTTATATATACATATGTGTGTATATTAATAAACATATATATTTATTTATTTATTTATTTATTTATTTATATATTAAATATATAAAAGAATATTAATGTATAATATATTTAAATAAATATAATTGCACATATATATATATCACACATTTCAAAATATATATAAATAAAAATAAAATTTGTTAAATATATAACAAAAGACGCATGGCATAGTGGTAAAGAGCATCCAATTGCTTAAGGGAGGATCTGGGATCAAATCCAGGTACGTGTAGGTATTTGGGGTACCCTTATAACACTGAGTAAGGCATTGGGGTGGGTGATGGTAGAAGGGTAGTGGAAACTATTGAGAAAGGGGGCATAAGCGCTGCGAATGGGGGATGTTGGGGGTGCATGAGAAATTAATTTTCATTTCAAACTTTTTAACAATGTTTTTTTTTGTGCTGTTAAAAGTAGACCTCTAATAGCCTCAAAATGAGCTATTAAAGGCACCCTTTAACAGTGCTAAAAAGGCATTATTAAAGGTTCCCTTTATTAGTTATTTTTTTAGAGCTTTTAAAGGTTTCCTTTATCATTACTTTTTTATCAATGTTAATGGTCGGATTTTAACATCACTGACAATATCAGTGCTTTTTAAGTGATTATAAAACCCTTTTACTTGCACTATTAAAGGCCCAATTGGTAGTAATGAAAATAGAATCAAAAGAATATAAAGGTGGAATTCATGAAAATATTTTTAAATTCCATGGAATAAAATTTTAAAATATTAGTAGAATCTCAATGGTCTATTAAGTACACCATATAAAATATTAATAGGTGTATAATATGATGATATGACTCAATAAAGGGAAATTGAGATGAAATTTTTATAGTCATCATATTTTTGAATTATGATCCATTTCAAAAGTATTTTATTGGAAATAAATATAAATATATAGAAACATAATATGAATAAAAATCTAACTCAATCATAAGTTAGAATATACTCAACTTATATGAATAATGTTCATGAAAAATGATCATAACTCAATGAACATAAATTGAGTTAAAAAACCCTTACCTTTAATCTCAAATTCAAAAAAAGTGCATTAAACTCCACTATATTAAAAAATATATCTTAATAACATAGTTAATATTCTTTTTAATATCTATTTTTATTTATAAAATTCATTTATAATCATTCCCTAAACATATATTACTTAGTTATAATTTTTCTTCACCATCAGATGTTAATATTTTCATTCGTTTCAAACATGTTTTGTAACAGATGTTGGTTATCATTTATTAAAAAAATTCATCATTTCTATATTATAAACTTACTATAATTTGACTTATATAATTATTTATAAAGTTATACTTTCATTTATTGAGAGGATTAGTTACGATTCCTAAAAATGAAATCAGTGAAGATCATGTTTTGGTAATTTTTAATGAATGAAAGGTGATATATTAATAAGTAGTTAAATATAAAAAATAAAATTATAGAACCAAAAATAATATTTATTTATTTATTAATATAAAATATTAATAGTAATTAGTTTTCATATCCATTCATGCACTAGTATAGAAAGTATTCATCACTTCATATTTTTGACATTGGTTATACATAACCAACATGAAAAACCATGTTTTTTCCTTTTCACATAGGTTATTATATAACCGATGTGATAAAGAAGGTTACCCTCTTTATGACATAAATTATATAATAACCAACATGATGAAGAGGCCTTTTCACACCGGTTATTATATAACAGACATGAAAAAATCAATGAAAACTAATTTATCATGTCGGTAATTATATAATCAGTGTCAGAAGGATGATTTTAAACAATGGTTATATAATAAACAATGTTATATAACACTTAAAATTTTATTAATCATTTATTTTAATCATTTCAGGGTTATCTATTCTCACAAATGTAGATGTATTTCTCTCATGTGGAATCCCTAACCCTGTTTTCTTCGATCTAGTGCACTATAATCTCATATTACCATGTTCATATATCCTCAGTTATCATCAACTCATTATTGTACATTTAATCTACTCATACCTCATTTAAGATGAACACATCAAACCTCTATTTAAATTTTTCAATGGTGTGGCAGCCCTAACTCTCATTTTTTTCAATTCCAACGAATCAAATCTTGCATTATCATCTTTATTAACCCATTGGTTTTTTCGGCCTCATTATTGTACGTTTGAATATAATTTTCCTCATCTCAAATCATGTATTACCATCTTCATTTACCGTAGGTATTAGTTGATTTAATTATATAGTTGTGTGGAATGTATTATAACTTAATTTTCTATGTTATATCATAAATTTACTCGTTATATATTATTTTTTTTTGTTTCAAATATATGGAAATGTGTTTTCAGAGATATTTTTCTTAAATTTTTATATTATATCACATATTAACTTTCAGCATTGAATCTCTAAATGTTTCTTATTTAGATGATGTTTTTTAATCATTCATTGTTTATGCATACACTTCCATGTATATGGATAAGTTTCAAAAACTATTATGCATTTATTAGAGACTTAGCAATCTTAAAATTTAAAATATACATACATTGAAATTTTCATATAGTTAAACATAAAATATCATATATGTAGTGTATATTTATATCCACACTTTTCTTGTAATGTGATCATATTATTGTCTTTAAAAATCATATACTAAATATACCTTCGATATATTATGAGTTATCGTCAATATAATTTTGAAAATATTTGTGAATACATAATAGGAACTATCAATTGGTTAATTTATATATCTTTGTTATATTATGATATAATGGGAATTTATGGTGACTTAGAGATTAACCTAAATTAATTTTTCAAAAATTAACAATCTGTACATAATTATATATATCATGGGTTATTGAAATATCTAAATATTTATGTGAAATTCATTGATTACTAGAACCACTTACAAAATTATTCATGAATTACTATGCTTTTTATTAATGATATCATATTATGATCGACATCCTATTTGAGATTTGGGTTAATGTATAAACCTTTATATTCGTATTTAAATAATTTGGTGATGTATATGTTAATTTTAGGAATACTTTATAAGGTTAAAGGTTCTAATAGGCCATTAAATTCAAACAAAATTAATTGCCCACAGTCCATATAATATGGATAAATTAATTAATGTCCAAAAATAAATTCACTTATTATATGGGAACAATCAAACCACATATTCTAAAGGCGAACACAAGTAATTGATTTAAAAAAGATTGTACCATCTCCAATGATTCTAACTAACTGCCAATATAGAAATTATACCAAATCACTAGAACATAGAGGGTGAATATAAGACAATAATACATGATTTAATATCCCCATTTTAATAACACTGATTACCTTTACCCATTTAATATTGAAACAAATTATCATTTCATTGAGAATTTACAAAATAAAAATAATAAGCCACTTAACCAAATCAAAAGGTATAATATACCTATCCATTAACCACATGATTAAGTAACTATTTATTGACTGTAAAAGTGGTATTTTAATCATGTAATGGAAAAAAATTAGGGAAGTGGGTACCTTCTCCAAGATATCTAACAGGATTCAGGTCAATAATATTCAATTTCATGTTTCATCTAATTTCATTCAGAATAAAATGAAAAATGAGAAAATGTTCTGACTATATTTTATTTTTTAAATTACTTCCATTCATTTCTTCCTATGATTTATCAATAATATTTAAAATTTTATACCATTATTATCTGGAATTTATAATTATAATTTTCAAATACACATATATATTTTTTAAAATTTCAAAATTTTATTAATTTATGAAATCTTTGATATAAATATAATTTACTTTCTATTTGATTGTTGTATAATCATTAAAATTAATATTCGATTTCAAATCCAATGTAATTATCTTTTTAAATAATATAATCACTATTATTGAAAATCATAGAAATATTTTACTGATAAATTCTTCCACAAGTTTGTCTTCTTGATTATCATTGAAATAATCTATTGTTTCCCCATCTTACTCACTTTTTCTACCACTATATTCTTTTGAAAAGATATTTATTTTTTATTATTTTTATAGATAATAATGAGTCAAAGTTGGATTATGGAACTTCAAATAAGTGATGAATATGAATAATGTGTTGATACTTTTTTAGAATTTTCTAACTAAAATGTTTCAAATAATGACATGTTTTTATATCAATGTCAGAAATGTTTAAATGTGAAGAATTTTAAAATAAGAGAGATATTAGGGTTTTAATATCACTTACAACCCTTTTATTTGGATTGGTGAAACTAGGAGGAATTATTGATATATTTGTGATGATGATATTCAAGATTATAAATTGGAATAAATTAAATAAATTATTTGTGATATTGAATTAGAGGCAATTGAGAAATAATTAAAAATTGAGCATCTATATGGTGATTATAAAAAACCATTGTATCTTGGTTGTAAAAAATTTATAGTTTAATCAATGGTGTTATATTGATTAATATGAAGTTGAAACATGGATATAGTGACAAGGTTTTTATATATTTGTTACAATTTTTGAAATATATTCTTCCTGAAGACAACAATCTTCCAGATTTTCATTATAAAGAAAATAAAATACAATTCCCAATGAGATTAGGGTATAAAAAATAAATTCATTCCCAAATGAATGTGTGCTATATATGAAGTTATATGAATTTTTATTAGGGTGTCCTAGATGTGGGATGTCATGGTATAAGTTGAAAGAAAAATTAGAGGTTGGTTTAGTAATTACAAAGACCCCCACCAAGTAATTTTGGTATCTTCCTATAATTTATCACTTGAAACATTTATTTACGAATTTAAATAATGAGAAAAGTTTAAAATGGAATGCAAATGAGTAGATATGTGATGGAAAATTGTAGTGTCTAACTGATTTTATATAGTGGATGAAAATTGATCAGTAGTTTCCTACATTCGAAAATGAAGTTAGAAATATAAAAATTGGATTGTGCATTGATGGAATGAATACATATCAAATCTTGAGCATCATACATAGTTCATATCTTATTTTATTGGTAATTTACAACTTACCTCCTGAATTTTTTATGAAGTTAAAGTATCTCGTATTGAGTTTAATGATATTTGAACCAAAACTGTCCAGAAATGATATTTATGTTTTCTTTTCATCGTTAATTTATGATTTGAAACACTTATGGGAGGATGGTATTAGGGTGTAAGATTCATATAAAATAGAATATTTTCAACTTCTTATAATGATTATGTTCACTATAAATGACTTCCAATCATATGGAATTTTTTATGCATTAAATGTTAAGGATATAATGCTTTTTAAATGTATGAACAATAGAATTCATATTTTCAAATGCATCATGGGAGAAAAATAGTATACATGGTTCATCGAAAGTTTTTATCTATGGATCACACTTATATAAAAAAAATTATCCACTGATCAATATTTTAAGAGGATGAAAAACATTTATGTGACATTCAAAAAGACACATAAATATTGTAATAATAGAAATATTTAAAAGAAATATTCAATATTTTTTTAGCTGCCAAATTGGAGATATCATGATCTCAAATATAAAATTGATGTCATGAATGTAGAGAAGAATAATTTTGACAGCTTTATTAAAACCTTTTTAGATATTAAAGGAAAGACTACATTAGGGTTTACTGTAATATTGGACTTACTCTCAATGGGAATACATTTAGAGTTATCTCCCACTCCTAATGTAAGGAAAACATTCCTACCCCTGACTTTTCATAAATTATACAAGAGGGAGAAAATTAAATTTTTTTAGTGCCTTAATAATTTCAAAGCGTTGTAGTTTTATTCTTCAAATGTAAAAAATATTGGGTAATTAATGTATTTGAAGTTGACAGGTGTGAAATCTCATGATTGTTACTTCATGATGAAAAAACTCCAACCAGTTGCATTGCATGGAATATTTCTCATCCATGTCATAATTATTATCATGAAAGTGTGTTATTTTTTCAATTCAATTTATAATAAGGAAATTCATCTAAATTCTTTGCAAAAATTTGAGAAAAAATTGGTTTCTATACATTGTTAATTGGAAATGTATTTTTATTTTTTTATATCATACCGTGTTTAAGGGTTCATTTGATAAGAAAAATAAAGCTTCTTAACCCTATATATTTACATTTAATTAATCCTTTTGAAAGGTATATGAAGATATTCAAGGGGTATGTTAAGAATCCATATCAATATGAAGCTTTCATTATTGAGAATTATATTTATAAGGAGTTTAGGGAGTAATTTAAAAGATACTTATCTGCATTGGAGCACCTTGGTTTGCCCACATCTCACTATAAACGAGTTAATTACGAGGGAAAGGGGATATGGGGCTTGAAATTCAAATCGTTGACAGGTGAACAGATAAATAAGGTACATTTATACAAATTGAATAACATATATTTTTCTCATCCATATATAACATTTAATATTAATGTGTTGAAATAATTTTATTGAAAGAAGAAAGGTATATGGATTTTGAATGAGCATAAAAAAATTTTGAATGGGATTAAATATACTAGGTTTGGTAGATTAGATGCATCAGAATCATTGATATGGTTAGTGGGTGGTCTATGTTTAAATTTGAAAAAATGGTATGGGTATGATATTAATGTCTAAAAATTTTATATGAAGATCGTGACAAAAGAATTGTGGTTTAGAATAGTAGTGTATTGGTGTTCGTAGAAGAAATGCAATTTTTGAATGCCAAAGAAAAAAACCCAATTTTCGTAACAAGTGTATATTATGGAGTCATTAAAGAAATACGGGAGGTTGGTTACATAAAATTTCAATTTATAGTGTTTAACTTCAAATGGTTTATCAGTAACAATAGTGTCATACAAGATAAATTTTTAATGAAACTAGTTAATATCAATATATTTGAATACACCACCGATCTATTTATAATCGAAGGACAAGAAAAAAAATTATGTTCTTTAATAATCTAATATGTAATGGTATATTGTTTTAAAAATAAAAAAATAATATGATTATGATGATAAACATGAATAAGATGTTGATTTATGTGAGATCGAGACTTCCATGGAAATATTAACAAATAACATTGATGAGAAAATCATAGACATGATTTGTACCATACATAATGATCATGAAGAAGGAATTTGTGAACAAAACCCTTTAGTAAATTCCTAATATCATGAAACATTTTTTTACTTCACATTTAATTTTTAACAATTCATAATATGTTAGATATTTTTTAATTTATTTTCTTTTTTAAAACAAGTATTATAAATAACAAGTCAAATTGTTTATTTATATTAGTTTTTTTGTTTAGTTTACAAGATTAAACCTAATATAACTTATTTATTAATTGATTTTTTTGAGAAAAAATTATTCCAGATCAAATATTTTAAATAAAAACAAAAATATTTTGGAAAATTATATTCAAAAAATAATATTTTTGGTGTAAAAATTGATTCACTATGTTGGAGTATTTTTACTATTCGAACACAATTTTTTGGATTTGTTTTCATTTTTTTATATGTAATTTCATATCTCATTAATTTTTTTAGAATTTTAGTTAACTATAACAAATATGAATGAAATATTGTTAAGTTCATTTAGTTTATTTTTTTTGGATAATTTTTCATTTTTTATTTACATTAGTATGCAATAATTGAATTTTTATATTTGTGTACTAATTGTTTATTCTATCGATTAATAAGAGAATGAAAAATCAATCAACTAATCTGACATATATAAGATACATCTACTCCTACAAGGGTAAACAAAGATATCGAGGGTTGGTAAACATGGCCACAAACTTTTTCCAAAATTATTAGTTTCTTGTAGCCAGGACCATTGGATATTGATAGAATTTGATGATAATAACATTCCAATATGTCTAAATTCAAAAAAAAAATCAAGACATTTATATTAGTGAGGAATAAAAGAAAAGTCAGTATTTTAGTTGATGATTGGATAAGTGTTGACAAAGTGACATTATATTGCTTGTGTGAGACCGTTTTGATAAGCTTGTTTATTATTATTTTACTTTTCTTGAGATGTTTATAGTAATATGTTTTTTCCCTACTTATCATATAAAATATGATATATCTGATACTATTGGAGTCAGGAGGAAATTTTTGTGATTGGATGTTAGGATTTAGAGGGATTTTAAATCAAATATCACATCAAAGTTAACTTTTGGGCATAGAAAATATCATAATCCATGTGATATATATCCATTTATAGATGATGGTACATGGATTAAAATTGTTGAAATTAGAAGAATATAAGAACGTTTGTTAATTGTAATGTTATATTTTAGATTATTTTATATTAATGGTATTATTAATGATTTCATTATTCTTAATTTATAAAAATTTAGGAGATCTCATCAGAATATTCAATATAGAAATGTATACACTCATACTTTATCTCAGGGAGGGAATACATTATTGGAAAAAAAAAATGATGGATGAAAATTTAAAAAAAACTGAGAGATGGGTCTTGAGGATCTGAAGAGGTTTCCCCTCTATCCCCCCCCCCCCACAGCTAGACATGAAAAATAGAAGAGGGGTTGAATGAACAAAAAATTACAATATCTTACAAAGGAGTCAAGGGTTGAAGCTAATAGGATTATAATATGTTTAATTAATTTATTTATTTAAGTTAATTGAATTCGTTATATATTATGATTCATTACATATTTTTTCAAATATTTTATACTGTATTCTCTTGAGGAGAAGAGGTCATAGGGGTATTTTTAGCTGAGGGTAGGAAGGATATTTTAGCTACAATATTAAGAAATACTAAACACATGGGTTTTGTATGAGGATACCTGATAGGTGTATCAGTGAAAAACTCTTTTCCACATTCTACAAATTCTTAAATGGATGGTGTTTATAAAAAATAGAATCTTTGGAAGCTAAAGTTCTAGATATTCATGTGATGATGGAGGATGGGATGATAGATTTGATACAGTCGATGTTTAGGAAATATGAAAAGATAGTTTCACAATACAGCTCCCACTCCTCTACCTTTTCCAGTATCTCCCAATCCTCGAACTCCACCTACAGACCCCACTCCTTCTTATCCAACTTCTAACTCCCTCCACAACTTCCCATATGTTGTAGGTTATATGTTAGTGTTCCTTAACATCATATTGTTTCATGTGGGAAGAAATTTTATATTGGAGATACCATTCATCATCAACAGATAAAGATAGAGTATCACAGGGTCACTATATGAGATATTATAGATAGATCGATTAGAGTATTGATACCTATAGATGAGGTTAGTATACTTGGAAAATGTATCTGCCACTTTTTAGTTTCTCTATTTAGACTTTTTTGACATACTAATATAGAGGTATGTGAATATTTTATCATATATTTAATTTTGGTATTAAATTTGTTTTAATATTTTAAATTTTATATATATATATATATATCTATTTTTCACTAGAATACATTAAAGGTAAATAAATATTGTATAGACAGAAAAAATAAAAAGTGTTATGAATTGATATACAAATTCTAGTAGTCTTAATATATTTTCAATGTATTCAAATTTTTTGTTGGATGTTTATGATATTCCAATTGAAGCTGGTTTTTTTGGGTGTGCAATGACTATGGAACTTCTGAAAAATGATATCATGGAGATTATAACTAGATATTAGTTGGAAGTCAACATGATATAAGTTTTTCCATGTAATTTTCAACATAAATAATTTTATACATTTAATTTATTGAATATTTATACATATATTTCTTTTGTATTAGTTATATTTATACAATTAATAAGGATTATGACAAGATAAATGTATATGAATTTATAGACCCATAGTTTATTTCACCGATAGTGATGATAATGACTCAAGTGGAAAGAACAGTTTATATTGCTCAATGATTTCAAAAGAATGAAATTAATCAGTAGTGGATGTTTCCTTCTCTTCAAAAGTATAAAACATACATCTTTAAATGTTTTATAAATATTTTAACATAATAACCACTAAAAATTAATTTTTCTTTTATATTGGTGATAATTCTATGTTATGTTTTTTTTCAGGGGAGAAGGAACTTTAATGGTTATGCTCTATCCATGGTGAAGTGAAACATAATTCTAATAATGCCTCAGACACGTTGGCTTGAATTTTTTAATAATTTTTTATTTTATAATGTATTTTAAATTTATTTCATTTATATTATTTTCAAAAAACACAAGTAATTTCTTTCAAAATACCACAATAAAGTAGAGATCTGAGAAAAAAATATAAAAGAAAGGGTGAATTTTTATTTACAATTAGTAAAGTTTAAATGAATTTCATAATAATGTAATTTTAAATTAAAAAACTCTTTTAAACTGCATTTTGTTTAACAAAAAGGCATAAAAGAATGTGGATATTATGTTATAATATTTATGTATGAAATAATTTAAAGTGGGATAGTTACGAAGTTCCACCGAGTTAGATTTATTTATAAACTTTTTGTTAATATTTTATTCATTTTATTCATAATACATATTAAATGATTTCCTTTTAATTTGTAGCTTTTTTATTACCCTTATCCATATAGTTCATAATAGTTGAGACACATGCAAATTGAATGGAGAAATAGTTTTAAAGGTGTTGTTGGATTTTAGTTTTTTGATACTATATATTGTAATTTTGAAATTTTTAATTGTGAATGTGTTTTTTTGGTTATTTTTCTACTACATATTCTTGATTTATACCGTTTTTCTACCTTTTTCTCTTTTTTTATGCTATGGAGATGAGGTTTGAAAAGAAAATTATTAAAAAATATTGGATTTTTAAGTCAGTTATTTAATAACCGATGTGAAAATTCTATTTTGAATGGTTTTTTGCATCAGTTGTCAAATAAACAACATTAGAAACCCTTTATAACATCATTTATCACATAAATGACATGAAAGACTATTATTTCATTGGATTTTCACATTAGTTATATGATAAAAACAAGAAAAACCAATACAATATTTTATTTAACCGACAATAAAAAATTATTTAAAACATCTCAAATAATAACATCGCATACTAATTTATGTTAAAAGGAAAAAATGATGTGATAAAACGCATTATTCATTGGTGATGATATAAATTTATAGCATCATTCATGTGGGTGGTTAAACCAAGCCAAAAAATAACATACTATAATCAATGGATGAGTATGATTAGGAGATGATTGTAATATCTCCATTCCAAAATAATAATGTTAATATAAATATTTTATAAAATATATAAATCATAGTTTATATTAGGTGGGTAAATAAGATATGATAAGAAGTTATTAATTAGAAATAAGAAATCGTTTTCCCCTTATTTTGTTCTTTTCAGACTGTTAAATTTACAATTATCAATTATTATTAGTGTTATTAATAGAATGACTAATTTATATTTACAAAATCATAAACATATAATAAATACCATATTTATTCATTAAATATATTTTTATAACCATTCATAAAATGAGGTGGTGTAAAATAAAATACATTATTCATAGTGGTGGTGGTATGTATGTAACACAAGCGACATTTTCATTTTTTTTAATGGATGGGAAGAAGATAGATAATGGTTGTTATATTAATATAATAACATATTATTTTATTTATTACACAAGTTTCATTATATTATTATGGTTATAATTGGTTTGGAGGATAAATATAGAGTTGAAAAGGTTAGGTAGTGGATTATACTCATGTTGAGGACTTGAGTTTTCTCTTGAAAGACTTCTTGGAAATAGATGAATTGTGAAAATTTCTTGTAAATAGAAGATGAAAAACATTTAATTTACTTCTAGGAGGGGTAAAATTGGAAATATTTAAAGGTAAATTCTATGGATAAGTGTGTCTTCATGTTGGTTTAAGTGATCTCTTTTATCTATGAAAAAGAGGTACATTTCCTTGGAAACTAATGTTTGGTAAGGGGTAAATAAAAAATCACATGGGAGTTAGGTGAGTTAGATAAATAAATGTGTGTGAGACATGTATGCATGACTTTAAAACCTATCAAAGTTCTTTTAGAATAATAAGTTGTTAAGTAAATTGATCAAAATTTGATTCATTTTATGATACCACTTTTTACACACATTGACCTTGATTACATATTTACCATGGTAATTATTTTTTCACTAAAATTATAAGACGACCCTTCTTATAAAACATGGATATGATTATTATAAATTTTAACTTAATTTATTCTAACCCAATTTTAAAATACGATTAACTTAAATTTTAAATTAAAACATAAGATATAGAAAAAACTATTGTTTCTAAAAAAATTATCTTTTATACATTAATTATTTTTATTCTTATTTCCAATAAATTAAAAATTACATGAGTGTTAATATATTTTTTAAATGTTTTAAGATCATATTAGTTTTATCTAAATGTGAAAATTTTAATTTATTTAAAAATTAAACAATAATTTTAAAAATAATTCTTCGAAAAATGATTATTTGGTCATGTTAACTAATATTTACTTGGGAAAATTATTTTTATGTCAAAAATGAAAATGAAATTATAACCAAATTTTAATATTTTTAATAAAAATATAAAAAAATATTATACTCCATTTCTAAAGTTGATAAAAATTAATTTTAATATAACATCCCATATCACATTTAAAAAATTTTAGGAAAAATGTATCTTTTAAGCATAATATGAATTTATTCTTATTACTTTACTAGTAATAACTATTGGAGGAGTGCATATATTATAAATTAATTTGTATTAAAAATAAATTTTCATTTCATTTAATAGTATAAATGAAAAATTTATAATATTACAAGTGATATAAATATATAAAATTTATTGTATATATGATTACATATTTATATCATCCTAACTTTTACTTAGATAACTCCTAAAAATCTCTAAGTAATACATAATAATGAGATAAAAAATGGTGTTTATCATAATTGGTTATTCATATAGCATATATCTCATAGTTATTTTCATAATCTTGAACTTATCCCATTTTTTATTTCACTCAAACAAAACTTATTGGGGTTTAGTAGGGGCTTGGTCTTGGGAAAACCCTTGTGAAGCTACCTCCTTTCCAAGATTAGAAAATGAGCATCATAAAGAATATTTTCTATACTTCACACCATTTATTATACTTTTCACATTGATTTCATAATATTGTTACATCAACTTATACCCTCTAATTCAACAGTTATATTATTGCGGTCATATTTTAATTATATTGTAGTTGCTTTACATTCAACATTGTGTGTAAAAACGTTATGATGAAATTAAATTATTATAATTTCTAGTATGTTACATGCTTGATTTGGAACAAAACTACCCTATATATGATCTAGGGTCAACTATTACTTAATTTTTACACAAGATAATCTAGGGGCAACCAAATATGGAATGAAACTACCTGTTGGAATACTTGTGGTCTTGAAAGGTGTCACTTCGGAATGAATCCAACACATAGTATTTTAATTGGATTTAATATCTCTATTTTATCTCATGTTATTACCTTGAATATGAATTATTCTAACGATTAATTTTTATAATCATATTCATTCAAAAAAATCAATATGTTTAATCTATATTAATGTGTAACTCTTTACATAGCCCAAAACTTTGTGTCAATCACCCAAATATTGGATCCATACATATTCATAAATATCTAAATGCATCCTATGCATAAGGTGCATAAAAATTCATGTAAATGCTTATAATTAAATGAGATTGAAAATATTCACATTAGTAATCCCAAAGAGATAGATATCCATCCCTTCACCTATCTATAAAATTATATAATCTTCTATGTCAGTTGGAAGTCTGACCACAAGTCCCTCTCCCTAAGGATAATTTACTCGAGATAGAATTAAATTCATAAAATTTCTAAAACCTAATATTCAAAAAATATGATTGACAACAAAATTCAAAAAAATTACCAAAACAAAATGAGGTCAAGGTAGATGAAAACTAAATCTTATGTTGATGTTATAACAAGTAATTTAAGGCATAACAATTTCAGAAGAATAAATCTAACATCTAAAACTAATGTATACAAACATTCATAATATAAAAAATTTATAACTATGAATAAAATATTGAATAACCTTTTAAATAAATGAAAATTTAAAACATTTAAACATGAGACAAACATTTATTAATAATTCATGAATAAAATCTAATTATAAACATTTCATAATTTTCCTTTAATCATTATGTTCGTTATATAATAATTAGTAAAAACAGTTAATATTCAATGAATAATATGAACTCTCAATATTATACATTATAGGGCATTTCTATTTAGATATATGATATTTCATGAATTATAAAAATTTTATAATCCAATTTCTTCTATGTGTACATTTTACATAATATAAACATCACATATTTCACATTATATATATCGTGATCACATAATTCATCAAAACTCCTTTTGATGTGGCCTAAATAATATTCTAAATAATAGACTTAATTTAAAATTTTCAAAATAATTAATTATGAACAAGTAATAATATTTAAATATAAATACTTTATATTTATCCTTATTTCTTAATTTATAAACTCATTATAAATTACTCTTATAATTTTATGATATAAACAATCTATATTTTAACTATAAGGTTCTCCATATAAATCTAAAAATATATTTCAATATTAACTCTTAATATAAATTGGATATTTATAATAAATTTTTTAAAAAAATAATTAATTAATTATAGAATTTTATAATTAAATAATTCAATAATGTGCTTTGATATATTTATCAATACTCTAAAATATCATTTCCAAAATTTATAGATAATTTATAAATAAATATATTTAATTCATAATTGAAAATATTAAAAATATTATTTTCATAGCACTAAGTATGTTGCTACATTGTTGGACTCTGGGTGGTACTGTCAAAATGGTAACCTCAAATGACCACATCATGGCGGGGGGCCATCATTATCACCACACTATTGTTCTCTATGGTCTTATTGAAAAGGGGAACATTTTCAAACCACTATGTAGGGACATGATGTTTTGGCTTGATGAAAGATCCTCCACGGCATGGTTTCACCTTGACTTCTATGTGGTAACTCCCAAAAGTTGTGTTTTTTCTATCCTGATTCATTATTCCATGAATGTTTTCACAAATCATAAATCATGTAATGCTCTAATTTTAACACCCTAAGACTTTTGAATACATGTCTCTTTTATAAATTTAATGTGTTCAATATCTTGTGATGAACACAACACCAAACTAAAGAAAATTGTTTTTTATAATACAAAGTGAAATATATTATGAGATTATAAAATTAAATATAATTCGTAAAATCATTTATAAGAATTATTACATTAATTATCCACATCCCAAAAGAAATATTATGTTTAAAAAAATTTATATGGTATATTATATATGATTTATTTAAAAGGTGAATATTTAAATATTATAATTTGAGTTTCAAAAAATTAAATTTATTTTCTAATTAATCATGTCAAATTTATCTTAGGGTGAATTTTTTGGATTTTTCTGAAAAGGTTGATTTTTTTGATGAATACTGAAAATTACTGGTTTTTCGAATATCACAACTTTGATGACATTATTATGAAATAACCATGAATTAAAAATATTTCAATACTTTGTATCTACCAAATATATTTTTAATGGGTAAAATAACCTATTTAAAATAATTATATTGAAATTAGAAACACATCCATGAATTTTTAGAACCTAAGCTATATTATAAAACAATAAAAAAATATTTTTTGGTCTTCGCATTTAATGGTGTGGTTGGAAGGTAAAAATCGGTTTTGAAATAGTTTTAATTTAAATTAAAATTTAAATTTAGGTTTCCTGGGTTCCACTTTCCCATTAAAATAGTTTTAAATTATTTTAAAACTTTGAATATTTACAAGAGTATCACTCCCCTCACTTATAAAAGGGAACCTCCTCTCCTTACTTCTTCACGCACATTGACCACTATATCTATTTAAATATATATCCAAATAACTTCACAACTCTCATAAACATGTTATATAGGTCTAGGTCTCACCAAAATACCAATCCTAGCAGGCTTAAGTTATAATCCAAAGGAAGATATCCAAGGAGGTTAAAGTCTTAAACTAACTCATTCAAGTTTTTATCTTCTTTAACCTTATTACAAACTATTATAACCATAATAACATGAATAAATTAGTATATTAACTTAAATGAAATTTTATTTTGATTATTTAAAAACCTTTTCCACCTAATTTCCATCCTGTGGGAAATTAAAACATCGCTTGTGTGTACATGTGGACTACCACCTCCATGAAGCGATGTATTTCATTTTTCATCTCTACCTCACATAGCTGGTTATAAATAAGGGATTAATGAATATATATGATATTTTATTCATTAATATTATTATTTAATGATAATATATTATATACCATTTACCCTTCCATCTATTGGAAAATGATAACATTGCTTGTGTGTACGTGTGGACTACGACCTCCATGAAGCGATGTGATTTATTTTTCATTATTTCTTTATATGGTTAGTCATAAGAATAGATTTAATGAATAAATATAATATTTATAATATGACTATTACTATTTAAAGTTATGAATTTATCTAATTTATTAATTTTTTGTCCATTATAAAAATGAAAACATTGTTCATGTATGCATACGGACTACCATCTCTGTAAAATGATTTGCTTAATTTATCAAGACTACCTTAAATGGATAATTTTATAAGTATTGTGAATTTATAAATATGATAAATATGACATGTTAAATATTTTATAGATGATGAAAACATGACCAAGGTGAAAGGATCGAAATTTCTAAACTAAAACATGCATGAAAAATAAAACAGTCAAACGCCTATAATATTGATTTTAGTGAAGATTTATTATAAAATTGGTGAATTAAAATTATAAATGAATCATATATGGAATGATAAGTATTAATATAGTTCTTATATAGATATATAATAAATCTAAATTTAGTATATAGTAGGTTATAACATATATGAAGCAAGTCAGGACTTTAGGTAAGGGTTTATGTCACAGTCTCATTTTTAATCAAGATTGTTTATGCTTGAATATCCTTGGGGAGAATTATATGAAATTTAGAAATTAAACCTAATCAATGTTATTACCCTTTGGTTATTTCTATTTTTTCAAGTATTATTTATATTTCCATCTCTTTTTTACTCATAAATATCCAAAAAATCTATTAAGAAAAACCAACCTTATTTATTCTTTAAGATCGGGAATATTTCTCCTCCATATCCATATTCAAAAACAATTGATTTATGGAATCTTTTATCTAAAATTAAATTTTTTAAAAGGTTTATTATTACTATCATTAACATTATTTACAGACAATTAAAGTGAATCTTTTAGAATGTTATTTCATGCAACAAATATTTTACTTTCATACAAAAGAGTGCAAAAAAAAATTTTATGTTTACCTCTTGACTTCATTTTCATTCCATCATAACCATTTTCCATTGCCAAGATTACTTTACATGTTTTCGTGTTTCTTTTTAATGAAAACTCTATTTCCATTATTTTTGGAAATTATTAATTTTTTTAAAAGTTACCAAATGAAAATAATGTTTTCCATTATTTTTAAAATTATATATCTAAAGATTTTATAAAACTATTTTTCATCTATGATAACATACTTTCAGGATTATTATGATTTATTGGAAAATTTTCATTTGATAACATCCACTTTATTTATCAGGATGGATTATGATGATTCTTTTTTAAGTATATTCTAATAAAACCCATTTCTTTCCGTGGGTTAATTAAACTATAATGGAATGATTAATATTTCTATGATATTTTGGAACACATATATTTGGTTTTAATTATTTGATAGGTGGGATCATAATTCTATATCCTTCCAATTCATTAATTCAGGGTTTATATCTAATGATATAGTATGAAAGTGGATAGAGAGTGAACCAATTTAAAGAATGAAAAGAGGTTTGGGAGTGAACCCATTCCATTATGAGACATTATCCACTATGTAATGATGGTATTGGAAGTGATACTTGAATAAGAAATATTATTTTATGTGCATATGATTATACCGCACACTCCTATGACAAGTTATTATGCTTATGATATACTCTCAAGTATTTTGATTTATTATTTATTATTCTACACTCTTATGACCATTATATCAATCTCACTTATGATATTCGATTGATATCACCCGGGTTTACCCTAATTGTGCATTTGAGCTTATTATTTCTTATGTTTCCATTTTCCCTGGGTTAATGAAAGGTATTAAGTAATATATTTCTATGAAGGGTACTATGTGAGATTAACCTTGTGATAGATGTTGAATATCCTTTATGAAATAATTTTATTATATATCTAGTCTCCAAATAGACTAAACCTTTATGATTCTGGGGCATGAATTTTTGTGTGATATATTATGTTATCATCTGAAATGATGAAATATGTATGTATGTTTTTTTGTTGGATCCAAGGATTTTAATTGCTGGAAATGGAGCCCAGTTTGTGTTTATTTTCAATCCACATAGGGTTGATCACGGAATTTTCAATTAATGTGATCTTTAAGATCAAACAGGCTATAGTGTTGAAAAAGGAATTTTTCCCAATCATTTACAAAAATTTTGGTCCAAAATTTGGAGGATAGAGAATTTTTTTCAGGAAAAGTATGTTGTGTGTAATATTGAAGCAGAATTTATATATTGTGTGAATATGGAGTTTCGATATCATCTTATCAAAATATAGAAAAGTGAAGAATCACGTGGAATATTTTTTTTCACTAAAGATGGTTTAAACGAAAAGAACAAGGCATTAAAGAATCTTACAAACAAAATATTTCATCAAAATGAGTTTTGTGCATGTAGAGTTTCAAGACTGACGCATCAAAATATGAAAAAGGCATGAACTGTATATAAAATCTAAAATTACATGAAAAAACATAGGCACCAAATACAACACCAAAATCAGGCTTATGTTCATGGGGGGAGGAAAAAAAGAATCTTAAATCCAAGGTTGGAAATGTCTATAAATAAGCGGCTACCCTCAGTCTATAGTTAGAACTTTTCCAATGAAAATTTTTTGTCTCTACCATGTGAAAGAGTTGCGTGCAGAAGACTTGCGCATAGAAAATCTTGCACGCAGAATGTTCTATATGTCTATTAAGACCAACTTAATCACATTGTTTGGTTTTATAAAAGATAGGGGTTTAATGAAATAAATATTTCATAAAAACCCTCAAAGTTTAATGCAGGAATAGGTGTTGCATGCAAGTGCTATGTTTTTCTCCTTTTATGTTTTGACTATTGGGTATTTTTTATCAGTGATTTCAAGTGAATAAATTGAGTAATGTGATGCAATTAAAGTCTTTTGAATTTCAGGGAAAAATAATTGAATGCCAATCTACTGAAGTGACCTTAAATTAATCAAAACTGAGTAAGAATTCACCCAAAGAAGTGATCTAGGGGGAGTCAATGAAAGTGTTTTGTGGGAGGCAGTTTGTTATTCCTAAAAACTTTTAAAGGTAGTGTTCCTATAACATAGTGACAATTTTTGATCTTTTTTATTCCACAACTATTGAAGATTAGTTGATTTTGGTACGATTGACACACTTTCTTCATATTCTTCTTGTATTATCCCTTAGTGGTGACCAAGTAAAATTATTGTGTTATATATTTTCTTTTGATTGTTTATTTCCCATACGGTTCCATTAGATAGGTTTAACAAGTAACTACCAATATGGGAACATCATCCATCACTTCAAAATAAAATGTTGACACCCTGATTCACCCCACCCTTCTCAGGGTGTTTTAGGATCATACAAATGGTATCAAATGGTACAGGTTACTGGAGTTAAATCTTTCTTCAATTTGTTTCATGGATAATTCAATTAATGTCAAGAGATTCTCCCTCTTTGATGGAAGAAACTTCTAGATTTGGAATAATGGGATGAGATCTGATCTAATATCCCTTATAATAGAATTTATTTTTTCCAATTTATAGGGGATTTATTAATGATGCAATATGATTTCCTATGACTGAATATTACAATAAAAATCATGATATTGATGCCAATATACAGAATTCAAATATTGTAGCTCTATATAATTAAATATATTTAAAGGTGATTCACTTCTATTCATCCATTTTTAAGTGATAAAAACTAGAAAACATATATGAAGGAGATAACAAAGTGAATTAGGTGAAAATTCAAATTTTTTACAATCTGGTTGATGATTTGGAAATGCATCCTGATGAAAATACAGATACCTTTTTCAATCGGATTACTGAAGTTGTTGGAGAAATTTAAGGACTTTGTGAATAAATTAATGATATTGACATTGTGAAGAAAATCATTTAAAGGATTCCACCACTATACAATCCAAATGTTTCATCCCTTTAGGAAATGTATCTCTCTAAAAGTTCTCATGATAATCTACTAAGAAGTCTGGTGGATTATGAAGTGAGAGTCAAACTAGAATATGAAAACTCAAGTTAGAAACAAAATGGAATTTAAAGTCATGGAAAAACTTGAGGTGTAAAAAGATATTTTCAATAAAGATAATCAATAAAATGAACTTCTTTTTTTTTGCTAAAAATTCAAGAGAGGAAAAGAGATATTTGAAGAAAATTTTCCTCTGACGTGTTTTCAATGTGGAAGAGTTAGGAGGATTTCCTCTCAGTGTTCAAGGGAGTTAGATGATAAATAAAGTGAAGCTGTAAATATTTAGAATCCAAATAAAATGATCTCTCAAAAGGGAGAATTAATATCAAGAATTAAATTATAGAGAATGAGTATTTTTTGTAAAGAAGAATAAGTTGATTATGAATTTTCTGAGGATGAAGAACCATATTTTAAATCGGAATCCCAAGCATCCATGATGTCTATAGTTGAAAATTTATAACCATCAAAAGATAAATAAAATCAATTTATTGGTTTTTTTTCAAGGTGGAAACAGAGCGTGTGCTTGATAGGTGTGATTATCAAAGAAAAAGAAACATAAATTTGAGTCGTTCTAGAAGTGTCATCAGAGTATGTTCATCGGATTGAAGTATAAATTATTGGTTGGAAGTAAGGGAATAATAACATTTAAAAAATCATGAAAACCTATAATAAGTTGTGGAACTTAATCTCATGATTGAAGAGAAGGTAAAATTAATTAATTAAATTGCATTCATACTAGAGAAGAAGGCTAAGATAGTAAAATGTAATAAAGAAGAAGTTGTTACTCTAAGGAGTAAACATGAAACTGAACCAAAATCAAGGGAAGTAATGAAAAATTTATGTTTTGGAAGATTATCATATACAGAGTTATTATAAATAACTAAACATGGTTCTAAATTATTAGATAAGCCCTTGAATAATCAGATACCCATATGCATGGGAAATACTATAATGGGTTGTGATGCTAAAACTTTAAAGGTTATAAATAAGATGAGAAATAATAAAGGGAAGTAGAGAGTTATACATATCACAATGTCACCTAATGTCCTAAAAAATAAAGCTTCAATTCAAATGGAAAAGAGAGTTTAAAATTATCATTGACTCTCTATAGAGGATCTCTAGTCATACACTTTTATAAAATAAGGGGACATTAGGATTAATGGAAGTGAAAGGACACTTAATCTTATTAAATGTTAATTCGATGGCTTTCCTGAAGATATCATGTCGTATTGTAAAGAGGTAAGGATCTATCTAAATGGGGAAGTGGTTGGAGGTAAAAAAAATAATGGGACCATATCCTACATTATATAGAATAAATAGTTTCTGTGGATATTGTTTTCACTATTATAACTATGGTCATGAAGTTATTTATTATAGGTGGTGGAAAGGCAGAAACATTACCTACAAAACTCAGAGAAAATTCTATACCCACCAATGAGGTAGATTTTCTCTTGCAAATAGTTATTCTACATTGTAATAACAATATTAGTATGATGAAACCATTTATAAGGAAATGAGACTATAAAGGCATCATTTAGCCTCCACTAAATTAAATATCTCATGGAAGGAAATGAATAAAATTGAGAAATCCAACTTTTTTTAAATAACTCTCAAAGCTACAAATAACAGTAGCGGCTTGATTATTGACACTGGATTATCATCCCAAATGATTGGAAATAAAGATTTATTGAATAATTTAAAGAAAAGGGTTGATGGAACAGTGTGTTTTGGAAATTATGGTACTTTAAAAATAAAATTAATTGGAAGTGAATAACTATAAAATGATGATCTTAGGAAAACAAAAGTTATCTATGTGGAAGGATTATGTCACAATATCTTTAGTGTGAGTCAACTCTAAGACTTTGTACTGATAGTGATGTTTAATAAAAAAAGGGTGTATTATAAAAGTAAATACAGGTAATTCTTTCATGAAGGGATTCATAAAATATGGAAATTTATACCAGGTTGACAGTAAAGAGAACATCGGTTACTTGATAATTGAAGAAGAGAACAACATGTAGAATAAAAGGATGGATCACATTAACCAAAAGAGCATGGAATAGATATTTAACCTAAATATATTCATCGATATACAAAATCTGAAGTATGGATGAGAAAATACTTTTGATGCTTGCATGTGATGAAATATGGTCGGGAGTTCATATCGACCAAAGAAAAAAAGGAATAAAATCTACTTGATCTCATTTAAATAGACATATGTGGTATAATGAATGTTTTTGAAACATATAGAGAGAGGTAATTAATTCTTTTCAATGATGATTTTATTATAATGGATTCATTAATAATTATGCATAGAGACAACAAGTTTTCAATTTCATGAAAAGTTATTTTTGAATAGATTAGAATCATATTGGTCTCACAATCAAAGTTCTATGATTTTAAAATGGAGTATAACTCACGTCAATTGAATTTAAAAATTACCTGTAAAAATATGGAATAAAGAATGAGGTGGATTTAGTGAGAACCCCACAGTAAAATTGAATTATTGAACACAGAAATCAACAAATGAATAATATAGCCAAAATGATGTTGATTTATAATCGTATCTCTCTCAATTATTAGAAGAAGGATATTCAAGCAGTAGTGTACACTTGGAATCAAACGGGTATTTTTAGGGGAGAAACCAAGACACCATATGAGTTATGGTGTGGAAGAAATCCCACTAAAGTATTTTCATGTTTTTGGAAGTAAATTTTTTGTCTGAAAGAAAGAAGGAAATCAAGGAAAGTATGGTGATGCTGCATACAAGGGTATATGTCATGGATATTCAATGAATAGTAAATCCTAAAAATGTTACAATAAACATATAGGAATAATTATGGAAAGCATTTATGTCAATATTATTGAAGATAAAACCATAGAGACCTCAAGGATCTCATATGAGGATATGATATAAGATAAAGAAGAAAGTGGACATGGGATAGATTCAAATGTAGAAATATTTGAAGGCTTGAAAAATGTTCAAGGCTCACAAAATGATGATGAATTAGAAGAATATTCAAAAGAGGAAACCATGGAGGAAGAAACATCACTAGGACTCACATGAGAAATAGAAGAGAATAAATTAAAAAATCCATTATTTTTAGAGATTTGACAGCACACAAACAGATGAGTATAATGAGTAATGAATCAAATTTTTCCTTCCCATCAGATATGGAACAAACCTTGTTTGGAGATGCATTGATGGATGAATCTTGGGTTAAGTCAATGAATGAAGAATTGGATCAGATTGACAAGAACCAGACTTGGGATCCTATAAAGAGACCAGAAAATCACATTGTGATTGGAACAAAATGGATCTTTAAAAAAATCAATGATCATGGAAATGTGATAAAAAAAATAAGGCATCTTTGGCGTGTAAATGCTATGAATAGATTAATGGTTTTGATGTAGAAGAAATATTTTCTCCAGTGACTAGAATGCAGTCGATCGGTTTTTTCATTTCTATTGTGATTCAAATAGGATACAATTTTTATCATATTGATGTCAAAATGGATTTCATAAATGTAGTTCTTCAAGAAGAAGTCTACATTGAACAGCCAGTGGAATTTACGATTGTAAATGATAAAGCAAAGGTATATAGACTAATGAAGACTCACTGGGATTTAAAGAAAGAACTGTGAGCATGGTATTCTCAATTAGATGCATATTTGAAGAAGATTGAATTCAATATAGGGTGTTTCAATCACAATCTCTATGTGATTAATTCACATAAATATAAATTTACAGTGCTTGTATATGTGGATGATATAATATTTGACGGAAACAGGCATGGATTGGTGGAAAAATTTGTTAATCTCATGAAATATGAATTTGAAATGTCCATGAGTGGTGAACTCTCATACTTTTTGGGACTTTAGTTGATTCAGAAGAAGGATTAAACCTTCATTTATAAGGATAACTATGCAAGAGATCTACTAAAGAGACTCAACAAGCATAACTCTAAACTGTTGTCGACTCCGATTATGGTTTAGAAAAAACTTGGAAGCATGAGGATGGGGATTATGTGGATGCCACCCTATATAGAAGAATCATTGGAAGCCTATTATTCTTGACTAAAACATGGTCAGATTTCATCTTTGCAACATTCTTAGTGGTCCACTTTCAGTGTAATTTTAAGGATGAGAATTTAGCAACAGTTAAAATAATCATGATATATATTCAATGTACTCTCAATTTTAGCTTAAAAATTGTTTCATAAAGAGATTATGAATTATCAGAATTTAATTATACTTACTGGGCTGGAGAAATGGAGAATATAAAGTCCACAAGTGGTGGATCATTATTCAAAGGAAACAAATTTTTGGGATGGTGGAGCAAGAAATAGGAAATAAATTCTCTTAGTAGGATTGAAGAAGACTATATCTCTACTGCAAAGGAATGCACTCAACTAATGTGTATGAATAAACAACTAATTTATATTGGTGATGAGGTGAAATATCTAAAGGTGATTCACCATGACAATAAGAGCACAATATATCTTATGATTAATTCTATTCATCACTCTCATATAAAAAATATTGAGATCAGATATCACTTTATTAAGGAAAAATGTGTACAAGGTATGATTAATATGGATAATGTTAGAATTTATGACCAAGTGGATGAAATTATAACTAACCTATTGGTAGCACATGTGTTTGAAAAACATCGGTTGAGCCTCGGTGTTCAGTTGCCTCACAATGAATGAGGAGGTTACGGTTGATCCCCTCTTCCCATTTTTTCTAACTGGTTTAATATGTTTGTCAAAGTGATGCAGGTTTATGGGGGAAATAAAATCTAGGTGAGCCTTTTTTTTAACACAACAAGTACAAATATAGGTTCTTTAGGTTGATTTATAAAGAGGGATAATGAATAAATTCAAAAATTATAATGGTTTTTTAGAAATTATAATGGCTTTTTGGTTATAGGTTTTTGAAAAACCATACAATACTTATGTCATGTGATGAGAATTAAGTGTTATGAGGGAATAGTTAGATGTTATCTTGGATATATTTAGGCATTCCAAAACATGAGACTCAATTTAATCTTCACCTCTTTTTTTACACTGATATTTTCTCACATAGACTTATAGTGTTGGATGAATTGTCTATAGTATTCTAGGTTTTGATAGCGGATGGAGCTTTATTGAATTTATTTATATATTTACAACAATCCCAAAGGGGGGTATTTTTGGAACCAAGGCTTTTCATTTCTGGAAATTATGTCTATTTTGTGTTTTTTTAATCCACACTACATTGATAAGGGAGTTTTCAAGTCAAGTGATATTTTGGTTCAAGCTGACTATAGTGTTGAAGGTGGCATTGTTTCCCAGTGTTTTCCAAAAAAAATTGGTCCAAAATTTAGAGGATGAAGAATTTATTTTATAAAAACGAAATTAAGGGAAATAATGAAGGAGAATTAAAATATTTTGCGAAAGCGTATTTTTGAGGTCATCTCATCAAAATACAAAAAAATAACCACGCGGAAGATGTTTTTTTTTGTGAGAAAGACGGTTTTCACACAAAGAAGAAGGCATGAAAGAATCTTACATGCTAAATACGATGTCAAAATAAGTTGTGCACAAGTGTAGTTTCGAGATCGCAGCATCAAAATACATAAAAGAATGAACTATATGCAAAATCAAAAAATGCATGAAATGATATTACACGCCAAATAAGATGTCAAAATCAGGCTTACACACATAGGGGGAAGGAACACAAGAATCTTTCATACAAGGTCAATAACGTCTATAAATAAGATGTTACCCCCCAGTCTACAGTTATAACTTTTCCAAAAAAAATTTAGTATATAACCCATACTAAAGAGTTGCATAAAGAAGACTTACATGTAGAAAATATTAAGTGAATAATGTCCCTTGTGTCTATAAATACCAAATTAATCTCATGGTCTTGTTGTGTGAAAGATAAGGGTTCTATGAAATACATATTTCGATACAATCCTAAAATTTTCATGTAAGAAAAGGTGTTCTGCGCAAGTGCTATTTTGTTCTCCTTTCAGGTTTTGACTACTCAGTTAGTTTGATTCGTTCTTTCAAGTGAAAAAAATCAATAATATAATGCAAGAAGAGTCTCATGAAAGTCAAGGAAAAATACATGAATTCTAATCTACTGAATCAACATTCAAGTCATTAATGTTGATCAATACTTCACCCAAATCAGTGAGCTAGGGTGATTTGGTATAAGTGTTCTAAGGGAGGCAGTATGCTATTCTTAAAATATTTTTATGGCAGTGTTCCTAGCATAGAGTGATTTTGTATGATTTTTTTATTCCGAACCTTGTAAATATTAGTATATTTTTGTAGGAATGAAATAGTGTCCGCATATTCTCCTTATACTATCCCTTAATGGTGAACCAAGTTAAATTGTTGTGTTTTCACTTTTGTTGTGATTGTTTGTTTTATGAAAATTTCCATTAGATGGTTTGAACAAGTTCCTACCAACGTGGGAACAAGATTCGTTGATTTAAAAGAAAATTTTTATACCCTGATTCACCCCTCCCCTCTCAAGGTTTTCAATGGTCCTATATTGTTTGGGTTTCCTCACTCATACTAATAATGGGTTTCTTAGGGGTTTATTAACACTTAATCAAAACAATGAAATAAATTAAAAACCCTTCCCAATATCACCCATGAAATGATAAATAAAATATGTGAAAAACTAGAAATGATGAACATATAAACATGTGTACCTTACACTAGTGAGACACTTCATCATTATCTATCCCTATCCATATGATTTGATGAAGAACACAAAGTTCCATCCAAAAGACATCCCACCTCTAGAGTTATCCATAGGTTGTATCTGAATCTCTCATCATATGAGAGGGACCCTTCCTACCACCATAGAATGTTTGTACATCAGACACAATGGTAGAAGAAGAATATGGCATCTAGGTTATAGGTATTTTTGACCAACCACCATACGAGAATGTCACACCCACTTCCATCACATGGTAGTAGGTTTTATTGAACCCTTGAGTTCCTTGGGTATTGTTGCTTTTACACATGTGTTGTAATGCATAAGTATAGCTAGTTCATGCACCCATTGCATAACTGAATCTTCTCCAGTAATGACCCTTTAAATGATATACAGTGTGGATGAAATCATTAAATCAAAACAATTATCATTCTCTCACTAATGATCAAAGAAGGAAGTAACATCCACTAAAATAGATCCTACTTTATTCAGCACTACCCTTTACAGGTTGTAAAAAATGATGAAAAAGGGTAGCCATTTATCAGAGCTAACAAAAACCATTGGGAAATGAATCATTTTTCAGCATTAAATGAATCATTGATAAAGGATAACCCTTTATCAGCACTTTTTGTTAGCACTGATAAACAGAACCGTGAATAATTTTATTTATTTATACCTATTTATAAATTTTTAAATATGATTTATACATCAATAAGTATATATATGCAAATATAATTTATAAATATGATTTATATAACTATATTATAATAAAAATTATTAAAATCTTATTTTCAGAATTTTAAATTTAAAAATTTATCAACTTTATTTTAATTAATATGTGTATGTGTATGTGTATGTGTATGTGTATGTGTATGTGTATGTGTATGTGTATGTGTATGTGTATGTGTATGTGTATGTGTATGTGTATGTGTATGTGTATGTGTATGTGTATGTGTATGTGTATGTGTATGTGTATGTGTATGTGTATGTGTATGTGTATGTGTATGTGTATGTGTATGTGTATGTGTATGTGTATGTGTATGTGTATGTGTATGTGTATGTGTATGTGTATGTGTATGTGTATGTGTATGTGTATGTGTATGTGTATGTGTATGTGTATGTGTATGTGTATGTGTATGTGTATGTGTATGTGTATGTGTATGTGTATGTGTATGTGTATGTGTATGTGTATGTGTATGTGTATGTGTATGTGTATGTGTATGTGTATGTGTATGTGTATGTGTATGTGTATGTGTATGTGTATGTGTATGTGTATGTGTATGTGTATGTGTATGTGTATGTGTATGTGTATGTGTATGTGTATGTCTATGTGTATGTGTATGTGTATGTGTATGTGTATGTGTATGTGTATGTGTATGTGTATGTGTATGTGTATGTGTATGTGAATGTGTATGTCTATGTGTATGTGTATGTGTATGTGTATGTGTATGTGTATGTGTATGTGTATGTGTATGTGTATGTGTATGTGTATGTGTATGTGTATGTGTATGTGTATGTGTATGTGTATGTGTATGTGTATGTGTATGTGTATGTGTATGTGTATGTGTATCTGTATGTGTATCTGTATGTGTATGTGTATGTGTATGTGTATGTGTATGTGTATCTGTATCTGTATGTGTATCTGTATGTGTATCTGTATGTGTATGTGTATTTGTATTTGTATGTGTATGTGTATGTGTATGTGTATGTGTATGTGTCTGTGTTTGTGTTTGTGTTTGTGTATTTGTATGTGTATGTGTATGTGTATGTGTATGTGTATATGTATGTGTATGTGTATGTGTATGTGTATGTGTATGTGTATGTGTATGTGTATGTGTATGTGTATGTGTATGTGTATGTGTATGTGTATGTGTATGTGTATGTGTATGTGTATGTGTATGTGTATGTGTATGTGTATCTCTATGCATGTGCATGTGTATGTATGTGTACATGTATGTCTATATTTGTGTGTGTGTGTGTGTGTGAGTCATGTGCATGTCTACGTATATGAATATGAATATATCATTATATAATGAGAAAGCCATTTGTTTTTTCAATATGACATATCTCATTATAGTAAATGTGTATATACATATACATATACATATACACACACACAATCACATACAAAATCATTTGGTTTTTCAAATGCAATTAATGCAATTTTTATATAGAAATATATATACACACACACACAACATAAATTTCATATTTTTTGTAATTTTTTCAAATTTTAATATTTATTTACACATTTATAATTTTTAATAATTAATATTTATGCGCCCCACGGGTGCAGCCTAGTGGTTGCGTCGTGTGGCGGCGTTTGGGAGGTCTCGCTTTCGAGCCTTCCATCTAAAAATTACGTAGATTTTCATTATTCCCCCCCACCCCTCACCATTGAAAAAATAATAATTAATATTTATAATATTTTTTAAATTTCTATAATTAATATTTATTAATTTCTATTTTAATACTTCTTATATTTAAATCTTTATACAATTATTATTTATTCATTTTTAATTAGTAATTTATTATGAATTTGTTATATTTAAATGTACTTTTTAATATTAATTCATTTTTATTTTAATATTAATTAATTTTTAATATTTTTTGTAAATGATAAAATTAATATTGTTTGTCTCATCAGGTGGGCAGAATGGCGCATCCCACATAGCTGATAGAATGTTGTGTCGAACCATTGCTGATCGGGTTGTTACCTTGTGGGACGCTCTGCCATCTCGGCTAGCAACGGCTCCTTCCCGGTTATGGGTTCTTTGGATGACCTCTTTATGGGGAGGGGGTTTCTGGGTGTGGAGGGTTCAATAAGATCACTCTCAGAGATTCCCTTTCAAAAAAAGATATATTTAATATTATTTTTATTTATTTTTTATTATTATTAGTAATTTGTTAAATTGTATTCATTTTTTACATATATTCATTTAATATTATTTATTCATTTTTAGTATTTCTAATTTTTAATATTTTCAATAATTTATTCAATTTTAATATTTTTTTCATTTTTAATGTTTATACATTTAATATTTTTGTAATATATTCAATTTTTATAGTTGTTTATACATTTTTAAAAGTTAATATTCAATACTTTTAATAATTATGTAATTTATAAAATTAATATCTATTCATTTTTATTTTATTTTAATTGTATTCAAATCATTATATAATTATTATTAATCCATTGAGAATTAGTACTTCATTATAAATCCACTTTCTTAATATAATTTTTAATATTTTTTTATTTTAATTTTAATATTTATTTATTTTTAATTATTAAATTTTATTCATTTTCAATCTTTATTCATTTATTATTATCTATTCATTTTTAATACTTATTCACCATTAATATTTTTATAATTTATTCATTTTTAATATTTATTGGTTTAATATTTCTGCAATTTATTCATTTTTAACATTTACTTATACATTTTTATTTATTAATAATTAATATTTTTATTATGTTTATAATTTAGATAATTAAATTTATTTCATTTTTATTTTAATGTTTTTTAATTTAAATTTGTATATAGTTATTATCTATTCATTTTTAATTATGAATTTATTTTTAATATTTTTAATTTAAAAGCAATTTTTGGTATTTAATTGTTTTTATTTTAATGTTTATTCATTTGTGTTATTTTTGTAATATATATAACTTATATAATTTATTCATTTTTAACATTTTGGTTACTTATATAATTAATATTATTTATTCATTTACCATAATATTATGACATTAATTGATAAATTTAATTTAAATAATATTGTTTATTTATTTTAATATTTTTTTGTAATTTATTTATTTTTAATGTTTTTTATTTTTATTATAAATTAATTATTAATATTTGTTTTTATATATTTAGTAATTTATTGTGATTTTTAAATTTATTTTTTATTTTTTATTTTCATAAGAATTTTATCCGGGTTATATTAAGCACTGATAAAAGAAACATTTACTCATACTATATTAAGCATTGATAAAAGATTCATTTATCAACACTTATTAGTTAGTGCTAATAATGGTGTGTTTTTTCAAAGTTGTTTTAGCACTGATAAATGTATATTTTATCAGAGCTTTTTCATAACATTGATAAAACCTCTTCTCCGACTTTAAAATAACCACAACCATGATTTCTCATGCTCGCACCATTCAAGCTCTCACAGAAGCTAAATCTTGTTATTTCAACTTTTGAACCAATCAGATGAATCAAACCTTAAATCGAAGGTATATTATTCCTTACTCATTTTTAACTGATCATTCATTATTTTAATGATTTTTTTACTTCTCATTGGGTTCTTATTGTCTTCTTGATATTTTGGTGTTATTTTCATGATTTTTGGTTCTCCTTGGTAATTTATTTATAATCGATGCTTGGCCCCTTTCTTGGATGATTTTTGGTTGTTCTTATTCTCATTAGCATTTTTCATTAACTAATGGTTTTTTCCTTTGATTTACAAACATTTTTTGTAGAAGTATGATTTCTTTTTTTCATTCTTAATTTAATTTGATCTATAATTTTATTTGAATAATGAAAAATAATCTCAAATATTTCAACATCAATTTCATAATTTTATTCGGGAAATAAAGAAAAATAATTAGGTTATCGATCATTCAAATAAAAATTATGACAAAATTCATAGAAACATTTTTTCCCATTACAATTAATATAATTCACCCAATATTGTTAATCATCATTTTAAAAGTTTACAATACTTTCAATTAGAGATGGGTCAAAATTTAGAAATTCCCAATTTTCTTAGAATTAAAAATTTTAAAAACATAAATTTTTCTCATTTTATTAAAAAAATTATTTTATGAAGTTCATTAATCATTGAAATTTTTTTTGAGATTAAATACATTCATGATTTTGAAATTTAAAAATTTGGGATATTGTGGTTAAAGAATTCATTCATTTATTCTACCCACAATCTTAATTATTTTTAAAATCTCATGGAATATTAAAATTGTTATTTTGATTATTACCAAATGAATAATTTGAATATGATGTATCTAATAAATTAATTGATGTAATTACCATAATTTATGTGATTACTTCCTTTCAAACAATTTGGAAACGTTGTTAAAATAAGTAATTTGTTTTGATATAAGTTTTGATAGTGAAATCTTATTATATATACCCTAATAATTATCTTGTTGTAGAAATCCATAGGTTTCTTGTGAACATTGATGGTAACAGGGAGTGACTTATCTTTCTTGATGAATCCATTTCAAAAAATAGTATGATTTTTGATATGTAACTTCTTAAAATAAAAAAAAATAAGTGTTATAATATTTTATATTCATATAATTGTTCATATTTATATATTCTAATAAGCTGATAATGCAATAGAAATTTATATAAAATAAGATGTGTGTGTATGTAAATAATATCTTTTTTGGATTCTAACCTCATGCCTTCTATTTATTTATTTATTTATTTAAATATTAATATTTCTAAATCAAATAAGATGGATACTAATTGAAAATTGATGGATGAAAGTCATATGAAAAACAATTGTGAGGATAGGGTTAAAGAATTCATCAAGTTTGAAACAAATGTGCACATGGCCCTTATCAAATCCTTTGTTTATGTTTAAGTGATTTTTATTCAAGACTAATGGATCCAGATCAGTTGGAAGAACACTTGATATGTCACAAAATAGAACAAAGTTATGAATGTTGGACTAAACATGGGGAAGAAATAAATATTGCTATTAACTAATATAACACTATATTTTATGGATCATCTAATATGATTACTAGTGTTAATGATGATGAAGATAGTATCAAGGGTGTGATTATAGGTGTAAACAATGATAAAAATTGTATTGAGGAAATGACAATAACAGTTGAAGATAAACTTCATGATTGTACAAAACTATTTGAGAAGTTAAAGAGTTTTGTAAAGATTTCACTGTATTCTGGTTATACTAAATACATAATATTATCATCCATACTAAAGCTATATAATTCTAAATCTTTCAATAGATGGAGTAATACCAACTTTAATGGACTACTTTATCTCTTCAATGGTATGCTACCATAAGATAATGAGATTCCTTATCGAATATATGACACTAAAATAATGATATGTTCAATTAGTATGATCTTTGAAAGAATACATACATGTTCAAATGATTTTATCTTGTTTCTCAAGGACCATGAATCACTTAATAATTCCCAATGTTTGGTGTGTCTAGATAAAATAAAGATGAATCATGTACATTGAAAGTTTTTTAGTATTATCCTATCACTCCAAGGTTTAAAAACCTATATGGAATTGAGGAGACTATAAATAAATTAACATGGCACATATATATATGAAATCAAGATGCAAAACTTCATTAGCCAGTAGACCCTCCTTACTAGAAGAAAATTGATCATGAGTATCCATAATTTCGAAATGATTTGTGAAACCTTGATCTTATGTTATCTACAATTAGAGTGAATCCTTATGATGTAAAAAGTATCACTCATAGTACATGGTCAGTTATGCTAGTAAATTATAACTTTCCACCACGGTTATGCGTTAATAAAAAATATATTATATTTTCTCTATTTATATTAGGACCAAAATAACTAGGTAATGATATTTATGTTTATTTGGATCCATTGATCGAAGATCTAAAATTAATATAGGATTCAGGAAATATGTTGTATAGTAATTATATAAATTAAGATTTCATGTTGAGAGACATGTTGTACAAGACAATAAATGAATTCCCTGATTATGGAAATTTTTCAGGATATAACATTAAACAAATACTATAATTTCCCATTTGGGAACAAGGTATAAACTCAATTAGGTTGAAACATTCCTCAAAGACTTTACTTCTTAGACATCTCCAATATTTACCCTGATGACATAAATACCTGCTTTGGATGATATCATTTAATAAAAATTCAGAATAAGGTACAACACTGTATCTACTAATAAGTGATTAAAAATTTGAGAATGTAAAGGGTATGGTCACTGCTTTTAGTAAACATTCTTTAAAAACCTTATAAAACCTAGTTGGAAAAAGACATCGGATTTTTTAATTATCGTACTATAATTGTTTTTATGTCATGCATTTTTTTTGATGTTGTGCACATAGAAAAAAATGTATCTGATAATGTCTTTGTAACATTACTAAATACACCTGGAAAAACTAAGGATATCATTAAGGCTAGTTTGGACAATTTAGACATGGAGATATAGGAAGAGTTAGCACCAATAAAGAGTAAAAGGTGGAATTTTCTTCCTCCAGCTACTTACACTCCTTCCAGGAATGAAAGATATCAGTTTTTTATGTTCTTGTATGATATAAAGGTTCCATAGGGGTATTTATCAAATATCTAGAATATCATGTCAGTGACTGATTTAAAGTTAGAGGGCCTGAAACCAAATTACTGTTATGTTTTGATTCAAGATCTAAAGCACGTGGCTTTACATTTCTTTTTTCCTAAAAATATTCATCATACATTAAATGATCTTTGTTTCTTTTTCAAAATCTATATATAGAAAAGTTATAGACCCCATAAATCTTTCAAATATGGAAAATAAAATTGGTGCCATATTATTTGAATTGAAGATATTCTCCCCATCATCATTCTTTTATATTGATCATGGGGAGACTATACCCATACGTCAGAGGCTACCGACTACTATCACATAATGACTAAAACAAAACCAGAGGTTGTTGAATAGCAGCAAGGGTCTAATATAGATAATAGGGAGACTATACCCTATTTATCAAAGTAGCACAATAACTGAAATAATTAAGAATAACCAAATGATATTACCAATAAACAGATAAGAAAAGTATCACATGATGACTTAAATCAAAAATAAAATATCCAAAACTAAATAGTAGATATGTCATGTCAAATACATGTCATGTATCAATATGAAAAATCCAAAATAAATAAAGACACTAACAACTCTCATGTGGGTCCTGAATCGGGTTTTTTTCCCTCATCCATGTTTCATCCCAACTCAATCATCTAACATAGGACTCTTACCCTTATCATATCCTGCAAACATGAAGTCTATTTAGGTACTGATTTAGAAGCCCAATTAGGGTGTGAGTACAACTCAGTATTCCACCACCAATGGAGCCTAAAACAATATACAATCAACATTAGTTTATAGAGTTGTATAAATAATAAAATACAATAAATATAGTAAATAAGTTACATTTATTCAATTACTCTTTATTTAACCATATAACTCCCATTTTCCTGAGGAAACCCAAACCCTCAAAACATTCTTCGGCCTATGCTGGAGTCTAAACCATATCATATATTCAATTCACAATTCAATATAACAAATGGGATTTCATTATCCTTATCATTTCAATTCATTATCATGAGCAACTGGAACCATAGTCCAATGAAAAAAATTTGGGCCTAGATTGCTATTCCTAGGACCTCATGGGTATTTGAAGTAGAAGTATGTAACCCACAACTCATTATCAATCAATCATACAAGTATGATTTTGATACAAAAGTTTGTGTCCCACGCTCATTTAACACTATGGGATTTTGAAGTAGCAGTCCATGTCCCACACACGAATATCAATTTATCACTATGTGATTTTGAAGAAGTATTCCATATCCCACACACATTTATCAATAATCACATGTATCAAAATTTCATAAACATCAAGGTTAAGTATTAATAACCTTCATTCAAGCATTCTCATTAAAGTTTACCTTTTCAATTTATTAAATAATCAAGGTTCGACACTTTAATTCACATAGAATGATATGAAAATCACCATTAAAAAATTTATCATCATTAAATCATACTACCCATTGACTCATTAATGTTCAAGTCAAACATCTCATAATTTCCATTGTCAATTAATTCTTAAACACGTTAACGGATCAATCCCAATATCCCTATTTCCCAACAATTCCACAATCACAAAAATCTATTAATTAATTCAATAATTAATTAATTAAATTCCACAATCCCAATATCTTATTAATTAATTCACCAATTAATTAATCCAATTCCAAATTCATAATCACAACAATTTCAATTATTTAATTCACAAAATCATTAATCTAATTCAATCCAATTCGACTAATCCCATTATCCTGAATTTAACCCAATTCATCATCACATGGAAATTACATTAAATAAATTCCATGTTTCCACAAATTAATTAACCAATTAATTTACTCAATTCATTATTCAATTTTCAATAATTCCAATAGAACTTTTACAACACATATATGCAATTGGAATTCATGACTTTTTGGGAATTGAATTTAGACCACCTACCTCAAGATCATTGACAAATGCTCACCAATGGAAATCCCCAATTAAGCAGAATGATCAAGAGTACGATGAAGTATGATATCTAGATATAAAACCTAGATTCAATATCAAAAGAAACAATATCCATTAAACCTATATCTAAACCCCTAAAAACATTGGATAAATCTTCTCTCTTTTATACCGAAAGAGGAGCGGGGGTGAGAGATATATAATTGAGAAGAAACAACATACCCAAAGAGGTGAAGATCCATAAACAGATCTTTGTTTTTCTAAGAATAGAGGTTATAAATCCTTGGAATTCATTTGGTAACCTCAAAATACAAAATAAAATGTTTTAGGGTTGGGCTAAGGGTTTAGGGATATAATAAGGGGGTTTGGGAATTGTTAAGTGAATTTTCAGGGGTTTAAAATCTCATGCACAAAGTTTTCTATATGGGGTGAATAGTCTCCCCTAACCATCCACCCTAACTGTGTGCCTCACCTAAGGGTATCGCACGGTTTCTGACATCCCATACCCAAATTTTGCTCAATGGGTTCCCTGAGTCCAGTGGGACACATGGACTCAAGCGCATTTCCTCGAATGCTAGAGGCTGTTGACAAGCAGTGAGAGCTTAGGGTGTGTTCGTGGGGAGACTATACCCTCATTAACAAAGTGTAGCACAGTAGGTGAGAGTAAGAATAGGTAAATAGGGGAACCAATATAAGTAAACATAATGCACAATGGAAAATACAGCCAATATTAATAATTATTGATAAAACTATAATAATATTCAACAAAAGATGATGATATGTCATGTACTAAAAATCTAGAAAACATGGATACAAACAACATGCATAACATATTCCACAAATCATAAAGGAAATCAAAGACTATCACAAGCATCCCAAGTTCCAACTTGGTTCTCTGCTATCAAGCTCCATACTAAATAGAAAGAAATCAAGTGTTTGAAGATGTATGCTTCCCTTTGTCAACACCTACAACCATTTAATCTATACTAAGTACCAAACGGATCACATAGAGGGTGTGAGATAAATCTCAATGGACTACCACCAAAGGTGTCTATAACATCCATCCCATGTAATTTAAAAATAACAGTGTGAAAGAATGCGTATATAAATTATATAAGTACAATATAACTAAATACCCAAGTACCTACTTCAGCCCTTGGCTGGTGTCTAAGCTTGTAACCAATTAATTAATTAATAATTTACCCATTTATGTTGATAAGTCATGTGAGGTAGAGCCAAAACTGACATCACCTTGTGATAGTATAAATAGTGAATGTTCCAAGATGTAACAAGCCAACCATGATCAAGGATATTTAATAGTAAAGTACCAAGGTAATAACCAAGGCGAAGTAGACCTCAAGGGTTTCCAACTTAGTAATAAATATAGCCTGGAATGCGGTAAGAGTTTAATACAAGGAGTGTAATCCAATAAATTCCAAAATGAGTCCCCTACCGAGTCCAAGGTGGCCGACCAAGGTTAAACAAGTCTGAGCATATACAAGGCCCAATGGGGTTTAACCATGGAAATTATATTTCAATGATGGATCCAAGGAGTGTATCCAAGGCATCCTGTAGTAATATGAGGGGATTCTACGGTGTCATACTGTCCATCCAAGAATAGAAGTGTATTGGGATCTGGGTGGGTATTAAACTATTCAAGTCGTATCCTTGAATTGGAATGGGGTTCCTGAGTGCTCATGGAATTCTCTGATAAGAATCCAATGTGAGATCGAGTCAGGACATTCGTAATTGTTTATGAATTAATGTGATATTTCATTCGATTCAAGCCTTTCCTTACATTAGTGTGATAAGATCAAGTAGCATGAAACCTTTTTGTCAAGTCATTTGGTTCATGCCTTGTCCCTCATTAATGTGAAAATTCAAGTAGAATTCAACCATTCATTTAATCCATTTAATACAAATTCCATAATTTAAGGTTTATTCTGCTACCTTTCATTAATGTGGTAAGGGGTTCTATGGATATGCAACCAATAAATAAATCACATTTAATTATCAATTTGAAGCACTTAACTTAGGTGGGTCAAGTGGTATGAAAACATGGTACTTTACATTATGCAATTTACAATATAAATCAAGCCAATTAATATAGAAATGATCACCTTTAGAGTGGTCAAGCCAAAGAACACTTGAATGGTGGTGCAAATGTGTCAAAAAACTCAACAAAAGATATTGTATGACCTTCGACGTGGAAGGTATAGGGTTGTGGTCATAACCATAAACAATTAATCGCATATATATAAAGGGAATCTCTATATGGTTTTAACATGTATAATCATGGCATATAAATTTAATGGATGGAACTCGATGGAATAAGTTTTCCCCACATAAAGAATCCAAAATCAACAAACTTTGGGGATGAGTTATAGTCTACCCACCATAGGGTTGTATGATCCTTATCCTCTAGTATTGGCCCTTGATTTGGCTTGGATTAGAGTATATCTAAGAAAAAGATAAAAAAACTCATACACCAATAACTTGGTTGAGAGCAAAAGATAAATTGAACATCTCAAGAGGATTCTAGTACTTACCGTTGCGCTCCCAAGTGATGAATGGAAGCTCGATCATTTTTTGGATGAAATAGATATCTTGATTCAAAGTTTAGATTTAAAAAATCCCCAAATTGGGAGAGAAATAGGTTAATCTTGCGTAATCTTGGATTAGGGAAGATTGAGGTGGCTTAATTATATCATTAAGGGAAAAACGACAATTTACCCTTAAAATAGATTGTGCACGGTTTTTCCGAAATGTATGAAAAACCATGTATAAAACATGAATGGGTAACGATGAAAAAGGGTCTCTCACATGGTTAGGCTGCATGGACGTGTGCCAACCGTGTGAGGTGGTGCTTTATGGAAAAACATTATCTACATAGTTTTCCAAATGGTGCGAAGCCAATTTTTTCAAAAAATATTGGTTTGAGGATTCGAACTTTCTCTGGACAACCCTGAGACCTTTTCTAACCCATTAGGAATCCATATTAGGTCTAAAGTTAAGATTTATATAGAAATTTAAAGGATCCATACCATAGTAAAAAACAATGTTCTTACAATCTTCTCCCCTTAAAATAACTCATCCTTGAGTTCACCTTCCAAAGGTGGAGAAACATTTCCTGAGAACAACTCTAGCCATTGGGCACGTACATCGGCTTCCCTCTCCAAAGTATCATCTTGTACTTAGTGGTGCTACCATAGCACCCGTACTATAGGGACAAACTAGCCTTATAGATCCTTCATTCTCTGGTCAACAATGTGTACTAGATACTCCTCAAAGTTAGCATCGACATTTAACTCAACTTTCTCACGAACAAAGGTATGAGAAAGATTTTCATGATATTGGTGAAGCTCTGAGACATGAAAGACATCATGCATGGCACAGTACCGCATAGGTAGTAACAAATGATAGGATACCGGCTCGAATCTCTCTAGAATTTCAAATGGCCTAACATATAGAGGCAACAACATTCCCTACTTTCTTAACCGTCTATACCCTAGCCAGGGAAATACCGAAAGAAAAACAAGATCTCTAACCTCGAACTTAAGAGGTCGTCAAATGATATTGGCATATGATTTATTTCTAGACTAAGCAGTAGTCATACGCTTTCTGATCAGATGAACTTGCTCTGATGTCTCTTGAATGTGACAAGGACCTAGTAGGGCTGCCACACATGCCTATAGTCAACACATGGGTAAACGACATGGCCTACCATATAAGGTCTCAAAAAGATCCATCTTAATTTTCACCTAAAAGATATTATTATTGGTAACTTGATGAGAGGGATATTATTCCCCAAGAACCACTGAAATCAAGGAAATATTCTCAGAGAATATCCTCTAGAACATGTATTGTCAATTCTAATTGTCCATCGGTCTAAGGGTGAAAAGTTGTGCTTAGAAGCACTTGAGTTCTCATATCCTTATCAAATACCTGCTAGAACCGTGACATAAAATGAGAATCATGATTTTAAATGATAGTACGATGGACCCCATGTTTTCGTATGATCTCACAGACATACAGTCTTCCCATCTCATCAATTGATAAAGTCTCCTGAATAGGAATGAAGTGGGATGATTTCGTTAGTTGGTCAATGACTACCCAGATATCATAACTACCCATTTATGACATAGGTTAATTCGACTATGAAATCCATATAAACATCTTCCCATTTCTATTCCGAGACTGGAAGAAGCTATAATAAGCCCGCAGGTCTATCGTGCTCCTCCTTCACTTGCTTTCAGGTGGAACACCTAGTGATAAAGCCGGTTATCTGATGTTTCATCCCAAGATACCAATATCGGCATCGCATATCTCAATACAGCATTGAAATTCCTGGATGATCTTACCACTGAGAGATATGGGACTCTTTCATCAACTCCTCTCTGGTATTTTTTGGAACCCATAAATTTCCATGAAGACGCGGGATATCATCTCTATCCAAAAAACAATCTGGAGACGGGTTATCTCCTCATATACACTCATAGAGAACCAAGCCATTAGGATCTGAAAACATACTACTTCTCAAAGTGATAAGAGGTAACTATCAAGGATAAAATATAAGGCTAATCGTGACTATCATGGAACTCTAAATGTATCTTAGAAAAGAGGTCTATTAAATTTCATTCATCATTGGCTTCTCGTACGACATGTGCTTGAGTTTTCTAACTCAGTGCATCTGCAACCACATTGTCTTTCCCAGAAGTATAGGAAAGCTCAAAATCAAAGTATTATAGATATTCAACCCATATCATCTGTTATAGTTTTATGTTACACTAAGAAAATAAATATTTGAATACCTTGTGGTTTTTGTACACCACAAAGAGCTCACCCAATAGATAATGTCTCCAGCAACGCAAGGCATGGACAACTGTTACTAGCTCAAGGTCATTCATTGGATAATTTCTCTCATGAGGCCTCAAATATCAAGATCCATACATAATGAATTTTTATTCATACATCAATACTACTCCTAGGACATTTTCTGATGCATCACTGAAGATGATATAACCTATACCCGGCTCAGGAGGAGTTATAATAGGTGAAAATAACTTCCTCCCTTTCAGCTTCTGAAAGGATTTCTCACATGCTTCTGACCATGTGAACTTAAAACCATTCTTTGTAAGACCAATAAGAGTTGAAGAAAGTTGTGAAAAGTCTTGTACCAAATGTCTGTAATATCAATCCAACCCCAAGAAACTCAATATATCAAACATGTTCTTGGGATGATCCTAGGAAACTACAGCACTAACCTTTTCAAGGTCAACAGATACTCTAGATTCTCAGATAATATGTTCCAAGAAGTGGACTTTGTTGATTTATAAGTGGCACATAGAAATCATGGAATTAAGATGATGATATCTCAGTGTACTTAGTATGATTTCAAGATGTTTTTCATGGTTTCTACGACTATGAGAATACACCAAGATGTCGTCCACAAATACCATGAAAAAAGAATCCAAATAGGGTTGGAACACCCTATTCATCAAAGCCATGAAAATGGAAGGTATGTTCATAATACTAATACAACACAATTTTATTGAATATTTTATTTACAATAACTGATATAATTTCCTCACATTTTGGTAACTATTTTTATTTATGGAATATTTGGGATTAGATCATTCATTTGAAAATTTGATGAAATTCCAATTTTAACATTTAAAAATGCACTGTAGTATTTCAAACATAAATAATTTTATTTGAATTATATGAACTTAATATTTTGTAAATTTGTTCCTGACTTAATTGTATACAACTTTTATTCAGTAAATATGAGTTAAATCGTGAATTTGGTTGGTGAAAATGGGTCATGAAGTCAAAAATCTGCTGGACTCTCCAGATTATACAATTGTTCTATATTTGGCTCATAACTTCTTCATTATTGCATGGATTAGACCCAAATTTTGAGATGATCTCTATGAATTATTTTATCACAAATTATCCTTCTAGAAGAAGATCTATTTCATTCTCTTTGTGGTTAAATGGGTGGTGAAATGTGGCTTAAAATATTTGGTCGAGATTCCCCATTCACACTTGAAGCCCCTTTGAACTTAACCTCCCCTCCACTCTATAAATTGGTGATTTTATCATTTAGATGGGTTGGGATGATAATTATGAGATTTAAGGTAGGGGAAAATTGGTTTCACTCAAATTATTCAACCATTTTAAGATGGGTATCTCTGGAAGCAAGGATCCCCTCATCGAAGACTTCTTTTTCTTCTTCTTCATGTTGTAATGTTTGTATTTGTGTAATAAACTTAATTATTCTTTTGTTAATTCTTATCTTTTATCCTATTTTGTTAAAATTTATTCTTATACTAATTTTACTTTTTGGACTAGAATTCCATATCAAAAAAGAGATTGGGTTATACCCTTTCTAAAACTTTAAAAATTTAATCAGTTTCAACGATAACAACACCGCCCATGGAAAAGTAGTTTTCATAGTAATTGATCTACCACTTACCTTATTCATTGATTTATTTGGAATCAATTAGCTACTATAATTAAATTAATATGATATATTAATGGAGTTTTTAATTTAATTGAAACTAATCAAGAAATTGAACAATTAACACAAAACAAATGAGGTCAGGAATTGTGTGAATTGTGAGAGCGCAACCTTAATCGGTAATACAAAACCATACAGGATCAATTTGTAGTGTTCAAAAATAATCCCTAATATTTGTTAATTATAATTTATAGAAAGTATATGTGCCTTAATTTACCACTAACCATAATCTATATTTAGAACATCCATCAAAGCAAGGTGCTACGATTGCATGTTCAGAAGTTTGCCTAGGGTTAAATTCACTTCATCTTTGAGTTAAAGTTAATTCTCGTAGGGTTAGGGATTTAAAAAATTAAGGGATCATAATTAAGTGGATATTAATTTAAATTATAATTATTAATAAATTATTTAATGGGTATATTTATATCTATTACACCATTTAAATATTTTAAAAAAACATCTTCTGGTCGTGTCATTTTAATCAAACTTTATTTCAAAAATAATAAAAAAAATGAAATCTTATTCCAGAAAAAATCTTCTGTTTTTATAAATGGTAAATAATCCCCATAATTTCAAGTAGTGTTTTTATTCTATTTTATGTAATTTTATTTATAATACCTTTAATAAGTTTTTTTAATTCACTTCCTCCTTTGAGATGCGCCCTTGGTCAGCCACTCTCCTACACCCAAATACCCAAAAAATCACACTTCATTGGAAAGCTCCCGTGATAGTTCATTTCAAATTGGTGTCATTTCCGAAGAGGCAAGTAATTATTTCAGCCAATTATAGTTTTTTATTTTATTTTACATTTTATTCTCTTCTTCTTTTATTTATTCCTTCTTTACCCAATCTGAATTTTTTTCTTATTCTTTTTTGGACCATCAACTCAAACTTCTCAATTTTATTTTACTATGGTCTAATTTACTTCTTTTCATTTTTATTTGATTTATGATAGGAACTAATCCTGAGGATATTTTAGATATTGACCCTGATATTGAACGTAGCCAAAGAGCTTGAATTAGACATTATCAATCTACAGGAAGTTTCAACATTCAACCAGTTGGAGAATTCCTCCACTCCAAGGACATTGAAATTGGAAAAACTTCTAAGTACGACTTAAAATAAGAACCAATGGTTGAATAAAATAATAATGAACATAATAGAACCATTCGAAAATTTGATGCACCTAATATTAACTATCAACCAAATTGTATTGCATACCCAAATCTTGAATCAAATTTTAAACTGAAATCTAGGATAATTCATCTACTTCCAAAGTTTCATGGATTATATGTTGAGGATCCAAACAAACATTTAAAATAATTTATTGTGGTTTTCACAACCTTAAAACCAATAAATGTTTTTGAAGATCAAATCAAACTAAGAGCATTCTCATTCTCACTTGATGGAGATGCAAATGATTGGATGCATTATTTATAACCTAAAGATGTAACTTGTTTGAAAGATTTGAAACATATTTCCTTGTAGAGATTTTTTCCAGCATCAATGGCCAATTCAATTCATAAGGGGATCTTTGGGATCAATCAAGCACAATGGGAGTCCATGTATGAGTATTGGGAGAGATTCAAGAAGTTATGTGCAAGCTATCCACATCACCAAATCAGTGAGAAACTCCTCATCTAGTACTTATATAAAGGACCCACACCTATGGAGAGGAGCATGGTGGATGTCGCGGCTGGAGGATCATTAGTGGACAAGACACCAGTATCTGTACGTGCTTTTATTGAAAAAATGTCCCAAAACTCCCAACAATTTGGCGCTCGAGGTACACCACTTGTCAGGGGAGTACATCAGGTAAGTTTTTATCTTGAGAGTCATTTGTTTAATACCAAGTTGGAAGAATTGAACACTATGGTGAGGCATATTTCTTTGGCTCAAAATATATCCCAACCCACTCCTTTGAGGCCTTGTGGAATTTTCACTAAAAAAGACCACCCAACTGACTTTTTCCCCCAATTACAAGAGATGGAGGATTGTGCTTCTGTATTTCCTGGGTGACCATATCAGCAGCAGCAACATCGACATCCCCAAAATAAGTTTTATTATTTTTCACCAGCATACAACCAAGGGTGAAATTATCAATTAGACATGCAGTATGCATCTGGACAACAAAAAATTCCCACCATTCAACAAAACATCCAGTAGCCTCCACCTTACTAACTCGGTTTCCAACAACCCCAAATGTGATTTTAAGCTAAAGCATAAACAAGCCAATAACTAGGGACTTCTCATCCAAAGGTAGATTCTAATGCTGATGATATTTTGAAATAAATTATTCTTATTCAACAGAATGAGTTTAAGAGTCAAGGTTCAGAGCTGAGGGAGTTAAAAACTCAAATAAGACAGATTTTCACTGCCCTCCATGAATTAGTAAGTAAGAATTCTAAAAATATACCTTCCTAACCTACTCCAAATCCCAAGGGGAATGTTAGTGCCACCACATTGAAATGTGGGAATCAAACAATTGATATATCTTCACTTATCATTCCACCAGGATTTACCTCAAATCCAGAAAATCCCCATTCAAAAAAAGCTAATGAGAAACCCAAAGAGGAAGATAAAAGTAAGAAAAATATTGATGATGTTTCTCTTAAACCCCTTCCTTTTCCAAATAGAGTTGTTCAAACCAAAAAATAGGGCTGAAGATGCGATGAAAAAAAGATGTTTTGGATATATTAAAGCATGTGGAGATCAACATTCCTCTACTTGAAGCCATTAAGAAAATATCAAGGTATACGAAATTATTAAAATAACTTTTTACCAATCGAAGAGGGATCAAGGGAAATGAGAGGATCAATCTTGGAAGGAATGTTTCATCACTCATTACAACAACTATAACAATGCCAAAAAAGTGAAAGGACCCTGGGATATTCACCATCCCATGCACCATAGGGGAGTTACACTTTTCTGATAATTTTTGTGATTTAGGAGCTTCCATAAATGTGATTCCTCACTCTGTATTCTCTTATTTATAGGTTGGTGAGTTAAAAATGATGAGAATAGTGGTGAAGTTAGAAAATAGAGCTATAGAATATCCAGCGTGTCTCCTTGATGATGTACTTGTTTGGGTAGGAGACATGATCATCCTAGTATATTTCTACGTGCTTAACATGGAGGATGATCAGGTAAGTTCTCATGATCCCATTATCTTAGGTAGGATCTTCCTCAAAACTATAAAAACTATCATAAATGTCAATGATGGTACACTTTCCATGGATTTTGGAGATGAAGTTGTGATATTTAATGTCTTGGAATCTATGAAGTACCCCTCAGAAGACCATTCTGCTTTTTTTATCTCTTATTTGGAACTACTACATAAAAACCCCATGGAATTAGATTGTCCTATGCATTGGGAGATTATGAGTATTGGTTCTATTTTGATGTATAAGATTACTTCCACACTTGTTTTTAATGCACAAAACTCTCTAATATTTGATTTTGAAATGGATTCACATTCTGATTTTGATCATGTTCAGTATGATTATGACATGGATGTTGATTATTCTGATTGATTTGATGTTTTATTCTTTGATTATGATTATGTATATTCTGATACTGATGCTTTGTGTGCACATATTTGAGTTCCTTTTATGTATCCATCCATACACCACCCCCCTAAACTGGAACTCAATACATTTCCACCAAATATGAAATACTCATACTTGTTAAGTGGCGAGAGATTACCTGTTATAATTTCTAACAATCTCTCTTTTGAACATGAATAAAAACTTTTGAATCATTTGAGGGAGAACATTAAATAAATTGGGTGGACCTTGGTTGACATATCAGGTATTAGCCCCTCCATTTTCATGCATAGTATTCTTTGGGAGGATGGGGATAAACTGGTTAGGCAGCCACAAAGGAGACTGAATCCAACTCTTCTAGAAATTGTTAAAAAAGAGGTTGAAAATTTGCTCGAGGAAGGTATAATTTATCCCATTTTAGATTCCCAATGGGTGAGTCCTATTTAAGTTGTCCCTAAGAAAATTTTTGTTACTATTATTAAAAATGAGAAAGATTAGTTAGTTCCAATGAGGGTGAAATGATGTTGGTGTGTTCATATTGATTAAAGGAAACTAAATCAGTCCACTCACAAGGACCATTTCCCTCTCCCATTTATTGATCAAATTATTGAGAGACTAGCTGGGAAGACACATTATTGTTTCTTGGATGGATTTTTTTGATATTTATAGGTTCCTATTGCTCAAAAAGATCAAGAGAAGACAACATTAACTTGTCCATTCAGTACGTTTTCCTACCAAAGGATTCCATTTGGACTTTGAAATGACCTAAGTACCTTCCAGAGATGCATGATGAGTATTTTTTATGATTTTATTGAGACCTTCATGGAGGTATTAATTGATGATTTTACAGTGTATGGGTCTTAATTTGATGATTGTATCTCTAGTTTGGGGGATTTTTTAAATTTTTTATTGAGAATAATCTGGTCTTGAACATTGAAAAGTGTCATTTCATGGTAGATCATAGCATTGTATTAGGGCATGTAGTGTCATAACATGGGATAGAGGTTGATATATCTAAGGTAGATATTATTTAATTCTTACCCTATCCTTCCTGAGTGCATGATGATATATCATTCATAGGGAATACAGGATTTTATCGGCGCTTCATCAAATATTTTAGTAAGATTCTTCTTCCTATGTCACAATTACTTCAAAAAGATTCTGATTTTATGTTTGACGATTCTTGCAGGACTTCCTTGGATGAGCTAAAGAAGTTTATGACCACTCCAACAATCATACATCCCCTACAGTGGGAGTTTCCTTTTGAGATTATGTGTGACACATCCAATATCATGGTTGAAGCAGAATTATCTCAGAGGGTGGATGGATGTTCACGTGTGATTGCCTATGCATCAAGGAAATTGGATTCAGCCCAATCAAACTACACAACCGCGGAAAAGGAGTTTCTTATTGTTATATTTGAAATAGATAAATTCTATTCTTATTTATTAGGCTCTAAAGTAGTTGTTTTCTCTGACCATGCAGCTTTAAGGTACCTCTTGAAGAAGCTATATGCAAACCCCATGCTAATCTAATGGATGCTTCTTCCTCAGGAATTTGAAATTGAGATAAATGACAAGGGGTCAAAAAACCTAGTGGAGGACCACATGAGTAGCATTAATCACACAATAGAGGGTGACACCTTAGACCAGGACCACTTAGAGACACTTTCCCTGATGAGCATCTTTATTCCATCTCAGTTACGCATCCTTGGTATGCTCATTTAGTTAACTACCTTGTTTTCTATTAAATTCCTACAAATTTAAAGAAACAACAAGTCTAAAAGTTAAAGAGTGGGTATAGATTTTTATGTGTGGGATGATCCCTAATTATAGAGAATGTGTAGTGACCAAGTTATTAGGATGTGTATTCTTAATCAGGAGTTTGAGTCTCTTCTGTAATTATTTCATACACTTGCTTGTGGTGGAAACTTTGGACCACAATGGACAGCTACGAAAGTCTTAGACTCTGTATTATATTGGCCTAGCTTATTCCATGATGCCCATGTGTTTTTTAAGTCATGTGTTCATTTCCAACACACTGGGCACATTTCTAGGAGACTGATATGCCCCAAAAACCCATACTATTCTGTTAGATTTTTTATGTATGGGGAATCGATTTTATGGTCCCTTTTCCTAGTTCATTTGTTTTTTTTTATGTTTTTTTTTCTATTGATTATGTAATTAAATAGGTGGAGGATAAGGCCACAAGGACTAATGATTATCATGTTGTATTTGACTTTGTCAAGACACATATTTTTTTAGTTTTGGAGTATTCAAGGTGATCATCAGTGACCAATGGACACACTTCTACAACCGGAATTTGGATTCCCTCCATCAGAAGTATGGGTTGGCACACAAAACATCAACACCATACCACCCCCAAACAAATATCCAGGATAAGGTTTCAAATCATGAGTTGAAAAAAAAAATTTGAGAAAATCATGCAGCTGAATAGGAAGGATTAGAGAAAGTGCTTGGATGATGTGTTATGGGCTTATTAGACAGCATAAAAGACACCGATCAGTATGTACCCATTTCAGATTGTTTTTGGGAAATCATGTCATCTCCCCATGGAAGTTGAGCATCGGGCTTATTGTGCTATAAAGAAATCCAACATGGAATTGGCCCAAGATATAATTCAAAGGAAGCAGAAAATTCAAGAGCTTGAGGATATTTGATTGTCTTCATATGATAACGCAAGGATCTGTAAGTAAATATCAAAAACAACTCATGATAGAATGATCCAACAAAGGGAGTTTCATGTTGGAGATAATTCCACTCTATACAGTTCACGAATAAAGCTGATGCCTAGTAATTTGTGTTCCATATGGTTAGGTCCTTATGTTGTAACTAATGTTATTCCTTATGGTATAGTAGATATCACACAAGAGGACACATGAAGGATCTTTATAGTAAATGGGAAAAGTTTAAAGAAATAAATTGAGGGACTTCTTACTGATGCAGTGGATTTCATCACACTGAATGACCCCATCATCACTTGAGCATATCAGGCTGTTTCTAACACTTTAAATTTTTTATTATTTATCCTATTTAAAATTATAAATTTCACGTGCATATATTATCTCATGGGTTCACATTGAGTAAAATGAAATATTTTAAGTGTGGGGGAGGGAACCTTTTAGTTTAGTAATGTCAATTGTTTTCCTATTTTTCAGTGATTTTCAAAAAAATGTGCTTTTTTCAAAAAAAATTGTGTTTATTTTTAAATTTTTTTGTGTTTTTGAAACTTTTGAGCTTATATGATTTTAATAATTAATTTAAAATCCATATCAATAAGTGAAACAATTTTTCCCATGAAACTGAGTTTAAATGAATGCTGAAAATGACTTTGTTTCAAGTTCAAATCTTTAGTAATTTCATGAAAAGCACTCTGAATTTTGAATCTCATGCCACATCACACTATCTTTATATTTGAAATAACTTTTCCATGAGGCTTATAAACCATTATTTTCATATTATTTACATTTACCTCACTTCTTGAGAGACTCAAACCATACTTGATTTAACCAGAATTTGATTTATTCCTGTCAAAATTTGAGGGTTTGAGGTACTTATGTTTTAAATGATTGAGGAATTTGTTTGGTATTAAAGCCCTTATTTCATAAGAATCCATCTTATAATGGCCTAACTTGAACATTTAATCCTTGTATCCCTTAGAGTCCATGAATATCCTGTTAGGTTTTCCACATTACAAGCCAAGTTTCCCTATCCAACCAACTCTTGAAGTGAAATTGTATAATCTAGTCGAACATAAGTGTGGGGGAATCCATCATGTGTTGTGATACCACATTTTGTGATAATTTGGATGGGAAATTAAATTCTGAATAGATGTGTTTTATTCTGATGCAAATCATTATATTGAAAGTTTTTCCTTTTCTAGAGCTTTCATGATAAGTGAAGTTCTGCCTTTCTAGAGATTCTAATAGAGGAAGAAAGTTTTTCCTATCAAGAGATTTCGAAAAAATCATGTTTGAGAAGATTTACATTTTTACTACTGAAATATTAAATGGAATGCAAATTCCTTTATTTTTCAAGATAATGAACATGAATTGATTCTATGGGGATTGAGGAGGAGACCATATTTAAGTGAAAATTAAATTAATGCAATTTTTCATCAAAAAGAGTTAAGTCGTCCTCATTCGGCCTTAGAATTTTTCACATCGAAATCCTACCAACCGAAAGCCAACAAACAACCCTAAAAATTTATCATGATAAACATATGTCTTTGACTCACATCTAGTGGTGATATAGGAATTTATCAAGTTAATGGTGACCTTTGTATGAGTTTGGATGAGAAAGACATTACTGAAAAATAGACATTTGTGTGATAAGAGAAAATTCAAGTGAGGTAAGTGTTTTGTGTGCATGAGAGGATAAATTAAGTGGTAATATATTGAATGATATAAATGGAAAACTTGAAATAATGTTTTTTATGAGGAATTATATCTTTTGTTTCTTGGTGTGTAATTTTTCGATCTTAAGGATATGTATTTTAAAGTTTGTTTTGATTTTTACTTGTCACAATTTTTTGTAATACATGATATGAGGTTTTCCCCAGGAGTGAAAAAGGGTTATTGTGGGGGATTTGATAAAATAAAATTTTATTGAATGTTTTACTGATGATAACTGATATAATTTCATCACATTGTGGTAACTATGTTCATTTATATAATATTTGGGATTAGATCATTCATTTGAAAATTTGATGAAAATTCCAGTTTTACACTTTAAAATTTTACTGTAGTATTTTGAACATAAATAATTTTATTTTAATTTTTAGAACTTAAAGTAATGTAAATTTGTTCCTGACTTAATTTTATAAAAATTTTATTCTGGAAATCTGAGTTAAATCATGCATTTTGTTGGCGAAAATGGGCCATTAAGTCAAAAATGGGTTGGACTCTACAGATTAGACAATGGTTATGTATTTGGTCCATAACTTCTTCATTCCTGAGTATATTAGGCCCAAATTTTTAGAGGCTCTCTATGACATATTTTCTCACAAATCACCCTAATGGAGGGTGATTTTGTTCACAAGTTTTGGTAGTCAAATGAGCATTGAAAATTTGATTAAAATATTTGGCCGAAATTCCCCATTCACACTTGAAACCACTTTGAACCTATCCTCCCCTCCACTCTATAAATTGGTTTTTTTTTCATTTGGAGAGGTTGGGACATGAATTAGGATATTTAATTAATATTATAATTTGTTTCACTCAAATTATACAACCATTGTAAGAGGGGTACCTCTTTAAGCAAGGATCCCCTCATCGAAGCCTTTTTCTTCTTCTTCATATTGTAATGTTTGTATTTGCATAATAAACATCATTGTTCTTATTTTATTTCTTCTCCTTTCCCCTATTTTTTTCAAATTTATTCTTTTATTAATATTCTTATTTTGTATAGAATTCAATAGTAGAAATGAGATTGGGTTATACCCATTCTAAATCTTTGCAAATGAAATCTGTTTCTACGATAATTGTGCCGCCCATGGAAGAGTATTTTTCTTAGTAATTGATCTACCTCTTACCTTCTTCATTAATTTATTTTTAAAAAATGAGCTATTTTAATTCACTTAATATTATCTATTAATAGATATTTTTAATTTAATTTAAACTAAACAATAAATTGAACAATTAACACCAAACAGGTGAGTTAGGAATTGTATGAATTATGAGAGTGCAACATTAATCGGTAATATGAAACCATACGGGATTATTTTGTAGTGTTAAAATATAATCCCAAAACTCAATTAATTCTAATTTCCAGAGAGGAAATGTGCCTTAATTTACCACTGGAGATAATCTAACTTTATGACATCAATCAAAGTAGGGTGTTGTGATTGCATCTTCCGAAGTTAGCCTAGGGTTAAATTCACTTCAACTTTGTGGTAAAGTTACTTCTCATAGGGTTCAGGAATTAACAAATTAAGGGATCATAATTAAGTGGATATTAATTTAAATGATAATTATTAATAAATTATTTAATAGGTAGAGTTATATCAATTACCCCTTTTAAATATTTTCTAAAAAAACATCTTCTTGTTGTATCATTTTAATCAAACTTTATTTCAAAAATTAAAACAAAAAAATGAAATATTCATCTAGAAAACTTCTTATAGTTTTATAAATGGTAAAAAAAACCCATCCTTTCGAGTAATGTTTTTATTCTCTATTATTTTATTTTTTTTACAATACCATTAAGAAGTTATTTTAATTCACTTCTTCCTTTGAGAGACGACCTTGGTCAGCAACTTGACTGCACCCAAGTACCCAAAAAATCACACTTCATTTGAAAGTGCCAACTATAGTGCCTTTCAAAGACCGAATGTCATAACAAGGTACATATACACACCATACCTTTTACAGAAACCTGTACGAGGTATTTCTGATGGTGTGACCCGCACTGATGGTAACCAGATCTCATATCGATCTTAGAGAATACCTTTTCTCCTCAAATTTGGTCTAATTGATCATTTATTCAGGAAAGTGGATATCATTTCTTGACAGTAAATTGGTTTAACTATCTGTAATCTACACAAAGATGTAAGGTTTCTTCTGCCTTATTGAAAAAAATCACAGGTGAACCTCAAGAGGATGTGTTGGGATGTATAAATCCTTTGGCATCTAAATCCAATGTCTTCCACTTTCACTCTTGAAGATCAGTTGGTGACATATTGTATAGAAAATTGACACTGGAGATGCTCTTGTAACATGACTAATTGTAAACTCTACCTATCTATGAGGAGGTAAATCATAAAATTAATTGGGAAATAAATCCCTAAAACAATACACTAATGGATGGAAATCAATTTGAAACAAACCCTAATCCTCTATAAAGAAACTGGCAATCTGGGTAGTCACTCCACCAAGCCCATGGTGCTCTAGTCTAGCTCTACCATCCTGGACATCCCACTCACCCTTATATAGATAATTGTTTCCCTCAGGTGATGTAAAAGATACCTTGTGGTGATATTAGTCTACAAAAGAATCAATGTGAACCAACCAATCCATCCTAAGAATGACATTGAAGCCCATTATCTCGAGAACAAAGAGGTTTCATACGAAAGGTTAACTGCCTAACTCAAGGGTACAGTCCTTACACTAACGTATTTCCTCTTTTCGTACCCCTAATGGCGTATCTGTGGTCATTACACCATAGTAAGATTGTATATCTAGTCTGAGACTTTCCACAATAGACACAAAGAAAAAATAGTTTGAATCACCTATATCAAATTAAGAAGATACTATAGTAAAGGATATTATAATAATACCTTGTGCTATAGATGGTCCCACAGCCTGATCCTCGGGTATTGGTTATAGTGCATTCAACTGTCCTGATCTATGTTCCTATGAAATTGATGGACTACCATGATCATAACTGCTCTATTGGTGCTGCTTGTGATCAAGGTTCTGGCTACCACAACCACAACCTCCTCCTCAGCCAGACCTGCAGGTGTTATTCCAACTCCTCGCCTAAAAAGCATAAAATAACTCACTCCTAAATGTGGAGCTAGTGCAGATCCTTTTCTACTCAAAGCTGGTGGAAAGGTCCTACATACATGCTAAATATTTCCCATACATCCACAAGCCCGACACTCTATTGGGTCTCTATCACACTTGGGATTTTAATTCCTCCATCGTCAACACTGATGACATACTTTAGAGCTGTCAAAACGGACACTCTAGTTGTAAATTCCTTGATGAGAAAACTCGAGGGAATGCTTCCTACCACCGGAAGAACTACAGGCCTGATGTGGCACTGATCCGTTAAACCTGGTGCTATTGTCATCCCTTAGGTTACGCTCATTGATAATATACTGATTGAATATTTATGAAAAGTTAGTAAGGTGAAAGACATTGACCTACGTACAGATGGCGTACTGGATCCCATCCTCGAAACATCTAGCACGTGAAACCTCATCACCGAATAGAAGCGGTGCAAAGCATTGTAACTCTGTGAAACACACTGAATATTCCATAACTAACATAGAAACCTACTCAAGATGCATGAACATTATGGATCTATTAGAACTCAATATCTGAAGAAAGAACTAATCATATAAGGTAGTTTGGAAATCAGCCCATAACATTCCATAATGACGATCGACCTAGGTAATCACATCCCACCAACACTTGACTGAATCTCAAAGCATGAAAGTGGATGGCTTGACCCTTCACTCTGGAGTCGTCTCCAAATGCTTAAAGATAGATAGGGTATCTTCATGCTAAGACTCAGTAGCCTGTGAACTTCCATCCCCTGAAAAGGTAAGAGGATGTTTTCAATGGAACTCATGATTCAGATCATCCATCGTAGTTGCAATCCATGAAGCACCATGCATGGACTTCATCAAATGTAGGAAACTATCATGAACTTGGGCATCAGTGCCCAAATATGATACAACAATAAGTGCCTAAAGTGGTACTCTTAAGGGTAATATTGGCGGCTCAAGGTCCACCATGTCTGGAGCATGGTCATCGCCACCCTCCTAGCATATGATACAAGGACGTTGTGGCGGCATTGATCTAAAATTTCCAAACACACACCTCAAAACAAGATTTAGTAGAAATATATCTTCACTAGCATAAGCTGAATGTAAAAAAACTCATTACCCAATGTATACTACCCAAACAACCCACTTAGATTTCCATGCATCGGTAAGTGCTAAAGTATAAGTTTCATTTCATTTTTAAGTTAATTTCCAAGTCCACTCCTTTACCTTTCATAAAAATGACAAAGAGGGATAAGGATATGCAACCATTTCGTTTTAGATTTCATGATTAAATTTATAATGGATAGTCATTTTTGATGAATCAGTGCCCATACACCTATCACCAGAAACGACACCCATTTATTTATAGCATAATGTATTTACTCGGTAAATTACTCATCCAAACCTATGAGGGTCCATACACCTCATGAATTGAGATAGGAAATCACTCAATCATAGAAAATATTAATACAAGAAAAATCTAACTATCACAATATCACTCAATATTCATCGGCATATAGAGCAATGAAAAGCAGTGAAATACACCTATATGGCATGGCAATATGCATGACATGTGAATTCTAGGAGCCTATAATGATGCATGTAACAATGATCCTTATGCTCATAAAATTGGAACAAGGATGAAATAAAATCCTCAAACAAAGTAATTATCAAAAATACCACACAACATGTGCATCACCCAATGATGAAATAATATCAACTGTGTTAGGAAAAAGCAGAACAACAATTATAATTTAGGAAACTTGGTTTTTACCCCAAAAATGGGTTTGTGACTCCCAATCATGGCTTATGACCAATTTCCAAGCCTTTCTAATCTCTAATTTATTATCCAAAAATAGTAAAGAAAGAAAAGAAACGTCCTATGATACAACTTTGTGACATCCCAGACCCAAATTCCACTCAATAGGTTCCCCAATCCTAGTGGACCACATGGCCTCAAGCGCATATCCCCAAACGCCAGAGGCTGCTAACTAGCAGCGAGGGCCTAGGGTGTGTCCATGGGGAGACTATTACCTCATTACCAAATTTTAGCATAGTGGGTGAGAGTAAACATAGGTAAATAGTGGAGGAAATATAAGTAAAAAAACTTCACAGCAAAAAATAGATACAATAGTAATAATGACTAAAACAACTGTAATAACATTCAAACAGATGATGATATGTCATATACAAGAAATATGGAAAACATAAATACAAACAATAAGCATAACATGTTCCACAAATTGTAAAGGAAATCAAAGACTATCCCAATCATCCTGAGTCCCAACTCAGTCCTCTTCTATCTAGCTCCATACTAAACAACAATCAATCAAGTGTTTGAAGCAATATGCTTCCCTTTGACAAAACCTACAACCATTTAATCTTCCAAGGGTACCAAATGGCGTCCAGAGAGGGTGTGAGATAAATCTTAGTGGGTCACCACCAATGGTGTCTATAACATCAGGCCCCTGTAATTGAAAAGTAACAGTGTGCAAGAATACATATATAAAGTATATCTGTACAATGTAAATAAATGCCCAAGTACCTACATCAACCCTCGGTTGGTGTCTGGTCCTATAACCAATTCATTAATTAATAATTTACCACTTTATGTTGATTTGTCATGTGAGGTAGAGCCAACACTGAAATCACTTAATGATAGCATAAATAGTAAAGATTCTAAGATGTAACAAGCCAACCACGATCGATGATATTTAATAGTGAATTTCCAAGGTAATAACCAAGGTGACGTAGACCTCACGGGTCACCAAATCAGTAATAACAGTATCCTGGCCTGAGGTAAGAGTGTAATACAAGGATTTTAATCCATGTCATTACACAATGAGGCACCTACTAAGTCCAAGGTGATTGACCATGGTAAAATGGGGATGAGCAGAGATAGGGCTCAATGGGCTTTAACCAAGGAACCTACTTGTCAATGTTGGGTCAAAGGAGTGTATCCAAGGCATCCTATTGTAATATAAAGGGATCCTATAGTGTCATACCGGTCATCCAAGAATAGTAAAGGATTATTATCTAGGTGGGTATCATATTATGAAAGCCACATCCTTGAATCAAAATGGGGTTCCTAAGTGCTTATGGCATTCTTCGATTAGAATCCATGGCCAACTCAAGTCAGGTCATTCCTATTTGATTATGAAGTCATGTAATATTTCATTCAGTTCAATACTTACCATTAATTGGTGTGATAAGGTCAAGTAGTATGTAACCTTTTTATCAAGTCATTTGGTTCAATCCTTTTTGTTCATTAGTGTGACAAGACAAGTAGCATGCAACCATTCATTTAATCCATTTAAGGAATATTCCATAATTTAAGGTTCATTCTGCTACCTTCCATTAATGTGGTAAGGGGTTCTATGAATATGAAACCAATTAATCATTGACATTTAATTATCAATTTTAATCGCTTACCTTAGGTAGTTTAAGTGGTATGTATACATGGTACTTGACACTATGAAATTTACAATAAAAATCAGGACAATTAATATAGAAATGCTTACCCTTAGAGTGGCCAAGCCAATGCACACCCAAATGGTGGTGCAAATGTGTCAAAACACTCAAAAACAATTATGGCATAACCTTCTACATGAAATGGATGTGGTTGTGGTCATAACCACCAATAATTAATCATGTATATGTAAAAGATCATATCCATATGGTTCTAAAAATTATAAGTGTGGAATATAAATTCAATGAATGGCACCCGATGAAATCGATGGTCCCCACATGAAAAATCCAAAATCAATGAACTTTAGGAATGAGTGATAGAACACCCACCATATTTTTTATAATCATTCTCCTATGGTATTGGCCCTTGATTTAGCTTGGATCAGAGTATATCTAAAGAAAATAGAAAAATGCTCATACCTTGATATCTCGATTGAGAGCTAAATAGAATGAGAACGACTCAAGAGGACTCAAGTACTTACCATGGTGCATCTAACGTAATGAACGGAAGCTCTATCGATTGTTAGATTAAGGAGATCTCTTGATTCCAAGGTTATATATTTAAAAAGACCCAAATTGAGAGAGAAATAGGTTAATCCCATAGAATCCTGTATTAGGTAAGATGGGGGTGGCATAATTAGATCATTAAGGGTAAAAAGGACAATTTACCCTTAAAATAGCTTGTGCACGGTTTGTCCACACGGTTTGAAAAAATGTGTACAAACCATGCATGATTACCTGGGAAAAAGGGGATCTCACATGATTAGGCTGCACAGTTGTGCTCCAACCATGCGAGGTGGATCTCTCCAAAAAAACACAATTCGCAAGTTTTTCCAAACCATACGACAAGCCTATTTTTTCCAAAAAGGTTGTTCTTGAGCTCTGAACATTCCCCAGACACCCCTGATATGTTTTCTACCCTCCTTAGACATCCATATTAGGTCCAAATTAACGATTTAGACTGAAATTTAAAGGATCCATACATGAGTGAAAAATTGGGTTCTTACACAGTTTCTCCTAAGAGGGCACACGGTTTGACAAACCATGCACCAGCCATAAAAATACCCTCTGTTTGGGTTCAAATGGTTTTTTGGGATGAGCATATGGTTTGGTAAAACCATGTTCCAACCATGAACTTCCCATCTTCCCTCCAATATTCCCAAATTTCACCCTAAATATCTTCAAGGTAAAACGCAAAAAATATATACTCAAAACATGGAAAATGAATACCTAAAAACAAGCTCAATAAAACTCTAGAAAATGTTAGGATCTTACAACCTCCCCACCCTATAATATCTCATACTCGATTTTTACTCCCAAGCATCTATAATATTATGAGGTAAAAATATCAAGACATTGAGCCCATATATTCACTTCTCCCTCCCATGTCTCCTCATGAACACATCCATGTTTCCAAAATACACAAAATATCGGCACAATATTTCCCCACATCAATTTCTCAGTATGATCCAACACACATATCATATGATCCTCAAATTACACATATGTCTCAAGCTCAACATCATCTACATCAATCACATGAGAAGGGTCGGGGTGATTCTGTCGAAGTTGTGACACATGAAAAATGTCATGTATAACATTGTATCTCTATTTAAGATCCAATTGGTATTCCAAGAGCTCGATCCTCTCCCTAAACTCAAATGCTCCAACAAACCTAGGAACCAACTTTCCCTATCTCTATATCCTATGGTGACCTAGTATGAGTTACACCCAAATGAATATATGATCACCCTCTAAAAAATATAGGGTTTATCGATGTCTATCAGAATAGAACTTATTCATACTATAAGTCGTATACATACATTTTCGAATCAACTAAACCTTCTCCAACATCTCCTATATGAGACTCAGTCCTAACAACTCTAACTCACCTACCTCCATCCAGCATTAAGGTGATATACATCACCTATGATAAAGTGACTCATATGGTTCCATCTATACAGTCCCGTGATAACTATTATTATAGGTTAACTCCACCCAAGCTAGGTGATTCTCCCAAGACCCACCAAATTCTAGGACACATGCTTGAAATATCCTCAACCACTTGTATAGTATGCACCAAATTCCCATATTTCTATGGGTGAGAAGTCATACACAATAAAACCTATGTACCAAGAGACTTTTGAAAGCAGTGATAGAAGAATGAAGTAAAGTGTGAGTCCCAATCTAAAACTATACTCAGTGGCACCCCGTGAAGATAAAATATCTCCTAAACATAAAATTATCTTAATTGTTCTAGTGATAAGGTCTTCTGTATAGGTAAGAAATGTGATAACTTTTCCCAAAAGACTATAATCAACCAAATGGAGTCATTCTTCTAAGGAATCCTTGGGATACCCACCACAAAATACATAGTAATTTCACCATAATTCCATTCTGGAATGGAAAATGGTTGTAGTAAACCACCAGGTCATTGATTCTTAGCCTTCACCAGTTGATAGTTGTAGCATCATTTTACAAACCCTGTTATCTCCTTTTTCATTCCGGGTCACCAAAACTATTGATGTAGTTCATGCTACATTTTGGTTACACTCAGATACACCACCCACATTGACGCATGAAATTAATGCATAATCTTCTTCTGAATACTAATAGGTACAAAAACCATATTCCTAACATAGATTATATCATCCTCATCTATAGTCTAGTCAGAAGGTGTATCCCCACCTTTAAGGCTTTCCCTCATGTCTAAACATTCTGGATCCTCATACTATCTATCTCTAATCTATATCAAAAGTGTATACTCCACTGAAACTGATACGATATTCATCTTCTCCTGACTCTCCTGAACCACAACATACATCTTTGCTAGTATGTTGTCATTTTCCACTCAGTACTAGACTCCTGAAATTCTTGAGTCTAAATTTTACTTCTTAAATCATAGAAAAAACTGTTTCCCTTATCAGGTGTATATTCTAGCTCAAAATCAAATTACTACATGTAATCTACCCACCTCCACTACTTTAGATTCAAATATCACAGCAAAAATATATACTTTAAGATCTTGTAATTAGTATACATAGTAAATCTTTCACCCAACAGATAATCTCACCAACACTTCAAATCATAAACCATTACTTCCAACTTGAGGGAATGTGTAGGGTAGATCCATTCATGTGGCTTCAACTACCAATACCCATATACCACAAATTGATCTCCCTGTATTGATAGTACTCTAAGACTGATCCTATAAAAATCATAAAACACCATATACTCCTCACTGGGCTTGGGTAGGATCAAGATTGGTTCTGATGTTAAATGCTTATTTTTCTCTTGGAAGGCATTATCACAATCTCCAAAACAATAAAAATTTACCCATTTCTTGTTCAAGCTATAAATAGGTTCTTCCAAATGGAAAAAGTTTCAAATGAACCTTCAATAATAACCTTCCTACCCCAAAAAAATGGATATAGAAAACATTTTTTGGCTGCTTCTATGAAACAACAGCATGAACCATCTTTGGGCCCACAAACACACCTTCATCCAAGATGATGTGACACATTTTGTGTAACTGATAAATCTATAATTGACACTTAGATAACTTGGAATATATTTGATGCTCTCTCAGTGTACTCATAACGATGTCATGATGTTGGGCATGATCATCATGAGTCATGGAGTACACCAATACTTCATCCACAAAAACTACCAGAAACTAATCTATATACGGGTGGTAGATTTTTTTCATCGAGTCTATAAACAATTTTGGAGCATTCATTAACCCATATGGAATTATGATGAAAACGTAAAGTCCATACCTGCTTTTAAAAGAAGTCCCCATTATATCATAATTTTGAACTCTCAAATAATGATACCCTTATCTCAATTCAATCTTGGATAAAATACAATCTCCACTCAAATAGTCAAAAAAATCATCGATACACATATAAGGATTTATGTTCTTCACGTTTTTCCGGTTCAACTTATGTAAGTCAACATATAAGTGTAGAGTCTCATCATCCTTCTTAGAAAACAAGATTGAACAATCCCAAAGAGACATACTCAGATAGATAAACCCCTTATCCCTAAACTCTTCTTACTGAGTCTTTATCTCTTGAATCTCTTTCGGTTCCATTTAGTATGGTGGAATAGAAACTGGACCAAACCCCATCAGGAGCTCAATTGTAAATTTCACATCTCTATCAGATGGTTTCCCTGAGAAGTATTCAAAAAAAACATCCTGAAACCTATCCACTATGGGTGGAAAGACAAAATGCATTTCACCTATGTTATCCAGAAAAATACTATCATCATGGATGGTGATATCCCCCAGTTATTGATGAGTTATCCCCGCAAGACCTGCCTGGATATCCCATTCTCCATGGTGAATATATTTTTCACCCTCAGGAAACATAAATTTCACTCACCAATGATAACAATATATGTGGGATCATTATGAACTAACCAGTCCATACCCACAATTTGGTCAAATCCTAAAATGTCAAGGATATAAAGATTCCATGTAAATGAATACTCCCCAACCTCAAGGGAACACCCCTTGCACAAATAGATGTCCTTCGACCATACTCCCAATAGTGTATTGATCATCATCACCCCACTCACAAATTCCACTACCATTATCAAACCATTTAAAATTTGTGAAGATATAAAAGAATGAGAGGCACCAGTATCAAATAAGGAACTAGAAATCATAAAAGCTAAAATAATAGTACATCTAACTATCGACGGTCCATCCTAACTATCCACAAGTGTAGTCTGAACTACATGCACCTGGCATGCCCCTCTTCCCTATGATGCAGTCTAAGTCCCCTTATCTACACCACCCTTCTAATACGAGCGCTATTTTTTAGAAGCACCACATCCATTACCTCTACAGCCACATCCAGTATAACTATAACTGATAGAATAATACAGTGTATAAGTTCACCTTCCCACACTATGGTTCAGCTTATATGCTCCATCACTACCCATATGTCATGGTTTTCTACAAAACCTATGTAGATGTCTCATCTTTCAATATCATCAATACTCTACCGATGGTTAGGGGCAATATATATGAAAGTGTTCTAACCTACCACACTGGTGACAGATCACTCGAGTAAGGTCATCTGTAATAGACCCTTACCCCTAGATAATCTTCTTACTATCACCCTAGACAACATTCTTATAAAGAGGCTTATTGCTCTTAGAATTCATACCTCCTGACCATCTAGAAAAAAATACCCATCCTCCACTGGAAGCCTCCTTCAATTTCCCCTCAGATATGAGAGCCTGATTCACCACTTTTGAAAAAATCTTTAGCTTGAAGACATTCACCTAAGACTTAATTTCACATTTAATCCCATCCTTAAACCTCTTTACCTTAGTAGCCTCATATTCTACCAAAACATTAGAAAAGTGATGCAAATATATAAAGCGTCCATCGTAGAGTACGCGCTATGTATTTTCTTTTTTTTCATTAAATGGACCGGGGTTGAGCCTAAGTGACAGAACTGTCTTCTTCTAGGTCATGTTCAACTGAGAGACACAGTACGGATGTGGAACTTCTCTGAATCCCCAAGCCTTCATCCGTTCTCCGAATCGACCGTCGTCGATTGCGTTGGAACCGCAGCGGTGAGTTATTCCTTCTCCTAGAACCTCGTTTTCCAATTAATCCTCTTTCCTAAGTTATTTTGGGTTGAAAGTTTTGTTAATTTTCATATATCTACTTCGTTATGAGGAGAATCAAGCATTTTGGTTCAATTATATCGATCTCCTAGGATTGAGGTAGGTGTTTTGTGCCTTACCTTTCGATGTCTCTGAGTTTTATGTGCAAATTCCACCAATTCTCGTGAACGGGGTATTGCGTGTTTACCTTTTATCCCTTGTGGTTATTCCTACCTTGATTTCATGCTTGTGTAGAGGTAAATCAATCATGTTTGTGGATAATTGTCATGCTTGGATGTTTTTACCATGCTTTGTTCTTGTTAGGACCTTTGTGTCTTGTTAACCTTTGGTCGTTGCACCTATTTCCATGCCTTGTGATCATAGGATGGAATAACGTTGTTAGCATTCTTGTTTCTCAGTAGACTATTTAGCCATGTATCTCTATAGGTGTACTTTGGTTAGCCAGGTATCTCTATAGGTGTAATCTGGCCTTATAGCATTATTATGCACTGACTAGCATGGGGCCGTGAGGAACCGGTGCTATAGACTACAAGGTATAGACTGAGTGAGCTTCCCAGAGAGTCTTAGATTTTATAAACTATACGGGGATAGACCGAGTGAGCTTCCTCAGAGAGTCTTGGACTTTATAGACTATAGGGGATAGACCGAGTGAGCTTCCCAGAGATTCTTAGTTATTATAGACTACAGGAGGGTAGACTGAGTGATCTTCCTCAGAGAGTCTTTACCTTGTTTGAATGTCTTTAAAACCTTCTCAGGATAGAGGAGGAATTGACCAAGTCATATTCCTCATAGAGTCTATGTTATACCTGAGGCTATAGGAGGATTGACCAAGTGAGATTCCTCCGAGAGACTCTAGACCTTAGCGACAAGAGGGTTAGACCGTGTGATCTCCCTCAGAGAGTCCCTGACTACCCTAGTCTATAAGGGGAATTGATCGATTGAGCTTCCCTAGAGAGTCTTATAATTTCTTATGACCAAACTAGAGGGGTTAGGCTGAGTGTACTGCCTGGAGGGTTGTGGTATTTCTTGGATAGGACCAGAGGGGATGGATATGAGTACTTCCCATAGGGTTTCCTGTTTGTGATAGTTGTTGCTTCATCGCTGCTTGTTGTTCTGTGAATTGATCACTGTTGTATATCATCCTTCTTACTGCTTACTGATTGCTGCCTACTATTGCTGCTATTGTTTACTACTGTTTGTACTATTACCTTCCATATACTCACTGACTATTAGGCACAGATCTTCGGGTGGTTTCCTACTGGGATTTAGTCTCACACCCTATTTGGTTCATGCTTTTGGGCCCAAACAGACTATGTTGTTGTAGGTATAGACAAGGGCAAGCACCCTTTGACTTCTGGTACTTGATTGCTTAGAGAAGGAAAGCATGGGACCATGCTTTGGATTGCGATGCAGAGGATCTGTTTACTTTCTTTTCTACTTGTTTTGGTACTATTGTATTTTTCAGCATTGTGGATTGTTTGGTTGCTTTCCTAGATATGTATCATGCATCATTTCATATATATATATACATATGTGCTCTAGTTGTTGCTGATTTGGTCTTCCATTGTTTATTATTGTTGGTTATTTACTGCTTCCACTATTGCAAGTTTATTTACATCTGTTGTGTACTCTGTCAATGAGGGAATAGTTTCCCCACTATCACACCCAAGGCCCTTGCTGCTATTCGGTAGCCTCTGGTGTTTGGGGAAATGTGCTTGAGGCCATGTGACCAACTGGGTACGGGGCACCTCTGGGTGGATTCCAGAACCGGGACATTACAAAGTGGTATAAGAGGAATTATTTTCTATTGATTTACTGATTGGAGCCTTTATCCAGGGATAGGACGGATTCGGTACTTGGTAATAAGTTGTGCCCGGTAGTAGCTAACCTGTGTACAGGGAAATTCCATACTACCACGTTTATTGCAGTTTCCTAGTTTTGAAATTTTAGGGTTGATATGATTTCACCTAGAGTGATTTACATGACTTGTGTTATTATTGTTGTTGCTATTATGGTTCTATTTTTGTCACAAACTGATGAGATGAGGGTATTCCATCGCATGCATCATATAGGCACTTGTTAGAAATCACATGCCATGCATTCTTTCCATGCCATCTAGGGTGCATTAGTGATTGCATGTTGTTGTGATAGACCTTGTTTAGATTATGCATGCTGTTGTGATAGATGATTTGATAGAATCTCTGCTACTTGATAGAGGGTTGTTAGTATTGTACTTTGCTTAAATGAACACCAAATTTTGGTTCTTGAGGTGTTATGGGCCCTCTTGAATCAGAAATTGGTGAATCATAGACCTGTTTTTCCTTATATATGACTGTATTGGATGCCAAGATTTGATCCATGGGGAGTACGGGCCCTCACATATCGAAATTTGGCACCTTCATGCCTTGTTTTGCTTTGTTTCTGGGCTTCGGTGCAGTTTCTGAGCTACTGCTTGGAAAAACCCAGAATATACCGCATGTACATTCGGACTACACGTCGTGTAGTCTCAGACCATGTCACTGACTATGTGAGCAAGAACACAGGGTTGAGTAAATGTCTTTAGGAACATGCTGTGTACTATACGTGCATGCCGTGTAGTATAGATCCGTGTACCCGGTCATGTCACTAACAACACGGGTCGGGGAAGCTCATGAAGAACACGTCGTGTTGGTAAAGAACATGTTGTGTAGTCTTGTTCGAGGTACCCGGTCATGTTAAGAACAAAATGGGTCGGTGTTATCTTCTCCTATACACACCGTGTTTATTCGGAACATGTCGTGTAAGGTTCAGCCGTGTATCCGGCCATGTAACTAACAACACGGATTGTCGAAACCTTGTCTAGTACACGCCGTGTCCTTGGTGAACACGCCATGTAGTCTAAGGTTAAGAGGACAGTGTGGGTTAGCCGTGTAAAGAGACTTGGGCAGGGGAATATAATTCAAGTACACACCATGTGTGGAGACAACACGCTATGTAGTTTTGGGTGTTACACGACCAGATGTGGCAGGAGTACACACCCATGTCTTTGGTTTAAGTGAACACACCGTGTAGTTTTTATACACGCCGTGTAGTCGTGTTTTGTAAACATGAATGTTTTCTTATCCTATTACTATTTTCTACTCTTGTGTTCTAAGTCTTTGATAATCCTGATCTGAGGTGTGCTTTTGATCTCTTCAGAGCTATTCCTCTAAGACGTCCTCCGGTTGTACATCAGTTGTTAGACAGTGATTAGACACCAGATTTCACTGACTAGGGATCTCCTGTAGATCCTCCTGCTGTGTCATCCTTGGCACTAGCATTCATACCCATCGCAGGTACCGATACGCAATTCAGGGAGGATTTCCTGAGGATGATGCAAACTTTTCAGGGAGCGCCGACTTCTGCCCCATCGATGGCCGAATTGACACAGGTTTTCTAGCAGCAGCATCCTCATACTTTCTCAGGGGATGGAGGACCCCAGGATGCAGATTCATGGTTAGAGGCCATGCTGACGATCTTTGAGCATCTGGATATACCCCCATAAAAAAGGGTAAAACTGGAAACTTATATGCTCTGAGACACCGCCAAGAGGTGGTGGGAGGGGATCTCGAAGTCAGGGCGCCAGTAGAGTATGCCTTGGGATGAGTTTCTCCACACCTTCTATGACTAATTTTACCCAGAGACCTTTAGGGATAACCGAACCCGGGAGTTTATGAGTCTAAAGCAGGGTACTCTTTCTGTTATGGAGTACTCGTCTTGCTTTACCGAAGTGAAGCACTTCACGCCGATCCCAGCAGGTGATGAGTTGTTCCTTGCTAGGAAGTTCAAGGATGGTCTCAGGTAGGAGATATGTTCCAAGGTGAATATCTTCAGGTTGACTTCAATATCCTCTATCGTCAACCAGGTTCTGATCACTGAGCACAACCTGAGGGATTCTGGAGCAGTGATCCAGGGCGGTTCAACATCCAGAGCTGGTGTTCCTCCTAGGGATAGTAGGAAGCGCCGTAGATAGTCTTCTCAAAAAGATCAGAGCAGGTGGGATGTATCTTCGGGAAGCCAGGTCGTATGCTACCAGTGCGGTAGGAGTGGGCATACTAGGCCTCAGTGCCAGAGGGACCCGATGGAGTTCCAATCTTGTGTCAAGATGGGCCATCTTCAGCGCTTTTGTTAGATCTTCTCACCTTCAGCTGGTGGTAGGGGTTATTCTAGGACCCCACATTCAGGAGATGCTTCACCAGTTTCTTACCAGTTTGGGAACTGGAGTTCTTCCGGCCGTTTAGGCCAAGGTGTAGGTTGTGGCCGTGGTGGTCAGTCACCATGTCATCAGCAATAGCGGATTGGATCAGCTCAGAGTGTTCATCCAGGGCCATAGGGCCGCGGTACAGGCCAGACCTTCACCGTGGAGCAGACCTACCAGGAGCAGGATCCCGGCCCTTCTATAGTTTGAGGTACGATATTATTAGCCTCAGTTTTATCTTCAGTCCTTTTCGATACTGGTGCTTCGCATAGTTTTATCTCTGTTACTGTTCTGGAGAGACTTGGGCTCTGTATCTTTTCGTCTATCGACTTGTTAATTCTTTATAAGCCGTTGGGAATGAGGACATCTAGCGTACGTCAGTGTAGAGAGTTCCCTCTTGAGGTTTCAGGGATTCTTTTCTTATAGGACCTCTATGTCCTAGAGATGAAGGGATTTGACTTCATTATCGGGATGGACTGGTTGGTTCCCTTCAAGGCATTCGTCGATTGCTATCGCCGCAAGGTGAATTTTGTATCACCAGAGGGTGGGTCTTTTCTTCAGAGAGGTGAGTGGGTTTTCCTGGAAGTTAGAGATGGACCAGAGCATCATGGGCTAGGAGGAGTTACAGCCCAGATTTCCAGTCTTTATCTGGATGACCAGGGGACTTCACAGTTAGAATTTCTTCCAGTGGTGTATCATTTTAAGGATGTCTTTCCAGAGGACTTTTCAGGTTTTCCTCCAGAGCTTGAGGTAGACTTCTTGATTGAGCTAGTTCCATGAGTGGCACCAGTGTCCATTCCTCCTTATAGGATGGCTACACTTGAGTTGCAGGAACTCAAGAAGCATTTGGAAGAGTTACAGGAAAATGGTTTCATCTGACCTAGTACATCTCCTTGGGGTTCGCCTGTCCTATTTGTGAAGAAAGAAGAGAGAACCCTTCGGCTTTGTGTGGATTATCAGAAGCTAAACCAGTTGACGGTCAAGAATCGATATCCCTTGTCGAGGATCAATGACCTCTTTGATCAGCTTCAAGGAGCCTGTGGGTTCTCAAAAATCGATTTGATGTCTAGTTATCATCAGCTGCATGTTAGACCATCAGATATACCTCTTACAGCCTTCAGAAGCAGGTATAGTCTAGACGAGTATACAGTCATGCCGTTCGGTCTCACAAACACGCCAGTAGTTTTTATGGCACTGATGAACCGAGTGTTCCATCCATACTTAGATTCCTTTGTGGTGGTTTTCATGGACGACATATTGGTGTACTCTCACACTCGACACAACCATGCCTCACACCTTAATATCGTTCTAAGTACACTGAGAGAGCATCAATTATATGCTAAGATCTTGAAATTCCACTTTTGGATGGATCAGATTCACTTTCTGGGTCATGTTATCTCAGAGAAAGGAGTATCGGTGGACCTAAAGAAAGTGAGAGTTGTAGTTTCCTAGGAGCATATAAAGAATTTCTTTGAGGTGCAGAGTTTTCTAGGGCTGGATGGATACTACAGGTGTTTTATACATTACTTTTAACGCCTAGAAGCACTGCTGACAGGTCTGACCAAGAAGGGGATGAAGTTTTCGTGGTCAGATTCTTGTGAGTCAGCCTTTCAGGATCTGAAGGGGAGGTTGACGTCAGCACCGATATTGGTCTTGCGAGATCCAGGAAAGGGCTATACTATGTACTATGATGCTTCAGGTATCGGGTTGGGAGTTTTGCTTATGCATGGAGATGGGGTCGTTGCTTACGGGTCTCGGTAGTTGAGGCCACACGAGAGGAACTACCCGACGCACGATCTGGAGTTGGCAGTTGTTGTTCATGCCTTACATTGTTGGCGGCACTACCTTTTGGGAGAGCACTTTGTGGTTTTCACCGACCACAAGAGTCTCAAGTATATCTTCACTTAGTGTGACCTGAATCTGAGACAACACAGGTGGTTCGAGAGCCTTCAGTCTTTCAACTTCAAGCTCGCCTATACGTCGGGAAAGCGCAACACAGTGGAAGATGCATTGAGCAGGAGAACTAAGATTCAAGCGGTTCAGGAAGCCAGTAGTGAGTGGCAACTTATGGCTCTGTTCTATGAGATGCATTTCGAGGTACATGACATACAGGGACAGACTTACCTATCTTCTGTAGCTGTTACCTCTTCTATTCTTGATTGGGTATGGATGAGGCAGCTATTAGACTCAGAAGGCTTAGTCCTGTGGGAGAGTGTGTCAGGAGAGGACCCTCTTCCTAGATGGATTGTGGGAGAAGTTGATATCTTACATTTCCAGGGATGCGTATGGGTGCCAGCAAACATACGTGAGGAGATGATGCGGGATTTTTGTTCCTCAATTTGGGCAGTTCATCCTGGCGTCACCAAGATGTATCGTGATCTACACTGCTAGTACTGGTGGCTAGGTATTAAGAGAGATTTTTCAGGTTTTTTCATGAGATGTTCTACTTGTCAGTAGGTGAAAGCAGAGCATCAGCGACTAGTAGGGATTTTACAGCAGTTACCCATTCCCGAGTGTAAGTGGAACAATGTTGTGATGGACTTCGTGACCGGGTTACTGAGGTCCCCTCAAGGAAGTGATGTTGTTTGGGTTGTCGTCGACAAGCTTACGAAGGTTTCTCACTTCTTTCCGATCAAGGAGACATTCAGTTTTGATGATCTGGGATGGTTGTACTTCCGATAGATTGTACATCTATATGGAGTTCCACACTCCATTGTTTCAGATAGATATGTTCTCTTTACTTCTCAGTTCTGTCAGGGACTTCATAAGTCTTTGGGTACACAGGTACTTTTAACTACAGCATATCACCCCCAGACTGATGGCCAATCTGATCATCTGATCCAGGTGCCTGAGGATATGCTCCGATTTTTCATTCTATACTTTTCCAGTTATTTGGAGAATCATATTACTCTGGTGGAGTTTTCCTATAACAATAGTTTCCAGGAGACTGTTCAAATGGCGCCTTACGAGGCTTTGTACAGCAGGCCACGCCGATCACCCTTATACTGGCTGGAGGCAGTAGAGGCATCTTTTTTGGGACCTTATTTTGTTTAGGATACATCAGAACAGATATAGTTGATTCGTAAGAGGATGGCTACAACACAGTCTTAGTAGAAGTCTTATGTTGATCAGCAGAGACGACCTCTGGAGTTCGAGGTCGGGGATCAGGTTTTCCTGCGTGTCGCACTGAGGTTGGGACACAAGAGGATTCGGAGACAGGGTAAGCTTTCACCATGGTACGTCGGGCCTTTTGAGGTGTTGGAGAGAGTTTGGATGGTTACCTATCGGTTTCGGTTACCTCAGAGGTACTGGGCTATGCACGACATCTTCCACGTTTCTCATCTCCGATGTTAATTTTCAGACCCGTCTCATGTCCTTCAACCCGAAGAGGTTGATCTTGAAGCGGATGTGTCGTTTGAGGAGCATCCTATCCAAATTTTCGATCGCAGTACGAAGTTTCTCCGTGGCCGGTCTGTTCCTATAATACAGGTGCTATGGAAGCACGGTCGAGTATAGGACGAGACTTGGGAGAGGGAGTTCGATGTACGATCGCAGTGGCTGGAGCTGTTCGGAGTTTCTTCTACTACTCCTTGCTAGGGAAATTTGGGGATGAATTTCTTTAAGGGGGGAAGTTTTTAATAACCCGGATCTTCATTTCAGGTATGTTTTTCCTTTTCTGGTCATTTTTGTGAAAAGAGGAGTTTCTGGAAATTTTTGGAGTACACGTCGTGTACTTTCGGAGTACACGCCGTGTACTTCCTTCCCGCACCAGGCTGTGTGTTGGCTATCTTCGAGCCAGACACACGGTGTGTAGGGGTGAAGTGGAGGCCGCTTAAAGTGGAGTATGGAAAAGTATAGTGCACGTCGTGTACTCAATAAGTACACACCTTGTATTTTCTTTCTTTTCATTAAACGGACTAGGGTCATGCCTAAGAGAGAGAACTTTCTTCTTCTAGGTCCCGTTCGACCGAGAGACGCCGTACGAATATGGAAATTCATTGAATCCCTGAGCCTTCATCCCTTCTCTAAATCGACCGCCTTCGATTGCGTTGGAACCGCAGCGGTGAGTTCTTCCTTCTCCTAGAGCCTCATTTTCCAATTCCTCCTATTTCTTAAGTTATCGTGGGTTGAACGTTTTGTGTGTTTTTGTAGATCTACGTCATTCTGAGGAGAATCAATCCTTGTGGTTCAAGTATATCAATCTCCTAGGATTGAGGTAGGTGGTTTGTGCCTTACCTTTTCATGTCTCTGAGTTTTATGTGAAAATTCCACCAATACCCGTGAATGGGGTATTGCGTGTTTACCTTTTTGCCCATGTGGTTATTCTTCCCTTGCTTGAATGCTTGTGTAGAGGTAAATCGATCATTTTTGTGGATAATTATTGTGCTTGGATGTTTTTACCATGCATTTTTCTTGTTACAACCTTTGGGTCTTGTTAGCCTCTGGCCGTTGTACCTGTTTCCATGCCTTGTGATCATAGGACGGAATGATGTTGTTAGCATGCTTGTTGCTCAATAGACTATTTATCCAAGTAGCTCTATAGGTGTACGTTGGTTATCAAATTATCTATATAGGTGTACTCTGGCCTTATAGCAATATTATGCACTAACTCGCATGGGACCGTGAGAACCCGGTGCTATAGACTTCAAGGGATAGACTGAGTGAGCTTCCCAAAGAGTCTTAGATTTTATAGACTATACGGGGATAGACCGATTGAGCTTCCTCAGAGAGTCTTAGACTTTTTAGACTACATGGGATAGACCGAGTGAGCTTCCTAGAGAGTCTTAGTTATTATAGACTACAGGAGTTTAGACTGAGTGAGCTTCCTCATAGATTCTTTACCTTGTTTCAATGTCTTTAAAACCTTCCCAGGCTAAAGGATGAATTGACCGAGTGAGCTTCCTTAGAGAGTATGTGGTATACCTGATGCTATAGGAGGATTGACCGAGTGACCTTCCTTAGAGAGTCTCTAGACCTTGGTGCCAAGAGGGTTATACTGCGTGATCTCCCTTAGAGATTCCCTAACTACCCTAGACTATAAAGGGAATTGACCGAGTGAGCTTCCCCATAGAGTCTTATACTTTCTTATGACCAATCCAGAGGGGTTAGGATGAGTGTACTGCCCATAGGGTTGTGGTATTTCTTGGATAGGACTAGAGGGGATGGTTGCGAGTACTTCCCAAAGGGTTTCTTGTTTGTGTTAGCTATTGATTCATCACTGCTTGTTGTTCTGTGAATTGATCACTGTTGTATATCATCCTGCTTACTGCTTACTGATTACTACCTATTATTGCTGCAATTGTTTACTAATGTTTGTAGTATTACCTTCAATATACTCACTGACTGTTAGGCACAGATCTTCGAGTGGTTACCTACTGGTATTTAGTCTCACACCCTGTTTGGGTCATGATTTTGGGCCCAAACAGACTATGTTGTTGCAGTTATAGACAAGGGAAACCACTCTTCGACTTCTGGTACTTGATTGCTTGGAGCAGGAGAGCATGGCAACAAGCTTTGTCTTGCGATGCTGAGGAGTTGTTTACTTTCTTTTGTACTTGTTTTGGTACTATTGTATTTTTCAGCATTGTAGCTTGTTTGGATTATTTCCTAGATATGTATCATGCATAATTTCATATATATATATATATATATATATATACATATGTGCTCCAGTTGTTTCTGATTTAGTCTTATGATGTTTATTATTATTGGTTATTTACTGCTTCTGCTATTTCATGTTTATTTACTTCCATTGTGTACTCTGCCAATGAAGGCATAGTTTCCCCACTATCACACCCAAGGCCCTCGCTGCTAGTCGGCAGCCTCTTGCATTTGGGGAAATTTGCTTGAGGCCATGTGACCAACCGGGTATGGGGCACCTCTGGGTGGATTCCAAAACCAGGACGTTACAAAAAAACTAATTTTCATTTAACAACATACCTATAACCTTAATTTCCTTTGTGTTACTAAAATTATGAATGTCACAAAATAATCCTAATTTCCTAGAATGATACATGCATACTCAACTCTTGTGTTATACTAAGCCACGAGTCAAATCTCAAAATATCCTAGAAACAAAAACCACATTACACAACAACTACATATCTCAAGGTGAAATAGCATCAAATGTAACAATACATATCAATAACATTAATCCCACCCTGGGTACTTGGCTCTTATGCTCTTACAAGGCTTATCTACTCCCAGGCATGAGGTCTTTAACCAAGGCCCAAATCATTCTAGTATCATGTTTACCTTTCCCAAATATTAATACAAAATAAAAGAAAATAAACTCACCTTTGATACCACTTTGTAAAGTCCCAACCCGGGTTACACACACTGATGCCCCGAGCTGGTCAGTTACATGACCTCAAGCACGCCTCCTCGTACACCAAAGGTTGTGGACAAGTAGCAAGGGTCTAATATCGATCATGGGGAGACTATAACTACTTTATCAAAGTAGCACAACAATGGAAATAAATAAGAATAACCAAATGATATTTCTAATAATCAAACCAACCTAGTAACACATGGTGAAAAATACATGAAATACAATATCCAAAACAAAATAGTAGATATGTCTTTCCAAATACATGTCAAGTGCCAATATGAAAAATCCAAAATAAATAAAGACACTGAAAACTACCAAGTGGGTCTCAAATCACATCAGGTTCCATCATCCACATCCCATCCCAACTCATCCATATAACATAGGACACTTGACCAAATCCTATGATGCAAACATGAAGTCTATTTAGGTACCGATCATGAAACCTAAGTAGAGTGTGAGTAAAACATAGTAGGCCACCACCAACAATGTCTAAAAATATTCAGTCAATAACAGTGTATACAGTTGTATAAATAATATAATAAAATCAATAAAGTAAACAGTTTACATTTATTCAATTGCTTTTTATTTAACCACATAACTCTTAGGTTTCCGTGGACACCTAAACCCTAAAAACCCGCTTTATCCTATGCTCGATTCTGAACCATATCACATATTCAATTCAAAATTCATTATAAAAATGGGATTTTATTATCCATTTCATTTCAATTCATTATCATGGAAAATTGGAACCACAGTCAAATTCTAACATTATCGTCCTAGATTTCCATGCTTAGGACCCCTTGGGTATTTGAAGTAGCAATCTATGACCCACAACTCATTGTAAATCTATCATATAAGTGGAATTTTTAATCAGCATCCTGTTTCCCTCACTCATTTATCATTATAGTCTTTTGAAGTAGTAATCCATGTCCCACACATGAATATCAATTTATCACTATCGGATTTTGAAGCAGTTTTCCATGTCCCGCACATGTTTATCAATAATCACATGTATTACAACTATCAAAAGTATATCAAATTTTCATAAACATCAAGGTTAAGCATCATTTAAATTATTTAAAAAATTACCATAAAGTGTACCTTTTGAATTTATTAAACAAATAAGGTTCAACACTTTAATTCACATGGAATAATATAACAATAACCATTAAACCATTTGTCATCATTTAATCATATAAACCGTTAGCCCATTAATGGTCAATTCAAACATATCATAATTACCATTGTCAATTAATTCATAAACACATTAATTGACTGATACAATATCCTTATTTCCCATCGATTCCACAATCACAACAATCTATTAATTAATTAAACAATTAATTAATACAATTCCAAAATCCCAATATCCCCTTAATTATTTCACCAACTACTTAATCCAATTAAAATTTCATAATCACAATAATTTCCACTAATTAATTCATAAATTAATTAATTAATTCAATCTAATTAAACCAAATCCATTTCACCAATTTAACCAAATTCATCAATACATGGAAATTACATTAAATCAATTATATAATTACATAAATTAATTAACCAAATAATTTACTCAATTCAAGATTCAATTGGAAATATTTCTGATTTAAATTTCACAACATATACACAAAATTGGAATTCAAGACTATGGGAATTTAATTTAGACCACCAACCTTAAGATCGTTGACAAATGCTCAGCAATGGAAATACCCTATTAAGCAGAACGATCAAGAGTGTGACAAAGAATGTTGCCTAGATCTGAAACCTAGATCCAAGATCAAAATAAACAAGATCCACCAAACCTATATCTAAACCCATTCTAATAGAAGATAAAACATCGCCCTTTTATCTGTAAATAGGAGCATGAGAGAGAGATATAGTCATGAAGAAACAACATACCAGGAAAGGTGCATATCCATAAATGGATATTATATTCTCCAAGAAAAAAGGTTGGAAAGCATTGGAATTCGTCCAAGAAACTAAAAAAAGATAGAAAACGTTTTAGGGTTGATCTAGGGGTGTGGGGATATATGATAGGGGTTTGGTAATTTTTACATGAATTTTAATGGGATTAAAATATTATGTGCATGGTTTCTTGTACGAGGTGCACGGTTTCCCCTAATTGTGTTCCCTAACTATGCACATCACCTAGGGGTGTCACATAATTTATCCTAAGAGGTTTCATGGTCTGAAAAACCATGTTCCAGCCATGCAATTATCCTCTATTTGGTTTCATATGGTTTGTTGGGTTGGGCACATAGTTTGTGAAAATCATGCGCTAACCATGCACTACCCCTCTTCCCTCCAAAATTATCCAATTTCACCCAAAAACTCTCCAAGTTAAAACGCAAAATATATATAATAAAAAAAGGCAAAATAAGTACTGAAAACAAGATCAAGACATCTCTAAAAAAGGTTTGGGTCTTGCATATGTGCACACATGATAAACTAAAAAACATGGAATGTGTTTATTAGTCATCATGAGGAGGAACCCATTCAAATACATTTTGATTTGTAATAATTTACATGGAAATACATGTATTAATAACTTTGATTAATAATTATTAATTTATGAGTTAACAACTAAGTGTTGAAAGTAGTAGTGTGAAACAAAACTAACATATCCTTATCGTAAAGAAAAAATGATGTATGCTTCACTTGAAAGAAAATGGTATGTATTATAAATATACAATAGTAATCTTATATGTAAATAAAAAACAACATCATTATATTCCTTTTTTTATATTCATATTGATGAATTAAAATACAAAACCACTTCTATCCCATATCATGTACTATGTAAGGAGGCTTGTGTAAATAAAGATGAAATACAGGTAGATAAAAACACACAAAGAGTATGGGAATCATGTGTGAGTATGAAATAATAATAAAAATCTTATTTAAATAAATTTTACATAAAAATGACTACTTATTTTCCTATGTTTTTTATCTTATTTACATACAAGAATCAACATTAGTTGCATTCAATGAATGACTACTTTTAGTAGCCTTGAAGTGTTCAAAAAAATATATTCATGTCAGAGTTTTAGGTTTTAGAGTGTCTCTTTAAACATGTTATGAGAAATGAGATGCATGAGGGGATAAAAATAATAAAATTGATGAGATGCGAGCACAAATATATTTTCTAGAAGAAAAAAATAATTGGCAGTATGAGTTATTAGAGAATGTTAGGGGAAATAATCAAAGAGAATAAACAAAACAATAACAACCTCTACATGAAGATCCACCCCCCCCCCCCACACACTTTGAGGCAATTCATGCCCCTAAAAGGTCTTCCTTACTAATGGTAATTTATTTTTTCATAATTTTTTCTGTGAAATGTGAATTTGGTAAATATTGATACCTTTCTTGTACTAATATTCTATAAGATGAAATTGATTTTGATTTATATCTATTACCACCTACTCACCACCTTGTTTCAAGGGTTAGAGTTCACAATATCCAAGGAGATATTCTATGAAAAAAACTTCCAAAAGATCATGTGATTGTAGGGATTCATGTAGCTTATGATCTGAGAGTTGCACTGCATGTTCCCCATGATGATATATATATTCACATGGTCGAACTTCCTATTGGAACTTCCGTAGCATGTTCATTTTATGTTATAAAAATACATATCAATAATGAGGTATGTCCTTTACAATTTATTTTTAATGAAAAACATTTTAAAATTAATAGAAAATGTCTTGAACTAATAAATTCTATTAAAGATGGAGAAAAGGAAGATTAAACAGAAAGTAGAATAAAAAATATATAAATGGTCGACCAATCAATCAAAAATATCTTAAAAGAGTACCCCACTAGATCAACTGATGTATTTATTAATATTTTAAGCTCATGTGGATACAATGTTCAATTAATGTAATGTGACTGTAGTTTATTTTGAATAAAAAAAAATATAGAGTCCATTACAGACCATCTTGATCTTAATAGTGTAGAATAAATCCTCAAGCATAGATGATCGAGAGTCTCAATTATAAATGTTTACATGAGGTGTGTTTTCAAAATATGTTCATTTAATAGTTGATCTACTATGTTAATTATAGTTAAATAATATAAATATTTTTTTAGGTGTATATGTTAGTATTATTTTAAGGGAAAATCCGACAAACAAAAAATTTCCCTCATTATTCCTCACATTAATTCTATGAAAAACACATCATTAGATAAAGATGAATATTTAAAAATATTGGACCAACTTGCTAGAATGTTTGAAAATAAATTTATAGATGAATAAATCCTCTTAATACCCATGATTCAAGGGTAAAACAATATAATTTAATCATATCAAATATATTTCCATTTCTTTAAATACTTATTCCTTTTTGTTTTTAGGGAGAATTGGTTGCTCCTTGAAATCAATTTGGATACTCTAAAGATTTATTGTTCATATTCAATGAATGGATAACCAACAAATCGACCATACATTATGACATTTATCAATTTTTAATACACTACATTCAATATTTTACAAATAAACTTCAAGTTATGAGATTTATATTATGTTTTATTGAAAATTTTATTATGATATGGAGATGATTAAATGTCATCAAAATCATGGAATGAGTATGCACCATGAGTACAATAAGCCTATAAATTTCTACAATTGGATGAGTATTATGGTATATATAATAAAATATCACTGTCAAAAAATTTAATTACTTTTCTTAATGTTTCTACAATGTCCAAAACAAACTAATGGAAAATATTATGGTTATTACATTTGAAAATTTATAAAATTCATTGTATTCCATCAACAAACTAGAACCCCCAAAGAGATGTTTTTTTGGATAATTACAATTTAATTTAAAATATTTTTCAAAAATTTGTTTATTTATATTTTTATAGTTTTGCTATAACTTTAAATAGTCCACATATTCAAAGTAGTAAATATATTTTTATAGAAATGAGTGGGAAGAATACATGGTGTTATAATTTTTACATACATCATGAAGAGGTAACTTTCTATCATGTTTTTATTTTTTTATTTCACATAGCTCATGAATAGTTGACTTATCTAATAATTATTTAGAATATTTTTTTATTGTTTTATCTACTTATTGTTTATTTAATTATCTTATAGTTTTTATCAACTACTTTTTTAGTTAACATTCATAGAGATAATGAAGAGGTGATTTATAATTTATTTTTATGAAAGCATTTTGTGCCTATAAAAATCACAAAAGGCCTCCATACAGAGTTCATGGTTCTTCTTAAAGGCTAAAATGGAATTTTAACATTCAATAAAAACCATGAACTAGTATGGAGGCATTTTTTTCTCTTTATAGCCATAAAATCCTTATAGAAAAATGAATTCTCAATGAAGTATTTGATAAGGATGATGCACTGAAGTATGTGTTTAATGTTCTCTCAATAGACCTATTAGTTATTTATTTTATTTTTTTATCTTATTTATTGATGCAATGCATTATCATTTGAATCCATACCTTTTTAATAATTTTTCAGTGAACCAACTATAAGAAAATGATCCATAAGTAATGAAAGGGTGATTTTCTCGAGAATTTATTTTTCTCCAACCATTTTATACTCTATGAAGAGCACAAAATGAATGGATAAAAATAAATTCTCAATAAAGGATTAAATAAGGATGTTGCACTTAGGTACTACTTGTTCTCTTTATGGATCTATTTTTTCTTTATTTTGTTTTTTCTGTTCATTAGTGTGTGTATTTAGTTTATAAATGACTCAAAGTTCATATATTTAGTTTAGAAAACAAATATTAGTTAAAAACATGCATCACTCAATATAAACCGATAAAATATGGTTGTATTATCTTAATAATTTTGGAAAATGACCCATGATTCATTGGTGATGTGCAGCAATTAGTAGAACATCAATTCAAAACATGGTGTACCCAGTATTACTCAAAGTACATGTTTTCAGTTTGAAATACAATTTTATTTCAAAAAACATGTCACCCATTTAAAACCTAGAAAACAAAATCAGATTATCTTGATAATTTAGAAAAATAATCCATAATTAATTTTTGATGTGTAGGAATTTTCCACATATCAATCTAATACACGATGTGGCCGGTATGATTAAAAGTGTGTGTTTTTATTTAAAAGTGAAATTTTAGATTAAAACATGCACCACTCAATGAGAACTGAGAAAATACACTCATATTATCTTGATACTTTTGGAAAATGATCCATAAATCAGTTTTGACATGTATTATTTAACTTCATGTCAATCCAACACATGGTGTGCCTTGTATAACTCGAAGTGCATGTTTTGAGATTCAAATTGAACATTTAGTTCAAAATATGCATCGCATACTCAAAAATAAGAAAACATGATTGTATTTTAATGATAATTTAGAAAAATGATCCATATTTCATTTGTGGAATGTAGTAATTTGTTACATTTCAATCCAATACATGGTGTGTCTGGTATGAATCCAATTGCATGTTTTCAGTTTAAAAATAACATTGTAGTTCAAAATGTGTCTCTCTAACTAAAAATAATTAAAACACACTCAGATTTTATTAATAATTTTATAAAATGATACATAGGTCATTTGGGATGTATAAGAATCATTTTTACATCACTCTGACACACGATATGTAATGCCCCAATCAGAATCACCTGATCTAGGATGGAGTGCCACATAACCTCAGTTGTGCCTCCCCGTATGCAATAGGTTTTTAGCTGGTAATAAGGGTCGGAACATCGTCAATGGGGATATTGTACCCTCAATATCTAAATCCAAAAATTATACATATAAAAAATATATAACAAACAGCCCAAAATAACATAGAGGAAATTAATAATATCATTGTTATAATAAGTGACATGGAAAGTATCTCAAGTCATACAAGTAATAAACCAAGGAACCCCAAAGTGGAAAGTAAAACTAAGGTGTAGGAAACAAGAGAAAGTTAAGTAAAAATACTATGAAAATGATTCATAGTTTTCCTTGATACAGCCACTGATCCCCATGCTCCATGTCCTCAAATTCCTGTCATTGTGCCCTTTCCCTTTCCTATATCCCTGATTGTGTGGTTTTTATGTACATCAAGATTTCTGGTCAGGGTGTGATTATAAACCCTTTATAAAACACTAATTTGTCATTAACTTAAGTTCACATGTATAAGATGTGTATTCCATGATAATAACTAAATGCGTAATGAAGCAACAAACAATCATCTGTCGAGTGATTGTGTGATAACCAAGACGACACGAACCCCTGCCATACATGCTTAAACTCCATTCCATTAGTATAATCATAATAAAGTTCATGAACTTGGGGTGACCACAATAACAAATCACATATCTCTTAGTAGTCATAATCTTAATGAATCTCGGGCTGATCCATAAGGTTATTATGTAAGGTTGGTATGGAGTATGATATTCTCCAATGATACCAACTGTAGGATCGAAATGATACTGATTGTAGTATCTAATGTTGTAGATGCTCAATATACAAGAGGGGGAATTGTATACTTTAAAAAATCCGTTGTAAGTTTTAAAGATGGAAATGTTTAACAAAGTTAAATAAGGTAAATTTACAAAACCTCTTAATTCTACTAACTTGCTTGATTCTGGAAATGTGATTCCAAGAATTTAATTCCGGAAATGTGGTTCTCAAAGTGAAACTCAAAAAAAAATTACAAAGATAAATATTCTACCTTAAAGAGTATATAATCTCACTAAATCAGAGTATACAAATATAAGAAATTATAATATAGGTATACTTTCTTCAAAAAACAAAAATACAGTGGAAAACTTGAAACAATACAAGTAACAAGTAGTAAATCTTTTAACCCAAAGATAAGAGTATCTAACAACCTTGGATAAAGGTCCCTTGATTTATACTTTCAAGAAAGTCTGTCTTACCCACACCAGGGTAAGTCCTCAATACAAAGATCGGAATTTGTCTTTATATCCCTGAAATCCCTCAACTTCAAGGTAGTCGGCACCTCTGACTTCATATTCCCGGAATCCCTTGAATGTACTCAGCAACATTTGGAGTTGCACGAAGCAATTCTAAACAAGATGTTCAGTATGCACAAAGAAATAAAGTCTCTCTCTCTAGAAATCACTTCAGCAAATTGTAATATCTAGATTTATCACCTTGTTGTGAGCTCATTCAAATGACCTCCTATTTATAGGAACATCTTCAATGGTCAGCTCCCTCCTCCAACGGTCATATTTTTTCATTGATTTTCAGAGGGACCTATACACGTGTCACTCAAACAATGGTTAGTTAGTAACTGATTGTATCAAATAGTTTTATAACTAAAACATGAGTAAGAAAAAATATGGTTGCTTGAACAAATTCATTTTTCTAAGTGCAAGGAAAACTGAAAGTTTGTAGTCTAACCAAAAAACCATTCGGTGTCTATAATACAAGGATATTTGGATTCTGTCTTCAAAAGAATTCAAAACCTGAATTCAATAGAATTTGGGAGTCTGGATTTCAAGGAAATTCAGAGTCTGAATTCATAAGAATTTAGAGTCTGAACATAGAATGTTTGGAGTCTGAATTCAGTGAATTGGGAGTCTGAACTTAGAATGTTTGGAGTCTGAATTCAGAGAATTCAGAGTCTAAACACAAAAAGTTCAGGACCAGAATTCGGAGAATTCGAAGTCTGAAATCAGAAAGTTCGGAACCTGAATTCAAAGAATTCCGAACCTGAATTCGGATACTGAAAATAGAATACTTTATATCTAAGTTTATATACTATTATGAGGTTTTAGATATGAAACAAAATTTTATACTTAGATGTAAAATGAGTTGAATAAAATATAGAACAAAGAAAAACATGGTAAGGATAAATTTCCTTGGGGAAGGAAATTTTCCCTTATCAAGATGAAACTTAGAGAAAATAAAATTTTCCTTAAGATAAGGTGTTTGTGATTTTCAAAAAAAGAAGGAATGGAAAATTCATAAGGAAACCTTATTGACTCAACAATCTCCCTCTTTTTGTAAAGCACAAACATCCTTATGAAAAATAATATAAGGACTTAGAAAATATTTTTTTGAACATTGAAAGTAAAACTTATCTCCCTTAACACATGGGCAAAGATGAATACGACTAACTCTCCCTTAGGCTTTGGACACACTAAGGATCATATTCTAGATTTCTGGATTGAGACTTAGCATTTTATTGCATATGGAAATCTTCTTGGATAAGAACTCCTCCTTAGATGAACTCCCCCTTACTTAGGGAAAATTCTTCTTTACTTAGTATTCTTTTTTTCCTTTCTCCCCCTTTCTGATTTTAAAAAAGGAATACAGGGAATGGAAAAGTAAATATGGTATTTGAAATATTAGTACTAGACAAAAAAATATAAGAAGAGAAATCCAAAATTTCATTATGATTGAAAAAATTTGTACAAGGAATGAATACAACAAAAGATCGGTATTGAACAAAATTATCCTTCCTTTTCCTTCGGCATAAAATTATTCACAATGGTTTTGAGCTTCTTGAGCTCCTTGTGATCTTCCTCTACTCATTTGAGAATCTGATCCTAATATTATATTTTCTTCTCTAAGGATTTGATTTTTTCTTCCTGAGCCTTAAGAATATCAGCCTGATCCTTCAAGTCTTCTTCCTACTTGACAAGATTTTCTTCTATATCAATACTAAGATCTATTTCTCTCTTCCAACTTGGAGAAACTGAATACTAATTTCCATTTAGATATTTCACTTCTTGAATCCAATATTTTTGTTCCAGAGACAGCTTTTCCTCAAAACTGTTTGTGAGATCCTTGATCTTTACATCTTCAGTGTCAAATGCATCCTTGGCACTTTCTTGGAACTCATCAAGAATTCTCATGTCTTCTATAGTTTTCTTTGACCAACTGGTCATTTTCTTGCAAGATATTTTGTGGGATTTGTAATTTATGAAAAAGGTTTTGAAATCAGCTTCATGATTGACACACTTATCCATCACCATGGATTCTGAATCTGATTTCTGATTTAAGGTGTGTTGAAGCATCTGGCATCTAAAGTATATACTGGGAAATATTGGTATAGTTCCAACAATTTTCTTCAAGGATTGGACTAAAAAATCATGTCCAAGGGATGATGATTCCGAATCAGAAACATTACTTGGTGAGGGATCTTTCTCTATATCAGCAACTTTACTCTTTGAAGAACCACCAGCATTTTTCTTCTTAACCACAGCTTTGGTAGGTGTATCAACAACCACTTGTTTTCCCTTATCATTTTTCAGAATGACTTCCTCTTGGTCAGGCGATTCATGTTCACTATCAAACAGCTGAACAATTTTATCTTCATCTATCTCTTCCTTCTCAGCTTCTGTCTCAGCATCATTTGGGTGAATGAAATCATTATTATAACTTTCTTCTTCAAACAGCTTATTCACTTATTATTCAACCTTATTATCTTCACTTTTCTCATCTTTACTAGGGGTACCAAGCATTGAAGACTCAGCTTCAGAAGTTCAAATTGAAATCTTCTCAGATGGACTTTCCTTCTCATTAAAATATTCTACTTTCTTAATGAGATCTTCTGTATCACCACTGCCTTCTTCTTCCCCTTCTTCTTCCTCCACTACTTTTTCTTGGAATTTTTCCGGAGTCACAAATTTCTTTCCTGGTGTCTCTATTAAAGCTTCTTCTAAGAAGGATTGTGGTACCATAATATTTTCGGAGGCTTTCTCAGTAGCCTTCAAAAGATATTGCACAATCTCTATTTCAGTCATCTTCTTCTTTTGTTTCTTTTCTTTTTCTTGTTTTTCAAGCTCATCAGCGGTCTTTTATTATAAATATTCTGCTTCAGCAGGATCAAAACCAAAGCTAGGCTCCCCTGCTTTCTTTATCTCCTTGTCTTCCCTCTATTTTTCTACTACATCATCCGGATATGCTTTTTTCTTCTTAGGCTTTGGTGGTGCGGATTGGGTTTCCTTGGCCATTGGAGTTTTTTTTCCTTTTCATCCACTTCCTTCACTTTCCTCTTCCTTGCACCTTTTTCGAAGTCTCAACCACTTCCTATTTCTTCGATAAGGCTTCTGCCTCCACCTCAGGAAAATCATAAAATTCTTCAGATTCTTTAGAAAATCCAACAATCATCCTTCTCAGAGTGTCATCACTTACTAGCATAACTTTGCAATTTCATGGCTTAGAACTACAAGTTATTTTGAAGGATTCTAAACACTTAACTATAAGCTTTAAGAGAATGGCTAGATACATAATAATCTAAGCCTTCATATTTCCATTCTTTATATTCTCAATTGTAATCATAATATGAAAAACTAGGTTAATATTTCTTAGATTCACCAAGAAATCCATGATATACATGTCACTCTTCTTCAAAGTATCCTTGTCCCCTTTTCTCAGAATGATGAATCCTTGAACCCAAAATTCGAGAATCCAGAAATTTGTAGATAGGTGAAAAATATTTGGAGTCTTTACATCTGAAAGACCGAGTCAAGACATAGCTTTTTCCCTAATCAAACTTCCTAGAACATCAGGCAGCTTATGTGAGCATAAGTCTACCTTAACCTCATAAGGAAATCCAATATAATTGGCTACCTTGATGTAAGAAAGAGAATAGGTCTTCCCATAGCTCTTGAAAGAGAATTTATCTTTTCCTTATTTCTTGAAAAAACTTGTTAACTCATAGAATTCAACCAAAAAGTCTAGATATACCAGATCCTGAGCTCCTAGTTTTGATACACAAACACTCTCCCATCCATTCAGATTGATGTTCTCTGAGATAATAGAATCATACTTAGCAAAGAAATTTGGATGTACCATCCTTTATCTATAAATATTCCATTTAGAAATCGGTTTGATAGTTGACATGTCTTTCTGGGAAGAAACTTTGACAGACATTTGAAGTAGAGGAAACCTTGAAAATTAGGAACAGGCTTATGTATGAGGGCAGGGCTTCAGCACGTGAATGCTTGGATCTCGATGTGGGACAACCATTGGGGGTCCTTTATATATGCATTTGAGGTGACGGTTCGTCTTCCAAGATCAATCCAGCGGTTGAAAAAACTTGTGATCAGATCTGACGGTTGAGATGACAGCCAGAAGGAAATTTTGATAGAATCCGATCTTTTGAGGTTTTTAATAAAAACAATCGGATTTAAGAAAAAAATGAATACGAAAATGTAAAAATAGATGAAAACACCAACAAGTAAAAGGTGATTATGAAAATTTAAGAAAGGAAACATACCTTTCATATTTCTAGGAAGATTATTTGTATTGAAGAAAATTATTCTTGAAGAACATTAGATTCCGAAAAATTTAATTACGAAAACTTTGAAATGAAAAACTCCATTATGAAAACAATTTTTAGACTATGAAAAATTTTAGACTATGAAAAATTTTAGACTGTGAAAATTTTAGACTACGAAAAAAAATTCCTTACAAAAATTTAGAAATTCTTCATTATGAAAATTTAGAAAATCATTATTATGAAAATTTAGAAAAAACTTCATTATGAAAATTTTAAAATCATCATTATGAAAATTTAGAAACTAACTAGCAAGAAAATGTACTCCCCCTATAAAAAGGAGTTTTTTAATGTAAGAATATAGGTTTTGACAAGATGTTAATATGGAAGATTACCTTATGGTTATCATTCCTAACTGTTGTTTAATATATTAAAATCTATCCGAGGGTAATGATTTTGTGAATATATCAGAAATTTGATATTTTATTCTGATAAATTGAAGAATGAAATCCCCTTTTTGTGTGTGATCCCTAAGAAATTGATGCCTAATATCTATGTGTTTTGAATGAGATTAATGTGCATGGTTTTTACATAAGTCAATGGAACTATTATTATCACAAAAAAATTTTGTTTTAGTAAAATTCATACCATAGTCTTTGAGTGTGTGTTGCATCCAAAACACTTGAGCACAATAACTTCCAGCTGCAACATATTCAGCTTCATCGGTGGAAAGTGCTACTGAGTGTTGCTTTTTTCATAACCAAGAAACTAATGAATCTCCTAGGAAATGACAAGTTCTGGATGTACTTTTCCTATCTGTTCTACATCCACCAAAGTCAGCATCCGAAAAAACTTTTTAAAACAAAATCGTTTCCAGAAGTATAAAAGAGTACAAGATCCACGGTTCCTTTTAAGAAGCGAAAAATCCTTTTCACTGCCTTTAAATGATATTCCTTAGTATTGGATTGATATCTTTCACACAAACATACTAAAAACATTATGTCTGGACGACTAGGTGTTAAGTAAAGTAGACTTCCTATCATACCTCTAAAAAATGTTTGATCTAATGGTTTCCCAGCTTCATCAATAACAGGTGAATTTGAGGTACCAATGGGAGTACTTATACTCTTAGTGTTGTCATATCCACAATTTTTAAGAAGATCTTTAATATACTTATATTGGGATATATATATTACTTCTGTTTTTTGAGAAATTTGAAAACCAACGAAAAATGTTAACTCACCCATCATACTCATTTCAAACTCATATTTCATTAGATCCGCAAAGGAATCAGTTAAAGATTGCTGAGTTGAACCAAATATAATTTTAACAACATAAATTTGAACAATCAAAACATTTTTCTTATCTTTCTTTATAAAATGTTTTGGATCAGTATTTCCCTTAACATAATTATTTTGAAGCAAAAATCTTATAAGTATATCATACTAGGCTTGAGGGGCTTTCTTAAGTCTATACAAGGCTTTGGTAAGTTTAAAAACATATTCAGGATTTTTTGTATCTTCAAAACTAGGAAGTTGTTCAACAAAAACTTCCCCTTGAACATAACCATTAAGGAATGCACATTTCACATCCATTTGAGAATGTTTGAAATTGAGGAATTCTGCAAAGGTAAGTAGAATATGAATAGATTCAAGTCTAGCTACTGGAACATAGGTTGCTTCATAGTATATTCCTTCTTGTTGATTATAGCCTTTAGCAACCAATCTTGCTTTATTTCTAACAATGACTTTATTTTCATCACACATATTTCTGAAGACCCATTTTACTCCAATAACAGAAGTTTCCTTAGGTCTTTCAACCAAGGTCCATAATTTATTCCTTTTGAATTCATTTAGCTCATCTTGCATAGATTTTATCTAATCGTCATCACCTAAAGCTTCATCAGTGCTTTTTTTCTCTAATTGGGAAAGGAATGCTAGATGTTCTACTTCATTTCTTTAGAAACTTCTAGTCCTTATAGGTTGATTTACATTACCAATGATATTATCACTGGGATGATTCTTTAGAAACAATTGATTTGGGTTTTGTAAAACATGTTCATCAACATAAGGTAGGAAGTCTTCTAGGGTGAATGTTTCAGAAATATTTTCTTGAACATTTTCCTTATCAGAAGGATCTTCTAACAATGGTTGATAACCAGTTTTTCAAAACACATCTGAAGATAAAGGTTGAGGTTGTTTAAAAACAAAAAGATCAGTTTCATCAAATTTGACATGTACTATTTATTTAACAGTACAAGTCTTTTTATTGAAAACTCTATAAGCCTTAGAAGTTTTGGAGTAGCCTATGAAAATTCTTTCATCTGATTTTGGTGTGAATTTATGTAGATTATATTTAGTATTCAGAATGAATACCTTGAAATCAAAAACCTTCAAGTAGGAATGTTTAGGTTTTCTACCATTCCATAACTCATAAGTAGTTTTATTAAAAAAAGTTCTAATCAAAACACGATTTATAGTATAACGAGCATTACTTACAGCTTCATACCAAAAAAATTTGGCTATAGAATATTCGCTCAACATGGTTCTTGTTATCTCATAAAGAATTATATTTCTTCTTTCGACAACACCATTTTGTTGAGATGTTCTGGGCGCTGAGAAGTTAGGAGTAATGCCTTTTCTACTACAAAAAGTTTCAAAATCAGAATTTTGAAATTCACCTCAATGATCACTATGAATAGTTATCAAAGGAAGCATTTTCTCATTTTTAACTTGGGCACTAAAAGTTTTGAAATAAGAAAAAACTTAAAATTTATTTTCTATAAAATAGTCCCATGTCAATCTAGTGTAATCATCAACTAAGAAAAATACATAATATTTGCCTCCAATGCTTCTAGTTTGTGTTGGACCAAAAAGATCCATATGCACTAACTGTAATGCATCAGTGGTTGAGACTTAACCAACTTATTTAAAACTTGAATTATGTTTCTTTACAAATTAAAAATGATCACAAACTTTTGAAGAATCAAATATAAGATCCGGTAGATCCTTAACTAGTATTTTCTTAGAGAGTTGGCATAGATTCATAAGGTTAAAGTGTCCTAGACTTCTATTCCATAACAAAGAATGATCTTCCATTTCACTAAGTTAAGGTAGATCTTGGATACTAAGGTCTTCTATGTTTAGTGTGTGTATATTATCTTTCCTATTAGAAGAAAGGATAAAATCTTACTTGGAATTGTGTAATAAGAATTTGTCATTCCTAAAATTTACATGGTAACCTTCATCACATAATTGACTTATGCTAATCAGGTTGTGCTTAAGAACCTTAACAAATAAGAAATTTGAAATCAATGTTTTTTCAAGAAGAAGAATGTTACCTATAACAATAATATCTCCCTTAGCATTATCTCCTAAAGTTACTTTTCCTCCTTTTGTCTTGATAATAATTTCAAAGAAGTTTTTGTTAATAGTCATATAACAGGAACATACACTATCCATATACCAAGTATTTCTATTAGTACTATATTTATTTTCCTGAAAATAAGAATGTTAGACTTTCAGAATCCAAACTTTCTTGGATCTGAAAACTTCAGAAATAAAAATTTTAGGTATCCACATTTTCATTGAAAAAAAAGATTTATGAAAACCTAAAGACTGGATTTTGTTTAAGGAACAATTTTTTCCCAGTGGCCACCACACTGACACTTAGTACAGAATGGAGAACTTTGAGGAACAAAATAGTTGTTACTAAATATCAGTTGTGAACTAGTATAACTAAATCCAGAATTATTCCTTATAGGTCAAATTTAAGAATACATCCTATCAATGTTTTCCTTCTCTAAGGTAAAGTTTTAAAAACACTTCCTCAAGGAAAATATTTCTGACTTTCTTCTAATAACTAAGTTCTTATCTTCCAAAACATTAGTTTTAGAACTAGAATTAGGTGCAAAAACATTTTTCCTAGAATTTACTTTTTCTAGATCCTTATAAAGTTTATCCTTCTCAGAATTAATTTCCTCATGGGTTTTTGAAATACTTTAAAAATCAAAAATTTTCTTATCAAGATCTTTAGAAAGATCTGATATTTCCTTAGTAAGAATGGTATTTCTAGAATTTTCCTTTTCAAGATTTTTCTTGAGTTTTGAATTCTCATTCTCAAGGAGTTTAGAAAACCTAGAAACTTCTTCATAGGTAGGTAAAGTATTATATTCATCAAAAGAATATTTTTTTATCTGAGGATTCATAGTATTTACTATCACTATAATTATAATTCAAGGATAAATTGGTAATAGATTCATCATTTTGTACCTTTTCCATTAAAAAATGATTTTCAATAGGTAACTTTGTAAGTAAACCAAGATTCTTCTGTCCAGAAGATTCATAATATAAAGATTCATTAGAAGAGTCACCACCACTGGCACTCCAGGTTTCATTCGATTTCAAAACTTTCTTAGCTTTAGCTTTGTAGTACTTCATCCTATTCCTTTCAGAATTCTTTTTATTTCTTTCCTTTCTCTTAAGAATAGGATAATCCGGCCTTATATGTCCATCTCTTTTTCATTCATAACAAGTGACTTCAGAGTCTTTCTTATCCTTTCTTTATTTTTTCTTGTATATGGATTAAATGTTCTTTTGTCCAACAATATTGTTCATCCTTCGAGCAAGATTGACTAATTCATTTTCTAAAGATTCACTTCCACTAGATTCGGATTGAATAACAATCTTTATATATTTAGATCTTGTAACTCGCTTAGGAGTCTTGTATTTCATATGATTTTAAGTTGTTGTAAAAGAAACACTACCATTTCCATTATTCTTCTTAATATTATAAGAATCTCTCTTCATTCTAGTCTCATGTTGAAGAAGAGTTCTAAAAATTTCATCAAGAGAAATCTGTGTAACTTTTCTATTCTCATCTATAGTTGTTCTCTTAGATTCCAACTCATTGGGAAAGATGTCTATGATTTTTTCCACAAGATCTTAATCATCTAATCCTTTCTCACCCATAGATTGTAAACTATTAACAATAGTCATAAATCTATGTTGTACCTTACAAATAGGATCTCCATAAGGAAAGCAAAAACCATGATACTCACATTTAAGCATAGCTCTTCTGGTTTCAATAACATTTGATGTTCCAAAGTGTGTAACTTCAAGCTTCTTCCAAATAAAATTTGCGGCTTCACAAGATAAAATCTAGATATATATATTTCTATTCATAGAACAAATAAAAGTATTTCATACCTTATAATTCAGTTGATATTCAGGCTTCTCTTTGTTAGTGAAAGTACTGACTTCCTTGTCAGGGATTTTATATCATCCAGTAAGCATAAGAAAATTGTCTACTCCAGTATTGATAATAAATATCTTCATGCGATCAATCCAATATTCGTAATCATTCCCATCAAAAATAGGTGGTCTAGTAGGATTTAGGTTGTCTATGGAACCAACATTTATTCCTTTCATCTTAAAGAAAATATTCAACCCAAACTTGTTAGTAATGAAAGTTTTTAAACAAGGATAAAAATATTCTAAGGAAAATATAGAACAATGAAAAAATTGAGCAAGAAAACTTATATGTGAATATAAGTATTTCAGAGACCTCCTCTGATACCAATTGTAAGGTTGGTATGGAGTATGATATTCTCCAATGATACCAACTGTAGGATTGAAATGATACTGATTGTAGTATCTAATAATGTAGATGCTCAATATACAAGATGGGGGTTGAATTTTATATTTTAAAAAATTCCTTTGGAACTTTTAAAGATGGAAATGTTTAACAAGGTTAAACAAGGTAAATTCACAAAACCTCTTAGTTCTACTAACTTGCTTTATTCTAGAAATGTGATTCTGAGAATGTAATTCTGGAAATGTGGTTCCAGAAATGAAACTCGACAAAAGTTTACAAAGATAAAGATTTACCTTAAAGTGTATAGATTCTCACTAAATCAGATTATAAAAGTATAAGAAAGTATAAGATATTTATAATTTCCTCAACAAACAAAAAAACAGTGGAAAACTTGAAACAATACAAGTAACAATTAGTAAATATTTTAACCCAAAGAGAAGGGTATCCAAAAACCTTGGATAAAGGACCTTGATTTATACTTTTTTGAAAGTATGTCTTACCCACACTAGGGTAAGACATCGATAAAAATATTGGAATCTTTCTTTCTGTCCCCTTAATCCCTCAACGTTAAGGTAGTCGGCACCTCTATCTTCCTATCCCCAGAAGCCCTCAAATGTACTCAACAACATTTTTAGTCGCACAAATCAATTCTAAACAAGATGTTCAGTATGAACAAAGCAATAAAGTCTCTCTCTCTAGAAATATCTTCACCAGCATGAAATCTCTAGATTGATCAACTTTTTGTGAGCTTGTTCAAATGAGATCCTATTTATAGGCACATCTTCAACGGTCGTCTCCCTCCTCCAATGGTCATATTTTTCCTTGATTTTTGGAGGGACATATACACGTGCCACTTAAACAACAGTTAGTTAGTAACTGAATGCACAACATCGTTTTATAACCAAAACATGAGTAAGAAAAAATATGGTTTCTTGGAAAAATTCATTTTTTGGAGTGTAAGGAAAAATTAAAGTTCGTAGTCTAACCAAAAAACCATTAGGTGTATATAATACATGGATATTTGGATTCTGTCTTCAAAAGAATTCGGAACCTAAATTCTATAGAATTCCAGAGTATGAATTTCAAGGATATTTGGAATCTAAATTCATAAGAATTCAGAGTCAGAACTTATAAAGTTCAAAGTCTAAATTCAGAGAATTTGGAGTCTGACCTTAGAATATTCGAAGTCTGAATTCAGAGAATTTGGAGTCCAAACTCAGAAAGTTTAGAACCTGAATTCATAGAATTCAGAGTCTGAACTCAGATAGTTCAGAACTTGAATTCATAGAATTCGGATCCTAAAAACAGAATACTTTATATCTAAGTATATATACGATTCCGAGGTTTTAGATAAAAAACTGAATTTTATACTTAGACATAAAATGAGTTGGAATAAAATATAGAACAATGAAAAACATGGTAAGGATAAATTTCCTTGGGGAAGGAAAATTTTCCTTATCAAGATGAAAATTAGAGAAAATAAAATTTTCCTTCAGATAAGGTGTTTGTGATTTTCAAAAAAATAAGGAATGGGAAAGCCATAAGGAAACTGTATTGACTCAAGATATTAATCCCCATCACCATCATTTATCAGGTCAAAAGGTCATCGTACCCTGACCTATACATCGGGTCAGGCCATATAGTCATTATATACTAGAACTGCCTCGGATTAGGCTGCAATTCCATTGTATCCCTTCCCTGTGTCTCATTATATCATCATCATCGTCACATGTCACACATGCTCCCCCTCCAAGGGATAAACAATCCAAGACAATCCACCATTCATTTTCTCTAAAATAAAACCATTCAAAGGACATATATCCATACAAAACAGAGCATAACACATATAGCCACAACATAGAAAATAAATCATGTCTACCAATATCCCTACACATACACATGTGATCAATATCAAACATGGGTCTCACGGGCTACGCATGCACACACATTAAATCAAACTCAGGTTTGGGTCTCAAATCACATAAGTGAATAACATCATATCATGAGAACAATCATATACAAGGGATATATATGTTAAAGAGATTCATACCCCAATCATGATAGAATCAACTCCATTTATTGGGAGGTGCAAGTTTTGATTCCTAGGATTCCTCTCTTGGGATAATTTCTCCTTCCCCCAGGATCCACTCATTTTTTCAGGTTTCCTAGTTTCTGACAGGGTGTGTGAAATGAGGTGTGACTCACCCATCCTGCATATTTCTATGTCTAACCATTACTATTCAGTTCATCACCCTCCGGGACGCTCCGCCATCTTGACTGGAAACAAATCCTTCCTAGCTAGGGATCTCTCCATAGTGATCCCTTCATAAGGTGAGGGGTTCCTTGTGTGGAGGGTTCAAAAATTCCACACTTTGTCAATACTACAAATTGGGTTCATTCAGCGCTAGAGCTCTAACAGCACTAACTAAAAACTTCTTTAAAGAACCCCTTTGTCAGCCCTAAAAAAAGAATTGTTAAAGGGAGTCTTTAACAATTCTTTTTTTAGCGTTGTTAAAGGGGGACATTTATCATTGAATTTTTATAAGAACTCATAAATGTGTTCATTTATCATCACTTGTAAAAAAGTGTTGATAAAGGGGGAATTATATCTGCTTTTTTACAAGTGCTGATAAAGACCCCTTTTAATAGAGTTTTTTTACAAGAACTGATAAAATTATACATTAAAAAATATTTCATTGAAAATAATATATTAATATATAAAAATATTTATACAGATATAAATAAAATATATATTTTTCAAAATATGTTTTAGATAAGGTAAATAGGCATTTTCACTTAATATATAAGATATTTAGGGAAAATAAATTTTAAAATAATTTTTTAAAAAAATATTTTTAATTAATACTTATCTTATTATTATTGAGTAATAGTTATTTAATATCAATTTAAAGATAACAAGACTCAAAAAATTAATAAAATATCTAAAATAAGTTGAAAAATTAACTCGAACATCAAACGGACATAACTTTTGATCCGGGTGTCCATTTGGGATCTACCACATATCAAATCAAAGTCTACAATGAGCTCTAATCTGTTTAGATCAAGTGCCAACACTTTTAGAATTGTGTCTATTTTTTTCAAAAAGGCCTAGAAGGCCTCTGAAATAGATTTTTTAGTCTTCACCCCTGATTTATTAAAATTCAAACTGTTATAACTTCCGATCCAGGTGTTTGTTCGGCTTATACCACATACCATATCGAAGCTAGTTTCATGATCTTTGATTTGACTGGTTGTGGTGCTAGAAAATGCATCTTGTATCAAATTTTATTGTCATTTTAGCATTTTTTGGGTATTTAGGGTTTCTTAACATTTTATTATTTATTTTATTTATTTATTTATTTATAATTTATTTATTTATTTATAATTATTTATTTATTTATTATTTATTTATTTATTATTTAATTATTATTTATTTATCTAATTAATTATCTATTATTTATTATCTATTATTAATTTTTAATTATATATTTAAATAAATATAAGTATATATATCACACACACACATATATTGTACAAATGTTTTTAAAAATAATCATATATATTTGTAAATATATATATATATAAGTAAACAAATATATCATTAAACAAACAGCAAAACAACATGGAGTGGTGGTAAAGGCATTCCATCTTTAAATGAGAGGTGCAGGGTTCTAATCCAGGCGGGCGCACATGAGGCTGGAAATTTGGAATGCACTGAAAAAGGGGTAGGGTGGTGAAAAGTGCTAATAAAGGTGTGGTGGAACACTGTTGAAGGGGTCGTCAAAGCATTAATAAAGGGGGAGAACACTCTGGACATCTGAAAAAAACACTCCATTTAACAGTGTTGTTTTTATCAGTGCTAAAAAACATTATTAAAGGCTCCTTTTAACAGTGGTTTTTTAGTGATGATAAAAGTTTCGGGCTTATAACAGTTCTCAAATTACCAGTGCTTTTCTAGCACTAATAAAGGCTTACTTTAGCAATGTTAAAAGTATTTTTTGTAGAAGTGGGATTCCATTTTTTACAAAAAAAACAAGTTGTCACACATATTATGTCCATGAACCAAAAAGAATAAACACACACACCAAGGGTCCCTAGAACCAATTCTAATCCATAGTAATAAGGGTTCTTCAAATGACACTAAATAAAGTAATAACATCAAGAGGTTAGAATCATAAAACTTACCCAATGAAAATAACCACCATCAATGGTTGATCTAGGTCTGGTCGAAGGAAGAGAACCCATCAAATATCCATCTCCTGAGGTATGATCATATAGAAAGGCTGAATAATGATATGGCTGAGACAAATGATAACTCCCAAGGAAATATAAAGGGTCATCCAAATTCAACCCTAGGTTCATCAATAAAACATCTAGATCTGAAGAACTCACAAGAGGAGGAGAACAATTTGATTAATACATGGAAAACTAAGTTAAAGGGAATTAATCATCCTTTTTAAATATTTCATGTGTTTCTATCAAGGATTATAATTCCTCATAATAAATTAGTTATTTAATCAACCATTTAAAAAAACTAAAATAGTCATCTCCACATCATGGTGATTCCCACCATAGTCATAGTGTTCTCAAACAAACCCAGCCTGAGAAACTCAACATAGCCACCACCTAGGATTAGTGTCAAAACCTTGGTCATCTTAGACTTACCTCACCCTCTAGCATGATGTAGTGAGACCAATCTATCCATGGTCTTTAGGGGGACTCACAACGCTACATGCTCAATTCCATTTCCTAATATGGGTGATTCATCCAACCCGTTTCACAAAGGCACTCCATAAGCATAAAACTAATTACACCATAGTGTGGTCTTCCCTGTGGTGTTCCCTATAGCATCCAAGAACCTTTTTTAAGCCTCTAAAAACCTTTAAATCATCCCAATTTCAAGTTAAACCATCACAATTCCCAATATTACATGTAATTTGAAATTAAGGATGTTACAAATCTTCCCCTCTAATGACTTCTAGTTCTCAAGAAGTTCCTTTAGAGGTCCATATCGAGAAACTCGATCTATTTAGGTTGTACATCAAACTCTCATACCCAAGACTCATCTTGGATACGTCCATCCTATCATAGGACTCTGAAAAGTGGAACCTTCATTCCTCATGACTCTTTTTCACTCTGGTCTTTGATTTTCATCGAGCGCTTCAGAAACAATGTGTCGTGATCCAACTAAATGTTCTCATAGTCAATCACATACACAAAATTAGACATGTACTTATGAACCTAAGAATCATGGATCACTTTATTCATACCTCAATATCATAGAGGAAGGTACAAATAGTAATCCATTGTCTCGGTCCACTCTATAATCTTAACAGTTTGAAAAAATTCAGTGATAGCTTCCCTTTTCTCCACAATCATCGATGCCGCAACTGAGGTGACACTGGTAATAAAACTCAACCACCCAACAAAAATATGAATGTTATCTCCTTCGGTTAGAATATGATAATTTTCTACTTTGAGAAGTATCCAATTGCTTCTTGATCAACTACACCCTCTAAGAGGTCTCATGCACCATACTTGGCCCAACAATAGTTACCTCACCCACCTCATGCCAACACAGTAGTGACCAACACATCCATCCACAAAGAGCCTCAAATGGTGTTAAAAAAATAAATTCTTGGAAACTGTTATTATATATGAACTTCACCAAGTCTGGATGATCATACCATGCTCCACCAAAGTATATGAAACATACCTGAAGCATATCCTCTATGATTTGGAACATCCTCTTTTATTGTCCATTAGTCTTTGGATGATATTCCATATTCATTTTCAGTTGATTTCCTAAATCCTTCTGTAAGACTTGCTAAAACCATGATGTAAATTTATTTACATGTCTGATACGATACTGGAAGGAAATCTATGTAGTCATATAATTTCTTGGACATAAAACTTAACCAACTAGTCTATAGAATGAGTCTCTCACATTGGTAAGAAATATTCCACTTTCGTTGGCTGGTCAACTATTACCCAAATAGAATAAAAAATCCTTGAGGTCTGAGGTAACCCCATCAAAAATTCCATCATCACCTCATAACACTTCCATATAGGCATTATAAGTGTATGAATCAAACCACCATGATATTGATGTTTGGCCTCTATCCTCTATAATTTAAGACATCACGAAACAAAACTGATGATGTCACTCCTTTTACCTGGACACCAAAACTGATGTCAAGTATCATGGTATATCTTCGTTGACCCTATATGCACTAGCCACTTTAAATAATGAGAGTCCCTTATCATCTCCTCCCTAAAATTAACTATAAATATTAACCTCCCATGAATGTAGATCATTTTCTCATCATCCAGGTGCCAAGCTAGGACTGCATCATCCCCCTTAAAGTGATCCTACATCACTATGAATTTGGGATCCGACTCCTAGATGACCTTTACCTGATCTAATAAATAAAATATGATAACCAAAGGTTCACATGTCATAACTCTATGATCCAGACCAGAGTTCCACATGACCTCATGCATGTAATGTCTCGGATTTTCTGTGTATTATTTTTAAATATTATATGGAATTATTTTGAGACCAGGATTTGTAAAGGATTGTGATTTTAAGGCCCAAAGTGCCTGGAATAAATGTTTGAACCAATTTAAACTTTTAGATAGTGCATGCGAGCCGTTTTCCTAAAAAAAGGGAATAACTATTAAAAGCGTTCCCAGATCAGAAATTTCAAAGGGCACCGTTGGGTTTAGAGAAGCGACTTTTCCTTAGGCGGGGCCTAACATCAACCGGAGCGGGTCGGCTGCAAAAGTTAGTTTTTGTAAGTTTTAAAAGAAATAAAATAAATTTAATAGTTTATTTTATTTTAACATTTTCATAACACAGTGACGCGTTATGTGGTTTTAAACAAACTGGAGCCCAGGGTTAAGATCATAACCCTGAAAATTTTCCAAGGAATCCTATGTAACTTTGGAGAGGAGCCACCCTGGAGAATTGTCGATGAACGACGATGCGTGTATTGTTGCGTAGTGAGACTGAATCCCGACCGATGATCATTCTTCCTCTTCTTCAATGATTTAGGTAGGGGTTTTTTATTTTTATTTTTCCCCATTCTTTTATTTAACGATGAATTTGGATCAACACATGAATAAGTTGACATGTGGATCGTTCATTCTTGCGGGAGGGACTTTGTGTTTTATTTTGTGGAATTAATCCATACTATATTTAATTTGTTGTTTTGATTTTCTCCATTTGATCAAACCAATGGGAGCGGATCAATATTGTAATGAATGATAGTGGAGGTTCGTTCCTCAAATTGGTTTTGGATTTCTTCTCCCTCTTCAACCTTGTGTTATTTTCATTCTTCATGGGGTTATGAACAATGGATTGTCTTTCATATGTTTCAAAATGAAACGATACAAAATTAAAGATATGACATAATGACAACCTAGTGGAGGTGTGATGATGATGGAGTATGAGAAATTAGCACGGATTGGAAGAAATTTTTCTTCAACCATTTTTCATACGGATGATCAAAACACATTTTTGGAGCCGATTGAAGGCCTGAAACCAAGAGTTTCGGTGTTATCATGATGGTACTGCCCAAAATATATTGTTTAGTGGTGATCAGATGGTTATATCGAGGATTGGAGGGTCACCCAAGGCGCTCCATTGAAGAACTTGTGATTCTAGAATTTCATTAAGAACACAACCTATTCTTAGAAGAACACAGCGTGTGGGGATGGCTCAGCAGTGGCTAGGGATTCGTGATGCATGAAGTAATGAAACAACGTGTGAAAACAGCCACATGGAATGTGGGTCCTTATGTGGGACTCAACATGTATCTCGGGCGATACACAAACACGGTTCAATTACACGGCATGTACTCCACCACATGGCAAGACTAGGCTGGTACACAGGTTGGAAGACACGGGTTGAAGCCGTGTACAGGCATGAATCCAGCTTACCCTGAGAGGCCCCCGGATAGTAGGACACATCATGTCATGCTCTTACACGTAGTGTATACCTATTTCTACACGAAAGGCTCTTTAACATCATCCATTTTATAGGGGCAGTACCTGGGATCATAGGACACGACGTGTGACCTTTGTACACACCGTGTACCTTTCTGTACATTGCCAGATCTTCTTTTCCACTGTTCCTTGAATATTTTTCTCTTGGGTTGTTCCCCCTTTAATCGTTCCCCTAACGTTTGGGTATCATTTCCATCCACAAGAGTACGATTCCTTTATAAGGACATTCTAGATAGAGTAATAATCCCTTTGAGAGGCCCGGAGCGAGATCTTCTACCCATTCTTGACCCTAGGTAGAGTCAGTTATTGAAGTGACCAATCCTACAGGATGTCGATCCTCTACATAGTGGGTGAATTTAGATGAGTTGTAGTATACTCCAAGGCCCTGGAAGTGGTCCTCATCCGTGTATTTTGATCTTTCCCCACTCAAGAGTGAGTTCTCTCAGAGTGAGTTCTCTCGGAATGAGTGTATCTATTATCTATTCAAATCTGACAGTGCATCTCTCCCTCGTGACACTTCTCGGTGAATGTAATTCTCATACATATGTCATTAGAGCTATTAGAACAATGGAGTGAGTTATCTCAGACGAGTGCTTCATGGCATCTTAGAACTGAATCCCTAGTGTGGGTATGCAGTCGTTGTGACTTACCTCTAGACTACGGGTCTTGGTTTTGGTTATATGTGGATATATTTTTCTTTTTATATGTTCTATATAAATATATTGTGTAGAGCTGATTTTACCTTTACTTCATGTATTTATTTTTTATTTTCAGGGTCCCCTATTGAGTATTGTTATACTCACCCCTGTATGGGCTTCACCTGCATGTGTCATGTCTTGTGCAGACGAGTGGCCTTTTTAATGGAGTATAGGGTGGAGGTAATGTAATGTCTCAAATTTTCTGTGTATTATTTTCAAATATTATATGGAATTATTTCAATACTAGGATTCACAACATCATGAAATTACAAGGCCCAGAGTGCCTGAAATAAATGTTTGAACTAATTTAAACTTTTACACAGTGCACACGATTAGTTTTTCTGAAAAAGAGGAATATGTTTTAAATAGGTGTCTGGATAAGAAATATGAGGAAACTGTTTCATTCAGAGCAGCGACTTTACCTTAGGTGTGTCCTAACATCAACCAGTTCGTTTTGGCTGCAAAAGTTAGTTTTTGGATGTTTTAAAAGAAATAAAATATATTTAATGGTTTATTTTATTTTAACATTTCCATAATTCAGTGATGAGTAATGTGGTTTTTAATAACCAGGTGCCCAGGGTTAGACTCATAACCCTAAAAAAATTCCATGGAATCCTTTGGAACTTTGAAGAGAAACCACCCCATAGAATTCTTGACGAACGACAATGTGTGGATCATTGTGCAGTGAGATCGAATCCCGACTAATGACTGCTCTTCCTCTTCATCGAAGATCTAGGTAGGGGTTTGTTATTTTGATTTCATTTTTCCCCATTCTTCCATTTAACGATGAACATGGATCAACCCAAGAATAGGTTGACCCAAGGATCATTCGTTCTTGTGGGAGGGACTTTCTTTGGGTTTTATTTTGGGGGATTAATCCATGAAAGATTTAATTTGTTGTTCTTATTTGCTCCATTTTATCTTAGTAATGTGATCAGATCAACATTGTGATGAATGATGATGGAGGTTCGTTCCTCAAATTACTTTTGGATTTCTTCTCACTCTTTGACCCTTCGTTCTTCGTGTTCTTCGCAGGGTTACAAACAATGGACCTTTTCACATCCGTTTCGCAACACAAAAATCCCAAATTGATGATATGATGTTGTGATGACCTAGCAGAGGTGTGATGAAGATCACAGATGAAGAATTAGTATAGATTGAAAGAAATCATTCTTTGACCATTTTTTACACGGATGATCGAAACACGTTTTTAGAGTCGATAGAAGGCCTGAAACCTACAGATTCAGTGTTATCATGATGGGATGACCCAAAATATAAAATTTTGAGGTGATCAAATGGATGAATAGAAAATCAGAGGACCACCTGAGGAACACCAGTGAAGAACCTATGATTCTGGAGTTTCTTGAAAAACACGTCGTGTTCTCCAAAGAACAGTGCATGTGGGGTCAGATCACCAGTATCTAGGGATTTAAAACACAAGAAATGATGATACTATATATGAAAACTATCGCATTCCATGTGGTTCTTTATGTCGGACATGGCATGTATCTCAGGTGATACATGAACATGGGGTGGTGTACACTTTATGTGCTCCACCACATGACCAGACCAGGTCGGTACACGGGTTATAATCCATGGTTTGAATTCATGTATGAGCACAGGCCAGCATACAAAGAGCAAACCCCAAATAGTAGGACATGGCATGTCATGATCATACACGCAGTGTATACCTCTTTTGACAAGACATACTCTTCGACATCGGTCGTTGTACATGGGAAGTACCTTGGGTCATAGGACATGGCAAGAGACCTTTATACACATTGTGTACCTATCTATAAATGGATTGATCTTATTTTCCATTATTCCTTGGATAGGTTTTTCTAGGGATAGTTCCCCCTTTTCTCATTCCCCTGAAGTTCAGGTATCGTTTCCATTCACGGGAGTATTATCCCTTCAGTAGGACTTTATGAATAGCGTCGTAATCCCTCAGGGAGGCCCGGAGCGAGATCCTATACCAAATCTTTACCCTATGTAGAGTTAGGTATCGATGTGACCAATCCTATAGGAAACTAATCCTCTACTTAGATGGTGAATATGGATGAGTTGTGGTATACACCAAGGCCCTGGCAGTGATCCTCACCTATGTATCGTGATCTTTCCCGACTCAGGAGTGAGTTCTCCTGTAATGATTGTATTTGTTCTCTCTTCATATTTACAAGTGAATCTCTCTCCATCATGACTCTTCCCGACGAATGTACTTCTCTCACGGACGTTATCAGAGCTATCAGACTCGTAGAGTGAGTTCTCCGGGATGAGTTCTTTATGGAATTTTCGAACTGAATCCCTAGAGTGGGAATACTGTCATTGTGACTTACCTATAGACTATGGGACTGGGTTTCGAGTATATTTGGATATGTTTCTCTTGTTATATGTTTTGTAGACATATACTGTTTAGATATAACTATACATTTACTTCATATATTGCATTGTGATTTTTAGGGTCCCCTACTGAGTATTGTTATACTCACCTCTTTACGGGATTCACTCAAACATGTCATGTATTCTACAGATGAGCATCCTTTTGATGGAGTCTCGGGCAGACCAAGACCGTACCAAGCTTTTTGAGTAGCCTTATAGGTCGAGGTGTTCTGAAGGCTACGAGAAGTAGTCCTAGTACCTATATCTTGCTTACAAGTAAGACTTTCTAGTTTGAAAACTCTTTTTTATGGGCTTGTATTCTGGCCCAATTTACTTTTCACACTTTACTTATCATTGTACTCTATTTGTTGGGATTAGTTTTATGCATGTATTTTGTTCCTTAGTAGTTTTTTTTACATATCATCATTTTTGGGCTTCGATATGTGTGTGTGTGTGTAAATGTACTTAGGAAATGCCTTCCATGTTAGTGATATGTCTACTCAATGTTAGTCACCATCCTATGGCCTATTAGAGGTGGGATGTAGGAGTCATAGCATGGGGCCCCACTAGGACGGGTCGTGAAAATTCATGCCTCCCCATACGCATGAGGTTACTGACTAGAAATGAGGGTCTGAACATTGACAGTGGGTAGACTATACCCTCAGTATAAAAATTCAAACATCATACACATAAACAAGTATAACAAATAGCCCAAAATAACTCAATAGAAAATAATAATATCAATGTTATAACAGGTGACCTGGAAAGTTTCTCAAGTCATGCAAGAAATGAACGAAGGACCCCCAAAGTGGAATGTAAAACTAAAGTGTAAGGAAAAATAGGAAATTAAGTGAAGAATCTATAGAAACACTCTAAAATCCATCATGGATCCACCTCTGAACCCCATGCTCCATCTCTTTATATTCCTATCACCGGGCCCTTTCCATTTTCTATATCCCTAATCATGAATATTGCACACACATTGAGATTCCCATGTAGGTTGTGGGTATAAACCTAGTAGTAAAACACTAATTTTTCATTATCATAAGCACACATTCATAAGAGTTGTATTCAATGATAATAAGGAAATTCACAATCGATTAACAAACAATCATGTGTCGAGTGTTTGTGTGCTAACCAAGCTACCACAAACCCCAACCATACCTTATTTGAGTCTATTACAGAAGGAAATTCATAATGGAAGTCATGAAATAGGGTCGACCACAAGACCAACTCACACATATTTGAGCAACCACAAGGATAAAAAGCCTTGGTTCGGCCATAAGGTCATCAAACCCAGACTCAATCGTGGGTCCAGCTATAAGTTCATCATACCCCAGCCTCTATATCGAGCCATGACACATGATTTTCGTATCCTGAAACTTCCTCAGGTAAAACCACAAGGTTTCATATCCTCACATTTTGTATTGTTCCATCATCGGTATTATCACATGTCGCACATGCTCCCCCTATAAGGGATAACCAAGGTATAATGGTTCACCAAACATTTACTACTAGAAGAAATCCTATAAATTCCATACATCCATACACAATAGGGAATAACACATATAAGAAAAACATAGAAAATCAAGAATGAGTATCAAAAGTCACACACACACACATGTGATTAACGTCAAACATGGGTCTCACAGGATACATGCACACACATGTGCTCAACCTCAAGAATGGGTCTCAAAGCACATAAGCACATTCCAACATATCATGTCAAAAATCATATATAAGGGATCTATATTGTAAGGATATTCCAACATAAGGTGTTTTAGGGTTAATGTATAGATTCTTCAAGAGATCCATCACAGGTATTATATCAATGCACCAACCAGAACAATCCTGCATGCCAAGAGTCCCTAGAACAGATTCCCATCCAATGTAACAAGGGTTCTAGAATAACACCTAAGAAAGGAATTGTGACAATAGGTTAGAACCATATCACTTACCCAATGACAACAACCACCATAAATGGTAAATCTAGGTCCAATCAAAGTAAGAGAACTCATCAATTCTCTATCTCCCAAGGTATGATATTCTAAAAAGTTCAAACAATGATATGGGTTGAGAAGAACAAGAATGCCCTATGAAGCAAAAAGGGTTGTCCAAATTTCAACCTTGGTTTGTCTAAAAAATGTCTGCATTCATGTAACTCACATTACGAGGATAATTATTTGATTAATAGAGGGAAAATTGAGTTAAGGGTCATTAAACATCCATTATTGAAGATCTCATGCATTTCTATTAAGGATCTTAACTCCTCTCAATAGATCAACGGATGAATATGACATTTCAAAAGATAAAATAGTTATCATCATGGTGTGGTGATTCCCACCATAGTCATGGTGACCTCAAACATGCCAATACTTGGAAACCTAACCCAACCACCATTTGGGTGTGGTGCTAGAACCTTGGTTGTTTTAGACTCAACATGCCATCCACTATGACATGGTGAGGCTAATAGGTTCATGGTCCATAGGGGGAATCACATCACTAAATACCTAATACCATGCCCTACAATGGGTGTTTCGTCCAACATGTTACACAAAGGCGGTCCCTAAGAAAAAAACGGCATATATCACAACAATGTTTTGCCTTTGGTGTACCCTAATGCAGCCAAGATCCATTTTTAAGCCTCAAAAAACTTCCAAATCATCCTGGTTGCAAGTTAAACCATCATAAGTCCCATGATTACATATCATTTAAAATTATTGATGTTATGAGTTTTGGACAGTATGACTAAAAGTGTGTGTTTTTATTTTAAATTGAAATTTTAGTACAAAACACACATAACATAATCAAAACAAATCCAACACACTCAGGTTGTCTTGATACTTTAAGAAAATGGTCCATACATAATTTGTGACATGTTGGAATCAAAATCACAATAATCTGACACATGTTGTGTCTAGTATTACTCAAAGTGTATATTTTCAGTTTACAAATAAAATTTTAGTTAAAAAAGTGTTTCACTCACTAAAAATAGAGAAAACACACTCAGTCTATTTTTATATTTTAGTAAAAAGTTCCATACTTAATTTGTGACATGTGGGAATTGAATACATGTTAATTAGGCACATGGTGAGCCCAGTATGACACACAGTGTGTCTTTACAATTCAAAAGGTACATTTTAGATCAAAACACATTTCACTCACTAGAAATCAATAAAACATACTCATATTATCTTGATATTTTATAAAAAAAATTCATAAGTTATTTATGACATGTAGGAATTTAACACACATTAATTTGACTCTTGGTGTAGTCGGTATAACTCAAAGTGTGCATTTTATGTTTAAAATTGACCATTTGGGTCAAAAAATGCATCACATAATCAAAATTGAGAAAATGAACTTAAAATGTCTTAATACTTTGGGATAATGATCCATAATTCATTTGTGATGTGTAGGAATCAGTTGTATGTCAATATGATACATGATGTGCCATGTATGACTCAAAGTGAATATTTTCTATTTAAAAGTAACATGTTAGATCAAAACATGCATCACTATCTGAAAAACATGAAAATGCACTTAGTATGTCTTTATAATTTAAGAAAATTATGCATAATTCATTTTTGATGTATAGGAATTAGATGCACATCACTCTGACACGTGGTGTGATCGGTTGACTGAAAGTGTATCTTTATATTTTAAAATGACATTTTAGTACAAAACACACTTCACATTCTCAAAATAGAGAAAACGTTCTCAAATTGTATTGATATTTTAGAAAAATATTCATACATCATTTTTGACTAGTAGGAATTAGCCGCACGTTAATCTAACACACGGTGTGCCCAGTATGACTCGAAGTATGTGTTTTTAGTTTAAAAATGACCTTTTAGTTAAAAATGTGTGATGCTCACTGAAAATAGAGTAAACACACTCTGATTGATGGGATATTTTAGGAAAATGATCCATGCATAATTTTTGACACATAGGAATCAATTACACGTGGCACATTGTGTGCCCAATATGAATAGAAGTGTGTGTTTTCAATTTAAAAATAATATTTAAGTTCAAAATATATGTCACTAACTGAAAAAAAAAATATTCATATTGTATTGTTATTATAGTAAATTGATCATTAAGTAATTTTTGAGATGTAGGAATTGACCACAAATTAATTTGAAATATGGTGTGGATGGTATAACTCAAAGTACTCATTTTCAGTTTAAAATTGACCATTTAGTTCAAAACATAAGTTACATAATCAAAATTGATAAAAACATGCTTATATTGTCTTGATACTTTATGAAAAAAATTCATAATTCATTTGTGACATGTAGGAATCAATCACATGTTAATATGATACACAACGTGCCTAATATGACTCAAAGTGTGTGTTTTCAGTTTAAAAGTAACATTTTAGTTAAAAACATGTCTCACTAATTAAAACCTATGAAAATTCAATATTTTTATCTTAATAATTTAGGAAAATAGTTCATAAGTCATTATTGATGAATAAGAATCAATATCACATCAATATAACTCACGGTGTAGATGGTGTGACTAAAAGTTCATTTTTTTTAAATCGATATTTTTGTACAAAACACACTTCATATACTCAAAAACAGAGAAGACATGCTAGTATAAACTTTAAACTTTAGAAAAACAATCCATAAGTCATTTATGATGTATAGAAATTAAGCGCACACCAATCTGACACACATTGTACCTGTTATGACCAAAGTGTGTGTTTTCAGTTTAAAGTGAAATTTTAGTTCAAAACATGTGTCACTCACTGAAAACCGAGTAAATACACACGAATTGTTTTGATAATTTAGGAAAAATATTCATAGGTCATTTTTGACTTGTCGGAATTATCCATATGTCAGTACAACACATGGTTTCCCCAGTGTGATTCAAAATATGTGTTTTCAATTTAAAAGTAACATTATAGCACATCACTCACTAAAAACTAAGAAAATGTACTTGGATTGTATTAATAATATAGGAAAGTGATTCATAAGTCATTTGTGATGTATAAGAATTAGTCACATATTAATTTGACATATGGTGTAGCTGTTATGATAGAAAGATCATGTTTTTGTTTAGAATCGACATTTTAGTACAAAATGCACTTCACATCCTCAAAACTGAGTAAATTAACTTTTATTTTCATGATACTTTAGGATAAAAATCCATAAATCATTTTTGATGTGTAATAATTACCCACATATCAATCTGGCACACTGTAACATCCTAACCTGGGTGCCATAAAACAGTGCCCTGAGCCGGTCGCTATGTGACCTCAAGCACGCCTCCTCATACCCTAGAGGTTGTCGACTAGTAGTGAGGGTCTAACAAGTCATTCATGGGGAGACTATACCCTCATTTATCAGAGTAAAACACCAATATAAATAAATAAACAAATGTAAAATAATATATAACCAGAACAATACTCATGTCACAAGTTTACCAAACTGGAAATATAATACTCACCTGAAAGGGGAAACATTATATTCCAATATAAGTGTCAAGTGTCTATAATGAAACTGAAAGTAAAGAAACTATTAATCCCTAGGAAGGTTCAGAACCATGCCTAGTCCCCTCATCCAATATCCATCCCAAATCAGCAATCCATCCTAGGTCCTTTGCCTTTATCCTGTCCTACAACAATATAATATATTCGAGTATCGAATAGGAAGCCAGAGTAGGGTGGGATTAAAACTTAGTAGGCCACCACCAACGGTGTCTAAAACAATTCCAGTCAAAATATAGTGTATGTAGTTCTATAATAAATAAATACAATGAATAAATAACCAGTTATTACATTATCATTTATTCTTATCTAACTACATTAACTCCAGGGTTCCCAAGGAGACTCATACATCAATACTAGCTTCATCTCATACTGTAGCTTGAAGCATTCCCTAGGTAATAAAAAAATTTAATACCTATTTCTTGCTAGATCTTGAAGTATTGAAAAGTTTTATGATATCTCAATGCCTGATTTGTCTCATGCTGGAGTTTTAAATATTCTCGTGTGATGCCATAACTCAGAGTGCAATTATTTCTACTCTTTAATTCCAAATTTATAACACACATTTCCAAAGTTACCAATATCACAAATGTAAGTAATATGACCATTTTAACATGCTTACTTTTCAATAGAATGACCATGTTCCCATTCTCTTTACTCATAAGTAACATGGCCATGTTATCATGCTTTCTCCTCAATAGAATGACCATGTTCTCATTCTCTTTACTCATAAGTATAATGACTACGTTACCATGTATACTCCTAAATTTAGATTGACCATGTTCCCATTCATTCACACCTAATTAATTCATAATTAATTATCCATATCAATTCCTTTACTAATCCAACAATTAGTTAAATACATTAAACCCGTTAGTTAACACAAAAATTAACTAAAGGCCTCAATAAGATTAAATAATTCTATAATTAATTAATCAATATCACAATTCATATCCCATAATTCATTTTCTATAATTAATTATCTCATTCTAAATCTTAACTCATCATAATTAATCCCACAATTAATTATCTAGACCATTGTATCAAATCACATAATTAATTCACAATTAATTATCTTAGTCTAGCCAATTAAATATATCATAATTAATCCCATGATTAATTATTCAGATCACAACCTCTAAATCTTATAATCAATTCCCAAAATAAATTATCTAATAGGGTATCCCCTTGGTCACATGATTACTTCCTCAATTGATAACATATTTCAATAATACATCGATAAATCAAATGGTCAACCTAATTAACCCAATTTAATAAAAAAATTACTAAAGGATGCTAGAAATTTTACAATTTTTCATATACATATCAAATCCATGACTATAGGAATTAGATTTTAGACCACATATCTTGATTCATTGACAACATTCGTTTAACAAAAATTCCCAAAATTCGAGCATCACAATGACGTAGATCTGAGTTCCATATCTAAATCCCTAAATCAAGATAAAGGTTATCAAGATATTATAAATTTGGATCTAGATCTACCATCCTATATCTATATCTCACCAAAAAAATAGATCAATAGAAACATAGGGTAAAATACACCAAAATATTAAGGAATGAGAGAGGATGGAACGAGATATGCATCGAGATGAGATCCACTTACTGGGAGAAGAGAGGATATTTTATGTGGGATTTGAATCTTGATGAATGGAGGTTTCAAGGCCTTGTAACCCCTAAATAAATATCTATAATTTCTCAAAAACATTTATTCCTGAGTCTAGGTCAAATAGGAGTTGTTTCGAGGGTTCAGATGGTTTTAAAATAATTTATCGGGTAATTAAAAATTGCACACATGATTTTCTTATCAGGGGCGCATGGTTACTCAAACTGTGCGCCAGCCATGCATACCACACTATCCAGGGTCACATAGTTACCTGGGTTTGGGTGCATGGTTTTTCAAACCAAGAACCATCCATGGGAACCTCTCTACCTGGATTCACACGGCTAGCTGGGTTGGGCGCACGGTTTACCCTAATCATGCGCCAACCATGCATATTCCCTTTTTCTCAAAAAATTTTAAAAACTCAACCCAAACACACCCCAAGTCATAAATCTAGAAAAAGGTACATAAATAATCATGAAAAGTACCTATATTCAATCTCAAGAAAAATTTAGAAAAGGTCAAGATCTTACAATTGTCGCACCTTATAACAGATCATCCTTGAGCTGAACTTCCAGGCCTTTCTAAGATTCCAACCCAAAAAGATCAGGAAATTGAGACCTCATATCTATTTCCCTTTCCCATGTTTCTTATTGAACAAGTCCATGTCTCCATAACACACAAACTATTGGCACAGTATTTCCCCGCCACACTTTCTCACTGCGGTCCAACACACGTATCGGATTCTCCTCAAAGGACGCATTTGTCTCATGTTTAACCTCATCCACATCGATCACAAGAGAAGGGTAGGGGTGATATCATCTAAGATCTGATACATGGAAAACATCATTAATAGTGTTTCATCTCTGTGGGAGATCCAATTGGTATGCCACTGGCCTAATTCTCTCTACTATCTCAAATGGTCCAACAAACTTGGGCACTAACTTGCCCTGCCTCTGTATCCTGTGGTCACCCAACCTAGGCGACACCCAAAGTAATACACGATCACCCTCTGAAAACTCTATGGTTCATCTCCATATGTTAGCATATGACTTTTTTCTACTCTAAGTTGTAGCCATACATTTATGAATCAATTGTACCATATCTGATGTCTCCTGCACGAGACTCGGTTCAATAAATTTAACTCACCAGCCTCCATCCAGCATACTAGTGATCTACATGGTCTACCATAAAGAGCCTCATATGGTGCCATCTGTAAAGTTTCTTGATAACTATTGTTATATAAAAACTCCACTAAATCCAAGTTCCTCTCCCAATACCCACCAAATTAAATCACACATGCCTACAGCATATCCTCAAACACCTGTACAGTACGCTTTGATAGCCCATCTGTCTGTGGATGGAAAGTCATACTCAATAAAACCTATATACCAAGAACTTTCTTCAAGACTTGCTAGATTCATGAATTAAAGTGTGAATCATGATCTGAAACTATTTTTTGTCGCACCCCATGCAGATAGACTATCTCTCAAACATAGAGTTCTCCCAAATTCTCTACTATAAAGGTTTCCTTTATAAGAAAGAAATGCACTAACATTGTTAGTTGATCCACAATGTCCCAAATCACATCATTCTTCCAAAGCATCTTCGGGAGACCCACCAAAAAATCTATTATCACTTCATCCCACTTCCATTTTTTGAAGGGTAATGGCTGTAATAAATCTCCAGGTCATTGATGCTTCTATCGTCACATATTGACAAGTAAAGCATCTTGTCACAAACTCTTCTATATCCAATTTCATGTCTGGCCACCAAAACTGTTTTCATATGTAACGGTACATTTTGGTAACACCTAGATGCACTACCCACTTCAAGTAATGAAATTATCACATGAGTTCCTCTTGCATTCTTGTAGGTACTACAACTCGATTCCTCACATAGATGATCTTGTGCTCGTCTATTAACTTGTCTGAAGATGTCTCCCCACATTCAAATATTTCCCTCAAGGATAATCATTTCAGGTCCTCATATTTTCTATCCCTGATTCGTATCAAAAGTGTATATACCACTAAAAATGAAACCAGAGTCATCTTCTATTGAATAGCTTGAACCACCACATGAATTTTAGCTAGAAAAGTCATCATATTCTACTCTTCACTCGACTCTTGGAACATCTAAGTCAATGTTTTTTTGCTCAAGGCATCAGCCACACTATTTCTTTTCCCTAGCATATATGTCAGTTCAAAATCAAAACACTGCATATACTTTACACATATTCACTATCGAATATTCAAATCATGTTGTGAAAAGATGTACTTCAAGATCTTGTGATCTATATAAACTATAAAATTTTCTACCAAAATATAGTGTCGCCAACACTTAAGAGCATAAACCACTACTACTAACTCGAGGTCATGCATATGGTAGTTTCTTTTATGAGGCCTTAACTTCCATGACCCATATGCCACAACTCATTCTCCCTGCATTATCAAAGCACCAAGTATGACATCAGAAGCATTACAATAAACCATATAATCCTCACCTGACTCAGTTAGGATCAAAATTGGTGTCAATGTTAAACACTTCTTCATGTCCCAAAAGACCTCCTCACATGCCTTTGACCAATCAAACTCTACCCCCTTCTTGGTCAATTCTGAAATTGGTGTTGTCAAATGGGAAAAGTCTTGGATAAACCCTCGATAATATCTAGTTAACCCTAAAAAGCTATGGATATCGAAAAAGTTCTTGGGAAGCTTCCAAGAAACTACAGCCTGAACCTTCTCTGGGTCCACTGATACACCTTCCTCTGAGATGATTTTCCCCAAGAAGTGTACCTGATCAATCCAAAACTGGCACTTATATGGCTTGGTGTATAGCGATGTTCTCTTAGTGTACTCAGGAAGATGTAAAGATTTTCGGCATGATTGTCATGAATCTTAGAGTACACCAAGATATCATCCACAAACACCACCACAAACTGATCTAGATACGGATGAAATATCCAGTTCATCCAGGCCATAAACTATGCTGGTAAATTTTTTAATCCAAATGGAATTATAAAAAAATAAAAAAGTACATAACTTCTCTTGAAAGTATTCCTCGATATATCAGAAGTTTGAACTCTCAACTGATGATACACTGATCTCAATTTGATCTTTGAGAAAACACAATATCCCTTCAACTAGTCAAACAAATCATCGATACGTGGAAGAGAATATTGGTTCTTCACAGTCATTTTGTTCAAATTCTGGTAATCAACACAGACACATAAAATCATCTTAGCCTTATTTGCGAACAAAATAGGTGATTTCCAAGGTGACGTACTAGGATGGATAAATCATTTATCCTTTAACTCCTCTAACTGAGTCTTAAGATCATGAAGATCATTCGTTTCCATTTTGTATGATGTAATAGATACTATCTCACCTCTCAGCATGAGATCAATAGTGAATTACACATATCTCTCAGGTGGTAGACCTGAGAAGTCTTCAGGAAAGAAATCCAGAAATAGTTCCACTAATGGTGGAAGGACATCTTTCCTAACACCCCAATCATCCACCAACAGACTAGAAACTTGGGCTATAAGCTCTCCCAGTTGCTGAGTAATTGGACCTGCTCAGCACGCTTGGATATACCACTCTTTATGGTGAATGTAAGGGTCACCCTTAGGATATGTAAATGTAACTCTCCTATGGTAACAGTCTATGTGGTCTCAGTATGCAACTAACTAGTCCATACCCATAATTAGGTCGAATATTGACATATCAAGAATATAGAGATCCCATAGAAAATTATACCCCCCGATCTCAAGTGAACATCCTCTACCCAAATAGATGTCTCTAGACCATACTCCCAATGGTGTATCTATTTTCATTACCTCGCTCACAAACTCCACTATAGGGCTCAAAACATCAACAAATTTTGTATATATAAAGGAATGAGAGGAACTAGTATCAAACAAGGCACTAGATAAAGTGAAATCTACTAGAATAGTACCTCTCATTGTCGATGGTCCAGCCTCAATATCCACAAGTGTAGATTGTACTACATGTAACTGTGATGCCCCTCTTCCCAATGATGTTGTATGAATCCCCTCAGTAGAACCACTCTATTGATGCTGGTGCTCCTATCTAGAAGCACCATGTCCACTACCTCTACCACCTCATCCAAAAAAACTCTAGCTGCCAGACCGATATGATTTTGAAGACCCTCTTCCCATATTCTAACTCTGCCCAGCTACTCTATCAGTACCAGTTCGTTGCTACAACCTGCAGAACATATGTAGATATCCCATATTGTCGCAAGATCAACACTCTACTAGTGGTCAAGAATAGTGTTGATGATAGTGTTATGACCTACCATACTAATGATATATCACCCCAGTAAGGTCCTGTCAAACCGACCCTCCTGTTTATGTACTCTTCTTCCCAATTCCTTGGATAATGTTTTCATAATAGTGCTTCCTACTCTCGGAAGTCGCACCTCCTAATCATCTAGTAAAAAATACTTGCCCTATATTGGAAGCCTCCCTCAGGTCCCCTTCAACTATGATAGGCTGATCCACCACTTCCGTAAACTTCTTTAGCCTGAATATATTCACCTGGGACTTAATCTCACACTTCCATCCTAAAAACATTTCACCATAGCTGACTCATCTCCTGCTAACGTTAGAGAAAAGAGTGGAAGATCTGTGTAGTGTCTAGCATAGTCCATCACTGACATGCTCCCCTATGTTAGATTCATGAACTCAACAGCTTTATCTTATCTCAGTGTCTCTAGATAAAATTTCTCCAAGAACCTCTCTAGGAAGTCCTTCCATAACATACCACCAATATTTCCAGTTTTCATCTGAATGTACCACCAGCTCTTTGCTGATCCCCATAGCATATAAGTACCCAGCTTGACCCTCCTCTCAGTCGAAGTCTCTGAATGGTAAAGTACTGCCTCTATGGACTCAATCTAGGATTCATGTCCCTCAGGTACACCCTCTTTAGTAAAATTCAGATGGTGCTGCAACTAAAACTCCCTTGTCAACTCATACATAATTTTGACAACTCGCCATGGGTCTCTTTCCATGAATTTCATGAAGCGAGCGATGTTCTCCCAAAACTAATCCCCTTTATCTTCAGCTGTCATGATTGGTGTCTCATGTTCCCTAACTAGAAAATCATTCATAGGCATGACCCTCAGCCATACCCTCAACAAGAGTTGTGGAGGAATACTCTCTACAATGCCAAGTCTTTTTCCCCCACCATGCCACATGGTCAAAACCAAGGTATTATCACTACCTTTAACCATCCTACACATAGGTTTTAGTTAACATATGAAAACACACTATCTGAATCAAGTTTCTCATTTAGACACCAAATTATTCTCATTTTGAATCATTTTTACAGCCATTTTCAATTCATGTTAGGCACCATTTTTCATTTTAATCTCACAAACATTGAAAATAGTTTTAGTTCACAACATACCCAAAACCTATTTTCCCGTGCATGCCTAAAATGATGCATGTCACAATAACCCTGAGGGGATAGAATGATGCATGCATACTTCACTCTCGGGCCATTCTGATACATGAATCAATACTCAAAAATTATTAGAAACAATAATCACATAACACCACTAGTGTGCCACCCAAGGTGAAATAATATTCAATTGTAACAACAAACAGTAATGACAACAATCTCACCTTGAGTACTCAGGTTTTCCCATGTACAAGGGTTTGCAACTCCCATGCATGACCTCATTACCAAGCCCCGACTCTTCCTAGTATCCTATCTACATTTTCCAAAACAGTAAGAAAAAATAAAAAGAAAGAAAACCTATCTCTGATACCACTTTATAACGCCCTGACCCAGGTGTCTCCCAATAGTGCCCCGAGTTGGTCGCTACATAACCTCAAGCACGCATTTACTTAAGATAGAGGCTACTGAATAGCATTGAGGATTTGGAAAGTCATTCATGGGAAGACTATACCCTCATTTATTAGAGTAAATCAACAGTGACAATAAATAAAAAAACATAGAATCATATATAACTAGAACAATACTCATGTCACGAGATAACCAAACATGAAATTCAATAATCAAATGAAAGGGGAAAACATGTTATTCCAATATAAGTGTCAAGTATCTATAATTCAATTGGAAGTATAGACATTATGACTCCCCATGCAGGTTCTGAACCATGCCCGGTCCCCTCATCCAAGATTCATCACAAATCAGCAATCTATCTCATGGCCTTTTCCCTTATCCTATAAAGAAACAATATAATCTATTCGGGTACCGATCAGGAAGCCCGAGTAGGGTGTGAGTACAACTCAGTAGGCCAACACCAACAGTTTCTAAAACAAGTCCAATCAAAAAATAGTGTATGTAGTTCTATAAGAACTAAGTACAATACATAAATAACTAGTTATTACATTATAATTTATTCTTATATAACTACATTAAATCCATGGTTCTCAAGGAGACCCGTACCTCGATACTATCTTCATCTCGTACCAGAGCCTGAAGCGTTCCCTAGGTAATATCATATATTAATACCTTCTTCTTACTAGAGCTTGAAGTGTTCAAAGGTTCTATGATATCTCAGTACCTAATTCAACTCATGTCGGAGTTCTAAATATTATCATGTGAGGCCATAACATGGAGTTACATTATTTCTACTCTTTAATTTTACATTTATAAGCCAGATTACCAAAGTTACCAAAATCAAAAACATAAGTAAGATGACCATGTTAGCATACTTACTCCTCAATAGAATGAAATTTTTCCCATTCTTTTTACTCATAATTAAGATGACCATGTTATCATGCTTAATCCTCAATAGAATGACCATGTTCTCATTCTCTTTACTCATAAATATAATAATCATGTTACCATGTATACTCCTCAATTTAGAATGATCATGTTCCCATTCATACATACATAATTAATTCATAATTAATTATCTACATCAATTCCATTACTAATCCAACAGTTCGTTAAATACATCAAATCCATTAGTTAAAACAACAATAAACTAAATGCCTTAATCTCATTAATTAATTCAATAATTAATTAACCAATATCACAATTAATATCCTATAATTAATTTTCCAGGATTAATTATCTCATTTTAAATATGAACTCTTCATAATTAATCCCACAATTAAATATCTAGATCATTGTATCAAGGAAAATAATTGATTCACAATTAATTATCTTAGCCTAGCCAATTCAACATCTCATAATTAATCCACTGATTAATTATTTAGATCACAACTCCTAAATCTTATAATCAATTCCCCAAATTAATTATCTTATAGGACATCCCATTAGTCTCATGATTAATTTCTCAATTAATAACCTTTTTTAACAATAATTTGATAAATCAATTGGTCAACCTTAGTAACCCAATTTAACAAAAAAAAATTCTAAAGAAATATAGAAATTACACAATTTTGCACGTATGTATCAAATCCATGATTATGGGAATTAGATTTTAGACCATTTACCTCGATTCGTTGATGGACGTTCATTCAACAGAAATTCCCAAAATCTGAGCAGCACAATGACGTAGATCTAAGTTCCAGATCTAAATCTCTAAATCAAGATAAGGCATATCAAGATCTTATCAATCAAGATCTAGATCTACAATCCTATATCTATATGTCACCAAAAAGGTTTATATCTATATAAACTAAGGATAAACTCCACTAAAAGATTAAAAAAAGAGAGAGGAACAAACGAGATACACATCAGGATGAGATCCACTTACCGGGAGAGGAGTGGATCTTCAATTCGGGCTTTGAATCTTGAAGAACGGATGTCAGACGGGTTTAGAACCCCTCTGAAAAGATCTAGAATTGCCCAAAAACATTTAGTCCCAAGTATAGGTTGAATAGGAGGTGTTTTGGGGGTTTGGGCGATTTTAAAATAATTCTTCAAGTAATTAAAAAATGATCACACGGTTTTCTGGGCATGGGCACATGGTTAGTCAAACTATGCACCGATCGTGTGGATCTCACTGTCTAGGGTTGCACAGTTTCCTGAGCTCGCACGATTAGCTGGGCTGGGTGCATGGTTTACCCTAACCATGCGCCAACCGTGCACATATCCTTTTACTCAAAATTTCTTAAAAACTCCATTCAAACACACCCCAAGTCATAACTCCAAACAAAGGTACTTAAATAAGCATGAAAATTACCTGTATTCAATCCTGAGATAACTCCAGAAAAGGTCAGGATCTTACACACATGGTGTGATCTTCGTGATTCAAAGCGCATGTTTTCAGTTTAAAAGTAACATTTTAGTTAAAATTATGGATCACATATGAAAAACTAATAAAACACCTTTGTATTTCCTTGATACTTTAGAAAAAAAATCCATAAATCATTTGTGATTTGTATGAATCAACCACAAGTGAATCTAACACCTGGTGTGAGAGATATAACTTGAATTTCATTCAGTTTAAAAGTAACATTTTATAAATACAATGTGTTGTATTTATGTTTCATCTAAGCATTGTTTTTTTATTATTGGTAAACTTTTTTTCCTGAGTTGAGGTGGTGTGTTTAGAAATTGATATTGAGATTAGGGTGTAGTGAAAGAGGGTCCCAAATACAGATGACCTCATTGTGTTTTTGAATTCATTAGAAAATGTACTGTTTGTAATGAATTGTACAAACCAATGTGATAATGATGTAATGAAATGTTTGTAATGTAGATTTGTTTATAATTTTAATATATTATTTATTTGAAAATAAATTTAATTTTTATTTTGAATAAGGATTGGTGAAATGTGTTGTAAATGTAGATGTACATTGGCACAACTCGTGACTTTTATCACCAATATTATTACCACTGATAAAGTTATCTCTTATCAGCACAATTTCTAGTGCTGATAAAATCATCTAACTTTCAAATATGTTTATAGTGTTTTTTCTTTTTAGTAGTGACAATGACCTTTTTTCACAATGACAAACATTGTGAATGTATTAGTGAACTCATGCATGCCAACGTTATCACTTTGAGCCAATGTATTTTCAAGAAATGAATTGTATTCAGATCATATTAAATTGGGTTCAACGTATACCTAAGCCTATGATAAAGGTTGCGTCCATTGGAAATGTATCCTCACTACCTTATCCTCCAAAATGTATCATATCCATTGTTGGAATTGATACATTTTCTATCCAATGACTTAGAAAATAAAAATTATGAGATGGGTTTTTTTATCCAGGTTTCAGATTACTTTTAAAAATCCTGATTCGAGGGGATGATATAAAGCCTTATTTTATTTATTATATCATTTAATATTTTTAAATAATACTATGTATTATATATATAAATATATATATTATAATTAAAAGGGTAAGTTAAATTGAATGTTAAAATAATATAAATAAGTGTGATTGTGACTTCTGTCAACGTTTTTCTAATTTAATTCATTTCATCTTACCTGTCAATTGAATAATAAATGAAATCATGAGATTTTTCATTTAATAAAAAAATAATTAATATGAAAATGAGTATGATTTGACCAAATGAATAAAATCTAACTACTCTTTTTGGTATAAAAATAAATATTCCCTCCTAAAAAATTATCCATAGAAAAAGAATTTATACAAAAAAAACATAATTTTTTTATGATCATAATAGACAGAAGATAGATTAAAAGAACAATTACGTTGTTTAATTTTATTAACACAATGTTTATAGGCAAAAAAATGGACTAAAAAGTCACCATGCATAATCCAATTTAATACTAAAGGGTTTTCTTATATTTAGAACTCACTATGCATTCATATCACAATCTTAATAAAATTTTAGAAAAAAAAACCATTTGTATTGTATAATTTCATCTCTATTTCCTTTTTTATTAAATTTAAATCATGAGTTTAGTGTGATCATGTCTTTAGAAAGAAATATTTTTTGTGTATAAAGTTCAACAAAATAAATAAACAAATGATTAATTTTTCTATTACTTAACAATGGAATCAAATTCAAATTAAATAACAATAAATTTTTTTGATATCATAATATGATCCTATTTAATTTATAAAAAAACAATGTTCGCATTTTCCTAAAAATATAACGTAAAAATTCAGTAATAATAAATTACAACTTGAATAATATTTTTTTTATAATTTAAACATTGAATAAATTTCATTATGAAAATAAATTTAAATAACTACATTTTTTATATGCTCTCAATAAATTTGAGGAGGGGATAATAATCGATGGGAGGGGATGGCATTGCAATGTCTCCCTGTATATTAAATATCATATTAAAGTCGACTTTATATTGAATAATATATATTTTAAAATAGGTTTTAATGTAGACTTGAAGGCCCCAAATCAGAGTCTTTCTATTTATTAACTAATATATTTAAAAATCCTCGAAATGTTCTAAAGTAAAGTTTCTTTTATCATATAAATAAATAATTATTGTATAAATAAATCTCTTTTATGATCTTTTGCTCATCCATCAATGTTTTTCTAGGATGATTTTATTAATTATGATGATTTTAGTTATTATATTATTTATGTTGTAAAATTTATCGAACGACGATTGAAACTGTGAAGCATTTCAAAACCGGAAATGTAAGATCGATCGTAGGTGAAGCACATCGTTGATAAAGAAAATGACGAATTTTCATATGAAGATGATTATAACAAATAGAAATAAAAATACAATAGAAATAGAAAAAGTAAAGAGCATGATGTGGAGCAAAAATTCCATCTCATTTCATTAACATATCACCATATTTATAGAGTACATGAGATCTGATCCAACGGTTGAGATTAATCCCTACAATATTTAATTCAACAACTAGAATACCAATGGTTTGAGAATATGTAAGGTTGTTCATTAAGAGGGAAATTAATTGGGAATTGAGGAGTCATCATTATTATCATAATTATAAAATCCATGAATAACGTTTCATAACAATTAATTCCTTTCAATACAATATTTCAGTAGTTATTTTACAAAACCCTTGGGAAGTCGAAATCATTTTCTCATCACCGTCACATGTCATCATCATAATTATTATGACATGTCATCGTTATCATCATCATCACATGTCACACATGCTCCCCCTCTAAGGTATAACCAAGCCATGTTGGTCCACTTGTCATTTTCTACGAAAATAAATCACCTAAAGGTTATACATTCATACACAACAGGGAATAACACATATAATCATAGCAATGGAAATCAATAATGAGAATCAATAGTCACACACACATGTGATTAAAATCAATCATGAGTCTCATAGGCTACATGCACACACATGCGATCAAACTCAAGCATGAGTCTCAAAGAACACAAGCACATACCAACATGTCATGTCAAAAATCATATACAAGGGCTCAATATTGTAAGAAGCTTCCTACCTCAAGCATGTCATGGTAAATTTCTAAATTCATAAAGAGAGTCATAACCTGTATTATATTTTTGGACCAACCAAAACAAACCTGCATGCCAAGGGTCCCTAGAACCAGTTCCAATCCAACATAACAAGGTTTCTAGAATGAGACCCAAGAAAGGAATCGTGACAAAAGGGTAGAACTGTATCATTTACCCAATGACAAAAACCACCATCAATGGTGTATCTAAGTCTAGTCAAAGGAAGTGAACCCGTCAAGTCTCCATCTCCCAAAGTCTGATCTTCCAGAAAATTCAAACAATGATAGGTCTGAGACTAACAAGAATTCCCTAGGCACCAGAAAGGGTTGACCAATTTTCACCATAGGTTCATCCAAAAACCATCTGGATTCAAGGAACTTTCAATACGAGGAGAATTATTTGATTAATAGAGGTAAAATAAAGTCAAAGGGAATAAAACATCCTTTATTGAAGATTATACAGATTTCCATTATGGATCACGACTCCTCTCAAGAGATAAGTGGTTGAATCAGACATTTCAAAAACAAAAATAGTTGTCACCACAGTGTGGTGATGCCCACCATGGTCATGGTGACCTCAAACACACCCAAACCGGGAAACCTGACATGACCACCATCATGGTCTGGTGTTAGAACCTTGGTTGTTTTGGACTCACCATGCTCTCCACCATGGCATGGTAAGGTTAATCTGGTCATGGTCCAAAAGGGGACTCACAACACTTAATTCCTAAGACCATGCCCTATCATGGGTGTTTTGGCCAACCTATTTCACACAGGTAGTCCCTAAGCATAAAATGGCCTACACCACGACATGGTTTTGCATGTGGTGTAACACCCCAAAATGATAAAGGGTTAAATGAATAAATGAAATGACCCATGTCAACAAGGTGAAACTTCATTTTCAGGTGCATACCGGATTGGAACTCCACAGTTAGGGTGATTGGCCTAGAGTAGTGATCTGGATGGGTGACCTTCTGGGAAGTTTCCCAAGGTGTGTGTGAGTGAGGACAAAACACATTGGAAAGGACATGTGTTGGCCTATGGGGACTGTCATTAGTCAGATATCCCATTTAGGCATGTGGGTGGACCCTAGGTTGGGGACCATGTGTCTGCGGGGCAATTGGTGGTACCTGGTGGGTCAGGACCCGATGGCCATGTTAAGGCGGGGTGTATGTGCTGTCATCGGGACCCATTTGTCACATTCGGTATTAGAGGTGGTACCCAGCCATAAGTGTGGTGCACTGCCTGGGTTGAGAGGTAGGGCCCACAATGAGGACGTTTTTCTCTAAAGGGGGTGATAGTAACACCCCCAAAATGATAAAGGGTTAAACTACTAAATGATATGACTCATGTCAAAAATGTGCACCTTGATTTTTGAGAGTCTACCTGATTATAACTCCATAGTTAAGCATGATTGGCCCGGAGTAGTGATCCAGATGGGCGGCCTTTTGGGAAGTTTCCTAGGGTGTGTGTGAGTGAGGACAAAATACACTAGAAAGGACATGTTAAGGCGGGGTGTCTGTGCTGTCATCAGGACCCATTTATCACATTCGGTATCAGAGGTGGTACCTAGCCATAAGTGTGGTTCACTGCCTGGGTTGAGAGGTAGGGCCCACAACGAGGATGTTGTGCTCTAAAGGGGGTGATAGTAACACCCCCAAAATTATAAAGGGTTAAATGACTAAATGATATGACTCATGTCAACAAGGTTCACCTTGATTTTTGAGAGTCTACCTGATTATAACTCCACAGTTAAGCGTGATTGGCTAGGAGTAGTGATCCAGATGGGTGGCCTTTTGGGAAGTTTCCCAGGGTGTGTGTGAGTGAGGAAAAAATACACTGGAAAGACATGTGTTGGCCTATGGGGACCGTCGTTGCTTAGATGACCCGTTTAGGCATGTGGGCTGACCCCAGGGTGGGGACCACGTGTCTGTAGGAAAAATGGTGGTACCTGGTGGGCTAGGACCCGACGACCATGTTAAGCCGGGGTGTCTTTGATGTCACTAGGACCCATTTGTCACATGTGGTGTACCCTAAAGTAGCCAAGAATCATGTTTAAGCCTCAAACAACCTCCAAATCATCCTCCTTTCAAGTAAAAAAATCACAAGGCCTAAGATTACATATCATTTAAAATTATGGATGTTATGCGGTGTGGTTGGTATTGTAACGTCCTGACCCAAGTCACTACTAAGACGGTGGTCGGAGCGGTGGGTCACGTGGTCTCAAACATGCCTCTCCGTACACTAGAGGCTGCTGACTAGTGGCGAGGGTCTATTGACGGTGTAGTGGAGAGACTATACCCCCTATATCAGATTTTCACAACGGTATAACAGTATATAAAAAACATATAATAGGGGAAGCAGTAAATAAGTGAAAGACAAACAGCAGAAGAATAATATAATATCAGGATAAAAATAAAATGGTCGACTCCAATTCCATATAATGATGTATCTAATTTCAGGTGTTACTACAGTGTACAAGCAACCAAGAATCATGTTTAAGCCTCCAAAAACCTCTGAATCATCTTACTTTCAAGTAAAAAAATCACAAGGCCTGAGATTACATGTCATTTAAAATTATGGATGTTATGCGGTGTGGTTGGTATTGTAACATCCCGACCCAACTCACTATTAAGACGGTGGTCGGAATGGTGGGTCACATGGTCTCAAACACGCCTCTCCGTATGCTAGAGGCTATTGAATAGTGGTGAGGGACTATTGACGGTGTAGTGGAGATACTATACCCCCTATATCAGATTTTCACAATGGTATAATAGTATATAAATAATAGATAACAGTTGAAGCAGTAAATAAGAGAAAGACCAACTGCAGAAGAATAATATAATATCTAGATAAAAATAAAATGGTCGACTCCAATTCCATATAATGATGCATGTAATCTTAGGTGTTACTACAGTGTACAAGTATTACAAAAAAAAGAAAAGAAAAACTAAATGGTCAACTACTTGAACATCCTGAGCAAGAGACCAGTCTTGTGCTCCCAGCTCCCATGTACACACCACATCACAAGCAATGAATCCAAATATCTGCGTGTAGGATGATCTACTCGGGTGTCAACCGGTTCCAGACCAGGGTGTGAGATAATAATCTCAGTAGACCAGAACCCACATTGTCTAACCCAATCAATTACTTGATATAAAATGTAAACTAGAGAGCAGGTATAAAAAGAAAAATAAACAATAAGTGCTAAATAAATATATAACAACCTTCCTAGGTTTCTAAAGGATATCTGGTAGCTATACTTACTTCATCACCCTCTTAGGTATCAATGTTTTTGGGTAGATCCTCCTACATCAGGATGGATCACCCTAATCGGTGATAGATGATAGGTTCCGGACCCCACAGTAAAAGTCGGTGGGCTAGGGATTTTAAAATTTTCATCAGTGGGATGATGAAACAAGTCACCACCGATGATCCGGACCCTGAAAGGTCTGAGGATCTTGTGTAAATTATAAGGATCACAAAGTAAAAATGAAAACGTACCCATTTCAAATTTGAAGTCACGATCGGCTAAAACTAGTCGATAGTGATCGTCACTTGAAGGATCCAAAGCAGGAACCCTCTAGATCATCCACACGCACTTCAAAACCCCATGGGAGCATCGATTATTGAATTTCGAGTGTTAGCGTGGAGATCCAACGGTGCTTTCAACATCCCGACAATCACTGCATCGAGATGCCTTCGATGCTGGAGAGAGATCTTGATCCGAGATTCTTGGATTGAGAGCTTCTCTATCTAGAGAGTGGTAGGAGAGAGAGACTCTCAATATTCATTCCATAAAAGTGAATGAATACTGATTAACCACACATGTGAGAGATCCTCCTCCGATATTTATAGTGGAGTTGATAAAATACCCAATTGGGTTCTCCAACCCCCGTTTATTTCAACGTCTACTAAATAAAAAATAATGATGAACTAAACGACATCAATATTATTTATTATTTTATCACATACTTGTAATATATATAAAATATATTACGTGATAAAAATAGAGCCATTTAACTCGACTCGTTGTCCCGCTTAATATTAAACAAACCTTGAATATTAAAATAATATTTGTTCGATTAATATTTTCTTATATTTACTAAAATTTTAAATATATTAATAAATTCAATCCCAAATATTCATAACTTAAATATTAATGAATTTATTTAATTATTTTGGTGATCGAAAACTTGGACAACAATCGGACCCCATGGCAGGGCCCACTATGTCTATATACCTATTCAACAGAATAGGGTGGATTCTTGAATACGCTATTGTGTGTGACCCTCTGGGCCCTTATCTCGATAGTAGTGAATAAAATCCACAAACCAAGAGAGGAATCTAGAAACCCATCATGGCACCTAAACAGATAAGGATTTTCATTGCAACGACAACCATCCTACCAACATTGACTGTGTACTATAATCTCTTTTTCATTAAATATCTCATAAAGAAGGACGCACACTAGTGTCATCACCCTTTTCTTGCTTTTTTATTTATTGATCTATCCGAATCGATTTACCTTTGTACTGCTTTTGCCAAAGACATATGAAGGCAACACCATATTGATCAACCAAGCCTGATATATATAACTTCCTAAAACTGGAAGTGACAAATCCTTTCTTGACCATTCAATCAATGTCATACCACCAACGATGCACCCAACACAAGCAACCTCGCCATGATTTAAATACCATGGTTTTCACCTTGCATTATAGTACACAATCAAATGATTCACATTGGTAATGGTCTCAAGTCAGGAGACCAATACACATGTCCATGGATAGGAATGACCGATGACACCCAAAACATGTGGTGTTCCTATTGGAAGGTCGGTCCTCATGATCTCACTACTAGAGATCACCAAGTGCAAACTTCATGAGAAGAAGTCTCGATGCTTATGAACCCCCAACACCTGATAGTAAAACATCTACTATGTACAGTTAGTAAGATGTATCTAAATTATAGAACATATATTTAAGATTAATGTCATAATATCTTGAGGTTCTCATTATAGCCTGAAATCTACTATAACCCTTCGATGTGACAATTAATCTTTGGACATTACCATTTCAATAGTGGACACAGAAAAGTCTACACTATAATGGTAAGATGAAATCATGTATAACTAATTGTATACATGATATGGTAATCAAATGTATGACATATTTGGGTCTAGGAAACCCACTATTTCAACACCACCACTTACACTTGAGCCAACTTTCTAACCAAACTTTTTAGCTACTCACATGATAACTATCATGATTCTGTTGAGTAATGGATTTAACTGTTGGGCCTGCCATGTTTTTTCTACATAGAATATCTTCTATATGCCACATCATCTCCTTGAGTAAAACTTATCAAGATAATATATCCCCGAGTATATCATTTTTGTCTATTGTCATAACTTGACAACTTGGATAGTAAGAATATCATAATTTACGTTATGATAATACTTTTCTCACTAGGTGTGAATCCAAGAACTAGAACAAATCGTTGTGATTAATAACAGTTTATTATCTTCCTTAGAACCTACAATGTACTCGGTATTTGTAGATATATCTACCACTGGATTTTATGAGCTTGACTCTCTCATCACCTTAGCCTAACTGCTATACTAGATCAAATTGATCTAAGGATTACGAGATTGTGTCCCACAAAAACTAGTATACCTTCTTCTCCATATACCATGTACATATCATTTGTACTTTCCAAAGTACAAGATGATAGTTATGACTAATTCTATTACAGTGCTCTTGGAAAAAATTGATATCTGCCTATAATAATGTATATCCTGGCAGTATCAATTTTTGTACATATCATAGCATATGTTATTTATCCATCACTAGAGCATATGGAACTGAACTCACAACTTTAATCTATTCCCATGTTCTGAACATGTCAACCAGAAGAGATTAAGCCATGTGAAATTGGAAACATTTCTAAACTTGAGTTGTTCAAACTTGTATTTTTCAATACAATGTCACTTTATATACGATTGACTAGGTCCAAGCAACCATTAGATCTACTTTGATAGATTCAGTTCCCTAGATCATAGGTGGCTGCTTTAAGTCAATCACTGGAGAATTATTTTTAACCTAGTATTATCTAACTGTAAGGTCAAGATTTGTGTTACATATGTTTCCAAACATATTTTTCTTGGAAAACATTTGTGATCCAACTAACAATTGGTAAACACAAAACAAAGATTCATTTTAGATGATTGCTCTAATATCTTGTTGCTTACTTTAATCCATAACTAGATTTCAGTAACATGCAACCTTCATTGGCATTTGATGGTGTCATTATTCCTTTTTGGTTGTGTCGTATAGACACCTTCCATTAAAGATAATCATGAAATCTAATGACCAATTTAATGGTCTTAGATGTCATCTATGACAAGTAAAATTCTTATAGATTTAGGTATACTGACTTGGTATAACCAACTGAGCCTTATTGGTACCAGTCATTTACCATCCATGTATCATCTCATTTGAATACCCACCGCAGTATCATCTCATTTGAATACCCACCGCAGTATTCAATTTATCATCCCCTTTTCAATTTGATATATGTAATCCGTTATTGAATTTTAATTAATCTTCTCAATCTTAGAAAATTTCCATATACTACTTACTTGTAAGATATATTATTCTTAATGAATAATATATCACTAGAAGCAGTGAATATAAAACCATCACTATGGTTTCATACTTCCTACGTAGTATGTGTCATTGGAACATTCCTATTCTATATGTACTTGTGGAACTTGTTCCTATGCCAACCATTTGTGCATCTTGAGCATTGACTAAACCCAATTCAATCTTGCTCCCACTATCTCTAATAAAGATGTGAACCCTTATATAGAAATGTATTCTAATACTTGACTACATCTTTTCTATCATAGGGATTTGCGTAATATCCTAAGAAACTTTTAGGATATTTATTTAGATTCACCATGCATTTAGCTTGATGCATGTTTGTTTGTTTTTCCTTAACAAATGCTTTGCATCTTAACACATGATCTATGACACAATAGATTTTCATCATACTAGGACTCGTATGATATCCATTTTTCATTTTAGTTGTCATTTTAGTTATGGGTTTATGTCATTATTTTCAAAGCACATCGTGAAATATAATGGAATTAACTGCAGCTTGTAACATTGATACTCCATACATAATAACATTCATGTATAAAATTTGTTTTTAGGAATTGATCCACGCTAGATTTTTTTGATCAATGTTAACATGTAAGACTTTATCATCGACCCTCTTTATGAATATCAATACCTTGATGTAGATAAGGTAACATGCTTTTAGGAATTACTCCCTGCTACATTATCATGATCAATGAATGTTTGGTAAAGATATTCATCGGTATATCGATCTGAAGCAACTCATATCTTCATACGAAACATATACTTCACTATTAAATTCCTTAATAATGTAAAGGAATCTTATAAGTATCTTTACCTATAGCTTTCTTTGGAATAGTTCACACTCTCTTGTTGAACTAACCTCGAAAGCTTTGTGGCAAACCTTTATTTTCAAAGGTTTCTTTGTCTAAACTAAAGATTCCAATAATACCTAAGGTGTTTAGCTATGCCAAAGCTAAATACCGTACTAGGTATATTCTTGGTGTCTATTTTTTGTTTTACTTGACAAGGAATCATATTTCCACAACTAGGTAGGTCTTACATTTTATATTCATCATGTATTGCCTTTTATTCAAGTATGTATGAACTATTTATTGAGTATGTTACACAAAAAACAAAAAAAATAATTCCAAAACTTTTAATAATGTCTCATTATGTCCAAAAGGGAATGTGAGATAAATTTTTTAGTTATACTCAACAACTTGTTCAACTAGAATCATTCACTTGGAAAATAGAAGTTATGGGTTTCTCTTTACTAACTTAGAAATCACCATTTCCCAGCTGCATGGAGAAGAAACTTTACTCCTAGTAATGTTTCTCTACTTAGTTAATATATTTCAATACATGTATGTGAAAATCATATTTTATTTAATACCCAAGAAGTATGTTAGAAAATAATACTTTTATTTGATGAATATAAACTGAACGAGAAGTGGGTACTTGCTTCTTATATTTTAGTTCATTAAATTTTTAAACTTCCATAAATTTATTTCAATATGTGATGAAAATAACCCCATGTTAAATAACCAACCACATTTCTTTGAAGGACATGATGAAGGTGCATTTGACGTAACTTTCCATAGGCCTTTCCATCTTGTCTTTCAATATATTTTCCATAAGAACAAAAGATGGTGTTATCTTTAATATTCTTATTACTTGGAGAATGTTACCTTAAAGGTAATGAAGAACTTACTCCATAATAGTCATCGGTATCCTTAAACAAAACTAGAGTAATTGGGTGTAATAGGTATAAGAATGGTATGACATGAAAGATTGTGAACTGTCTTTCACTTTACACAAACCGAGTGCAATCATCACATTCAAATCTTGCTCAGCTTTCTCCTTGGAAACTTCTTGGAGATGAGACTACATGTAACATAATCCATGTCATGATGTAGCGATCGCGACTAATGTCAGACGTCGATGATAGCATTATGACAAAACCATCATATTCTTAATTCATGAGTCTCCTGTAAGCAGTTGTACACCCTCTCTTATTGAGGTGGCTTAATAGGTTGGGACACAAGCACCTTGAATTTCTGATATAGTAGTAGTGGGCGCGAGAGCCTATACTACATTTTGGAAATTCGTTCTTAGTTTAGACATTAACTTTTTCTAATATTTATCGCAGTTTTATTGTGGTATTGCTTACCATTCTCTACGAATACACTTTAGTAGATTAGTAATTTTAGTGTTGATTATCTAATGTGACATTACTGATTAATTTAATCATTAAATGAATCCCACTATTTTTTTGAATTCTTGGAACCCTCTATACTATAATCTAAATAATCTATCGTTTGAGTATTTTAGTGGTAAGGATCCCTGAACCTCCCTCATAGTCTACAATCTATGACTACGCCACTACTCGGATGGTCCAAGGTAGGCTTTTGGCTGGCCAACTATATTAACTCGTGGTTCCTTGATCTGTTGAGTGAAGTCTTAGCTTCAAAAATCATTTCTTGATTTACTCAATGCTTGCCTCTAAAATTAAAACAAGCTAGCGATGGCTATTTCTTTGCTGTAATTTTAGTTAAGTAAACCAACCACTCTAATAAGAACTCCCCTGTAGTAAGAGGCACCCTCAGCATTTCCATGACCGGCACCCCAAATGCTCGGTTTTTTTCAAACATGAATGATGGAAGGCTGTGATGAATTAATATTTCTTTGAGGGTTTTATATGTTTCTCTCTCGATGAATGTGATCCATTTCTATTAAACTTTTTCATCTATGTTGCCGTGCTCACAATTGAATATTAATAGAAAAACATATGTCAATTCTTTATGCATTTTATTATCTATTATTTTATTCATTTTCTAGCTGTTCTAAAATGCATAAAATAATAAATAAATGCATAAATTTTAAACTACTACATGAATGGTCTTGAGCAACTAAATGGCCTAAGGGCATCATACCTGATTCAAATATTGACTCATAATGCATCTTTCCCCTATCTTGCATGTCCACTTCTCTTCTGGAACATCATCTTATCTTAGTGAGGTCCACATTACATCTTGGAGTATCGACTCATCTTGGCGTGATCCACATCACGTCTCGCATCGTCTTCATCCGAAGTACAATAATACTCACACGCAGGTGAGGGGGACTAGTGAGATAAATGTACATCAGGTAAATTGTACACACAGGTCCATATACATTTTAACCGAAAATGAAAGACGATGTGCAGACCGTCTATTTAATTAATTACAATCATCGCATGCTGTTAAAAATTTAATTAAAAAAAGAAACATACACGGGTCGATGCTCATGACAAGAATGCGGGTAAAAATAAAGTGCGATAAAAATTAAATTGCATTAAATAAGTAGGAGGGTTATAAATTAAATTAAATGAATTAATAAATTCAAAAAAATTAATTAATTATAGGTCCTATAATTAATTTAATTTTAATGTAAAAATTAAATTAAATTAACTTATTTTATTTTAATAATAAAATTGAATTAATTTTCATCTAGGTATTAAAATAATTAACCAAAATTAATTCTAATTAAGTTAATTTAGATACAAAAATAAAATTAATTTATTTTGATTATTTTTTAATGGTTGGTCACTAAAACATCATTTCATGCCATGTGCGGGTGAGGCCAAACCCATCCAGGGCCATGCCAGGCTGTGCAAGGGCCAAACTAGTCCGGACCGATCCGACCAAACCCGATCTAGGTTGGGAAGATCGGTCCAGACCGTTTTGGGGCCAATTTACCCTGCAGATAAACTTGCAGGCAAAAACAGTTACCTATCAGATTAAGATCGGAGGCGACAGTGCCAGTGCTACGGCCATCAGCGGGTGGTAAAGCACCGGTCTGGCATCCGTGAAGGAGGGTATGGTTGTGGTGTAGTTCTCAGGTGATCAGGAAGAGCGGCGTCGCTACCGTAGGCTTGATCAACTTCTGCGGAGGGTGTGGTGCCCAACGGCGGGACTGCCGGCGAAAACTCATGAGCTAGCCGGTGCTGAGTCCAGGTGAGTCGGAACCGATTGCTGGCTAGCATGGAGGGAGGTTGTGATCTAGAGACAACGACCAGGAAGGCCAAGGTGGCTAGGAGTTTTGGTGGCCGGAGGCGGATGCTGGGATTGGGGCGACGCTGCGGAGGGAGCAGGCCGGCTGGTTTTGGACTGGATAGGGGCGCGACCATGGGTGAGGGAGAAGGCACCCGGGAGGCTCAGCGTCAAGGCGAGGCTCTACCATAAGGTGAGGCATTGGAGTGAGGCTGATGATGGGGCGTCCTGGGTCCGCTGGCCAGTGCGATCTACTGTGGGTGGGGAAGGTCGTATCCACCGGTATGCAGTGAGACGGGGCGACGCGGGGCTTGGAGCGAGAGCAGCCGGCACCTGCTGGGTGCACCACTACAAGTCTGGTGCGGGGTCTCTCATCTGGTCAACGACCACACAAGGGGGCTCCTTGTGGCATGTGGATGAAGCCCAGGAGGATTCTATCGGGGCCAGTTGCGACTCGCCTTTTGGTGGGAGCAGGCCGAGAGGGTGGAGGCCGGCGACTGTTGCATGGAGGTCGGTGGCCTGGTGTAGGTCGCCCAGGAGGAAGACATGTCAACATGGGGTCCGCTGTGGACCCCCTTTTCATCTTTATTTTGGTTTTTTTTCTTTTCTTCTTGTTCCCCCCAATTTTCCACTTGTTTTTTTAAGACTTCTTTTGAAGTCTCTTCCACTCCTTTTTTTAAAGAGTCAAGGTCTCCTCCTCCCCTTTTTAAGTCAAGTATCATTTTCCATTTTTTTATTATTGGCTACCTAATAGCCTTTAATTTAAAAATAATTAAATTATTATAATAAAATAATACTTTATTATTATTATATTATTATAATAATAAAATAAATATTATTATAATAATAAAATTATTATGAAAATTAGAAAAATGTAAAATTTATAATTTGAATATAATTTTAATTATGTTCGATGAACCGATCTAAACGTGATCGGTTCTTCGAAATGAATAAAAATTAATACTCACAATCAAAACGCAAATTTCGATCCGATCCGAAAATTTAAAATGGTCATAACATGGCTGTTTGAGATCGGATCGACGCGTGGTTTGAACCACTGAGACCGTTTTTGAACCGTTTACTTAATTGTAATGCAAATTTAATTTTTTAGGCTCAGAAAATATACGCAATTCCCTTTGATACCATTGATAGGTTCTGGGGCCCGCAGCGGAAGCCGGTGGGATGGGGATTTTAAAATTTTCATCAGTGGGATGACGGAACTTTTTGATGTCAAAGATCCAGCCTCAGAAATGTCCGAGGATCCCACATAAATTATAAAAAGCACAAAATAAAAATGAAAACGTACTCATTTCATATCTGAATCTATGGTCGACTACAACTAGTCGATGGCGATCGTTGCTTGAAAGATCCAAAGCAAGAACCCTCTAGATCATCCACATGAACCTCAAAAACCTGCAGGAGCATCGATCATCGAATTTTGGGTGCTAGCACAGAGATTAGATGGTGATTTCAACATCCCGACAATCACCGCATTGAGATGCCTTCGATGCTGGAGATAGATCTTGATCTGAGATTCTGAGATCGAGATCTTCTCTCTCTAGAGAGCGGGAGGAGAGAGAGTCTCTCAATTTTCATTCCATAAAAGTGAATGAATAGTGATTAGCCACACATGTGAGAGAGCCTCCTCCTATATTTATAATGGAGTTGATAAAATACCCAGTAGGGTTCCCCGACCCCCGTTTATTTCAACGTCTATTAAATAAATAATAATGACGAACTAAACTGTGTCAATATTATTTATTATTTTATCACATAATTTTAATATATATAAAATATATTACGTGATAAAAACAAAGTCATTTAACTTGACTCATTGTCCTGCTTAATATTAAACAAACAAAGAATATTAAAATAATATTTTTTTGATTAATATTTTCTCATATTTACTAAACTTGTAAATAAATTAATAAATTCAATCCCAAATATTCATAACTTGAATATTAATGAATTTATTTAATTCTTTTGGTTATTGAAAACTTGGACAAAACTTGGACCCTATGGAAGGGTCCACTATGTCCATATACCTTTTCAACTGAATAAGGAAGATTCTCTATTGTGTGTGACCCTCTCGGCCCTTATATCGATATCAGTGAATAAAATCCACAGACCAAGAGCGGAGTCTAGGAACCCATCATGACCCCTAAAGAGATAAGGATTTTCATAGAAACGACAACCAACCTATGAACACTGAAAATGTACTATAATCTCTTTTTCATTAAATATCTCATAAAGCAGGACTCACACTAGTGTCATCGCCCTTTTCTTGATTTATTATTTGTTAATCTATCTCGATGGATTTACATTTGTACTGATTTGTCCAAAGACTTATGAAGGCAGCACCATCCTAATCAACCAGTTCTGAGATATATATCTTCCTAAACTTGGAAGCAAAAAATCCTTTCTTGACCATTAACAAATGTCATACCACCAACGACACCCAACACAAGCTACCTCACCATGATTTCAATACCATGGTTTTTGCCTTGCATCAAAGTACCAAATCAAAGGATACACATTGGTTATAGTCTCAAGTCATGAGACCAATACACATTTCTATAGATAAGAATGACCAATGACACCCAAAACATATGGTGTTCCTATTGGCGGGTAGGTCCTCATGATCTCACTACTAGAGATCACCAAGTGACAACTTCATGAGAAAAAGACTCAATGATTATGAGCCCCGAGCACCTGATAGTCAAGCATATATTGTGTCCAGTCAGTAATATGTATCTAGACTATAAAACATATATATAAGATTAATTTCATAGTATCTAAAGGTTCTCATTATATCCAGAGATCTGTTATAACCCTTTGATATGACAATTAATCTTTGGACATTACCATTTCAATAGTGGACACAGAAAAGTCTACACTATAATGGTAAGATTACATCATGTATAACTAACTGTATACATGGTGTAGTAATCAAATGTATGACATAGTTGGGTCTAGGGAACCCACTATTTCAACAACAGATTCTCCTACCAAGGATGAATTACTCAGAATATATCATAAACATATGACATTTTACCTTAGGCTAACCAAAATCTCTTCCTCAATAATAACTAGAATCTCACCCTCAAACATCATTTGACTCTGCATCTAGCCCCCAGGAATCTTACATAATAATATAAACATCCCTCAGGTATTTAGTACCAGTGCACCTAGCCCTCAGGTGGTATGAAAACATGCAACAAGCCCTCAGGCATCACTAGAATCTCACACTTATGCCTAACTAGAATCTCACTCTTAGGCATTATGTGATAGTGCATCTAGCCCTCGAGAATCTAACATAAACATATTATCTACCCTCAGACGTCAAGTACCCGAGTTCCTTTCCCTCAGGCGGTACAGAAGATCATACACTGAGCCCTTTGGAGTCATATTAATCATGAGTCATATCCATAAAAACTCAACATGCCAAACAAGGTCAAACCCTCAAGTATCAATCACATCAACATCACACAAACTCGAAAGCTAAGTAAGAAAAACCACAATTGTAGTATCAAACATACCAAATTTATCATCATAAGATAGAATAGTCAATTTATAAAACTTACCATCTACCAAACCAATTCATTTCATTAATCTAGGTTCCCTATTATCATCATAATAATATCAAACCAATTTAATTAATCATTCAAACCTAAATTTGTTAATATAATAATTTACCAGATTATCCAAGGTGATTCTACCAAAATAAATCACAAAATGTATCATTATTCCAATTTAAAGGTCTAATACAAAAACCAATAATTCATCCAATTAATTATAGGGCTTTAAAATCAAATAGACCACATCTTAATAATTTCCAAGGCTGGAAAACCAATTGGGTGGTTGTAGGTTTGAATCGCCCCACCTATATAGCCAAATAGATCTAAGGGACGGTTTGAAATGAACAATTATAATTTAATAGGGGTTATTCATTTTATTTAGTTGTGCGCGGTGGTATGTTGGCGTGATGACACATATCACATATATATTAAATAATTTTATCAGATAAAAAGAGACTTAGTTTAGACCACCCACATTAATTTATTTCAAGGTATGAAACTGTCATGAGCCATGTCATTGAATATATTAAATTCATATCATTGAAACATTTTACACAAACCATGCTTATTTAATCATAACCAAATGTGTGGTCATACCCCCCTAATAAGTCTCATTTAAATTAATTCATTTAAAACATTTAAGGAAGGAAACCCATAATGTAAATCCATTCCATTCAATTCATGCTATTTAATTAAACAAGTCAAGACAATTATTTTATCAAGGTTTATGTGGTACTTAGAAGGTACCATGTGAAAACTAGACAAATTCATACATGATCATTTCCTTTTTATAAAGCGTTCCAAGTCATTCAAATTATAAGATGGTCCAAGCACATAGACGGTGCCTTGGTTCTTTAAACATTTTAAAAAGGGAAATTCATTTTTTAATTCCATTAGAATCTATATCCTAAACATTTCATATATCATTTTCAATAAAAAGATCTATATAAGGGGCATGGTCTAACCATACCTTGGGTAATTTCATTTAAAACCATTTACTGTATCCAATCTATTTTCTTTGTCTAAACATGGAAAATTAATTTATAAGATTCAATGAGGTCGAATGGAAATGGTCATGGTAATAAGGCATACACATACTCAATGGTTTCATTTAGACTAGTCATGCATGGAAATTCAAATTAAATTATTATTCAATGGGGGAAAAAAGATAACTTACCACCCAAAAAAATAACTAATAATAGGAATATGGAAACTCAAACCAAAACCAAGAACCTTCCTCTTAAAGGGAATCCTCGGGTGTGGCATTTTCAAACCCTCCACACCAGGAAACCCCCTCCCCACAAAGGGATCACTTCGGAGAGAGCCCTAGCCCGAAATAAGCCATTTCCAGTCGAGATGGCAGAGCGTCTTGGAGGTTCACAACCCAATAGGTGATGCAAAAACCATGTATGGTATAAAAATTATCACTAATTTTTTGTTTGAAGGCAGTGCACCTCTACTGGAGGGGTTTTATTATTAAATCATGTTATTGTTCATAAAACAATTCATTTATCATATTTAACATTTCATTCATGAACATACTCAATTCACATCTAAGGCACATTACATCTAAAAAACATAGCGAATTAATTAAAATCTAATGATAGTGCAATAAGTAAATTAATTAATGCATTCATAAAATTAAAGGGCAAGTAAAGGGATCCTACCTCAAAGAAGACCAAACTGAACACTCAACACTCAACAATTTAATCAGCAACCACATGAAACCACACAACCAGGTTAAACACACTATAAACAATACCAAGAACTCAAAAACATCACGGTACAGACAAATGAACACAATGAAAATTACCAGCACCTCCAAAATTATGAAATATCCATAAATAAATTAAGCAAAAACAAATAATGAAGGAATAACTTACCCCAAATTGATGACAATGAACCGAGATGATCTGAATCACTTTGCCTTCAACATCGGTTGCTGAAATATGAACCAATGTGTCTCGAGAAACGTTTATCACAACCTAACATCATGGGAAAATGAAAAAATGGGTTAAGCTCAACCCTAGGATTTCAGCCACCTTACTGGGCGAAAGGAGACCAAAAAAATTGGCCCGAAATGAGAGAGAAGGGAGATATGGGACCTTACCTTGAAGATTCAGAGAGAAATGGTCTAGGACTCTTGATGGATTTCGTTAATCGGAGAGGATACATGGAGGGGGTGTTCCGTGCCTAGAGGGGAAGGCGGAGGGGGGTTCGTGCACTGGAGTAAGGGGGAGACCCCTTTGGTTATTTAAAAAAGACTAACATAATAATAATAATAATAATAAATATTAAATATTATTATTATTATTAAAACTTTTCTTTATTTTTTTAATTTTTCCCCATTGATTTTCATTAAATTTAAATTTAATTATTTTTTTAAACACATCATAGTGTTTCAACTCTTGCAATTAATATATGAAGCTCAGTTTGTAAAACGACACGTCTAGTAAATGAAAATTTTAAATTTCCTTGGTTTTTCATCAGGTTCAAAAACACAGGACGTCACAACCTTCTCACCTTAGAACATCTCTCCCCTGAGAAGATTTAAAGAATAATGTAAACACCACTCGACCTACAAGGTTAATGAATCTTTCTTCAAATGGACACATTGTATTTCCAAACACCCAACACACCTCCAAGCACCATTTAATCACACAACAACTTGAGTCGTCAAAACTCAAGACAACACTCATTCTCTAGTTGAAACATAGAGACGGATCTTACCTGAGCTTGTTTAGCTAAAGACATGATCACATCATCATCTTGTGAATCATCTGAACAATGGTACTTTCCACCTTAGGCTTTAACATCACAAGGGTCCAATTATGAGCCATGACATCTCCACCATCAGAATTTCATTGAATAACATGCCACTAAGCATTCTAACAATGATCCTAGAATGACTTTGAAATGGTCAGACAGTTGATTCTCTAGTGACCTTATTCTGCCAGGTCAAGCCAGCTCCACATGAAAATCCTTGACCGACACAAACTACACTCATCTCACATGATGACGTGCCAAAACTGGTACTTTAATAACCGCTCTATTGAATAATATAGACAAATAGTCATGAAAATATGGCCAACCATTCAAGAAGACACTTGACTTAGACTGTCGGCGTTTTACAAACTCAACAAGGTATCTCTCATTCACTATAAACACGCTCCCTGAAGTCCATACCTAACTTTGTGGGATGTTTCCTTGTCAAAAAAATCACCTCTAAGCATGATGACAAGTCCAGAATAACCTTGGATTAAAATGACTAGTGTGTAAGGTACTAACTCAAGGTAGTACTACTCCATGTTTACATGTGAGACATTGGTACAAAGCCAATACATCTACATCAAAACATTGACTAATCCTAGAGGGGAATCATCCTGGAGGTCAAGTCAAAAGAAACAGATGGTGCAAAATAATTCATCCAAGGAATTTCTACATGGGAATTCAATGGTCACTCAAGACTAATCAAACCTTGATAAGAACCACATGTTTAGTCTGCAACACTGGGATACCACTAAATCTACCCAAAAACTTTTAAACTATAGTATTGTATAAGACCAATGCTCTCTAAGTGTATCAAATATGATTTCAAGATAGGGGATATTCTCTTAGCTTAGAAGAATACACCAAAAGGATTTAAAGATTACCAAGAAGATCAGTCGAACCACAACTGGTTGAATTCCAAGAGGAAACTCAACTTCACCTGCCAATGCGTCATCATAACAGAACACAATTCCCTTTTCCCCAGAGGCATTATGTGATCATTTAGGATTAATAACCAAAGTCCTCCAAGATTAACTGTTCTTTAAAAAGGTTGTAAATGGATAACCACACTAGATTCATGCTGTCGAGCAAGCACCAACTTGATTTAGACTTGCAAGCCTCGAAGAAATTTGAGAAGAACTTACCATTTCGAATGGAACTATTTGGTTATATCCCTTCTACCTGGAAGGAAACATTTACTGAAACTATCGTGGTTCTCCTCTGGGCCACGATCACAATGTCAAATCATTAGATAAGGAAACCAAAACTGAACTGGCCGGCATGTCAAAACTCCCCCAAGTCTCGAGATAGTTCTCCCAAGCATTGGGACATACCTGTTTATTAAACGCTCAAGTCACTCAACCTTAGAGATAACCCAAGACCGTACCCAACAATGGAAGGCTCGAAAAGCTTATATAAATCAACTGGTTTGTTACATCATTAAACACTTGACGGGTACTACATATACCGATGCATACTACCCAGAGATTTCATGAGAAAAAAACACATCCTAGATACCAATCATAGGTTTTCCACCCAATGGATTCAAGCATCAGATGATTTGTACAAGAAATTTAACCCAAATTCATATTTCCCCATATGACCATTAACCGGGATGATGACATACTAAGTCATCCATCACTGAGGAAGAAGAGTGTTTCAAGCAACCTATGAAACTATCAACCATGCCTGAGGCATGTCTAACCTGCTGAAACTAACCATTACTCAATGCTCATGCCCATATTAAAGGCTAATAAAAAACATAACCCCCCATCTGAACATAGGTGTCTTTTTAAATCAAGGGGTTCCAACTAGGGAGGACATCACCCGAATGACACTATACATAAAAAAGATTGCATTTTTTAGCAATTCATTTATGTTCCAAGGGTGATACCTACCATGGGTTATCCCCTTATGAAGAATGAGCATTGACACTATTGCTAGGTTATGTTGAAAGAAAAGTCAGTAGGCTCAAAAAGCCTATTATTTAAGCCATTTATAAAAAGAAATAAGACCTATAAAAAACTCTCACATCTTTATTCCAAGGTAACTCTAAAAATAAAATCTCAAGCTACTATTTCACAAGGGTATAAACAAAGGAGACCACCTAGGGGTCCATTTTAAGGCAATTAAATTTATTCACATTTTAATCTTTAACCATATAAAATATTTAACTAACATGTCAAGGAAAATCAGGAAAGTAATAAAAAAATCCTTTGTAAAACATTTTACACTTCTTGACATTTAGTCATAATTAGGCAATTTATCAAAATAAAATCCTTTTAACAGATAAGGTGACCTTCAAGGGTCCCAAAAATCCAAATTAGTTCATTATCATTCAAATCAATAGCAGTTTATTAACCATTGAAATTTATAAACACCCATTAAGGGTTATCTCAAAAAAACCATGCCACAACTGACCTACTTGGATCAAGTTGAGCATTTATATGGTTAACCAATTAATTTCAAATTAAAGTTGAATATCCTTTATTCATATTTAAAACTTGAATATGGATTGTTTATATATGTTCCTTTTCTCATTTTTAAGGTGCTCATATACCATACAACTTAAAACTAGCTCCCATTTTAATTGAAATAAATTACATTTATCATGTGCCATCAATTACATATTTAAAACAAAGAGAAGCATGTCATTACAAGAATCTAACATGGAACAACATGATAAAATCACAAATGTATGACATAATAAACAGGGAAGGCATGCTAAGAAGTCAAGCAGTCATGGAATATAAACAACTAATCATGTTATACAATCAAGCATTTCATATCACTCAAGGCATAAAATCAAATCAGCAAGCTACCTACATATGTAACTATATGGCATGGAATATGCATGACATGTGAATTTCTATATGCCTATTATGATGCATGAAGTTCTTCATCCTTTCCATACCAATCCAAGGGTAAAATACCATAAATTACATAAATCAATAAGTAGCAAAAAAATACACCAATAACTCTAGTTGAAATCAGATTCAACTATAATATCAAATAACATGAACTATAATCAGAGCTCTGGCCACATGGTCATTTCCCTATGGGTGGGGTGATCAGTCCCAGACATGACTATTTACCAAGTGCTGAAAAATTCCTAGTATCTTGTCTACCATCCCAAAACAATAAGACAAAGGAAAACCTCCTCTAATACCACTTTGTAACATTCCGACCTGACTCACCATGAAGATGGTGGTCAGACCGGTGGGTCACATGACCTTAAGTGCACCTCCCCATACATCAGAGGCTTTCAACTAGCTATGAGGGTCTATTAATGGTACAATGGGGAGACTATACCCTCTAAATAAGATTTTCACAATGGTATAATAGTATATAAACAAAAGATAAAATCAAAAGCAATAAATAAGTGAAAGAAAAGTAGTGGAAGAATAATATAATATCTAAATAAAAATAAAATTTCCAATGCCAATGCTGTATAATGATTTGTGTAATTTCAAGTGTTACTACAAGGTATAAGTAGTAAAAAATAACAAAATAAAAGAAAAACCCAATGATTAACTCCACAAGCATCCTGTGTAAGAGCCCAGTCTTGTGCTCCCTAGATCCCATATACACAACACAACACAAGCAATGAATCCAAATACTTGTGAGAAAGAAGATCTAATCAGGTTCCAAATAGCACCCAGGAAGGGTTTGAGATAATAATATCATTAGGTCGGCACCCATGGTATTGAACCAACTCCATTACTTGATATAAAATGTAAATAAGTGTGTAGGTATAAGAAACAAGCAGTTATAAATAAATAAACAACAACCCACCTAGGTTACTAAGGGATTCCTGGTGCTATACCTAATTCAACACCCTACCAGGTATCTATGTCTATGGGTAGATCTTCCCGCATCAGGATGTATCATCCAAATTAGTGGCAGATTCTCCTATCAAGGATAAATCACTCAGAATATACCATAAACATATAACATATGCCATCAAGCTAACCAAAATCTCACCCTCATTCATAACTAGAATCTCACCCTCTAGCGTCATGTGACTATGCATCTATCCCTCATCCATCCAACATAAACATATAATCTTCCCTCTAACATTTAATACTAGTGCACCTAGATCTGAGGCAGTATGATAACATGCACCATGCCCTCAGTCATAACTAAAATCTCACCCTCATGCATTGTTTGACTATGCATCTATCCCTCAGGCATCCAACATAAACATATAATATTCCCTCATGCATCATGTATCTAAGTGCCTTTCCCCTAGGCATTATGGAAGAACATACACCAAGACCTCGTGGTCAAATTAAACATGGTTCATATCCAGACAAACTCAACATTCCAAAAAGTATCAAACTCTCGGGTATCAATCACATTGATATCACATAAGTTCAAAAGATAAGCAAGAAAAAATCACAATTCTAGTATCAAAAATACCATATTTATCATCATAGGATACAAAAGTCAATTTATAAAAATTACCATCTGTCAAACCAATTCATTTCATTAATCCAAGTTCCTAATTATCATTATAATTATATCAAACCTATTTAATTAATCGTTCAACCCTGTGGTAATTAATATAATAATTAAAAAAATTATCCATGGTGATTCTACCATAAGAAATCACAAAATTTATCATTATGACAATTTAAAGGTCTAATACATCAATCAACAATTTATCAAATTTATTGTAGGGCTTTAAAGTCAAACAAACCATGTCTTAATAATGTCCTAGGCTAGAACACCAATCGGGTAGACATATGTCTGAATCTCCCTGCCTATTGGCCCAAAGAGATCCAAGGGACAGTTTGAAATTAACAATTATATTTTAATAGAGATTATTCAATTTATTTGGTTGTTCATGGCAGTATTTTGGTGCAATCACACATATCACATATACTATAAATAATTGTATCAGATAAAAAGCGATTTAGTTTAGGCCACCCACATCAATTCCTTTCAAGGCCTGCAACTGCCACAAGTCATGTCATTGAATATATTCAAGCCATATCATTGAAAAATTTTACATTAACCGTTCTTATTTAATCATTTTGGGAGTTGTGATCATACCACCCTAATAAGTCCCATTTAAATTAATACATTTAAAACATCAAAGGAATGAAATAAATCATGTCAATCCATTCCATTCAATTCATGTCATTTAATTAAACAAGTCAATACAATTCCTTTATCAAGGTTAAAGTGGTACTTAGAAGGTACCATGTGCAAATGGGGAAACTGACTACCTAGACATTCCCTTTTTATAAAGCATGCCAAGTCATTCAAATTATAAGATAGTTCATGCACATAGACAGTGCCTTGTTTCATTAAAAATTTTAAAAAGGGAAGTGTATTTTATAATTCCATTAGAATTCATATCATAAACATGCCATATATCAATTTCAATAAAAATATTTACATAGGGGTCATGGTCTAACCATCCCTTGGGTCATTTCATTTAAAAAAATTTATGGCAGCCAATTTATTCACTTTTCCTAAGCATGGAAAATTCATTTATAAAATTCAAAGAGGTCAAATGGAAAGGGTTGTGGTAATAAGAAATATGCCTACTCGGCAGTGTCATTTGAACTAGTCATGAAAGACAATTCAAATTACATTATTATTCGAAAGGAGAAAAAGTTAACTAACCATAGAAAAATCACAAACAAGAGGCATATGTAAAATCAAACCAAAACTAAGTATGTTATAAAAATTATCACTAATTTTTTTATTTAAAGGCAGTGCACCTCCACTGGAGGGATTTTATTATTAAATCATGATATTGTTCATAAAACAATTCATTTATCATATTTAACATTTCATTCATGAACATACTCAATTCACATCTAAAAAACATTAAATCTAAGAATCATACTGCATTAATTAAAATCTAAGGATGGTAAGATAAGCAAATTAATTAATACATTCATAAAATTAAATGGCAAGGAAAGGGATCTTACCTCAAAGAATACCAAGACGAACACTCAGCATGTGAAAGTTTAATCGGCTACCACACGAAACCACATGGAATGGTTCAATTCACTACAAACAATACCGAGAACTCAAAAACACTACCGCAAAGACCAATACACCCAACGAGAATTACTAGCACCTCAAAAATTACTGAAGCCCCAAAAATAATTTAATGTCTCGAAATTTCCATATAATTTTTTTTAATTATATAGAATAATTTTGAGACTGAAAAATCTGACGGCGTGTGATTCTGAGGCCCAGAGTGCCCGGAATGATCCGATGAAGTTTTGTTAAACTTTAAATAGCGAGCATAAGTAGTTTTCCAGAAATAGTGGAATAAATCTTAAACGGTTTTCCAGATTAGAAATATGAGGGCACCATTGTGCTCATGATAGCGGGTTCATCTTAGGTGCAACTTAAGTTTAGTCGGCGTGGGCCTCCAGTGAGAAAACCTAAAAATGGCATAACCGTAAATAAAATTATTAAATAAAATTATTTTATTTTTCAAATCCTTATAACTCATGAATGGTAACTCGGATTGAAAATCTGAGACTACCACTAAACTAGTGAGGGTATTCTTTCTTTAGGATGATATTAACATTGGTCAGCATGAGCCACCAGTGAAAGTTAGTTTTTGGCCATAAATAAAATAATTAAGTGAAAATTATTTTATTGTAAAATTCATAACTTCTAAACGGTAACTCGGATTGAAAATCTGAGAGTACCATTGGGTTCGTTGGGGCATGTTCTACATAGTAAAATCCTAACCTCGACCGACGTAGTTCGAGGGTGAATGTTAATAATTTATTGATCTTTTTTTCGGGTACGTTCAATAAACACGCGAGTGGCATTTTCTAACTTTTGAACCATTGCTCGGATTAAAAATATGAGGGCACCATTGAATCCACAGCACGGAGATTCACTTAAGGGAGGCTTTACTTTGACCATAGTATGTCTAAATAAAAAGTTATGTTTTGAGACTTTTTAAAAGAAATGAAATGAAATAATTTTATTATTTTATTTCATATCCTCCAATGGAAAAGTAAAGGAGGTGGGGCCAGCAATGTGTCAAACCAATAAATGGATTGACCTACCAACCCTAAGTAACGACGTCGTTGGGGAATTAGGGAGCTTCCTAATTGATGATCCCCATTAAACACCAACGTCGTTACTTACCCTCCCACTCTCCTATATATATAGAGCTTGGGGAGGGGTATCGGCACAGTTTTTCCAAGAAACGAAGTGCAGAAGGAGTACCGTGACGCTGATCCCTTAGAGGATGGAGCTGATCCTAGTGGGAGGTGACGTGAGACACCGAATCCCCAAATCGGAGTTTGACATTCGAGCGGTGGTGGGGGTGGCTTGTTGCGGGGACGACGAACAATGAGACTCCCTCAACCATGAGCGCTCTCCAATGTTTCAAGGGTTGGGGTTATTTCATTTTTTCTTTTTTGTTTCCCTCTTCCCCATTCTTGAAATTATAAAAAAACACGGTTCAACCGACTAATGGGCTGACCCGCGATTCATTCATCTTTGTGGAAGGTTGTTGCGGGAAATCTTGTGGGGTTTATCTTGTTTTTTAATTCAATTGTTATTAAACCATTAACCACCCCTCGTGTTACAAGATAACGCGGACGGCGCGAGCCTAACGAACCCGGCCTGAAACATCCGCTATATTTGTTACATCCTTGTGAATCCATGGAAGACCGACAGCGCGACGACACCAACCGGCTACGTGGTGGATGGCGCGTCGATGCACGCCGTAAGAGGAGGTCGTAGCATAAAGACGTGGTGATCATCGAAGCGGCCGGCACTGGCCAGCCGCGGTGGGGGCGCAGTGCACCACCGATGAACAAGGAGGGTTGCGGCAATCGGGGGTGAGGTCAACCAGCTCATTGGTCGGCTGCAACGAAGCCAGCAGAAAGGAGGTGGGACGCACCCCGGCAGAGCATCCACACGGTAGCAAGGCTGCAACCTGCGACGGCCGTTGTGGGAGTAGGAGACCGCTGATCTGATCGGTGGCCAGTGGACGGGGCATGTGCCAGCGACGTGCCCAGCGGCAAGACTGTGGCTCGTCGGCCACGGTACGATGGACCCACAGTGCCACGTGGCGCCGCGTTGGGTTAACCTGCTGACGTGGCTTTGCCCTACGTCAGACCTACCTAGGCACTCCATATCCGAAAGTCTCTGGTGGCCTGCACCACCAGGCGAGTGGCACTTCTGGGTTTGCCCAAGGAACTGACCCGCTGCCCTACAGGCCAACCCGCAGACCAGCGGGCCGACCCGCGGCCCAGCGGCCTGACCTGCGGCCCAGCTGGGTCGGGCTGGGCCCAGTGTGCTGGGTTTACCTAGGTCGGGCTAGACTCGAGTAGGCCTGGATTGACCCAGACCGATCCAGGTTGGCCCATGCCGAACCAGGTCAGGCCGGTCCAACCGAGGCGGGCCGGACCCAGACCTAGTACCGTCTTATTACACAAAACAGGCCCCAAATTCTAAACTGGACGTTCGTTTGATGAACCGTCTGAGGAGTCAAGATCCTTAGGACAAGGTGGTCCTTTTGAGGCACTCCACCTAAGTTTTGGAGAATATTGGCGCATGGCCGGTTTTGATCGTATATGAATCCAATTGGGCCCTCGGCACTAAAATCCTCGTATCTCGCAATCCGTTCATCTGATTGACGAGCCGTTTGTGGATTTGAGACTCTATTGAGGAGAAAGATCTTTTGGATTACATTGTGGTGACTTCCATGGATATCAATATGTGGCTAGTGGATTAAGGGGCGGTTTTCCCAAGAAGACTACGTATGGAACCATGCGGTTGGTTGAGACATGAAGACTGCTCAACGATTGGTCCAGTGGGAAGGGGATCTATGTGACCCAATAGTCCCATAGTGGGGAGTGGCTCTATATGACCTGAAAGACCCATGGTACTCGACAAGAGGAGTACCTCAGTTCAGCCAAGGTGGGAATCGGCTCTATGTGACCTGGCATTCCCACGGTGGGAAGCAGCTCTGTGTGACTCAGCATGCCCATGGTACCCAACAAGGATGGGTACCACATTAGTTAAAGGTTAGTAGGGAGCGGCTCTATCTGACCAGGAAGACCCACTGTACTTGATAGAGGAGGATTTCTCCAGCAGCCGAGGAGTTCGATGATGTGATAACCCTTCTATCTTTGACCTAAAGAGATACCTTGTGGGAGCTGACTTGTATTGTGTACTATTGCTTCTTGCTTTGTGTTTTTTCTTTTGTGGAACTCAAGGAGACCTACGGGGGTCTCGGGGTCCCTAATGAGTATCGTTATACTCATTCATGCATGGTATTTTCCCGCACCTTGTTGTGTCTAGTGCAGAAGATGTACAACATTGATTGAGGCTGAGGGAGCTAGGGTTGGGTGGAGCTTGGAGCTGGACCTTTTTGGCGTGACGTGATGCAGGGACTATAGATTTTGAGTTGTACCTACCCTTCAGGTAGGATCTATGGTGGACGATCCAGGATCTACCTTTCACTTTTCAGTTGTTTTGTACTTTTTCAGTTGTACTTGTAGTTTTTTCAATTGGTCTTGTATTCAGTCCCCCTTTACTTTCAGCACTCTTTACTACAGCTATTTACTTCATAGTTGATTTGTTGCATTCTAGTTTGTGTGGTTGCCTCTTATTGCATTCTTCTATATGAGTTTGTACAGGTTTAAAGGTAATTCCTTCCCATTTTAGGGATATTTTTTTCCGGTGCTAGTCGCCAACCCCTAGCCTGTGGAAGGCGGGCTTGGGGTAGTCAGGGAACGGGCCCCAGGGGATGGGTCGTGACATAGTGGTATCAGAGGAGTTCAGTTCTACTGAAGAACTAGGACTCTGATCTTTTCTATGTGGAAATAGTTTTGAGTGTTATGAGTGTGGTTCTTAGTTTGGGGAATCCCGTGTTGGTGCGGCAGCCAACGTATCCATACACCAGGACCCTGAATTCTAATTTACGACTCAGCGCACGAAAACAATGATTGTGTGTGTTTTTGAAGAGTTTTTCTTGCGATTTCTTTAGATTCACCACACCAAGGATAAAATAATGACCATGGAGCACCTATTCCTTATCAGGATGTCATCTTGTAGACAGCCAACTAGGATTCCCAAGAGAGTACACGATTATGGACCACCAAGTGATGAGGCTCCGGTGTAGGGCCCTCTTACTATGTTGGCACCTTCGGGTGGTGTACCAATAGAACCACCAACTATTAGGAAGTAGTTACCACTAGACACAATGGTGTATGGTGCACGCCAACTGAGCGCGTTGCACGAGTTCTAGCAGAAGAGGTCTCTGAGGTTTCAAGGTGAGGCAGATTCATAGGTAGCTGAGGACTGGCCGGAGGCTGTGCCTAGAGTTTTTCGCCTAGTTGGGACACTAGTTGAGTAGATGGTGATCCTAGCTTTTGTTTTTTTCTAGTATGTGACCATGAAGATGGTCCACGGGGTAATGAGTCTTCAGTACTTGGAACATTGGTCGATATGGTACCTTCAGGTAGTGTTCCAGCTATATCACTCCTCGTTGGTCAGTAGTTACAATTGGCGCTACTGGTAGAGGACACATGTAGGCTTAGTTCCTTACATGTGTTTCAGCATCAGATACCCCTCATGTTCCGATGTGAGACTGAATCACAGGTAGTTGAGGACTGTCTTAAGGAGGTGGGTGAGAGCTCTATAGAGATTATACAGCTTTGGTAGGATGAAATGCTGAGTATTCATCGAGGCATACCGACCATTCCTGGTACTCGATGAATATGATATGGTCAGTGATTCAGGGTTCAGTCTTCCAGGAGAGGTGTGTTTAAAGACATTCGAGCTAGAACTATTCCTCTATGCATTCCTACTTATGTTATGGTGCTAGAGATAACCTTTGTGGTTGAATGTTCTTTGGCTGAGCAGATACAGCTAGTGAATGTTAGCAGTGGGAAAGTAGAAAACTGGCGCCACTATCAGAAACTTGGTCGTGTAAAATGTTTCGGGAAGAGGATGTGATAGGGACAAACAAATCTGCAGGGCTACAGATGTGGAAGCAGAGCTAGGAGAGTAGCATGGGGTGGTGTATATTTCGACATGTTATAACCCCCCCTTGTGGTCCCAACTATGCTCAGGGACCTAGAGGATAGGGGAAGGGAGTAGCTGCATGTGGTCAAGGAGTGTGACCCAGGGTATCTAGGAATGATTCAAAGTACAGTTTGTGTCTACTACTAGCTGTTGTATTAATAAACATAGGTACCAATCATTCCTTCCTTCCACAAATCTTCTCCAAGACCTAGAGTTTCTGGTTAAATCGTTGACTTGACCCTCACATCTGGAGATACCTACAGGAGTAGAATCGATAATCACACTTATGTCGATGGTGTGATCTAACCCTTGAGGAGAGAATTTTGGTTGGAACCTCTGGGTGGAAGCATCGAGGCCTTACGAAGTTAGTTTGGGTGTGGCCTGGACATCCACAGTTTATACTCAGAGTGAATGTATTAAGCAAAAAGGTTGTGGTTTATTTACAAATTTGGAATGGGGTTTTCCTTGGATAGTGAAAAAGGAAACCAATGCAGCATAAAATAAACTCATACATAGGAGGGTGTAACCGATCACTCTTGAGTCGGCCAGCCTTACCCTTGTGGTAGCAGGAGTTTTGGGTTTTCAGTTCCCAACATGAGTGGAAGAGTGTGGGGACATCTTTTTAAAAGATGTTTCTAGGGTTGCCTCCCTGAAGGGAGAGGGAATTCTGCTTTGGCTGGGTATTATCAGAGTTTTGAACCAGACTTCTCCAGGGTGGAGGCACCCTTGTCATATTTGATGAAGAAGGGGGGCCTTTCCTGTGGACAGAGAAGTGTCTGTGAGCAATAATCGCCTATGGATCATGGCAACTGAGACAGTCTGAGCAGAACTACACTACCCATGACCTATAGTTAGCAGTAGTGGTCTTCGCCTTGAAGGTGTGGCGGAATTACTTGATGGGCGAATGTTTTGAAGTCTACTCTAATCACAAGATTATCAAGTATATCTTATCTGAGAAGGGCCTAAACTTGAGACAATGATGGTGGCTAGAGTTCCTCCAGGACTATGACTTTTAGTAGTCTATACTCCTGTGAAGGGGAACATTGTAGCAGAAGCACTCCGCGGGGGGTATAGTCTACAACTACTGATTGAGGTATCGGAGAAACTAGCCATGTTACAGATATCCTTCATGGATAGAGTTGGAGCATCATACCTCATGTCTATGACAGTCACACCCCCACTTCTTTAGTGGTTCAGGGAGGCACACCTTGGGTACATTAACTGTTAGGATCAATGTGCTCAGATATCCTCAGGGCATGCACCTGATGGGTTTTCTGAAGGTGGGGAGCATGTCATCCTCTTCAGAGGACATACCATGGTACCAGTGGCGCTACAGGAGGAGGTGTTGATGGATTTCCATACGTCCACTATGGAGGTACATCCTGCTGTTGTGAAGATGTACTAGGACCTTCGGCATCAACACGGGTTTCCAGGGATGAAGAAGGCAGTGGTAGAGTTTGTTTCACGGTGTCTCATTTGTCAGCAAGTGAAGGTCGAGCATTAGGTTTCAACAGGCATAGTTCAGCCACTAGAGGTTCCAGAGTGGAAGTGGGATGGAATCTCTATGTACTTTTTGACAGTGCTTCCATGTATGTCTAGGGGACATGATTCCATTTGGGTGATCATTGATGGACTCACCAAGTCATCCCACTTCCTACCCATCCGAGAGTAGGTATCGGTAGAGGGGTTGGGATGACTCTATGTATAGAAGATTGTGAGACTTCAGGGGGTTCCATTGACGATCGTCTCTAACCGTGATGAAAATTTCACATCCCAGTTGTGTAATGGGTTGTAGGAGGCGTTCGGGACACAGTTGTGTTTGAGAATCGCCTTTCATCCTTAGATGGATGGTCAGACAGAGCGGACCATACATACACTAGAGGACATGCTATGTGCATGCGTCCTAGATTTTGGTCGCAGTTGGGAGGATCACTTTCCCTTTGTGGATTTCACATACAAAAACAATTGTCACTCCACCATTAGTATGTCTCCTTTTGAGGCCCTGTACGGTCGACCCTGCAGATCACCTCTATGCTGGACAGACCTAGAGGAGTTAGCACTTATGGGTCCAGAGTTGGTATGGGCTACCACTGAGAAGTTGTAGACCATCCGGAAGCAGATAAAGACTGCATAGAGCAGACAGAAGTCATATGCTGATAGGATATGGATACCTCTCGTGTTTCAAGAGGGAGACTATGTGTTCTTGTGAATCTCTCCTAGTCAGGGACTATGGAGATTTGGTCGAGGCAGCATGTTATCACCGAGATTTATCGAGTCATTTCTGATACTTCAGAGGATTGGAGAGGTGGGACACTTCTTCTCACTTCCACCATAGTTGGAGAGGGTGCACAACATCTTCCATGTATCCCAGTTGAGAAGATACATGCAAGACCCATCTCACATCATCGACCATGGCGATCTAGACTTAGACGATGGGACGATGTTTACGGAGGTTCCAGTAGAGACGGAGGATCGACAAGAGCGAGTCCTTTTTGGGTGATCGATACCTCTAGTTTGTGTTTACTAGTAGCATGGGAACCTCCCAGAGAGCACATGGGAGCTGGAGGCTTATATTCATGCTTAGTACCCCCATTTGTTTCCTTAGTCTGATTTTTGGCATTCGGGGATGAGAATCCATAAGGTGGGGAGAATGTAATGTCCAGGAATTTCTATATAATTTTTTTTAATTATATAGAATTATTTTGAGATCACGAAATCTGACGGCGTGTGATTCTGAGGCCCAGAGGGCCCGGAATGATCTGTCAAATTTTTTTAAACTTTAAATAGCGCACGTAAGAATTTTTCCTAAAATAGTAGAATAAATCTTAAACGGTTTCCCATATCAGAAATCTAAGGGCATCATTGCACTCAAGATGGTGGTTTTACACTAGGCGCGACTTAATTTTAGTCGGCACGAGCCTCCTGTTAGAAATCCAGAAAATGGCATAACCAAAAATAAAATTATTAATTAAAATTATTTTGTTTTTCAAATGCTTATAACTCATGAACGGTAACTCAGATTCATAATCTGAGACCACCGATGAACTCATGAGGGTATGATTTCCTTAGGATGATACTAACATTGGGCAACACGGGCCACCATTCAAAGTTAGTGTTTGGCCGTAAATAAAATAATTAAGTGACAATTGTTTTATTGTAAAATCCATAACTTCTAAATGGTAACTCAGATTTAAAATACGAGAGTACCATTGGATTCGTTGGGGCATGTTCTCCTTAGGAGAAGCCTAACCTCTACCGGAGCAAGTTGAGGGCGAACATTAATAATTTATTAAACATTTTTTGGGTACATTCAGTAAACGCACGAGCAGCATTTTCTATCTTTTGAATAGTTACTCAAATTAAAAATCTGAGGGTATCGTTGAATCTGCATCACCGGGATTCACTTAAATGAGGCTTTACTTTGACAGCAGTAGGTCTAGAGAAAAATTTATGTTTTTCCACTTTTTAAAAGAAATGAAATAAAATAATTTTATTATATTATTTAATATCCTCCAACGGACAAGTAAAGGGGGTGGGGCCAAAAATCTATCAAGACAATAAATGGATTGACCTTACAACCCTAATTAATGACGTCATTGGCGAATTAGAAAGTTTCCTATTTGATGAGCCTCATTAAATTCCGACTTCATTACATACCCTCTCCATATCCTATATATATGGATCTTGAGGAGGGGTATCAGCATAGCTTCGCCAAGAAACGAAGTGCTGAAAGAGCACCGCGATGCCGAGCCCGTAGAGGATGAAGCCGATCCCAGCAGGAGGTGATGTGCAACACCGAAACACCGAACTGGAGTTTGACGTTTAAGCAATGGCGGGGGAGGCTTGTTGCATGGACGGCGAACAATGAGACTCCCTCAACCATGAGTGCTCTCCAATGTTTCGAGGTAGGGGTTATTTTGTTTGTGATTTTTTGTTTCCCTCTTCCCCATTCTTGAAATTATATGAAGAACCCATGTTAACCGACTAACAGGTTGTCCGGCAATTCATTCATCTTTGAGGAAGGAAGTTGTGGGGAATCATGTGGGGTTTATCTTGTTGTTTAATTCAATTATTATTAAACCTTTAACCCCCCTTGTGTTACGAGCTAACACAGAGGGCACGAGCCTAACAAACCCGGCCCGAACCCTCCGCAATATTTGTTACATCCTTGTGCCTCCAAGGAAGACCGACAACGTGACGACACCGACCAGCTATGTGGTGTATGGCGCGTCAACGCACACCGCAAGAGGAGGTCGCGGCACAAAGCCACGGCAGTCGTCAAAGTGGCTGACACTGGCCGGCCGCGATGGGGGTGTGGTGCACCATCACGCACCACTGATGAACAAGGAGGACCATGGCTTATTAGCCACAAAAACCGGAGGAGAGGTCGGCCAGCACGCTGGTCGGCCGCGATGGATCCGGCAGAGTAGAGGTGGGGCACACCCCATGCGGCGCACCCACATGGAAGCAAGGTCGTGGCCTGCGATGGCCGCGATAGGAATACAGGGCCGCCGGACCGACCAGAGTCTGGGGGACGGGGCGCGCGCCCATCAACCACAGCCGGAGGACTCACGGCGCCATGTGGCACTGTGTCGGGTCAACTTCTGTGGGTTGACCCACTGACGTGGCTCTATGCCATGTCATCCCTACCTGGATGCCCTGCGTCCGGGTGTATCTGGCGGCCCACGCCGCCAAGCGGGTGGCACCACCAGGTCGACCCTAGAAAACTGACCCACCGCCTAGTGGGGAGACCTGCAGGCCAGCGGGCCAACTCACGGCCCAACCAGGTCAGGCCGGGCCCAATGGGCCTTGTGGACCCAGGTCGGGTTGGACACAAGTCGTCCCGAATCTACCCAGGTCGATCCCAGTTGTCCTATTCCAATTCAGGTCAGGCCAGTCCGACCGAGGCGGATTGGACCCAGACCAAGTATTGTCTTGTTACACAAAAGGGTCCCCAACTTCTAAACCGAACATTCGTTTGACGAACCGTCTGTGGAATCGGAATTTTTACGACAAGACATTACTTTTTGAGGCACTCCACCTATGTTTTGAAGAATGTTGGGGCACAACTGTGTTGGATCGTATAGGAATCTAACAGGACCATCGGCACTAAAACGCCCATATCTCACAAATCGTGCATTTGATTGACGATTCGTTTGCATCTTTGGGACTCTCTTGAGGAGAAAGATATTTTGGATTAATTTTTGGGGACTTACATGGATATGAAGATGTTACAAGTGGATTGAGGGGTATTTCTCCCAAGCAGACTATGTGTGGAACCCTGCAGTTGGCTAAGACCTGAAGACTACTCGACGATTGGCCCAGTGGGAAGCGGCTATGTGTGAACCAGAAGTCCCATGGTGGGGAGTGGCTCTGTGTGACCTAGCAGACCCATGGTAATAGAAAGTAGGAGTACCTTAGTTCGGACAAGGTGGGAGGCAGCTCTGTGTGACCCGGCATGCCCACGGTGGGAAGTGGCATTGTGTGACCCGACATGCCCACAGTACCCATCAAGGATGGGTACCACAGCAGATCAAGTTTAGTGGGAAGTGGCTCTGTGTGACCCAGTAGGCCCACTATACTCAATAGAGGAAGAGTTCTATAGCAACCGAGGAGTTCGATGATGTGATAACCCTTCTATCCTTGACCTAAAGAGATACCTGGCGGGAGCTGACTTGTGTTGTGTACTTTGGCTTCATTCTTTGTGGTTCTTCTTTTTTAGAACACTATAAGACCTACGGAGGCCTAGAGGTCCCTACTGAGTATTGTTATAGTCACCCATGCATGGGATTCTCCCTCACCTTATGGTGTCTGTTGCAGACAACGTACAACATTGATTGAGGATGAGGGAGCTAGGACTGGGCGGTGTTTGGAGATGGAACTTTTTGGTGTGACGTGACATAGGGAATACAGATCGTGAGTTGTAACTACCCTTCAGTTAGGATTAGTGGTGGGAGATCTAGGAGTTGCCTTTCACTTTTCAGTTGTTTGGTACTTTTTCAGTTGTACTTGTACTTTTTACAGTGGGGCTTGTATTATGGCCCCCTTTAATTTTATCACTCTTTACTACAACAATTTATATAATAGTTTCTTTTGTTACTTTCTAGTATGTTTGGTTGCCTCTTATTTCATTCTACTCTTTTAGTTTGTACAGGTTTAAAGGAAATTCCTTCCTGTTTTATGAATACATCTTTTCAGTGCTAGTCGCTAGCCCATGGACTATAAAATGTGGGCTAGGGGAAATTACGGCTCAGGCCCTAGGGGACGGGGTGTGACAAATAAACTAATCAACTACAAATAATGAAGGAATAAATTACCCCAAAATGATGAAGGCGGATCGAGATTATCCGAACAAATTCACCTTTGATGGAAGTTGCTAAAATATGAACCAAGGAGTCCCAAGAGATGATTCCTACAACATAACATCAGAGGAAAACTGAAAATCAAGTTAGCCGCAACACTAGGGTTTTAGACACCCCTCACCTGGTGATAGGAGACCAAAATATTAGCCCGAAATGAGAGAGAAGGGAGATATGGGACCTTACCTCAAAGATTCAGAGAGAAATTGGAAATAAACCCATACATATTTTGTCGATCGGAGAGGACCTGTGGAGGGGATGTGTCGCACCTAGAGAGGAAGGGGGTCTCGCGCACTAGAGGAAAAGGGAGACATCTTTGGGAATTTTAAAAAAATACTGACCTAATAATAATAACAACAATAATAATAATAATAATAAATATAATTATAATAATATTATTATTATTATTATTATTAAAACTTTTCTTTATTTTTTAAATTTTCCCCATTTATTTTCATTAAATTTTAATTTAATTAACTTAATTCCTTTTAAAAAAATCACAATGTTCCAAATATTTCAATAAAGATCTGAAGTTTCATTTGTAAACCGACATATCCAGTAAATGAAAAATTTATATTTAATCGTTTTTTCATCTGGTTCAAAAACATGTAATGTCACGGGTATGACTAAAAGTGTGTTTTTATTTTAAATGGACATTTTAGTACAAAACACACTTCACATAATCCAAACAAAGAAAACACACTCAGTTTGTCTTGATACTTTAGGAAAATGATCTATACGTCATTTGTGACATGTAGGAATCAACATCATAACAATATGACACATGGTGCACCCAGTATTACTCTAAGTGCGTGTTTTCTATTTACAAATGACATTTTAGTAAGAAACATGTTTCACTCACTGAAAAAATATAAAACACACTTGAATTGTATGGATATTTTAGGAAAGAGATCCATACATAATTTGTGACATATAGGAATTGACCACATGTTAATCCAATATATGGTTTACCCGGTATGGCTCATGATGTGTGTTTTCAATATAAAAATGACAATTTAGTTCAAAACACATCACTCATTGAAAATAAATAAGACTCACTCATGTTGTCTTGATAATTTAGGAAAAAAATGCATAAGTCATTCATGATGTATAAGACTAATTCGTACATCAACATGACACATGGTGTGAACGGTATGACTGAAAGTGCATATTTTTATTTAAATTGACATTTTTGTACAAAAAAACTCTACATACTCAAAACTAAGAAAACAAACTCAAATTATACTGACACTTTAGTATAAAAATACATATTTCATTTTTTTATGTGTTGAAATCAGGAGCACACCAATCTGACACATGTAGTGCTTGGTATGACTAAAAGTGATTATTTTTAATTTAAAAGAGACATTTTAGTTCAGAATGTGTGTCACTCAATAAAAACTACCCAAACTCTCTTAGATTGTATTGATAGTTTATGAAAAATATTCATAGGTCATTTGTGACTTGTAAAAATCAGTCACACATCAACATAATACATGGTTGGTCCGATGTGATTCAAAATACATGTTTTCAGTTTAAAAGTAACATTTTAGTTCGAAACATGTGCCACTCACTAAAAACCAAGAAAACGCACTCAGAATGACTAATTTTGTTCAATGATTCATTATTAATTTGTGATGTATAGAAGTCATCCTCACATCAATCTCACACATTTTCTGGTCAGTATCACTGAAAGTATGTGTTTTTATTTAGAATTTACATTTTAGTACAAAATGCACTTCACATCCAAAAAACTGATCAAACTCACTTAGATTGTCTTGATAATTTAGGATAACAATCCATAAGTCATTTCTGACATAGTGAAATCACTCATATTTCAATTTGACACATGGTGTTCCCGTTATAACACAGAGCACATGTTTTCAATTTAAAAACAAAATTTTAGTTCAAAACTCATATCACATATTCAAAACTAAGAAAACATGTTTGGATTTCCTTGATACTTTAGTACAACAGTTAAAAAATAATTGGTGATGTATGTGAATCAACTAAAAGTGAATCTGACACATGGTGTGGGTGATATTAATTTAATTGTATTTAGTTTAAAAGTGAAATTTTATTAATCCAATGTATCATATTATGTTCCATCTACTTCTTTTTAACATTAGTAACATAAGAATTATTTTTTTATTATAGATTCTCTTTTCTTGTTCTTTATGCGAGTTGGTGTGTTTAGAAGTTGGTATGTTGACTGGGGTCTTTTGAAATAGGGTCCCAAAGAAAGTGAAACTCATAGTTTTTTTGAATTCATTGGAAAATGTATTGTTTGTAATAAATTGTACAAAATAATTCAACTTTAGTTTAATGAAATGTTTGAAATGCAGATTTGTGTAAGGACCCAAAGTTTTATAAATGGAAATTACCTTCATATGATTATTTCATATGGTATAAACACATAACAGAACACAATAATAGCTTTATAAACAATGAATAAATGAAATAAGAAGTGTTTATAGAAGTTAAAGAATCTATACTAATTAAATAGTAACTTTACATTTAGAATAGTAATGTGACACATATGAATAGTAAATCTTCCAATTGAATAGTAACCTCACCAATTAAAGTAAAAATTAAATTTATTCTTCTTAAAAGTGAACATATGTTATAATTATATCATAGTATAAGTAAATAAATATTTTAAAAATTATTAATTAAGGGTTGGTATTTTTATAGGTCATAAATATTTAATTACAATTTTATGACTAATTTAATAATTTAAAAGAAATTTTATTTTTATAAAATTTATTCATAAATTATTATTTTCATGTCTTTTGATTATAAGATAATTTTCTAAGACCTTAGTTAATTTTTCAATGTGATATAAAATTAGTTATAATTTAAAATCTGCATTTTTCGAGTAAATTATGATTTGAATTAAAAATTAAAATTCTCATATTTATAAAATTATTTCCATAAAATGGAGTTATTTTTTTAATTATACATGTTGAAAAATGGTTAGGGTGTATTTTTTGGATTTTTCTGAAATACTTGAATTTTTGGTGAATAGTAAAATACGATAATTTGTGGTATATATACATTATAAGTTAAATACACTATTAATTGAGTCATAGATGATTTAAGTGAAATTAGTTTGAACTCACATGATCTAATTACTATATTTAGTCTCAATAATCAACATTATTTCTTTTCTTTAGCAAAATAATAAAATATTGAGTAAAATATGAGAAAACACCCCTCTCCTCCACTATAAATACCACCTATACCCACCTCTTCTCATCAAACATCTAAATCCTTGAGCCTTGTCCAAATTCTTCCCAAAACTCTTCCCAAACCTCTACCCCGCATCCAGGAGCTTTTGTTCTTAACAAAATACCAAAACCAATTCCCTAATGAGGTTCTCAAGAAGAAGGAATCAAGAGGCAAAACTCTCTTTTGTTTTCTTTCAATTTCTTTTCAAGTTCCTTTATTTTCTTTTTCTATACACACCTTACCTTGTCTAAATGGAACAAAAAATATAGTATCCAAAATATAGTGAATTTTTATCATATTTATGGAATAATTCTTCATCAAATCTATTATCCTCTTTCTTTTACTTTAAGAATGAAAATATTGTCTATGAGGTGTCGATTTACCACTTTCTTGGAGGTTGTGATTTCATCATTCAATTTCATCTTCATGTCTGGTCATGGAACCATTTTTAAGGTTTAAATATATTATAATATATTTATTATATATTATTTAATGTTTTGGAATTATTTTGTACACATGATATTAAATTATAAAACAAAATGAGTTCATTGTGATTAAAAAATGAAAAATTAATCTAAATAATTATCATTAATGATTTATCTAATGAATCATACTCACTTTTGGAAAAAAATTGATATTTTAATATTATATAATTTCATTAATAACATATAATTTCATTTATGTACAACTATTCTCATTTTACATGATTTCCCATAAACTTATACAAGTAAAATGATCATGAAAACCAAGAAAATCAACACACCCAAATGATGAAATTGAATCTCTTAACCCATCACAAAGGCCATAAATGAACTTAATAAAGATATAATAAATAAAATACATGTATAAATGGTTTTTTACTTATTAATTAATAAATTTTATTTTATTATTCAATACATTAATATCAAGTGCAGAATCGTTTCAGATATAAGGTAAGGGATTATACTCAAACCTCCACTATTCCTTTAGGTTGCACTTTCTCTCTTTTTAACAAAATAAAATTCTCTTTTATTTTTATGTACATATTCTAAATTATATTTATATGTTCAAAAATCATGTATCAAGATCCATTCATCCTTCATTTTTTGGGATATATGTGATTTTAGAAGGTTCCCTACTCAATTCTTCCTGATAAGTAATCCCAGTTTAAGGGAACTTCCCAAATTCTTACCCATTTTCAAGTGCACTCCATAATCTGTTAAAATCTTCCATTTTTTTTTAAATTCAATAATTTTATAATAAAAATATTTATTTCTTCAATTTTTGTTTTATACAAACAATAATTCCTTTTCCATTTTAAATAATCTTGAAAGTTTTCCCTTAAGTCGTACTAAAATGTTTTATTTCCAAAGTTTCTTAAACACTATTTTCACTTAAGTTTGACATCACTAATAATGATATGTGACTATTTTATTTTATTAATTTTCATATATGATTTAATTCCTTTCTTTTATGGACACTTTTATGATATTCCCATTTATTATGCTTTATAACGTGATTATGATACTCATTTATTTTCATGGTTAACCCTTATGTTTAAGTTTGATTTCTTATGTGTGATTCTTTATATGAAAAACATATTCATGAACATGTTATTATGGGTGTTCTCATATATAACTTCAATTCATTGGATAATGTTTAGTTTCATGAGACGTTATGTGCAACGGACTTGGTGTTTAGCCTTGACTCGTGCTCTATGTGCAACGATCTTGGTGGTTAGCCTTGACTCGTGATCCTATATGTGTAATGAGCCTTGACTCATTATCCTATATGTCAAATGAGACTTGACTCATTCTCCTCTATGTGAAAAGAGCCTTGACTCATGAAAAATTCATGTTTCGTGTTACTGCCACATCACTATGATTCAATGATTATATGATCCCATGTTATGATTCCTTATGTTTAATCATGTTACAGGACTTTTTATATCATTATGTTATGACTTCTAACCCATGTGTTAAGCTTTATTTTAAAATTTATTCCCTTACTTGGATTTTTAGCTCATTCCTTTGTTCATGTTATCCCCATGTTATCCTATACAGATGCAAGGGCTCAAATGAAGTTAGGAGATCATAATTGATGATAAATAAAGAAATGTTTTATTTAGTATCATGTTTTCAGTTTTATGTACCCAGTCTTCCAAGACACTAAACATTATGATCCTTGGATTTTAATTTGATGTTTAATTATGCTTAATATCTTGTAATGATATGTGTAAAATACTAGGGTCACTATAGTTGGTATGAGAGGAAAAGTTTAGTTATTTTTGGGAGACTAGGAATAGAGAACTTTAGTATGAACCTTAAGGATAAGACTATGTCTAAGAAAAAAACCTTAAATTTTGGTAAGAATAGATTAAGTGGTTTATGAAGAAAATAAATCCATTTCTGGATACTACAACTGTACATGGTTCTAGCTCAGATGTTCCTAGGAGTAACAACTCTAAAAAGGTGATTCAAGCCTGACTCAGGGTAACCTAGTACACGACAACGGGTCTTAATCAACACCTGGTTTGACACTCCTAGGGGATATGCTTTAGTAAATTCATAAGATAATTATATATAATTATTAAGGAAATTAAAAAAATGACCATAAGAAAATATGTTAGGAAACAGATCATGGATAACCAAGATTGAAACCTAGAAAATCAAATGTGAGGATATACTTTTCCTTTACAAGTTTATCCATTTGTGTTCAATGTTTCCTTTTATTATGCTCATTAGTTAAGAAGTAAAGACCCCTAATTTCACTTTATTTTTTTAGTTAATGGCAGGAAATAGAAGAACACGGTCCAAAAATCAATGTGATAGGCAATGTGATGATTTCCTTAATGAAATGTCAAATATGATGGGAACGGGTGCTCAAAACATTATGACAGTACTTTCTCAGCTGGCTCAAGTTATGCATAATAACTTGAATTTCATGGAATTCCCTCCTTCTCTAAGTAAAGATAACGTATCCATAAAATACTTCATGCGAAAAAGTCCTCTGATTTTTAGTTGATCATTCGATCCCCTCCTCGCGAAAGAGTGTATTAAATCTATTGAAAAGATGTTCTATGCCCTCCAATGCTCAGAAGAAGAGAACGTTATACTGGAAGTCTGTTATTTTGATGGGTAAGCTGATTAGTGGTGGACACTGATAAAAAATATGAAGTCCAAGGAGGATATTGATTCCCTGGATTGGGAGGAACTCGAGAAAAAAAAAATTAATAAATATTTTCCCTGAACCCTTTGTAACAAGATGGAAAGAGAGTTCCTAAAACTTATGAAGAAGGAATATGAGTATATCGAGGCATATGAAGAAAACTTTACTAGGCATGAAATATATGCCTCCATCTTTTTCATGAACACAAAAATCAAGGTGGATCACTTATTTAGAATTCTAAATCCTATTCTACGAAAAGCATTGGTGATTCGAGACTTCGATAGTTATGAGGAGATATTATGATGTGCCCTAAAGGTTGAAATGGAGATCAAAGACTCTCAATGGTATCTTGGTATTGATGAAAAAAGGGGAAAATGGAGTCTAATATGGGTGGATCTACAAATAAATACCATGATGGAAAAAAGAATGAATAGCCCACGTGTCAAAATTGTGGGAAAAAGCATACCGGGAACTATCTAAAGGGAATCATGAAATTCTTCAAATTTGAAAGAATGGGGAATCTAGCTAAGAAATTTTGAGGGAATATGAATAATAACACTAATTTGGAATAATAAATAAAATTTCATATCAATGCTCAGCCAGTAGTGCAGTGCCTCAACTACAAGGAATATGGGAATTTTTCAAACCAATTCCCCAAGCTGAGGGTTGTCTGAGGTAATCAATAACAACCTCCAAGGAAAAAAGGATGGTCTTATGCTATCACTACTTTTAGTGTGGATCCAAACAATGATGTGGTGATAAGTATGCCGGTTATTCATTCATGAATAGCGAACATACTATTTTATTCTGATTCTAGACATTCATTCATATCTTGCATGTTTAGTAGAACTATTCAAACACCACCTAAAAATTTGGAGGTTGAGTTGTTTTTGAGAATAGATAATGGGGAAATTATTTCACCTAAAGTACATAACTCCTCCCCGGTTAATTTTTTCGGACTAAACCTCCCATAAAATCTCTTCACACTTCCTTTGGTAGAGTTTGATTCTATTTTGGGCATGGATTGGCAATTTTTATACAAATCCCACATCAAATGATGGGATAGGGAGATCACTCTTCACATCCCAAAGCATCCTCCAATTATTTACAAGTGTAAGGAGGATGATGAATATCCTTCAGAATCATTGTATCAAGTGTGGATATTATTACCTTATGAGAAAGCATATATTTCTCAAATAATTGAGACAAAAAAGATGGTCATACTTAAAGATATGCCCATTGTGAGGGATTAAATTGATGTATTCCATGAAGAATGTATTGTTCTTACCCCAAACCAAGAAGTTGAGTTCTCAATTGAACATATTCCTAGATCTATAAATGTATCAAATACACCTTATAGAATGGCCATTGTTGAGTTATAAGAGCTGATGAAGCAATTGTTGGACAATCTGGATAAGGGTTTTGTACTCCTGAGTGCTTCACCATGGGGTGCGCCAGTCCTCTTAATCAAGAAGAAGGATGGATCAATGTACCTATGCATCGATTATCATGATCTCAATAAAATCATGATAATGAACAAATATCCCCTTCCATGGATAGATGACTTGTTCAGTCAGCTACTTGGATCTAGTTATTTCTCTAAGGTGGAACTTCGATCGAGATATCACCAATTAATGGTGAGGAAAGAAGATATTCATAAGACTACCTTTTGAATGAGGTATGTACACTATGATTTCATAGTGATTACCTTTGTAATCATTAATTCTCTAGAAATTTTCATGCATTTAATGAATAGAGTCTTTAGATATTACCTTGACAAATTTGTGGTAGTCTTTATTGATGATATTCTATTATACTCCAAGAGCATGGAGTAACATGAGGAGTATTTGAATACTGTGATAAAGACTTTAAAAATGTAAAAACTATATGAAAAGTATAGGAAATGTGAGTTCTAGATGCGGGAAGTGTTATTATTAGGGCATGTTATCACCAGTAGAGGAATATCTATGGACCCTTCTAAGACAAAGGTAGTCAAAGAGTGGCCCATACCAGCATCTATAACGGAGACCTGCAGATTTCTTGGTCTAGCTGGGTATTACTGATGTTTTTTGAAGAAATTATCATGATTTTAAAACCTAATAACCAAGTTGAAACATATGGTATTAATGTTTTTATAGACTCAATAATGTGAGGAATATTTTAAAGAGCTCAAAAAGAGGTTTATCACTATGCCAGTGCTCACACCCCCAACAAGTGGAGAAATATTTGTGGTATACAATGATGCTTCAAAGAAAGGATTATGTTGTGTACTGATGCAAAATGATAAATCGATAGCCTATGCCTCAAGGAAGTTGAAAATTCCTGAGTAAAACGATCCTATACATGATCTGGAGTTGGCAGTTGTGATATTTACATTGAAAATCCAGCGGCATTATCTCCATGAGGGGAACTGTGAGATATATACTGATCACAAGAGTCTCAAATATATATTCACATAAAAGAATCATAATATGTGCCAGTGAAGATGTTTAGAGATCAATAAGGATTATGAATGTTTAATACACTACCATCCTGGTAAGGAAAATAAGGTGGGGGTTCTCTAAGTATAAAGGATCTTGTATCTTTATCAATGATGATAATTGAGAAGGATCCAATCTAATTATACTTACAAAGGTTGGGCATGAGAATCATTAAGGGAGGAACATCATCAATTTTTTTTTAAAATGATTTCTCAACCGTCCCTTGTGAAGAAAATAAAGGATGCTCAAAGAAATGATGTAGAAATTCAGAAAACGGTGGAAGCTATCAAGAATGGGAAATCCTATGAGTTAAATATTGGTGAGGATGGAGTTGTAAGATTTGGGTCACAACTATGTGTATCATCTAATCCAGAGCTAAAGAAAGAGCCTCTGAATGATGCACATAGCTCAACCTTCTCAATTCACTCAAGGAACACAATGATGTATCGAGATCTATGAGAGAACTTTTGATGGGATAATATAAAAAAAGATCATTGAATATACATCAAAGTGTCTAGTATGTCAGAAAGTGAAGGCTAAAAGGAAAAACTCTAAATGGATTATATAACCATTACCTATACTAAAATGGAAGTGTGAAAATATCACTATGGACTTTGTCACTGGACTTCCAAAGACATCTAGAGGAAATAATTCTATATGGGATATTATGGATCATCTTACAAAGACAACTCACTTTATTGCAATTTGATATGACTTATCATTGGATAAAAATTCATGGATATACATCAAAGAAGTGGTAAGATTTCATGAAGTACCACTACCTATTATATCTAACAATTATTGGAGATTCACCTCCATGTTTTGGAAAATTCTCCAACATTCTCTAAGCACTGAGCTGAACTTCAGTACGACTAATCATCCTCCAACTGATGGAAATTTTGAGAGGACTATTTAGACACTGGAATACATGTTGAGAGCATGTTCTATGGACTTTAATGGATTATGTGACCAATTTCTGTGACCGGTCAAATTCTCATACAACAATAGTTTCCACTCGAGCATCCAAATGGATCCATATAAAGGCCTTCATGGGAAAAGGTGAAAAACAATAGCATGTTGGGATGGAGTTGGTGAGAGTACGTTGCTAGGACCTGAAATAGTCAATGAAATGGTGGTAGAGGTGAAAACAATTTAGCAGCACATCAAGGCAGCCCAAAATCGACAAAAGAGCTATGCATACAATCATCGATGGGACCTGAATTTTAAGGTTGGATACATGGTATTCCTCCATATATCTCCATGGAAGAGGATCATGAGATTCGAGAAGAAAGGGAAGCTACGTATCATGTACATCATCCCCTTTTATATCCTCTATTGTGTCAGAGTTGTGGCCTATCAACTAGAACTTTCACTAACCATGTCTCAAGTACACAGTGTATTCCATGTATCCCTCTTGAGGAAGTACATACCGGATATTTCACATGTACTAACTTCAGATGTGGTATAGTTGGGGAATGATCTTTCTTAAGAGGAGCAGCCAGTGAAGATCTTGGATCATAGTGATAAAGTTCTATGCAACAAGACTATTCACCTGATTAAAGTACTATGGTAAGTACAAAGAGGCAACATGGGAGCTGGAAGAAGTGATGAAGCAAAAGTACCCACACCTATTTTCACCTTAGTATGTAAAATGAAATTTTGAGGATGAAATTTCATAAGGGGGGAAGAATGTAACGACCCAAAGTTTTATTAATGGATAATTCTATCTTATAATTATATCATATGGTATAAACACATAAGAGAACACAATAAAAGTTTTATAAATGATGAATGAATGAAATAAGAAATGTTTCTAGAAGTTAAGGAACCTATACAGATGAAATAGTAACTTATCCTTTGGAATACTTATGTGAACCTGATGAATAGTAAACCAGCCAATTAAATAGTAATATCACCAATGAAAGTGTAAATAAAATTTACCCATATTATATGTGAAAATATGATATAATTATATCATGGTATAAGTAAATAAATTTTTTAAAATTTATTAATTAAGTGTTGGTATTTTTATAGGTCATAAATATTTAATTACAATTTTATGACTAATATAATAATTTAAAAAAATATTTTAATAAAATTTATTCATAAATTATTTTTTTTATAACTTATGATTATAAGATAATTTTATGAGACCTTAGTTAATTTTTCAAAGTGAAATAAAATTTGTTATAATTTAAAATCTATATTTTTTGAGTAAATTATGATTTTAATTAAAAATTGAATTTTTCATATTTAGGAAAGAACATAATATGGAGTTAATTTTTGAATTATACACATCAAAAAAAAATAGGGTAAATTTTTGGGATTTTTCTGAAATACATGAATTTTTGTGGATAGTAAAATATAATAATTTATTTTATATACACATTATAAGTTAAATATACAATTCATTGAGTCATGGATGATGTAATCACAATTGGTTCAAACTCACATGATCTAATTACTGTATTTAGTCTCAAGAATTAACAATATTGCTTGTCTTGAGAAAAATAATAAAATATTGAGTAAAATAATGAGAAAACACCTCTCTCCTCCACTATAAATACCACCCCTCACCACCACTTCTCCTCACACGTCTCAAGCCTTGATCCTTGTCCAAATTATGCCCAATAATCTTCCCAAACCTATACCCTATGTCTAGGATATTTTTTTCTTAACAAAATATCACAATTAATTCCCTAAGGAGGTTCTCAAAAAGAAAGAATCGAGAGGTAAAACCCTCTACCGTTTTCTTGCAATTTCTTTTCAAGTTCCTTTATTTTATTTTTCTATACTCACCTTCCTGTTGTACCTCTCGTACCCCTCGTGGTTTAATTTTCATGATCACAATCACTCTCTTATTTATCTAATTTTGTTTTAAGTGTTTTTGGATGATAGGTTGTCAAGGCATTGGGCCAAGAAAGCAAGAAGCCAAAGTGGACTAATTTCAGTCCCACCGGCCAACCGGTGGATGACCATCGGCCAGCCGATGGAGCCTGGACAGAAGGTATCCCTCTGTCCAGACCACCGGCCAACCGGTGTCCCACCACCGGCCAGCCGGTGGACCCATCCAGAATAGTGACACCTACGGCCTCAGCACCAGCCAACCGGTGGCCTCCTCACCGGCCAGCCGGTGGTGCCTGAGCCCGAAGGCCTCTCCTTTTTCAAGCACCGGCCAACCGGTGGCCAAGCACCGGTCAGCCGGTGGAGCCAGTCAAACTAGTCGTTGGGCTTTGACCAGGCTTGTCCACTTGACTCCCAACGGCTCCGAAGGACTCTCCAACAGCTCCGAAGACCCCCAAAGGCCATTTGAGGGTTCCCCCTCTATAAATAAAGGACTAGGAAGCCCCGGAACACTAGCGAAACATAAGGGAAGCCCACGGACACATTTTTGATCATTTGGCGAACCTCCGGCGCATTCCCTCAAGGAACCCTCACTTGCTCCAACTCACTTCCACATCCAAGGAGCACCACCATAGAAGCTTGGGAGCGCTCTTCATCAACTCCATCAATCCTTTGGCGCCCAAGGCTTCTCCCATTATGGTTTTTCATTATTTATCATTTTGAGATTTATTTTGGGTTTGTGCCTACAAACCCCTCTTTCTCTCATCTCCCTTTAATTTGGGTTTTCACACCACCTTCAAGGTGTGAAGAGGTTAGTCAAGCCTTCCCTTTTAAAAGGCTTGAGTCATAGGTGAGCTAGACTTCACCTGTAAGAAGGCTAGTGGGTTCTTGCTCAACCATTAAAAGCAAGTGGGTTCTTGCTCAACCAATAAAATCAAGCTGTAATAGGTTCTAGACTAACCTTAAAGTCTAGTGGGTTTCTTGCTAAAACCATTAAAAAGAAAGCGGTAGTAAATCTCTCAACGGTTGAGTTGGGAGCGGAGACGTAGGCTTGGGTTTAAGCCGAACTCCGTTATCAAGTTGCGTGTCTTGCCTCTTTTATTTCCGCTGCACTTTTACTTTGTTTTCAAATTGTTAATTATTTTTTAAAAGGCAATTCACCCCCCTCTTGTCATCACTTCTCCGTCCAACAATTGGTATCAGAGGAAAAATTTGAGTAATACCTTCACCGGTTTCAAATTCAAGATCCATTGTGATGGCTTCAACCTCTTTCGCCCCCGAAGGCTATTCATTGGGTCGTGCTCCATTCTTTGATGGAACTGACTACACTTATTGGAAAACCTGCATGACCACTTTTCTTAGAAGTATAGGTTATCCTTTTTATAAAATTATCATGCATGGTTATTCTCTCTCCTCTCCCGAGGAATCCAAATGGACTCAAGCCGATATTAAAAATTTCGAGCTTGATGGCAAAGCCATGAACACTCTTCATTGCGGCCTTGATCATAATGAATTCAATCGAGTTTCCACATGCACCTCATCACATGAAATCTGGAAACTATTGGAGGTTACCCATGAGGGGACCAACAAAGTTAAGGATACTCGATTGGATATGTATCGCCAAGACTTTGAAAGTTTTACCATGCATCCATCCGAATCTATTTCTGAAATGTTTACTCGCTTTAATGACGTTTGCAATGGTATAAAATATCTTGGAGACGATGTTTCTGCAGAAACGATGGTCAAAAAGATCCTTTGGATCCTACCAAGCTCATGGGCACCGAAAGTCACGGCAATTCAAGAAGAAAAAGACATCAAGAACATGCCGGTCGAAGAGCTCATCGGATCCCTCGTGACCTACGAGATCACCATGAGGAGGCAAGCTGAAAAGGAAGGAAAACCGCTCAAAGTTCCAAAGAACATCACCTTCAAAGTTCAAAAAGAAGAAAGCTCCTCCTCATCATCATCTTCCTCTTCAAGCGGCGATTCAGAAATGGAGAACCTTGCCCTCAAAATGCACAAATTCATGAAGAAGAACAAAAAGAAGAAATCCCGCAAGGCTCGAAAGGCTCAACCCAACAAAAAATCCGAGCCCGAGGTAACATGCTATGGGTGCGGCAAGAAAGGCCATTACAAGCCCGATTTCCCACTCAACAAGAAAAAGGCCAAGCAAAAGGAAAAGAAGAAGGCTTTCAAGGCCACATGGAGTGATAGCTCCACATCCTCCTCCTCCTCCTCCTCAAGTGACAACGATAAAAAATGCCTAATGGAATTTCACGAGGTAACCTCTTCCGACTCCTCATCCTCTAGTTCTTCAAATTCTTTCAATCATTTATCTTATGAGGATCTCCAACATGCGAGAGATCAATTGGAGGAAGGTTTTCACAAACTTTCTTCCAAATTTGTTGCTTTAAAAAAGAATTTCAAAAAACTCTCTTCCAAAAAGGAACAACTTCTCAAAGAAAAGGAGGAGTTGTCCCTCAAGATCCAAAACCTTCCCGATGTTGATTCTATGGAATCAACAATCAAAGATTTAAGGGAATCTCTTGCCAAGTTCACCCAAGGGGAACAAAATTTGACCAAACTCCTTGGTTCCCAACGCATTTCTAGAACCACCCAAGGGCTTGGCTATTCCAAGCAAGCTTCCTCTCCCCATGCTCCAACTATTTTTGAAAGGGGGAGCTCCCAATATAAATTTTTTAAATATTGCAAAAAAACTGGGCACTTAATTTTTGAGTGCAATTGCAAAAATGCCCGGTATAGAAGGCCCAAAACTATTTTCTTTAATGATGAATTTCATAGGAGAAGACCCGCCACTAGACAAGTATGGATTGAAAAATCCCTTTTAGCGAGTCTCACTGGACCAAAATTTGTCTCGGTTCCAAAATCCTCTCCCTGGTGATTTGTTGTTTTTATTTAGGGGGAGTTAGGATCGTTTAAGCCTTTTTAACTTTCAATTCAAAACTTTCATTTCAAAATTTTCGATTCAAAACTTTCAATTCAAAATTCTCAATTCAAAATTTTCAATTCAAAACTTTCAATTCAAATTTCAAAAATTTCAATCAGTTTAAAATCTCTATCTCATTTTTCAACGTTTCCCTCAATCAAGTTTTATGCCCCGTGCTATTTTGATAATCACAAAGGGGGATAAATTCTTGGTTGATTGGGGGAGAAATCTTTCTCTCATGCTTTGCTTTACTTTCCCATTTATCCTTTAAAGCATGCCTTTCATTTCATCTTTACATTGCTTGTTTTGGTGATTGTGATCATAAAAATAGGGGGAGATTGTTGTACCTCTCGTACCCCTCGTGGTTTAATTTTCATGATCACAATCACTCTATTATTTATCTAATTTTGTTTTTAAGTGTTTTTGGATGATAGGTTGCCAAGACATTGGGCCAAGAAAGCAAGAAGCCAAAGTGGACTGATTTCAGTCCCACCGGCCAACCGGTGGATGACCACCGGTCAGCCGATGGAGCCTAGACAGAAGGCATCCCTCTGTCCAGACCACCGGCCAACCGGTGTCCCACCACCGGCCAGCCGGTGGACCCAACCAGAATAGTGACACCTACTGCCTCAGCACCGGCCAACCGGTGGCCTCCTCACCGGCCAGCCGGTGGTGCCTGAGCCCGAAGGCCTCTCCTTTTTCAAAGCACCGGCCAACCGGTGGCCAAGCACCGGTCAGCCGGTGGAGCCAGTCAAACTAGCCGTTGGGCTTTGACCAGGCTTGTCCACTTGACTCCCAACGGCTCCGAAGGCCTCTCCAACGGCTCCGAAGACCCCCAAAGGCCATTTTAGGGTTCCCCCTCTATAAATAAAGGACTAGGAAGCCCCGAAACACTAGCAAAACATAAGGGAATCCCACGGACACATTTTTGATCATTTGGCGAACCTCCGGCGCATTCCCTCAAGGAACCCTCACTTGCTCCAACTCACTTCCACATCCAAGGAGCACCACCATAGAAGATTGGGAGCTCTCTTCATCAACTCCATCAATCCTTTGGCGCCTAAGGCTTCTCCCATTACGGTTTTTCATTATTTATCATTTTAAGCTTTATTTTGGGTTTGTGCCTACAAACCCCTCTTTCTCTCATCTCCCTTTCATTTGGGTTTTCACACCACCTTCAAGGTGTGAAGAGGTTATTCAAGCCTTCCCTTTTAAAAGGATTGAGTCATAGGTGAGCTAGCCTTCACTTGTAAGAAGGCTAGTGGGTTCTTGCTCAACCATTAAAAGCAAGTGGGTTCTTGCTCAACCAATAAAAGCAAGCTGTAATAGGTTCTAGACTAACCTTAAAGTCTAGTGGGTTTCTTGCTAAAACCGTTAAAAAGCAAGCGGTAGTAAATCTCTCAACGGTTGAGTTGGGAGCGGAGACGTAGGCTTGGGTTTAAGCCGAACTCCGTTATCAAGTTGCGTGTCTTGCCTCTTTTATTTCCGCTGCACTTTTACTTTGTTTTCAAATTGTTAATTATTTTTTAAAAGGCAATTCACCCCCCCTCTTGCCATCACTTCTCCGTCCAACACTTCCCTCGTCCAAATGGAATGAAAACTCTATTATAATACATATACTAAAATTTTATCTTGTTGGTGGAATAATTATTCATCAAATACCTTATCCACTCTCTTTTACTTTAAGAATGAAAACATTATTCGTGAGGTGCTGATTTACCTCCATCATGGACGACGTGCTTTCATCTTTCAATTCTATCTTCAATGATGTTCATGAAACTATTTTTATGGTTTAAATAGATTATAATTTATATATTGTATCTTATTTAATGTTCTATAATCATTTCTTACACATGATATTAATTTATAAAACAAAATGAGTTTCTTGTGATAAAAAAACACTAAATCCATCTAAGTGATTATCATTAATGATTTATCTAATGAATAATCCTAACTTATAGAAAAAAATGGTAATTTAATATTATGTATTTTAATTAATAACATATATGTTCATTTTTATACAACTATCTTCATTATACATGATTTTTCATACACTTATACTAGTAAAATGATCATGAAAACAAAGGATATCAACGCTCCCAAACAATGAAATTGAATCTTTTAACCCATAAAAAGGCCATAAATGAACTTAATAAAGTTATAGTAAATAAAATTAATTTATAAATGGTTTTTTGAATTATTAATTAATGAATATAATTTTATTATTCATGGAAATAAGATCGAGTAAAGAATCGTTTCGGACATAAGGTAAGGGATTCTACCCAAACCTCTATTATTCCTTCAGGTTACTCTTACTCTCTTTTTACCCAAATTAAATTCTATTTTATTTTTATGTACATATTATAAATGTTTTTTATATGTTCCAAATTCATTGACCAAAAACCATTCATCCTTATTTTGCAGGGATATACTTGATTTTAAAAGGTTCCTTACTCAATTATTCCTGATAAGTAATCCCAATTTAAGGGAACTTCCCGAATTCTTACTCATTTTCAAGTGCACTCCGTAATATATTTTAAGAAACCATTATTTTTATAAAATCACTAATTTTATAATGAAAATATATCTTGGTTTAAATTTGGTTTTATACAAACAATTATACCTTTTCCAATTTAAAGAATTTTGAAAGTTTTCCCTTAATCCATACAAAAATGTTTTATTTCCAAAGTTTCTTAAACACTATTTTCACATCAGTTTGACATCACTAATAATTATATATGCCTGCATTCCTTTATTAATTTCCATTTATGATTTAATTCCCTTATTTCATGAACACATTTATGATACACCTATTTATTATGCTATATGGCATGATTATGATACTCATTTCATTCCATGGGTAGCCCATATGTTTATGTTTGATTTTTTTGTATGATTATTTATATGGAAAAAATTCATGAACATGTAATTATGGGTGAGACTAGATTGAGATCCAATGAATTGGATAATTTTTAGTCACATGAGACATTATGTGCAACGGCCTTGGTGGTTAGCCTTGACTCGTGCCCCATGTGCAACGGTCTTGGTGGTTGGCCTTAACTCGTGCTCCACTATGTGCTACAAGCCTTGACATGTGCTCCTCTATGTGAAATGAGCCTTGAATCATGATCATATATGTGCAATAAGACTTTAATCTTGCTAAAGTCATGTTTTATGTTTCTACCACATTACTATCATTTCATGATTATATGATCTCATGTTATGATTCCTTATATTTAATCACGTTTCATGACTTTTTATATCATTATATTATGTCTTCTAACCCATGTGCTAAGCTCTATTTTAATATTTATTCCCTTACTGAGCTTTTTATATCATCTCTTTGTTCATGTTATCCCCAGATTATCCTATTCAGATGTAAGAGTTCAAAGGAAGTTAAGAGCTCATAAATGATGATAAATAAAGAAATGTTTTATTTAGTCCCATTTTTTCAGTTTTATGTACCAAGTCTTCCAAAATACTAGAATCTATGGTCCTTGGATTATAATTTGATGTTTAATTATGCTTAACGTCATGTAATGATATGTGTAAAAGACTATAGTCTCTATAATGTGTTTATAATTTTAATTTATTGTTAATTTGAAATAAAATTGTATTTTTAATTAGAAAATGTGTTGGTGAAATGCCCCACGCAGGCAGCTGCATGGGGGTTTAGGATTTGGGGTGGCCGTCACGGGGTGGAATCCCCATACTGATTTTATTTCCTTGCATGCGTTGTAAATAAAAAATAGTTTTTATATGGTTTTGTGCAATGTGTTGTAAATCTAGCATCACATTAATGCAACTTGTAACTTTTATCATCGATATTATACCACTGATAAAATTTTAATCAGCATTATTTCTAATGTTGATAAAATCATATAACTTGTAACGGTACTTACAATGCCATCTATTTTTAGTGATAATAATGACCTTTTCACACGATAATAAACTCTATCTGTATTAGTGATCTCATGCATGCCATAAGGCCTTCCATTTTTTGAGCCAATCACTACTATAGATTGTGATTTTAAAAGCACTAGAAAATGCATTTAATATTGCTAGAAATCATTATTAATCATAGTAAAGATAAATGGGGTCCCCTTTAACAGCACTAAAAAAGTGATGATAAAGTTCGTCCTTTATCCATGCTAAAAAAATCACTGATAAATGGTACATTATCAGTGTTTGAAATAGTTCTAATAATGGTCTAGTTGTCAGTGATGTGTTGTTTATATAATAGTACACCCACCAGCACCTGTACAAAAAACACACACAATACTTACACAGTGCACACAAGAACAAATCAGCACAAACAAGAAGAAAACAGTGCACGTAAGGGTTTTGAAAACAATGCTATATACATTTCAAACAATGTTTTATATAATTATATTTACAATTTTCAAACAAATACTTAAGAACGTTAATATTTCATCATTTGACATCCATGATCCCCTCTCAAAAATGTCCTCCCATGGTATTAGTTTCCTAAAAAATTATCCCAACTACAGAAAAAGGTTCCACCTATATAAGAAAACATATATTATGTTAGTAATACTATAAAAAAATAAATTAAATAATAATATGAAAGTATACATTAATAAAATGTAAATTTTTAATAAAAAAGACACATTTGGAGTTATAGAGGTCACACCATGCATCTTATTGAGGTGGGATTGATTCCTACATATCACAAATGAGTTATAGATTTTTGTCCTAAAATATCAAAACAATCTGAATTGGTTTTCTTGGTTTTGAGTATGTCCCTTTTTTTACTAAAATTAATATCAAATGTAAGTGGCATATTTTGATTTATATCGGTCACATCATTCGTTGGATTGAGGTTTGGTTTATTAATACACATAAAAAATGACTCTTGTATCATTATTCTATAGTATTTAAACAATCCGAATGGTTTTGCTTTATTTTTTGTATCATAGTTGTGTTTTTTTACTAAAATATCATTTCAAACCGAAAACACCCATTTTGATTCATACTGGTCACATCGTGCATCGGTTTGAGATGAGACTGATTCATACACATCATAAAGTACTTAAAAATCACACTCTTAAATTATGAAGACAATCAGAGGGTGTTTTCTTGGTTTTTAGTGAGTGAAACGTTTTGAGCTAAAATGTTGATTTTAAAATGATAATGGGCACTTTTAGTCATACTGGTCATACTTTGAATTGGATTGAGGTTTTTTTTATTCCTAAACATAAAAAATTACTCATGGATTATTGTCTTAATGTATCAATACAATCTGAATGTGTTTTCTCTATTTTCAGTTTATCACTTGTTCTTTTTACTTAAATTAATGTCAATTTTAAATAAAAAACACATTAGAAATTATACCAGCCACTTAATTCATTAGATTGAGGGGTGTTTGATTCATACATGTCAAAAATGACTCATGGATCTTTTTTAAGGTATCAAAACAATCCAAATGTTTTTTCTTGGTTTTTAGTTTGTTAGTTGTGTTTTTTTACTAAAATATCATTTCAAAATGAAAACACACTTTTTGAGTCATATCAGTCACATCGTTTATATATTAGATGTGATATTACTTCATAAAATTCATAAAGAACTTGATAATCACTTTTCTAAATTATTAATACAATCGGAAAGCATTTTATTGGTTTTTAGTGAGTGGAATTTTTTGAGCTAAAATGTAGATTTTAAATTTGTAACAGAACATTTTAGTCATACCAGTCACATTGAGCATCTAATTGAGGTGAGGTTGATTCCTAAACATCACAAATGACTCATGGATAATTTTTCTAAAGTATCAAAACAATCTGAAGTTTTTTGCTCGGTTTTCAGTATGTGAGTTCTTCTTTTTACTTAAATTAATGTCAATTTTAAATAAAAGGAATCATTTGAATATATACTAGTCATATCATGAATTTTATTGAGGTGGGGTTGATTCCTACATGTCAAAAATTACTCATGTATCATTTTCCTAAATTATCAAAACAATCCAAATACTTTTTCTCAGTTTTCAGTATGCTAGTTGTGTTTTTTACTAAAATTAATGTCAATTTTAAATAAAAAGAGACACTTTGAGTCATACCGGTCGCATCATGCGTCAGATTAATGTGTGTTTGATTATTACACATCAAAAATGACTTATATATCTTTTTCCTAAATTATCAAAACAATACGAATATGTTTGCTCAATTTTTAGTATGTCAGTTGAGTTTTTTTACTAAAATATCATTTCAAACTAAAAACATGCATTTTGAGTCATACCAGTCACATTGTACATCGGTTTGACACAAGACTGCTTCATGCACATCATAAATAACTTATGAATAATTTTTCTAAATTATGAAGATAATCATAGTGATTTTTCTTGGTTTTTAGTGAGTGACATGTTTTGAACTAAAATGTCAATTTTAAACTGATAACAGACACTTTTAGTCATATTTGTCACACCATTCATAAGATTGAAGTGTGTTTGATTCCTACACATCACAAATGAATGATGGATCATTTTACTAAAGTATAAAAATGATCTGAAGTCATTTTATCAGTTTTTAGAATGTCAGTTGTGTTTTTTGCTAAATTTATTATTAATTTAATATAAAAATACACAGTTAATATCATAACGTTCACATTGTTCATCGGATTTTGGTTCTGTTGATTCCAAAATGTCAAAAATGACATATGGATCATTTTCCTAAAGTATTAAATCAATCCTAATGTGTTTTATCTATTTTCAGTATGTCATTTGTTTTTTTACTAAAAGTACTGTCAATTTTAAATAAAAATAGACACTTTGAGTCATATCGATCACATCTTCATTCTATTTGTGTAAATTCTTCCATCAGGTATAATACCCATTCATTTATAAACGAATCTATATCATCTTTTGAATAGGATTATTTTCAATAATCATGGTAGTACTGAAAGAATATAAATAGACAAAGGATAAATAAATATTTTAAAGGAAATAATAATTATTTTCAAAAATACCTCTTTAGGGTTGCTGGTTTGTTCATGGAATATGATCTCTTTCATAAATTTATAAACATAATAACCATGGTCTTTATCATTTGTTTGTTTTGGACACTACAAAATCATTGTAAAAAATAATAAAATTTTTTATATGTGTTTGGATAGTGAAATATTATTATATATACCCTAATTTGTATCCAATCATAGTATATGTGATGTTTCTTGTTCTTTTCCCCTAGTCTCATTCTTTGATGTAGACGATATTCACGCATGGTCCTATCATAACAGAATCCTCATTAAAAGATAATATAAATTATATAACTAGATGTCTAGTTCTAAAATGTTGGATGCAATGTATTACAAATTGAAAAATGCCATCATGTGTGGTCGGTTTGTTAGATATCCATGTAGTGAATCCAGAAAATAAATATTTGGAGTATCCAAATTAACTGTAATGAGTATCCAATGCTTCCTAAGAACAAAAAAAAGAATAAGTAGTGAAAGAAATTAAAATATATTTGATATTATTAAATTTTAGAGTTTTACCCCTACTTCATTGGTATTAAGAAAAGACTATCATCTGTAATTTTGTTGTTAAACGATTTGAGTAGGTCTTCCACTATTTCACCCTTTTTATTAGATTCTATTTTTGTTTATTCTGTAGAGGTGATGTGAGAAATAACAAGTCCACATTTGTGTTCATAGGGAAATCCATTCAATTGTTTTTTATATATAAACCTGTGAATAATATGAAATGTATTTAGTCATAATTATCATAGTATATCATCTTTTGGAAAATAAAATCATGAAAACATGCCTTATGTATACATTTACACCTGAGCCGCCTATCCAATTATAATCTAGGAATTCACTAACATTATTAACACAAATGAAATATGGATCTTCCCCTTCGTAAATATTTTCATCAAATAGAATTGTGTTAGTACCACATTCTTTCAACTTCATATTCACATGATCCTGTAATGATAATAAATGTAGATATAGAACAGGAGGGTTTAAGGTGCTTTTGGTAGATCGTTCCGATCAGTTGGTTGATCCTTGAGATGGTTTTGAGTTGTTCTTTCTTTTAACCCTTCCTTGTGTCTGTCTGTAATAGCATTCATCAGTTCAGACCTTTTTTATTAAATGTTAAAGGTTTATCTTGAAAAATAAATTGGAAATGAATACCTCCTTGTCGACATGTTTTTTACAAGCTATTACAGTCATGCGATGAGTGTTCCAAGAGATTATTCGGCCTTATGAATATATTCTTCATCAATTGGAATAGGTATCTCGGTGCTCGGATCATGGGCTATGTCAATCAACACATTTATATGACCTGTTGGAAGTGGTCTATTTTTGTATCATGGATTTCTAGATATTGAACACCACAGCCCTCGCTACAAGGCAATGGGTGGGTGTTGATAGATATATATTGCAGTCATTTTAACCCTGTACAATATCAGTATAGGAAAGGAATCAATGTCTATCTGATTCAGAATTCACAGAAACATTTATTAAAACATTGGTTACCTCAGTTAAGATAGGTTTTTTAGGGGAACGGCTCGCCTCAAAGATGGTGGAGGGTGGGGCAGGATCTTCATGCTCTGGTTGTTCTTGAGTTGTTATTCCCCTCCCCCCTCCCGCCATTAAATTTTCCATGAACTCTCTCTGCAATTTCATATGTTCTTCAAGGATATCTAATCTTTCACTCATCTTTTTTATTTCTTCACATTGATCCCCCTCTTATTTTTTCTCAAAAAATGTATAGGGTGACACCCCAAAATCCTCACCTCTAACGCGACCATACTTTTATAGATGATTTAAGGCCAAAGAAAGTATGTGTGCATCTGATTTAGATATTTCAGATTCCTGTGACTATTTCAGATAGAAAATATAGGAAAATAAGTAATAATTGTTATGTAATATCTATTTAAATCAAAACAAATATTTATTATGTTATACTTACATATGTTTGCCACACTTTTTGTGTCCTTTCATCTATTAGTATCTCATATTTATTTACATGCGCCTTCTTCCATAACACATGGAATGGGATGGAAGTGACTTTGGATTTGGATTTATCAATCTACATATAAATAGAGGAATATAGTTATGGTGTTGTTTTATGTCACATAAAATTATTACGGTAGATTTAAAATACATACCAATTTTTTTTGAAGTGAAGTGTACCCCATTCTTGCCTTACGGTAGGGGTATGCTGGTTTTGCAGCTCGTTCCTTATTTTCAGCACTCAGTTATTGTTTCATAAATAAAAAACTATCAATCAATGTGATGAATACATGTATTATCAAACAACATATTACCAAAAACAATGTACCCGAAAAGACTGCTCTGCATGACGGTTAGTAAACGCATCCCATGCTCCATGGGTTATCAATTGTGTATAAATAAGAGGTGGGTGAGAGTTTATTTTCCCTTCATCATATTTAAGATAACATCTCGTTAAAATTGTGTGAAATACTCTGTGAATCCTTCCAGAAAACCTGAAAACATAGTTCTTGTGTGAGTCATCCACTATAAATGCACTCTAAAAGGGATGATGAAGAGTAATCCAATGTTTCATTATTTTATTTTTTAGTAACTTAAAGAAATGATAGAATAATTTTACCTTAATATCTCCCCACATTAGTGTCTTAAGACTGGTGACAACATGGTGGCATGATTGTGCATCAATCGGAACATGTTTCCGAGTTACAATTCCAATTTATCTACTAAACATGGCCTTGTTGGGGTTAACATGTTGGCCCCACTTATTCCATTCGACCTCATATTTGATGCCTTTCGCTTTTTCCTTAAGGATTTTTGCTGGCACTGTCAAACTACGGTGATCCTTTTTTTTTCACCACCAGTGCTTTGTTGACTACCATTTACTTGGATTTAACATTATCAATATGTTCCTCTAGAGAAATAGCATCGACATGTGCAGATGGTGGTTGTACCTCTACACTGAGAGCAGCAGTAACTATAGGTTGAGAATGCACTACGAGCAGCAGCAGGTTGAGAGACATGTTGTTCCTTTGCACTGCAAGCAATAGCATGTTGAGAAACCTATTGTGCCTCGGGATTGGTAGCATCATCACATGTAGAAATCGTTGTTTTTAAAAGTGGTTTAACATTTAATTTATATTACATAAAATTAGTAGTGAATAGATAATAATATAAGGTAACATTATGTATATAACAAAAAAAATAACCTAATTATTGAACTCTAATTTTTAAAAGGCTGAAGGGATTTGACCCCTCTATTGACAATTCAAATTCCTTCATTGTGGTCTCCTATAACATACAAAACACCATCTATATTGGGACTGTTGTGAAATTATTGCGATGTCCCAATGAAAGGGTCATACTCCATTGAATTTTCATCTGACCCTTCAGTGGTTTTGGTTGATAACAGAACACTTGACCACTTTCGATTTGCGAGATCTGTAACATAAAATACATGTACTGCCTGTAATGTCATTATAAATAGTTCATCTTTGTACCCTTCCTTACTGAAATCAACTTTCATGAATCCTAACTCATATATTTTAACATCACTCCTCTTATCAACCCACTTGCATTGAAAAATTGTCACTTGGAAGTTCATATAATCCAAATCCCATATTTTTTTGATGATGCCAATGTATAACATATTCGCATAAATTGGATTACTATCCTTAGCACCGGAAACATGCATCACTTCAGCCACAAGTTTAACTACACTATTATTCATGGTACTATATTCATCATGTTCATTTGTATAGAATGTATAACCATTAATTACTTAAGCATTATAAGATAATAAATACACACTTGGTCCTCCGGCTAGCCATCGAAGTCATTTTGAAATTGAGTCCTGATTTTCATCTGACTCCTTAATTATATGGTCCTAAAACCATCCTATAAACTATTGATTATGTGTATTTGATACCCATTTTTCATCCCTTGATGGATTCAAATTCCTAAGAATTTATTTTTGGGTTTCGACATATGGGTCAACCTCTAAACTATTTTGAAAAATGTAAGGATGGGTCTACTCCCGATCTGTAATATTGATTGTGACAACCTCTCTTCTAGAAATTCCATCACCTTCAAGCCACCTAGTGTGAAGAGATTTTGATAGACCAATGTTTTCTACACTGGACAAGTATTCAGTATAGAATTCAACAGCTTCCTTAACAATATATCACTCTACAATACAACCCTATGGCCGACTTTTATTTTTTACATACCCTTTCAAAATCTTCATATACCGTTCAATAGGGTACACCCATATATAGTGTACAGAACCACATAGTCGAATATATCTAACCAAGTAAACCATCAAATGAACCATCATATCAAATAATGTCGACAGGAAGAACATTTCCAATTCACATAATATGGTGGCAATTTATCTTTCCATGGTCAGAAATTTTTTCGGGTCTATAACTTTGATGCATATATATTGGAAGAAGAAATAGAGCTTTGTTAATGTATAACAAACATTCTTGGTCAAAATGCAACGTAAAGCTATAGGAATTAGATCTTACATCAAAATGTGGCAGTCATGTGATTTCAAACCCTTTAACTTTAAATTGATCATTGACATGATGTTCATGATATTCGATGAATACCCCTTTGAAACATTTATGTCATTCAAGAAGTTTCAAAACTGATATCTCTCCTACCTGGAAAGAGTGTAAGCAGCTTGAGGAATAAAATTTCATTTTTCATGCTTCACTGATGCCAACTCTTCTCATATTCCCTTGTCAACCATGTGCAATCTATCCTTAATTCTATCCTTTGTTTTTTGGGGGGTGTATTTAGCAATGTGTTGATGACATTCTCACATATATTTTTTTCAACATGCATAAAATCAAAAAAGTGTCTTATGTATAGAAAATTCCAGAATACTAATTCAAAAAAACTAATCTCTTCTTCCAACTAGTTTTCATAAGGTTTTCCAAAACAGTTTACCAAAAGCAGTATCCACATATTTTACTTTCTCAAACAGTCGATCACCTTTTAGTGGGAATGGTGTTGTACTTTCTTCTGAACTTCCATCGAATGATATCATCCAAAATCGGTACTTATGTCATCGGGGTAAAAATCTACAATGTCCTAGAAACATGGTTTTTGATGAATGTTTCAACCTAATTGACTATGTACCTTATTTGCAGATAGAACACCAATGACTTCCTTTAATGTTATATCCTGAAAATTTTCTATAAGAAGGAATGTCATTTATCATCCCGTACAACATGTCTCTCAAAGTGAAATCTTCATTTATATAAGTATCATACAACGTAACACCATAATCCCATAATAATTCCAAATCCTCGATCAATGGGTCTAAATAAACATCAATATCATTACTCGGTTGTTTCGGTCTAAATATAAGCATGGATGGCATGATGTGTTTTCGTTTCATGCATAACCATGGTGGAAAGTTATAATTTACAAACATAAACAGTCATATACTGTAAGTACTATTTTGAAAACCAAAATGATTCACTCCATCTGTAGATAACGTAAGATGAAGGTTTCTCAGCTCCTTTCCAAAATCAGGATACTCATGATCGATTCTCTTCCATTGAGGAGAGTCTATTGGGTGACATAGTTTTACATATTTATTTCTTCTGTCTAGGTGGCTCATCAATTGCCCTGTGGTCTCCTCACTTCCATATAGGTGCCTAAACCTTGGAATGATTGGAAAGTTCCATACAAATTTTATATGACTGGATTTATATTTCTTGTATCGAGAATCACTACACTATGGGCATTCTTTAAGTTATTTGTGGTCCTTATGAAACAGTATAAAATCATTTAGGAAGGCATGTATTCATTATGAGATCATACCCATCGAATGTAGAACTTTTTTGGCATTGTATGTTCAGATAGGGAGCTCATTATCTTCTGGGAGAATTTCATTCAAGAGTGCAAGTAATTCTGTAAAACCAGAGTCAGTCCATCTGTTGCCTACTTTCAAATTATATAGCTTCAGGATAGCTGACAATGTTATATATTTAGTGAAACCACCATACAAAGGCATCTTTGCACAACTCTTTAACTTCTCAAACAATTTTGGGAAATCGCGAAGTTCATCATCAACTATCCTTATCATTTTCTTAATACTATATTCATCATCATTCACATTTGTAATCACATCCTCGATATGGTATTCTTCATTGTCCGCACTTGTAATCATATCAGATGATCTATAAAACGCAATGTTATCTCATCCACTAGCTACATTCTCTTTTCCCCCATTTTTATTCCAACATTTATAACTTCGATCTATTTTATGACAGATCAAGTGTTCTTACAACTCCTTTGGACTAGAATTTCTTGAATAACAATAGCATAAACAAGGACAAGGGATTTGATAAGGGTCATATACATGATCTTTTGAAAACTTGATGAACTCTTTCACTCCCTCTTCATAATCTCTTGTCAAACGATTGGTATCCATCCATTCTTTATTCATATGCATCCTATTTTATTTATTGATATTAGTATTTAACAAAATAAATACAAAAAATATTGATATAATGTAATGGTTTTCCTAATTCTATAAAAATATAAACTAAAAATATTAGGAAAAAACTACATTTTAAATGTCCTTTGAAAACTATTTAAAAATCACACTTTAAATCCCATTAAAAACCCAACCATTTACACAAATTCCTCTTTAAAATAACACACCATTTTTAAAATAAATCAATCAGTTCCAAACACTCTTTCACAAAACCCCAATTCCTTTTTTTTAAAGCATTCAACACAACTTCATGACCCAGCAATCTTAATCATTTTAAATGAGTGACATATCTCTAAGAAACATTTCAAAACACTTGAATCATTTTAAAATAGACACTTATAAATTTTCACAAAGATATAGATCCCAATATAGACACTTTATAAAAGATATATAGAAAACACCTCGATTCATACCACATCAATCATTGTTGTACAATTCCATCACATTATTCCAAAGGTATGTGTAATAATAATAATAATTTCCATAAGCATTTGATATTGTTCTCCCCACCATTGGATATCCCTTATGAATACTTCCATTGTCCAGTTATATCAATTATCTTTCACCACAACACCTGAGTCTCAATGAATATATTCCATAGTCAGTTACCACACTTTCAACCATGAAACACTCATGTTCCAGTTTACTACAAACACTGCATTATCCCAATGATCTTGGGCTCACACCAAATCATTTGGTTGTACATCCCAAGAATAATGTATATGTATCTTACATGATGTACTATTGGTTCATTACTTTATACATACACCTAAGAAAATATATAAGCATGAACCCATTACATAATCAAAAATTTCTCAAGTGTCTTTCCTTTCACACAAAGAATTTCTATATGCCACTCATCACTAGAAGAAACTATGTTGCTTTCCCGATCCTTTAAAGTACATCATGTATCAAGTCAAAATAAGAAATGAACTATGGTACTAAAATAATATATGGTATGATTTTCCATTATCTATTTTCTAAAATATTCAAAAAAAAACTTTATAAATGACATTACAAAGACTAGTCATTCTAAAATTCTTAACTGAACTCATATCAGTAACCACTAGAATCAAAGTGATGAGAGTATAATTATAAGTCTCAAGAGAATTATTACTGTTCCAAAACTCATTCATGAGGTTAACAACATCAATCCCCAAAATAGTCTAAAACCTTTTAAATAAAATTTGATAAAGAAAGTCTAGGATTGGTACCGTTGATGGATGCATCAACCTAAATTTCATGACCCCTTCATAACATTGAATATCAATAGTTAATAATTCATTCATATAATTTGTTAAAATTATAATAAAATAATAATTTATATATTTAGATATAAAATTATGCTAAGAAGAAAATATTATTTGATAATCACTTGAATTATATCATTTTTCCCTTTGAGGGGATTCACCATAAAGTGCTTGCAGGTGGAAGGATTCATTACATGTGTTGTTATAGTTATTTGACTAGGGTGTCCAGAAAGTGTCTCATGTAGCTTTGGATAGGTAGGGCTAACAAAAGATATGTTTCCCTTATAACTCAATTTATACCTTAATAAAAATATCAATGTATTCCCCTATGAAGTAGGATTTTCATCCAAATAACATAAATTTCATGTGGTGTGCTTATTCCATTTATATCATGCATTTATCCTTTATTTCTCATTTTCCTCTGGGGAGGTATTTTGAAAACCATGAGGTTACTGGAACTAGAAGGTAGATATCTGATGTAGTAACTTATTTGTAGATTTACTTCTATGTTATGGTATATCATGTTTGTGGATTTGTTTCAATTTAGGTATGTTCTAGAATTTCTTCTGTTATCTTCAATTTTCGAGGGTTTAATTTATGTTTTGGGGTTTTAACATTAGGATTGTTGATTTATACCAAATCCAACTGGTGGTATTAGCTCTTTTTCTTATTCTATTACCAGTTACCAAAAATTAGTATTAGATCTTGATTACATAACATATGGTGATTATTTTATCAAGACTCTATAGAAAGTATTGGTTTTAAGACTACTGGGTTTCCTCTAGTGAAGAGGTTTTCTATGATTTAGTGGAATTCCACTAGTAACAAAGTGGTGGTGCCATTGAAATGGGTAAGGTTTGGATTGATATTCAATTTTGGATGATTCATACTTTTGGGGGAAATGGCCTTCCTACTCATGGAAAGTTCAAAAGTAACATTGATTTTGAATTAATCAGAAGTGAGGTGTTCAGTAGAATGAGAAACCATGGGATGAAATCATAATTTTTTTTTTCTAAAGGTGTGTCCAAGAGAATCTGGAACCAAGAAGGGAGAAGGACATGTCTCAATGATGTTGAGAATTAAAGGTGGATGTGTAGTAGATGGAGGGATCAAGGAGTGTGATTGGTCGAGGTTTTGGTGCAACAGTGGTTCTTGGTGAGAATGTATCAATGCGTAGAATGTGAAGCATTTTGATCTGTATCTAGGGAGAGAATATTGATTCCTAGTAAGTGTGGGGATGTAATATCATACTAGGGAGAGTAGATCAATGTCTAGAAAGTACATGTCCTAGGTCCCGCCTAAGTAACTGGGGTTCTCTTGATAAATGAAATGGAGGAGATCAAAATCAATCATGAAGTCAATCACATAAAATTTGAATGAAATAAAAAAACCTTTCATCTCACCTCTAAACACCCTTCACTGAAACAGCCCCTTTTTACCCATTTATAACACATTTCAAAAGAAAATCAACCCACTTTATATAACCATCAAAATCCAAATATAATATAGCGAAAATGTTCTCAAATAAAAAATGATTTTTATAAAGTTCCAACCAGGCATTTGAGAATTCATTGATACCCAAAACATGAAATTATTTTTAAGAATTTTCCAAATGATCCACAAATATTTCACCCAAGTTGAACACATAAAATCTTTTTTGGGAGACCAAACGCAATTCAAAACTTAATGAACAACTACTTTAAATAATAAATGAATTAAATTCCAATGTAAATATATCATACATACATAACGGGGTGTCCAAAAATCATATAATATATCATTAAATATTACTAAATCAAATTAATATATAAGATTCATAAAATAATAACAAAAGAACACCAAAGTTCAAAAACAATCGAATCCCCTTCAAAAAGCGACATTTAATTAGGAAATAAAGTAGAATTCGTAATTTATTACTTATATAAAATGTTTCAAGGTAATTAGGTGGCTTGAAAAATCGTTTAAAAATATAAGTGCATGAAAAGGGCCTATAAGGAATTTACACAAACACTTAGAGTGAATTAGAAAGTGGTTTTAACAATATATGGATAAATGATCTTTGGGAAACCTATTTAAGTTAACTTGAAGGTCACCTTGATAAGGAATCATTATATCATCATCCAAACTAGCATAATTCAATATACATTAGACGAAGAAAGAGTTTAAAATACTCAAGCACCCAAAGCGTTTCAATTAAAAATAGTTTCATACAAACAACTACCTAAACAAAGTTCAGATGATAAGAAACATTTGAGGAAGTGAAGGGAGTGTTGGTATTATGGATATCTTCTGATAAACCCAACAAATGATTGGAAAACATTTAAAAATTTTATAAAAAGGTATAAGTGAAAACCATATGAGAAACCCATAAACATGATCATTACAATACATTCAAACTTGGCATAACCTTTCTCATGTTCACATGCACACACATTCAGGGTATACGAACATGTTTCCCTAGAGGACCACCAATTTCTTTTCAAAAATTAACTAACATGCAATTCATTTAGTGCACAAACAAGGATCACTAACGACCATGATTTTCATAAGGGCATTTAGCCCGTATAATTCACAACATCGCCATTAAACAAAGAGAAAGAGAATAAACCTCACTGCAAAGGTTTCGTTTAGCACGCAGTGGAGGCGCGTTCGTAGCGGAGGAGAGGTGCGCACTGGAGCAGTCCTTCGGCGGAGGAGAGGTGCCCGACAGAGGAGAGGCGTGCGGCGGAGGAGAGATGTGTGACAAAGGTGTGGCCCACGGAGGAAGGAGAGGCACATGATAGTCTGGTTCGCACACGGCGGAGGTGTGGCACACAACAGACGTGACGCGCACGCCGGTCTGGTTTGCGGCGGAGGAGAGGCGCACAGCAGAGGTGTGGTTCGCGGCAAAGGAGAGGCGGCAAGGGAGGGGGGGAGGAGGCGCGACGACAACAATTGGCATCTGCAAGAGCTTGAGGGGTGCGAGGAAGGTGGAAAAGTTAACCCGGTGAACCTTTTATTGGTTCTAAAAAAGTGCTGATAAAGATAAGTCTTTATCAGCGCTAAAAAACATTGATAAAGATATAATGTTAATAATTTATTTATATTATTATATATATTTATTAAATTATATACATGATAAATATATATTTATATTTATAAAATTATAAGAAATATACTTATTATATTTATAATCTAAGAAATATATATAATAAATATATTAATTTTATATATTTATATGATTATAGATGTATATAACTATATTTCTTCTAATTTTATAATTTTTTAGATGAATATATAATTATTTATTTAAAAAATTATAAAATTATTGCAAATTAATATTTCTAATATTTATTATTTTATTAATATTTATATTTAATATATTTATTATAATTTGATAATTATTTAAATATATCTGTATTTATTTCTAACTATAAATGTAAATATTTGTATTTATTTCTCAATATTTATATATATTTATTTAATTTAATATAACATTATATATGAAAATAATAATACTATTTTTTATGAATTAATAATTATTTAAATAAATATATATTTATTTTTAATTAAAAATTATAATAAATAAATTATGTATAGTTGTAATTATAAATATATATATATATATATATATATTTATAAAATTACCACCACGGGTTGACCCAGTTGGTTGGGTCGTTCGCTTGGCTCCTCAGAGTCGGGGGTTCGATTCTCGCTGGTTGCAGGCTTTGGCCAATGTAATTTCACGTCGTGCGATTTACCGCCTCGATAATACAGGGCAGCGTGGGGAAACCAATTTTACCTAGCCAGGGTACGGTTAGCATTCGAGCCCCAGGGCCTAGTACGTCCACGGGGGAACAGGCTACACCGAGAAGTGCGTTAATTGTGAATTTCGGTTAGGGTTTATGTTCAAAAAATATAAATATATATATATATATAATTATATCAAATATATATATAATTTTATATAAATATATAATAAATATATTTATTATAATGTTTTAATTATTTAAATACATCTACATTTATTTAGAATTATATTTATAACTATTTGTATTTATTTATAGATATTTGTATTTATTTATAGATATTTGTATATAAATATATATAATTAATATATTCATTATAATTTTTTAATTTTCTAAATATATCTATATTTATTTAGGAATTATAATTATAAATATTTGTTTTTATTTATAAAAATTTGTATATATTTATAAATATATTTATTTCATTATATACTTATAACATTATAAGTAGTATAATAAATATATTTATTATAATTTTATAATTTTTTACATATATATATTTATTTACAGCTATAATTATAACTATAAATAAATATATTTATAAATATTTGTATATATTTATAAATATATTTTTATATTTTTATTTAGAAAATTATAATATATGTATTTATTGTAATTTTATAATTATTTAAATATATATATAGTTATAATTATAATTACAAATAAATATATTTAAAAAGTATTTATATATACTTAAAATTTAATAATTATAAATATAATAAATTTAGTTATTATTTAAATATATTTAATGTAAATTTATAAGTATTGAGAACATAATATAGTGTATATATGGTTAACATAAATTAATCATATACACCTATTAAAACATACATAATAACAAATGAGTCATCAATGGACAACGTGAATAATAAGAAGAGTGTAATGTATAAATGAACATTCCTGATGATAAATAATATATTTGCATGCATGGTCAATATATTAACTGACAAAATTCATTAGAAACACATATATATTTAATTATAATCTTATACTTTTTTAAAAAAACATTTTTTTTTAATTATTATAAAATATATATTAATTATAAACATGAATTTTTTATTTAATATATACAAATAAACATTATTTTTTAATATAAATATAATAATTGTATATAAATTATTATTAAAAACCTTTATCAGCGCTTTTTTGATAAATGGTAGATTTATCATCGATTTTAGTTAGCAGTGATAAAGTTCCCTCATTTATTAGTGCTTTTTGTTTTTTTTTTAAGGAAATATATATTACTCATCAAGGAAACCATGATTACAAAGCCAATCAGGGAACGAGTTCACCCAACAATGATCACCCCAACATTTCCCAAAATGGGCCAAACGATGGGATTTCGAGTTCTCATCTCTTTTGATAAAAGAAAATTTGCATACGTCGAATCCATCGATCAGGGATCAGATCTTCCTCAAGATGAGGCCATAAGATTGGGAATCTTCATCATTTGTTGAGAGAGTGTTCACCACTTCGAGGCAGTCAGATTCCACCAGAATATTGGGCCATAATTTTGAACGGGAAAAAAGAATCCCCTAGAGTATGGTCGAGGCCTCTGCCACTACAAGGTGCCATGAGTTAGGAACCTCCCTACACTGAGCTTCCACAATATGGCCAAAACTGTTATGAGCAATGAGTCCAATACCGACCCTTGAATTAGCAGAGACAGTAGCATCTGTATTAATCTTGAAGAAACCCTCAGGGGGGAGACCAAAAAGGAACTGTTGTCGAGTGTGGCCCAAAGAATGCACCGCATCACTTTTCTTCCAATCATTCATCCACTCCAATGCTCTATCCACCCATAGGTGATCATGAGTCACCTTCATTTGGAAAATGCATTCATTCCATCAAGTCCAAACCAATCAAGCAATTGTGCATGTTAGCCCTACTACTCTCGGTTCTAGAGAAGATACCCATTTAGAAAGGTTCGGGACCAACCCAATTGAAAGATCAAAGAAAATACCAAAATCCGGCCACCAAACCTTCCACACCCCTTCCACCCCTTTACAAGAAAGAATTGCATGCAACAGGGATTCCACATCATGGAGGCACAAAGGACAAGTGTCTTCCTCCGCCAAATGTCGCTGCACCAGGAAGTCACGGGTTGGAAGAACCCTATCACAGACTTGCCACCAAAAAAATTTCACCTTAGAGGGAGCGGTGAGGGACCAGAGGCAAATTAATAACACACCCAATGCCTTAAAAAATGCATTGTTGGATTTAGGGCATTAAATCCAATGAATTACAAAAATGAAAATTATGAGATGGATTTTTCTATCCAGATGTGGATTACTTTTTAAAAGCCTGATTTGAGGCAATGATATAAGGATTTATTTTATTTATTGTATCATTTAATATTTTTCAATAGGACTATTCATAAATATATATGTGTGTGTGTTATAATTAAAATGGCGACTTAAGTCAAATGTTACGAAAATATATATAAGTGTGACTGTGACTTCTGTCAACTTTTTCTAATTTAATTAATTTTATCTTAGGTGTCAATTGAATAATAAATGAAATCGTGAGATTTTTTTTTAATAAAAAAAATATGTAATATCACAATGAGTATGATATGATGAAATGAATAAAATCTCACTACTCTTCTTGATTTAAAAATAAATTCTTCCCCCCTAAGCAATTATCCATAGAAAAATAATTTATACAAAAGAAAAACTTAATTTTTTTACGATCATAATAGAGAGAATAAAATAAATTAAAAGAACAATTGTATGTTGATTAATTTTCTTGGCATAGTGTTTATAGGCTAAAAAATTGACTAAGAAGTCACCATGCATAATCCACTTTAATTCAAAGGGTTTTCTTATATTTAGAACTCATCATGCATCCATACCACAATCTTAATAAAATTTTAGGGGAAAAACATTGGTATTGTATAATTTCATCTATATTTCCTTTTTTATTAAATTTCAGTCATAATTTTAGTGTGATCAGGTATCTAGAAAGAAATAATTTTTCTGTATAAAGATCAAAAACCGAATAGACAAATGCTTAATTTTTATGACTTGAGAATGGGATCAAATTCCCAATTTGAATCAAATTAAATAACTATATACTTTTTTGATAGCATAATATGATCCTATTTAATTCGTAAAAAAAACTTCCAATGGATGCATTTTTCTAAAAATATAACGTACAAAATTAATACTTAAACAAATTACAACTTGAATATTATTTCATTACAATTTAAGCAATGAATAAATTCCATTATGCGCATAAAGTTAAATAGGGACATTTATTATATGCGCTCAATAAGTTTTATATAGCATGATCATAATTCATCATTCATAATAAAAATCACATTCATTTGAGGGGGATCATCTGGGGGTAATCGAGGGAAGGGATGGGGTTGCAACATCTCCTTGTATATTAAATATCATATTAAAGTCCAGCTATATTGAACAATTTATATTTTACAACATGTTTTAACGCAGTAGACCCGAAATCAAATTCTTTCTATATATTAATTAATATATTTAAAAAACCTCACACTTGTAATTTTCTAAAGCCTAGTTTCTTTTATCATATAAATAAATCTATGCTGTGCAGTGTTTCTCATCCATCAAAGTTTTTCCATGTTCCTTTTATTAATTATGATGATTTTAGTTATTATATTATTTAATTTTCTTTCAATACAACATTTTAGTTCTTATTTGAAAAAACCATCAATTTGGACGTCAAATTTATTCTATGGAGATCCCAATATACACGCGTCACTAACTTAAAACCAATGAAAATCTGTTGGGATCTACTTATAATTTAAGGAAATAATATTTAAGTCATTTGTGACAAGTCACACTCCACTCTGATACACGAATATAACCGGTATGATTGAAAATGTGTTTTTATTTTAAATCGATATTTTAGTACAATACACACACTTCGCATACTTAAAACATGGCAAACACACAAAGATTCTCTTTAAACTTTAGTAAACTAGTCATACGTCATTTTTGACATATAGGAAACAACATCACGTCAATCTGACACACGATGTGTTCGGTATGACTTAAAATACATGTTTTCAGTTTAAAAATGACATTTTAGTTAAAAATGTGTGTCACCTAGTGAAAAAAGGTAAAGCATGCTCACGTTGTTAGGATATTTTATTACAATGATTTGTATGTCATTTGTGACATGTAGGAATTTACCAAACATTAATCTAACACACGATGTGCCTGATATGACTTTAAAGTCGTGTTTTCAGTTTGAAAATGACATTTAGTTCAAAACACACGTCATTCACTGAAAACTGAACAGACGCACTCGAATTGTCTCAATTTTTTAGAATAATGATACATAATTCATTTATGATATGTAGGAATTTACCACACATTAATTCGACACACAATGTGGCCGGTAGAACTCAAAGTATTCACTTTCAGTTTAAAATTGATAATTTAGTTCAAACACATACATCACATACTCATAACTAAGTAAAGCACACTTGAATTGTCCTAATACTTTAGGAGAACAATCCAAAAGTCATTTGTGATGTGAGGGAATCAGTTTCACATCAATCTGGTACACGGTGTGCCTGATATGACTCAAAGTGCGTGTTTTCAGTTTAAAATGAATACTTTAGTTCAAAACGTGCATCAATGACTAAAAATCATACACACTCACTCACATTGTTTTGATATTTTAATAAAATGAACCATAAGTAATTTGTGATGTATATAAATCATACACACATCAATATACCATATGGTGCGAGTAATATGACTTAAAATATATGTTTTATTTAAAATCGACATTTTAGAATAAAACACCCTTCACATACTCAAAATTGAGAAAATGTGTTCATATTGTCTTGATACTTTAGGACGACGATTCATAAGTCATTTGTGATGTGTAGAAATTAGGTGCATGTCAATCCAACACAGGGTATGCTCAGTGTGAGTAAAAATGTGTGGTCTCAGTTAAAAAGTTATATTTTAATTCAAAACGTACTTCACTAACTGGAAATTGAGAAAAACTATTTGCATTGTGTTTCTGATACAACTCAAAGTGCGTGTTTTTAATTTAATGTAATATTTTAATATCAAACGTGTGCCACTCGCTGAAAACTGAGCAACCACACTTAGATTGTTTTGATAATTTAGGACAATGATCCATAAGTCATTTGTAACGTATTGGAATCGGTCACACAACAATCTGTCATATGGTGTGACCGGTACGATTGAATGTGTGTGTGTTTTAAATGGACATTTCAGTATAAAACACACTCCACATATTCAAAACTGATCAAACATGATCAGATTGTTCTGATAATTTATAACAATGATATTTAAGTCATTTTTGATGTTTTGGATTTAGCCGCTTGTGAATCTGACACACGATGTGTCTAGTATGACTCAAAGTGTGTGTTTTTAGTTTAAAAGAAATTTTTTAGTTTGAAACATATATTACATATGCAAAACCGATCAAACACATTTGGATAGATGATACTATAATACAACGATCTACAAATCATTTGTGATGTGTAGGAATCAATCGTACGCGAATCTTACACACAGTGTGCTCGATATGTCTTGAAGTACGGGTTTTTAGTTTAAATGTCACATTTTATTAATGTATTGTGTCATATTTTTGTTTTATTTATTTCTTTATTGTATTATTAACACAAACATTGTGTTTTTATTATAGGTATACCCTTGTTTTGCTCTCGGGGTGAGGTGGTGTGTTCAAAAAACGGTAACGCAATTGGCATCTTTTGAAAGAGAGACCCAGGTAGTGGAACTCATTGTGTTTTTGAATTCATTAGAAAATGTAATGTTTCTAATAAGTTGTACAAACCAATATGAATGTATCATAATGAAAAGTTTGTAATGTAAATTTGGTTATAATTTTAATTTACTGTTTATTTTGAATATGAGTTGGTGAAATGTGTTGTAAATGTAGCATCACATTGTCCCGCGCCTTTTATCACTGCTATTATTACCACCGATAAAACTCTCTTTTATCAATGCTAGAAATAGGAGTAATAAATCCCCCTTCGTTAGCGCTAAAAAAATAAACGACAAATGATGTTATTTGTCAACGGTTTTTTTTTTAAGTTGACGAAGTAAAATTTTATCAGTTCTATTTTTAACGCTGATAAAATAATTTTAAAATCGATTACAACATCAAAGCTTTTTTAGCATTTGAAATGAACTTTTTACGATGAATAAGCTCTTATGTGCGGTAGTTATCTCATGCATACCATGACACCTACCATACATTGAGCCAATGCATTTTCTAAAAATGCATTGTACGCATAACATATTCAGTGGTAGGTGCTCCAATGGTCTCATCGAGGTCTGATTTTCTATTTGATTTTGACCTTTTCCCCAAATAAACTTAATCTTCAGACTCAACTTTTATTAAATTGGCTTCAATGTATAATTGGATTCTTCTTTTTTTTGGACATATTCCATCCAATGACTTTCAAAATGAAAATTATGGGATTGATTTTTTTTTTTTGTCTTGTTTTTTTATCCAGATACGGGATTACTTTTAAAAAGCCCGACTTGAGGCAATGATATAAGGCTTTATTTTATTTATTATATAATTTTATATTTTTCAATACGACTGTATTATTTATATATATATATATATGTATTATAATTAAAAGGGTGATTAATTCAAGCATTACAACAATATATACGTGTGAATGTGACTTCTGTCAACTTTTTATAATTTATTTAATTTTGTTTTAGAAATCAATTGAAAAATGAATGAAATTATAAGATTTTTCATTTAATAAAAAAATAAGTAACATCACAATGAGTATGATGTGATGAAAATAATAAAATGTCGCTATTCTTTTTGATTTAAAATAAATTATTCCCTCTTAAGAAATTATCTGCAGAAAAATAATTTATACAAAAAAAACCACACTTGTAATTTTATAAAGCCTAGTTTCTTTTATCATATAAATAAATCTCTGTCATACCGTGTTGCTCACCCATCAAAGTTTTTCCATGATACTTTTATTAATTAAGATGATTTTAGTTATTATATTATTTAATTTTTTTTAGTTATTTGACAAAACCATCAATATGCACTCTCTCCCTCTAAAAACAATCCTGTCATCAGTATCATTTTAGATGGAAGTTAAACATCTTTATATTTTATATATAAAAAGTTTTTAAAATATTTATTTATTTGAGTTTTGGTTAGGGAATTAAGTTTTGAAAGATGTAAAATGATTTTCGCGCATTCTGAGTGTTTGTATATGATAACCGTAAAAATTACAATTTGCTAAAGAAAAATCATGAAAAAAATGATACAATATCCATTCAACATTTTTACGATTGAAAATTAATTTAATTGCAGTATCTTACACGAAATTAAATATAAAAAATAATTATAAAACTCTATTTATAGTAATTAAATCTCACACATTTTCATGTTTTTTCATCATTTTAAGTATCATTTACAATAAGTTTTTTTCTTCAAAATCATTTAAAAATATATCAGTTCATTCCACATTTCTATAATGGAGATATATTTTTTTTTCTTAAGTGAAATGTGATGAAAAATAACTAGGCATTATTTATAGTAATTAAACACAAAATATTTAAATTGTTTTCCATCATGTTAATTTACAATTACAATAAATGCAACTAATGGTTATAATAATATTTTTTCCCATGTAATGTTATACAGGTATTTCATAATTGTTCATTTTGCAATTTCTATATTCGACAATCAATTCAGTGGTTGCGATGTGAATTGAATAAAGTGCTAATAAATTTTCTAATGCAATGTTGCAATTGCAAATGCCATCCAATTTTGTATTTATTCATTTTGCATGAAGGCATAATTTTTTGGATCACCCGTGTGAAAACCTTTTTTCTGCCAAGTATTAGAATTTCTAAAAGGAATTATTCCATGACTCTAACTTCGAAACTGGATGAAGATGCAGAGTGGGGCAAATAAAGTCCGAAAGTCAAGATGTAGAGCTCAAATATATATATATATATATATATATATATATATATATATATATATATATATATATATATATATATATATAATGTTTTAAAAAATATTTATAAGATTATAAATATATATATATATATATATATATATATATATATATATATAATTATATAATTATATCTATATTTATATACAAATATTTATAAATATATTATTTATAATTAAAATTAAAATTATAAATAAATATATATATATTTATATATTTGTAAAAAAAATTATATATAAAATATTATCAAATTTATATTAGTCAAGATGTTTAATAGTCTATTTAAACACATTGATTACAAAATATGTATATAATTAAACTAAATATAACATATTAATATTTTTTTAAACAATTATATAATATATAAATGAATATATTTACTTAGATATATATTTATATTGATATTAAATAATTTAAAATATATGTACATGTATAAATGCATATATGTATGTGTATGCGTGTATATACATGTCTGTGTAGATGTGTATGTGTACATATGAATGTTTGTAATTCACATAAATGTTATGAAATCAATTTTTAAGCACTAAAATTTTCTTTTTTGAAAGTGTTGATAATAACCTCACGTGTTTTTATAAAATAAACCCTAACATAGTGCTACCTCCGCTCACGCCTTTAATCCTTCACGGAACCAGTGATGTCGCCACATTCGTCGGACCCTATTGTTATCACCGATCGTTTTTCTCGACAAATCTATCTCTCCAAATATAAGGTATGCGTCGATTTGTCTTGTTAGCGCATCCGAAAACACTATTTATTCAATCGTACCTCGCTGAACCCTACTACGTGCGTCTTCACTTCTTCTCGACGAACCAAACAAATAGCCCCAACACCGGTCCACCCCTCCACGATAGTGCAACAATGAGGCATCATCATTATGACACACCACCCATGCACGTCGATCCTCTCCCAGTGCAGCGTACTCCCTGCATCGAGCTCCGCAATGGATTGTCCGTCCTCCCAACCCAACACCCCTCCTCTTTGTTTGCTCTATGTCATAGGAGCCTAATGTCACCTCATTTCCACTATGTTACACACTAGGCACGACCTGCAGGCGTGATGCACTAACCAAAATTGATCCACTCCTTACTCATCATTTTATACACACGCAAAACAACGAGCGTTGATGAAATTCCTTGCGTGACAGTTCTGGTGCGTGTGCTATTGTTGGAAGTTCACACAGGAGGTCGGCGTATGTTAAGGATTTTCATTTGTCTAGAGATAACATGCATGTTTTAGTCCCACGTGAATTCATTATTCACCTACTTCGCAACAACCTAACACTCACCTACATACAACTAATACATAAAACCAATATAAATTTATAAATTTCATTAACATCAACTATTACTTTTATAAATTTATAAATAATAATATATAGAAATTTATAATTTTTTATAAGTATAATTTGTTATATTTATACCTTTAAATGTAAATTTTTATAATTATATATACGTCTATAAATTTTATAGTATATATTATTTTTTTAGGAAAGGTATGGCCACACCCCTTTATTAAATAAAAACAAAAACAAGAGCAAAGGAAAAAAATGAGATCACGCATGAAATACCTGCCCTCATTCAGAAACCAGAAACATGCAAAAAACATCAAATATCATAATCCAGAGTGTTGTAATCCTCATAGTCCCTATCCCATTCAGAATCCTCTCCCAGTGCACTAAAGTAGTTAGCCTGAGGTTTCCATTCATTTGCAAAAAGAGTTAGATCTAGTTTTCATGGTGGGCCTTTGATGCAAGTAATCATTCGTTAGTCTTGACTTCTTTCTTGGAATTAGTGAAGAACCTTCACCATCCTTATTCTTGTCTTTAGGATCAACCTCTGTGATTTTGGTATTCATTTTTTTTGGTTTTCATATTGAATTTGCCCATTTAATAAATATTCCATTTAATTTTTTTAATACAGGATTTTATTATGCTCAATTTATTAATCAATCTGCTGAACCTGCTTCTCCGCATGGGCCTCATTTGTTGGTTCGAGGTCTGGTTTGGCCCGCTCACTTGCTTTGACCCTTTTGTGCTTTGCCTATCCACTGTGGAAATCCACTTTTCCTTCAGCTTTGACTCCTTGGCTGTTGATCAAGTACGTCCCCCCTTCGATTCTCACCCTTCATTGTTTGAGTGATTTTCACGGACCGTTGGAGGATTAGTTTCGGCATGGCCTTCGCGGTGAGCTCTCCGTGGTTGTGTTGTTACACTATTCAGTTTCTGGCAGAGGTTTTCACCACCAGTATCATGCCTTTATTCCAGGAAAATAGATATGAAAATGGAGACTCTTATCTCGCCACTAGAACTCGCTTCTCTTGCCACTAGGTCTCCCGCTTGCTGCTGGTTAGATCTCTCGCCTTAGATCCCACGGTTCAGGGTGGAGCTGGTCAGTGTCCCTCCTTAGTGAAGTAGTGCGGGATTGTTCTAATTTGAAGACAACGACTCAAGATCCAATGAGGTCGTCCCACGACAAGCCCTGACAGAGCAACGACAATGGAATTCACATAGCTCGAAGAGATCTGGATGGCCAAACGATTGTCTAGTTCTGTAAGATTATTCTAACCCAGTTTCTTTGATTTATTACTTACTATTTCTATACCCTTTGTTGTTGGATGTTCTCTGTAGATCCCCACTGCATCTGTTGTTCTTTGTTTGACACGATTGATGTATCATGTAATCTGGTTTTGTTTCCTTTGAGTATTAATAATAAAAACAAGGTGTGGGTGGTGTACTTTCCATGGTGTAGGTCCCAAAGGGACTGAAGCACATAAATCATAGTCTCCTTGATGTTTTATTTCTTTATTTACATTATATTCCCACTGTTTGCATTCATTGTACATTGTTGGTAATAAATTGATTGATCTTGGCATTGACATTGGAGTTTTTTCACTTGCACTATTACTATCCACCACACACAACCCCCATAATACGTGGTATCAGAGTTTATTTGATTTTCTTTTGTCCAGAATTAGTGATTGCTTCCCCTGAATTTTCTTATACGGCTACTGTTTTGTAGCCTCGGTGTCTTTGTTTTATAGTTTAGTATTTTTTTGGTTTTATTTCCACAAAAAATAACTCACTTTTAAATCACCATAGTTTTAATTAACTTCATTTGTTTAAACCATTATCCCGTTAAATATTTCTACGCATTTCACACCCCTTAAACAAAGAATCGTTTGCCCAAGGGATTGGTCAGTTGTTGGGGGCATACGCTTAGCGTTTTCTGTAAGAATTCACAATCTACATTGTGGGTAAACAAGTCCACAATGAGGTATGAAATCGAGAAATTCAATGGCGATAATGATTTTAACCTCTAAAATTGTCACACCCATTTTTTTAGTCATTTTATTTATTTCATTTCTCTTGGCGTCTGGTGATTTTACGTAAGTGCGGGTGAGTCCCGGTTTAAAATTTTAATGTTGGGATGAGTTTATGGTTTGAGATAGTGCGCGGACACCATACGTTTAAGACGCGCAGTCCGCATGGGCATGTGATTTCCGTTTAGGTACGTGCACCCCACTTGCAGTCCGCTTGGGTACTGTACGGTGCGCGAATACCGCACGGTCATCTAGTTTTAACGTTATTAAATTAGTTGGTTGAGCGGATAAATAAATAAATATATATGTGTATATATGTTTATATATGTTTATGTTTTTACGTTATGTGTATATATATATGTTTATATGTGTATATATATATGTTTATATATCGGTATATATGTCTATATATGTATGTATATATATATATGTGAGTTTATTTTTTTAAAATGGTTTTATTATTATAGATGTTTTGATTATATTAATTATTATTATTATAATTAACTGATTATTATTATTAGTATTATTATTATTATTAAGATAAGAAATTAAAAAAAATAGAAACCCTAACTATTTCTTGGCTGCCCCTCCCCCTTTTCCCGTGCGCCCACCTCCCCCCGTCCCCCCCCCCCTCTTCGTGCTGCGGCCCCGCCGCCACCTCCCTGCGCCGCCCGCTCGCCGCCCGGCTGGCCGCGCTACGCCGGCCGCACTCCGGCACCCTTCCGTCACTACCCGCCTTCCTCGTCGACCGCCTCCTTCTTTTTCCCGTCATCGGCCCCCATCCCAAAACCGCCCCGCTGCCCTACACCCGCCGGATCTCCGTGACCCCGCACCCCCTTCTGCCGGCGCCCTCTAACCGCACCCCCTTCCGCCGGCACCCTTCGACCGCACCCCCCCGCACGGCGGCCTCCTCTCCCACTCCGGCCAGCGACGGTGGCCTGAGCTCCGGCCAACAGCGACGACGGCCCGATCTCCCCTCCTTTTCGTCCACCGGTGCGCACTGAAGCCCCAGCCGGCTCCGCCTTGTTCCGGTGCAACCCGACCCCCCTGCGCAACACCTTCGCCTTGTTCCGACACGACCTGACCCTCTTCGCAACGCCTCCGCTTCCTATCTGGCACGCACGCTCCTCTCCTCCAGTATGTTTCTATTTCAATTTTGGTGTTTTCTTCAAATTAACCAACTTTGATGTCTCGGTTTGTGTTTCACACTGTTTGCACGGTGTTTAGAGTGGGCAATTGATGTTTTGGGACCCTTTGGTCTAGGTTCTGGCATCCGCTGCCAAGGGCGAGGCGATGAACTCGTTTCTCTATGCCGCTGTTGTTTTGGGTAAGAGTTTAAACCAGTTGATTGGTTTTGCACTGCTTTTTTTAGTGTCTTATGCTGTATTTGAGTCCCAAGTTTCTATTTGGTTGTGCGTTGGTCTTCGTTGCACTGACTTTGGGTGTCGACTGTGTTGTTAATGTGTGGTGATGTTTTTTTCTGGTGCGTGCACTTTTGTGGGAGTGCATGTACTTGAGCAGGTGACGGTGTGATTTCGAAAGCATTGGCTTGACCAATTCCTTGAGGTTGGTGTTTCCAACCATTTCCATTTTTGATTTCAAACCTTGAGCACTTGAATGTTTTTAATTAATTCTTATATAGCATTTGCATCTCAATTGTATTCTTGGAAAGCATTATACATAGTTATATTGTTGTTTTAAATTTCTAAAAGTGTCTTTTGATGTAAGTTTATATGAAATTCATAGGTTCTTGCTAAAGTTAATTGAGTGCTTCGTGATGTGTTTGGTTGTAATTGATGGAGACTGTGTTTTGGAAATGTAAAATTGGTTTGGTGTGTTTCTTTGACAAAAATGATGAACCAATAAGTTGTTTTATAAAAGATTTCGAAATGGTGCTTGGTTTGAAAGATGCATTTTGTTTTTATAAAGTGTTGTGAAAGAATTGGGTTTGGTTTCAATGCTAAAGTGTTTTATGAAAGATGGTTTCTAAGGCGATTCTTCTAAAAACTAGATGTGGCATTGGATGTTGGCACATCCATGGGAGCACTAGGTGCCCACTTGGATGTGCCTCCAAATAAAAACGACACATTAAAACATTGTTTTCTTAAAACTAGGTCTCAGAAAATAATGTGTTATTTCAATGGGAATTGAAATAAGTTGGGCCGGTTGGCTTCTGGTGTGAGATAGATGGTCGTTTTGCTTAAAGATCCATTTGGTAAACGTGAATTGTTTGGGTGTGTGTTTCAATCTTAAGGGCTAGTTTGACTTTGAAAATGTAAATGATATTTGTGTAATGTTTTGGGTAATGCCTTTGGGCACGTCAAATTAATGGCCCGTTTGGCTCTTCCAACTCAACTGTAATATTTGTGTTGACTCTTCGAAAAGAATGTGTTTTGGGAAAAATGTGAATGCCCGTTTGGCAACCTAATGTGTTTTAGAAGATGGTTTGAATGTTTATGTGATGTGACGGCCCAGTTGTCACTTTGATGATGTGATAGAGGTATATCTATATATATACATACTTATTGGGGCACCTCTACAAGTGGACTTCCCTTCGAGGGTTGTCGTGTAGCGGTGTCCGTGTAAGGGGTTGGCAAGTGCGGTGAGATGAGTCACGCGTGCGAGGGCCTCCCACTTACACAGTATTATTAAAGCTACCATGGGTTCCTGGGCGTCTTTTAGAGATCGAGTGATGGTTGCTGATCAATCCTGATTAGATGGGTAGGTACCCCCTGGATTTGTTGTCAGGCCACGCAGGATTTGCCACTGGAATGGTTAGTTAGGGCGGCCAGTTGGTTATAGACTTAAGAGCTTCACCATACATCGGCAGGTGGTTTCGAAACCGAGTACGTTCAGGGGTTTTCTAGGGATGTTTAGGATCGCCCATGGTTATTTCTTATATCTTATTGTTTACTTTTACTTGCACTTGGTTTCCAACATTTACTTATTACCTGTTCTTCTTTTGCACAAATGTGATAAACATGGATTTGAAATTCAGTTTTTTTAGAAATGCATTGTTTTGGAAAAAACGGTTTGTGGTGTGGGTTGGTTTTGAAATGATAAATCAATATCAATTTCCCTTAAAATATTAAAACCCTATTTTCTATCTTAGTATGTGCAAACTAGTGTTTTTGGGTTTGTTTCCGGAAAGTGGTCTTGGATGGATTCTGTGGTTTACTTGGGCAACCCTACTGAGCATTTTTAATGCTCACGCCTATCCTATCTTTTCAGATGCAGGTTCAGTTTCTTGGTTCAGCTTCCTGTTTCGTCTGCCCGTTGAGGCAGATTGTTAGTGTTGAAGGTGACCTAGAGGTCACATGGAGGAATGTTTACTATTTATTTATTTTTCTTTCTGCTGCTAGTTTTTATTTCTATCATCAGTTTTCATTTGTCTATTTATCTTTTTCTCATGGGACAAATCATTCCCAACATTTAATTTTTGATGCCCGACACTAGTTTCCATCCCGGGGGGATCGGGAATGCCCCTCGGGACTTTCCGCGAGCCGGCTCGGGTGACCGGTTCAGGGTCGACCAGGGCTGGTTCGTGACGAAATGGTATCAGAGGAGGCCCTTGATATTTGGGATGTCTGGTAGAAGGAGATTAAGATTTTTCGGGACTTAGGAGGTAGGTTGCGGGTTGGTGCTTGATCACCACCGCCCGTGACGAGACCAGAGTTACCAGTGGTAGTCTGGGTTTTGAGTCATTTGCCTTTGATTGTTATGGATTGAGTAATGATAATGAAGGAGAACTAGTTCATGTTGTGGCCACACATGGGGTGGTGACCCATGTAGAGTCCAAGTGTCCAGTTCAATGTCCTTTTAGTGATATACCTTACTTGGGATATGGCTCACCACCATGTCGCCGAGTTAGGCAAATGCACTAGTTCCTCATTCCAGTGGTTTGTTGTTGACTGTGTTTTGTTTTGATCTCGGTCGATGTGAGTGTGTGTTAAAAAGGGAAGTGGTTTTAAAATGGAAAAGTGTTTCTTTTAAAATTGTTTTGAAATTGGTGAATTGGGTTTTTAAAGTGGGAGTGTTTCGATTTGGAATGTTTTATTTCTTGTTTGGATTTGATGAGGGAAAGAAGTGTTCAAACCTTGGTATTTCTTATGGAGGATCACTTGTGCATCGATATGTGTAGAGAGTGCGTGGGAGCACTTGTCCGCAAGCGATGTAGCTGGGATTGGGTGAACGCACATGTGATAGTCCATAGGGGGCCATAGGAGAGTTTTAAAATTTAAAAGAAATGACGGTTTTTGGAAAAGATTTTTTTTACTCATGTTTGTATATGTTTAGCTTATGAGTTTGTTGCCCTTGGATCGGGTTGTTTCTTTGATTGAGTTTTGGCTAGATGCCGATTTTAGTTGTGTTTTTTGTGTTGTTCTGAGTATGCCGCCCAGAAAGGTCACTAAGGTTGCTAATGATTCATGCCCGGTTTTCAGTTCTTTTTTCATGTTGCCTATCGATCAAAGTAATCAAAGTCCGTGAGGGGAAGTTTTGTGGTTGTGGAATTAGAGTGGGTCTTCAGGTTGTTGGGAACTCCCAGGGTTGTTAGGGTTCGTACCGTCTCAGATTTATTTGAGGGTCCAGTTTTGGACTAGTAAAGGTGAAATGTCTCGCCATCGTTGAAGTTTGGGGTGTGTTTGATGGTAATTGTCTCTAGTGAGGGTTCCCCATATGGAAAGGAGTGAATGCCGGAGGAACCTGTCACCGAGACAACATCTTCGTCAATGTCGACTTCTAGGTTGTCTAACTATTCTCTTATGTGCCACTAGTGTAGCCTATTTGGGAATTCTAAGCCATTATCTTTCATCCCTTTGAAAACGTGCCACTGTCATGGGCGTTTGAATCATTGAGGAGAAGAAGTTGGGCACTAGAGGATGCAAATGGCTGACTGTGAGGAAGGAGATGCTTCAGCCATCATAGCCCCAACCACAGGTCTCGGGGTGAAGCTCACGCACAGTCAGGAATTGCCGAGAGTGTGTGGAACCTTGGTCCGATCCATGTTTTCAGCCTTCTGAAGGAAAATATCCAACGTTTTCTTGTTCAATTCTTGTCGTCGTTGTAAGTTGATCCTTGTTGTGGTTTCACGATGAGCTTGTTCTACTACAATACAAGTGGCCTGATTTTCTCTTGGTGTAGTTTCTAAATCGTTCATATTCTTTGAAAGGCGGCGGGTCCATGACTAAACGAACCCGTTTTGATCTTGGGGATGGTCTCAGCTACGTATGTTAGGGGGATATTTGGTTCTGCAAAATTAATGGGTGTCGTTTCTGGGATCCTTATTAGGCCGGACGCCTCTCCGTGGCTTTTCATTTATTATGTTTGAGTTTTGTAGGGAATTCCTCCTTCCCAGTGTCTTAGTGTGCCAGTTTTTTCCAGAATAGTTTTAATCCTAGTGGTGGAGTTGTTCCATTAGCATTCAGAAGTTGGGAAGAGTTCAGTTTGGGGAGTTCCCGCGTTGCCTCCCCTGGGGTGGTGTGTTCGAGTTTCAAGGTCTCCGTGTTAGTAAATTTTTGTGGTGGGGATAACCATCCCATGTTCTCCCCTCAACCTCGGACAATGATTGTACTCGAGTTGGTTGTGTGTGACTTGTGTTGGTAAAGGTCACCCTGAGCCTCTCAGTTTCTTCTGGTTTTTCCTGGGCACCGACTCGAGTTATGCTAACTGTTGGCTTGGTGACTTTCTGGGGGCAGAAAGTGTTTGTGGAGGGGAGAATTGTCACAACCATTTTTTTAGTCATTTTATTTATTTCATTTCTCTTGGCGTCGGGTGATTTTGCGTAAGTGCAGGTGAGTCCAGGTTTAAAACTTTAATGTTGGGATGAGTTTATGGTTTGGGATAGTGTGCAAACACCATACGTTTAAGACGCGCAGTCCGCTTGGGCACGTGCTTTCCGCTCGGGTTCGTGCAGCCCGCTTGCAGTCCGCTTGGGTACCATACGGTGCACGAATACCGCACGATCATCTAGTTTTAACGTTATTAAATTAGTTGGTGAGAAGATAAATAAATAAATATATATGTGTATATATGTTTATATATGTTTATGTTTTAACGTTATGTATATATATATATATATATATATATGTTTATATGTGTATATATATGTTTATATATGTTTATATATTGGTATATATGTATATATATATATATATATAGATATGTGTTTATTTTTTTAAAATGGTTTTATTATTATAAATGTTTTGATTATTATTATTATTATTATTATTATTATTATTATTATTAAGATAAGAAAAAAATAGAAACCCTAACTATTTCCCGGATGCCCCCTCCCCCTTTTCCCATGTGCCCCTCCCCCCGTCCCCCCCTCTTCATGCTGCGGCCCTGTCGCCGCCTCCCTGCGCCACCCGCTCGCTGCCCGGCTGGCCGCGCCACGCCGGCCACACTCCAGCGCCCCTCTGCCGCTCCCCGCCTTCCTCGCCGACTGCCTCCTTCTTTTTCCCATCATCGGCCCATGTCCCGGTGCCACCCCGCTGCCCTACACCCTCCGGATCTCCGTGACCCCGCACCCCCTTTCGCCGACGCCCTCCAACCACACCCCCTTCCGTTGGCACCCTTTGACCGCACCCCCCCGCAGGGCGGCCTCCTCTCCCGCTCCGGCCAGCAGCGGTGGCCCGAGCTCCAGCCAGCAGCGAAGACGGCTCAATCTCCCCTCCATTTCGTCCACCGACGCGCACCGAAGCCCCACCTGGCCCCGCCTTGTTCCGGCGTGACCCGACCCCCCTGCGCATCACCTTCACCTTGTTCCGGCACAACCCGACCCTCTTTGCAGCGCCTCCGCTTCCTATCTGGTACGCACGCTCCTCTCCTCCAGTATGTTTCTATTTCAATTTTGGGTTTTTCTTCAAATTAACCAACTTTGATGTCACGGTTTGTGTTTCGCACTGTTTTCACGGTGTTTAGAGTGGGCAATTGATTTTTGGGACTCTTTGGTATAGGTTTTGGCATCTGCCTCCAAGGGTGAGGCGATAAACTCGTTTCGCTATGTCACTGTTGTTTCGGGTAAGAGTTTATACCAGTTGATTGGTTTTGCACTGCTTTTTTTGGTGTCTTAAGTTGTATTTGAGTCCCAGGTTTTTATTTGGTTGTGCGTTTGTCTTCGTCACACTGACTTTGGGTGTCAACTGTGTTGTTAAGGTGTGGCGATGTTTTTTTCTAGTGCGTGTGCTTTTGTGGGAGTGCGTGTACGTGTGAAGGTGACAGTGTGATTTCGAAAGCATTGGCTCGACCATTTCCTTGAGGTAGGTGTTTCCAACCATTTCCCTTTTTGATTTCAAACCATGAGCACTTGAATTTTTTTAATTAATTATTATATAGAATTTGCATCTCTATTGTATTCTTGGAAATCATTTGACATAGTTATATTGTTGTTTTAAATTTCTAAAAGTGGCTTCTGGTGTAAGTTTATATGAAATTCATAGGTTCTTGCTAAAGTTAATTGAGTGCTTCGTGATGTGTTTGGTTGTAATTGATGGAGACTGTGTTTTGGAAATGTAAAATTGGTTTGGTGTGTTTCTTTGACAAAAATGATGAACCAATAAGTTGTTTTAGAAAATATTTGGTAATAGTGCTTGGTTTGAAAGATGCATTTTGTTTTTATAAAGTGTTGTGAAAGAATTGGGTTTGGTTTCAATGCTAAAGTGTTTTATGAAAGATGGTTTCTAAAGTGATTCTTCTAAAAACTAGATGTGCCTCCAAATGAAAATGACACATTAAAACATTGTTTTCTTAAAACTAGTTATCAGAGAAAATAATGTGTTATTTCAATGGGAAATGAAAGAAGTTTCCCCGGTTGGCTTCTGGTGCGAGTTAGATGGTCGTTTTGCTTAAAGACCCATTTGGAAAACTTGAATTGTTTGGGTGTGTGTTTCAATCCTAAGGTCTAGTTTGTATTTGAAAATGTAAATGATATTTGTGTAATGTTTTGGGCAATGAATTTGGGCATGTCAAGTTAAAGGCTTGTTTGGATCTTCCAACTCAACTGTAATATTTGTGTTGACTCTTCGAAAAGAATGTGTTTTGGGAAAAATGTGAATGCCTGTTTGGAAACCTAATGTGTTTTAGAATATGGTTTGAATGTTTATGTGATGTGAAGGCCCAGTTGGCACTTTGATGATGTGATATAGGTATATCTATATATATACATACTTATTGGGGCACCTTTACAGGGGGACTCCCCTTCAAGGGTTGTCGTGTAGCGGTGTCCGTGCAGGGGGTTGGAAAGTGCGGTGAGATGAGTCACGCGTGCGAGGGCCTCCCACTTACATAGTATTATTAAAGCTACCATGGGTTCCTTGGTATCTCTTAGAGATCGAGTGACGGTTTCTAATCAACTCCGATTAGACGGGTTGGTACCCCTGGATTTATTTTTAGGCCAGAAGGGATTTGCCACCGGATTGGTCAGTTAGGGCGGCCAATTGGTTATAGACTTAGAAGCTTCACCATATGCTGACAGGTGGTTCCGAAACTGAGTACGTCCATGGGTTTTCTAGGTATGTTTAGGATCACCCAGGTTTATTTCTTATATCATCTTGTTTACTTTTAATTTCACTTGGTTTCCATCATTTACTTATTACCTATTCTTCTTTTGCACAAATGTGATAAACATGGATTTGAAATTTAGTTTTTTTAGAAATGCATTGTTTTGGGAAAAATGGTTTGTGGTGTGGGTTGGTTTTGAAATGGTAAATCAAGATCCTTTTCCCTTAAAATATGAAAACCCTATTTTCTATCTTTGTATGTGCAAACTAGTTTTTTTGGGTTTGTTTCTGGAAAGTGGTCTTGGCTGGATTCTGTGGTTTACTTGGGAAACCCTACGAAGCATTTTTAATGCTCACGCCTATCCTATCTTTTCAGATGCAGGTTCAGTTTCTTGGTTCAGCTTCCTGTTTCGTTTGCCCGTTGAGGCAGATTTTTAGTATTGGAGGTGACCTAGAGGTCACATGGAGGTATGTTTACTATTTAGTTTTTTTTCTTTCCGTTGCTAGTTTTTATTTTTATCATCAGTTTTTATTTGTCTTTTTATCTTTTTCTCATGGGCCAAATCGTTCCCAACGTTTAATTTTTGATGCTCGACACTAGTTGCCATACCAGGGGGATTGGGAATGCCCCTAGGGACTTGCTGCGAGTCGGCTCGGGTGACCGGTTCAGGGTCAACCCGGGCTGGTTCGTGACAGACATACTAATATGAGAGCCTTGATTGTACAACAAGGCCTAATAGATGACTTATGTGGGCCCAATAAACCAATTATCACTGTAAATGAGACTGAGAAAACTAGTATTGAATATTTTGATGTCACCTCTCATGTGATAGTCAAAGCACATAACTCTATTTTTTTTGTATTTAGTAGGTCCTTAGAGAAGTTTCCTTCAAGTCCACTTCTACCAACATCTGGTTAAAATTAGAGAAATTATATATGAATGCTTCATTAGTTGGCATACTATAAAAAATATCGCATGTTTACTTTTAATACGAAACATGATAATTCTATCAAATCTCATCTTGATGAGTTTAATAAAGTGATGTTAGATATTTCCAATATAAATGTAATAGTCGATGATGAGGATCAGGAAATGGTCCTCTTAATTTATCTTGAAAAAAATTATAGTTCTTTTGTCAAAAATATAATGTATGGAAGAGACTCACTAACCCTAGAAGAGGTTAAGTCAACTCCTATTTTAAAAGAATTGTAGAGTAAGAATGGGTTATGAACAGAGGAAGAGGGGCTCAATTTCATGGGTAGAATAGAAAATAGGGGTCAAGGAAAAAATAGTGATAAGAGTGAAAGGAAAGGTACCAGTCAATTCAAGACGTTGAAGTGCTATCAGTGTGGTAACCAAATCACATTAAAAGGGATTTTCTTGAAAAAAATGGTTAAAAGGGTAATGGGGCACAATCTAATGTAGTTGAGCCTAGTTTCGATGATGTTGATATTTTGTAGTTTGTTTTGTGTGTTGTAGGTGGCAGAGTTGTGGGCTTAACTTTTGGTTTCTTATTTGCTTCTTCATTTTCTATGAGGGATGGTCTTCTCGGGAGGTAACTAGGTGTGAGGATAGTGAGGTCATGGGCAGTGGTTAGAGAAGCAAGATCATGGGTATATGTTTGGATGATCACCAGACTTCATGATGATGCTGTTGGTATCTATTTGACGACCTTGGATGGGTACCTGGGAATTAGGTGCTTGATGTCAATGGATGGCCAGATTTAAGGGGGTTTCCTTAGGTTGGTAGCGGGCTACCCTTTCTTGGTGGTTTTGTTCTCTCTTGGTTAAGAGTTGGCCTTTTGGACCGAGGATGTATGAGTTATACAATGATGTAGGATAGGATGTGGCTTCTCCTTATTACACAGTTCTAGGCAGTATCTTCTTCTTAGGTAAAGATTTTTCTGGTTCTGTTTAAGATTCAGGTGGAGTGAGTTACTTTCCTACTCTGAGCCTTGTAGTTTATGCATTGTTTTCTTGTTTGTTTTCTTTTGCATGAGTTGTTTTTTTCTTTTCTACTATTGTTTGCATATAAACTATTTCATTTTGATTTTATGTTCACACCTTATATTGATATCTTACATTGAGGATGAATACTTATCATTTTATTGGTGTTCTGTAGGTACTAGAGTTGTCTCAGGAACCTCTAGTTGGTATGTGACCAGTAGGAAGTTGAGGTATGTGAAACGGGAAACTCAGGTATGTGAAGGTATGTAACGACCCAATGTTTTATAAATGGAAATTCCTTTATTATAATCATGTAATAAAATCACAACATAATGAACTACTAAGTGCTATGTGACCTTTAAACATAAGTTTTTCACTTCTGTGTTTGGAATTTTGAAAATATGACATACATGGTTGTAATCAGTAAGTTATTTGGAGTCCGATAAGAAAAACATAATTCTTGGTGAATAGTTACCTACCCTTATGAATAGTAACATACCCATATGAATAGTGTTATACCCTAATGAATAGTAACATTACCTATGATAGTATAAAAATAATATTCAAGTGAAATTATGATGTACTTATATTTTAGAATAAGTAAATGAATGTTTTAAAACTGGTTTTTAATAATAAATTACCACCACCGGACTTAAGGTAAGGGATCCTCTCCATTTAACTCTTAATCGAGATTGTCCTCTATGATATGCCTTTTTATATGTAATCCCAAGTCATGGGGTATGATTTCTCACCTCCCCATACTTCCCTCATGATGTATAAGTGATTAGAATCCTCTTCTCTCTCTCATCAAGCCCTCTTAGGTACACTTGACACCAAACAGATAAACCGTAATGAATTCTACCCGAACCTCCTTTATTATTTCAGGTTGCCATATCTTTCTTTATATAAAAATTTAATTATCTTATCTATTTATGTACATATTATAAATTCTATTTAATTTAAAAAAATTCATTTATGAAGACCCTTTCATCACTCTCTTTTGGGGATATACATGTTTTTAAAATATTCCCTCCTTAGAACTTTTTAATAAGCAAACCCGTTTTAATGAAACTTTCTGAATTTTTACCCAATGTCAAGTGGAATATATCCTCTATTTTAAGCCAAAATTTTCTTTATAAAATCATTAATTTTATTATTAAAACCTTCTTGATTCAATTTTGGTTTTATATAAAATATTTTCCTCTTCTATTTTAAAATCTCTATAGTATTTTCCTTAAAACCGCACAAAAAAAATGTTTTAATGCTAATGTTTCTCAAATAAATTTCTTATATGTTGTCACTTATGTTTGACATCACTTACCTTTTTGTATTCCTATTTTAACTTATTAACTTCCATTTATGTTCTAATCCCTTTATTTCAGGGACACATTTATGATACACCCATTGGTTATGCTTTATGTCTTGATTGCGGTGCCCAATTATTTCCATGGGTACCCTTATGTTTATGTATGGTTGATTATGTATGATTATTTATATGGAAATCATATTCATGAAATTTTGAGATGGGTTCACCCATATAATGCTCCAATTCATTGGGTGAAGTTAAGTCTCATGAGATGCGATGTGAAATGGGATTGGTGGCTAGCCTTGACCCGTACTAAAATGGGAAACAAGATTGGCGGTTAACATTGACCCGTACTAAAATGGGAAATAGTATTGGAAAATTTCCTTGAACCATACTAAAGTTATGTTTTATGATTATTCCACATTTATATGATTCCTTGTTTATATGATCCCAGGTTTATATGATATGATTTCATATGTTCCACTATTTTGATATCATTATGCCATGTCTCTTAACTCATGTGTTTAAGTTTTATTCTTATTTTCATTCCCTTACTGGGATTTTTATCTCATCCCTTTATTCATGTGTTCCCCAAGGCACCCTATTCATATGTAAGGGCTCAAAGGAAGTTAGGATCTTTTTATGGATATTAAATAAAGAGGTGTTTTTTAGCTCTATGTTTTATGTTTTTTGTACCTAGTCTTTTGAGGCACTAGACTTAATGATCCTTGGATTGTACCCTGATGTATAATTATGCTTAAAATCATGTAATGATATATGTAAAAGTCTAGGTTCGCTATAGTACAAACCATTATTAAGGGAATAAAAAATTCAATAAGAATATAAGTTAAGAAATAGATCGAGGATAACCTAGATTTAAACCTAATGAATCACTAGTCAGGATATACTTATCCTTTATAAGTTTATACTTCTATGTTCAATGTTTCCTTTTTATGATCAATAACTAAGTATTTAATCCCTCTAATTATACGTTCTTTTTCTTAGTTAATTGAATTAAATTGAAGAACTCATTCCAACAATCAATGAGATAGACAATGTGAAGATTTCCTTAATGATATGCCTGATATGACAGGAACAGGTGCTCAAAACATCATGACAATACTTACATAGCTGGCTTGAGTTATGAATAATAATTTGAATCATGTGGAGCTCCCTCCTCCTCCATGGAAAGAGAAAGTTGTTGTAGAATCCTTCATATAGAAAATGCCTCCCATGTTTAGTGGATCTTCTGATCCCCTACTCATGGAACAATGAATTAACTCGACTGAAAAGATATTCTCCATCCTATAGTGCTCAGAAGAAGAGAAAGTTGTACTAGCGGTCTATCATTTTGATGGGGAATCTAATCAGTGGTGGACACTGATCAAGAATACAAATTTCCAAGAGGAAATTGATTCCATGGATTGGGAGGAATTCCAGAGGATGTTTTTAAACAAATATTTTCCTCGAACCATCCATCTCAAGATGGAAAGAGAGTTCCTCAGACTCAAGAAGAAGAAAGATCAGTCCATCAGGGCGTATGAAGAAAAATTTACAAGGCTTTCAAGGTACACCTTTGGCTTTTTCATGAACACCGAAAGAATGTTGGATCTCTTCTTTAGAAGACTAAATCTGAGTCTACAAAAATCGTTGGTGAGTCGAGACTTCTATAGTTATGAGGATATTGTCTATTGTGCCCTCAAGGTTGAAATGGAGATTAGAGACTCTCAATGGTCTCATGGGTCCAGTGATAGGAAGTGGAAAATGGAGAACAACATGGGTGGTTCATCGAAAAAATCCCATGATGGAAGGAAGCCCGACTTTTCCCCTTGTAAAAGTTGTGGGAAAGAAGCATCCCAGGAACTGTTTGAAGATAACCAATAATTGCTTCAAATTTGTAAAGTTTGGACATCTGGCTAAAAACTACCGACGAGATATGAAGAATCCCACTAATATGGAAGAAGAAAGGAAGGTTCAAATCAATGCTTAGCAAGTGGTGCAGTGTTAAAACTACAAGAAGCATGGGCATTATGCAAACAATTTCTCGAATCCAAGGGTTGTAAGAGGAAGTCAACAACAACCTCAAAGGCAGCAAGGAAGGGATTATACTATCACTACTGCTGAAGTGGACCTGAACAATGATGTAGGGACAGGTACGCTATTTATTCATTCATGAATAGTGAACATACTATTTGATTCTGGTTTTACGCATTATTTCATATCTTTCAAGTTTAGTAGAACTATTCAAACACCACCTCAAAATTTGGAGGAATGGTTATCTATGAGAACAACTAATGGGGAAATTATTGCGTACATGGTTTATAACTCCTCCCCAGTTAACGTTTGTGGACTAAAACTTCATATGATACCAACTATAGTGACCCTATCCTTTTACACATAACATTACATGATTTTAAGAATAATTATACATCAGAGTACAAGCCAATGATCATTAAGTCTTGTGTCTTGGAAGACTAGGTATAAAAAACATAAAACCTAGGGCTAAAAAAACTTCTTTATTTAATCTCCATAAAAAAAATCCTAACTTCCTTTGAGCCCTTACATTTGCATAGGGTACCCTAGGGAACACATGAACAAAGGGATTAACTAAAAATTCCAATAAGGGAATGAATATAAGAATATAGCTTAAGCACATCAGTTAGGTGGCATGACATAATGATATCAAAATCATGGAACATATTAAATCATATAATATAAACATGGGATCATATAAATGTGGAAGAATCATAAAACATAAATTTAGTATAGTTCAAGGCTAACTTCCAATCCCGTTTCCCATTTTAGTATGGGTCAAGACTAACCGCCAATCCCATTTCCCATTTTAGTATGGGTCAAGGCTAACCACCAATCCCGTTTCACATCGCATCTCATGATACTTAACTTTACCCAATGCATTGAATCAATATCTAGTCACACCCATCTCAAACTTTAATGAATATTCTTTCCACATAAATAATCATACACAATCAACCATACATAAACATAAGGGTACTCATGGAAAGAATTGGGTACCGCAATCAAGACATAAAGCATAACCAATGGGCGTATCATTAAAGTGTCCATGAAAGAAAGGGATTAAAACACACATGGATGTTAATAAGGTAAAATAGACACAAAAAATGTTAAGTTATGTAAAACATAAGTGACAACATATAATAAATGTATTTGAGAAACATTAGCTTTAAAACATTTTTTTGTGCAGTTTTAAGGAAAATACTATAGAGATTTTAAAATAGAAAAGAGAAAAATCATTTATATAAAACCAGAATTGAATCAAGAAGGTTTTAATAATAAAAATAATGATTTTTTAAAGATAATGGTGGATTAAAAAAGAGGATAGAGTGCACTTGAAATTGGGTAAATATTCAAAAAGTTCCCTTAAAACAGGTTTGCTTATCGTAAAGTTCTAAGGAGCGAATATTTTAAAAACATGTATATCCCCAAAAGAGGGTGATGAAATGGTCTTCATAAATTAATTTTGTAAAACTACATAGAATTTAGAATATTTACATAAATATATAAGATAATTCTATTTTTATATAAAGAAATATATGGCCACCTAAAAGAACGAAGGAGGTTCAGGTAGAATTTGTTACGGTTTATCAGCATGGTGTCGAGTGTACCTAAGAGGGCTTGATGAGAGAGATAAGGGGTTTATAATAAATTATACATCATGGGGGAATTATGGGGGAGGTGTAAAATAATACCCCATCATTTGGTATTACACATAAAAAGGTATAACATAGAGGACAATCTTGACTAAGAGTGAAATGGAGAGGATCCCTTACCTCAAGTCCAGTGGTGTTCTCCACTTGTTATCAATGACCTGAATAAACAAATTATATTTATTAATTAAAAATTACAGAACCTCATCTATATGTAATGTATTTATTATAACAATTTTAAGTTCATCCATGACCATTTAATGGGTTAAGTTGTTCAATTTCTTTGTTTGAGACCATTTGTTTTCTTGGTTTTCAAGATTAGTTTACTTATATTCATGTTTGGTTAAACAATTATGATGAATGTGGATGTATAGAATTGAATTTTTATGTTATTAGTGAACATCCAGGAGATTACATGGTTATAAAAATTCATTTGTTTAATGGGAGTGAATATGAATTATTATATAAAACCTTATTGATAACCGTTTTGGTTAATCGGTGGGTTTGAATACAATGAATATGTTTTTCTTTATAACTTACTACCATTTGTACAAAAGTATTACAAAACCATAACAAGGATATATTACATATATAATAATCTGGTTCAACCATAACACAAATAGTTTCATGACTAGAATTAAATATGATAATAGAAATTGATAAACTGTTGTCGTTGAATGTGCTAAATTAACAAATCTCAAACGATGTTTTCATTTCTTTCAAATAAAAGGTAGGGAAAGGAGAAAAGATAAAGAATTTACCTCTTGAGTCTACCTCCATTGAGAACCTCTTAAAGAGAGAGGTTTTGGTATTTTGAAGATACTAGGGGCCTTTAGACATGGGGGAGGATCTTGGGGAGATATTTGGGAAGAATATTGATAAGGCACAAGGCTTGAGAGTAATGAAGAGAAGGGGGAGTGTGGAGGGGTTTTATAGTGGAGGAGAGGAGGGTTTTCATAATATTATAATCACTATTTTTTTTTTCATAAGACAAGAAATAGTGAGAATTAATTGACCTATAATAGTAATAAATGCATGTGAGTTTTATCCAATGGTCATTTAAATCATCAATGACTCAAGAATGATGCAAAAATTAAGGTTTTAGCATTTATTGTGAATTATCGGATTTTACAATTCATAAAAAATTCAAGTATTTTAGAAAAATCCCAAAAAATAACTCTAACCATTTTTGATGTTTAGAAACAAAAAATGAAGTCCATTTTTTAAAAATAATTTTATAAATATGAATAATCAAATATTTAATTAAAATCATAATTTATTATTAAAAACCAATTTTAAAACATTCATTTACTTATTCTAAAATATAGGTACATCATACTTTCACTTGAATATTATTTTTATACTATCAAGGGTAAAGTCACTATTCATTAGGGTATATCACTATCCATAAGGGAATGTTACAATTCATAAGGGTAGGTTACTATTCACCAATAATTAAGTTTTTCTTATTGGACTCTAAATAACTTACTGATCGCAACCGTGTATGTCAGATTTTCAAAATTCCAAACATAGAAGTGGGAAAATTAAGTTTAAAGGTCACATAGCATTTAGTAGTTGATTATGTTGTGATTTCATGAAATAATTATAAGAAAGGAATTTCCATTTATAAAACATCGGGTTAATCAAATTTATTATTAAAAACCACTTTTAAAATATTCATTTACTTATTCTAAAATATAGGTACATCATTCTTTCACTTGAATATTATTTTTATACTATCATAGGTAAGGTTACTATTCATTAGGGTATATCACTATTCATAAAGGTATGTTACTATTCATAAGAGTATGTTACTATTCACTAAAAATTAAGTTTTTCTCATCGGATTCCAAATAACTTACTGATCGCAATCGCGTATGTCAGATTTTCAAAATTCCAAACACAGAAGTGACAAACTTAAGTTTAATGGTCACATAACACTTAGTAGTTCATTATGTTGTGATTTCATGACATAATTATAATAAAGAAATTTCCATTTATAAAACATTGGGTCATTACAAGGTACGATCAGTTTATGCAGTTATATTAGAAGTTTTTATTATAAGCATGTTATAGTATTATCTTAGATGTAATTGATGAGGGAAAGTGTGTCACATTGATACACATTTTTGAAATAAGAAATTTATAGTTTGACTAACACTTTTTAATGTCAATTTTTTTCCTTAGGTTGTTTAGCATAATTGACTGCTTCAATTGATAGGTCAGGTGAAAAAACATCGCCAATTTCAAATGAAAATAATGGATGTTTGTGAATTTGGTATTCATTTTTTACTTTTCATATTGAATTTTCCCATTTAATAAATCTTCCATTTAAATTGTTTTTAATGCATGTTTTATTATGCTCAATTTATTAATCAATATTCTTAACCTGCTTTTCCGCATGGGCCTCATTTGTTGGGTCGAGTTCCTGTTTGGCCCGCTTATTTGCTTCGGTCCTTTTGTGCATTGCCTGTCCACCATGGAAATCCACTTTTCCTTCGGCTTTGACTCCTTTGGTATTGATCAAGGCTACCTCCCCTTCCATCCTCACCCTTTATCATTTGAGTGGTTTTCACATACCAATGGAGGATCAGTTTCGACGTGGCCATCGTGGTGAGCTACCCTTGGTTGTGCTATTACACAATTTAGTTTCTAGAAGGGGGTTTTATCACCCCTGGTGTGAATTCATTCCAGGAACATAGATATGAAAATAGGGACTCTTCTCTTTCCATTGGAAGTCACTTCTCTCACCACTAGAAGTTTTTTCTCTCACCGTTTGGGTCACCCTCTCACCACTGGTTTGATATCTTGCCCCAGATACCAAGGTTCACGGTGGAGCTGGCTAGCGTCCTTCCTCGGTGAAGTAGTGCAGAATCATTCGAATTTAAAGACCATGGTTCAAGATCCGGTGAGATTGTCCCATGACAAGGCTAGACAGAGAGCAGCGAAAATTGTATTCACATAGCTTGAAGAGATTTGGACGACCAGACGATTGTTTGGCATTGTATGCTTCTTCTAACATAGTTTCTTGGATTTCTGGATTTTGGTTTCTATAGCCTTTTTTGCTGACTATTGTGCGTAGACCCCCTATGCATTAGCTGCTCTTTTTTTCATGATTGCCATATCTTGCAATCTGGTTATGTTTCCTTTGAATACTAATAATAAAAAAAGTGTGTGGGTGGTGTTCTTGTTATACAGTAGGCCCCAAAGAGACTGAAGCACGTAAATCATTGTCTCCTTACTGTTTTCTTTCTTTCATTGCATTGTATTCCTAATATTTTCATTCATCTTACACCATTGGAAATAAATCAATTTATCTTGACATTGGAATTGGAGTTATATCACTTCACTATTACTGTCCAACACACACAACCCCCATAACACTCTCTATAAGAGTTCTTAATTTAAGAAAACTCCTTCAAAAAATCCACACAATTTCCTTAAATATTGTTTAATTTCCATTGCTTTCTAAGCTCCTCTATGACTTGAGATCCTATAAGAGTGGCAACACTAAAATCCGCAATGGGTTGAACCTCAAGACCATCCTACCCACGAGATTCTCGAGGAATATTTGAAACCAATGCTGAGGCTAATCCACTTTGATCTCCCCCTCGAGGAACCTGCCCACAAACCTGGTTATTAATATGAGTGGCCCCAATAGTTGCATTCACATGAATAGAAGATTTCTCGAACACACGACCAACATAAGTCGATGGATAAGCCATTCCATGTACTGAATTATACATCTGGAGCAGATTCTGCTCAATAATCTACTATTTTCCATTATGAAAAGGGATAAAAGGGACATTAGAGGAGCATAAATTCGAAGCCAGATGATTAGTTGTAGAGCCAAACTCCCTCCTCTTCACTCGAGACCTCTTTCTACATGAAGTAGTTGCATTCTCTTGGAGGTTGTAGAAGGAGAAAAAGTTGACCACATATTCAAAAATAACATGCTACTTTAAGAAGAAGAAATCCTTAATAGAAAACATCACAAATTATGGAAGAGGATTAGAAATATTAACTTCCACACAAATGCGATCATAAAGAAGGAATTTCCCAGTGAGAGTGTTCACATCAACACAACGAAAACGGCTGATCAAGTTACCCAATTGCTCATGAATAACACGATTGTGTAGAGGAAGAAGATGTACGAGAAGCACCAAAGCACTGTACTGGATGGATCTTGACCAGAATGAATCTCCATCGTCCAATGAAAGAGGAGAAAGTAGCAGCCTTTAAAATATCTTGAGAATCTGAACAAGGCATGAGCAAAGTCCTCCCACAAAGCAAACCAGATAGCAAAACGACCGAGGGAAGGGAAAGCTAACAACAAACTAATCCAAGTGCCTATGAAGAATTCACATACTTTTCAAAACCATCGACCGGGGGTGGGGGGGGGATTAAACCAAACCTATCCACCAAAGTGAGAGAGTGAAAGGAGGCCTCCGCCAACTACAATAAAGATTGATCCACACTAGGATATAAAATTATAGTTTTATTTGTTATAAATTATTATACTTTTATACTTTCATAAATTTTACTTTTATATATTATAATTTTATACTTTTATAAATTTGTAAAACTATATACTTTTATAAATCACGTATACATTTATAACATATATATACTTTTATATAGTTTTATAAATTTATATATATTTATAAATTATGTATATTTCATTAAAATATACATTCTTTTATAAATTATATATAATTTTATACTTTTATGTATATATATTATTTTATATACTAATATAAATATATATACATTTGTAATTTATACTTTTATACTTGTATACTTTTTTCAATTTATCAATATTTTAATACTTTTATACTTTCATAAATTTTATTTATATAAATTATACTTTTAATTTTTTATAATTTTGTAATATGATTATTATTTTTTCAAAAAATTTATTTGGCTAAATAAGATTTATTTTATTAGATGGAATATTTTATGTTTTAAATCGTAACAAATATAAGTTGATTGTATGCTTTTAATTGAGTGTTGAATGAGTTTCAAAATTATCTTTGATTTTTTTTTCATTTCATGAAAAACAATGTATCTAAGGGGGAGCTTATTTGATTCCTTTTTATAATTACATCAATAGACCATGGTTTACTAATAAAGAAGTAATTTATCATATCAGTAGAGTTAGATTTCAAACCAACTATGAGGTATGACACCATAACATAGAAACAATTCAACAACTAGAAAATATTGACAAACTTAAGTGGTGTGATGTTAAAGATATGACATTTGATCAGTTTTTTTTCTTTCACAATATAAGAATGTACTTAATGACTAGAAATTCAATGGTAGCGTTGAAAACATTTTAAAAAATATAATAATTTCATTTTTTTATTTTTGAAACCATTATTATATTCAATAGTCATATTTTCTATTATGAAATTGGTTTTCAAATAATATAGCTTTTATTTTTTTTATATTTTCATCATTAAATTCTATAGAAATATTTTCATTGGGTTTTTAATAATGTAAATGTGATTTTAAGGGTAAATGATTGATTTTAAAGTTAATAAATTTGATTTCTACGATGTTTCAGATTGAGGATGATATTTTGGATTTCAATGATGATCTAAATAAATTATCTTTTTAATTTCACACTGAATTTAAAATGGTATTTTGTGATATGAAATTAGAGTGAATAGATTCATCGATTTTTTTATAATGTAGTATGCTCTGTCAATGAGGTGAGTGATATATATATTTATAAATGCAAACATGTATAATGAAAAAGGGTGATACCTATATTTATATGATCATATTAACTTTCAGAGACCTCCTAGATACACATAATCTCACCTCCTACATAATATAGATTGACAATAACACCATGGAAAGGGCATGTCACTAACTCTATCCAACCCATAAGATATCCATTATGGCCTCACTCTTATAAAAGGTGAATTAATTTTTAACCCCATTGAAAATCCTAAACCTACTTTTCATCAAACATCACCTACATGGTTTAAATTAGGGGAGTCCTCCACAACTACATATTCTCTCTGGTTTGGTGTTAGCTTCTAAGTAGAAGAGTATAAGACAACAAAATGAAATAATAACTATCAGCCTAATCAACTTCATCTCCAAAATAGTTATTAGTGAATTTTGGTACCTGAGACTCATCCCCTATCACTTCTAGACATGAACCTATGTTGCTTGAACTACTCTAAGCAGTAGTCATCCCATACCAAGTACCGATGAACATTGTGGATGAATTCAGAGTATAACACCTACCACCAATGGAGTAATTATTTTCTTAAACTCAATTATCCATTCCTTTAATGAATGATGAAATAATTTGAAACATTCAAATGTTAGGTTCCCGTTATTTGAAAGGCCCTTTATTTATTTATTTATTTTGTTAAATATTAATATTACTAGATAAAATAGTATGGATATGAATAGATAATGGATGGATGTCAATATAATGATAAAAGATTATGAAGATGGGGTGAAAGAGTTCATAAAATTTGAAAATAATCAGGAATATGACCATTCTCAAATCCTTTGTTCATGTTTATGCTATTTTTATTCAAGAATAATTAGTTTAGAGGAGTTGGATGAATACTTGATATGTCATAGAATAGATCAAAGTTATAAATCTTGGAATAAAAATGGGGAAAAATTGAATGTATCTTGTAACTGGGATAACACTGCATTTTATGGATCATCTAATATGATTAAAAGTGTGGACAATGAAGAAGAACATATCGAGGATGTGATTACAGGTGTGAATGATGATGAAGATCATATTGAGGAAATGATAATGATAGTTGAAGATTAACTTAGTGATTTTCCAAAATTGTTTGAGATGTTAAAGAGTCATGCAATGATGCCACTTTATGTTGGTTGCACTAAATATTTAACATTGTTAGCCATACTGAAGCTGTATAATTTAAAAGCTTACAATAGATGAAGTGATGCAAGTTTTACCAAACTAATTACTCTCTTGAATGATATGCTCCCAGAAAAAATGTGTTTCCTAGCCAAGCATATGGTTCTAAATGAATGCTATGTTCGATGGGTTTGATCTCTGAAAGAATACATGCCTGTCTAAATAAATATATACTATTTCACAAGGACCAAAAATCACTTAAAGAATGCCCAAAGTGCGGTGCTTCTCAATACAAGAAAGATGAAATGGGTCCTACGAAAGTTGTATGCTACTTTACAATCATTATAAGGTTTAGGTGCCTATATGAAAGTGAGGAGACTATAAGGAAATTTACATGGCATGGAGATACAATAAGTAAAGATAGGAAACTTCACCACTCGATAGACTCTTCTCAATGAAAGAGAATCAATCTCAAATATCTTGAATTTGGAAATGATCTGAGAAAAATTCGTCTTATGCTATCTACAGATAGAGTGAATCCTTTTGGTTTTCAAAGCAATACTCACAGTACATGGATGGTTATGTTGGTAAATTATAACCATCCATTGTGGTTATATATGAAATGAAAATACATTATGTTATCTATGCTTATATGAGGACTAAAAAAACTAGGTAATAATATTGATATTTATTTGAATTCATTGATCGATGGATTGAAATTATTGTGGGATTAAAGTGTTATGTTGTATAATTATTATAGAAATAAAGATTTCACATTGAGATCCATGTTTTATGGGATGATAAATGAATTTACTACTTATGTAAATTTATGAGGATATAACATTAAAGGAACTCAAGGGTGTCGCATTTGTGAACAAGGTACACAGTCAATTTTGTTGAAACATTCATCAAAGACTATGTTTCTAGGAAATCAAAAATTTCTACCCGACGATATAAGTACCAATATTGGATGACATCATTCGATGGGAGTTTAGAAGAACAAACAATACCATCTCCACTAATAGGTGATCAACTATTTTATAAAGTAAAATATGTGGATACTACTTTTGGTAAACCTTTTTCAAAAAACCTTGTGAAAAGTGGTTGAAAAAAGTGATTAGTTTTTTATAAATTACTATAATAGAATTGTCTGTACATCATACAATTTCTTGATGGTATGCAAGTTTAAAAAAATGTATGTGATAATGTCACTGTCATGTTACTAAATTGACCTGAAAAAACAAAGGATGAAATTATGGCTAGGTGGACATGATTGACATGAGAATATGGGAAGAGTTGGCACTAGTGAATGGTGAAAAATTGACTTTTATTCCTTCAACTACTTACACTCTTTCTAGGTAGGACAGATATCAGTTTTTCAACTTCATAAATGATGTAAAGATTCCATAAGGGTATTCATTGAATATCAAGAATATCATGTCAATGAATAATTTAAAGTTAAAGGGTCTGAAATTTCATGACCATCATACTTTGATGTAAGATTTAATGGTTGTAGATTTATGTTTCATTTTCCCCAAAAATTTCCATCATACATTAACTAAGCTCCATCTTTTCAAAGATATATGCAGCAAAGTTATAGACCTGGTGAAATTGCCAACTATGGAAAATGAATTTTCCACCATATTATGTAAATTGGAAATTTTATTCCTACTATCTTTATTTGATATGATATTTCACTTGATGGTTCAATTGGTGAGATAGATTTGACTATGTGATCATGTACATTATAGACGATTGTACCCCATTGAATGATATATGAATATTTTTAAAGGATATGTCAAAAATAGATGTCATACAAAGGGTTGTATTGTGGAGAGATATATCGTCGAGTAAGCCTTTGAATTATGTATCGACTACTTGTTTGGTGTGAAAAGCATTGGTCTACAAAAATCTCATCACACTGGATGACTTGTGGATGAAGTAATTTCTAGAATAGATGTTGTAACAATCAATATTACAGATCAAGAGTAGGCCCACCTTTACATTTTTCATAATAGTTTATAGGATTCCTTATATGGTAAAACCCAAAAATAAATTCTTAGGCATTTGAACCCATCAAAGGATGAAATATGGATATCAAATACACATAATCAACAATTTATAAGATGGTTTCAAGATCATATTTTTAATAATTCATATGAAAATATGGATTGAATTTTAGAACGACTTTGATGGCTAGGCATAAGACCAAGTGTGCACGTATTATCTTATAATGGTTATGTAATTAATGGTTATAAATTCTATACAAATCAACATGTTGAAGTCAGTACCATGAAAAATATTCGTGTTACACTTGTGGATAATGTGATGTACGTATCTGGTACAAAGGAAATAAATCCAATTTATGCGAATATTTCATAATTTGGCATCATCAAACAAATATGGGAGTTGGATTATACAACATTCTAAGTGCTGATTTTTCAATGCAAGTTGGTTGATAAAAAGAGTGACGTTAAAATAAATTATTTGAGATTTTTGAAAGTTGATTTCAATAAGGAAACGTAAAAAGAAAAATTGTTTATAATGGAATCACAAGTAGTATAAGTATTTTATTTTCCAGATACCGTAAACCGAAAGTGGTCAATTTTTTTGTTATCGACAAAACCCACTAAAGGGATAAATGAAAATTCAACTAAGGATGACCCTTTCATTGGGATATCACAATCATTTCGTAGTGGTCCCGATGTAGACAGAGTCTTGTATGTCATATGAGACTACAATGAAGGGATTTGGATACTCGATATAGTGGTTAAATCCCTTCAACCTTTAAAAAAGAGAGTTCAATAATCTGGTTATATATTTTTTACAATAGAAATTGTGTTACCTCATATTATTATCTATTCACTATTGAATTTACGTAATCTAATTTATATGTTGAACCAATTCTATAGATAATTAATTATGCATGTGCTGATGCTCCCAATCCCAAGGAACAAAAGGTTTCTCAACCTACTGCTTCTCCCAGTGTAGAGGAACAACGACCTTATGAACATGCTGATGCTCCTAATCCTGAGGAATAATAGGTTTCTCATCCTTTTGTTGCTCCTAATGTAGAGGAACAATGAACTTATGCACATGACAATGCTACCAATCCAGAGGAACAAAATATTGACGATGTTGAACCCAAGAAAATGGTAGACGACAAAGAGACAATGTCCCATAAAAAATAGAAGCATCGTAGCATGATGGTGTTAGAAAAAATTATTAAGGTGAAAAGTAAAGGAATCAAATTTGAGGTCGGATGGAATACACATGACCAACCTGTTAACCCCAAAAAGGCTATGTTCAGTAGTTTTATTAGTCTCATCACTCAGCAGTGCATACTGATTGATGTAGTTTCATGGAACCATGTTGTGCCCACACTTAAAAACACATTTGGGAAGAGATTAGGGTAACATTATAATATTCTTTCTTTATTTTACTAAAAAATAAAATAATGAAAAATTGACTTACTATTAATTATCCCTTGCATAGTTCACTTATAGTAGATTGATCCCACAAGAAATTTGTATTAATATTTTTTTGGAAAGGCTCACAAAAGATTTCACACAATTATAAAAAATTTTAATCTCAAAGACATTGAAGGGAAAATAAACCCGCACCCACCGTATATGTATGCACACCCGATAAGACAAGAAGTGTGGGATGCATTTACTAGCCATCGTGAGGAGATATCTTTTCTGGTACATTGTATATGGTAATACATTGTTTGAAAATATGCATATTAATCACTTTGATTGAGAATTTTTAATTTATTAAATAGGATCTGAGTACTGAAAATAAGGAAGAGGTAACATAACCAACATAACCTTACTATAAAGCAAGATGGGGTACGATTCACTTGAAAAAATGGAATGTATTTTAAATATACCGTTATAATTTTATGTGACATGAAATAACAACCAAATTATGTTCCTCTATTTATATACAGATTGATGAATCCAAATCCAAAGCCACTTCCATCCCACATCATGTGTTATGGAAGGAGGCATGTGTAAATAAATATGGTATACTAATAGATTAAAACACACAAAAAATTGTGGGAATCATAGGTAAGTATGAAATAATAAAAATTTGTTTGGATTTAAATCGCAATTACATAACAATGATGACTTATTTTCTTATATTTTCTATCTGAATTAGACACAAGAATCATCAAAAACTATATCGGATGAACACCTACTATCAGTGGGCTTGAAGAGGCTTTAACAATATGGCTACATCAAAGGTGAGGGTTTTGGGTTGACACCCCAAACATATTTTGAGAAAAGAAAAGAACATGGGGATAAATATAAACAAATGGAATAGATACAAGAAAGATTATATGAACTTGAAGAAAAATTTAATTTGTAGTATGAGTTGGTATAAAATGTTATGGGTGTAAGAAAAGAGAATAAACAACTCAAGAAAAACCAATGTATGAAGATCCCGCACCACCCCACCATCTTTGAGTTAATCCATTCCCCTCAAAGAGTTGTCTTTGATTAGGTAATCAATATTCTCATAATTTTTTCTATGAAATGTTAATCATGAATACATTGATTCCTTTACTTTACTGATATTCTACATAGTGAATATTATTGTGAATTATATCTATCAACATCCACCCATCGCCTTGTTGTGATAACTACTATGTTCAAAATCCAAGAAGACACTCTACACATACAACTTTCAACAGGTCATGTGAGAGTAGGGATTACCATAGATCATGAGTAGAGCACCGATATACCTATTCTACTTAATGACATAGATATTCATATGGTCGATCAAGCTATTAGAACATTTGTAGCATGGATACCAGATCTTGTAAAAAAACGTGTCGATAAGGAGGAATTAATTTACTATTTATTTTTCATGCTAAACCTTAAAAAATTAATAAAAAAGGTATGAATTGATGAATGTTATTATAGAAGGAAAAATAGAAAGGGTGAAGTTGAAGGTTGAATCAAAACCATCTAATTGATCAACCAACTGATTGAAAATGTATTCAGAAAGAACCTTTACCATGCCCATTCAATATCCATATTTACTAACATCGAAGGTTCATGTGGATACAAAGTTAAAAATTAGTAGTAATCACATAGTTTATTTTAAAGAAAAAATGCATGGAGAGGCCATTACAGACTTCATTGCTCTTGAGAATGTAAATGAAATCCTCAAGTATGAATGACTAGGAGTCTCAGTTGTAAATGTATACATGAGGTGTGTTTTCATGATTTTTTTCCAATAACTGGCCTATTATGTTAATTATGACTTAATTTAATTCATATTTTTGAAGGCATATATATGAATACTAGTTTAAGGGTTTTCCCCATGAACATAAATATAGACTTATTAGTCCTCAAATCAGTTTTACAGACCAAACCAAAATGTAATAAATTCAAAGTAATTAAATAGTGTCAAATTTGGCCAAATCGTTTGAAAGAAAAATTACAGATGACCGACTCTTATTAATAACAATGATGCAGGGTTAAAACAATACAATTTAATCATATCAAATATATTTTAATTCCTTTAATTACTTATTCCTTCTTGTTTTTTAGGAAACATTGGGTACTCATTGAGGTCATTTTGGATACTCCAAAGATATATTGTTTGGATTCACTGCATGGATACCCAAAAAACTGACAACATATGATGAATTTTTTCAAATTGAAATTAACTATATCCAATGTTTTATAACTATAATTAAATATATATATTTTATGTTATGTTTTAATGATAATTATATTATGATAGGGCAGTGTTTAAATATAATGAAAATCATGGCATGGGAACAGTCCATGCACACAAGGTTCCTATCGACTTTAACAAGTGGATAAGTATATGGGTATATATAATAACATTTCACTATCAAAACACATATACAAACAAATTACTTATTTTTCTAAATGTTTTTCAGCGTTCGAAACAAAAAAATGGAAAAATTGCGGTTATTATATTTTTAAATTTATGAGTGATATCATATACGATCAACAAAATAACATCCCTAATATAAGAACCCAGATCATATTTTTCAGGTATGTCTTTCTTTTCTGGATGTTTTAGAGAAAAAGGGAGTTTCTGGAAATTTTAGGAGGACACGTCGTGTACCTGGTTCCAGCTGGTGACCATGTGCTAGCCATGTAACGGCCGAGCACGTGTTTGTGTGTGGTGACCTAGAGACCACCTAAAGTGAAGGCCGAAAAAGGAAACTACACGTCAGGTACTTTTAAAGAGCACACCGTGTACTTTCTTTTTTTCATTAAATGGACCGAGGTCACATCTAATTGACATAACGTTCTTCTTCTTCTCCCATCTCATCTGAGAGTGTATGTACGACCACAGATCTTCTTCGATCCCCCGACTCACTGTCTGTTCTCCGAATCGACTACCGTTGATTGTGTTGGAATCGCATTAGTGAGTTCTCCTTTCTTCTTGAACATCATCTCTTGATTTCTCCTCTCTCACGAGTTTTCCTTGGTTGAAAGTTTTTAATGTTTTTTAGATCTACGGTGTTCTAGGTCAATTCAAGAACTGAGGTTCACGTATATCAATCTCACGACGCCGAGGTAGGTGGTTTGTGCCTTTTGGTAGATAGTCTTTGAATTTTATGTGAAAAAGTTCCCAATACCCAAGAACGAGGTATTGCATGTTTATTGTTTTATCCCTATTATTACATGTTATGACCTGTTTGTTTGGATAGAGGTTAATTGTTGTGAATGGGGTTAACTTTTCCATGCTATGGATGTTTTACCCTTATTTTCTTGTTTTTGACTGTTTGGTCTAGCTTTGCCTGTTGGGATGCTACTTTGCTTCTCATGTCTAGTATTGTTAGGGTGTAGTGATTATTATCTGACATGCGATGATATGCTGTAGATTGTTTAGCCAAGTATTTCTTGAGGTTTACTTTGGCTGACACATATCGTTTGTGTATGACTGACTTACACAGGGCTGTGAGAACCTAGTGTAGTAGAACATAGGGAGAATGGATGTTGAAGGCTTTCTAGAGTGTCTGTATTACTGTTACGTTGCAAGACCATAGGGGGGGATGTATGTAAGTTCTCCCTCAGAGTGTTTGTAGTTCCCTGATGTGGGATGCAGTGGGAATTGGAAATTGAGTGCTTCCTCAGAGTGCCTATTATTTACCAATACGAGACTAAAGGGGGAATTGACGGTGAGTGCTTCCTCAGAGAGTCTGTGCTAAAGCTAAACCAGAGGGGTTATACTGTGTGTACTTCCCAAAGGGTTGCTTGTGTTTTTTTGGTTGAACCAGAGGGGTTAGGCTATGAGTACTTCCCAAAGGGTTACCTGCTTTTGTTTATCTACTTACTTGATATATGAAAATGAATGCAATTGAATTTGTAGGATTGTTACTATTTGTACATCCTTGTTTACTGCTTCATTTTGTTTATTGCTTGCCATATATATTCACTGACTGTTAGGCACAGATCTTTGGGTGGTTTCCTATTGGGATTAGTCTCACACCCTTTTTGGGTCATGATTTTGGGCTCAAACAGATTATATTACTTCATGTATAAATAAGGGAAAGTGCCCTTCTACTTCAGGTACTTGATTGCTAGGGAGCTGGGGAGCATGAGACCAAGCTAAGGCTTGCGATGTTGTGGAGCAGTTTATCTGTTTTTATTTTTCACTTTTGTTTAGTATTTTATTCCATCATTGCGACTTGTTTGGCTGCTTTCCTAGACATATGTATCATGCATAATATATATCTGTGTGTGTGTGTGTGCTTCAGTTGTTTATTTCTTCAGTTTTTTGTTGTTTATTTATTGCATGATTTTACTGCTTCCTCTATTGTGTAATAGTTTTACTTCCACTGTGATACTCTTCCAATAATGGCATAGTTTCCCCACTATCACACCCAAGACCCTCACTGCTAGTTAGTAGCCTCTAGTGTTCGGGGAAATGCGCTTGAGGCCATGTGACCAACTGGGTATGGGGAAACTCTGGGCGGCTCCTGGAACCGGGACGTTACAAAGTTGTATCAGATGAATTCTTTTCTTATTGACTTACTGTTTGGAGCCTATAGCCAGAGATATGATGGAATATGTACTTGGTAATAAGCTGTTCTCAGGAGTAGGTAACCTGTGTACAGGGAAAATCCAATTTACCTCATTATTGAAATTTTTCTAGTTTTTCTATTTTACAGTTGATTTGATTTCACCATTGGGTGATTCAAATGTTTTGTGCTATTATTGTTGATATTATTGAGGTTATATTTCTATTTCAACCCTATTATATGAGGGTATGCCATCTCATGCATCATATAGGCACTTTCTAAAGATCACATGTCATGCATTCTTTCCATGCCATTTAGGGTGCATTAGTGATTGCATGTTTTCGTGATAGATGTTGTGCTAGATATGCATGGTGTTGTGATAAATGCCTTGATAGAATAACTGGTTTTGATAGTGTATTGAATTGTGTAAGGTTTTATTTAAATGAAATCCAAACATTGGTTCTTGAGGTGTTATGGGCCCTCATGGATCAGAATTTGGTGGATCATTTCCTTTTTTTCTTATATATGACAAATATAAGAGGCCATTATTTGATTCACGAGGAGTATGGGACCTCACGGATCAGAATTTGTCACTTTAATGTTTTTTTTAGTGTTTTTATGGGTTCCAAAGTAGTTTTGGAGGCTTACTGTCTAGAAGAACCCAGAATACACGGCGTGTAATGATGAATACATGCCATGTGTCCTTCTGTTCGGGAATGAACTGTTTTTCTTAAGTACACGCCACGTAATATATGTACACGCCATGTAGTCTCCAACCGTATCACTGACTGTGTGGGCAGAGTCGCGGGGTTGTGAAATCTTGGTGGGACACGCCGTGTACCGAAAGTACATGCCATTTTGTGAAGACCATATGTCCACCCGTGTGACTAAGGAAAAAGATGGATAAAACGTAAGTTATACACACAGTGTGAAGCTTGAACACACTGTGTAGTGTAACCCATGTATCCAAACATGTAGCGAACAACACGGGTCGATGAAATATTTCTAGTACACGCCGTGTCTGTCATAAACATGCCGTGTAGAGTCAGCCGTGTATCTGACCGTGTAACGAACAACACAGGTCGATGAATTTCTTATAATACATGCCGTGTTTGGCACTAACATGTCATGTAGTCATGTTCTAGGAAAATTGTGTCTTATCCATGTAGAAGAACTCAGGTAGGGGAAGAGGATTTAAGTACATGCCATGTGTTAGGACAACACACCATGTGTATGGGGCATTACACGACCTGGGTTGGCAGAAGTACATGCTCATGTGAAGGATTAAGGGAACACACTGTGTATGCATTATACACACCATGTATCTATGTTTTAAAAAACATGAATGATTTCTTTATCTTGTTCCCTTCTTACACTTCTAAGTTTCAATACCAGTTAATCTTGATCTAAGGTGTGCACTTGACCTTACAGAGTCATTCCACAGAGATGTCCTCCGATTGTCCACCAGTTATATGGCAGTGATCAGACATAGAATATGGATGATTTGGGACTACCAAAAGATCCTCCAGTTGTGCCAGTCTTGGAACCAGTTGTCATTCTAGACACAGGTGCAAACACATAGTTTCGAGAGGGCATTATGAGGTTTATGCAAACCTTCCGAGGAGTACCGCATTATGCCCCCTCTATGGCAGAGTTGACATGGGTTTTCCAGTAGCATCATCCACCCTCATTCTCAGGGGAAGAGTAACTTAGGCTACAAAGTCATATTTAGAAGCCATGCTATCTATCTTCGACCATTTGGAGATGCCTCCAGAGAGGAGGGTGAAGCTCGCTACGTATATGCTACGGGACTCCGCCAAGAGATGGTGGGATGTGATCTCACAGGTGGGATGCTAGCAGGTTATGGATTGGGATGAGTTCCAGCATGCCATTTATGACTACTTCCACCTGGAGACCTTGAGGGATGATTGAGCCCAGGAGTTCATGATTCTGGAGCAGGGTACCCATTCTGTTATGGAGTATTATTCTCTCTACAAAGAGCTGCAGCACTTCATGCCTATTCCAGGAGGTGATGAGTTATTTATAGCATGGAAGTTTGAGGATGGTCTCAGGCACAACATCTGATCTCAGGTGAAAATCTTCAGGCTGGATTCTATAACTTCTATAGTCTACCAGACACTAATCATAGAGCGCAATCTGAGGGATTCTGGAGTGGTGACCCAGGGAGGTTCGACATCCAAAGTTGGTATCCCTTCTGCTAACAGAAAGAAGCACCACAGGGAGTCTATGCGCATAGATCCAAGGAGATGAGACACTTCTTATGGTAGCCAGGTGGTGTGATACCAGTGTGGGAAGAGCAGGAATACGAGACCACATTACCCGAGAGACCTAGTGGAGTGCCGATCATGCAGCATGATGGGCTATCTATAGCATTTCTGTTAGTTTTTCTCACCAACAGATGGTGATAGGAGTTCAGCTACGACTCGACGTTCAGAAGAAACACCACCAATTTCTCATCATTTAAGGAACTATAGTTCTTCTGGCCATCCAGGCTGAGGGGGAGGTCACGACCGTGGAAGTCAGTCGCCAGGCTTTCAGTGACAGTAGGATGGATCAGCTCAGGGTGGTCAGGCAGGGTAACAGGGCCGCGGTGTAGGAAAAAATTTTGTGGTGGAGTAGACCCAGAAGGAGTAGGATCCCTAACCCTCTATAATTAAAGGTGCGATCCTAGTTGCCTTAGTTTTAGATTCTGCTCTTTTCGATACCAGGGCTTCCCATAGCTTTATATCTGTTGCTGTTGTGGAAATACTTGGGATCTGTATCTTTTCTTCTATTTATATCTTGATGTTATACACTCCATTGGGGACTAGAACAACTAGTGTACGTTAGTCCAAGGAGTTCCCTCTTGATTTTGGTGGGAGTCACTTCTTATGGGACCTTTATATTCAAGAGATGACAGGCTATGGAATCATTCTTGGAATGGACTGGTTAGTTCCCTTTCACACTGTTGTCAAATACTATCACCATAAGGTGAGTTTCACATCACCAGAGAGAAAATCATTTCTTCATAAGGGTGAGTGGGATGTCCAGGCGAGCAGAGTAGGACCCGAGCATCATGGGTTGAGAGGAGTTACAACCCATATTACTAGTTTGTATCTGGATGACCAGGGGACTTCACAGATGGACTTTCCTCTAGTGGTGGATCATTTCAGAAATGTCTTCCCAGAGGAATTTTCAGGTTTTCCTCTAGAGAAAGAGGTGTAATTTTCTATTGATCTTGTTTTAGGAGCGGAACTGTTGTCCATTCCTCCTTATAGGATGGATACACCAGAGTTACTAGAGATCAAGAAGCAGTTGGAGGAGTTACAGGCAAAGGGGTTCATCCAACCCAGTACTTCTCCTTGTGGTTTTTCTATCCTGTTTGCGAAGAAGGCAGACGGTGCCCTCAGACTTTGTGTGGATTATCATATTTTGAACCAGTTGATGGTCAAGAACTGATATCCCTTTCCGAGAATTAATGATCTCTTTTATCATCTTTGAGGAGCCCGAGTGTTCTCAAAGATTGACTTGAGATACGGTTATCATTAGTTCCACGTTAGACCATCAGATGTACCTCTTAAAGACTGTCAGAGTAGGTATGGTCTATACGAGTATGTGGTAATGCCGTTCGGTCTCATGAACGCGCCTGCAGTTTTCATGGAACTAATGAACCGAGTGTTCCATCCATACTTGGATTCTTTCATGGTAGTCTTCATGGACAATATCTTGGTGTACTCTCACACCCGACACGACCATGCCACACATCTTGAGATAGTTTTGAGTACATTGAGATAGCATTGGTTATATGTTAAGATCTCAAAATGCCACTTTTGGATGGACCAAATTCACTTCTTGGGTCATGTTATCTCAAAGACAGTAGTATCAGTAGACCCAGAGAATGTGAGAGCAGTAGTTTCCAAGGAGCAGCCGAAGAATGTATTTGAGGTATGGAGTTTTCTAGGGATGGTTGGTTACTATAGGAATTTTATACAGGACTTTTCATGCTTAGTAGTTCCACTGATGGGACAGAATAAGAAGGGTGTGAAGTACTTATGGTTAGATTCTTGCGAGTCAGCCTTTCATGAGCTAAAAGGGAGGTTGACTTCAGCACCAATACTAGTATTTCCAAATCCATGCAAGAGCTATACTGTATACTGTGATGCAATAGGGATCGGGCTAGGAGTAGTGCTTATGCATGGAGAAGGAGTCGTTGCGTATGGGTCTTGGCAGTTGAGGCCACATGAGAGGAACTACCCAATGCACAATCTCAAGCTAGCTGCACTTGTTCATGCTTTAATCTATTGAATACATTATCTTATGGGATAGAATTATATGGTTTTCACTGAACACAAGAGTCTCAAGTATATATTCACTTAGTGTGATCTGAATTTGAGACAACGAAGGTGGGTTGAGTACCTTAAGTCCTTTGATTTTGAGCTTGCCTACACGTCTACGAAAGGCAGTGCTATAGCCGATGCGTTGAGAAGGAGGTCCCAAATACATGGAGTTCAGGAGGCCAACAGTGAGTGGAAGCTTATGGCTCTATTGTCTAAGATGCATTTGAAGGTGAACAACAGTAAGGGGCAGACATTTCTTTCTTCTGTGGATGTTACCTCTACTCTACTTGATCGAGTGCGAATGAGGAAGCTATCAGATTCTAAAGGCCTAGTCCTATGAGAGAGTGTTTCAGGAGAGGACCCTATTTCTTGATAGACAGTAGGAGAGGATGAGATCTTGTGTTTTCATGGATGCGTGTGGCTTCCAATAGACATATGCGAGGAGCTGATGCGAGACTTTCATTCCTCAGTTTGGGCAGTTCATCCTGGTGTCACCAAGATGCATCGAGATCTGCACTATCAGTATTGGTGTCCAGGTATGAAGGGAGATTTTTCTGGTTTTTTCATGAGGTGTTCCACCTTTCAGCAAGCGAAGGCGTAGCATCAGCGACCAGCAAGGCTTTTACAGGAGTTACCCATTCTCGAGTGGAAGTGGAATGATGTCGCGATGGATTTCGTGACAGGTTTGCCGAAGTCACCTCAAGGGAATGATGCAGTTTGGTTTGTCCCTGACAGACTCACGAAGGTTTCTCACTTCTTTCCAATCAAGGATACCTTCATTGTTGATGAGATGAGAATGTTGTACATCCGAGAGATTATGCGTTTACATGGAATTACACACTCCATTATTTTAGATAGGGATTCTTGTTTTACTTCGCAGGTCTAGATGGGACTTCAAAGGGCTTTGGGTATATAGGTACTTCTGAGTACAGCTTACGACCCCCAAACAGATGGCCAGTCCGAGCGTATGATTCAGGTGCTTGAGGACATGCTTCGAACATGCATCCTGGATTTTGGTGGTTTGTGGGAGAAGCACATATCTCTTATAGAGTTTTCCAACAATAAATGTTTTCAAGAAACTATTTATATGGAACCTTATGAGGCTTTTTATGGTAGGCCATGCCGATCACCCTTATGTTGGCTAGAGGAAGGAGAGGCAGTTGTGCTCGGACCTCGACTTGTCCAGGAGACAAAAAAGCAGACAGAGTTGATTTGGAAGAGGATGACTACTTCACAATCACAACAGAAGTCTTATGCTGATCGACAGAGATGACCTCTGGAGTTCGAGGTTAGAGATCATGTTTTCCTGCATGTCACACCGAGGTTGGGACACAAGAGGATTAGGAGGTAGGGTAAGCTTTCAATGAGTTACGTCAGACCGTTTGAGGTGTTGGGGAGAGTCAGGCTGGTTGCCTATCAGTTGTAGTTACCTCAGAGGTACCGGGCTATGCAGGACGTCTTCCACGTTTCTCGGCTTCAATGTTACTTCTCAGACCCTTATTATGTTTTCTAACCTGAGGAGGTTGAGCTTGAGGTGGATACCTCGTTCGAGGAGCATCCTATCCATATTATTGATCAAAGTGCGAAGGTTCTCCATGGCCGGTCTGTTCCTCTGGTATGAGTGCGATGGTAGAATAGAAGAGTACATGATGAGACTTGGGAGAGGGAGACCGATGTCCAATCACAGTGGCCGGATCTATTAGAGGATTCATCTTCTACGCCGCCTTGTTAGGGAAATTCAGGGATGGATTTCTTTAAGGGGGGAAGTTTGTAAGAATCCAGATCTTCTTTTTCAGGTATGTCTTTCTTTTTTAGTTGTTTTTGAGAAAAAGGGGAGTTTCTGAAAATTTCAGGAGTACACGCCATGTACTTTTAAGTACATGCTGTGTACCCAGTTGCTGCTGGTGACCGTGTGCTGGCCGAGCACATAAAAGTGTGTGGTGACCTGGATACCACCTAAAGTGGAATCCAGAAAAGGCAAGTACATGCTGTGTACTTTTAAAGAACACACCGTGTACTTTTTTTTCATTAAACATGCCGGGGTCACATCTAATTGACAGAACGTTATTCTTCTTCACCCGTCTCAATCGAGAGCATCCGTATAGCCGTGGATCTTCTCTGAGCCCCCAAATCTCCATCTGTTCTTAGAATCGACCACCGTCAATTGCGTTGGAATCACATCGATGAGTTATCATTTCTTCTTTAACATCATCTCTTGATTTATCCTCTCTCGTGAGTTGTCCTCGGTTGAACATTTTTAATGTTTTGTAGATCTATGATGTTCTAGGTCGATTCAGGGCCTGAGTTTCACGTATATCAATCTCACGATGCTGAGGTAGGTGGTTTGTGATTTTCTGTAGATAATATTTGAATTTTATGTGCAAAAGTGCCCAATACCCAAGAACGGGGTATTGTGTGTTTATGGTTTTATCCCTCTTATTACCTACTATGACTTGTTTTTTTAGATAGAGGATAATTGTTGTGAATGGGGTTAACATTTCCATGCTATGGATGTTTTGTCCATGTTTTCTTGTTTTTTACCGTTTGGTCTAACTTTGCCTGCTGGGATGCTCCTTTGCTTCCCATGACTAGTATTGTTAGGATAGAGTGATTATTATTTGACATGATATAATATGCTGTAGATTTTTTAGCCAAGTAGTTCTTGAGGTTTACTTTGGCTTCCACATATCGTTTGTGCACGACTGACTTACACAGGGTCGTGAGAACCTGGTGTAGTAGACTATAGAGAGAATGGACATTGAGGGCTTCTCTGAATTGTCTATTTTACTATTACATTGTGAGACCATAGGGGGGATGGACATAAGTGCTCCCTCAAAGTGTCTGTAGTTCCCCGATGCAGGCCAGAGGTGGAATTGGATGTTGAGTGCTTCCTCAGAGTGCCTATTAGTTACCGATACAAGACTAAAGGGGGAATTTATGGTGAGTGCTTCCTTAGAGAGTCTGTGCTAAAGCTGAACTAGAGGGGTTAGACTATGTGTACTTCCCAAAGGGTTGCTTGTGTTTGTTTGGTTGAACCAGTGGGGTTAGGCTGTGACTACTTCCTAGAGGGTTACTTACTTTTGTTTAGCTACTTACTTGATATATGAAAATGAATGCAATTGAATTTTTAGTATTGTTACTATGTGTATTTCCTTGTTTACTACTTCATTTTGTTTATTGCCTGCCATATATATTCACTGACTTTTAGGCACAGATTTTTGGGTGGTTTCCTACTGGGATTAGTCTCACACCCTATTTGGGTCATTCTTTTGGGCCTAAAAATATTATATTACTGTATGTATAGATAAGGGAAAGCTCCCTTCTACTTCAGGTACATGATTTCTATGGAGCTAGGGAGCATGGGACCAAGCCGAGGCTTGCGATGCTGTGGATCAGTTTATATATTTTTCTTTTTCACATTGGTTTAGTATTGTATTCCATCATTGTGACTTGTTTGGATTCTTTTCTAGACATATGTATCATGCATCATATATATATATATATATATCTCTGTGTGTGTGTGTGCGTGCTCTAGTTGTTTATTTCTTCTTTCTTCCATTGTGTACTTATTTCATTCTTTTACTACTTACACTATTTTATTTCTGTTTTACTTCCGCTATGATAATCTGCCAATGAGGGCATAATTTCCCCACTATCACACCCAAGCCCTCACTACTAGTCGGCAGCCTCTGGCATTCGGGGAAATTCACTTGAGGCCATGTGACCAACTGGGTATGAGGAACCTCTGGGTAGCTCCCAGAACCGGGAAGTTACACCTAAAGAGGTATTTTTGTATATAATTACTATTTCGTTTAAAATTTTTATTAATACTTTGTGTATTTATATATTGCAGTACTACTATGAATTTCAAAAATTGTCGTATTCCCAAGACAAAATATTTTTTTTGAAATGAATGGGAAACATACATGATGTCAAAATGTATGCATATATCATGAATATGTGGCTTCCTACTTCTTATTTAGTTGATTTATCATCATTTTATCGAATTTTGTAGTTAATTTTCTCAAAATTTATATTTGATAATTATTTTGTTAATTTTCATAGAGATCATAAAGAAATGGATTCATTAGCAAGGATGATTCACTCCTATACTATGATCATGCACTCAATTCGATACATGGTGTACCTGATATGACTCAAATTATATGGTTTCAATTTAGAATTGGCATTTTATTAGTGTATTATTTCATATTTATGTTTAATTTATTTCTTTATAGTATTACTACCATAAAAATTGATTTCTTATATAGGTGGATCCTTTTATTTGGGCTGGGGTGGTTTTTTCAAAGTTGATTGTGCTTATACGATATTGGACTTCGAGGCTATAACTGTAATAATAAAAACTAGTAAATGGGTCAAGAATGTATACACAAATCATGAATAGGTGAATTCCTACTATTTATTTAATTAATTTTTTCATCATTTTATTTACTATTTTTAAGTTAATTTCCTCATCATTTTTATCTAATAATTATTTAGTTTTTTTCACCAATATTTTGAGAAGTTATATTTTTCATTCAAATATCTGCAACAAGCTAGAAAATAAAGAACATGTTCCTTTCTGATGGAAGAGGTAACCCCATGCTGCCTGAAATGTGAAGTGTTTCAGGGAGCCTGGGGTTGCTCTACCATCAGAATGGAAGATGTTCTCTCTTTTCTAGATTTTTTCAAATAATTTAAAGTAAAACACATATTTCATACTCAATAAACTACACCTCAATCAGATACAAAGTGTTCTCGGTATGACTCAGACTGTTTGTTTTTAGTTTATAATTTATATTTTAGTTCAAAACACACCTAACATACTCAAAGCCAAGAAAACACATTAATATTATTTTGATACTTTAGGAAATAAATCCATAAGTTATTTTTGACATGTAGGAATTAGCCTCACCTTAATTTGATTCATGGTGTGGCCGATATGACTCAAAGTGCATCTTTTAATTTCAAATTGGCATTAAGTTTAGTAAAAAGAACAAGTGACATACTAAAAACCAACCAAACACATTTTTATTGTTTTGATTATTTAGGAAAAAAATCCATAAGTCATTTGTGACATGTAGGAATTAACCACACCGCAATCTGTCACATAGTGTGACCGATATGACTCATAGTGTGTCTTTTTATTTAAAATTGACATTAATTTTAGTCAAAAGAACAAGTGTCATATTTAAAACTGATAAAAAAACTTCATATTGTTTTGATACTTTTGGAAAATGATCCATAGGTCATTTTTAATGTGTAGGAATCAACAAAACCTTAATCTGATGCATAGTGTGATATATATGACCCCATGTATGCCTTTTTTAAATTGACATTACTTTTAGTAAAAAGAACAAGTGAAATACTGAAAACTGATAAAATGATTTATTATTGTTTTTATACTTTAGAAAAATGACCCATAAGTCATTTTTAATGGGTATGAATAAACAACACCATAATCTGACACATAGTGTGACCGATATAACTCAAAGTATGTTTTTTTATTTAAAATTGACATTAATTTTAGTAAAAAGAACAAGTGACATACTGAAATATGAGAAAATTAATTAGGATTGTTTTTATACTTTTGGAAAAGGAACCATAATTCATTTATGATGTGTAGAAATAAACCACACCTCATTATGACACATGATTTGATCGATATAACTCCATGTGTGTCTTTTTATTTAAAAGTTACATTGATTTTAGTAAAAAGAACAAGTCACGTACTGAAAAATAAGAAAAACCATTAGGATTATTTTTATAATTAATGAAAATGATCCATAATTCATTTTAGATGTGTATGAAATAATAAAACCTCAATCTGATGCATGGTGTGACCGTTATAACTCAAATTGTGTCTTTTTTATTTAAAATTACCATTATTTTTAGTAAAAATAAAAAGTGACATACTGAAAACCGATAAAACATATTATAAATGTTTTTTTACTTTAGTAAAATGATTCATAAGTAATTTTTGATGTGTAGTAATCTACTAAACCTCTATTCGATTCATGGTGTGACTAATATAATTCCAACTATGTCTTTTTTATTTAAAACTGAAATTAATTTTAGTAAAATTAACAAGTTACATACTAAAAATAGAGAAACTTCATTAGGATTGTTTTGATACTTTAGGAAAATGATCCATAAGTCTATTTTGATGTTTAGTAATCAATACCACCTCAATCCGATGCATGGTGTGACCGATATGACTCAAAGTATGTCTTTTTATTGAAAATTGAAATTAATTCTAGTATAAGGAATAAGTGACATTTTGAAAACCAAGAAAACACATTATGTTTGTTTTTATACTTAGGAAAATAATCCATATGTCATTTTAATGTTTAAGAATCATCCTATCCACAATTCGATGCACGGTGTGACCGATATAAATCAAAGTGTGTCTTTTAATTTAAAATTGACATTAGTTTTAGTAATAAGAACAAGTGACATGATGGAAACCAATAAAATGCATTCATATTGTTTTGATAATTTATGAAAACAACCCATAAGCCATTTTAGATGTTTAAGAATCAAATCCACATCAATCCGAAGCACGATGTGACCGATATGACACCAAGTGTGTATTTTTATTTAAAATTGACATTAATTTTAGTAAAAAGGACAAGTGACATACTGGAAACTAAGAAAACACATTCGGGTCATTTTGATACTTTAATAAAATAATACATAAGTCATTTTGGATATTTAGTAATTAAACGAACCTCAATCTGATGCACAATATGAACGGTATGACTCAAAGTGACCACTATCAGTTTAAAATTGACATTTTAGTTAAAGATTCATCTTACTCACTGAGAAAAAAAGAAAACATACTTTGATTGTTTTGATAATATAGGAAAAAGATTGATAATTCATTTTTTTGTGTATGAATTAGTCTCATGTAAAACTGACACATGATGTGATCAGTATGACTCAAAGTGTGTGATTCCAATTTGAAATTACATTTTAGTAAAAAAAGTGACATACTAAAAACTGAGAAAATGCATTCAGTTTGTTTTGAAAATTTAGGAAAATTATCCATAAGTAATTTATGACATATAAGAACTAGTTTCACCTCAATCCAATGTATGATGTAACCGATATGACTCTAATTACGTCTTTGTAATGACCCAATGTTTTATCAATGGAAATTCCATTCTTATAATTATGTCATATAATCACATGAAATTTCAACACAATTAACTACTAAGTACTATGTGACCTTTAATCATAATATTGTCACTACTGTATTTTGAATTTTGAAAAATGGTCATTTACAATTGTGATCAGTAAGTTATTTGGAGTTTGATAAGACAAACTAAATTTTTTATGAATAATAACATACACTTATGAATAGTAACATGCCTTTATGAATAGTAATGAATAGAAAATAAGCCAAAAAATAGAAACTTCACCCATGAATGTATAAATACAACTTTGACATCTTAAAATTGAAAAAACAATCATAGTATAAGTATTGGTATTTTTGTTTGTCATAAATATTTTATTAACAATTTTTTGATTAATTTAATAATTTAAATTGGAAATATATTTTCATAAAATTTAATCATAAATTTTTTACTTTAGTGTCTTATGGTTATAATATAATTTTATGGGACCTTGATTAGTATTTTGAGGTGTTATAAAACAAGTTATAGTTTTAATGTTGTTTTATTCGAATAAATTATGAATTTATTTAAAAATTAAATTAACAATATTGAGAAAATTAATTTCAAAAAATTAATTTCATTTTTGAATTCTATACATCTAAAAATGTTTCGGGGGAATTTTTGGGATTTTTCTAAAATACTTGAATTTTTCATGAATAGTAAAAATACAGTTTTGAGTTTTCGGTATGTTTAATGACATCATAATGATGTAATAATTAATATAAAATTCTGGTCTACTTGTTTACAGTAAAATATGATATTAGGTGTTCCGAGTGGCTAATACCATGGACAAGCCCATGGTTTTTCAAAAACCACTAATTAGGTGTCCTTTCAAATTTATAAAAAACTCTCACTTTTTACTATAAATACCCACTCTTTCCTTCATTTTATTTCATTCTAAATCCATCATCCTCAGATATATGGAAGTTTTATCTCCCTAGTAGTCCTACTAATGTGTCCTCAAGCCCCCATGGTCCCAACCTTCATGTTTTAGGAGTTACTCTACAAGGTAATGGAATCTACCTCCCTTCTCTTTTTCAAACTTTCATTTTATGTTATTATTTTTAATTTCAATTGGATTATGTTGGGATATATCATTTAATATCCCCCTTACTATCCATATTATTTAATAACTATGATATTCCCCTTTTTTCTCTGATAAAAATATTTTATGAAATTTTAAGCGACACCGTTAGGCTGCCGAATTTCTGTAAGGGATCTCTTAACTTTTCGTTTACTTTGAAGTTCATTTCTTTTCTTTTTCTTTCCTCACCTCCTTTCATACAAATGTTATTATGACCACAGTACCTTAAATTTAATGTAATTTTTTCATTATAAAGGAATAATTCTTCATCATCTCTCTTTTCCCTTTCTTTTATACTAAAAATGAAAACACCATCTGAGATGTGCTAATTTACCACATTCAAGGACGATGAGTTTTCAATTTCCATAACCATATTCAATTATGATAATAAAACCATTTTCATGGTTTAAATAGACCATAATATATGTATTATTTATCATATATGGTTCTGTAATTATTTTGTACACATGGTTTTTATTTATAAAATAAAACATGTTCATTATGGCCAAAAAACGCCAATTAACCCAAAAGGTTATCACTAAAGTTTTAAATAATGATTAATCTTCACTCCAAGTAACCAAATGAAATATACAACCATGTAAAATTATGTATGTTCAATAATATAATATAACTCCAATTTTTTACAACCATCCCCTTTTTACATGATTCTCTAAACATGAATATAAGTGAACCGATCATTAAAACCAAGGAAACAAACGAACCCAGACAATGAAATTGAACGTAATAACAAATCAAAAAGGTTATGAATGAACCCAAAAAGGTTGTAATTAATAATTTACATATATAATAGGTTATTTAATTATTAATTAATGAACTTAATTTGATTATTCAGGTCATTAATATCAAGTGGAGAACACCACAGACTTAAGGTAAGGGATTCCATCTATTTCACATTTATTCCATAATGTACTCTATGTTATGACCTTTTACATATAATTAATAATGTTGGGGTATGATTTAAAACCTTCCTAATACTTCCATAATTATTTATAAAAGATTAAAAATCCATTTATCTCTCATTAATACCTCCTATGTACACCTAATACTATGCCGATATTCCGTAAGGGATTCTACCTGAACTACCTTTATTCCTTCGAGTTGCTCTATCTTTCTTTTTACCCAAATGAATTTTTCTTTTATTTTTATGTAAAACTTATACATTATGTTTATATTCTCCAAAATCATGTTTTAATATCCATATTTCATTCAATTTCGGGGATATACATGCTTTTAAGTGTTTCCCTCCTCGATACTTCCCAAAAAGCAAACTTGTTTTAATTGAACTTCCCAAATTTTTTCCCAATTTAAATTTCACTCTACCATTTTTTTAAGACACCATTGTTTTTATAAAATAAGTATTTTTATTATGAAAACCTTATTGTTTCACTTCTGGTTTTATATAAAAGATTATTCCCTTTTCATTTTTTAAAACTCTTTAATATTTTCCTTAAAACAAAACTAAAATGTTTTAATGCTATGAATTTCCTAAATACTCTTACTACATGTTGTAACTTATGTTTGACATAACTTAACAAGATATATGACTATTTTACATTATTAATTTTCATTTATGTTTTAATTCCTTTATCTCTCATGAACACTTTTATGATACGCCCATTTATTATGCTTTATGACATGAATGTGATACCCATTTCTCTCCATAGATTTCCTTATGTTTATGTATTATTGATTATGTATGATTATTTATGTGTTAACAATATTCATGAACATGTTAATATGAGTGTGCCTAGATAACACTCCAATGCATTGGGTAATGTTTAGTCTCATGAGACGTTATGCGAAACAGTCTTCGTGGTTAGATTTGACATGTGCTACCATGTGCAACGGTCTTAGTGGTTAACAGTAAAATATGATCCTCTATGTGAAATGATCCTTGAATCATTATAAATTAATGATTTATGTTTCTTCCACATTACTATAAATTCATTATTGTATGATCCCATGTTTATATGTTATGATTATATATCCCATTTTATATCATTATGTCATAATCTCTAACCCTTGTGATAAATCCATATTATTATGTTTATTTAATTACTGGGATTTTAGCTCATCCATTCATTCATGTGATCCCTGAGGTACCCTATGCAGATGTAAGGGTTCAAAGGAAGTTAGGTTCTCTTTATGAAGATTAAATAAATAAGTGCTTTTTAGTTCCATGTTTTCAGTTTTATGTACCTAGTCTTCCAAGACACTAGACTTTACGATCCTTGGCTGGTTCTATGATGTATAATTATGCTTAAAATAATGTAATGTTATATGTAAAAGGTTAGGGGTTTCTATAGTTGGTATCATAGGATGATCTAGTTATTTTTGGAGATTAGGAATAAAGAAATTTAGTATGAACCATAAGGATGAGACTAAGTATAAGAAACCCCCCCTCGATTTTGGTAAGTATAGATTTAGTGGTTTATTAAGAAAATACATCCCTATCTAGATAAAAATAGGTAGAGGTGGCTCTGGAACAAATGTATCTAGGGGTAAAACCTAAAAACATCGCTTTGAGCTAGACTCGAATGGGAACTGGTGAACGACAATAGGCCTTACTGCACCCTTGGTTTGACTCTCCTGGGGGATATGATTTGTTAAATTCATGATCTTGGTACAAATCATTACTAAGAGAATGAAAAAAACCCATAAGAATATAAGTTAATAAATAGATCAAGGATAACCTAGATTGAAACATAGGGAATCACAGGTTAGGATATACTTCTCTTTAATAACTTTATCCTCTTACGTTCAGAGTTTCCTTTTTATTCTTAATAGCTAAGTATTAAAGCCCTATAATTTTATGTTATTTTTATTATCTAATGGTGGGAAATAGAAGAAAATGTTCCAAAAATAAATGTGATAGATAATGTGAAGATTTCCCAAATGATATGTCTGATATGATGGGAACGGGTTCTCAAAACTTCGTGATAGTGTTTGCTCAGCTGGCACAAGTTATGAATAATAACTTCAATCATGTGAAAAAATTCCTTCTCCAAGGAAAGGGAAAGTTTCTCTTGAATCCTTTATGTAGAAAATCCTCCCATGTTTAGTGGATCATCCAATCCCCACTTCACAGAATAGTGGTTTTACTCCATTGAAAAGATATTCTCTATCCTCTAATGCTCAAAATAAGAGAAAGTTGTACTAGTGGCCTATCATTTTAATGGGGAATCTGATTAGTGGTTGACACTGATCAAGAATACGAATCCCTAGGAGGAAATTGATTCCATGGATTGGGATGAATTCATGATAATTTTTTTCAATAAATATTTTCCCCAAACCCTCTGTCTCAAGATGAAAAGAGAGTTCCTCAAACTCAAGTAGAAGGAAGATGAGTCCATAGGGGTGTATGAAGAAAACTTTACAAGGATTTCAAGACATGCCTCTAGATTTTTCATAAACACTGAAAGCAAGGTGGATCACTTATTTAGTGGAATAAAGATGAGTCTAGAAAATGTGTTGGTGATTAGAGACTTCGACAGCTATGAGGATATTGTGTATTTTTCCATTAAGGTTGAAATGGAGATCAGATACTCCTAGTGGTATCATGGACCTAACTACAAAAAGAGGAAAATGGAATCCAATGTGGATGGTTCTGAAAATAAATTCCATGATGGAAAGAAGCCCGATCATACCACGTGTAAAAATTGTGGGAAAAATCATCCTGGGAACTATCTAAAGGGAACCAGGAATTGCTTCAATTGTAGAAAGATTAGACATATTGTTAAAAACTATTGAAGGGATATGAAAAATTCCACTAATGTGGAAGAATAAAGGAGGGTTCAAATAAATGATCAGCCAGTGGTGCAGTGTTACAAATACAAGAAACACAAGAATTATGCAAACAATTTCCCTAAGCTAGGGGTTGTTAGAGGAAATCAACAACAAACTCCAAGGAAACAAGGAAGGGATTATGCTATCACTACTAATGAGCTGGAGATGGAAAACGATGTGGTGATGGGTATGCTGGTTATTCATTCACGAATATCAAACATACTATTTGATTCTAGTTCTAAGCATTATTTTGTATCTTTCATGTTTAGTAGAAATATTCAAACACGACCACAAAATTTGGAGGATAAGTTATCTGTGAGAATATGGAATGGGGAAATTATTACGTACATGGTTTATAACTCCTCCCTAGTTAATGTTTGTGGACTGAACCTCCCAACAAATCTTTTCATAATTCCTTTAGTGGAGTTTGACGCTATCTTGGGTATGGATTGACTATCTTTATACAAAGCCAACATCAACTTTAGGGAAAGGTAGATCACTCTTCACATCCCGAAGCATCCTCTAATTCTTTACAAGTGTAAAGAGGAAGATGAATCTCCTTTAGAATTATTGTATCATGTGTGGATATTAATTCCTTACGAACAAGCATGTATAACTCAAATGATTGAGAAAACAGAGAGAATCTCACTCGAAGATATTCCCATCACGAGGGATAACACTAATGTATTACCTAAAGAGTTGTCTATTATTCCTATTGATCAAGAGGTTGAGTTATCAATTAAAATTATTCCTGGATCTATACCTATATCAATGACACCTTACACAATGGCCACCGTAGAGATGGAAGAGCTGAAGAAATAGTTATAGGAGAATCTAGAGAAGGGTTTTATATACCCGAGTTCTTCACTGTGGGGTGTGCCAGTCCTCTTTGTTAAGAAGAATGATAGATCAATGCACCATTGCATTGATTATCATGATCTCAATAAAATCACGATAAAGAAAAATTATCCCCTACCATGGAAATACGACTTGTTTGATCAACTTTATGGGGACAGTTATTTCTCTAAGGTGTACCTTCGGTCGAGATATCACCAATTAAAGGTGAGGAAGGAAGATATTCCCAAGACTAACTTTTAAATGATGTATGGACACTATGAGTTCATAGTGATGACCTTCAGACTCACTAATTCTCAAGAAAATTTCATGGATTTAATGAATAGAGTCTTTAGAGATTACCTTGACAAATTTTTGGTAGTATTTATCGATGATATTATGATATAATCCAAGATCAAGGAGGAAAAAGAAGAGAATTTGAATACCATGTAAATTTTTTTTTGAAGGGAGAAGCTGTATGAAAAGTACAGTAAATGTGAGTTCTAGATAGAGGAAGTATCATTCTTAGGGCATGTTATCACTAGTAAAGGGATATTAGTAGACCCTTCTAAGACAAAGGCAATTGAAGAGTGGCCCATGACAATATCTGTAATAGAGATCCGCGGCTTTCTGGGTCTAGCTGTGTATTATCGACTATTTGTGATGAACTTTTCAGGATTTCCAAACCCAATGACCAAGCTGACATGGAAGGGAGTAAAGTTTTTCTGGACTCAGGAATGTGAAGACTATTTTAAGGAGTTGAAAAATAGGCTAATCACTGCACCAATACTCACACTTCCAGCAAGTGGATAACTCTTTGTGGTGTATAGTGATGCATCTAAGAAGGAATTAGGCTATGTGCTGATGAAAAATAATAAAGTGATAGTCTATACCTCAAGGCACCTAAAAATCCATGAGAAAAACTATCCTGCACATGATCTAGAGTTGGAGGCTGTGATCTTTACATTAAAAATATGGCGGCATTATCTCTATGTGGAGAAGTGTGAGATATATACTGATCACAAGAGTCTTAAATATATATTCACACAAAAATATTTTAATATGTGACAATGAAGATGGATATAGCTCATCATGGATTATGAATTCTCAATCCACTACCATCCCAGTAAGGAAAACAAGGTGGAAGATGCTCTAAGTAGAAAATATCCTGCATCTTTATCAATGATGATAATTGAAAAGGATCCAATCTTCTTAGATTTTCAGAGGATGGAAATGTGAATCATTAAGGGAGGAACACCATCAATCCTTTATCAAATTATTTCTCGACCATCCCTCATGAATAAAATAAAGTATTCTCGAAGAAAATATGTGGAAATTAAAAAAGTGGTGGAATTCATTAGAAACTGGAAATCCTATGAGTTCATGATTAATGAGGATGAATTTATAAGATTTGGGTCACAATTATGTGTACCATATGATCCATAGATAAAGAAAGATCTTTTGAATGACGCACATAGCTCAACCTTTTCTATCCTCCCAATGAGCCCAAATATGTTTCGAGATCTCTGAGAGAAAATTTTGTGGGACAATATGAAGAAAGAGATTGCTGAATATATATTAATGTGCCTGGTATGTCAACAAGTGAAGGCTGAAAGACAGGAGTATAAGGGGATGATGAAACCAATACCCATACCAACATGGAAGTGAGATAACATCACCATGTAATTTTTCACTGGACTTCCAAGAACATCTAGAGGAAATAATTCTACATGGGTCATTGTGGATCATCTTACAAAGACAAATCACTTTATTGAAATTTGAGAGGAATTCTCACTAATTCAACTTGAACAGATATATATCAAAGAGGTGGTAAGGTTGCATAGAGTACCACTATCTATTGTATCCAATTGAGATCCAATATTTACCTTGAAGTTCTATAAAAGTATCCAACATGCTCTAAGAACTAAACTAAACTTAATTAAGGCCTATCATCCTCAAAATGATGGCCAATCTGAGAAAACTATTCAGACACTGGAAGATATGTTGAGATCATGTTCTATGGACTTCAAAAGAGGATGGGACCAACATCTTCCACTGGTTGAATTCTCCTACAACAACAGTTTCCACTCAAGAATCCAAATGGCACCATATGAAGCCCTTTATGAGAAAAGGTGAAGAAAACCAGCATGTTGGTATGAAGTCAGGGAGTGTAAGCTGTTAGGACCTTAAATGGTTGAGGAAATGGTGGGGAAGATGAAAACCATTCAGTAGGACATAAAGTCATCCCAAAGTTGATAGAAGAGTTATGAAGACAGTCATCGACGATATCTTGACCTCAAAGTTGGAGACATGGTATTTCTCCACATATCTCCATGGAATAAGGTCATGGGATTTGGGAATAAAGGAAATCTAATTCCTAGGTACATCGTTCCCTTTGATATCCCTGATCGATTCAGAGCTGTAGCCTATCGAATAGAACTTCTACCTACTTTGCCAAAAGTACACGATGTCTTTCATGTATCCCTCTTAAGGAAGTTTATACCAGATCCTTCATATGTACTCTCTTCAGAGGTGGTACAATTGGAGGATGATCTTTCTTACGAGGAGCAGCTAGTGAAGATCTTGAATTATAGAGATAACATTATATGTAACAAGACTAATCACCTGGTCAAAGTATTATGGCGAAACCATAAGTACGATGAGGAAACATGGGAACTGGAGGAGGCAATGAAGGAAAAGTACCCACACCTGTTTATGTCTTAGAATGCAAAACGAAATATTGAGGGTGAAATTTCATAATGGGGGAATAATGTAACGACCCAATGTTTTATCAATAGAAATCCCCTTCTTATAATTATTTCATATAATCAAATGAAATTAAAACACAATGAACTAATAAGTACTATGTGACCTTTAAACATAATATCATCACTTCTGTGTTTTGAATTTTGAAAAAATGGTCATCTACAATTGTGATTAGTATGTTATTTTGAGTCTGATAAGATAGAATTAATTTTTTATGAATTGTAACATACCCTTATGAATAGTAACATACCCTTATTAATATTAATAAATAGTAACGAATAAACAATTGACAAAAAAATAGAAACTTCACCCATGAATGTATAAATGTAACTTAGACATCTTAAAAGTGAAAAAATGATCATAGTATAAGTATTGATATTTTTGTATGTCATAAATATTTTATTTAAAATTTTATGATCAATTTAATAATTTAAAAATGGAAATTTATTTTCATAAAATGTAATCATAAATCTTTACTTTATTGTCTTATGGTGATAATAAAATTTTATGGGACCTTGATTATTTTTTCGATGTGTTATAAAATGAGTTATAGTTTTAATGTCATTTTTTTCAAATAAATTATGAAATTTTTTAACAATTAAATTAAAAATATTTAGAAAATTATTTTCAAAAAATGGATTTCATTTTTTAATTCTACATGTCAAAAAAAGTTTAGGGTGAATTTTTGGGATTTTTCTAAAATACATGAAATTTTTGTGAATAGTAAAAATACAGTTTTTAGTTTTCAGTATGTTAATGACATCATTATTATATAATAATTAATATAAAACTCAGTTTTAATTGTGTATATTAAAATATTATATGAGGTGACCCAAGTGGATAATACCATGGGCAATCCCATGGTTTTGCAAAAACCACTAATGACGTGTCCTTTGAAATTAATGAAAAACTCTCTCACTTTTTACTAAAAATACCCACTCTTTCCTTCATTTTATTTAATTCCAAATATATAATCCTAGAATATCTAGTAGTTTTAAATCCCTAAGAGTCCATAAAAGGTTTCATCAATCCCTCATGGTCCCAAACTTCATGTCTTAGGAGTTACTCTACTAGGTAAGGGAATCTACCTCCCTTCTCTTTTTCAAACATTCATTTTATGTTATTCTGTTTAATTTCAATTGGATTATGTTGCGATATATCATTTCATATCCCCATTACTATCTATATTATGTAATAATGAAGAGAGACCCCCTTTTTTCTCTCATAAAAATATTTTAGGAAATTTTAAGCAACGCCGTTAGGCTGCCGAATTTCCATAAGGGATCTCTCAACTTTTCTTTTTATTTTCAAGTTAATTTATTTTCCTTTTCATTCCTCACATACTTTCATCAAAATGTTGTGATGACTCCAGTAACTTACACATACTGAAATGTTGTCATTATAAAGGAATACTTATTCATCATCTCTCTTTTCCCATTCTTTTATACTTAAAATTAAAACACCATATGAGATGTCCTAATTTACCACATTCATGGACGATGAGATTTCAATTTCCATTCTGGTCATGATACCATTTTCATGGTTGAACCGGACCATAATATATTTATTATGTATCATCTATGATTTTTTAATTCTTTTTTACACATGGTTTTTATCTATAAAGAAAAACTTGTTCATTGTGGCAAAAAACCGCCAATTAACCCAAAATGTTATCACTAAAGTTTTACATAATGATTAATATTCACTCCAAGTAACCAAATGAAATTTAAAACCATGTAAACTTATGGTGGTTAAATAATAGAATATAACTCCAATTTTTTACAACCATCCCCATTTTACATGATTCTCCGAACATGAATATAAGTTAACCGATCATTAAAACCAAGGAAACAAACGAACCCGAAAAATGAAATTGAACCTAATAACCAATCAAAAAGGTTATGAATGGACTCAAAAATATTGTAATAAATAATTTACATATATAATAGGTTATGTAATTATTAATTAATTAACCTAATTTGATTATTCATTTCATTAATATCAAGTGGGGAACACCATCAGACTTAAGGTAAGGGATCCCCTCTATTCCACTTTTATTTAAGAATGTCCTCTATGTTATGACCTTTTATGTATAATTCCTAATGTTGGGGTATGATTTATCACCTTACTAATAATTTCTTCATGATGTATAAAATATGTTAAATACCTTTATCTCTCATTAATACCTCCTAAGTACACCCGATACCATGTCGATATTCTGTAAGGGATTCTATATGAACCTCCTTTATTCCTTTAGGTTACTCTATATTTCTTTTTACCCAAATGAAGTTGTCTTTTATTATTATTTAAAACTTATAATTTTTTTATATGCTTTAAAATCATGTTTCAAGATCCATACCTCATTCACTTTCAGGGATATACATGCTTTTAAGTGTTTCCCTCCTCGATACTTCCATACAAGCAAACTTGTTTTAAGGGAAATTCCCAAATTTTTACTGATTTTCAAGTGCACTCTACCATTTGTTTCAAGACACCATTGTGTTTATGAAATAATTATTTTTATTATGAAAACCTTATTGTTTCACTTCTATTTTTATATAATGGACTATTCTGTTTTATATTTTAAATGCTCTTTAATATTTTCCTTAAAACCGCACTAAATGTTTTATTGCTAAGAATGTACTAAATACTCTTCTTACATGCTGTCACTTTGGTTAGACATCACTTACCATGATATATGATTATTTTACATTATTAATTTCCATGTATGTTTTAATTCCTTTCTCTCATGAACACTTTTATGATACACCCCTTTATTATGATTTATGACATGAATGTGATACCCATTTCTATCCATGGGTTTCCTTATGTTTATATATGATTTATTATGTATGATTATTTATGTGGAAATAATATTTATTAAAATTTTAAGATGGATGTTCCCAGATAGCACTCCAATTCATAATTTAAAATTTAGTCTCATTAGACTTTATGTGCAACAGTCTTGGCAGTTAGCCTTGAATCGTACTACCATGTGCAACAGTCTTGGTGGTTAACCTTGACTTGTGCTCCTCTATGTGAAACAAGCCCTAAATCGTGCTAAAGTCATGATTTATGTTGCTTCCGTATTACTTTTAATTCATGATTGTATGATACCATGTTTATATGTTATGATTCTATATGCCATTTTATAACATTACGTCATTATCTCTAACCCTTGTGCTAAAGCCATATTCTTATGTTTATTTCCTTATTGGTCTTTTATATCATCTCTTTATTCATGTGATCCCTAGGGTACCCTTTTTAGATGTAAGAGATCAAGTTAATTTAGGAGCTCTTTATGAAGATTAAATAAAGAAGTGTTTTTTTATTTCCATGTTTTCAGTTTTATGTACCTAGTCATCCAAGACACTAGACTTTATGATCCTTGGATTTTACTCTAATCTATAATTATGCTTAAAATCATGTAATGTTAAATGTAAAAGTCTAGGGTCACTATAGTATTTTTATTTAAAATTTACATTAATTTTAGTAAAATGAACAAGTGATAAAAACAATAAAACACATTTGTGTTTTATTTATACTTATATAAAAATGATCCATAAGCAATTTGTGAAATTTAGGAATCAACCCCACCTCAATAAGATGCACAATGTGACCAATATAACTCTAAGTGTGTATTTTTATTTAAAATTGACATTAATTTTAGTAAAAAGAATAAGTTACATATTGAAAATTAATAAAACAACTTCAAATTATTTTGATACTTTATTAAAATGATCCATAAGTCATTTTTGACATGTAGGAATAAACCACGCCTCAATCCGACGCACGGTGTGACCGATATGAATCAAAGTGTGATTTTTTATTTAAAATTTACATTAATTTTAGTAAAAAAACAAGTTACATATTGAAAACTGAGAAAAAAAATTCATATTATTCTGATACTTTAGGAAAATTATCCATAAGCCATTTTTGTTGTTTAAGAATCAATCATACCTCAATCCGAATCATGGTGTGACCGATAGACTCAATGTGTTTATTATCAGTTTAAAATTGAGATTTTAGTTCAAAATGTGTGTCACCAACTAAAAGCTAATAAAAAATGATTAAATTATCGTAATAATTTATTAAAATGATACGTATGTCATTTTTGACATATAGGAAGTGGTATCACATCAAACTGACACACGATGTGACCAATATGACTCAAAGTGTGTGTTTCTAGTTTGAAATGACATTTCAGTAAACAACAGAAGTGACATACTCAAAATTAATAAAAACCATTTAGATTGTATTTATACTTTATGAAAACAATCCATAAGTAATTTTTTATGTGTAGGAATTAGCCTCACCTCAATCAGATGCACAGTGTGACCAATATAGCTCAAAGTGTGTCTTTTTATTTAAATTTGACATTAATTTTTAAAAAAATAAAAAGTGACATACTTAAAAGCAATCAAACACATTAATATTGTTTTGATACTTTAGGAAAACAATCCATAATTAATTTTTGACATGTATGAATCAAACTCACCACAATACGACGCACAATGTGACAACTATAACTCCAAGTGTGTCTTATTATTTAAAATTGACATTTTATTAATGTACTCTTTCATATTTATGTTTAATTTATTTATTTATAGTATTACTAACATAATATATGTTTTATTATATAGTTGGATTATTTTACTTGAGTTGGGGTGGTTTTTTTGACAATTGATACCATGGTATGACATTTTTGATAGGGGGTTGCAGGTGCTAAAGATGAGGAAACATTAATGTTTTTAAATATTTGTGGATAGTAATTATAAATGTAATTTTAAAAAACATTGTTTGAAATATATACAATAGTGTCATTTTTTTGTATTTGTGCTGTAAAATTTATTTCAATTAAATTATAAATTTTCATATAGGTCACATGTGTATATGCTATAGTGTGTTGTTATTAAAACAACACAGTATAATAGGCTTGCCTTTATAATCACTATTTCTAGTGCTGAAAAAGGGTGTCCCTTATCAAAATTTTTATCACTAATAAAGGGAACCTCCTTTTAACAACATTGAGTAAAATAATTCCTTTTAGCACTATTAAAGCTCTTTTTGCGTGTTGTTAAAGGGATAATCTGTAGTAGTGGTGCAAGATTAATTTGATGGGCCATATAAGATTAATCTAACTTGGTGGCTTTAGAAGCTCATACTGTTCAATGTAAGGGGGAGTTTGGTTGGTGGCTTTCATTGAAATAGTGAAGGATTTCCCATGAATATCGATTAATCCAAAGGGAACATCCTTCTCAAAGATATGAAGGTGGTGAAAAATGGGTGACTGAATGGCTCCGTTGAACTCAACTATATATATTTATAGGTACTATTCATTTTGAGAAAGGATTTTCACTATTGTAATCATTTTTCATTTCCCTAATAAATAATTTGTAGTGTTCCTCACCATGGAGTAAGACTTACACTGAATTATATAAAAATAATTGTGTTGTTATTTGATTTTTTTATTGCCTGTCTTCTAAAATTTCTTGTCTGGTGTGCATTGGAGAGTTGGCAGTACATGACTGGGGTTCTTTGTTTTCCAAATTCTGAAGATATCATGGATGTAGGTTCATTTTGATTTCAAAATTTCTAGAACATAGGTCCTAATTTTTAATCTTTAAGTGGTTTACTTCTAGATCAGACGTTTCGAACCCATCAAGTAGTATAAGTGATTCAGTTATCTTCTGGTGATCAGATTCCCATAAAGTGTTATCAGATCTTGATTATAGAGTTTTTGTATGACCAATACCTAGAAAATTCATTTCAGATCTCAGTTTAGTATAATCATTCTACCCCTGGCCATATGAGGATTTTGGTAAGTTGTTTCTGATCCCTCTTATGCATTTCAAATTCAGTGAGAGTTCATTGGTTCTAGAAGGAATGACGTTGGATGAGGGTAATGTTCTTGTGGATAAGTTCAACATGTTAGATCAAATAGGGTAATGAAAGATGGTATAGAGGGGGGTGAATTGACCAAATTAAAATTTATTAAAAAAATAATTTGATTAATTAAATTAATTATTAAATGTAATTATTACAATTAATTAGAAGCAAAAAAATAAAATAATAAAATAATGTGTTTTATATTAGTTTGGTACAATGTGAGCCTACTATACTCTTATACCTCTCTACCTAGTGAGTGATACATGTGCACTAAATTTATTTTTAAGCTAGAATTATAACCCAATTACAGAATCCTTTTTTAGTGGAGGGATAACCATAACACACAAAATTTTGTATAGGGAGTCACAACCCAATTACAACATGAATTTAGATATTGGGAGTCAAAACCTGAATGGTCATGACTTTAGAATCTTGGAGTCACAACCCAAAGATAGAGAAAAATAATAATGATATTGTTTTTAAAAGCATAAATAAAAAACAGAGAGTATGTGAGGGATAAGAAATAGTTTTTGAAACTCATAAACCTAATGAATAAGAAGATAAATAATGAAAGCACAGGTACAAGTTCTTGAGAAATGGATCATCTTGTATGATCAAGGTAGTTGTAATCAAAGTAGATGTAATTTGACACTTGAGATATTACCTAGGTGATTAAATAGAGTATCACACATGACATAGTTTGTATAACACATTGAAATGTTCAAAACATTATTCTTGAGGAAAAATAGAGTATAGAAGATGTTTACCAATGTATCCCTTGAAGTGTCTTGACACCTTTAAATAGGATATGTACAACAGAACTAATAAAACCAATCTTCAGTTAATGCGATTCAAATTCAAAAATAATAGAATTATTCAGAAGTGAGTGAGAATTATCCTTTTGAATAATATTAAAAAAATATCATTTTAATTCAAAAAAGAAATACCAATTCAAACCTATTTGAATAACTCAATGAAAGGGAATAAAAGTTCAAAGTAATCCCATAAAAATAATAAGGATGTTTAAAAACAAATATTAAATACATTTTAATTTAATGTAGTGTAATTTAAAAATAAATTATACAACTTTAAATAAAATAAAATATGTTTGAATAAATTCAATGTCATTAAATAATAAATTAGAAAAGAGTTATTCAAAGAAATTAACTCAAAATGTAAAAGCATAAATATTTTAGTAGAATGCTGTAAGAGTACACATGAATAAATACTAAATTAATACATTTTTAAAACAATTTAAAAGATATTTAAAACAACCTGCTTGGATTAAATATATTGTATATTTATTTTGGAAATCCATAAAATACTTAAAACAATTAATATAAGTATGCAGTTCATCAAAATATAAAAAATGATGAAAATAAAGCATTGAAATTTTTTCAGAAGAAGAACTGGAAGTAGTATATTTTTAATCTGTGGTAGCATAAATTAATACTTGGTAGTATCAAGAATTTTTTTCCCTTTGAGTTGCGCCGACAAAGAGCTATAGGTGAAAATCCACTATTAGTTATAAAATATGATCCACTGTTAGTTATAAAATAATCCACAATTAGTTATAAAAATTATCACCATTAGTTCAAAAATTATCCCCCGGTGGTTTTTAAAGTTCATCTTCCATTAAATAATATTAAATATCTACCACTATAATAAAAAATAATCTACCATTAGAAATATAAAATAATCTTACATATAAATAGAGAAATGATATGATGTTACTAATAGAAAAAATGACACTATCGCGAAAGAAAGAAACATGCCACCATTATTTGAAGAAAAATAAGAAGCCACCATTATTTGAAAATTAGAAGAAGAAGCCACTGTTAGTTGAAAATGAAAAGCATGCCACCATTAGTTTAAGAATAAGAAGTTCATACCACCATTGGTTGGAGACTTCAACTAAGAAGGGACTTGATTCTTGACAGAAGAAATACGCTTCCATGAATAAAGAAGAAGAATCTTGAGGAGCTTCCATGGAGTAAAGATGTTGATAAAGAATGATGAAGAAGAATAATTCATCATTTTATGTACAAACTTTGAAACAAAACATTGGGTGAATTTTTAATCCATCTAAATGAATGAATTAGAAGTTGGTACCGTAGAATTAATTGAATATAATTTCAATATATTTCCAAATAATAAATAATCACTTAAATATAATAAGTATATAATAATATATCATCAATAAATAGGGAAAACATGATTTGAACCCTGTAGAAAACATTACATTACTTCAGAATCTTTTAAGACACCTAAATGAAATTTTTATATTTTTATGCAATTTAATGAAATTAATAAAAACATATAAAATTTATAACTAAAAATACTCAAATAGATTCTTATTGGAATTGAATGATATATAAAATAAACATAAATGATTTTGAATTTTGGAAAATATAGAATTCTAAAACTATTATATAATCTTCGAACAATGGGCACACCAATTAAAAAATAAATTAAGACTTTCATTTGTCCTAATGAAATGTAGATAAATGTGTTGTATTTATAACAGAAATTTTTTAGTAATAATTCAATTAGTATATCACAATTTATAATTAAATTTCAAAAGAAAATTATAAAGTAGTTTAAATAGAAAAGATTTATTGAAACTAAAATCATGTATTGTGTTCAGACAAAAATGAGAACATGATATAGATATAATTAGACTTCATAACAGTTTAATAAAAGTTAGATAATATTTTTAACTATTATATGGAATTAGAATTGTAAAATTATAATCACTATAACACAAGCTGTAATAAAAATATAGAGAGGTTTTAAAAACAATTTTTTCATATAAAAGGATAAAAGTGTTTGTATTATTTAAAAACATAAAATAACATGTAATAAAAAAATATAAATACATGAATTCCCATGAATAAAAAATCTCCCCTATTTTTGATTAAAAAACCTGTATATTTAAATCCAATCTTCCACCTTTTTTTAAATAATCAAAAAGTTAAAAAAACTCCACTTAAACAAATGAAAAGATAAAATAATTAAGATTCAAACACCCACTACTGGAAATAATATATTTACCAACAGTTGAGAAATGTTGGGAAAGGTTGGAAAACCGTTGGTATAACATATACCAACGGTTCTGCCAACCGTAGGTAAGTAAGCCGTTGGGAAAAACATTTCCCAACAGTTTACAGCAAACCGTTGGCATAGGGTGGAGATAGGTTACTCTATCCCAACGGTTCTTCAAAACCGTTGGGAAAAAGGTTTGCCAACGGTTTAAAACCGTTGGCACAGGGGCTTAAAATTATCATGTTTTTCCCAACGGTTTGGTAAACCGTTGGCAAAAACCCCACATCTACTCTTTCCCAACGGTTCTAAACCGTTGGGAAAAGTGTTTTACCAACGGTTTGATGAACCGTTGGTAAAACTAATCTACAATTTCTATGCCAACGGTTTTGAACCGTTGGCATAGCCTCTGCTGGGCAAATCACCCAGCAGCTCCCCAATTTGCCCAGCAGCTCCCAACCAGGTCTCCAATTTTGACCAGCACCACATCTGGTTTTGTGGGTTCCATCTCATTTTTCAATCCAATTATTGTACCTGCAATAAACTAACACATACATATATAATTATTGTACCTGCAGTAACCAACTAACACTTACATATAGAGAACAAATTCATACACGTTTAGCATATAATGGTAGAACTATACACATCCATAATTAAATTAGAATTGATAACATAATTATAAACATACATAATTCATTTAAATTTCAATTTAAAATGTAGATGACAATTATATGTGGAATCTGGAAGTCAATTCATAATTTGATCTGTTTTTTGTATACCATATATTTTTACCTAAAGTAATGTCCATTTTAAACATAATACATACACCTGGAGTGCTACCATCCACAACGTGCCTCAGATTGAGGCGGGGTTGACTCATACACGTCACATATGACCCATGGATCGTTGTGCTAATGTATCGACACAATCCGAATGCGTTTGGTCGGTTTTCCGTATGCCAGTTGATGTTTTTCAATTAAAATGACGTACTTTTGAAACAAAAGGCAGACACTTTGAGTGGTTCCAGCCACACCGCAACTCAGATTGAGGCGGTGTTGACTCGTACACGTCATATATGACCTATGGATCGTTCTCCTAAAGTTTCAATGGAAACCGAATGCGTTTGTTCGGTTTTCCGTATGTACTTAAATTGTTGTCCATTTTAAGCAAAAGAGACACAGTTGGAGCGGTGTCGGCCACACCGCTCCTCAGATTGAGGCGGGATTGACTCGTACACGTCACATACGACCCGTGGATCCTTTTCCTAAAGTATGGACACAATCCGAATGCATTTGCTCCATTTTCCGTATGTCACTTGATGCTTTTCACTTAAAATGATGTCCCTTTGAAACAAAAGACAGACACTTTGAGTGGTGTCGGCCACACCGCGTCTCCAATTGAGGCGGGGTTGATTCGTACACGTCACATATTACCCATGGATCGTTCTTCTAAAGTTTCAACGGAAACCGAATCCGTTTCGTCGGTTTTCCGTATGTACTTAAAATGGTGTCCGTTTTAAACAAAAGAGAGCCACTTAGACTGATCTCGGCCACACCATGACTTGGATTCATCCCGGGTCAGCTCGTACATGTCACATATGACCCATGGATCGTTGGGATAAATTATCAACAAATTCGGAATGCGTTTGGTCGGTTTTCCGTATGCCAGTTGTTCTTTTCACTTATAATCCTGTCCATTTTAAACAAAAGAGACACAGTTAGAACGGTGTCGGCCACACCGCTCCTCGGATTGAGGCGGGATTGACTCGTACACGTCACATACGACCCATGGATCCTTGTGATAAAGTATCGACACAGTCCGAATGCCTTTGGTCGGTTTTTCGTATGTCACTTGATGCTTTTCACTTAAAATGACGTCTTTTTGAAACAAAAGACCGACACTTTGAGTGGTGTCGGCCACACCGCGTCTCCGATTGTGGCGGGGTTGATTCGTACACGTCACATATGACCCATGGATCGTTCTCCTAAAGTTTCAACGGAAACCGAATCCGTTTGGTCATTTTTCCGTATGTACTTAAAATGGTGTCCATTTTAAACAAAAGAGAGCCATTTAGACTTATCTCGGCCACACCGCGACTCGGATTCATCCCGGGTTGGCTCGTACACGTCACATATGACCCATGGATTGTTGAGATAAATTATCAACAGATTCGGAATGTGTTTGGTCGGTTTTCCGTATGCCAGTTGATGCTTTTCACTTAAAATGACGTCCTTTTGACTTGAAACCACCGTGCAACATTCTAATTATTATTCGTGACGTGTACGCGCAGACGACACGTCAATCGGATGTGCGGTTTGCGCGGTACGGCTCAATATTCGTGTTTTAAGTGATGCGCGCGCTTCGTAAATGCGCGTGAGGGGGGTCCAAACGGGCCGAACGATGTCGGAATGGCCTGAAATCAGACGAAAAATACGGGTGAGTAATTTCTGAAGTGGTCGAGTAGACGGCACGTCAATCGGAGGTGCCCTGTGCCCGCGGTGACCGAGAACGCAGTTCAGGTGTCATAAACGGCCAGAACGGGCGTCCAACGGTCAAATTCATAGCGGACTACCTCGGATTGAGCTGAAACTACCGTGGAACATTCTAATTATTATTTGTGACGTGTACGCGCAGACGGCACGTCAATCGGACGTGCGGTTTGTGCGGTACGACTCAATATTCGTGTTTTAAGTGATGTGCGTGCTTCGTAAACGCGCGTGAGGGGGGTCCAAACGGGCCGAACGATGTCGGAATGGCCTGAAATCAGACGACAAATACGGGTGAGTGATTTCTGAAGTGGTCGAGCAGAGGGCACGTCAATCGGACGTGCCGTGCGCCCGCGGTGACAGACAACGCAGTTTTGGTGTCGTAAACGGCCAGAACGGGCGTCCAACGGTCAAATTCATAGAGGACGGCCTCAGATTGAGCTGAAACCACCGTGGAACATTCTAATTATTATTCGTGACGTGTACGCGCAGACGGCACGTTAATCAGACGTGCGGTGTGCGCGGTACGGCTCAATATTCGTGTTTTATGTGATGCGCGCGCTTCGTAAACGCGCGTGAGGGGGGTCCAAACGGGCCGAACGATGTCAGAATGGCCTGAAATCAGACGAAAAATACAGGTGACTGATTTCTGAAGTGGTCGAGTAGACGGCACGTCAATCGGACGTACCGTGTGCCCGCGGTGACCGACAACGCAGTTCTGGTGTCATAAACGGCCAGAACAGGCGTCCAATGGTCAAATTCATAGCGGAAGGCCTCAGATTGAGCTGAAACCAACGTGGAACATTCTAATTATTATTCGTGACGTGTACACGCAGACGGTACCTCAATCGGACGTGCGGTTTGCGCGGTACGGCTCAATATTCGGGTTTTAAGTGATGCGCGCGCTTCGTAAACGCGCGTGAGGGGGGTCCAAACGGGCCGAACGATGTCGGAATGGCCTGAAATCAGAAGACAAATACGGGTGAATGATTTCTGAAGTGTTTGAGTAGATGGCACGTCAATCGGACGTGCCGTGTGCCCGCGGTGACCGACAACACAGTTCTGGTGTCATAAACGGCCAGAACGGGCGTCCAACGGTCAAATTCATAGCGGACTACCTCGGATTGAGCTGAAACCACCGTGGAACATTCTAATTATTATTTGTGACGTGTACGCGCAGACGGCACGTCAATCGGACGTGCGGTTTGCGCGGTACGGCTCAATATTCGTGTTTTAAGTGATGTGCGCGCTTCGTAAACGCGCGTGAGGGGGGGTCCAAACGGGACGAACGATGTCGGAATGGCCTGAAATCAGACGACAAATACGGGTGAGTGATTTCTGAAGTGGTCGAGCATACGGCACGTCAATCGGACGTGCCGTGTGCCCACGGTGACAGACAACGCAGTTCTGGTGTCATAAACGGCCAGAACGGGCGTCCAACGGTCAAATTCATAGCGGACGGCCTCAGATTGAGCTGAAACCACCGTGGAACATTCTAATTATTATTCGTGACATGTACGCGTAGACGGAACGTTAATCGGACGTGCGGTGTGCGCGGTACGGCTCAATATTCGTGTTTTAAGTGATGCGCGCGCTTCGTAAACGCGCGTGAGGGGGGTCCAAACGGGCCGAACGATGTCGGAATGGCCTGAAATCAGACGAAAAATACGGGTGACTGATTTCTGAAGTGGTCGAGTAGACGGCACGTCAATCGGACGTGCCGTGTGCCCGCGGTGACCGACAACGCAGTTCTGGTGTCATAAACGGCCAGAACAGGCGTCCAACGGTCAAATTCATAGCGGACGGCCTCAGATTGAGCTGAAACCACCGTGGAACATTCTAATTATTATTTGTAACGTGTACGCGCAGACGGAACCTCAATCGGACGTGCGGTTTGCGCGGTACGGCTCAATATTCGTGTTTTAAGTGATGCGCGCGCTTCGTAAACGCGCGTGAGGGGGGTCCAAACGGGCCGAACGATGTCGGAATGGCCTGAAATCAGAAGAAAAATACGGGTGAGTGATTTCTGAAGTGTTCGAGTAGACGGCACGTCAATCGGACTTGCCGTGTGCCCGCGGTGACCGACAACGCAGTTCTGGTGTCATAAACGGCCAGAACGGGCGTCCAACGGTCAAATTCATAGCGGACGACCTCGGATTGAGCTGAAACCACCGTGGAACATTCTAATTATTATTCGTGACGTGTACGCGCAGACGGAACGTCAATCGGACGTGCGATTTGCGCGGTACGGCTCAATATTCGTGTTTTAAGTGATGCGCGCGCTTCGTAAACGCGCGTGAGGGGGGTCCAAACGGGCCGAACGATGTCGGAATGGCCTGAAATCAGACGACAAATACGGGTGAGTGATTTCTGAAGTGTTCGAGCAGACGGCACGTCAATCGGACGTGCCGTGTGCCCGCGGTGACCGACAACGCAGTTCTGGTGTCATAAACGGCCAGAACGGGCGTCCAACGGTCAAATTCATAGCGGACGGCCTCGGATTGAGCTGAAACCACTGTGGAACATTCTAATTATTATTCGTGACGTGTAGGTGCAGACGGTACGTCAATCAGACGTGCGGTTTGCGCGGTACGACTCAATATTCATGTTTTAAGTGATGCGCGCGCTTCGTAAACGCGCGTGAGGGGGGTCCAAACGGGCCGAACGATGTCGGAATGGCCTGAAATCAGACGACAAATACGGGTGAGTGATTTCTGAAGTGGTCGAGCAGACGGCACGTCAATCGGACGTGCCCTGTGCCCGCGGTGACCGACAACGCAGTTCGGGTGTCATAAACGGCCAGAACGGGCGTCCAACGGTCAAATTCATAGCGGACGGCCTCGGATTGAGCTGAAACCACCTTGGAACATTCTAATTATTATTTGTGACGTGTACGCGCAGACTTCACGTCAATCGGACGTGCGGTTTGCGCGGTACGTCTCAATATTAGTGTTTTAAGTGATGCGCGCGCTTCGTAAACGCGCGTGAGGGGGGTCCAAACGGGCCGAACGATATCGGAATGGCCTGAAATCAGACGACAAATACAGGTGAGTGATTTCTGAAGTGGTCGAGCAGACGGCACGTCAATCGGACGTGCCGTGTGCCCGCGGTGACCGACAACGCAGTTCTGGTGTCATAAATGGCCAGAACGGGCGTCCAACGGTCAAATTCATAGCGGACGGCCTCGGATTGAGCTGAAACCACCGTGGAACATTCTAATTATTATTCGTGACGTGTAGGCGCAGACGGCACGTCAATCGGACGTGCGGTTTGCGCGGTACGGCTCAATATTCGTGTTTTATGTGATGCGCGCGCTTCGTAAACGCGCGTGAGGGGGGTCCAAACGGGCCGAACGATGTCGGAATGGCCTGAAATCAGACGACAAATACGGGTGAGTGATTTCTGAAGTGGTCGAGTAGACGGCACGTCAATTGGACGTGCCCTGTGCCCGCGGTGACCGACAACGCAGTTCGGGTGTCATAAACGGCCAGAACGGGCGTCCAACGGTCAAATTCATAGCGGACGGCCTCAGATTGAGCTGAAACCACCTTGGAACATTCTAATTATTATTTGTGACGTGTACGCACAGACGGCACGTCAATCGGACGTGCGGTTTGCGCGGTACGGCTCAATATTAGTGTTTTAAGTGATGCGCGCGCTTCGTAAACGCGCGTGAGGGGGGTCCAAACAGGCCGAACGATGTCGGAATGGCCTGAAATCAGAAGACAAATACGGGTGAGTTATTTCTGAAGTGGTCGAGTAGACGGCACGTCAATCGGACGTGCCCTGTGCCCGTGGTGACCAACAACGCAGTTCGGGTGTCAAAAACGGCCAGAACGGGCGTCAAACGGTCAAATTCATAGCGGACGGCCTCGGATTGAGCTGAAACCACCGTGCAACATTCTAATTATTATTCGTAACGTGTACGCGTAGACGGAACGTCAATCGGACGTGCGGTTTGCGCGGTACGGCTCAATATTCGTGTTTTAAGTGATGCGTGCGCTCGTAAACGCGCGTGAGGGGGGTCCAAACGGGCCGAACGATGTCGGAATGGCCTGAAATCAGACGACAAATACGGGTGAGTGGTTTCTGAAGTGGTCGAGCAGACGGCACGTCAATCGGACGTGCCCTGTGCCCGCGGTGACTGAGAACGCAGTTCGGGTGTCATAAACGGCCAGAACGGGCGTCCATCGGTCAAATTCATAGCGGACGGCTCAGATTGAGCTGAAACCACCGTGGAATATTCTAATTATTATTCGTGACGTGTACGCGCAGACGGAACGTCAATCGGACGTGCGGTTTGCGCGGTACGGCTCAATATTCGTGTTTTAAGTGATGCGCGCGCTTCGTAAACCCGCGCGAGGGGGGTCCCAACGGGCCGAACGATGTCGGAATGGCCTGAAATCAGACGAAAAATACGGGTGAGTGATTTCTGAAGTGGTCGTGCAGACGGCACGTCAATCGGACGTGCCCTGTGCCCGCGGTGACCGACAACGCAGTTCTGGTGTCATAAACGGCCAGAACGGGCGTCCAACGGTCAAATTCATAGCAGACGGCCTCGGATTGATCTGAAACCACCGTGGAACATTCTAATTATTATTCATGACGTGTACGCGCAGACGGCACGTCAATCGGACGTGCGGTTTGCGCGGTACGACTCAATATTCGTGTTTTAAGTGATGCGCGCGCTTCGTAAACGCGCGTGAGGGGGGTCCAAACCGGCCAAACGATGTCGGAATGGCATGAAATCAGACGACAAATACGGGTGAGTGATTTCTGAAGTGGTCGAGCAGACGGCACGTCAATCGGACGTGCCGTCTGCCCGCGGTGACCGACAACGCAGTTCTGGTGTCATAAACGGCCACAACGGGCGTCAAACAATCAAATTCATAGCGGACGACCTCGGATTGAGCTGAAACCACCGTGAAACATTCTAATTATTATTCGTGATGTGTACGCGCAGACGACACGTCAATCGGACGTGCGGTTTGCGCGGTACGACTCAATATTCGTGTTTTAAGTGATGCGCGCACTTCGTAAACGCGCGTGAGGGGGGTCCAAACCGGCCAAACGATGTCAGAATGGCCTGAAATCAGACGACAAATACGGGTGAATGATTTCTGAAGTGGTCGAGCAGACGGAACATCAATCGGACGTGCCGTGTGCCCGCGGTGACCGATAACGCAGTTCTGGTGTCATAAACGGCCAGAACGGGCGTCCAACGGTCAAATTCATGGCGGACGACCACAGATTGAGCTGAAACCACCGTGGAACATTCTAATTATTATTCGTGACGTGTACGCGTAGACGGCACGTCAATCGAACGTGCCGTGTGCCCGCGGTGACTGAAAACGCAGTTCAGGGGTTGTTCAGGGGTTGTTCAGGGGTTGTTCAAGGTTTGTTCAGGGGGTTGTCCGGGGTCCAAGGGGGAGGGTGGGGGGGTTGTCCGGGGGCTGTCCGGGGGGCTATCCGGGGTCCAGGGTGGGGGGTTGGGGGCTGTACGGGGGGCTGTCCAGGGGGCTGTCCGCGGGGCTGTCTGGGGGGTGTTTGCGGGGTGTTCGGGGTCCAAGGGGGAGGGGGGGGGGGGTTGTCTAGGGTCCAAGAATGAGGGGGGTTGTCCAGGGAGTTCTCAAACACACAACCACTAAAAGACAACAACATCCATAAAAACTGGCAATATATAAAAATAACTCAACTCCAATACTATACTACGAGTCTAGATAAAACCAACAACTAGAATAGATTAAACATCAAATCTCAGTAATATAAGTCAAAAATGTAACGGATCAATATGTCACACATCAGCATCACCATCATCATCATCATCATCATCATCACCCTCGTCATCGTCCTCCTCATCGTCCTCACCCTCCACAGCGCCTTCCTCCTCGCCTTCGCCCTCCTCCTCGCCCTCCTCATCTCCCTCCTCTTCTGCATCAGACTCCTCGCCATCATCATCTTCAAGCTGGACATCGGCCTGACCACCACTGGAACTGACACCTGGTGCACCATATATAGAATGTATCGACGACATATATTCATCAATCGCTGGGCTGGCCTCTGCTGGAAGTGTTGGACGTAGAACTTCAATAAATTTCATAAATGCACTGTTTTCCCTAGCAGACTGTTCTGCCGTCTCTATGGCCCTTTTCTCAGCCTGTTCTGCCTGTTCCCTAACTTGCTGCAGCTCGGTGGCACTACAACTCGTACCTGAGGTAGGCCAATACCTCGTCGGGGCTATCCTAGGTCGGCAGCGTACTCTGCCAGAATGATCATCTCCCAACACCTGATGTAAGTGATCAGATGGCCCAAAATTGTCTGCTTCTTGGGCATCGAGGGCCTCTAAAGCATCCTGTTACAAATATAAATATATTATTAAGTTACGAAATAGATATTAAAATATAAAATCAACATATTAAAACTTACAATCTGCTGCTGAGTCGCTTCGTTGACAGCACTTCCATCCTTTTTTCGTCTACTCGAGCAAAACAGTTTTGCTCGAGGCACACGTCCTTCAATATTTTGTACTTGCCTCTACAATGACATTGAAAACAAAAGTTATATAAAAACTTTATCAAATGATTAAATAATTTAGGAAACAAAAGAAAATGTATGTTGTAAAGAAAACTTATAAACAATTTTCATACCTGCTGCCTCTCATGATCCGACATCGTCGTGCGTCCTAGTGTATGCAGGTATTTTTTTTGCATCAATGTTTTTTTTTATTTTTTCCAGATGATTCCTAAATAAAATTCGATAATGCAAAGGATAATATTAATTCAAAACTTGAAAGTTATTATTTAAATACCTCAAATGTAATTCATACCTTAAACTGGGTACTCGTCCAATGAGTAATCATCTGACGATACTGCTCTATAGGACAATCATCCACGACTGGTACCGCCTCTAACTCAGTGCCAACTCTAGCACGCCAGCCAATATATAGCTCATGCTTGTAGGCTCTCCAAAGCTCGCCTAAATCCTTTAGACGTTCCAGTCGTGCACCCTCACCATCAGGAAAATTAAATCGAAGCTGAAATCAAAATATTAATTCATATAAATACAAAAAACATTCATGGCATTAAATACAACAGATTTTTTTACCCATATCTCTGCCCAAGATCTATCTTTGACCTCATGTGGCAAATGTCTCCACGACAGCGGGCTGACGGGAATGATGTCGGAGTATTTGGCAAGCTTCGCCAGAAAACTCCGACATTACTGCCCTGTTTTCTCAACCATCTGATTGTCTTCATTATATTCCACCATAACCTGTGTGCGACGGTTCCACACCGAACGCATGCGTGTACGCCCCCGCCCCCGCCTCCTGTCAGTAGATGTATCTGTCATGAAAGAAAAACAAATATTTTATCAAAACATGTTATAATGAAAATAAATATTGCTATAAAATTTTTTTAGGGTTTTATAAATATACCTGCGCTAGTCTGATCAATGAGTGGCGCCGGATCCACAGAACCTGATGGAACACCCTCTGGTGGAACAGGAGTCGAAGACGATGGAATATAAAAGCTCGGAGAGACAGAAGTATAAGGAAAAGAAGATGGAACAACTGTATGACCTGATGCTGACTGGGGAGTGGGAATCATCATGGGATGTGAAAATGATGGGGAACAAGATGCAGAAGGTAGCGAAAACATGGGAGGCCTAAATACCCCGTGTGTCCCTAACGACACACCGGGATCAGAATGTGGGAAGGCTGAAATGTCAGTGGGAGGGGCAGGGTCTAGTCGGGCACGCGCAGCTCTACGTCAACCTCTGGTACGAACCCTCCTCGTACCACCGGCCTGAGTACTAGGAGCAGTACTAGGCTCCTCGTCGAATAACTGTCGACGTAATGGTGGATCCTACAAAAAAGTTTACAAAAAAAATTAATCACATGACATTATATATTCTGTAAATATATATATATATATATATATATATATATATTTGAAATAAAGTACTCACTGTAGGCACTAATGGTGGAATGCCCATCTCCTCCATCCGACGATTGTTCTCCGCCATTTTTTTTACTTCGTCTTTCTTCAATTGGAAGCATTTCCTGTAAAAAGAATTCATATAAGTCATTTTGTCATAAACAATTCAATAGGATTGAACTTTAATAGAAAATACATTTAAGTAAATGACAAAGGAAGAAAATAATCATGGTATCAACTACACATGTGAAAAAAACATACTAATGTGTTATTGAAAAAATGTAAAACCAACAAGAACTTAATGTGTTATCACATCAGAGCATGCCTCATCCCATAACCATATTAGTAGGGTATCCTCATATGCGATTTACCTTTTTGAATTAATATGCACTTCCTCACCAGGTACCTGAGTAGATTTCATAGATATAATCATCTCACATCCTGTAAGGCTTCATTATGTATGATCATCCCACACCCCCTAGACAGCCCCCTGAACAGCCCCGCCCACCCCCGTGGACAACCTTTCCCACCCTCGTGGACAGCCCCGCCCACCCCCATGGACAACCCACCCCCGTGGACACCCCCTACCCCCTAGACAGCCCAACCACCCCCGTGGACAGCCCACCCACCCCCCCGACACCCCTTCTCCCTATGGACAGCCCCCCACCCCCTTGGATAGCCCGCCTACCCCCCTGGACACCCCTACCCCCTGTGGCCAGCCCACCCACCCCCCCCTGGACAGCCCGCCCACCCCTCCTTGACAGCCCGACCACCCCCGTGGACAGCCCGTCCACCCTTGTGGACAGCCCGCCCACCCCCATACCCCCCTAGACACCCCGTACCCCCCCGGGATAGCCCCGCCCACCCTCCCAAACAACCCACACCCCCCTCCCCTGCAACCCCACCACCACCACCTAGACATACCAACCCCCCTGGACACCCCACACACCCATCCCCCACCAGGACACCCCACTCAGACCCCCAAGACAGCCCACACCCCCTGGACAGCCTCGCCCACCCCCGTGGACAGCCTTTCCCACCCCCGTGGACAGCCCCGCCCACCCCCGTGGACAACCCACCCACCCCCGTGGACGCCCCCTACCCCCTAGACAGCCCAACCACCCCCGTGGACAGCCCACCCACCCCCCTCGACACCCCTTCTCCCTATGGACAGCCCCCCACCCCCTTGGATAGCCCGCCCACCCTCTGGACACCCCTACCCCCTGTTGCCAGCCCACCCACCCCCCCTGGACAGCCCGCCCATGCCTCCTTGACAGCCCGACCACCCCCGTGGACAGCCCGTCCACCCTTGTGGACAGCCCGCCCACCACCGTACCCCCCTGGATAGCCCCGCCCACCCTCCCAAACAGCCCACACCCCCCTCCCCTGCAACCCCACCACCACCACCTAGACATACCACCCCCGTGGACACCCCACACACCCCTCCCCCACCATGACACCCCACCCAGACCCCCAGGACAACCCACACCCCCTAGACAGCACCACCCACCCCGTGGACAGCCTTTCCCACCCCCGTGGACACCCCCGCCCACCCCCGTGGACACCCACCCACCCCCGTGGACAGCCCCTACCCCCACAATCGATTATCCAAAACATATCAAATTGGTTTGAACACAATCCATAATTCCCACAATCCATTATCCAAACATAGAAAAAATCTCACATGATGCTCGACCATTGGAAAATAATTAAAAATCACCAACACCTCCTTCCAAACATAGAATACAAAAAACATTAACAGAATACAAAAACATTAAAAAATCTCACAATCCATTATCAAATTGATTTCATGAGTAATATCAAATTGGTCTGATTTACATGTTTTGAACACTCTCCTTCCAAACATAGAATACAAAAACATTAAAAATCACCAACACATGGATAATCAATTAAACTGCCAACACCTGGAAAAAATATATTCATTAAAAAAACTACAACAATATGGTTGAGATCAAATTTCACCTATTCGTATGGGGTGTACCTGTTGGGATGGGGGTACTGGTGTTCGGATTCGCGAGAGCAGTGGAGTGAGATGGGGTTCGCGAGAGCAGCGGAGTGAATAGATTAGGGCTCTGTCCGAATGGGGAGAGGAGATCGCGGCCTGCAATTTGGGGGAAACCTTTTCAAACGGTTTATAAAAACCGTTGGCAAAGGCACACATTTCCCAACGGTTTACTGGAACCGTTGGGAATGTGTGAGTTTTAGAAGCCTTTTTCCAACGGTTCCATTGAACCGTTGGGAAAGGTCTGAGTTTTAAGCCTTTTCCCAACGGTTCCAGTGAACCGTTGGTAAAGGTCTCCTTTTCCCAACGGTTCCAGTGAACCGTTGGGGAAAGGTCTGCTGAAATTCTCTTTGCCAACGGTTTAACCCAACGGTTTAAGTAAACCGTTGGTATACTGCCGTTGGGAAAAATCTAAATTCCAGTAGTGACCCCAAGATCAAATTAATTTTTTTTCAAAATGAGTAGAGTCTAAATTCTTAGTAAATTTGTCTTTTAGCTTATTTTTCATCGGAATAAATTCTAAAAAAAATATTAGCCTTATTCACATGATCACTAATAAAATGAAATCTAAGATCGATATTCTTTGTTATATAATTCTATAAGGGGTTTTAGAAATAGAAATATCGTATGTATTATCACAATAAATAGGAAATTTATCAAGATAAATACCAAAATCACATAAATTTTACTTAATCCATAAGGTTTAAGAATAACCAATGGTAGAATAAATATACTCAACTTTTGCAGTAGATGGAGTAATAAATATTTTCTTCTTTGAAGACCAAGAAATTAATAAATTTCCAATAAAATGACACATACTTGATGTTATTTTTCTATCAATTCTACCATATCCAAAATAATAACCAGAATAAGATATTAAATCCAAAAAATTATATTTTGGATAAAATAAAATAGAGTCAACAGTTCCTTTATCATATCTAATTATTATTTTTATACCTTTAATATGACTTTATTTAGTATCACCATGAAATATAGAACATAAAAAAACACTAAGCATGATATCAGGTCTAGATGTGGTTAAATATAAAAATATACCTATCATGCCTCTATAAAATTTATTATCAAATGATTTTCCAGATGCATCAATATCTAATTTACAACTATTACCCATAGAAATTTTCATATATTTAGAGAAATTGAGAACAAATATTTTTATCAATTACTTAGTATACTTATATTGATTAATAAAAATTCCATATTTTCTTTGAGAAAGTTTAATTCCAAGAAGAAATTAAATTTTACCATTAAAATCCTATAAAAATTAGAATACATCAAAGTAAAAAAATAATTACAATGAATTTCACTAGATGAACCAAAAACTATATCATCAACATAAATTTTCACAATTAAAATATCATTGGAAATTCTTTTAATAAAAAGTGTAGGATTAAAATTACATTTTTTAAAACCAATATTTAATAAAAATAAAGAAATACTTTCATACAAAGTAGAGGTTCTTGTTTGAGACCATATAAATCTTAAAATTATTTAAAAACATGATTAAAATTTTTTTCATTTTCAAAACCAGGGGGTTGAGAAACATAAACTTCTTTAATTATAAAACCATTTAATAAAGAACATTTTACGTCCATTTGATATAATTTTAAACATTGAAAACATGAAAAAGATAACATGATTATGATAGCCTCTAAATGGGAAACATGTGGAAATTAGTCTTTAGATTTTATACCTTCTTCTTGAGAGCATCCTTGAGCAACAAGTATGACTTTATTTTTTATAATTTGTCCAGATTCATCCAGCTTGTTTCTAAAAATACACTTAGTTATAATTACCTAATTATTCTCAGATGATTCTACTAATGAACAAAAATTATTTCTAATAAACTGATTAATCTCATCTTTCATAGAAATAATCTAGTTAGAATAATTTAAAGCATCGTTAATAATATTAGGAACAAAATCATAAATAAAAGCAGAATTAACACAAAAATTTAAAATAAAATTTCTATTTTTAATGCTCGAATCAACATTTCCAATAAAATTTTCAACAAGATGATCTTTAGGAATCTTCCATGATATTGGATCAGGTCGATAAGGAGTATAATCCCCCTCAATTGATTCATCCTTATCCTGAAGTTTTTCTTCACCAAAATTAAAATCTCTAAACTCATAATAAAAAACATTATAATCATTTAATTTTACAATATTTTCATCTAACATAATATGAAAAGAAAGTTTAATAACTACATTTATTTTATTATAAACTCTATAATCTTTAATATTATTAGAATACCAAAAAAATACCTTCATCACTTTTAGAATCAAATTTATCTAAATTATCCTTTTAATTTAAAATAAAAACTTTGAAACCAAAAAATATAAAATAACCAACTTTAGGATTTTTATTTTTAAATAATTTATAATGATTATTATTTAAGAAAGGCCTAATAATAATTCTATTTGAAATATAATAAGCAAAAAAAGTCCTCAACCTAAAACATCTTGGAAAATTATATTCATTTAATATAGTTCAAGTCATTTCAACAAGAGTTTTTTTTGTTCTACAACACCATTTTTCTATGGTGTTCTAGAGGTAGAGAAATTATGGAAATAACCATTATTTTCACAAAAATATTCAAAATCTAAATTATGAAATTTTCCTTCTTTATCACTATAAATAGAAACAATCATACAACCTTTTTCATTTTGAAATAAATTAAAAAAATTAGTAAATTTAGATAAAGTATCATTTTTATGAGCAAGAAAGTATACCCATGTAAATCTACTATAATCGTCAAAAATAACTAAAGTATATTTCTTTCCAAAAAGACCAGAAATTTGATAAGGACAAAAAAGATCAAGATGTACTAAATGTAATGGTCTATCAGTACTGATCTGATTGATAGGTCTAATAGAAATTTTGTGTTGTTTCCCTTTCATGTAAGAGTCACAAACATGAAGATGTTCTTTCTTCAAAGTAGGTAGTTGTATAAAATTCTATTGTATGGAGATCTTATGTAACATTTTAAAGTTAACATGAAATAAATGTTGAGACCAAAGGATACTATCACTCTGCACAACATTCAAACACTTAACATGTTGAACAGTTAGTTCATCAAAATCAATAGTATAAATAATTTCTTTTCTATTAGAATAAATAATAAATAATCATTCCTAAGAACTAAACATTTATCATTTTTAAATTGAACTTCTATTCCATCTTCAAATAATTGTGATATACTAATTAAATTATTTTTTAACCGTTTAACAAATAAAACTTTAGAAATAATGGTAGAATTTAAAATACCAACTTTACCAAAACCTTTTAGTTTGCCTTTGGAATTGTCTCAAAATGTAATAATTCCTCGATCACATGTGTTTCAAGTGGTAAAATTTTATTGGTTTCTAGTAATATGCATAGATCATCTATTTTACATGTACCATATGTCGTTCTTTATACATCCAAGATATTTTCCCTAAAAGAATAAATTACTTTAAAATTTTGGTACCCAAGCTACTTTGGGTCCAATAAGATTAGTAATACAATTTTTAGGTACCCATAAAAAATTTAAACATGATCATAAGGTACTCTAAATAATAGAGATTTAGAAATATGAATTTTTGTAAATCCCAAAGACTGTTTAAATCTAAGAGAAAAATCATTTCCATACTGACCTTTCAAGCCACATTTAATATAAGTAATAGTTGAATTACAACCATTTTTACATTTAACAAAATGAGTTTTAAATATTTCAGATAATCTTCTATCACAACCAAAACCATATTTATTTTTATTTATTTAGTCAAAGATATCATATTTTGATATTTTTTACAACCTTGAAAAAAAGAAGATAATATTTGTTTAAGACTGTAAACTTACTTTTTAAAAATTTCTTTTAAATCTTGACTAGATTTCAAATTTTCATAAATTTTATAATGAGAAGTAGAAGCATTGTTTCTTAATTTTTCATTTTCTTATATAATTAATTTATTTTCATACACAGGATTCTCATTATTTTCATTAAGCTTATTATATAAATCAAAATATTTGAAAATGTCTTTTCTTAATCATTCAATTTCTTCATTTTATTCAAAAATATTTAGGTTTTACAAATCATAATAAGAATCAGAACATCCATAATAAAAACCAGAATCACTAACCTTATCCAGTGATGCCATAAATCATAAGTTAGTAGATTATTTATCATTTCTATATTTTTCACTGGAATCAGATTCTTCTCTACAACTCCAACTAGTTTTTAATTCCTTTTAATCCTTATTTTTTTGGTATTTATTTTTTAGTTTTGGCTAGATAGGTTTGATATTCCCTTTCTTCATGCACTCATAATAAGTTATATATATAGCATTATAATTTTAACTTACTTTCTTTTCTCCCTTATTTTTTTATTTTTGAGGGTTTCTTCTAAACTAGTTATTGAATCATTTCTTTTTCATTCTTTTATAAACCCCAGTTATAATATGATCCATATATTCTTTTACAATATCCTATATATCAACAACCAAAGTGTCAGTAGAAACAAAATTCATATATTTAAAAGCTACACCTTTTTTTATTTGTCTTTATGTTAGATATGTCCTTTAGTTCTAGTTCATAGAGAAGTAGTGATCCAATCAATTCAATGATATTTTAATTTTTAAAGTTTTCTATTTTATCAATGGAGACCTTCTTTTCTTTCCATTTATTTAGAAATACTTGTAGGAATCGTTCAATAAGTACTAGGTTTTACAAATCTTCTCCAAGAAAATTAATTTCATTCATAATGCTTGAGAATCAATGGAACATTTTGTTTATATTTTCATCTTCACCCATATTGATTTCTTGGTACTATTCTCGACGTATTCAATATTGGTTCAAATTAATTTGTCAGATCTAAGGAGAATGACTTGTAGAATCTTCCAAATATCATGAGATGTCTTACTAGTAGACACATGACTAAAAATACTTCTATTAATAACATAATATAAAGAATATTTAGTAGCATTGTTTCTATTAAGTGTATCTGGGTCAGATTCTGGTAGAGTGTATGATTTTTTCCTGATTGACCAGTGCTCAATGCTAAACTATTTGAGGTATGATTCCATTAGAGATATCCAGTAGCCATAATCATTTTAATCTAAGTGTAGTGTATTTTGAGGAATCCAAGAATCATTTGGGTTTAATCATTCTATCTTATAAGATATTTTACTTATACTTTGAGGTCTAGGAATAGGTTATCACAATTAAATATAAACAAATACTCTATAGATGGATCAGATAATTATAAAAGGATCAAATTTTGATACCAATTATTTGGTATCAAGAAAGAAAATGATGGAGTTAAAATATTCTTAAGAAGGTTATCCTTTGATACCATTTGTTAGGTCAGATAGTGTAATGGATGATGGTCTAGAAGGTGGTGAATAGAACAGATTAAAAAAATTTAAACCAATAAATAAATTGATTAATTAAATTATTAATTAAATTTAATTATTATAGTTAATTAGCAGTGAAAAAATTAAATAACACAAGAATAATTTTTTATAGTAGTTTCTGTAGGACCCCAAAACACCCTAAGAGGGGAGAAGTGAATAGGGTGTCAACTTTTTATTCAAAAGATATGGATCTTATTCCCATGTTATTATAAACCAATTAAAACTATCTGATGAGAATGTGCAGAAAACAAACAATCACATTCAAATAGACAACACAACAATTTTACTTAGTTCACCACTAAGGTCTAGTCCAAGGAAGATATGTTGATAGTGTGTCGGTTATACCTAAATCCACTAATATTCACCAGTTTTGGAATATATAAGTTCATAAATATTCACCATCTGCTAGGCACACTACCATTACAAGATTTTAGGGACAACACATTGTGTCCCTCAGAAGACTTCCATCGACTCCCCTAGCTCACTAACATGGGTGAAGTATTACTCAGTTTAGTGACCTTAATGTTTCTTCAATAGATTACCATTAAAGTCTTTGTATCTAAATTTTATGGGACTCTTCTTTCACTATAAACCCGAGTTGATGCACTTTGAAAGAACTGTTCACTAAAAACCAGATGTTCAAAACTACCATTATCGAAGCTCCTTCATGTAGATCACTACCTTTATGAAATAAACTATATTCCCAGAGCTCATTGTGTCATCATAGAATACCCAATCATCGTGAAGCACCCATTACTCAAAATAATCAACATCATCCAAGACTTAAATTGTCTTTTCATGATGCTCAAGCTCGCATAGAAACTCAGATTCACATAGCTCCCTAACTTTGTGAAATCAGAGTGATTATACTTTACTCCAAACCTTTTTATGTTGAATAAAGTAGGGGTAGACTCATATATATAGGATCACCCCTTTTGTGACACTCCACTACCTCCATCACATTTTTTAGATCTTTAAAAAACATCTCCGTGATACTCCTCTATTCATGAATCTCTAGTGAGATTTGATGTAGTTGTAGAGATTACTTTCAATGCATCGTAAATTCAGGATGCTCAATTTATTGTACTCACAGAGAACACTGTCTACTCTTTGCGAACATGTAAAACTAAACTTTACAAAACCTAGTCTTCATGAAACCCATTAATTTACTATATTTTTGAATATTTTATTCCAGAAAACAACCGTTCGCAATTCTATCCTTTTCCTCAAAAATTTGAACCCAAAAATTTGGCAAACACTAGGAGAAAACACCACCTTCAACACTGTTGTCATATTGTACTACAAGATCATTTTCCTTGGAAACTCCTTGGTCAAAGTAGTGTGGATTGACAAAAAACACAAACCAAACTCTATTTCCAAAAAAGAATATCCTTGGTTCCGACAGTTTGATCCAAAGTGGGCCTACTCTACTTTTATTCCTCTATACTTGGTGAGAGATACATGTGCACTAAACTAATTTTGGGGGTGGGGAATCATAAACAAATTACTGAATCCTTTTATAATAGAGGGATAACAATTACACACTAAAATTTGTATGGGGATTCAAAACCCAATTAAAAATTGACTTTAGATACTGGGATTCACAACCTGAATGGTCCTGAATTTAGAATCTGAGAGTCACAACCCAAAGATAGAGAATACGAATGTCTATTTTGTGTGTAAAAGCATAGAAAAATAGAGAGTGTGTGAGGTATATGAAATAGAGTTACAAAATCAGAAAAAATAAAAAGTAGAAGATAAATAATGAAAGTGTAGCTACTGTTTCTTAAAAAATGAATCATCTCATCTCATTAAGTCAATAGTAGTCAAAGAAGATGTAATTCTTCACTTGAGAGATTTCCCAAGTGACAAAATAGAGTATCGTACAGGGATTAGTTTATATAGAACATTGAAATGTTCATATCCTTATTATAAAGTGAAAAAATAGTATAAAATATATTAACCCTTATATCCCTTGAAGTGTCTTGGAACCTTTTAAATAGGATCTATAAGATAGAACTAACTAAACCAATCACCAAGAAAAGAAATTCAAATTCAAAAATAATAGAATTATTTAGGAGAGAGTGAGAGAATTATCCTCCATAATAATATTAATTAATATCATTTTAATTCAAAACATAAGGACCAATTCAAACCTATTTGAAATACCCATTAAATGGTAATAAAAATTCAAATAAATCCCATAAAAATATTAAGTTTTTTTAACAAAAAACATTATACACATTTTAATTTAATGTAGTGTGTGATTTTAAAATTAATTATACTAATTTAAATATCAAAAAATGTGTTTGAATAAATTCAATTTAATTAAATATTAATTTATAAAATAGTTAGTCAAAGAAATTAACTAAATATATTAAAACCTAAATATTCCAGAAGAATTATCTTAGAGTACACATGAATAATGATTAAATTAATAAAACTTTTAAAACAGTTTAAAAAATATTTAAAAAACTTCACTTGGCTTAAATATAATTCATATTAATTTTTTAAATCAATAAAATACTTAAAAAAATTAATATAAGTATGTATTTCATAAAAATAAAAAAATGATGAAAAACAGAGTATTGAAAATTTTTCAAAACAATAACTGGCGGTTGCATAAATACCCGGCAGTAGCATATTTTTATGTGGTTGTTGCATGAATTAATACCCAGTAGTAGCAAGCATCTTCTACCATTGAAACTAAAAAAAGTATGCATTAGCGGTAATTTTTTCTTCAATTGGTGGTGGTTTAAACAGTCTCCTAATCATTTAGTGGCAATTGTTAAAACTGCCGCATATTGCATGGTTGCTAGTCATTTGGTGACGGTTTATTTCATTTATGAGTGGTTTTTGTATATGTAATTTTTGGAGAATTTAGAGGATATTTTAGTTTTATTTAGTGGATTTATTTTATAAATTAACCTAAAAAATAAAATAGAGAATATGAACCTAAACTCCATTAATAAATTTAGAAGTGGTTACTATTAACCGCCGCTAATTAGGGTTTTTAGTAATTTATTTAGAAGTTGTTTTTAGAAAATTCCACTAAATAATTCTTTTAAAATTTATTTATTTTTAAATATTTAATCAAAAAGTATAAATATAAAAACGCTTACATGTAATAAACTAAAACATAAATGCAAGATAATCCCAACATTCACACAACATATATCCACAGTAATATATACATATATCCACAGTTAGCATAACCTCTTCCAGCATAACCTTAGTCAAACCATACATTAGTCATCAATATATACATATAAAATAAGTCCAATAATAACCCATGCCTAATATATATCCTTGATTTCATCACGATTCACAGCTTTATGTCACCCTTACAACACTTTTTTAGCTTGTTTTGTATTTAAAATTACAAACATTTTATCAAATTACACATCTCATTTGATTAAATTATTAAATATTTATCACTGTTAAAAAGGGAAATTTTACTTTTTTTTGTTATTTTTTTGTAGGAGGGGGTGATTTAGAGGGTCAGAGATGATCCAAAAGGAAAATGGGTCAAACTGCATGGAAGCCCAAGGACATCTGTCCACTATTTTGAACATTATAAGAAATCCGTGTGTCAAAATGGGATGAAATTTTATGGTATAATCCAAAATTCAGTGGGGGAAAAATCATATCAAGAAACCCAATCCCAATTCATCCATATGAGGGCCCATATGAACTGATCTATCTAGGGGACCAAATCTGCACGAATTCAAAGACTTGGTTATGTATTTCGGCTATATATTGTGATGTATTCTTCAATTAGATGAAAAACTTGACATGGAGACATTGAATATTCCTACCTAAAACTTTTATCTTTTTTCCAAGTCTATATAAGTACATTTACCAACCCAAAATTGATACACAAGTGGTATCTCTAAATCTGAGTGCCCAAAACCACGTCCCATTTTGGCTATAAATCGGCACCGTGGGCACCCCATTTGAAAATTCGACCAAGGAGTTAAGTACTGCCATTTTGGAGTTATAGAGGATTCTTCTCATCACCATTTAGGTTATGTAACTCCCTATACTCATAGGGGAATATCTTGGAGCAAGGATCCCTTCATCGAAGCATTCCTCTCCTTCTCATATTATAATATATGTATTTGTGTAATAAACGTCTTAGTTCATATTATATTTATTATATATTATTGTATTTTATTGTATTTTGTTCAATTATATTATTCTTCAATCATTCTATTTGGGCTAGAAATCAAGAGTAGAAATGAGATTTAGTTATACCATTTCGAAACCTTTGCACATGAAATACATTTCTACGATGACTACACCTCCCATGGATGAGTAGTTCTTTTTAGTAATCAATATACCTCTTAACTTATTCATTATTATTTTTTTAATAAATTATATACTTTAATTCACTTATTATGATATATGAATTAATTTTTTAATTTAAATGAAACTAAGAAAGCAATTTAACAATTAACACAAAACACTTGAGGTCGAGTATTGTGTGAATTGTGAGAGCACAATCTTAATTAGTAATACAATACCACACGAGATTAATTTGTAGAGTTCAAGTATAATCTATAAAATCAACCAATACTTATTTAAAGAGTGGATATATTCCCTAATTCACCACTGACCATAAGCTATCCTTATAATTAAAATCAAAGCAGGGTGCTATGAATTCATGTTCTGAAGCTAGTTTAGGGTTAAATTCATTTCATCTTTATAGTTAAGTTAACTCCCGTAGGGTTCATGGGTTAAAAAATTAGGGGATCATAATTTAGTGGATATTTATTTAAATTATAATTATTAATAATTGAATGAATAAGTATAGTTAGATCTATTACATATTTTAAAAATAGTTTTCTAAAAAAACATCTTTTCGTTGCGTTTTCTCAATCACATTTCAAAAAAAAAAACAATAAAATACAATCTTCATCCAGTATACTTCTTATAAATTTGTAAATATAACCTCCATACTTGTAAGTAGTGGTTATTTATTTTATCATTATGTTCAATGTACCTTTAATATTTTGTTTTAAATTACTTCTTCCTTTGAGAGACGACCTTGGTCAGCCACTCTGCTGCACCTAAATAACCCAAATCCAAACATCATTTGAGAGTGTCCACATCTATGCATTTCAAATTGACACCATTGTCGAGGAGGAAAGTATTTTATTCAACTAATTAGAGGTATTTGTTTAATTTTATTTTATTCTTTTGTTTTATCTTCATTCTTTATTCTTCTTTCCCCTTTCTAAATTTTTGTTTGTTTTTTTCTCTTTTTCTTCTTCCCCTCTCTTTTCTTCTCTATTAGAATATCAATTGAAACTTATTATCATTATATTATGGTCTAATTTTATCAATATGATTTATGACATGATATCATCCCAAGGATATCTTTAATCTAGACCCCAAGATTGAACAAAACCTTAGGGCTCGAATAAGACAATCTCTGTCTATGGGAAGTGTCGACATTTACCCAACTGAGGAATTACTACACTATAATAACTTTGAAATTAGAAACAATTATAAATCCAACCTAAAACATGAACCAATGGCTGAAAACAATAATAATTAACTTAATATAACCATTTGAGAATTGGCTGCACTAGATATTAATTATCAACCAAATTGTATTTCATACCCAAATCTTGAATCAGACTTTGAACTGAAATCTGGGTTAATTCAACTACTTCAAAAAATTTCATTAATTATCTAGTGAGGATCCAAAAAAACATTTAAAAGAATTTATTATGGTTTTCTCAACCCTTAAACCAAGAAATGTCTCTAAAGATCAAATAAAACCAAGAGAATTCCTATTTTCAATTGATGCAGCTGCACATGATTGAATGTATTATTTACAACCTAAATATGTAACATGCTGGAATGATTTGAAATGTATTTTCTTACATAGATTTTTTCCAGTATAAAGGGCCACCTCCATTCATAAGAATATCTTGAGGATCAATAAATCATAAGGGGTGTCAATGTATGAGTACTGGGAGCAATTCAAGAAGTCGTGTGCAAGTTTTCCACATCAAAAACTCAGTGAGAAATGCTTCATAAAGTAATTATATGAAGGAATCAAACCTATGGAGAGGAACATGGTGGATTCCATGGTAGGAGGAGTATTGGTGGACAATACACCACCAGCCTCACATGCATTGATAGACAATACGACACAAAACTCCCAACAATTTGGTGATCGAGGCACACCACATGTTAGGGGATTACATTAGGTAAGTGTATCTTCTCTTGAAATCCATTTAATTGATACCAATTTGGAATAATTGACCACTATTGTAAGGAAGATTGATTTGGATCAAAAGACATCCCAAACCACTCTTACAAGGCCTTGTGACATTTTCACTGAAACATACCACCCAACCGACTATTTCCCCCAGTTACAAGAGATAGAGGATTGCGCTACTATATTCCTTGGGAGACCATATTAGCAAAAACAACAACCACATCCCTCAAATAAGTATGATTCATTTTCACCAACATAAAAACAAAGGTTTAAGGATCAATCATACAAGAGGTATGACTCTGGACAATAACAAAGTCCCCCTTTTCAATAAAATTTCCAGTAGCCTCCACCTTACCAAAAGGGTTTCCAATAACCCCAAAGGAGATTTGAATCCTAAGAATCAATAAGTCAAAAACACGGGAATTCTCAAACAAATGTAGATATTATTTCATCCTTACCTTATCCTTTATGTGTGAACGATGTTAGATCTTTCCTAGGGAATGCCAAATTTTATCAGTGCTTCATCAAATATTTCAATAAGATTTATCATCCTATGTCGTGATTACTTCAAAAAGATTTTGAATTTGTGATTGATGATTCTTGGAGGTCTTCTTTTGATTAATTAAATAAGAATCTGAACAATCCACCAATCATACACCCCCACGATGGAAGCTTCCTTTTGAGCTTATGTGTGATGCATCCGACTTTGTGGTTGGAGCTATCTTATCACAAAAGGTGGAGGGACATTCACATGTGACTTCTTATACATCAAGGATATTTTATTCAGCCCAATAAAACTACACAACCATGAAAAATGAGTTTCTTGATGTCTTGTTTTATTTAGATAAATTCCATTCATATTTATTGGTCTCTAAAGTTGTTGTTTTTTCTGACCATACAGCTCTAAGGTACCTCTTGAAGAAACCATAAGCAAAGCCGAGACTCATATAATTGATGCTCCTTCTTCAATAATTCTATATTGATATAAAGGAAATGAAGGGGTAGACATACTTGGTATGCTAATTTAGTTAACTATCTTATTTCCTATGAAATTCCCACAAATTTAAAGAAACATCAAGTCTTAAAATTAAAGAGTGAGTCTAGATTTTATGTGTGGGATGATCCATATCTCTGGCACATGTGTAGTGATCAATTTATTTGGAGGCATGTTACTAATCATGAGATTGAGTGTATTCTACATTTCTTCCATACACTTTTATATGGAGGACACTTTAGACCCCAACGAACAGCTAGGAAATTTTTAGACTCTGGATTATGTTGGCCTAGCTTATTCCATGATGCCCATCTATTTTGTAAGTCATGCTCTCATTTCCAACAAACTAGGAACATTTCTAGGAGACACGATATTCCTCAACAACCCATGCTATTCTATGATATTTTTGATGTATGGGGAATTGATTTTAGGTTCCCCTTTCTAAGTTCATTTGGTTTTTTATAAATTTTGGTTACTGTTGATTATGTGAGTAAATGGGTGGAGGCCAAGGTCACCCGGACTGATGATTATCATGTTTTAGTGGAATTTTTCAAGGCATAATTTTTTGGCAGGTTTTGAGTACTAAAGTAAATCATTAGTGATCAAGGGATAAAATTTTTCAATCTAAATTTGACTTACCTCATTCAAAAGTATGGGGTGATACACAAAACATCAACACCATACAACCCCCAAAAAAAAGGACAGGTTGAGGTTTCAAATTGGTAGTTGAGACCAATTTTTGAATATAGGAGAAGTCACTTGGATGATGCTCTTTGGGGTTATCGGACAACATACAAGACAACTATCATTATATCACCATTTCAGATTTTTTTTGGGAAAGCATGTCATCACCTAGTGGAAGTCGATCATTAGGCATATTAGGCTATAAAGAAATGCAACATGGATTTGGATCAAGCTAAATTTAAATGGAAGCCGCAAATTCAAGAGATTTAAGAGATTCCATTGTCATCATATGAGAACTCAAGGCTCTACAAGGAAATATCAAAAGCATCTCATGAAAGAATGATCCAATAAAGGTAGTTTCATGTTGGAGATAAATTCCTACTCTATAGTTCACGACAAGAGCTGATGGTTGTGGAGATCACATAAGAGGACACTTGAAGGGGCTTTACAGTCAATGTGAAACATTTGAAGTAATAAATTGATGTAATTTCTACTAATGGAGTGGATTTCATCACACTGCCTGACCCCATCATCACTTGATAATATCAGACTATTCCCAACCCTTTCAATTTTATATTATTTGTCTTATTTAAAACTCTAAATTTCATGTCATATATCATCTTGTGGGTTCATATTGTGGGAAGTGAAATATTTTAAGTGTGGGGGAGGGGAAAATTTTTTAGAGTAGTTATTTAGGATTTTCATTTGTGTGTTTTATGTGTGTTTTTTTGTTATGTTTTTGGTTAAAATTTTAAAAAACAAAAAAAAGGAAAAAAATAAAAATAAAAACTTATCATGTAACACACTTTTTTAGAAATCGAATATAGAGAAAATAATTTTTTTTCAAAATTCATTAGGGGAATGATAAGCATGAAAAATATTTCATCATCAAAGGGTTTGTTTTTATAAATATTCAAGTCATTGATGATATGATTGGTTGTGTCATTATAAAGCATTTAGATTTTGACACCATTCTGTAATGTCTCAGAATTTTTGTAGATTTTTTTTAAAGTTTTATGGAATTATTTCAAGACCACACACTTTGACAGAAGATGATTCCGAGGCTGGTTGATCCTGAAAAGGAATTTAGATCTTTTTTTAGTTCATTTAAGTAAACGTGCAAGTAGGGTTTTCTAACTTCTTAAGTAGTGATCAAATCAAAATTCTGAGGGCACTGTTGAACTTTTAATGTTGTATTTTTCCTAGAAAGGAATTAAATTTGTCTGAAAAGGGTCAGATGGAAAAGTTAATTTTTGTACCTTTTGTAAAAAAAAATTAAACTTAAAAGTATATTTTATTCAAACTATTTCTGCTATGACGTAATGACCAGTCAATGCTGCGATGTAGCGATGAGGTGACAATGAATCATTAATGAACCTCATTAATGATATAGCGTGGTGACACACAACATTTCTTATTACTTAAATTAAATAAGGATTTAGAGTTGGGAAATAATGTGGGGGAAATTCTCTGATGAATGTGGAACCTCTCTCTATCTATCCGATGAAGAACTCCATCGATGAATGCCATCGACAAACACCATCAATTCTGGGATTGAATAACACTAGTGGGATGGATTTGAGAGATGAAGAATGGTGAAAAATTCTAATGGATCGAGGATAAACAATGGCTCGGAGCTTTGTCCCTCGTTAGCAATGGATCCTCAATCCAAATAGGGGTCTTTTTTGTTTTGATTTTCCCATTATTCATTCTAAAAGCAATGAACTCAGATCAACCCATGAACCGGTTGATCCACAGATTATGTGCTCTTATGGGAGGGTGTTATTATGGGGTTTTCTATAATGGGATTAAATTATTTTTTATGTAAATATGATCACGAGCCTCCGTTGTGTTTTTAAACTTGTAATGCGGAGGGTGCAGGCCGACATGAACAAGGCTCGAGCCCCTCTGCTTGTTCATTCTTCGTGGCCACATCCTCAAAATAGAGACAAGGTGAATCTGAGGATGTGGTAGTGATGGAGGTGACTCGAGAGGTCCTAAGGCACATAAAGATCTGCGATCAGACCACCTGAGCAGACCCGGCGGCCCGTGGAAGGTGACGCCAGTGCGACAACAGCTGTAGGTGGGAGTCGGCACCTTGGGTGGTATGAGAGACTGGCTCTTGCTAGCCGCACTTTCCAAGGCTCCGTACTCGGTGTGAACCATGGTGAAGGGGGGAGGCCGAAATGGTTGGGTGGATGCAGTGCCAGCCTGGAACCGCGTAGGAGGAGCGACCCACTCCTTGTGGGCCGCGTACGGACAAGGGGGGGCCGGTCACGCCCCAACCTGACCGGCTAAGCCGATCCGGGATGAACCAGCAGGTCCACTGGGCTGAACCGGCCGACCCACTGGACCGGGCTGACCAAGTGGACCAGATATAATTTTGAGCCAGTCTGCCTTAGCGGACCAGGTCGACGGGATAAAGATGGGCCGCGCAGCATCCCGAGCTAGCAAAAAAAAACAACCCCCAGTGCGGGCTGAGCTGGATAAATTTCTGGTCACTGGGTGACCAAGCATACTAGACCCACAGACAACCTCGTCTGGGTCCAGTACTACCCAATGGGACCGATGGATAGGATCGGGTCATACGGGACCCTGGGTCGGGTTGGTCAGGACGGTCCGAACCAGTCGGACTGAGCCCAGATGCAACAGACCCCTGTTTACTAAAAGGGACATATCTCCCAGACCGTGCGTTCGATTGACGTGAAGTCTACGACATTGGGACCCCCATGAAGGGTTGGTACTTTTGAAATCCTCTAAGTAAGATTTCATGGAAGTTGAATCAGTGAGACTTCGTGACTCAACATCCAAGTGAGACTCTGTGACTCAGCTATCAGCAAGACTTCATGACTCAACTACCCAGTGAGACTCTATAACTCAGCTATCAGCGAGACTTCATGACACAACTACCCAATGAGACTCCATGACTCCGCTATCAGTAAGAATTTGTGACTCAGCTACCCAGCGAGACTCTGTGAATCAGCTACAGTGAGACTTCCTGACTCAACCACCCAGTGAGACTCTGTGACTTAGCTACCAGCGAGACTTTGTGAATCAGCTACCGAATGAGACTTTTTGACTTAGCTATCAGTGAGAATTCGTGACTTAGTTACTGAATAGGTCTTGGTGACATAGCTAGCCTAAAGGACTAATTGGGGATGAGTGCCTTTGTTTTAATTGATGTTCAGTGTTTGCAACCGTTGGTTTTTATATCAACACTTTAATTTACACCTATGTCGAGCTTACTCTAATGACTCTAATAATTGTGAATTCTTTTGTAATTTACTTTGTTAATTTATGTGAGACCCGAGTTGGTCTCAAGGTACCTACTGCGTATTGTTAAGATCACCCCTACACGGCCTCCACCCGCACCTGTTGTGTCTTGTGCAGAAAACGAACAGCTTTGACTGGGATCTTGGAGAGCTAGGTCTAGGTGGTGCTTGGAGGTAGATCTACAGACATAGTACGCTTCAGCAAAATCCTAATGTTAGATACACGTACCCTTCAGGTAGGATCCTTGTTGGACGATATTCAGAACTTGTACTACTATTTACTGTACTTCTCTTTTCAGTAGGGTTTGTATTTAGGCCCCTTTTTCCATTCAGTTGCACCTTTATTTTCATGGTTTATTCCTCGTGTGGCATACTTGTTGTAAGTTTTCCATTTTCAGCTTTACTCTCCAGAGTATGGGATGTGTGTGTGTATAGGTTTAAATGAAATGCCTTCCCTTTTTGGGATATGCATTTTGGTGCTAGTCTCCAGCCCTTGGCCTATGAAAGGCGGGTTTGGGGTAGTCCCAGCACGGGCCCTGGGGGATGGGAAATGATAGAGTGGTATTGGAGGTGTTCGAATCTACCTCAAAGGATGAGTGTTGGTTTTTTAATTTTGGAAACAATGTTAAATTTTTTGAGTTCGACTTTTAGATTCAGTGAGTCCAGTGTTGGTGCGGCGGTTGACATATCCATACACCAGGACCTTCAATTATGCTTTCCAACATAGTGCATGAAAAAATGGTTACTTGTGCCTTTAAAATGTTATTCATGAATCTATTTGAGTCAGAGTTATCTCATCAGGAATAATTAACTAAACGTGGTTCATCTTGGTTTCTCTCAAGATGACTCAATGTAGATAGCCAACCTAGATCCTGGTACAGGATCATGATGATATTCCACTGAGAGATGAGGCATCAGTGTAGGGACTGATTCCTGAGATGGAACCCCTAGGTGGTGTACTAGAGGCACCACCACCTTCTGAGCAATAGTTTCTACCAGCCTTACCAGTAGAGGATGGAAACTGACTAAGCGCGTTTCATGAGTTCTAGAGGAAGAGGCCCTGAGGTTTTAGGGAAAGACAGTTCCTCAGGCAGCTTAGGATTGGTTGGAGGTGGTGACATGAGTTTTCCCCCTATTGAGGACACCTTCAGACTAGATGGAGATTCTAGTCGCTAGCCTTTTATAGGGCATGTCAATAAGATGGTGGATCTTGACACTACAGATGCATGAGGAGGAGACCCTCACTTGGGCAGACTTCGAGTGCCTTTGCAGGGAGGAGTTCTTCCCCAAGAACTTGAACATAGTACGCATACAAGAGATGCTACACTTATCACAGGTAAGACTGACCGTTGATGAGTACTTTGTGAGGTTCACAAACCTCTACCGATACTCTTTGGATATGGTGAGGGACCCTTTCTTTAGGGCACAAACTTTTGAACAGCAGCTCAGATGGGATATCAGAGCATCGATGATCTCTCTTAGCATCCCTATGCAGGTTGAGGTATTGGAGTGAGCTATTATAGTGGAGAACTTCCTGGTAGAATCTGAAATGACTATGAGAGCTACCACTGGATGGAAGGTAACAGAGTCCTCAACAACACGCAACCAAAAGCTGACATAGGGGTCCAAAAGGACCAGACCCTCCAGGGTACGAACCATATGATACTGGATCAGTAGTGTGAGGCCCCACAAGTAGTGAACAAAAGTAGAGGAACAAGTTGTGTTTCAGGTGCGGAGGGTAGGGGAACATAGCTCGAGACTGCCCGACCTGCTGTACAAACGATCAGCAGGTGGTCAAGGGACCACGAAGGCAGAAGTACATAGTCGAATAGGGTTGTCCACAGAGAGGCAGATGTGGTAGGGGAGCCGGTAGAGTGGAATATAATGGGAGGAGATACGAGGTAACACCACCACCACCCCCAAGCAGTCCACCACAAGCTCCAGGAGTAGGTGGACAGAGGTGGGGCCAACTTCAGGCGATGGAGGCCTACAACCATGGAACTCCAAAGATGATTAGAGGTGTGATCTGTGTTTACTCCACTTTAGATATAGTTCTTATAGACATAGGTGATGATCAATATTTCCTTGCCAAGAACCTTTTTCGAGTCTCAGAGATTCTGATGAAGCCATTGGATCGATCCTCAGGATTGGAGATTACTGAGAGAGGGCATTAGATGATTACACCCTTGTGTCAGTAGTGTGAGCTTACTATTAGATGCAAGAGATTTGGCTGGGATCTTCTAGTAGTGGCATCGAGGACTTACAACTTCATCTTGGGTATAGACTAGTTATCTACAGTCTATGCTCAGATCCATTGTATTAGGCGCAAAGTGCGGTGTGCCTGTGAGGATGAGACTAGGTTTTCCGTCCCCAGTGAGAGGGTAACTCTTTCAGCACATGATGGAATTTCTTGGAGGAAGGTGTATCCGATCACTCACCATTTGGATAGCCTCACCCTCGGTGTGTTGGATGGGACGAGTCTGAGCTTTCCTATAGTGGTGGATGAGTATGAGGATGTGGGGAGGTAGTCTAACTCCTCGCAAGGAGGTAGAATTCTGTACTGATCTGCACCTGAGGACAACACCAATATCCACACTGGTATATCATATGGATTATGCAGAGCTTGGTGAACTAAGCATAAAACTGGAGGACTTGTAGGAGAAGGGGTTTGTAAGGCCCATCATTTCACCATGGGCAGCCCCGATGTTGTTTTCTAAGAAGGAATATGGGAGCTTGAGGCTATGCATGGACTTCCAACGCCTAAACTAGATGACCGTAATGATAAAGTATCCACTTAAGAGGATTGATGATCTCTTTGATCAGATGAAAGGAGTGAGATGTATCTTGAAGATAGATCTCAAGTCTGTCTATCATCAGCTTCAGGTATGGGATGTGCACGTACCAAATATATCCTTCAGATGCCGGTATGGATACTATGAGTTCTTGGTAATGCCCTTCGGCAAGAACAATGCCCCAACAGTGTTCATGAGACTCATGAATAGGATCTCCCATCCTTACCTCGATCGTTTTGTGGTGGTCTTCATTGATGACATATTGGTGTACTCAGCATCGGAGGAGGAACACACTAGACACCTTTGAATAGTTATGGATACACTCTGAATGAACCATCTTTATGGTAAGCTATCTAAGTGCCAGTTCTGGATTCTGGAGGTCCACATTCTAGGACACATCATCTCGAAGGAGGGAGTTGCAATAGATCATGCGAAGATAGAGGTAGTTCTTGCTTGGGAACCACCCAAGATCATGACTGAGGTGTAGAGTTTCTTGGGGTTGGCTGGATACTATCATAGGTTTATACCTGACTTTTCTAGAGTAACATCACCCTTTTCATCTTTGAAAAAGAATAGAAAACCATTCTTTTGGACAGAGAGGTGCCAACATAGTTTCTAGGAGGTGAGGTGGAGATTTAAAAGTGCCTCCATCTTGAGACTACCAGAAGAGGGTGTTGGATATTTAGTCTTCTATGAAGCATCTGAGAACAGGCTGGGTTGTTTCCTAATGTAGGAGTGAGTAGTGATCACTTAAGACTCATTGTAGTTGAGGTAGCATGGGTAGAACTATGCGACGCATGACCTGGAGTTAGCGCTGGTGGTCTTTTTATTGAAGATTTGGCAGCACTACTTGATGGGTGAATGGTTTACTGTCTACTATGATCACAAGAGTCTCAGGTATATCTTCTTGTAGAAGGAACTGAACTTGAGATTTCGGGGATGGATGGAGTTCCTCTAGGACTATGACTTTGAGATAGTCTATATTCCTAGGAATGAGAACGTGGTGACAGATGTGCTCAGTATGAGGTCTAGTTTACAGCTGTTGAGTGAGGTGACAGAATGACTAGTCGTGATGCAGATATCTTTTGTGGATGGTAATGAAGCATCTAACCTTCAGTCGATGACTATCACTCCTCCACTCTTACAGTTATTTAGGGAGGTACAACTTGTGGATATTGACTACGAGGCCCGATGTGCTCAGTTATCCTTTGGAAAAGCTCTTGATTGATCTTTAATAGGCGGGGATCACACCATCCTTTTTAGAGGATGCACCATAGTACCCATGATGTTACGTGAGGAGGTGTTGAGGGAGTTCCATACATCCCCTTTGGCGGTACATCCTGGTGTGGCAAAGATTTACTAGGACCTCTGGTGTCAGTACTGGTGGCCAAGGATGAATAAACCAATGGTAGAGTTTGTTTCATGATGATTCACTTGTCAGCAAGTAAAGACCGAGCATCAGGTCCCAGTAAGCTTGGCACAACCACTTGAGGTAATAGAATATAAGTGGGATGGTATCTCAATGGACTTCAGGATGAGGTTACCATGCATGTCGAGGGTCCATGATTCTATTTTTGTGATCATTGGCCGACTCACCAAATCAGCTCACTTCCTACCCATCTGGGGGCAGGGATTGAAAGAGGGACTAGTATAGAAACCCATTATTTACATAAATTGATATTACTTTAGAAGTGAATTACATTTTTTATAACATATAACAAAACCATGTCAGGACAGTATAGTTATAGTGTCTTTAGAAACTGGGAAACATAAACAACTGGTTCATAAAACATCTACATTTTCTCCTGTTTATTTCATCATAATTAGACTCCTTTTTGGAATATCATACTTAATAACCTTCCTCATGACCTTGGGAAAAGAAACATATAAAGGGAGAGCACAAATTCTTAGTAAGGGTAAAAAAATGAAATATGAATCATATCATATTCATAAAAACATAACACTTGAAAATCTTATCCTGCATATAAAAGATCACAATATCATGTCATGGGATAAATCATAAAAGTGAAATGTAATCCCTATAGTCATAAAATAAGACATGAAATTTTGTTTCATACAGACATAAGCAAAGAAAATCATTTCATATTAGTCAAGGCTCATTTACAAGACCATCATTGTGGAAAAAGTCCTTTACTGAACCGATTTCACTCCTCATTCCAGCCCTGTATCATTGAACCGAATTAACTTTCCATTCCAGCCATGTCTATCTCATGAGATAAAAATCATTATCCAATGCATTGGAGGGAGATATAGGTTCCACCCATATCATAATGAAGCCATTCTTATGTGTGTCACAAAAACATAAATTATTCATCATAGCATAACCCATGTAATAAAATGGGATTCTTAAGCATCATGCTATCATAACATAATCCAAATAAGATAGATGAACTTCATAAAAATAATTCCATAATAAACATAATAAAATAAAAGTAATAATAGAGATAGAAACATAACCCTATGTCATCTTAGATGGAAAATAATTTTGATATAACACTTAAACTTAATTCGTGAAGAAAATATCCTTTGTCTTTAAAAAATGTTTTCTATTCTTAAAAATCCATGAAATTTTAAAATAAAATAATTTTGTTAAAAATAAACATGAAACCATGTAGTGGAAGCTTCATAGAAATAAGGCATTAGGAAAGCGTAAAAATCTATTCATTTCATATAAGTTAAAAAAACATTCTTCTCATACTTTTACTAGAAAAATCAAAAAGTACATCGGATGGTAAATGTAAGAAAGATTCCTTCCAAACCATGTTGTAAAAATAAAAATGGGTAAAAATGAATTTAAACATACATAGAATAATAATAAACATTTTATGAGAATATTATTATAAAACATGGAAATGGATGATAAGTATACCCCCAGTAAATACTTACGTATAAAAAATCTCAGATAAAAATGAGATTTGCAAAGTTATCCCTTACCTTAGATCTGATATACTTCTTATGTATTTGAACCTCCTGTATAATGATTTAAATAATATTAATTATTTTTTACAGAATCATAATAATTTATGATAACATGTATGATCATATTTTCATTTGTTTACTAGCATTGCATTGTTACTCATTATTCAGGTATGAGCTACTTTATGTTCTTATGTATGTTTTGTTGGATAAGTTCTTATTCATATTTTTAGGTTATAGTTATATCATTTACAGAATGGTATTAGAATAATATTTATTATATTTATTCATTCAATTCATTTATATAAACATGGTTTAATTAAGATTATGTATAACGAATCACATTGTACCGTGAAGACGGTAAGTCGTATGTATGCACGAGCGACGATATCATTCCCATAATTGTTGAATGGTATTGAATTGGATGGAGTATTGTACCTCAGAATTAGTATAATTTTATATTTATCAAATATAGATATTATTTCTACCATTATACCCATACAAGTAAGGTGGTGATGAAAAAAATATTACACCATGGCGTGGAGATGGTAAACCATACGTACGCACACACAATGATTTTGTTTTTCATAGGATGAATGGAAGGTGAAATAGGGTTTTTTCACATTTATAATAACATATCAGTATATGAGTGATAGTGATGTTATTACTTTATAATTAATCAACTAAATAATAGAAAGTATAAGGAGAAAGAAATTTGAAAGAATCGGTAGAAGAGATTACCTCTTCCTCGACGTGTCTCCTTTTAATTTCCTCTTAGGGCACTAGAGTTTGTCTTTTGAGAAGACTAGAACCTCTAGAATGTTACTAAGGAAGTTGAGAAGAGAAATGAGAAGGGTCTGGTAATTAATTAAGGCTCAAAATTGAGTTAAGAGTAGAGGGAGAAGATGCCCTTTTATAAGAGAGGATATGTGCACTTTAGGAAACTCTCAAAATATTAATTTATTATAAATTAAATTTTTATTAAAAATGGTCCAAAACTTTTTTAATTAGAATATAAGATGATTTTTTTTTCAAATATAAATCATCCAAAATTTTTTAGACAAGTTTGAATATATATTTTTTCCTTATTTTTGGCTTAACCCTTATTTTACCCTTTTTAATCTTACTGTGATATTATGTTATTTACACATTGTGGGTTAATGTAATTACCATATCATGTAAATCAACCCAAAAAATGATATTTATGACACATTTGAACTTATATTAACCATTTGGATAAATCTTATATTTTTAGTAATTTAATATCATTTAATAAACTATTTTATGTTTTAAATTATGAATTATGTCAATTTTGGACACTATTCATACATGACTTTTTTAAAAACTAATAACAAAATAATTACATAAAAAAGGAATTAAATCATCACTAATATGTCAATATCATCCAAAAAATTTGTGGATTGCATCAAAATGATCAAATTAAATTTATTTTAATATTTATAAATTCATTTATTTGATTCTTTCATTAATGAGATAATCACTACATCATAATTGTGTCAAAAATAAATATATTTATCTAATGTCTAAACATTATAAATAAAATACCATGATGTGGATATATTTTTAGCTTTATAATTAATTTTCATAGACATAGAGATGACTTATATAACCCTATATTAAAATCAATTTCGTAAAAGATATATGTTTATGTTATAATTATATTTACTTTAAATTAATTCTTATAAAATGTAATTTTCACATCCATGTGAATCCATGGGGTCCTAAAATCGACCCAAGGATGCCCATGGTCAGAAATATCTCATCCAATAGGATCAGGACACATTTTAGGGTAGTTTAACACTATTAAATTATTATTTTTACCCTTACTTACCATATTTACACTTTTACCATGGTAAATATAAATAATTACTAAAGTTACTATTCATAATGTATAAAAATAAAAGGTACCTATTCAAAAATTTGGGACCTTCTGATTTATAATATGGAATCCATTTTCCAAATTAAAAACACATAATATGAAGTAATTAATTTAAAATTAATCCCATTGTTGAAATGAGAAAATGAGTTTTAAAAGTTAAAATATTACAAAAGATTAAAATGTTTTTACCCATGAATTCAATATAAAATTAATGATAATTACATATATTATATTAAATGGTAAAAATATATTCTATTTATACTTTAAAACCATTATATACTATAATTTAACCATATAAATTATCTCGATGAAAAAAGTTGTTTTTAATTAAAATTTAGCATATTTTAACTATTCATCAAAACATGAAAGTTATCAAAAAAATATCAAAAATTTATCTAAATTAAATTTTTATATCCTGATTCAAAATAACATGTTTATTTTTTCATATAGAAAATTTTAATGTGTCAAAATATTAATTTAAAGTGGGTTCTCCATTCAAAGGTGTAAAATTAACCTTTTAAAAAATTAGGTTCATATACATAAAATAGGGTTTTATTCATACCCTATGAATAACATATATATTGGAAGAATATCAAAAAAGATTTATTAATTATATAACACATATATCTCATTAATTTCATTACCAAAAGAAATTCAATCAAAAATAAAAATATCTAATTGATTTATATTTTTCATAAATAGTCAATGAATTCATAATGCATTTTCATAAGTTAGTTATAATTATTCCTGCTAACCTAAAATCTAGGCTATAACTAAAATTTTATATTAATGTAATATTTTGGTTTGTTTAAACTCACGATTGAGTTCAAATCAATCTACTAAAGAATAAAAATTATTTAAAGAAAATATTTCATAAAAACATCCAGGTGTTACAATCTACCCCCTTAAACTAAATTTCACCCTCAAAATTCATCACTTGGAAATAAACAGATGAGGATACCTCTCCCTCATCATATCTTCAAGTTCCCATGTAGCTTCTTAAAATTGGTAGTTCCTCCATAAAAATTTATCCAAGCGAGTGGTCTTGTTTTGTAGAACTTTTTTGCTATGATCTAGAATCTCTATCAGTTGTTCTTCATAAGAAAGATCTTTCTCTAGTGGTACGAATTCCGAGCTTAGTATATGTGAAGGATTGGGTATGTAATTTCTCAAGAGAGATACATGGAACACATCATGAACTTGAGAGAGATTTGTTGGAAGTTCCAATCGGTAAGCTACCTTCCCACCACAATCTAGTATTTCAAAAGGACTGATATAACTAGGGATTGGATTTCCCTTATTTCCAAATATTATTACTCTATTATAGGGAGATATTTTTAAGAACTCATTATCACCCACTTAAAACTATATTCATTATTTTTAGTTGTCTGGATAACTTTTTATCGACTCTGATCCACTCTTATGTATTGTTGAATAGATCTGACATTTTCTTCCATTTCATCAACAAGATCAGGTTCTAGTAACTTTATTTCCCCAACTTCATCCCATGAAATTTTATTTATACACTTCTTTCCATAGAGGGCTTCATGAGTAGCCATCTTAATACTGGAGTAAAAGCTATTATTATAATAAAATTTCACAAATGGTAGGTGTTGATCCCAACCACCATTGAAATCCATAGAGCAAGCTCTCAAAATGTCTTCCAGAGTTTGAATTGTCCTCTAAGACTGACCATATATCTGATGATGATAAGCAGTGTTAAAACTTAACTCTATATCTAGATCATACTAAATACTTGGTCATAACTTCCTGGTAAATCTCGGATCCTGATTAGATATAATGGAAAGTGGTACTCCATGCAATCTTACCACTTACTTTACATATATACTGGAAATCTGATCAAGAGAGAAATCCTCTCTAATAGCAATGAAGTGTGCTGAATTCATAAGATGATCAACTATAACCCAGATAACATCATTTCCTTTATAAGTTTTGGGAAGTCTGATGAAAAAGTCCATAGTGATGTTTTCCCATTTCCATTCTGGTATGGGTAATGGTTGTAAAATCCCCTTAGATTTTTGTCTCTTAGCCTTAACTTGCCGACAAACCAAGAATAGTGAGACATATTCAATGAAATATCTTTTCATTACATCCCACCAAAAGTACTCTTTCAGTTCCCTATACATCTTTGTGCTTCTAGGGTGAATAGATAATGAAGAACTATGAGTCTCATCCAATAACTCCATCTTTAATTCTGGTATGGGAGGAACACAAACCCAGTTCTTGAACCTTATTATTTCATCACAATCAAGGGTGAATTTCAGAACATTTCTCACATTATTTTGTAACTCTACATCTTCCTTATGCGCCTCTTTAATCTTCACTTGTATTGATGATTGAAAATTTATTTGAGAAAGATAAGATTTCTCCCCTTCCATTAAAATTTCAAGATCCATCCTTTTCAAGTCCATAAATATTAGATCTTTCATGATTAAAAACGTTTTCATGACATGTAAAATTTATAGTTATTTATAGAAGATTTTTTAGTATAGGGTACACCCTAGGTCATCTCTCAAGGAGCGTTGGCAGTTTATAATGTTTATTTTTAATAAATATTACTAAAAAAGGGGTGATTTTGAAAACAGTTTTAAGAAAATTTATTAACTTAAAGACTTTAATAGTTGATAAATAAAGTTGTTGTTTTAAAATTATGAGATAAGTAGATGATTTAATGTTCACTACATATCTTGGTGAGTTCATCATTATGAAAAATACACATGGTTTAATGGAACCCTTTGGTTGAAGGTTGTCAAGATCTCAACTTTCCTCTTACCTTTTAAAATGATGCTCAAAGTACCACCCCTTGACACAACAATCATGTTGTCAAGGTTTGGGTATCAAACATAGAAAATAAAGGCTACCAAAGAATACTTAAATATTATGTATGTGTAAGATAAATAGGACTCACGTCTCGTCTAATAGGAACAATATTATATTCCCACTTGAAATCTCGACCCAATCGGTGTTGAGATAAAAAGTGTTTCACTTAATTATAATGAAAGAAATGTATTCAAAAAATAAGTGCATAAAAGGTAAACATAAGTGAAATATTTATCACACAAATTAAGAATACTAGTATGATATCAAGTGTCAGAACTCCCTCCCAAGTATGTATAGCTACCTCGAAATGATCATCCACCATTTAGCTCGACATATGGAGGAGGAAGCTCGAGTGGAACTCCTTCTTCATCCATAATCCCCCTATGAGGATAGGGGCCTCCGGAACTTATAGGATGAGTATATGACTCTTATGTAACTCCAAATTGGAAGCACTTCACTCCTTGGATGAACTTACAAATGGGGAGACCAAGGTGCCATTTTATAGGAAAATGGGAAGGTGGTTTTGAGCACACATATTACTTAAAACCACTTGTCACATGGGTTTCAACATACAAAAAGCCTTATATGTCTTTGGAGAAAATAAATTTTTTTTATAACCATCTCTTGAATATCTCCACCGAAATTTTGGAACCATTTGGACAAGTAGATCCTGAAATTGGACAGATCACTGCACACCACGTTTGACTTCATGCAGATTCAATGTTCTGGATAGATCTGGTAGGTTTGGCCACCAGATGGACGAATGAGTCTTGGGTTTCTTTAGATGAAATATAGAACAATGAATTTTGGGCCAGTAAATTTTTTTATCCCATTTGGATAAGCGTTTTAGTATAAATGTGCGGATGAGTCCATTACTGTGCATGGATCCAGCGCATTTTGGACCATTTTTCTTGGACATCATCATGGGCCCTCCAAATCACCTCCTCTTGTAATGGAATCATCAAAACAAGTAACATTTACCTTTTGAACATTGATAAATACACAATAAATGATTCAAACATGGAATAAAATTTGTTATTATTTTTACAATTTTCAATATCAAATAAGTTTAGTATAGTGGTGTAAGGGTGAAAATGAAATAGTGAATCGCGGTTCCATCACACCCCCACACTTAAACATTTTCACTCCTAGGAAAAGTCATATTTCCAAAAATTATGCATGTAGGTATTTAAAAATTCATAATGATTTGACATTAAAAGTAAATTTAATTCCTGATAGAAATGTGATCAAAGAAAAAATCACAATGAGGAGTTATTCTCAGTGATCATGGAAAAAAACGTCTCAAAAATTGTATCCAAGTGAAATTCCAATAGATTAATGATACCAATCAAAGAAAATAATTCAAAAGTTAATCATGTCACTAATTCTCCATGAGTGTGTGTGACAACAATTTCATGCTATTCTTTCTACTTTTTATCGAGTAAATATAAGTTATTTTAGTAATTTTCTACTTTCAAGATCCTTTCCACTGAACTTGACCCACATACTTTACAATAAAATTTCAAGACCCACTCACTTAAGAATTCCTAGAAGTCAAACAATAAGCTCCCGACCTAGATATCCCCATATGTTGTACATTTCATCACTCCCATCATTTATTATTTTTTCAAAATTTTCACTGGGAACAAATGTCACACTCTTCTCCCAACCCATGTTTGATATCCTCACGACACTAATTGTAATAGTTATAACAAGATCAAAGGTCGATGAAGGGTGGTTTTTGACCTCCCCAATAAACAACCCCCTTTTTTTGATTGCGTATAACAATCAAATTATAGGTATACACATATAGGTCAATTTGGTATAGTAATGAAATAGATTGGATAAGGAACTAACGTATGGAAAATGATTTTGGAAAGTAGAGAAAAATAAACCTAGCTTATATTTACATTTTATTAAGTAGAAATTTTCACACTTCGTGGATGGGTGCAAAGTTGTGTGGAGAAATTAAGTGACATAATTTTCCCTTAAACTATTCACAAAAATGGATCCATTATTCTCAAAGGTTTCAAAATGATACAACCATTTATATCATTGAAAAAGAACTAAATTTCAAAATAAATTCACACTACAATATTGAATATTTGATGAAATGCACATTGTATTAGATTTTATTTGAATGCTAAAACCACATAAAATACAGAAATTTCACATGCATTTTCAATAACTTCCATGATTAAACTTCCATCATTTTCCATGATAAAGTGGGCATAAATAAAGTAATATTCCATCATAAAATGTGAGTGGGAGGGAAAGGGTAAAAAGTGGCAATATAATTCAATAGGCTAAAAAAAGGGAAAAATAAAAAAATGATGAAAATTCCTAACTAACCCAGGAATATACCTACCCCACACCTAAAGTGTGTAGTTTACTCACAATATGAAAAGATAATGTGGAATGTAAGGATAAAACCTGGTGAGTTTCATTCATAGATTGCTTCTTGAACATAGAGTTCCCCCATCAGGGACTTCAGAATGGATTCATGGAAGTGATTCAGCCACTGCCCATTGACAGTGAAGGTTTTCTTGGTTTCATCATTTTGAACCTGGAAAACACCAAATAGAGAGATGTTAGTAATAGAGTATGGTCCAAAACAGTGGGAACAAAGCTTACCTAGTTGCAAATTTATCCATGCATTGTAGAGGAGGAACTTCTTCCCAATGCAGAACTAATGATGATGGATGAGATAGTTGCGGGAAGCCTTGGAACGCTTCTTATAAATCCTAGAGTTCTCATATGCATATCTTCCCATTTCTTATAGCTCTTGAATCTACAACTTCCTTTGAGAACCCGCACCAAAAATATTATAATTACATTGTTTGATGGCCCAGTAGGCCCAATGCTCAATCTCAATAGAGAGGTGATAACTCTTTCCAAATACTAGCCAATATGGTGACATGCCAATGGGATTCTTAAATGAAGTACGGTAATCCCATAATTAATCATCTAGTGTATGAATCCAATCTTTCCTATTAGGTTGAACCATTTTTTCAAGAATTTTTTTTACCTCTCTATTTGACACCTCGTCTTGACCATTGGTCTATGGGTGATATGCAGTAGACACTTGATGACTAACCCCATACCGACACAAAAGTGATTTCATTTTTCGGTTGTAAAAATGAGAACCCTGGTCACTATTGATGAACCTAGGTAAGCCAAACCGAAAAAAAAATTTGGGTTCTCAGAAATTATACAACTGACTTAGAATCATCAGTCCTTGTAGCTCGTGCCTATACCCATTTTGACAGATAATCAAATGCGAGAAGAATGTAAAAGTTTCCAAAGGAATTGGGAAATAGACCTATAAATTCAATACCCCAAACATAAAAAATGTCATGAAAGAGAAATGGTTTTTGTGGAATTTCATTTCATTTAGAGACATTAACCATTATTTGACAATGAGGACAAGATTTAAAAAAATCACGGGGATCCCAAAAAAGTGTTTTCCAAAAGAGACGAGAATCAAGGACCTTGTGAGTAGTCCATTAGGGACAAAAGTGGACCCCACAAGCAAGAGTGTGGAAGAATCTAAGGACAGACTGAATCTCCCTATTGGAAACACAATGCCTAAGGACGTGATCACTACATGTGAACTTGAGGTAGGGGTCATCCCAAATGTACCAACGATACTCATGTATTAGATGACTGGATTGGTTTTTGTTGAAATCTATAGGAATGCAAGATGATACCAAATAATTTACAATTTTGGCATACCAAGGAATAACATATTGCACTCGGTATAATTGCTCATCAGTAAAAATGTCATTTATGGGAATATAGGGAGATGATTCAATGTATGAGGATGGATGAATCCGACTAATATGGCCATCCACCACATTCTCTGATCCTTTTTTATATATAATTTTTAAATTTAATTCTTGAAGGAGGAGCATACAGAGAATGAGACATGGTTTGGATTCAGGTTTCTTATGGAGATACCAGAGGGCTACATGGTCTGAGAAAACAATGAATTTGGACCCTAAAAGGTATGAACTGAACTTGTCCAAGGAAATCACAATGGAAAGTATTTATTTTTCAGTTGTGGTGTAGTTTTCTTGGGAAGGGTCCAAAGTACATGAGGAATAGGCAATGACATGTGGAGCTCGATCGACCCTTTGTGATAAGACTACCCCAACTGCATAGTTAGAGGCGTCATACATGAGCTTAAATGGAAAATCCCATTGAGGTGGTTGGATTAACGGGGGTGACGCGAGACTCCATTTTAACTTATTAAAGATTCCTCACATTCTTTATCAAAACAAATTCTTTTTCTTTTAAGAGTAATCGGGAGAGGTGGAGTGTAATTTTACTAAAGTCACGAATAAAATGATGGTAAAATCCAGAATAACCTAGGAAAGACCGCACATACCAAACATTTTTGGGGAAGGTAAGGGAAGAAAGGACATCCAATTTTGATTTATCTACTTGGATACCATCCCTAGAAATTACATGTCCCAAAAAAATACCTTGTTTCACCATGAAATGGAATTTCTCATAATTTAATATGATATTGTTTTCAATACAGTGACATAGGACTAAATCAAGACTACTCAAAAATTCATCAAAAGAGGATCCATAAACATTGAAATCATCCATAAAAACTTCCATGCAATTCTCTAGGTAATCTGAAAAAATACTAACCATACATCGCTGGAAAGTACCCAGAGCATTGCACAGACCAAATGACATCCTCCTATAATAAAATGATCCAAATGGGAAAGTGAAGGTTGTATTTTCCTGATACTTGGGGGAAATATGGATTTGAAGGTATCAAAAATACCCATTAAGGAAACAGTAGTGGGAAATACCCTATAGCATCTCATGAATTTGGTTAATAAATGGAAAAGGGAAATGGTCCTTCCTAATGTGTTGGTTTAGTTGGCAATAGTCTATGCAGACACTCCAACTATTCTACACTTGATTTGGAACCAATTCATTGTATTCATTTGTTATTACAGTCAGACCAGTTTTTTTAGGATCCACTTGTACTGGACTGACCCATTGGCTGTCAGAGATGGGGTAAATGATTCTAGCGGCCAATAGTTTTGTTACCTCATTTTTTACTACATCCAAAAGGTTAGGGTTCAGTCGTCATTGTGCCTGCCACACTGGTTTAGCCTCATCATTTAATAAAATATGATGTGTGCAAATTGATGGGATAATACCAGGAATGTATGCAAGTGTCCATCCCAAAGCTTGTTTATACTCCCTAAAAAGTTCAAACAGTTTCAATTCATGCTCAGGAGGGAGTGATCTAGCAATGATGACATGAAACTAGTTTCCATTCTCAAGATATGAATATTTTAAATCTTGAGGTAGTTGTTTCAATTCCAATTCATCTGGATTTTGGATTGATGGGAGTGTGTGTGAAAGTGAGAGGTTACTGATCTCATCTAACTGCTCAATGGTATCATCCTCAATAGAGGAACGAGCTTTTATGAGCTTAGAAATATCATTAATGGTCAAGTGATATTCAGTGTTCAAGAAATCATCAATCAACAAACATGCATTACATTTATCTAGACCACTACAACAATCAATGCATTAATCATTTCCTAGCATTTCTATCAATGAAGAAAACTCAGAAAGGGGATTAGAGGAATGAAAGGAAGTATTTTAAGGGATGAGAGTACATCTATATAATTAAAATAGAGAGAGGAGTGTTCTTCTAAGGGGTGCTTCATGGCATCAAGGATGTTGAAGTGGACAATTTCACCACCAAAATCCATAGATAATGTTTTATTATGGATATTAATTATGGTTTTGGATGCTTTCAAGAAAGGTATCCCCAAAATAATTGGGGCATGTCCATTCATGCTATCATCTTCCATTTTAAGCACATAAAAATCAGCAGGAAAAATTAATTTTTAAACCCTCACAAGAATATCCTCTAACACACCAAAAAGGTGTGTGGTACTCCAGTTATCCAATTAAACAACAATTCTGGTGGGCTTTAGTTCCCTGACCTACAAATTAGAGTAAATGGAGTGAGGCATCATATTTATAGAAGAACCTAAATCAATCATATCATTGGAAAACTAATACTCCCCTATGGTGAATGGAATCTAGAATGTCCTAGGATTGTTTCACATGGTGGGATGTGATGGCCCCATTAATGCAGATATGTTCCTCCCCAATCTCACCATTTCATATCCACAAAGTCTCCTTCAGTGTGTACACATCTCCTTTAGAAACTTGGAATATCGTAGAATTTGCTTCATAGCATCAATCAAGGGGATGTTTACCTACACTTCTTTAAAAGTATCCAAAATTTCTTTATCGAGATTAGTTTCCTTTTATTTTCTTGGTTGGGTGGTCCTTTGGGGAAATGGAATAGGAATGTTTGGGATATACAACTCATCAACATACACACTCTTTCCTTTGGAAGGGATTCTCTCAAGACATGATTTTTCAACATTTGGAACATTTTTAATGGTTGGGATAGAGGTTTACTCCAGAGGGGATGGATCTATTGGATGATTCATTTGACATTATAGTTGTTTTCCACTCCTAAGGGTGATGACACTAACATTTCCTTTATCTCTAGGGTTGACTAATGGTTGAGATGGTAGTTTACCCAACCCGTGACTTTGAATTTCCTCCACCGAGTTAGCTAGTTGGCTTAATTGGGTTTTGTGGTCTTGTATGGCTACCTGAGTAGTTTTTTTGAATTGGATATTGTTGGCAGACATTTATTTCTTCATATATTCTAGGATAGGGTTGGGTTTTGGAGGGGTTTGTTGGAAAGGCCTTTGGGGTGTTTGGGGATTTCTGGGTGGTGGTGGTGGATAACTACTCTAACCCTATTGGTTCCATTGTTGTTGAGGTTGGTTTTAATACCCCCTTTTCAATAGTATTGGTTTTCTTTCCACCTAGGGTTGGATTGATAGTAAGGTTATTTCCTAAAGGGTTTGTTATATGGAAGCCTAGAAATATTGCCTCACAACTCTCAGAAGCTTCCTTTAATTGAGGATATTGGTCAGAGTAGTGGGTGTCAGAAGAATATATACCACAATGGATGGGAGGAGGAGATTGGGATTTCCCTTGGGAAAGAGCAAGTTGTTGAATAAGGGTACTTACCTCTTTGAACTTTGTTTCCACCTTCTTCTAAAATTTGGTAGATTGCAACTCATGGAAACCTCGAATGGGTACACTGGACCATGTACCAAATTGTTGAGTGTTATGTTCCATGTTCTAAATTAGGTTTCTTGCAGCAATTGGTTTCTTATCTACTAGTGCACCACCTACAACATCATCAATCATGTTTATATCAATAGGAATTAAACCTTCATAAAAATATTTAAATAAAATTTGATCACTTATTTAGTGGTGTGGGAAACTTTAACATAACATTTTATAGCATTCACAATATTCATGTAATTTTTCCCCATGTGATTGTCTTATACCATAGATTTCTTTCTTTATAGTTTCAGTTCGAGAGGCTCGGAAATATTTTTCAAGAAAGGCATTTCATGTCTACCGAGCCTCTTATAGGGGAATTAACATAGTAAAGACAATATTTTGCAGTATATTATAAGGAGAAAGGAAATTATCTAATATTTACTTGTTCTCCATTCACATTAGCAGTTATTAAAGTAGAACACATGATATGAAATTCTTTAAGATGTTTGTGTGGATATTCCTGAGGAAGTCCATGGAATCTTGGTAATAAATGAATTAAACTAGATTTTAGTTCATAGATGGGTGCCTCGCGTTGAATTTGAATATAGGTGGGATGGATATCAACATCAAGTGAGGTTATTTCTTTTAGCGTTATATTGTTTTCAACCATGTTATACAAGTTTATTTTAGTTTTGATGTTGGGTCTAGAAGAAGAAGATGAAGGATCAAGAAGAGTGTTGTTGTTTTGTCTGTCCTCCTTCAAAGGGTTCTCTTGTGCATCTCGGGGTCGCTGATGTAAGATCCTCTCCAGTTCGGGTTTGAAAAGAGTTAAATCTCCCAGATTAGAATACATCATGAACCAAACCTACACAGAAAATAGATCAGAATAAAAAAAGATAGGCAGAGGTATAATATAAAATAGATAAATATTCACAAAATTTACAAAAATATTATCAAAAACATGCACTAAAAACCAAAGTTCTCCCCAACAACGGCGCAAAAATTTGACCACGTTGCCATGAAAAATCAAATTGAAAGTTATTTAAAGAATATTTTTTAGTATAGGATAGACCCTAGGTCATATCTCAAGGAGCATTGGTAGCTTATAGTGTGTATTTTTAATAATGATTACTAAAAGAGGGGGTGAATTTGAAAACAGTTTTAAGAAAATAACATAACTTAAAGACTTTAATAGTTGATAAATAAAGTTGGTATTTTAGAATTATGAGATAAGGAGATCATTTCAGGTTCACTACATGTCTTGGTGAGTTCATCATTCGAAAAAATACACATAGTTTAATGGAACCCTATGGTTGAGGGTTGTCAAGATCTCAACTTTCCTCTTGCCTTTTAAAATGATGCTCAATGAACCACCCCTTGGAACAAAAATCGCATTTTCAAGGTTTGGGTATCAAACATAGAAAATAAAGGCTACCAAAGAATACTAAAATCTTATGTATTTATAAGATAAATAGGACTCCAGTTTGGTCTAATCAAAACAATACATGATTCCCACTTGAAATCTCAACCCAATCGGTGTTGAGATAAAAAGTGTTTCACTTAATTAAAATTAAAGAAATGTATTCAGAGGAGAATTGAATCAAAGTTAAACATAATTGAAATATTTATCACACAAATTACAGAAGAACAGTAGAATATCCATTGTCAGAACTCCATCCCATGTATGTGTAGCTCCTTCGAAATGATGGTCCACTGTTTATCTCGACATCAGGAGGAGGAGGAAGCTCGGGTGGAACTTCTTCTTCATCCTTGATCCCCCTGTGAGGATAGGGGACTCTAGAATTTCTAGGATGAGGAGAGGAATCCTCTGGAACTAAAAATTGGAAGAACTTCACTCCTTGGCCGAACTTACAAATGGGGAGCCCAAGGTGCCATTTTATAGGAAAATGGGAAGGTGGTTTTGAGCACACATATTTCTTAAAACCAATTGTCACATGAGTTTCGACCTCCAGAAAACCTTATCTCACTTTGGAGAAAATAAAAAAGTTGTATCCCAACCTCTTTAATGTCTCCACAAAATGTTTGGCAACATTTGGACAAATAGAGCACCAGATATGGACAGATCACATAACACCACTTTTGACTTCGTGCAAATTCAGTGTGTTGTAAATATTAGGTCGGTTGGGCCATCATATGGACAAATGAGTCTTGGGTTTATTCAAGTGAAATGTATCCCAATGAATTTTGGACTAACCCACAAAATGTCAGTCCATTTTCATTCATGGTTTAGTAGAAGTGTGCAGATGAGTGTACTGATGTGCATGGATCCTGTGCAGTTTGTCCCATTTTTCTTGAACATCATAATGAGACCTCCAAATCACCACCTCCTGCAATGGAATCATCAAAACAAGTAACATTGCACTTTTTAACAGCGATAAACACAAAATAAATGATTTAAAAATGGAATGAAATTTGTTATTATTTTTATAATTTTCAATATAAAACAAGTTTAGCACAGTGGTGTAAGGGTGAAAATGAAACAGTGAATCGTGGTGCGATCAATGATCCTTATCATGGATAAGCTAGCATGGTATTTTTGACTCAAATCATCTACCACTTTTTTTGCTTTCCCAGGGTGTTAATGTATTGAGAAGTCATAACATTTAATCAACTCCAACCATCTTCTTTGGCGCATATTCATCTCCTTTTGTGTGAAAATATACTTTAAACATTTATGATCAATTTAAATATCACACATTTCACCATAAAGATAATGCATCCATATTTTTAATGAAAAGATTACCACAGCTAACTCCAAGTCATGAGTTGGGTAATTTTCCTCACGAAATTTTAATTTTCATGAGGCATAATCTATCACCATATCATTTTCATGAGAACACAACCCATGCCATTCTTGGATGGATCATTTTATATCAAAAACCATTCTCCACTACAAGGCAGTGTGTGAAAAGGTGCACCGACTAACCTTCTTTTTACCTCTATGAAATTATCTTCACATTCCTCCATCCAAAAAAACTTAAATCCTTTCTAAGTCAACTTGGTGAGTGTATTTGATAATTCTGAAAAATCATTCACAAAACATCAATAATATCCAGCCAAACCACGAAAACTTCGGATCTCAGTTACTGTTGTTGGTCTTGACCATGTTTCAATAACCTCTATTTTTTCTGGATCCACAAATATCCCCTCTCGTGATATTATGTGACCCAAAAATGAAACTTTTTGAAGCCAAAATTTACACTTGGTAAATTTGTCTTAAAGATTCTCCTTTCTTAGGGTCTTTAGTACAATTATCAAGTGATATTCTTGTTATTCATTGCTCTTTGAATAGTCAAGAATATCATCTATAAATAGTACTAAAAACTAATCAAGATAGTCTCAAAAGACTCTATTCATTAGATCCATGAATATAGTAGGGGCATTAGTAAGACCAGTAGGCATAACTATAAATTAATAGTGTCTAAACTTTGTATGGAACACCATATTTGGTATATCCTCCCTTTTGACCCTTAATTGATGATATCCTAAAAAAAGATAAATATTGGAGAATTATTGAGCTCTTCATAGTTGGTCAAATAAGTCATTAATTCATGGGATATGATATTTTTTCTTGACAGCGATCTTAATAAGTTCTTGATAATCAATATAGAGTCTCATTGATCCATATTTCTTTTTAACAAACAGAACTGGTTCTCCCCAAGGTGACACACTAGGTCATATTAACCCCTTATTAATATTATCTTGGATTTTCTTCTTCAATTCCTATAGCTCAATTGAGGCCATTCTATAAGGTGTATTTGAAATAGGCATAGCACTCGGTATGAGTTATATTAAAAAATCAACTTCACGATTCGGTGGAATACCTGAAAATTCCTCTAGAAATACATCACCAAACTCCCGTACAATGGGTGTATTATTAATCATGAGTTTCTCCCCAACCATTTGATATAAATAACCTTCATTTATAGGATTCAAGACCCATAAGATGGAAGAAATTTCTACTTGAAGGTTATATTCATCCTTGCATCGATAGATAATCATATATTGATATTTAATATGAAATGTGACTTCCCTTATTTGGAAATTGTTATGAGATCTATATAAATAAATCCAATCCATGAAAAGAATCACATAAAATTCCACTATAAGAAGGATCATAAGATTTTTAGGAAGCACTTTCCCACAAACTTCAATCGGGGAATAATTATAATGTTTTGATGCGCCCGTTCTGCCATTAAGAGTTGTCACAACTAACTCAATATCTAATTATTGAGGTAATATGGTGATACACTTAGAAAATTCATCAGAAATAAAAGTGTGGGTGGATCCATAATCAAATAAAAAAAATTCTACTTTAGAGTGGATGATAAGTGTACCTTTCCCCACTTTATTATTGTACTCCACGTCACCAATAGTAATTGCATGTGAATTTCCTTTGTCTTTGGCCTTAAGAGTTTGTTGAAGTCAATCATCATCAATAACCCTTGAATTAGGGCATTGATTGACATAATTCCCCATTTCCTTGTACTTTTAACATTGAAGCATATGAGGTGCATTTTATGTAGCCTTTTCTTTGTTCGCATCATTAGACATATGTTTCCCATCACTTAGGCATTCAATTTCCCGATGAACTACTTTTACACACTTAAAAATTTTACTAGCCCCTTTAAAAAAATTCCCTCCATGTTTCTTTCCACACATTGAGAATAAGGAAAAACACATCTTCTTTTCAGTGTGGTCTTTAGATTTTCTATTGAATTCCATTTTACTCTTCTTATCAAACCCATTTGAATGATGGGTTACTCAAATATCCATCTCAACCTTGAGATAACATCAAAAAATTTCCTCATAGCTATTAAAGTCCCTTATGGATAATCCCCTTCAGAGACTTGGTTTTAAGCTACTAAATAATTGATCAATCTTACTCTCAGGTTGGATAAAAATTTCAGAAGCGTACCTTGCAGGTCTTATAAAATTTTCTTCGTAGGTACCAATGGATCCATCATCCTTTTTCTTAAGTTCAAGGTACTCCTTCTCCATAAATTTTTTAAGAATATTTGGAAAGTACTTATTAAAAAATAAGTTCTTTAACTCATCCCATTCCATGGAATCAATTTAATCTCTTTGCCTCATATTCTTGATAATATTCCACCATTGATCAGCTTCAAATTTCAATCAATATTCTACTGAGATGACTTTATCATTATCAAAACATTTTATAACTAAAAATATCTTTTCAGTGGTACTGATCCATTGTTCAGCCACTAATAGATCAGAAGACCTGCTGAACGAAGGTAGATGCTGCATCATGAAGGATTCAACAGAATGTTGCTCCCTCCTTTGCTCGTTTGGAAGTCCAGTATGATTCATAGCTTGATAAAGTTGTGGATCATGGCTACAAGATTTTTTATTCTAGCTCCCATAACATTTTGTTGCTCAGGGGGACAACAATTGCATTTCCCAATGCATTCAACATTAACACAGTTCCTTTGGGTTCTAGCCATTGACTAAAACTAAGAAGAATAGTGTGAGAAACACTAATCATAAATGGAAAACCACATAATCAAGAAAAAAAATTCAATTTAGGACACTTTATGTTTTATCCTAGGTTATTCATGGTCATTTCTAAAACACTAGGATTGTATCCTATACCTAGACAAATACTTAAGGATTTCTCATCCTAGTTTCCAAAGGTTAACTATACCATTCCTCTGATATGAACTATAACGACCTATTCTTTATATACATTGATATTACTTCATAATTGAACTATATTTATTACAACATATAAAAAAACATTTATAGGACCATATAGGTATAATTTCTTTAGAAACTGGGAAATATAAACAACTAGTTCATAAAACATTTACATTGTCTCCCATTTATTTCATCATAACTAGAATTATTTTTGGAATATCATACTTAATAACCTTCTTCATGACCCAGGGAAAATAAACATATAAAGGGTGAGCCCAAATGATCACTAAGGGTAAACAAAGGAAATATCAATCATATCATATTCATAAGAACATAATATCTGAAAATCTTATCCTATATATAAAAGATCACAATATCATGTCATGGGATAAATCATAAAAGTGAAATGTAAACCCAATAGTCATAACATAAGACATGAAATTTTGTGTCATACACACATAATAATAGAAAATCATTTCATATTATTCAAGGCTCATTTCCAAGACCATCATGGTGGACAAAGTCCATTACTAAACCGAGTTTACTCCTTGTTCCAGCCCTGTATCACTGAACCAGATTAACTTTCCATTCCATCCATGTTTATCTCATGAGATATAAATCTTTACCCAATGAATTAGAGGGAGATATAAGTCCCACCCATCTCATAATGAAACCATTCTTATGTGTTCCACAAAAACATAAATCATTCAGCATAGCATAACCCATGTAATAAAATGGGATTCTTAAACATCATTCCATCGTAACATAATCTATATAATATAAATAGAATTAATAAAAATAATTCCATCCTAAAAATAATCAAATAAAAGTAATAGTAGGGATAGAAACATAACCCTATGTCATCTTATGTGGAATATAATTTCTATAAAACACTTGAACTTAATCCCTGAGGAAATTATCCTTTCTTTTTCAAAAAATTTTTATCTTCTCAAAATGCTACACAATTTTAAAAGAAAATAATTTTGTTGAAAATAAACTTGAAACCATGTAGAGAAAGCTTCATGGAAATAATTCATCAATAAATCATAAAAATCCAATCATTCCTTATAAGTTAAAAAAACATTCTTTTCGTACTTTTTCCAGAAAAGTGAAAAAGTACCTCGTATGGTAAACATAAGAAAGATTCATTCCAAACCATGTTGTAAAAGTAAAAATTGGTAAAAATGACTTTAAAAATACATATTAGAATAGTAAAAATTTTATGAGAATATTCTAATAAAACATGTAAATTGATGATAAATATACCAAAAGTAAATACTTATGTATAAACAATCTCAGATAAAAATGATATTTGAAAAGTTATCCCTTATCGTTGGTATAATATGATTTGTATGTATTAGAACCTAATTTATAATGATTTAAATAATGTTACTTATTTATTATAGAATAATAATCATTTATGATAACATGTATGCTCATATTTTCATCTGTTTAGTAACATTTCATTGTTACTCGTTATTCAAGTATTAACTGCTTTATGTTCTTATGTATGTTTTGTCAGATAAGTTATTATTCCTATTTTTAGGTTATTGTTATACAATTTAGAGAATGATATTAGTATAATATATATCATATTTTTTCATTCAATTCATTTATATAATCATGGTTTAATGAATATTATGTAGAACGAACCACATCGCACCGTGGAGACGGTGAGCCGTACGTACACAGGAGCAATGATATCATTCCCATAATTGTTGAATGGTATTGAAGTTGATGGAATATAGTATCTCATAATTAGAATCATGCTGTATTAATAATATATAGGTTTTATTTCCACCATTATACCCATCCAATTAAGGTGGTGCTGAAAAACATATTACACCACAACGTGGAGACGATAAGTCGTACGTACGCATATGCGGTGATTTCATTTTTTGTAAGATGGATAGAAGGTGAAATAGGGTTGTTTCATATTTTTAATAAGATATAAGTATATGAGTGATACTGATTTTATTAATTTATAATGAAACAACTAAATATGAGGAAGTAGAAGAAGAAATTAATTTGAAAGAATCGATAGAAGAGATGACCTCTTCCTCGATGTGCCTCCTTTTAAATTTTCTCTTAGGGAACTAATGTTGGTCTTTTGAGGAGAATAAAACCTCCAGAATGTTACTAGGTAAGTTTAGAAGATAAATAGGTAGGTTTTGGATGATATTAAAGGCTCAAAATGGAGTTAAAAGTTGAGGGATAGAGTGCCCTTTTATAAGAGAGGAGAGGAGTACTTTAGAAAAATCTCAAAATATTAATTTGTTATAAATTCAATTTCGATTAAAAATGGTCCAAAACTTATTTAATTTAAAGAAACTATGATATTGGTTCTAATAACTAGAATCTAATATTTTTTAGAAAATTTTGAATATATTTTTTTATCCTTAACTTTTTTGTTTAACCCTTATTTTAACCTTTTTAATCTTACCGTGATATAATGTTATTTACACATTGTGGATTAATGTAATTAATAAATCATGTCAAACGACCCAAAAAAAGTTATTTATGACATATTTGGACTTATATTGACCATTTAGAGGAATATTATATTTTTAGGAATTTAATATCATTTAATATACTATTTTATGTTTTAAGTTATGAATTAGGTTAATTTTTGACCCTATTCATACTTGAATTTTTTAAAAATTCATAAAAACCTGATTTGTTTGAGAAAAAGGATTTAAATAATCCATAATATGTCAATGTCATCAAAAAAAATTTTGTATGGCATAAAAATATTCAAATAAAATTTATTTTAATATTTATAAATTCATTTATTTGAATCTTTAATTAATGAGGTAATCACTACATCATAATTGTGTCATAAATAAATATATTAATCTAATTTCTAAAAATTATAAATAAAATACCATGATTTAGGAAGTATTTTTAGATTTATAATGAATATTTATAGACATAGATATTAATTATATAACCCTATATGAAAATCTATTTAGTAAATGATATATGTTTATGTTATAATTATCATTACTTTAAATTAATTCTTATAAAATGTCATTTTCACATCCATGTAAATCCATGGGGTCCCAAAATAGACCAAAGAATGCCCAGGGTTGGAAATATCGCATCCAATAGGATTATGACACGTTTTAGGGTTGTTTTATACTATTAAATTATTATTTTTAACCCTTATTTACTAGATTTACACTTTTACCATGGTAAATAAAAATAATTACAGAAGTTACTATTTATAATGTCTAAAAATAAAAGGTACCTATTCAAAAAATTTGGAAATTATAATTCCAAATATGTAATCCATTTTTCTAAATTAAAAACACAAAAGTTTCATTAATTAATTTAAAATTAATCCCGTTCTTGAAATGAGAAAACGAGTTTTAAAAGTTAAAACATTAGAAAGATTGAAATGTTTTTACCTATGAATTTAATGTAAAATTAATGATAATGACATATATTATATTAAATGGTAAAAATATATTCTATTTATACTTTAAAACCATTAAATATTATAATTTAACTATATAAATTATCTCTATGAAAAAAGTTATTTTAATTAAAATTTAGCATATTTTTACTATTTATCAAAAAATGAAAGTTATAAGAAAAATATCAGAAATTTATCCAAAGTAAATTTTTATATCCCAATACAAAATAAAATGTTTATGTTTTCATATATAAATTATTACTATGTCTAAATATTAATTTAAAAGGGGTTATCCATTCAAAGGTGTAAAATTAACCTTTAAAAAAATAGGTTCTTATACATAAAATAGGGTTTTATTCATACCTCATGACTAAAATATCCATTGGAAGAATATCAAAAATATTTTATTAAGTATATAACACATATATCTCATTAACTTTATTACCAAATGTTATTCACTCAAAAATACAAATATCTAATTGATTTATGTTTTTCATAAATAGCAAATTAAATCATAATGCAATTTCATAAGTTAGTTATAATTATTACCACTAACCTAACAACTAGTCTATAATGGTAATTTTATATTAAGGGTATCTCATGGTTCGTTTAAACTCATGGTTGCATGAAAAGCAAGCTACCGAATAATAAAAATAATTTAAAGAAAATATTTCATAAAAAAACATCCGGGTTTTACACCTAGGACGCCTATACATCCAGGAGATAGTGTAGCTACACGGGGTGTCTTCGACGATCGTCTCAGACCGTGATGCATGCTTTACATCCTAGTCGTGGAAGGGATTGTTGGAGGCATTCAGGACTTAGCTGTGCTTGAGAACAACTTTTCACCCCCATGCGGATGGTTAGATGGAGCAGATCATACAGAACTTGGAGTACATGCTTCGTGCTTCTATCCTTGATTTTGGTTACAGTTGGAAGGACCACCTGCCACTAGTGTAGTTTTCAAACAACAACAGCTATCACTCCACCATCATCATGGCACCATTTGAGGCCTTTTATGGGAATCCATGCAGATCACCTCAATGCTGGACAGACCCAGGGGAGTCAGCACTCATGGATCCAGAGTTGGTACGCGCTATTACTTAGAAGCTCCAAATCATCCAGGAGCAGATGAGAACTGCATAGAGCAGGCAGAAATCGTATGATGACAGGAGGTGGAGACCCTTTGAATTTTAGGAGGGAGACCATGTTTTCCTCTGGGTCTCACCCCGACGGGGATTGCAGAGATTTGACCGGGGCAACAAGTTTTCTCCGAGGTTTGTCAGATGTTTCTAGATTCTCAACAGAGTTGGTGATGTGCCGTACTACCTAGCTCTTCCCCACCAGATGAACCTGGTGCACGATGTTTTCCATATGTCATAGTTGATGAGGTACATGCATGATCCATCACAGGTCATCGACTGGGGTGAGCTAAACATTGATGATGTGGTGATGTTTGTGGAGTTCCTAGTAGAGATAGAGGATCGAAAGGACTGGGTCCTTTGTATACAGTCAATCCCTTTGGTGCATGTTCAGTGGCAGCATATTAATCTTTAGGAGAGCACATGGGATCGGTACGATCAGATTCGTGCTCAGTACCCCCATTTGTTTGATTAGCCATTGTTTTGGCTTTTAGGGACGTAAAGTCCCAAGGTGGGGATAATTTATTATCCTAGAATTTTCATAATTTTTTTTAAAATTGTAAGGAATTATTTTGAGACCACACGCTTTGATAATACGTAATTATGAGGTATAGTGAGCCCGAAACAGAATTATGAACTTTTTTTAGTTCGTTTAAGTAAACTTGAAAGTGGGTTTTTTCTAAATTTTAAACTAGTGATCAGATAATAAAATATGATGGCACTGTTGAACTCAGAACGCAGGGATTAACCTAAAAAGGACTTAATTTTGACCGAAAAGGGATGGAGAAAAAGTTAATTTTTTGACCTTTAGTAAAAATAAATAAAATAAAATAAACATTAATGTTTATTTTATTCAAACTATTTCCAATGCGACACAACTACCGATCAACACTGCGATGAAACAATAAGGTGATGCTAAATCATTAATGGATCTCATTAATGAGACATCATGGTGATGAAAAACACATCTCCTTACTTTAATTAAACAAGGATACAAAGTTGGGAAACAACGTGGGGAAAATATCTAACAAACGTGGAACCTCTCTCTCCCTCTCCAATGAAGAACACCATCGAATTGGGAATCGAAGAATGTCCTTGGGACGGATTCGATAGACTAAGAATAATGAAAAATGCTAACAGATCAATGGTTGATGATGGATCAGAGTTTTGTCCCTCGTCAGCGACAGATCCTCAATCCAAACAGGGGTCTTTGTTGTTTTGATTTTCCCATTATTTATTCTAAAAACAACGAACATGGATCAACCTATGAACATTTTGATCTGAGGATCCTGTGTTCTTTTGGGAGGGTTTTATTCTAGGGTTTTCTATACCTAGATTAAATTATTGTTGATGGAACTATGATCCCGAGCCTCCCCTATGTTTTTAAACTTCTAACGTGGAGGGCACGGGCCGAAATGAATAATACCCGAGCCCCTCCATTTGTGCATTCTTCTTGGACGCATCCTCGAAATGGAGGAAAGGTGAATTCGAGGCCGTGGCAGTGATGGAAGTGACCCGAGAGGCCCGAAGGCGCAGACGAATCTGCGATAAGACCACCAGAGCAGACTCAGTGGCCCACGAAATGTGACGTCGACACAATGGCGGTGTCCTGCAGTGGTGGCAGTGGAAACCTATGATGAAAACCATAGGTGGGAGGTGGTTCCACCCGAGGTTCCGCATGTGAGATGAGAGGCCGACTCTTGCCGGCTGTGCTCGGTGTGCGCCGCTGTGAAGGGGGGAGGCCGCGAACCGTCGGCTATGACGGCTAGCTGGATGCAGCGCCAGCAAGGCGCCATGTAGGAGGAGTAGGATACTCCGTGTGGGACACGTGAAAACAAGGGGATGGCTGGATGATCGTCCGCACACACCCCAACAGGACCAGCTGAGCTACCTGGCCCATTGGGTTAGGCCAAACCCGTCCGGGCCGAACCGCCCAACCCATCTGGCTGAGCCTAACTAGTCGGCCCACCTAGCTGAACTGGCTGACCAACCGAACCGAGTTGAGCCAATGGACCAGGTCGCCGAAGCAGCCCGGTGGGACCCTAGGTCAGGTTGGTCAGGACTGTCTGAACCAATCGAACCAGGCCGAGACGTAACTGATCCCTGTTTACAAAAAGTGACGTATCACTCAGACCGTGCATTTGATTGATACACCGTCTGCGAAATCGGAACCCAAATTATGGGAAAATACTTTTGAAATCCTCTAAGTAATATTTCATAGAAGTTGACCCAGTGAGGATTCGTGATTTAGAAACCCAGTGAGACTCTGTGACTCAGCTATCAGTGAGACTTCGCGACTCAGCTACCCAGCAAGACTCTATGACTCAGCTATCATTGAGACTTCGTGACTCAACTACCCAGAAAGACATTGCGACTTAGATATCAGTGAGACTCCATGACTCAGATAATGAGTGAGACTCCATGACTCAGCTACCAGCGAGACTCCGTGACTCAGATACCCAGTGAGACTCTATGACTCAGTTACCAGTAAGACTTCGTGACTCAGCTACCCCGCGAGGGTTCGTGACTTAGCTATCAATGAGACTTTGTGACTCAGATACTGAATAGGTCTAGGAAACCTAGCAAACCTAAAGGACTCATAAAGGATGAGTTTTTTTGCAGTAATTGATTTTCAGTGTTTCCGGCCATTGGTTTTGCTATCAACACTTTTTGTTATACCTGTGTCGAGCTGACTCTAGTGAATATAATCTTTATGAATTCTTTTGTGATTTACTTTGTTGATTTCTGTGTGACCTGATTTTTTCTTGGGGTCCCTACTAGGTATTTTTATTCTCACCCTTGTACATGCTCTGTTCACACATATTGTGTCTTGTGCAGATGACTTACAACTTTGAAACGGATCTTGGAGATCCAGGGCCAGGTGGAGCTCGGAGGTGGATCTATAGACACATTAAACTTTAGCGACATATGATAGTGAGATACACCTACCCTTTAGGTAGGATCCTTGGTGGACGACCTTCAGTGCTTGTACTTCCTTTTACTGTACTTCCTTTTTAGCTGGGTTTGTATTATGGACCATTTTTTTCTTTCAGCTTCAACTTTACTTGTGTGGTTGATTCCTCGTGTGACATACTTGTTGTTGGTATCTGAGTTTCAGCTTTTGTTTCCACAATATGGGTTGTGTGTTTGTTCAGGTTTAAAGGCAATGCCTTCTATTTTTGGGATAATGCTATTTGGTGCTAGTCTCCAGCCCTAGGCCTATGGAAGGAGGTCTTGGGGTACTCACGGCACGGGGCCTAGGGAATGGGTCATGAAACATTCTTTGGGATATTTGTTCATGGTAAATTATGTCATTGATCTATCCACACAAATTTTCCCTCAATAATTACTTGATAAATTTTTCCTACTCAATTGAAGTTATAGTCAATTTAGTTAAAAAAAATCATCTTATATCAGTGGTTGATCCATACATTCATTTCTCTTCTAATCAGTTTCATTACATACAAAATTGACCTATGTGTGTGTTCCTGTTATCTGACTGTTGTACACCCAAAAAAATAAAAACAATAAAATAAAAAAAATCAAAATAAAAACAAAAATATGGGTTTTTTCTTGGGCAGGTAAAAACTGACTCTTCCTTGACCTATGATATTGTTATAACTATATCAATTTGTGTGGTGAGGAGATACAACAAGGGTTGAGAGACGAGTGTGAGATTTTTTACAAGTACAACTTATGAAAAAAACAATAAAAATAATAAATGCTGGGAGTGATGAAATATACAACATGTGGGGATATCTTGGTTCGGAGCTTATGGTTTGACTTTTGGGAATGCTTAAGTGAGTGGGTCTTGAAATTTGATTACAAAGGAATGTAGAATTGGTTAAGTGGATTAAACTAGGTAAGAATAATTATTTTACTCAACTAGAGTATACTAAATAAAGGGTGGAGATATGAACAAAGAATGGTTGGAACACACACATATGGGGAATTAGTGGTATGGTAGACCTATGACTTGTATTTCTATGATTAGTTTTAATCTCATTGGATTTTGATTTTATAGAATTTATGAGACAATGACTTTAAAATTTATTGATATTGACCCTTGATGGGATTACTAATTTGCCTATATTTCCACTATGGATTGAGAAATATTAACATGAATATCTTGTCACAATGTTTTAGAATACATGATATGATATTTTTCATAGGAGTGAAAAAGCATAAGTGCAGGGGTGTTATCGCATCACGATTCGATGCTTTATTTCACCCTTACATCACCTTTTTAGCTTGTTTTGTATTTAAAATTATAGATATTATATCAAATTGCACTTCCCATTTGATTCAATTATTAAATTTTTATTGTAACATACCTGGTAAATAAAGGATATGATATTTTCATATTTATTAATATACATGAATTAAATATGAATTTTATTTTAAATGTGATGCTATGTCTAATAACATACTCAACACGCAACAACAAATTTCTCCTAAATCTTACGTTGCACACAACATTGATTTATACCAAAAAATAATATAATAATATTCTTATTTTAAATGGTAGCTAACGCCTAGCCGTTGTATTGGCTGGAATGAATAGAACTAACTACAATATGATTATACATGTTTTTGAAATGTCTTTACATTTATCCAAAAAAATTTAGATTCTTAAAATAAGAATGAATCCAATTTTAAGCATAAAATACTCTAATATTCTTTAAAAAGGCCGTTTTACCACCTTTTGATGGCGAACCCTTTTTAAATCTAGTTTTGTCACTTTTATATGTTTTACATGACACAATAAAATTCTTCTTTAGAATTGGGACATCAAAATTTACATTGGGTATATGTTTGGTATTTTTCTGATAAAGTTCATTTTAATGAATAGTGAAAAATACCACATTTTAATTCAAAACTACCTATTCATATTCTTTACTTATATAGTTAGTTTGTTCTTTTAATTGGTTTTAAAGTATAACTAGATTATATTTTCATCATTTAATATAATTTAGGTCATTATAAGTGATTTAAAATTTAAATTGGACATAAACACATGTTAATCTTTTGATAGTTTTTACTTTTAAAAAAACCCACTTGTTGGTTTTGAGAACGAGAATTAATTTTAAATTAATTAATGAAACTTCTATATTTTGAATCTGGTAAAATAGAATTCATTTTTTTTTGAATATCAAAATTATCTTAGGGTGAATTTTTGGTATTTTTTAAAAAACTTTCAATTTTTGATGAATAGTGAAAAACACTACGTTATTGTTTAAAACCGATTTTTTATTTAAATAATTATTTATTTTATTTAAATTTATTTTAATTCAAAATAGATATATAATACCTATACAAGTTCAATTCAATTCATTGGAATCATTTTATAATAAAATTATATGTATAAAATGTTATTGAACTTCGTAACGTTTTTTACCCACCTTCTAGGCACATTTGAAAATTTGCATAAAACGTAATTTTACCACTTCTGTGAATTGAATTTAAAAAATATGAGAGACACGGTTGAAATTAGTAAGTAAAATTTGGTTCAATAAGATGAAAATATTTTTTTGGTGAATAGTAACTTTTGACTTTTATTTACCACAGTTAAAAGTAAATAGGGTAATTAAAGGTAAAAATAATATTATAATTACCCTAAAACATGTCCTAATTCTATTGGATAAGTGTATTTAGACCAAAAACAACCTTAGGAATAAAATATGACCCTTTTGGTGCACTTGAATTAGATTAGAAAATTTATTATTATTTTATTTAAAGAAGAGTTAAAAGTGTTAAATTCAAATTTTAATAACTAAACCATTTTTAATATAGGGTTACACATAAGATAAATTTGACTATAAATATTAATTAGAAATCTAAAAATATTTCATACATAGTGGTATTTTATTTATAATTTTTGGAGATTAAATAATTAAATTTATTTATGGCACAATGATGATGCAGTGATTACTTTATTAATGAAAGATTAAAATAATTCATATTATAAATATAAAAATAAATGTAAATTGAGGATTTTGAAGCCATCCATGAATTTTATAGTTTAATATGACATGTTAGGGTTTATTAAATGAATTTTTTTCTAAGTAATCATGCTGTTATAAATTTCACAAAAACCAACTGCTAAATTATGTCAAAATTGACATAAATGAGTTTTTAAAACAAATACTATATTATTAAATGATATAATATTCATAAATATCTATGTTTCAGAAAAAATACTTATATATTGATAAATATATCATTAATGAACCACTTTGGATTATCTTGGATTTTTATAGTAGGTTTATTAACCATTTATTGTAATAATACAAGAGGACATGGTAAAAGTTAAACTATTTAACTAAGAGTTAAATATAAAAATAGGGATAATATGGTGACCTAAAATAGTATAAAACCTATTTTTTGATATTATTTCAAACCATCCCCACCTTATCTTATAAATAAATCAATTTTGATCCATTAGAAAGTGAAAATTATTTTATAATAAAATAACATTTCAAACTTTTCCAAAAGTGACCCTCACCTCTCTTATAAAAGGGTACTTCCATTTCTCTCAAAATCACACCTCCAAAGCCATTTTTATTGGCCAAAACCTTCTCAAATATCCTCGAAAATTCTATCACTTCAACCTAGAGGACATAATTTGAGCATAAAGACAACTTAAAGAGCCCTTTTGTTCAAATAAAAAGGAGACACCCGAAGAAGAGGTAATTATTTCATCACCACTTTCAAGGTTCTTTTCTTCTTCTTCTGCTTCATCTTTCTTTGTTTTTACCATAATAAAATAATAACTCTAGTACCTTATAAATACTGAGAGGTTATTATAAATATTGTAAAATAATATTCATTATTCTATCCATCTTATGAATGAAAAAGTCACCATACGTGTGAACATGCAGCGTACCGTCTCCACGTCATGGTGTAGTTTGTTACTCAACACTATATTATTTTGATGGGTATAATAATGAGTGTTATTAATTTAATTAATGAATATATCATGTTAATGATTCAGTATATAATAATACCATCCAATTAAACACCATTTTACCATCGATAAGAGTATAATGTCGCTCATGCGTACGTACAACTTACCGTCTCCACGACGTGATGTGATTCATCTTCAACGATCACCATTCAAGAATTTTTATAGACATATATATTGATTAAGTATGAGATATATGAAATAATATTTCTACTGGAATAATATATATATTTATGTAGATAAATATATGCCGTTTACTTATTTCCATACTATACAATAAGAAAATAGAAACCACGTTCCTTCGTACGTACGTACTACCCTCTCTATGAACTATGTTTTCATTTCATATATAAATGTATTATAAATATTTATATTAAGAATATATATGATATATAAATCATGTTTTATATTATGGATGTATTTAAATAATGATCTAAGTGATATGATCAAGAATAACAAGTTAAAACACGCCCGATAAAGAAAGCAATTATTATTACCCAAAATGTTAATTTAACACAAAAATTATTATTAAATGGATATTATAAAGTAATAAATGAATCATATATGATATAATAAATATTAATATGTTTCTGGTTTAATTTAATAACATACTATGGTCATTATACAGGAGGTTAAATATACCGTGGACTAAAGGAAAGTATAAGGTAAGAGTTATTTCCTCAATCTCATTATTATTCAAGATTTTTTATCTGTAAGTATCTACTGGGAAATATTTATTATCTATGTCCGAATTTCATTAAAATGTTTTAAAAAGTAATCTTTTAAGGTTTTATAGAAGTGAATCTTTAACTAGATCCTCATTTTAAATGTTTTTAAACATTTATTTTTCTAAATCTTTTTAAATAATGTCCATGTTTTCAAAATGATTTTAAGGATTTATTTACGTGGACATGATTATTTTAAAGTGTTAATTTTATAAAAAAGTTTCAAAGTGGTGTGAAACACTTTGATTCAAAAATATCATTTAAATGAATTTCTTTTTAAATGATTTCACAAAAGGGATATTTCTCACAAAAAGTTTTACAGATCATTTTTAACTAGGTCAACATCCTTTACTGGATATTATTATTGATTAAGGTTGATTTATTATAATAAAATCTTCAATATTGTATTGAACGAGTTATGATATGTTTGACTATGAATGTGTATTTTTATACCCTTCATGGTTTATGTTTGAAGTATTGACATTTTTTATGCTAGTTTTAATACGAATGTTTATGTTATGATTCAACATTTTCATATGAGGAATGCAGTGGACTTAGTAAGTGATGGGTGGGGCCCGCTATAGCACCTCGATGCATCAGTATGTCTCATGAGACAAACTAGTGTCTTGGCACAAGTCCATGAAATACATTTTATTTGTAGTCTTGACAAGAGGCCTTGACTATGTGGTAATGATGTCCGATATTAGACATTCCCTCATTATGAAATTAATTATTACATGTGATTATTCTACTAGTAGAATATCCATGTGCATGTTTATATGGTAATGTTTGATTTATTTTCTCTATATTATGTTCATATTTATGTTTAAGAGGCTGTTGTTTTTATTACACATCTTTCCTTAAATGTTTATAGCTTCTGCAAAATTATTTACCCTTACTGAGCATCTGAGCTCACCACTTTCTTATGTTTTGTTTTCCCATGATTCTAAGAAGTGTATTATGGCTGATATGTTGGGTTAATATAGGAGAGTAATGGAGTTCTCAACAGATTAGTTATTTAGTGTTTTATGTTTGAATGTGTAATGTAACGTTCAGGTATGTAATATATTTTCCAATACTACTAAACTGATCAGTCCTTTATGACTTGATTCATTATATTCATGCCAATGTATTAAAATAATGTACTGCATCTGGGCTTCTGGGGTCAGGGCGTTAGTGTTGGTATCAAATGAAATTTAGTACATACCTTGGAAACTAGATTTAGAAAAACTCTGATTAGAGAACATTACCCTAAGATAGACTTTGAGGATTAGTATAGAAGAACATCCTAGAATTTAGGTAATGTAGAGATTTTGTGTATTTTCCAAGAAATACATCCCTGTCTAGATACGTGCAGGCCGAGGTGACTCTGGTACAGATGTACCTAGAAGTGAAAACTTCGACAAGGAGTTTTAGGCTTGACTCGGGGTATCCTAGTACAAAAAAACGGGCCTTGCTACAATCTTGGTTATAACACTCCTATGGGATAAGCTTAAGATAATTCAAATTTTCATTATAAGCCGTTATGAAGGATTTATGAGTAATTACTTTCTAAAATAAAACATTTTATGATTATAGATTATATGAATAATATTTTCAATTTATGTTAGGTATTTTACAAGTTTGGAATTATGAATTGTGATTCATAAACTAACCTAGTGTATGCCATTATTTAGAAATGGGGCACAATAGAAGGAACAAGAACTCCAGCAATAAGCATGATCTAAAGAGTAAGAAGGATCATATCTTTCATGGTATTAATCCAACATTTAGAAGGGAAATAGTCTCCCATGTATTCTCATCATATAAATAAATAGTATTATGTGTTAATAAGATAAGTAAAGAATTCTCTGGGTCCTATGGCTTTGAAGGGAAGCAAGAGAATAAAAGGATGGTAGAGAGAAAGATGGATAAAGGGAATAGGGGAATGTAGGATTTTCCCATATGTGATAACTATGGAATGAATCACCATGGTAAATGCTTGAAGGGAATGGGAGTTTGTTGTAAGTGTGGAGAAAAAGGACAACAAGTACGTGATTGAAAGTGTAATAAAAAGGTTTCAAATGTACAATGCTTTATCTGTGAGGAGTTGGGAAACTACGCGAATCAATGTCCAAGTCATCATATTATACCCCAAATGATGCTATTGGATAATAATAAAGTTATGATACTACCACATATGAAGAGGAATGACTAGTGTTCTTATGTTGTTATAAAATAATTATTTCATTTGAGTGTTATATCAACGATGTAATGGTTATATGAATTATAGAAATAAATAAGGATTATACTAGATTACAATTGAATTGAGGATTTGAGATTATATGGTTTTAAGAAAAGTGATTCAATAGAAAATTAATATTTTTTTGAAAATACTTTGCTGAGGGAAAGATAAACCTTAATATAGTCTTGATATTGAGGTAGTAATTTTGGAATAAGATATGATTTATTTGGATAAATTGTATTGGACATTCATGACTACCTTGAAACTGATTAATGATTTATATATTCTATCATTGTTGGATTTTACAACATTTTTGGATATATGGAGTATATACAGTATTCTTTAAGGAATAAGGGGGAATGAATGTAATCAATAAGGTTTTATGGTAATTCAGGGTGTTACTATGTTTTAATAAAATACACGATGAAGGTATTCACATGTTATTATGTGGAAAAAAGAGATCATTGTTATGTTTATTTTCCTTATAAATTTTGGACTGTGAGTTTGGACATAAGTATTTTGGATAAGTCTAAAGGTTGGAATGAATTAAGTTGGACATTGGATACTATTCTTTAAAGTTAATACATATCTTAAGATTATTTTTGGATTGTTATAAAGGGAAAACCCAGAGGTCGGGCGACAACCCATCATGTCTGGAAAGGCCATGAGTCTTGAACCCGCAACCGAAGGGCGACAAGGGTGCATCACCTACCACTGGCCTACGTGATGTCCTGGTTTGTATAATGTAGTTTTTTAAAATGGTCTGACAGATAGATTATAAATTCATTTTTTTGGATCCCTAAATGATTAAGATAAATAGAATATTTTTGAGTTATATTATATTTTGGAGAGAAAGATGAGTTTGTGGTAGAAATTTGTTAAAGGACGGAACTCTACTTGTCAAATATTTTTTTTATGAAGAAATTAATTCTTAAACTTCTAGGAAAGAATCATAAAACCAAAAAATTTGTTATCCTGATACCTTATGTTTTGTTGAAATGATGATATTTTAAATCATAATATATTTATGGCTTTAAGGCCCTCAATATTCCATTTATTTTTCATATGTTTGTGATTGATGACCTCAATCACTCCCTATAAATATTTATGTTTTCCCTCTAATTTGGTGTCTCTAATTTCCACTAATGTTCTTCTATTTGAGATCATAATTTACAGGTGAATTTTTCATTTCCCTTCCCCTATTATTATGACTAAATTTTATTAACCCTATTTCCAATGTGGGTTTTCCAAAAAGGTATTTTATATTTTTAACATTTTATTTTCGAATAACAATTTCAAATTGTGAGGATGCAATTTATTGAAGTAGGGGAGAATGCAACATCTCAGGTAAATAACGGATATGATATTTTCATATTTATTAATATTAGTTAATTAATATTAATTTTATTTTAAATGGTATGCTATGTATGATATCATACTCCACACACAACAACATATTTCTCTAAAATATTACTTTTCACACAATGTTGATTTATAACGAAAAATAATATAATAATATTATTATTTTAAATGGTAGCTAATACCTAGCCGTTGTATTGGAGGGAATGAATAGAAATAACTACAATATGATTATACATATTTTTTAAATGTATTTACATTTATCCAATAAATTATAGAGTCTTAAAATAAGAATGAATCTAATTTTATGAATGAAATACTCTAATATTCATTAAAATGTCATTTTACCTCCTTTCGATGGTGAAACCATTTTAAATATCTTTTTTTTTTCACTTTTATATGTTCTACTTGAAAAAATAAAATTATTCTTTATAATTGGGATATAAAAATTTACTTTGGGTAAAGGTTTGGTATTTTTCTAATAAAGTTCATTTTGAATGAATAGTGAAAAATACCACATTTAAACTCCAAACTACCTTTTCATCTAACTTAATTATATAGTAAGATTGTTCTTTTAATTTGTTTAAATGTATAATTAGATTATATTTTTATCATTTAATATAATTTAGGTCATTATAGGTGATTTAACATTTAAATTGGACATAAACACATGTCAATATTTTGATAGTTTTTACTTTTTTAAAAACCCGCATTTTGGTTTTGACAACGGGAATTCATTTTAAATTAATTAATTTAAAATCTATGTTTTGAATTTGGTAAAATAGAATTTATTTTTGAATTTGGAATATCAAAATTATCTTAGGGTGAATTTTTGGTATTTTTCTGAAAACATTCAATTTGTGATGAATAGTGAAAAACATTGCGTTGTTGTTTAAAACTGACTTTTTATTTAAATAATTATTTATTTTAATAAAATTTATTTTAAGTAAAAATAGATATATAATACCTATATAAGTTCAATTTAATTCATTGGATTCATTTTTTAATAAAATTAAATGTATAAAATTTTATTTAACTTTTTAACGTCTTTTTCCCACATTCTAAGCATATTTGGAAATTTGCATAAAACGTAATTTTACCTCTTCTGTGAATTGAATTTCAAAAATACAAGAGACAAAGTTGAAATAAGTTAGTAAAATTTCATTCGATAAGATGAAAATAATTTTTGGTGAATAGTAACTTTTGACTTTTATTTACCACGGTTAAAAGTAAATAGGGTAATTAAAGGTAAAAATGATATTATAATTACTGTAACACATGTCCTAATTCTATTGGATAAGTTTATTTCGACCAAAACCTACCTTAGGAATAAAATATGACCCTTTTGGTTCGCTTTTATTAGATTAAGAAATTTATTATTATTTAATTTAAAGAAGTGTTAAAAGTGTTAAATTCAGAGTTTAATAACTAAACCATTTTTAATATAGGGTTATACATAAGATAAATTCGACTATAAATATTAATTATAAATATAAAAATATTTCCTACATAATGGTATATTAATTATAATTTTTAGAGATTAGATAATTAAATTTATTTAAGACACAATGACGATGCAATAATTACTTTATCATTGAAAGATTAAAATAATTGGTATTATAAATATAAAAATAAATATAAAATGTGGATTTTGATGCCATACACGAATTTTATAGATTAATATGAAATGTTAGGGTTGATTCAATGAATTTGTTTCTAAGTAATGATGCTGTTATGACTTTCAAAAAAACCAAATACTAAATAGTGTCAAAATTGACATAAATGAGTTTTTAAAACAAATACTATATTATTAAATGATATAATATTTCAAAAAATATAATTTTTGGCCAAAGAAATTATATAATGATAAATATATCATTAATTAACAACTTTAGGGTTATATTGTATTTTTATAGTATGTTTATTAATCTTTTATCATAATAATTCAAGAGGACGTCGTAAAAGTTAAACTATTTAACTAAGAGTTAAATTTAAAATATAGGGTTAATATGGTGACCTAAACTTATCTAAAACCTATTTTTTGAGATGATTTAGACCCATACACACCTTATATTTTAAATAAATCAATTTTATCCATTATAAACTGAAAATTATTTTATAATAAAATAATATTTCAAGCTTTTCCAAAAGTGACCCTCACCTCTCTTATGAAAGGGTACTTCCCCTTCTCTCAAAATCACATCTCAAAAGTCATTTTTCTCGGCCAAATCCTGACTAAATATCTACTAAACTTACCTAAATTAAAACTAGAGGCCTTACATTGAGAAGAAATCCAACCTAAGAATCCCTTTTGTTCAAATCAAAAGGAACCACCGGAAGAAGAGGTAATTATTTCATCACCTCTTTCAAAGTTGTTTTCTTCTTCTTCCGCTTCCTATTTATTTGTTTTTCCCATAATAAAATAATAACTATAGACCTTCTACACACTAAGAGGTTATTATAAATATGTTAAAATAATATTAATTATTCAATCCATCTTATGAATGACAAAGTCACTATACGTTTGTACGTACGACTTATCGTCTCCACATCGTGGTGTAATTTGTTACTCAACACTACATTATTTGGAAGAGTATAATAATGAGTATAATTAATTTAAATAATGAATATATCATGTTAATTATTCTGTATATATAATATAACATCCAATTACACACTGTTTTACCATCGATCAAATGATATTTCCGCTTGTGCGTACGTATGGCTTACCGTCTCCATGACGCGATGAGATTCATCTTCAACGATCACCATTCAATAATTTTTATAAATAAATATATTGATTAAGTATGAGATATATGAAATAAAATTTATATAGGAATAATATATATTTATTTAGATAAATATATTTCATTTACTTACTTCCATAATACATGATATGAAAACAGAAACGACGTTCATCCGTACGTACAGACTACCGTCTCCATGAACTATGTTTCCATTTCATATATCTATGTATTATAAATATTTATATTCTGAATATATATTATATATAAATCATGTTTTATATTCTGTAAGTATTTAAATCATGATCTAAGTGACATGATCAAGAATAACAAGTTAAAACACATACGATAAAGAAAGCGATTATTACCTGAAATGTCACTTTAACATTGAAATTATTATTAAATGGGTAGTATAAAGTAATAAATGAATAATATATGATATGATAAATATTAATATGATTCTGGTTTAATTTAATAACATACTATGGTCATTATATAGGATATTAAACGTACCCTCAACTAAAGAAAAGTACAAGGTAAGGGTTATTTCCTCAATCTCATTATTATCTGAGATTGTATATCTGTAACTATATACTGGGACATATTTATTATCTATGTCCATGTTTCATTGAAATGGTTTAAAAAGGAATATTTTAAGGTTTTATGGAAGTTAATCTTTAACTATATCATCATTTTAAATGTTTTTAAAGATTTATTTTTCTAAATCATTTTAATTAATGTCTATGTTTTCAAAATGATTTTAAGGATTTATTTACGTGGACATGATTGTTTTAAAGTGTTAATATCTTTTAAAAGTTTCAAAGTGGTATGGGAAACTTTGATTCAAAAATATATTTTAAATTAATTCCTTTATAAATGTGTGACTTTTAAAATATTTCACAAAAACAGATATTTCTCTCAAAAAGTTTTACTGATCATTTTCAACTAGGTAAATATCCATTACTGGATATTATTATTGATTAAGGTTGATTTATTATAATAAAATATTTCATATTGTATTGAATTAGTTATGATATGTTTGACTGTGGATGTGTTATTTTTATACCCTTGATGGTTTATGGTTGAAGTATTGACATTTTGTATGCTATTTTTAATATGAATGTTTATGTTATGTTTTAACATTTTCATATGAGGAATGTGGTGGACTTAATAAGTGACGGTTGGGGCCCTCTATATCCCCTCGATGCATCGGTTGGTCTCATGAGACAAACTAGTGTCTTGCCATAAGGCCTTGAGAAAAATTTTATTTGTAGTCTTGGCACGAGGCCTTAACTATGTGGTAATGATGTCGGGCGTTAGGCCTTCCCTAATTATGAAATTAATTATTAAATTTGATTATTCGACTTGTAGAATATCCATTTTCATGTTTATATGGTAATGTTTGATTTATTTTCTCTATATTATGTTCAAATTTATGTTTAAAAGGCTATTGTTTTTATTACACATGTTTCCTTAAAAGTTTATAGCCTCTGCTAAATTATTTACCCTCACTGAGTATCTTAGCTCACCCCTTTCTTATGTTTTGTTTTCCCCAAATTCCAAGAAGTGTGTTATGTTTGGTATGCAGGTTTAAGCTAAGGGAATAATGGAATTATAAATGGATTATTTATGTTGTGTTTTATGTTTGAATGTGTAATGTAACGTTCATGTATGTAATCTATTTTCCCAGACTACTAAACTAATCGGTCCTTCAAGACTTGATTCCTTGTAATCATGCCAATGTATTAAAATAATACACCACCTCTAGGATTCTTGTCTCGGGGAGTTATATTTATCACTGTTAAAAAGGTAAATTTTACTTGTTTTGGTGATTTCATTGTAGGAGGTGGTGATTTGGTGGGTCAGAGATGATTTGAAGAAAAATGGGCTAAACTGCATGGAAGCCCAAGGACATCTATCCACTATTTTGAACATTAAAAGAAATCAGTGCATCCAAATGGGTTCAAATTTTGTGGTATGATCCAAAATTTAGTGCACTACGAATAATTTCAAAAAACCCAAGCCCAATTCTACCATATAAGGTACCATCCAAATTGATATTTCCAGGGGACCAAATCTGCATGAAGTCAAATATTTTTTTATATATTTCGGATATATCTCATGATGTAATCCCCCATTGGAAGTAAAATTTAACATGGAGAACTTAAAGATTACTCCCTAAAACTTTTATATTTTTTTAAATTTGATATAAGTCCATTTACAAACCCAAAACCGAGACACAATTGGTATATATAAATTTGGGTGCCTAGAATCACTTTCCATTTTGGCTATAAATTGGAACCTTGGGAAACCCATTTAAAAATTAGACCAAGGAGTGAAGTGCTTTTATTTTGGAGTTATATAGAATTAATCTCATCACCTTTGAGGTTATATAACTCCCTATAATCATAGGGGGGGGATCTTGTAGCAAGGATCCCTTCATCGAAGCCTTCCTCTCCTCATGTTGTAATATTTGTGTTTGTGTAATAAACTTCTTAGTTCCTATTATATTTATTCTATATTACTCTATTTTATTTTGTTACATCCAATTCTATTACCCTTTACTCATCCTATTTAGTCTGAAAGTCAAAATTATAAATGATATTGGGTTATACCCTTTCTAAGCCTTTGCACATGCAATACATTTCTACAATGATTGCACTACCCATGGAAGAGTGCTTCTTTTTAATAATCAATATACCTCTCAACTTCTTCATTAATTTACTTTGAATTATTGAGATAATATAATTCAATTAATATGATATATTAATTTATTTTTTAATTTAAATGAAACTAAGAAAGCAACTGAATAATTAACACAAAACACGCGAAGCCGAGTATTGTCTGAATTGTGAGAGCGCGATCATAATCGGTAATACAAAAGCACACATGATCAATTTGTAGAGTTCAAATATAATACCTAAAATCAATTAATCATTATTTATAGATTGGATATGTGCCCTAATTTACCACTGACCATATTCTAGCCTTAAAAAAACAATCAAATAGGGTGATATGATTGCATGTTTTAAAGCTAGCCCAAGGTAAAATTAATTTCATCTTTGTTGTTAAGTTAACTCCCATAGGGTTGGAGGGTTAAAAAATTAGGGGATCATAATTAATTGGATATTAATTTAAATTATAATTATTAATAAGTAAATGAAGTAGTAGAGTTATATCGATTATGCTTTTTAAAAATAGTTTTCTAAAAAAACTTCTTCTCATTACATTTTCCCAATCACATTTCAAAAAATACAGTCTTCCTCCAACAAACTTCTTCTAACTTTATAAATAGAACCCTTATATTATTAAGTAGTGTTATTTATTTTATCATTATTTTCAAAGTACCTTTAATATGTTGTTTTAAATTACTCCCTCCTTTTGGAGATGACCATGGTCAGCCACTCTACTACACCTAAATAACCTGAAACCAAACATAATTTGAGAGTTCCCACAACAGTGCCTTTAAATCCTCCTCATGACCTCCACTACACCCATATGCATCCAAATCATCTTATAAATTGAAACCCACCACAAAATCTCATCAACTATAACAAAAAGGAATGAAAAAATTAAAACTAAACATAATAAATCAGAATTATAGTATAATCATTTATAAAATTTAAACATACCATGAAAACAAATAACCATCACCACTACCTTCTAAAGAATTTCATGGATTAAAACAGTCAACCTCCTATCTACCACCGACATCTTCCACCTACAATAAAAACCATAATATTTAATAAAAAAATCCGAAAGAGAAAATATATAGAATATATTCAGAATGTTGCACATAAAATTTGTTATTTTTTTAATCAATGTGAAGAAATTTTTACATAAAACAATTTATATTTCATGAAAATTACTTTTTAAACATAAAATAACCTATTTAAGATATGATTCAACACTTTAAAATGAAAAGGAATAAGTATATAACATTCTAATTATTTTTTAAATCGAGGTGTAGTGTGCTATAAATTTACATAATATTTTTTAAAAAATAACTTGATATGATATCATGTCTTATGTTTCAAAAAATAACTCAAAATTTATTTTACCATGATTTCAATTCAATATGATGTTGTTTTCTATGGTTTTACCATTACACACATGTTTTAGTATTTTAAAACATTAAAATGCATTTACGGTATCCCTATAAAACTATAACTTAGAATGAAATGATGTGAGTTCCTATATTTTAAAAATAAATCTATGGTCATTTTCCTATGATTTCATGTCAATACAATGTCGTTTTCATGGTTTTGACCCCCTGAAACATGTTTTTAAAGGCTTAAGTACCTTTAAAAACCATTTACCAAGTCATTTCAAGCACACTGCACATTATATTGACGTTTTTTCTATGGTTAAATGTCAAAAATAAATCAAAAGAATTTTTCCCATGATTTCACATCAATATGAGGTTTTTTTCTATTGTTTGGACCATTACATGCACAATTTAGTGTTTTAAAACACTAAAAACATGTTTACGAGCATCCTTGGAAAACCGTTACTCAGAATGAAATTATGTTGGTTCCTGAATTTCAAAAATCAATTGATAGTCATTTTCTTCTGATTTCATGTCAAATTGACATCATTTTCCCAATTTTGACCCCCCCGAAACACGTTTTTAAAGGCTTTAGTACCTTTAAAAACTATTTACCAAAACATTCCAACCACAATGCATATTGGATTGATGTGTTGTCTATGCGTACTTGTCATATATAACTCAATTGCGGTTTTAACATGACATTATGTCAATATGAATTTGTATTCTATGGTTTGGACCGTAACATGCATGTCTTAGTGTTTTAAAACACTACAAACACATTTATGGGAATCCTGGGAAAACTATAACTTATAATGATTGGCCATTGGTTCCTATATTTAAAAATAAATATATGGTCATTTTAATCTATTTTCATGTTAATATCTTGTTGTTTACTTGGTTTTGACAGATAAAAATACATTTTTATAAGATTCAGTACTTTTAAAAACTATTTACTAAGTCATTCTGACAACACCTCTGGTTAGATTGATATTTTTTCTATGCTTACACATCATAAATAATTAAACGGTGGTTTCCCCATGATTTAATGTCATTATGAGTTGTTTTATATGGTTTTTATATTTACACACACATTTATGTGGTTTAAAATATTTAAAACATTTTTAAGGGCATTGTAATGTCCTGAAAATTCCGTGTAATTTTTTTTAAATTATATGGAATTATTATGAGACCAAAAGCTTTGACAGCACCTAATTATGAGGCTTAGTGGGCTTGAAATAGAATTTTTAACTTTTTTTAGTTCATTTATATAAACATGCGAGCGAGTGTTTTTAATTTACAATTTGGTGCTCGGATTAAAAATATGAGGGCACCGTTGAACTAACAACAATGAGATTCACCTAAGAAGGACCTAACTTTGACTGAAGAGGGTTGACCGGAAAAGATAGTTTTTAGACTTTTTGGAAGAAAAATAAAACAACTTTAAATTTTATTTTATTTGTTTCTCTTTACCATTGATCGGTGGCACGTCAACACTACGGTGGCGGCGACGAGGCGACAACTAGTCACATTAAATGAAGCCCATTAATGAGGCCCTTAAATGTGCAATGTAATGACCATTAATTAGGGAATAACCGATATGCTATTTCATTAATGAAACTACATAAAGACACGACGATGCAACGTAACATAAATATTACGACACATTACTCTTTTAATGAGATAATAGGTTGGGGAAACATGGTGAGATCTAGGAATTCCTATGTCAAATCTCTGTCGAGGAATCCTCCCCAATGATAAACGACGAATGCATTCTCCTTCCACCCTTTGAAGGATCGCAAACAACATGGATGTAAGATCAAGAATGGAGAATTAAGGTGCACAATGCCGCTCCTTCCTGACCAATGAATCTATCCCAGGTAGGGGTTACTTTTCGTAATTTGAATTCCCCGTTCTTCTTTCCAAAACAACGAATGAGGATCAACCCACAAACAGGTTGAAATGTAGATCGCATGTTCTTATGGGAGGGTTTTAATTCTCAGGGTTTTCCATCAGGGTTAAATTGTTGAAAGAATATAAATATTCATCCCCGATGTTTTAAACTCTAATGCAGGTGGTGCGGGACAATACGAATAAGGTCCGTGCCTCTTTTCCAGGGGCGTTCTTGTGCGTTATTCATGGTCAAATCTATGAGTTGATAAAGAATATTTTTTGAGGCTGTAGTAGGGAAGACAACACCCCATGGTGGTCGGAGGCATAAACGGTCTGAAGAAAGGACCACTGGAGTGGACCTGATGGTCCGTGGAAAATCTTACCAGAATACCGCCACCGGCCCGCGGTGACAGCCACAAGTGTGTGGTGGCGTGCCACGACGGCGTGCCGAGGCGATGCAGTAGGAGTCACCAGTAGTGGGACAAAAGCTAGTGGGGGTGGGACATGACCCATGATATGTGGCCCATATCTTCACACTGGCATGCGGTCCAGTGGGGACCGCAAGCAGGACCAGACAGGGAAGCCGACTAAGCCGACCATGGGGCACATGAACCAGATGCCCTCCTAGCGTTCGAGCTGGAAGAGACTGGCCCACGGTGCGGGCTAGTCTGGGGGGTGTGAACCGGGCCACAGGGATGACCAGGATGGAGTAAGGCCGGCGGGATAAAGTTGGGCTGCTGGGAAGACTGGGTTGGGAACAACTGGTCCCCCTGTTGTGGGCCGGTCCGGATAGAACTAGGTCGTTGGGCAACCCAGCGGGTTGGACCCACAGCTGAACCAAGCTGGGTCAAGAAAGGCTCAATGGCCCCGGATCAATGGCAAGAACATACCGGGATGACCCATCCCCAAATAGGGTCAGGTTGGGTCGACTGAACTAGGATGTGTCATGCGGGACCCTCGGGCCAGACCTGGTCCAGACACAACCAGTCACTGTTTACTAAAGCGCAAATATCTTTCATACTGGATGTCTGATTGACGATCCGTTTGCGGAGTTGGAATCATCATGATGAGTAGGTTCTTCTGGAAACTACTCTACACTTACCCATCAGGTGGGATTTTTTAGCGGACAGATTTTTTGAGATATTTTTTACCTTCCTATTTTTAGTTTTTCTTTTGTTGGGTTTTTATTCTAGCCCATTTGTACTACATATTGTACCTTTACTCAGTGGTTGTTTAGTGGCATGCATGTTTACCTTTCTAGTTTTGGGATGTGGTTGTGTGTGTGTGTGCATAATTTTACTCAGGAAATTTCCTCCCACTTGCAGGTTGATTCCTTCAGTGCTAGTTTCTAACCCCTGGCCTTTGGGAGGCGGGATTGGGGGAGTCATTTCATGGGCCCCGGGGGGACGGGTCGTGACAAAGTGGTATTAGAGGTGGACGGTTCTACCTCAAAGACCAGGATTCTATTATTTTTTTGGGAAACAATGTTAAATGTTTCATGTTCGAGTTTCAGATTTCGGGAGTCTAGTTTTGGTGAGGTGGCTAACGTATCCATACACCAGGACCTTGAATTATGTTTTTCAGCTCTACACATAAAAAGAATGGTTTCATGCATCATATAAGAATTGAGTGTTTCCTTATATTCTTCTTGAATCAGAGTCAACTCACTCAGTATAATCTATTGAATGTGGTATATCTTGATCTATATCAGGATGCCTCCACGTAGACAGCTAGCTAGGATTCCGATGGGTGACCATGAGGAAAGAAAACCTAGTGATGATACATTGGTCAGGGACCAGTGCTTGAGATGTCCCCACCACGTGGTGTGCTAGTGCTACCACCACCTGTTGATCAGTAGTTACTTCCAGCTTTACTGGCAGAGGATGCATGCAGGCTCAGTTCCATGCACATATTTCAGAGAAAGATACCTCACAAGTTCAAGGGAGAGAAAAATCCTCAGGTCGATGAGGACTTTCTGGAGGCGGTGACGTGGGTCTTCCTCTTAGTGAGGAAACCACATGACTAGATGGCGATTTTATCTAGGATCCTTCTATAGGGTTCAATAGGGAGATGGTGGGGGTTTAACCATCAAAACACATGAGGAGGTGACCCTCTCCTGGGATGACTTCAAGCATATTTTTTGGGATGAGTTCTTCCCCACAACCTTACGCTCAGTGAACATATAGAAGATGGTTCACCTACATCAGGGTACCATGTTAGTGGCTGAGTACTCTGTGAGGTTTATAGACATCTCCCGCTAATATAAAGATATGGTACAAGAAACTTTCTTCAGGGCCTGAGCCTTTGAGCAGGGACTCCAACTAGAGATCAGGGCATCGATGATTTCCCTCATCATCCCTACGTAGACTGGAGTTCTGTAGCGAGCTCTACTAGTAGAGAGATTTATCATAGAGTAGGAACTGATGGTGGGAGATACCACTGGTCGACAGGTGGCTGAGTCATCTGTGGCGGGTGGGAAACTGTTGACGTAGAGGTACAAGTTGTCCAGAACATCTAAAGAATGACCCTAGGACTCTAGATTGGTGGTGTGAGGAAACCAAGGCAGTAGGAGTCAACAAAAGTGTAGGGCATGCTATTCATGCAGCGGGCAGGGACACATGGTTCGTGACTGCCCGACCCACCACACAGATGATCAGCGGATGGTAGAGGGACTGCTGAGGCAGATGGAGAGGTTCAAGAAAGGAGGTCTGAAGGGTGGTGGATGTGGCAGAGGAGCAGACCGAGAAATATTCGGTGGGAAACAGTTTGAGGTACTACCACCACCACCCTCAGGTCGTACACCACAGCCTCAGGGAACGGGTGGACATGGGCGAGCTCAGCTTCAGGTAGTGGAGGCCTATGAACATGGATCTCCAGAGATAATTATAGATATTATTTTTGTCTTCTACACCTTAGTTTTAGTTTTTATAGGCACATGTTCCAGTCACTCTTTCCTTTCCATGGACCTCATTCGAGGCTCAGATACTGGTGGAGTCGTCGGCTCAATCCTTATGACTAGATACTCACACGGAAGGGGATTTGATGATTACACATTGGTGCAGACAGTGTGAGATTACTATTGGAGGTGATTGCTTGGGTTGGGATCTCCTCGTAGTGGCGTCGAGGCCTTAAGATTTCATATTGAGAATGAACTGGTTATCCACAGTTCGTGCTCAAATCAATTATCATAGGTGTAGAGTGTAGTGTGTATGTGAGGATGGGACCAAATTTTACTTCACCAGGAAGAAGGGAGATCTTGTAACACATAAAAGACTTTTTTGGAGGAGGAAACCATCGATTACTCACCAGTTGGCTAGCCTCACCCTCAGTGCAGTGGATGGGAGGATTCCTCACATTCTTGTAGTGGTGAATGAGTATGAAAACGTCTTTCCTAAGGATGTTTTGGGACTACCTCCTCATAGGGAGGTAGAATTCTGCATTTAACTATACGCTGGGATGACACCGCTATCCATGCCATTATATCAAATGGTTCCCGTAGAGCTTCATGAGCTGAGGGTAAAATTGGAGAACTTGTAGAAGAAGGGCTTCGTGAGGCCCAACATTTCACCATGGGCAGACCCAGTGTTGTTTTCCAATAAGGAAGATGGGAGTTTGAGGTTGTGTGTAGATTTATGACACTTGAATTAGGTGACCGTAAAGAATAAATACCTGCTACCGAGAATTGATGAACTCTTTGATCAGTTGAAGGGGGTGAGATGGTTTTCAAAGATATACCACCGATCAGGCTATCTCTAGCTTTGGGTATGGGATGAGGATGTACCGAAGACTGCCTTTAGATGCTAATATGGCCACTATGAGTTCTTGGTGATGCCTTTCAGCGTGACCAATGACCCAGTAGTGTTCATGGGAATCATGAATAGGATCTTCCAGCCTTTTCTTGATAGGTTCATCGTGGTCTTCATTGATGACATCCTGGTGTACTCAAATTCGAGGAGTAGGGGACACACCTATGGATATTCCTGGATATACTCTGAGAGCACCGACTTTATGGGAATCTCTCAAAGTGACAGTTCTAGATTTGGGAGGTCCTCTTTCTGGGACAAGTCATCTCAGAGGCTAGAGTTATAGTAGATCAGTGATGATAGAGACAGGTCTTGCTTGGGAGACACCCATGAGCGTGACTGTGGTCCAAATTTTCTTGGAGTCGGTTGGATACTACCGGAGGTTCATGCATGACTTTTCCAAAGTAGCAGAAACCTTATTGGATTTGACACATAAGGGATATCACTTTGTGTGGATAGAGAAGTTTCATAAGAGTTTTTAGGAGATGAGGTTGATACTGACAAGTGCCCCCATCTTGAGGCTACTCGAGGAGGGAATTGGGTATGTAGTTTTCTGTGATGCATCAGGGACTAGACTGTGTTGTGTCCTGATGCAGGAGCGAGTAATGATTGCATAAGGTTGATGAAAGTTTACGAAACATGAAAAGAAATACACATCTCATGACTAGGAGTAAGCAATAATGGTCTTTAATTTGAAGATGTAGTGGAACTACTTGATGGATGAGTATTTTATAGTCTACTACAACCAAAAGAGTCTCAGGTATATCTTCTCCCTGAAGGACCTGAACTTGAGGCAGTAGTGATGCCTATAGTTCCTCCAGGTTTATGACTTTGAGATAGTATATACTCTTGGGAAGGGGAATGTGGTGGCATATGCGCTCAGCAGGAGGTCCGGTTTGTAACTACTGAGTGAGGCGATGAAGATGCTAGCACACTACTACAAATATGGCTTTTATCAGTGCTAAAAAAGGCCTTTAATAGTGCTAAAAAGGCGCTGTTAATGCCGACAAAGTTAGGGGGGGTCCCCTTTATAAGTGCTCCAAAAAGCGTGGATGAAGAACCCTTTTATCAGCGCTTTTTTTTAGCACGGATAAAAGTTAATTTTTTTTAAAAATTTTAATTTTTTTAAAAAAAATAAAAAAATCTTTAAATAGGAGGGAGATTTTAATAGCGCTTTCCCCCCCATTTATCAGCACCCCTGCCCCACCCACTCCCCCACAAGCCCCAGCCATGAAGCCCCGTGTTTTATCAGTGCTTTTAGACCCCTTTAACAGTGCTATATGCCCCCCACAAATTCACCCATGCACGCGCCCCTACCTGCCTCTACCAGGTTTTGAACCCAAGACCTCCCCACATGCGCACTAAGTCTTTACCACTCCTCTAATTTGATTTTTTCTCCATATAGTGATATATATATAGTTATATTTATTCATGTATTAATATAAATTTATATAGTTTTATTAATATATATATACACATATTTAGTTAGTTATATTTATATATGTATATATTTATATATTTATTCGTATATTAATATTAAGTTATATCTATTTATTTATATATATATTTAGTTATATTTTTTATCAAAATATTTATTCGTATATTAATATATATTTATAATATTAGTTTTCAATACAATTATAAAATATATTTTTTTTGTGTGTGTGTAAATAAATACATATATACAACACACACACATACACACATATATATATGTGTGTGTTTCTATAAGTATAATTATATATATATATATAAATATATATTCATATACATATGTTAGAATATATATATATATATATATATAATATCAGTTTGTTAATATATAGACACACACAAATTATATAGGTACATATATAGTTAGATTAATATATAGGTATATAAATATTGATATATTTGTATTTTAAATAAAATGGATATTATTTATTATTTAGAAAAAGCTAATATATGTTATATGTAAATATGTTTAATTATTTATTTAAAAAAATTATTTTTATGTGTGAATATATAAAAAATATGTATATATTGTTATATATTTGATTATAAATAGCAGTTAATTATAAAAAATGATAAAATTTTAAAGACATAATATCAATATGAATGTAATAACTTGGAATAAATTCAGTCCCCACCAAAAAAACCCAATAATACCCTATTAAACGAGGCTGAAAATCCACAAAATGTTAAAAAATCGAGGTACCCTGACTAACAACTCAGTTTTGGAGGCCTTATTGGACTTTTTTGGCCTTGAAAAAACCTTGACCGGGATTCTCCCGGTCAAAGCGACCTAGAGCTCGTCGCATGCTTCAATTTGACATGTGGTAGAGCTCAAACAGACACCCAGATCAAAAGTTATGGACGTTTGAAGTTTGAGTTGTGTTTTTAACATATTTTGGATCATTTTTTTATTTTTATTTTTTTAGTCTTAAAATTGTTATTAAATGACTATTAATTCAAAATAATTTGCAAATTATTAATTAAAAATATTTTTTTAATTCTTTTATAATCCATTTTCACTAAATATATTATATATTAAGTGTAACTGTATATTTACACTTATCTAAAATATATTTAAAATTATATTTAAAAAATATAAATTATATTTATATCAATATAACTATATCTATATATTTAAATATTAATATATATTTTTTAATGATTTATTTTGGCAGCAGACCCTTTATCATTGCTTTAAAAAAAGCGCTGATAAAGACCCCCTTTATTAGCGCTAACAAAAAAGCGCTGATAAAGGGGTACCATTTAACAGCGCTAAAAAAAGCACTGTTATAGGGGGTACCTTTAACAGTGCTAAAAAAGCACTGATAAAGGGGTACGTTTATCAGCGCGTTTTTAGCACTGATAAAGGTACCCTTTATCTGCACTTTTTTAGCGTTGATAAAAGTACCCCCTTTATCAGCACTTTTTCATTAGTGCTGTTAAAGGCTGGTGCTGGCCTTGCCCAGCTTTGTGGTAGTGGCCGCGATGTAGATATCCTTCATAGATGATGATGGAGTAGCTTACCTTTAGTCAATGATTGTCACTCCCACAACCTTACAACAAGTTATGGAGGCACAAATTATTGATGTTGTCTGTGAGTCCTGACGTGTTGATTTATCCTTAGGGTAGGCTCCTAATGAATTTTCAATAAGTGGAAAGCATGACAACGTTTTCAGAGGGTGCACCGTAGTACCGGTGGAATTGAGGGAGGAGGTGTTGAGGGAGTTCCATACATCCCCTTTGGTGGTACATTAAGGTATGGAGAAGATGTACCCTGACCTATGACATTAGTACTGGTGTCCAAGGATGAAGAAAGTAGGGGATAAGTTCATTTCACAGTGCCTTACTTGTTAGCAGGTGAAGGATGGGCATTAGGTTCCAACAGGTTTGGCCAAGACACTTGAGGTACTATAGTGGATGTGGGATGGTATCTCGACGGACTTCATGAGAGGATTACGATGAATTTCCAAGTACCATGATTCTATCTGGGTGATTATCGACATAATCACTAAGTCATCTTACTTCCTACCCATCCTAGAGTAGGGATCAGTAGAGGGATTGAGATGCCTCCACATCCAGGATATAGTGCGACTTTATTCGGTGCCTTCAACGATCGTCTCAACCCGTGATGCTCGCTTTACATCCCCACTGTCGAAGGGATTACAGGAGATGTTCAGAACTCAGCTGCACTTGAGAACAACCGTTTATCCATAGATGGATGGTCAGATGGAGAGGACTATACAGACCTTGTAGGACATGATTCATGCTTGATTTTTTGATTTTTTTTGTAGTTTTGAGGACCACATGCCACTAGTGGAATTTGCATAAAACAATAGCTATCACACCACTATTGGCATGGAACCATTCAAAGAATTTTATGGGAGACCATGTACATCACCTCTATGCTGGACAGACCCATGGGAGTCAACACTCATGGGTTCAGAGTTGGTACGGGATACCACTGAGAAGGTGCAGATCATCCAGGAGAGGATGAGAACTGCACAGATCAAGAAAAAATGTTATGCTGATAGGAGATAGAGGCCCTTGGAGTTTGATGATGGAGACCATGTTTTAATTCAGGTCTCACCCCGATGGGGATGACATAGATTTGGCCGGGGCAGAAAGTTATCTCCAAGGTTTGTCGGCCCTTTCCAGATTCTGAGCAGAGTTGGCGAGGTGGCATTTGGCTAGATATTCCCCCACTGATGCACTAGGTGCATGATGTTTTTCACATGTCGTAGATAAGGAGGTTTGTTCATGATCCATCACACGTCATCGACTGAGGTGGTATGGACATTGATGATAAGGATACATTTTCGGAGTTCCCGACATAGATAGAGGATCGACATGAGCGGGTCCTTTGTAGATGATCGATTCCTCTCGTGCGCATTCAGTGGTATCATGGAAACCTCTTGGAGAGAATATGGGAGAGGGAGGCTCCGATTTATGCTCAGTACCCCCATTTGTTTGTTTAGCCTTATTTTGGCATACAGGGATATGAATCCCTAAAGGTGGGGGTAATATAATGTCATAGAAATTCCATGTATTTTTTTTAATTATATGGAATTATTACTAGACCAGGTGCTTTGACGAAAATTGATTCCAAGGATCGGTGGGCCTAAAATTTAATTTTGAACCTTTTTTAGTTAATTTAAATAAACATGAGAGCGTGGTTTTCTAACTTTTAAATTGGTGCTTGGATGAAAAATCAGAGGGCACCGTTGAACTCAAAACAACGAGATTCACCTAGAAAAGACCTAACTTCGACTGGCGGGGGTCGACCGGAAAATATAGTTTTCAGACTTTTTGTAAGAAAAATAAAATAACTTAAAAAGTTTTTTCATTTGTTTTTCTCCACCGTTGAGCAGTGTCATGTCAGCACTACGACGACGATGATGAGGCGACGACAAGTCTCATTAAATGAAGCCCATTAATGAGGCCATTAAATATGAAGCGTATTGACTCATTAATTGAATCATAATAGATATGTTGTTTGATTAATGAAATATCATAACGACGCGACAATGCAGCGTGACAAAAATATTGCAACACATTTCTCTTCTAATGATATAATAGGTTGGGGAAACAGGGTGAGATCTATAAATTCCTCTAACAAATATACAATGAGGAATCCTTCCCAACGATGAACGATGAATGCATTATCCTTCCACCCTTCAAAATATTTCTAGAGACATGGGTAGACAATAAAGAATGGAGAACGAAGGTATGTGGCACCACTCTTCCCCGACCAAAGAATTTATCCCAGGTAGGGGTTACTTTTTTGTAATTTGAATTCCATGTTCTTCTTTCTAAAACAATGAATGTGGATCAACCCATGAACAGTTTGATCTGTAGATCTCTTATTCTTGTGGGAGGGTACTAATTCTTGGGGTTTTTCATCAGGGTTAAATTGTTGATAGAACCTAAATCTTCTTCCCCCATGTTTGAAACACTAACGCAGAGGGTGCGGGGCGACATGAATAAGGCCTGAGATCCTTCTTCATGGGTGTTCTTGTGCATTCTTCGTGGTCGAACCTATGAGTTAACAGTGAAGATTTTTTGAGGCCATAGTAGGGAATATGACACCCCATGGATGTCAGAGGTGTAGATGGTCCGAAGAATGGACCACCAGAGAAGACCCCATGATCCACAGAAAATCCTACCAGCGCGCCATGATGGCGAGCTAAGGTGGGCTGTGGTGGTGCGGTAGGAGCTGCCGGCAACGGGCTGACAGAAGGTGGAGGCGGGACGCAGCCCACACCGTGGCCTTACGCTGGCACATGATCTAGCGGGGACTGTGTACAAGACTGGATAGTGCGGCCGACTAAGCCGGTTGTGGGGAACACAAACTGGATTCCCTCCTCACGTTCGGGCTGGAGGAAACCGTGCCGCTGTACGGGCTGGGCTGGGGGGCACGAACCTGCTCGTGGGGCGGCTCGGGCTGGAGTAAAGCTGGCCCACTTTCACGAGCTGGGCTAGTGGGATAATGTCGGGCCATTGGGCGTCCTAGGCTGGGAACAATCGGCCCGCCTATTTCAGGTCGGGCCAGATGAAACTGGGTCACTTGGCGACCCGACATGTTAGACCCACGAATGAAACGGGCTAGGTCCAGCAAGGCCCAATGGACATGGATGGCCCAGAACCAAACCGGTTTGGTTTAGGTGGGTCGAACTAGGTTGGGTCATGCGGGACCTCCAAGATGGGTTGGCCGGGTCGGTCTGACCGGGCCGGACTGGTCCTAGTCACAATCGACCCCTATTTACAAAAACTCCAATATCTTTCAGACCAAGCATCCTATTGACGAGCCATTTGCAGCGTTGGAACCCTCGTGAAAAGTCGTTTCTTTTGAAATGATCTAATAAGGTTTACATGGAATTTGAGACATAAAAAATGGATTGAGGAGCATATTCTATTGGAATCAAGCACGCTATGTGCTGAAATCCTATGGCTGGCTGGGACTCAAAGACTACTGACAATTGACCCTGTGTGGATATGCTACAAGAGACCTTGTGTGGATCATCTACAAGAGACTCTATGTGGATCAACTACAAGAGACCCTATGTGGATCAACAACAAGCGACCCTGTGTGGATCAACTCCAAGAGACCCTATGTGGATCAGCTACAAGAAGCCATATGTGGACAAACTATGATGGCCTAAGTGGGAAGAAGCTCTGTGTGACCTAGAAGACCCACGTTACTCAATAGGGATGAGTACCTCAACAATCCAAGGTGTTCAGTGTTATGACCAATAGCCTTGATTTTTTTACTTTATATTATACCTTTGTAAGTTGTCTTGCTTTGTGATCATGCTTCATGGTTTGCTTTGTGGATTTCTTTGTGGTCTTTCTTTTGTGCTTTGAGGTCCCTACTCAATATTTTGTTACTCACCCCGACATGGGCTTCTCCGACATGTGTTTTGTCTAGTGCAGGTGACCACCGCCTTGACAGAGGACTTGGTGGCCTAGGACCTAGTGGTTCCTGATGATATCAGGTAGGTGGGGTGTACTTATACATCTTCTAGAATCTACTATGAATTTACCCATCAGGTGGGGTTTTCATTGGAAGACTTTTCAAAGATCTTTTGTACTTTCCTATTTTCAGTTTGTCTTTTGTGGAGTTTGTATTCTGGATCATTTGACATATAGCTTGTAACTTTACTTAGTGTTTGTTTAGTGGCATGCATGTTTACCTCTCCAGTTTTTGGGATGTGGTTGTGTGTGTGCGCATAGTGGTACTCAAGAAAATGCTTCCCACTTGCAGGTTGAAACCTTCGATGCTTGTCGCCAACACCTATCCTAAGGGAGGCATGATTGGGGGAGTCACGAAACGAGCCCCGGGGGACGGGTCTTGACTGACATCCTGAGTAATCCATAGCTTAGAAAAATGAGTGTTAGTTCTTTCACTTCAAAAATCAATCAATGGTCATTTAACTTTGATTTTTTTTCAATCTAACATCATTTTCCTAGTTTTAACCCCTATAAACACATTTTTAAATGCTTTTTTACCTTTAAAAGATACTTAATGAGTCATTCCTACCACAACACATGTCAGATTGATGTTTTGTATATGCATACACATCAAAAGTAAATCAAAAGTGGCTTTACCATGATTTCATTTCAATATGAGTTCATTTTTTGTGGTTTAGATTGTTATTCACATGTTTTAGTGTTTTAAAATACTAAAAAAAATTTATGGGAATCCTGAGAAAACTATATCTCAGAATGATATTTTTCAGTTCCAACATTTCAAAAATCAATATATAGTAACTTTCATTTGATTTCATGTCAATTTGATGTCATTTTCATGGTTTTGACCCCCCCGATACATGTTTTTAAAGGCTTTGGTGCCTTTAAAAAGTTTTTACTGAGTCATTTCAACCATAACAAATATAAAATTGATGTTTTATCTATGAATACATGTTATAAGTTACTTAGTGATTTTTCCATAATTTTACTTCAATCTAAGTTTGTTTTCGATGGTTTTAACTATTACACGCACATTTTTGTGTTTTAAAACACTAGAAATGCTTTTACGGACATACCGGGAAAACTGTTACTCGGAATGAGGTGCCTTAAATTCATATATTTCAAAAATAAATCTATGTTCATTTTCCTTTTATTTCATGTTAACAAAAAATTGTTTTCCTAGTTTTGACCCCCTAACACATGTTTGTAAAGTCTTCAATACATTTTAAAACTGTTTACCGAGTCATTTCGACCACACTAGACATCAGATTGATGTTTTTCCTATGTGTACATATAAAAAATAACTCAAAGTTGGTTATTATATGATTTCACGTGAATCTAAGGTTGTTTTCTATGGTTTTCCTATTTCATGCACGTTTTAGTGATTTAAAACACTAAAACTGCGTTTATGGGCATCCCGAGAATACCATAAATCAAAAGATGTACTGTTAATTCCTAAATTTAAATAATAAATCAAAAACAATTTTACTTTGATTTAATGTCAATATAACTTTGTTTTCATAGTTTTTACCCTTAGAAACATGTTTTTAAGGGCTTCTGTACCTTTAAAAACTATTAACTGAGTAATTTTGACCACACCACACGCCGTATTAACATGCTTTTTATGTGTACATGCTCCAAATAACTAAAGGGTGGTTTTAAAATTATTTCATGTCAATATGAGGTTCTCTATGATGGTTTTCCCATTACACAGACATTTTAGTGTTTTAAAACACTTAAAACACCTTTATGGGGATCCTAGACGAACCATAACTCAAAATGATATTCCATCAGTTCCTACATTTATAAAATCAATAAAATGTCATTTTACTCTAATTTAATATCGATATAATTACATTTTATTGGTTTTTACTCCCCAACGCACATTTTTAAAGGCTTTGGTACCTTTAAAATCTATTTACCGAGTCATTCCAACCACACCACAAATCAAATTGACATGTTGTCTATGAGTAAATGTAAAAAATATTTCAACATTGGTTGTATCATGATTTAAAGTCAATAAAAAATCATTTGATATGTTTTTGACCATCACACACACATTTTAGTGTTAAAAAACACTAAAAACACGTTTACATGCATCCTGAGAAAACTGTAACTTAGAATGATGTGGCGTCAGTCCCTACATTTTAAAACTAATTCAGTAATAATTTTTTTATTATTTCCTATCAATTATATATCATGTTTCTAGTTTTGACCCCTAATACTCATTTTTGATGGCTTTAGTACCTTTAAAAACTGTTTACTGAGTCTTTCCGACAACATCACACGTCAGATTACTGCGTTTTCTATGCGTACACATAAAAAATAACTAATTGGTGGTTTTAACATGATTTAACATCAATTTGATGTATTTTTATATGGATTTTCCCCTTACATTCATGTTTTAGTGTTTTAATGTAATAAAAATGCGTATGCAGGAATCCCAAAAAACCCTAACTTAGGATAATGTGTCGTCAGTTCGTATATTTCAAAAATCAATAGATGGTCATTTTATTTTGATTTTATGTTAATCCAATATCATTTTACTAGATTTGATCCCCCAACAGAAGTTTTAAAGGTTTCTGTACCTTTACAAACTGTCTACCGAGTCATTCTGACCACATCACATGTCAGATTATCATGTTGTCTATGCGCACACATCAAAAATAACTCAATGGTAGATTTATTATGATTTCACATCAATATCAGATCATTTTTTATATTTTTTTCTTATTAGAAAAATGTGTTAGTGTTTTAAAACACTAAAAACATGTTTATAGGCATCTTCGGAAAACCGTAACTTGGAATGATATGCCGTCAGTTCTTATATTTTAAAAATCAATCAACCATGGTTTTAATTTTATTTCATGTCAATATGACATAGTTCTTCTGGTTTTTAACCCCTATAAATGTTATAAAGTCTTTGGTACCTTTACAAACTATTTACTGAGTCAGAACTGAGAAAATAAGATCAAATTGTTTTCAAACTTAATGATAATGATATATAAATCATTTTTAACATGTAGGAATGAACCAAATGTCAATCCGAAATAATATTTGGTTAGTATGACTCTAAGTTCTTTCTTTAAATATAAAAGTTTCATTTTAGTTTTATTTATGTATGTTGTATGTGTTCTTTGAAAATGTGTGAGTGATCTATGAAATTTAGAATTTACATCGGTAGGATGAGCAATATGGATGGAAATTTTCTTGAGAACCATGCTAGTCATCCACTTAAATATATAAAATAAATAATTTTCCATTTTCAACCACCACTGATCTTATGTTTTTCTATAAGAGTCCTATTCTTGTACTTTTTCTTTCAACCTTGCAAATTCTATTTGTGATTCCTAATCAATGACACTACTCAAACCCACACGGGGTGTAGCAGTAAATGATGAGGATTACCTACCAAATTAAACTAATGGAGTATGCCTAGAACCCATCCCCCATACATGTCCAAGATGCAACATCCCTTTAATGACTTCAACTGCATATTTTTGGGATACCGATGATGGTTGTGAAGGGTTAACAACCCAGAATTCTTGAATTTGAACCAATTAATATAGAAATATTGTCAATGATTATTTAAAATATCTTAACTTTATAATATTATCTAATTAATAAATTTTTCATTACTATTTTTTTTGTTACCATAAAAACATAATATTGAAAAATATATTATAACATCAAAGAGGACTTAAACCCAATTAATGGGGGCCAGTTAGATGTATCAAACGAAAACGAATTTGTATTATTTGATCCATGTAGTCAGTCTCATTTAATTGGGTTTAAGTCATGTTTGTTTTTATAATATATTTTTCATTATTATGTTTTTATAGTAATCAAATAACATTAAATGGTAATTAAAATTATTTACTCCAATGTCTTTGGTAGGGTTATTTATGTAAACAACATCAGGTATCCTATGAACTTTAAAACACATCTCCATTCTTCCAACAAAGTGACCTGATTCATTAGACTTTATAAAAAATATAAACAAGTTATAAAAAACATATAATTAAAAAAAATTATAAATAATAATGAATAAAATAAAATCCAAAATTTTTATTTTCTAGAAAAACTCTGAGACCCATCAATGTGAGGATTGACTTGTTTCTCAAAATTCATAGTATTTTTTAGACAATTCCTACAAAAAATAATAACATTAATAAAATTTTTAATTTTATTGTGTTTATGTTATTATGGTACTATAAAATATGCAATTACTGCATGAGATGAATTACTGTTAATATTGACAAACAAATTCCATTTCTTATAAAAAATTATTTCAGAAATGTTCTCATACATCTTTCATGAGCTCAGAGATGTGTCATTAAAATCATTCCATAATATCCATTTAAAATCTCTCCATTTCCTACCCAAAATTTTCAATGTTCATGGGCATGAAATGGATTCTGGGACATCAAAATGAAAAAAATATAGTAATAAAACACATAACAATTTATAATCATATTAAATTTTTGTAATCATGTATTTTAAATTAGTTATCAAGGAATATTAAATTAATATTAACTTTACTTGAGTATCAAAGACTTTATTTTTCCATGATATAGGAGTATGCCTCTAATATTTATAATTAAAGTGAAAGCTCACTATCTCATAAGCAGTCTTCCCAAGAATATTCCCATATATTCTTGTAGCATCACTAGTATACACCTTGAACTTATCAAATGGAATGATAATCTTATAGTTTTTCTGATCCCATACATTTGTAGTGTTCATATTTATATCTATTTCATTGTTATATTTATTTGTTTGAAAAACACATTAAATAATTAATAAAATATATAGTTTCTTTGTACAATTAAATACATACTAGTAATGGTAACTTACCAATATCCCTTAGATGGAGGGGTGACCAGCTGCTCTATCACTGAAGGTGAATCAGATGGTGGTCTACCAACAACATTCATGGAAACGACTTACTCACTAGTAGTCTTAGGTATAATAGAATCACTTGGATATACTGAAGATGATCATAGTGGTGGAATTTTCCGAGATACTGATAGGATAAGATCTTGATTTTTCTTTTTCTTAGCATTATTGTAATTTAAATGGTTAAAATATATTAAATGTATAAAAATTACAAAATAAAAAATGTTTTATAAAAAAAGGAAAAATAAAACAATGTATATATGTATGAAAAACCTATCAATGATAAATTGTAATATATTGACACTACCAATTTATACATTCAATTATCTTCATCTTCATTGTGTCCATTATTGTCAACCTCCATTGCAATGAGTGGTTCATTTTAACCCTATCATGAAAGTTCTATTGTTTTGATATTATCAGGGAAAAATTGTTCAATGTTTTGTGTTTGATGAGATTCACTGTCACAAAGTACCAATTGATCTTCATCTCCTATAACATATAATTATTTATTCTTTATGTGTACAATAACACTCCAAACTTCATGTATTTCATCATTCATATAATAAACCATCTTCTCTTATAGAGATAAGATAAATGGATCATTATATGCACACTCATCTGTAATGGCCCAGTCCATCCCACGATCATGATATTGTCCGCTTTGGGCCTAGCTCGCTTGGTTTTGTTTTCCATGAGATTGAACCACATGCACCCTCCAGGAAAAGGCCTCATTATGAGGGAGGTATCCACACAACCTTATAAAGGGGTGCTTTGTGCTCCTCCTCCTTCGATGTGGGATTTCCATAACCCACCCCCCTAGAAGGGCCCAACGTCCTTGCTGACACATCAAATGGACACTGGATCTGATACCATTTGTAATGGCCCAGTCCAGGCCATGACCATGATATTTCCTGCTTTGTGCCTAGCTCGCACGATTTTGTTTTCCCTAAGCTTGACCCACAGGCACCCTCCAGGAAAAGGCCTCATGATGGGAGAGGTATCCACACCACCTTATAAATGGGTGCTTCGTTCTCCTCCTCCATCGATGTGGGATTTCCATAACCATAATAAATGATATGACTCATGTCAAAAAGGAGAAATTTCCTTTTCAGGAGTCAGTCTGATTAGAACTCCATAGTTAAGCATGCTTGTCTTGGAGTAGTAACCAGGATGGTAGACCTTCTGGGAAGTTTCCTAGGGTGTGTGTGAGTGAGGAAAAAACACATTGAAAGAAAATGTGTTGGACTGTGGGGAAATTCATTAGTCTAATAAGTGACCCTAGTGAGTAATAGCCTATGGTGTGATGGGAAGGAAACCAAGGTATTATAGGAGACCCATGGGGTCAGATGACAGGGTTCATGTCCTGGGGAGGCAGGTCATGACAAATGGTATCAGAGCCAATACCCAGCCAGAAGTTCTTAGGCACTACCTTGGATTGAGGCTTGGGGTCCACAACGAGGATGTTGTGCTCTAGGGGGGGGGGTGATTGTAACACCCCTGAATGATAAAGGGTTAAATGATTAAATGATATGAATCATGTCAACATGGTGAACCTTCCTTTTGGGAGCCTGTATGGTTAGAACTCCATAGTTAAGCGTGCTTCACTTGGAGTAGTGATCAGGATGGGTGATATTCTGGAAAGTTTCCTAGGGTGTGTGTGAGTGAGGAAAAAACACACTGGAAGGACATGTGTTGGCCTATGGGTACTGTCATTATTCAGATGGCCCGTTCAGGCATGTGGGTGGACCCTTGGATGGGGACCACGTGTCTGTGGTGTAATTGGTGGAAACTAGTGATCCATGACCCGACAACCATGTTATGGCGGGGTGTATGTGCTTCCACCGGGACCCAGTTGTGACATTTGGAATCAGAGGAGGAACCTAGCCTTATGTGCAGTGCACTGCCTTGGTTGAGATGTAGGTCCCACAATGAGGACGTTGTGCTCTAAGGGGGGGGGGTGATTGTAACACCCTATAATGATAAAGGGCTAAGTTACTCAATGATATGACTAATGTCAACAAGACGAACCTTCCTTTGCGGGAGTAGGTATGATTAGAACTCCATAGTTAAGCATGCGTGGCCTGGATTAGTAATCAGGATGGCTGACCTTCTGAGAAGTTTTCCAGGGTGTGTGTGAGTGAGGACAAAACACACTGAAAGAACATGTGTTGGCCTTTGGGGAGAGTCATTTGCCTAATAAGAAACTCTAGTGAGTAATAGCCTATGGTGTGTTGGGAAGGCAACCAAGGTATTACAAGAGATTCATGGGGTTAGAAGACATGGTTCATGGACCAGGGAGGCAGGTCATGACAAAAGTACATGACATGTAATTTGTTTTTTTCATTAAATGCTTCGGGGTCGCATCTGACAGACAAAACAACCTTCTTCTAGGCCATCTTCATCTGAGAGAACCCGTATAGCCGCGACCTCTCTCCGAGCCCCCGAGCCTCCATCTGACCTCTGATTCGAACACTGTTGATTGCGTTGGAAGCACATTGGTGAGTTATCCCTTCTGCTTGAGCCTTGTTTTCCAATTCCTCTTCTTTTCCATGTTCTCATGGGTTGAATGTTTTGGACATTTTCTTACATCTAAGGAGTTACAAGGAGAATCAAGCTTCTAGGTTCAAGTATATTGATCACATAACCCCGAGGTAGGCGGTTTTTAACTTTTCATTCACTGTCCTTGAGTTTTATGTGCAAATTCCCCCAATAACCTTGAACGAGGTTTTGCGTGTTTACTGTTTTACCCCTGTTGTTTTCCTGCCATGCTTGTATGCTTGTGTAGAGGTAATTTTGATATGAATTTGGTTTATTTCCATGATATGGATGTGTTATTCCCTTGTATGCTCTGTTTATGAATGTCCTGGTTCTGGAAGCCACCCATAGGCGCTCCATACCTAGTTGGTCACATGGCCTCAAGCGCATTTCCCCGAATGCCAGAGGCTGCCGACTAGCAGCGAGGGCCTTGGTGTGATAGTGTGGAAACTATGAAATCATTGGCAGAGTACATAGTGGAAGAGAAAAAATATAAAATAGCGGAAGTAGTAATAATCCATACAAAATAAATCAACAGAAGACTAAAAGTAAGAAACAACTGTAGAACATATATATAAATGATTCATGACACATATGTCGAGAAAAGTGACCAAACAGATCACAATGATGGAATACAAAATAGTACTAAACCAAAGTACAAAGAAACATATAAACAACTCCTCATCATCGTAAGCCAAAGCTTGGTCCCATGCTCTCCAGCTCTACAGCAAGTCAAGTACCTAATGTTGAAGGGCGCTTTCCCTTATCTATACCTACAACAATATAATCTGTTTGGGTCCAAAAGCATGACCCAAATAGGGTTTGAGACTAAATACCAATAGGCAACCACCCGAAGATCTGTGCCTAATAGTCAGTGAGTATATGACAGGTAAAAGTATAATAACAGTAAACAATAAACAGGAAAGTGCTCACCAGTAAACAATCCACAGTTCAAACAAGAAACATTGAGGTAATCAGCTAATCACAGACAGGTAAACCTCTGGGAAGTACTCTCACCCATCCCATATGGTCCTACCTAAGAAGTTCAAACAGACCTCCTAGAAGCACACTCGGTCTAACCCCTCGGGTTCTGTATAGGAGTTCAATAAGGACTCTCTGTGGAAGCGCTCGTGGTCTATCCCCTTATAGTAAAAAGTATGGAAAGACCTTCCGAGGAAGCTCACATAGTCCATTCCCCACATTATCTAAGGTAGTTAAGGACTCTCTGAGGAAGATCACATGTCAATTCCCCTTATATCCCCATGGTCTAGGACTCTATGAGTTAGCTCACTCGGTCAATTACACTTATAACCCAGGTCATTCAAGTCAAAAACAGACTCTCTAAGGAAGCTCACGCAGTCTCTACCCCTTTAGTCTAAAGCAATCAAAGAATCTCTAAGGAATATCACTCGATCTATCCCTTTATATTATATAAATCTAAAAGACTCTCTGAGGAAGCTCACTCGTTCTATCCCCCTATTGTCTATAATGTCTAAAGAATCTTTGAGGAAGCTCACTCGGTCTATCCCCTTTTAGTATTCTACACCAAGTTCTCATGACCCCGTGTAAGTCAACAAATAGTAATTCTATATGTCCAAAGTAAACCTACAGAACTTATTGGCTAATCAGTCTACAACATAACGAGCATGTGAGAATACAACACTCCATCCTACAGCAACAGGCATGGAAAATAGGTAAAGCAGCCAAAGACTCATCAGGACCAACTGGTCATAAACAGAGCATGCAGGGGAAGAACACATCCAAAGCATGGAAATCAACCAAATTCATATCCAAATTACCTCTACACAAGTATACAAGCATGGCATGAAAACAATAGGGGTAAAACGGTAAACATGCAATACCCTGTTCAAGTGTATTGGTGGAATTTGCACATAAAACTCAAAGACTTTGAATGGAAAGGAACAAACCACCTACCTAGGGGTTAGGAGATAAATATAATTGAACCTAGAAGATTGATTCTCCTTGTAATGTTGTAGATCTAAGAAAAATTCCAAAATGTTCAACCCACAATAACTTGTAAAAGAAGAGGAATTGGAAAAAAAGGATGAAGCTAGAGAGAGAACTCACCAATGTGATTCTAATGCAATCAAATGTGCTCGAATCAGAGGTAGGATGGAGGCTCGAGGGATCAGAGAGAAGTCACAGCCGTACGGTTTCTCTCAGATGAAGACGACCTATAATAAGGTTGTTTTGTCCTGCAGATGTGACCTTGGTGCGTTTAATGAAAAAAAACAAAATACATGGCGTGTACTTTTGGATTACACAACATGTACTTGTTGTTTCCATACTCCGCATTAGGTGGCCTCCAATTCACTCCCACACGGCCGTGTAAGAAGCTACTACACGGCCAACACATGGCCAGCTGCAGCAAGAAAGTACACGACATGTACTCATAAAGTTCACGACGTGTACTTAGAAAATTTCCAGAAATTCATCTTTTCTCTAAAAACGACCAGAAAAAAAAACATACATGAAAAGAAGATCTGGGTTCTTACAAAATCCCCCCCTTAAATAAATTAGTCAGTGAATTTCCCTAGTTTGGCGTAGAAGAAGAAACCCCAAACAGCTCCGGCCACTATGCTCGTACATCAGCCTCCCTCTCCCAAGTCTTATCCTGCACTCGCCTGTGCTACCATAGTAGTCATAACAGAGGAATAGAATAGCCATGGAGAATATTTTTACTACTATCCAAAATCTAGATAGGATGCTCCTCAAATGATGCATCCACTTCAAGCTCAACCTCCTCGGGTTGAAAGACATGAGATGGGTATGAAAAGTAATGTTGATGCTGAGAAATCTGAAAGACGTTGTACATAGCCTGGTCCCTCTGATGTAACTGCACCCAATAGGAAACCAACCCAACTCTCTCCAACACCTCAAGTGGTCCGACGTATCTCGGTGAAAGCTTGCCCTGTCTCCTAATCCTCCTATATCCCATCCTCGGTGTGACTTGCAGGAAAACCTGATCCCCAACCTCAAACTCTAAAGGTCATCTCCACTGATCAGCATAAGACTTCTGATGAGACTGCACAGTAGACATCCTCTTCAGAATCAACTCTATTTGCTCTGTGGTCTCCTGAATAATATGAGGTCCTAGCATAGCTGCCTCTCCTGCCTCTAGCCAACATAAGGGTGATTGGCATGACCTAACGTACAAAGACTCATAAGGTTCCATCTGAATAGTTGCTTAAAATCTATTATTGTAGGAAAACTCCACAAGAGGTATGTGATTCTACCAAGAACCTCCAAAATCTAGAATGCATGATAAGATCATGTCCTCAAGCACCTGAATCGTATGCTCGGACTGGCCATCTATCTCAGGTGGGTAAGCTATAATCAAAAGTACATGTGTACCCAAAGCCTTCTGAAGCCCCTTCCGAAACCGAGAAGTAAAACATGCATCCCTGTCTGAAACAATAGAGTGTGGAACTCCATGTAGACGTGCAATCTATCAGATGCACAACTGCCCCAGATCATCAATACAGAAGGTCTTCTTTATCGGTAAGAAGTGAGAAACCTTTGTGAATCTTTCAATGAAAACCCAAACTACATCATTCCCTCGAGACGACCATGACAACCCTGTCACAAAATCCATCGTGACATCATTCCACTTACACTCGGGAATGCGTAACTACTGTAAAAGCCCTGATGGTCGCTGATTCTCTGCCTTCACATGATGACATGTGGAACATCTCATGAAGAACCCAACAAAATCCCTCTTCATACCTGGCCACCAATATTGGTGGCGTGGATCATGATACATCATGGTGACACCAGGATGAACTGTTCAAACAGAGGAATGAAAGTCCTGCATAATCTCCTCGCGTATATATGCTGGAACCCATACACGTCCCTAGAAATGAAATATCTCATCCTCACCTATGGTCCATCCAGGAATAGGGTCCTCTCCTAACACACTCTCCCTTAGGACTAGGCCTTCAGAATCTGATAACTGCCTCATTCGAACTCGATCAAGAAGAGTAGATGTAACAACTACAGAAGATAGAAATGACTGCCCTTGTTTGTCATGCACCTCTATATGCATCTCAGAGAATAGAGCCATAAGTTTCCACTCACTACTGGCCTCCTGAACTGCCTGTATCTGAGTCCTCCTGCTCAACGCATCAGCCACTGCATTGCCCTTTCCCAGTGTATAGGCAATCTCAAAATCAAAAGACTGAAGATAGTCGACCCACCTACGCTGTCTCAAATTTAGATCACGCTGAGTGAAGATGTACTTGAGACTCTTGTGGTTAGTTAAAACCACAAAGTACTCTCCCAGAAGATAATGTCTCCAATAGTGCAAGGCATGAACAACAGCTGCCAACTCCAGATCATGCATCAGGTAATTCCTCTCATGTGGACTCAACTGTCGAGACCTGTACGCAACGACTCTATCTCCCTACATATGCATATCTCCTAGGAAGATACCTGAATCATAACAATAGACAATGTAGATTTTTCATGGCTCTGTCTAGACTTGTATTAGTGCCAAAGTCAATCTCTTTTTTAGCTCATGAAAGGCTGACTCACAATAATCTGACCATAAGAACTTCACACCCTTCTTGGTCACAATCATCAGCGGTGCTGCTAAGCATGAAAAGTCCTGTATGAAGCGTCTGTAGTATCCAGTCAGCCCTAGAAAACTCCACACCTCAAAGAAATTCTTCAGCTGCTCCCAGGAAACTACTGCTCTCACTTTCTCTGGGTCTGCTGATACTACTGTCTCTGACATAACGTAACCCAAGAAGTGAATCTGATCCATCCAGAAGTGGCATTTTGAAAACTTAGCATATAACTAATGCTATCTCAGTGTATTCAAAACTATCTCAAGATGTGTGGCATGGTCGTGTCAAGTGTGAGAGTACACCAAGATACCATCCATGAAAACAACCATGAAGGAATCCAAGTATGGATGGAACACTCGGTTCATCAGCGCCATGAAAACTGCAGGAACGTTCGTGAGACCGAATGACATAACCATATACTTGTATAGACCATACCTACTATAGAAGGTTTTAAGAGGTATATTAGATGGTCTAAAGCGCAACTGATGATACCCGGACTTCAAGTCAATCTTCAAGAACACCTGAGATCTTCGAAGCTAATCAAAGAGATCATCAATCCTAGGCAAGGGATATCGGTTCTTGACCGTAAACTGGTTTAGCTTCCAATAATCCACACAAAGCCTAAGGGTACCATCTACCTTCTTCAAAAATAGGACAAGAAAACCCCAAGGAGAAGTACTGGGTCAGATGAAACTCTTGGCCTGTAACTCCTCAATCTGCTTCTTGAGCTCCTGCAACTCTGGTGTAGCCATCCGATAAGGTGGAATGGACACCGGTTCCACCCCTGGCACAAGATCAATAGAAAATTCTACCTCACACTCTGGAGGAAAACCTGAAAATTCCTCTAGAAAGACATCTCTGAAACGATCCACCACTAGAGATGGTAGGGTTAGCCTCCTTCTTGCTTTTTTTTCTTTCTTTCGACAGGGGACGTCGATGAAAGAAGAATCTAAAGCAATGTTCACATGTTTTCTTTTATGCCAAGATGAAAATATTGATATTTTTCAGGTGGAGACTGATTCTATGATTATACACGACTCCATGCATGGAAAAGTGTCCACTCCATGGGAAATTATGCACATCATCAAAAAATGTAAATTCATTTTTGGTAACAACACTTCGATGGTGCAAACTTGGAGGGAAGGAAACAGGGTTGCAAACCATATTTCATCCATGGCTATTACAGATCAAGGCTCTGGTATCATTTTCTTCCCTAGATACATTTTTTTGAAACCTAAAGGGGTGAATTTGATTAGTGGCAATGAGCTTGGTCTTCACTACTTTAGGCCCCCATATATTTTCAATGATCATTTAGACTTTTTATCTTTTTGGATGTTTGTCTGGTGGTACTTTTCTCTGTTTAATAAAAATTTATCTTTGAATGAATGAAGTTCTCTGGTCATCCAGGTACAGACTAGAAATATGGGCTGTAACTCCTCCCAACCCATGATGCTCTGGACCCGCTATACTCACCTGGACATCCCACTCACCCTTATGAAGAAAATATCCACCCTCTGGTGATATGAAACTCACCCTACGAGGATAAAAGTCGACGACTTCCTGGAATGGAACTAACTAGTCCATCACAAGAATTACATCATATCCTATCATCTCTAGGAAGTTGAGGTCCCATAAAAAATGACATCCAACAACCTGTAGGGGAACTCTCTGCACTGATGTACACTAGATGTTCTAATCACCAACAGAGTTTTTAGCATCAAAATATCAGCAGAAGAAAAGATGCAGAGCCCAAGGCTCTCCATGACAGAAACAGAGATAAATATATGCATAGCACAAGTATTAAAAAGAGATGAAGATAAGACTGAGGCTACTAAGATCATACCTCAAACGGTAGATGGTCCTGGATCATGCTCATGCTGGGTCTACTCTACTACAAAGGTCTGGCCTGTACTGCATCCATATGACCCTACTTGACCACTCTGAGCTAATACACCTTGATGTCGCTGAAAACCTGGCAACTGGATGTCATGACCATGAACTCCACCTCAGCCCGAATGGTCGGAAGAACTCCAGTTCCCAGATTGGTGAGAAACCGATGGCACTTCTCCTGAATGGGGAGTCATAGAAGAACCCCTATCACCAGCTGCTAGTGATAAGAACTGTCAAAAGTGCTGAAGGTGACCCATATTTCCACAAGATCGGCACTCCATTGGGTCTCTCGGGCAACGTGGACTCATATGCCTACTTCTCCTACACTGGTAGCATACCACCTGGCTACTGGAAGATGCATCTTGCCTACTATGATCTCCTCACATATCCTCTCTACGGCACTTCCTTCTATCAGCTGGAGGAGCACTAAATATGGATGCCAAACCGCCCAGGCTCACAGGTCCAGAATCCTTCAGATTGCGCTCTGTAATTAGCACTTGGTTGAGGATAGAATATATCGAAGTGAACCTGAAGATGTTCACCTGCGAATGGATGTCGTGCCTCAGACCATCCTCAAACTTCTGTGTAAGGAACAACTCATCACCTACTAGAATAGGTGTAAAATGCTGCAGCTCTGTGAAGCAATGGGAATAATATATAACAGAAAGAGTACCCTGCTCCATACTCATAAACACCCAGGCTCGATCGGCCCTCAAAGTCTCTGGATAGAATAAATCGTAGAATATGCACCGAAACACATCCCAAGATATATTATGCTGGTATCCTGCCTATGAGACCACATCCCACCATCTCTTGGCGGAGTCTCGGATCATGTAGGTAGCAAGTTTCACCCTCCTCTCAGAAGGTATCTCCAGATGCTCGAAAATCTTCAGCATGGCCTCAATCCATGACTCTGAAGCCTGGGGTCCTCCATCCCATAATAAAGTAGAAGGATTCTACTGCTGAAAGACCCGCATCAATTCTTCCATCGATGGGGTAGCAGACAACGCCCCCTGAAAAATCTGCATCATCCTCAGAAATCCCTCCCTGAACTGTGCATCAACTCTTATGTCAGGTACAATGGCTGGTACCAAGGCTGGAACAACGGGAGGATCTGCAGGTAGTCCCTGATCAGCCATGTTCAGTGTTTGATCACCATCTGTAAACTAGCGTACAAACGGAGGACGTCTTAGTGGCATAATTATGAAAGGTCAAACACACACCTTAGATCAAGATACCAAGGACTGAAAACAAGGAGTGTAAGAAAGGAACTGGAGAAAGAAAACATTCAGGTTTTACAAAACATGACTAAACATCGTGTACATTTTCTACATGGCGTGTTCCCTAAAGTCATTCACATGGGCGTGTACTTCTGCCACAACTGGTCGTGTAACACCCCAACCACAGAGCATGTTTTCCCTATACATGGCATGCACTTGAACTCTATTCCCGTTCCTGAGTCTCCTTACATGGCTAACCCACACGATCCTCTTAATCCTAGACTACACGGTGTGTTCACAATGAACACAGAGTGTACTAGATAAGATTCACCTAGCCCGTGTTGTTAGTGACACGGTATGACACACGACTGACACAACATGGCATGTTCCTGACGAACACAGTGTGTATGAGAAAGGATACCACTAGCCTGTGTTGTTGGTGACATGGCTGGGTACCTAGGTCAGTCTACACAACGTGTTCATGGCAGACACGGTGTGTATAGGCTTAAGGTTTATCTATCTATGTTGTTTGTTACACAGACAGATACTTAGGTTATATGAAACGACATGTTCAATCCTGACACATCGTGTATATCTCAAGTTTCTGTCACTGTGTTGTTAGTCACATGGGTATTGACACAGTCACTACAACACAGAGTGTACATCCTATACACGGTGTGTTCCTGCAAGGTTTTCACAACCCTGTGTCCCTACCCACACAGTCAGTGTGACCATTATAGACTACATGGCGTGTATTCATAAAGTACACACCGTGTATTCTGGGTTCTTCCAGAAATTAGCCTCAAAAACTTCTCTGAAGCCCATAAAACATAGAAAAGGAGCGTTAAGGTGCCAAATTCTGATCCGTGAGGGCCCATACTCCCCGCGAATCAAAGCTTGGAATTTTATACCTGTTATAAACAAGAAAAGACAAGCTAATGACCCACCAAATTCCGATTCATGATTTCCCATAACACCTCAATAAAAAAAATTTGGCATTCATACAAACAAAGCCTTACACAAAGAAATACTTATCAACAACATTATTCTATCAAGGCATCTATCACAACAACATGCATATTCTACACAATATCTTTCACAACAACATGAAATTGCTAATTCACCCTAAATGGCATGGCAAGAATGCATGGCATGTGATTCCTAATAGGTTCCTATATGATGCATGAGATGGAATACCCTCATCTCATCAGGTTGCGACACAAATAATACCTCAATAGCGTCAACAGTAATAACAAAAAACATGTGAATCACCCAATGGTGAAATCAAATCAACTGTAAAATTGAAAAACCAGAAAACTGAAATAAATGAGGTAGATTGGATTTTTCCTATACATAGGTTAAATACTCCTAGGCAAAACATATTACCAAGTACCTATTCCTTACTATCCCTAGATAAAGGCCCCAAACAGTAAATCAAGAGAAAATAAATCCTCTAATACCACTTTGTAACGTCCCAGTTCCGGAAGCCACCCAGAGGCGCTTCGTACCCGGTTGGTCACATGGCCTCAAGAACATTTCCCCAAACACGAGAGGCTGCCGACTAGTAGCAAGGGCCTTGGGTGTGAAAGTGAGGAAACTATGACCTCATTGGTAGAGTACACAGTGGAAGAGAAATAATATACAATAGCAGAAGCAGTAATAATCCATACAAAAGAAATCAGTGGAAGACTAAAAGTAAGAAACAACTAGAGAATATATATATAAATGATGCATGCCACATATGTTGAGAAAATCAACCAAATAGATCACAATGCCGGAATACAAAAAAAATACTAAACTAAAGTACAAAGAAACATATAAACAGCTCCTCACCATCATAAACCAAATCTTGGGACCATGCTCTCCAGTTCCACCGCAAGTCATGTACTTGAAGTATAAGGGTGCTTTTCCTTATCTATACCTACAACAATATAATCTGTTTGGGCCCAAAAGTATGACCCAAACAGGGTGTGAGACTAAATCCCAATAGGAAACCACCTGAAGATCTGTTCCTAATAGTCAGTGAATATATGGCATGTAAAAGTACAGTAACAGTAAACAGTAAACAGTAAACAGGAAAGTAGTCAATAGTAAACAATCCACAATTCAAAAAAGCAACAGTGAGGCAATCAGCTAATCACAGATAGGTAACCCTATGGGAAGTACTCTCAGCAATCCCCTTTGGTCCTACCTAAGAAGTACAGACAACCCTTCAGGAAGAACACTCGGTCTAACCCCTCTGGTTCTGTATAGGAATTCAATAAGGACTCTCTGAGGAAGATCTCGTAGTCTATCCCCTTATAGTCAAAAGTAAGGCAAGATTATCTGAGGAAGCTCACATAGTCCATTCCCCGCATAGTATATGGTAGTAAAGGACACTCTGAGGAAACTCACATGTCAATTTCCCTTATATCCCCAAGGTCTAGGACTCTCTGAGGAATCTCACCCGGTCAATTACCCTTATAGACCAGGTCGTTCTAATCAAATACAGACTCTTTGAGGAAGCTCACACAGTCTCTCCCATTTTAGTCTAAAGTATTCAAGGAATATTTGAGGAAGCTCACTCGATCTATCCCCTTAGAGACTATATTGCTCGAAGACTCTCTGAGGAAGCTCACTCAGTCTATCCCCTATAGTCTATAATATCTAAAGACTCTCTAAGGAAGCTCACTCGGTCTATCCCCTTTTAGTCTGCTACACAAAGTTTTGACAGCCCCGTGTAAGTAAACAAATAGTAATGCTATATGGACAAAGTAAACCTACAAAACTACTTGGATAATCAGTCTATAGTATAACGAGCATGTCAGAATACAACTTTCCATCCTACAGTAACAGGAATGGAAAACAGGTAAAGCAGCCAAAGAATCATCAGGACCACCAGGTCATAAACAGAGCACACAAGGGAAAAACACATCCAAATAATGTCAATAAACCAAATTCATATCCAATTTACCTATATAGAAGCATAAAATCATGGAATGAAAACAATAGGGGTGAAACGGTAAACACACAATACCCTGTTCAAGGGTATTGGTGAAATTTTCACATAAAACTGAATGAATTAAAATGGAAAGGTACAAACCACCTACCTCAGGGTTAGGAGATCAATATAATTGAACCTCAAAGATTGATTCTCCTTGGAACGCTATAGATATATGAAAACGTCCAAAACGTTCAACCCATGATAACTTGGAAAAGAAGAGGAATTGTAAGAAAAGGCTCAAGAAGAAGAGAAAACTCACCAATGAGATTCTAATGCAATCAACGGTTCTTGAATTGGAGGTTAGATGGTGGTTCGGGGTCTCAGAGAGAAGTTACGACCATATGCGGTTTTTCGGATGAAGAAGACCTGGAAGAAGGTTGTTCTATCTGTCAGACGCAACCCCGATGCATTTAATGAAAAAAAAAACAAAATACACAGTGTGTACTTTTGGAGTACATGTCGTGTACTTTCTATTTCCATACTCCTAATTAGGCAGCCTCCAAGTCACTCCCACACGGCTGTGTAAGTGGATACTACACGGCCAACACATAGCCTGCTGCGGCAAGAAAGTACATGGCGTGTACTCATAAAGTACATGGCGTATACTTATAAAATTTTCAGAAATTCCTCTTTTCTCCAAAAATGACCAGAAAGGAAAAACATACCTGAAAAGAAGATCTGGGTTCTTACATCATCGGTATGGAAAAATATAGAGAAGTTGAAGTAGGTAAAATGTAACAAATCTTTCATTATACCCCTATAAATGTTGACCCACTTTCATTTGAATAAGACAACTAAAAACTAACCATGATAGTTTAATTCAATTATATAATTCATATTTCAACAATATCCCACCATTTCAAGTGTAAATACACCACTATTTTGGTTGTTCAAGTATTCTTCATGTTAAATTGTATGAAACCTGAAGCCATGAATATTATAGGCATCGAATCTCTTAGCCTTCCTTAGAGAAACTCGATCCAAAAAAATTATAATCATTTGATATTTCATCTTGATTTTCAACATTAATTATCTATAAAAAAATATATATAAGGTGTTAATTTTAGCATAGAAAAAAAATACATGCCAATAATATTAATATTATTATATACATACATGATGGGAGAAACATTTAACAATATACTTATTAATAGCTTTTGTTAATTCTAGTGCATTTTGGGCTTGACCCCTTAGTTGCCTATTTTTTTGAAATCTCAATTATTTAATAAATGGATCTGAAATAAGACTATCAAGTAGCACATATCTATGTGCTTGTATTTAATCCAATTCAAGTAGTGTAAAATTTAACCCCTTTACAAATTGGTCATCTAATAGCTAGAAATACCGATGACTGATTTTCAGAATGATAATTAGTAGAGATGTAATCAACACATCTAACACGATTGAATCCAGGATCAATCCCATCCAAATACCTAAAATAGAAGGTCAAGTACTCTTCATATATGTAACCTTCAACAATAGAGTCTTTTGGTTGATATTTATTCCTCACATATGATTTCAAATGACCTAAGTACCTGATGAAATATGATAAGAAACTTATTAAAAATGTTTACGCAATGATTTTATAAAATTTAATTCACCAATGAAAATAAATATAATATTAACATAACTATCAATTGAATACATCTATAGATAGTCTTCCGGTCCATCAAGATTAGCTTATTAAAACAAATGAAAGTGAAATGAATCATGACTATAAAGAATGAAGTGGGAAATAATATCTCAAAATGATAAAGTGTCAAAACAATTATGTCTTGAAATTTATCAAGCTTATTTGAATTTAGAGTTTTTACACAAAACTCTTTGAAAAAGATATAAAACTAAAATAGAAATATAGTTACTTTTTAGGTAACATATTATGCAATGTCAATGATAATAACTGCAATATATTAATACGTGAGTTATTAATTTTAAATCAATATAAATTTCAATGTTTTTTATCAACACACCTTGATTTGTTACTTAAAAATCCGTCTATAACATTTAAATTCTTTGAAGTTCAAAGGAATATATCTTTATCACAATTTTTCATTGTAAACATAGCCTAAGAATACTTTCAATTCTTATTTTACCACATACCATGATTTATATTCATTTAATCCAAATCCTTACAACCATTCAGGTGATCCTTCGATTTACCCTGCTCATTAAGAAATGTGAAAATTACATTGTCATAGATGTTATTCTCAATATAAATTATATTAAGATTTTTATGTATCAAATCGAAATCTTAATAAAGAAGTTTAGAAAATATACTCCCTTTCTTCCATTTTCATGTTCCAGTTTCTTCAGATACCGTACCTCATACCTATCCCACCTCATTAGACTAATTACATTTTCCAAATTCTTCAGTTACATTCATTAATTGTCCCAATATTTCTGAACCAGATGACACATTCAGTATATTTCTCAATTTAATATATCTATTTAATTGTGTCTTGTTAAACATAAATTTATGAGAAGTATCGAGAAATCGATGATGACACATAAAACATAATTTTCTAATATGAGGTAATCATTGAGGTTCAAAATAAAAATTATAAATAGGAAAATCCAAACCAGTATGAGTGTTCCAACTAGATAAAACCCCCATTCCAGGAAAGTCACTAATTGTACACATTAAAGAAATATGTATTTTGAATAGTTTTCTCATTGAAGCATCATATGTTTACACTACATCATCCCATAATTCTTGCAATTCTTTTATTATAGGTTGAAGGTAAACATCAATGTCATTTCTAGGTATTTTCTTTCTAGGAATAATCATAAAAATAACGAAATAATTCTTCTTCATACACATCCATGTATACATATTACAGAGGATCAAAACAATTGGATAAATTCTATAATTAGTACTTAAAGTACCAAAAGGGTTATACTAACCAGAACCCAATCCAAAACATACACTCCTAAGATCCAAAGAAAATTATGGATATAATGAATCAAACATCTTCCATGATTTTAAATATTTTTTATGTCTAATAAATCCATTTTTATTATCTTGAGCATGCCACTTCAAGTAGTATGTAGTATTATATGACATGAATAATATTTTCAAGTGTATTTATAGAGGAAAGTAATGCAATAAATTTACATGAGTTTTCTTCTTTTGTTTCTTCCTAGGGTTGCATTGATTTATACTCTCATTGTTGTTCAATTACTTCCATATTATTTTATAACATATTATTCATTATTATTTATTATAATACTATCCCCATTAAATCATAAAATCATTAGGGAATGCATGTATATTTTTATAATCAAGTAAATGTTTTCTGATGACTTTCTTCATCTCATAAAATGATGCCAGGATCTTAGCTTCAATAAATGCATCAAGAAGTAACTACAAAATAATGGAAATTTATTTTTCATTAATTCCCCCATAGACACTTGATATGATACAAATTTATTAGAAAAGAAAACTTTGAATACTTATCACACCCTTCATACAATTATTATTTCCCGTCTTCAACTAAATAATTAAACTCATTTTTTTGGTTGCTGAATTTCTAAGAAATATTAACCTACTTAGGATCAACTAAAGGTTATTTTGATCTATTAAAATCATTTACATTATATCATGTAAAGGAAAATGGATCATTTATTAAATTTTGAACTATATTATCCTTTAGGGGTTCACATTGTATTTTTTTGATAGGATTTTAATTTTTTTGACTTTCCATACCATTTGATTCACCATGCCAAATCCAATATACATATCAAGAAGGAAACTATTTCAATATCAGATTATCATATAATTCGTTTCTATTCAACCATTACTTAAAACATAAACATTTTATTCTACCATCCACATATTATTTTTCAATTTTATAATCTAAAAATTCTTCCAAACCCTTGGAATACCAAGGAGTGTTTCAAGGTAAATTAATCCAACTTTTATCCATAGGCATTGTATTGTCACTCTCATCCCTATAAATTTAGATATAAAGATATAAATGGTCAATCAAACAAGTAAAATAAAAAATTAACATCACCCAAATTCATCTAACTCGATCACAAAATATATTATATAATTCTATAAATATAGTTTAGAAAATCATGGTGAACATACAATTATACAATTTTCGGATCATGCATAACATATCATTATCATTCACTTAATATTGAATATTTTAAAAGTATATCATTTAAATATATAAAAAATAAATAATAATATATCACTTAAAACATATATCAATACTTCTAAAAATAAAAAACAAACCAAAATTATAAATAAAAAAACTAATTATAAACTAGATATAAAAAATAGTCAAATATATAATATAAAACAATTCACAATACAATACATAATCATGACACAAAATTATCAGATCATATGAAACATATTTTTAATGTTAAATAAACACAATATATACCTCTAATTTTTATTTTGATAAAACAAAAAATATAAATAATAATAATAATTATAAATTTGACACAAAAAATTGAAAAGTTTGAAACTTCTATTATAATTTGATTAAAATTAATTTATCTACAAATTTGTTATTTTTTTTGAATATTTAATAATAAAATATTTTTAGAAATGAAAGAATATCATGAGTTAATATAAAATGAATCATTAACAATAACCATATTATTTGGAGAGAAACACCCTTCCCTTCATTCCTCAAGAATTAAAACTCCAATATAAATTTGAAAGGCTTCTATAAACATGCTATAGCCAAACTAGTCATAGAATATGATATAATGCATAATGATATATCCAAACTAATCATACAATATTTAAAAATTGTACCTTATGATTAGGGATCATCGTCTTTAGGAAAATGGGAAGAGGGGATGTCATTGGGGATCTTCGTCAAGGACCAGGGGGTCTCTATGGGGTCATCGTTAGATAATAGGTGGGGTTGAGGTCATGAGGATGAGAGGTGAGTGTGGGGAAATGGGTGGTTATTTTCATGATTGAGGGGATATTTTGGAGAGAAGTGGGATCGAGGGGAGGGGTGAACTATAAGAGAGAAGGGGGATTGCTGTCGGGGAGAGGTGGGGATGATGGGGGGGCTACCAGTGTTGGGGAGAGGCGTGGCCGAGGGGGAGGGTTGGTCACCAGAGCCAGTGAGAGGTATGACCAAGAGGGGTAGGGGCGACTATCGGTGTTAGGGAGAGGCATCAACAGGGGGGTTGCTAACATCGGGGAGAGGCACGACTGAGAGGGGGGGGGATCATCGATGTTGGGGAGAGAATCATCCGAGGGGGAGGGGTGGTCAGGCGGTTAGTGGGGAGTGTGTAGGGTATCAGGTGGTGGGGTAGGAGAGGGTCAAATATGGGTTAATTTTTAAAGAATAGTGGCATTTTAAACAATACCTCCAATATATATTTAAAAAAATTAGCGGGGGATTCATTGAAACTGCCAAAAATTATAAATTATATTTAGAAATATTTGTTTATTGGTGCTTATTAGAACCATCACTAATAAAACATCTCTATTACCTCCTTTTTTATAGTATGAGTCACGACATCAAAGAGAAACCTGTGCAGATCCACCATTAGTTATAAAAAATTATCCATTTTTTGTTATAAACTAATTCACAACTAGTTATAGAAATGATCCACCATTAGATAAAAAACAATCCACTGTTAGTTTAAAAATGTACCTCTATTGGTTCATAAAACAACAAACCATTGGTTTTTAAAGTTTATCTACCATTAGATAATATTAAAGAGCTACCATTGGAATGCAAGAAAATAAGATTCCATTGAAAATAGAAAATAAGATACCATTGAAAAAGAGAAATGAGCTAATGTTACTAATAGAAAAAATGAAACCATTTAGAAATAAATAAACATGCCACCATTAGTTTAAGAAAAATAAGAATCCACCATTAGTTAAAAAAATTATAAGTAGCCACTATTAGTTGAAAATGAAAAGAATTTTTCCATTAGTTGAAGAATAAGAAGTTCATGCCATTGTTGGTTGGAGAATTCAATCAAGAAGGGGTTGGATGATTGATAGAAGAAATAAGTTTCCATACATGAAGATGAAGAATCTTTAGGATCTTCCATGTAAGAAATAGACTGCTAGAGGAAGATGATAAAAAGTAATTCATCATTTTTTGTTCAAAATTTGACATAGAAACTTGGGTGAATTTTTAATTTGTTTAAATGACTAAATTAGATGTTTTTTATACTGACTTAATCGAATATATTTTTAATATATTTCCAATGAAACAATAATATCTTAAATATGAAAAGTATATAATGAGATATCATCAAAAAATAGTGAAAACATGATTTGAACATCGTAGAAACAATTTAGTACATACACTATTTTTAAAGAACCTAAATTACATTATTATATTTGAATATAGTTTAATTAAATTATGAAAAACTACTTATCTTTATAAATGAACAAACTCCAAGAAATTAAAATGTGAATCAAATGAGATAAAGAATAAACAAAAAGATTTTGAATTATAGAAAATCTAGAATTCAAGAACTATTTCAAGATTTTAAAAAAAATCAGCACCCCCTTAAACAATAAATTCAAACATTAATTTATTATAATTAAATATAGATAAATGAATGGTATTTACAATGGAATAACTTTCATAAAAATCTAATAAATATAGCTCAAGTTTTAATTAAATAATAAAATAAAATTATAAATCAGTTTAAATAAAAAATATTTATTGAAACCAAAAGCATATATCATGTTCAAATCAAGATGTAAACATTCTAGATATAAAATTATACTTCATAATAGTTTAATAAAAGTTAGTTAAACTTGTTTTATTTCATATGGAACTGGAATTATAAAATTATAATATCTAAAACTCAAGTAAAAATAAAAATATAGGTTGTAAAAATAGTTTTTCATATAAAATATAAAAGGGTTTGTAATATTTCAAAACATGAAATAACAAGTAATCAAACAAAAAATAAATACATGCATGCACATTCAAAAATACTATAAGAATGATTTTGGATTCTATAAGATGCAAATAAAGGATTTTATACTATAGAAGTATCTTGATCATCTATTGAATGACACCAAATTAAAAGTGAAAAAATAAGTAATAATGAGAAAGGTAAGATAATAAAGCAATGGGGTTGATTGATATCTCATTGGCCTAGAATGTGGCCCATAACATTGGTGAAGTGAATCAATTTCAGAACTTATGAAGAATCTATCCAAAATGCATGAGAGGTAAACTATAATGAACAAAGTTCTTCTATTATGGAGGCTATTTTACATGAGAATAGCAAAGAGAAATTTGATGGATATGCTATGGAAATTTTGAGAGAATCAATGACAGTTAATTTTGGAATAAGAGTAAAAGATATAAAAAAGAAATATGTAGAAGAACAAGAAGACAATATTTACTTGGTTTGAGAATAATTATTACATCCATGGATTAGAAGAACAAAATTAACTATATATAGGAGCTAATTATACGGTACACACTAATTACAAAAACACTTACTCGAAATGATTTCATAATGTAATGGGGTGGTACAGTACCCCTTGTTTCTACAGTTTCAAATCCTAAAAGTTGGTGCAATATGGTATAGTAGCGATTCTAAACATATCCAAGAATCTAAAATATCCATGTCATTGAATTTTATGCTTATATAGTACCATGCTGAAGTTTACACTACTATAGTATGATCCACTATCATTTGGCCCAATATCAATTGTTGGATTTAGCTCCATCATTCCAAAAATATCCCATTTAGAGCTTGATCTATAAAACTGACCTCTTTCCATGGTTCCAAAATAAAAAAACTTACTTAAAATGAATTGTACCTCTTCTTCACTCACCAATGGGAAGTTTACCACCAAAGATTCAATTTGAAGGTGATGATTCATGAAAGACTATATTATTTCCCATCAATGTTTCAATTTAAAGCTGATGATTCATGAAAGACCTATTTTTTTCCCTTCTATGATATAACAATATTATTAAATATTCTAACTCTCATCCTCTATTCATCAATGGAGACCAATAGAGGCATAATAGAGACTTGACTTATCAATCATAATTATATTTGTCAACATGTATATTGGATTATTGGTTCCATAATTGTTTTTCAATATCAAAAATCCATTATATATTAATATTTCTATAAATTGGTAGTTCAACAGAATATGAATTGTGTGGGCATGAAACATTGGGTTATTTTCAGGATGTATAACACTATGACAATTAAAGTGTAATACATTTTCAACTCAAATTATGTCTAGAACTAATAATTTATTTAGCCAAACCATCTCCTTCCCAGCTTCTATTACAAGAATTTATTCTACCTTTATAATATATAGTGCCACCCCCTTATGTAATTATGATATTAAACTTACTATAGTTCCTCTACAAGTAAATACATAACCTACAGTACTCCAATGGCTATTGATATATCCTCCATGGTTAGCTTCTATATAACCCTATAATGAATTTACATTCCCAACACATAGATATAATTCTTTATTTCTCTTCAAATTCCTTAATATCTACTTCAAAACATCCAAATGTTTCTTTTCAGAGTCAGCCATGTATCTCCTTTCAACTCCCACTTCATGATCTGTATTATCTTGGGTATAAACCATGACATACACCATTATTCCAATAGATGTTGCTGAAGGGACCTTTTCCATCCACTCAACATATTCCGTTATCTTGGGTGCTCAATAATTTAATAATTTAAAATGTATTTACAAGGGAATAAAAAAATATATTTGATTCCAACTTACTAAATAGTCAAAAACCATTTCTAATATAGTCAGCCTGTGATAACATAAAGATTATAATTGCAGAGTCTCTCTTGATCTCCATATACAAAATCTTACTAGGTTCTTTGATAAATTTTTTAACATCCCTAATTGGGTGCCACTAATACCAGTTCCCCGAGCCGGTGCACCACATGACCTCATGCATGCCTCTCCATATGTCAGAGGCTACAAACTTGCAGTGCAAGTCTATAGAGATACATTGAGGATACTATACCCACTTATTAGTGTAAAATGATAGTATAAATAAGATAAATATATTCCATAATTAGTATAAGATGTAAAATAAACATCGTATGAAAAATCCCAATAATAAACAAAGTGAAACATGATATATCAATGAGATGAAAACTCTACATGTCAGGAAATCATAAAATGAAAACAAAAAATAATGAAACTATTAAAAACCCTGAACATGGTCCTGAGTCTAACCCATTCTCAAAATACCATGATCTGTCCTACCATCCTATACAAAAACTAAAATCTTGGTCCCTATATTGAACCAATACCTAAAACAAGTAGTATATGATCAGGTAGAAAAGTTCCATTGTGTCCCGAGCAGTGTGTGAGTACAACTTAGTAGGCCACCACCAACGGTGTCTAAATCAATAACTAGTCAATCAGTAGTTCATGTATATGTTCCAGATATAAATGAATAAAAAATAAACATAACCATGTTTTAATAATTATGCAGTTTTTAATTTACCTAATTGGACCTTGGGTTCCATGAGACACCTGAGCCAATGAAATCTGCTTTGGCCCATGTCGGTTGTCTGAAAAATATACCAAAGGGGTCATAGGTTGACATACAAGGAGAATCGGTTCAAGTATCCAATCAGGATTCAAAACTCTATGTCTAACAATCCTAACCATGATATAGAACACCATGTTAATACCCTTGGAGTCAAGATCATCAGTCTATACTCATAAAATATGATACATCAAGGTGCCTAGAGAATTAGTCTAGCCCTCCTAAGGGACTGGAGCATCATTCCAACATCCCAACCAACCATGGGTGATGAATTCCATGTTGAGACACCCTAAAACCTCTAAGCACTCAATGTAGACAATGATATTTACTACATGAGGCCTAACTAGTGAACCTACTCCAAGATTAATCTAAAAGAGATCCATGGATATCTCGAGCCATTATTTTCTATCTCACTCCGGATATAGGCCATAGTGACACTAGAGCATGATATAAGCATCCATGTATTCATGAGACTTCACGAGTTTATTAGAAATTGATAAAATCATTAAGCACTAAATGTAGACTACATCACTCAAGTGCTTATCGTAGAAAAAAAACTCTTTATCACGCACCTCCTTTGTAGGTAGATATAGTAGTGGGGATTCTATCATGTAAGATTTCCATTCATGGTGAAACACAACCCATAGGAACCTAAATCATTTCTAGAAGTTACTACCAGGAAGAAGATGGTATTTCTCCAAAATTGATCGTAGGGATAATGTGGGTGATGAAAATTCAATTATTCTACAATTATAAAAGATATGATTATGAGTACTTCACTTGATTAAAATTTCTATGAGATACAATGAATTTAATTTTCTCAATTCTCCCACAATTTTATCAAGTCCCAACAGCCCTCACCATTAGAATCCAAATGACCAATTTCTTATAAATTTTAGTGGTAAGTATCCATATGCAACTTATAATATCCCAAGATAGGGATAAATCAATTACTCGAAGGTATTTAGGTAGGAAGGTATTTGAAAAATGAGGGCTTACAACTCTTTGATCCATTGAGTAGACTCCCCAATCCATAAAACCTTATGCATATTTTCTCAACACTTACATCTAAGTTACATCAAATCTATAAAGGGATACTTATATTGATGTAAATTGGTTATTTATACGCAAAACAGTCATAAGAACTCAATGATAAAAGTAAGTGTACTGATAAGGGTTGGTCAAACACTTAGTTCTATGGCTTTCATTCACAATCAAGTAATGAAAGGATTAGTTTGACTTAATATGAAGTTGATATATTTTATTTATTACGTGTAAAGATTTATTGTTTTATCCTTTACATGCCTTTTTAATATTAAATGATTAACCATGTTTTGATAAAATGATTATTCATAATCCATTTATTTAAATTCCAATATTTTCATATTAATACATTTATTTATGTGACTGCAGTCTTGTATCCATAAAATAAATAAACATAAAACAACAATTAATAAATGGATAAATAACTCGATCATAAGATTATCTAATGGTTGATTTATTGAGAGGATAATAAATCAACCTATGAACTTGGGGAAAATCATTATTCCAGACTTAGCACAAGTTGTAATATCCCACGTGTTCACTTGTTTATCACTTGGGTTGGCATCATCTTAGTTCCATCTTGAAACACCTCCGTGTGCCTTGGGATACTCCTTTTATTACATGTATTTGTAACTCACAAGTAGATGAGGGGAACCAAAGGATTGGTTAAGGAGAATTACATAAATCATCAAGTACACATAGGTACTATATAATAAATGATGGAGGGAAGACACACATGCCATAATATTTAATTTAGTATTAAATAATTTAAAAAACATGCAATAAATTAAATTAAATAAAACCAACACATACACAAGTATTATTCAAGCTCATGATCAGTCATACACATGCAACTAATATGAAAAATTATACTAACTAACATTAATTTCTATGTGGTATTTATTGTTAACAAAAATGAACTTTTATTAATTTATTAATTAATTAACTAACCAATTTTTTTATATTAATGACCAACTGAAGTATGTTGGAGATACCCATCACAAATACATTCATAGAAAATAAATGATATGAAAAATACTTATATATAATTACATTAAATTTATTGAGAATTTATTAATTATTCAAAACCTTTATTACATAGTCAAACACATCTTTTTCCAATAGTGTAATTAGGTTTTACTTTTATAATTAAATATTTTAATGTTATTTATTTATATCATTCATTGGAAGACTACACAATTTATACCAACAAGCTACACTCCACGTTCTTATATTGTCATGTATCTAGGATAAATTCCTAGGTCTTTATAATGCAACTCATCTTAATTACATGAAATATACTAAAAAACTACTTGGATTGTGTTCTACTTATTTTGTGTCTTCTTAACCCACCGATGGACTCAGCGTGTTCTCTGAACTAAATCACACAATGTGTACTTCAGTTACATGTCATGTGTTCCTCTTTTATGTGTGTCCACATAAAATTATGATTGAATCAACATTTAATTTATACATGATAATTAGATGGTTACATTATGTGTACACCAACTACACATCGTATGTCCCATTAATTATTCAGGTTTTGAGTCTCATGTGGTTAAAACTGTGTATTTGACCACACGATTAGCCTGATTTTTTTTTGTCAAAACCTTACAGACTGATTGATGTGTACTACATATATACAATGTTTAATATAATATAACATGTTCTTGGTTGGCCTAATCTAAACACAATGTGAAATAAATGCACCACATGTAATAGAGGCTCAATATGTTGCGTACCCCACAACACGTCCAAATATAGTGAACTTGGGTACACAATGTGTACTCCACCTGCACGTCGTGTAATACAATCAATTGGAAAGAAAATTTGGAACCTCCAAATGAAATATATGATAATTATTCAACTATTATTGGGCCATAAAAAAATATGAATCATGGATAAAGAATATTAAAATTTCATAATCATGTTAACTAAACTTCAGATTTAAGGAATGAATAATCTAGAAATGAAATATCTAACCACTATTTTTTATATAGATCAATAATAAATTAAATACTTATAAATTTAAACATGAACACTTTGATACCACTTTAAGGTTATGGATTTAGCGAAATCACCTAGAGGGAGGATAACCATTATGGTTTTTTTCAGATTTGATGGATCATTTTCCAACTATGCAAGATGTAAATATCATGAGCAATGATAATAAACCTTATCTAAACTCATTCCATATAATAATAATAATAATAAAAACATTATTATTATTATTATTATTATTATTAATATTATTATGGTGTATTCTATCTATATAAATGATAAATATTATTTTTTTATCTTGAAAATTAATATTTATCATTGAACACAATCTTGGTCCATTCATCCTTCTCAGTAATTATCAAATACCTGAATAAATATTTAATTAAATATTAGTCTCTAAAATAAATATTTTTTTCATTGTCTAGATAAAAAATAAATATTTAATAAATAATTTGTGATTAATAAAAATCAAATAAAATTATTCTTCATTCTTGAGATTAATATTTATTCTAATAATTAAATTCAAATAGAATTTAATCGAGACTGAAAGAAACTCTTAGTGTTTGAATCTCTAGGATTCTATCTCATTGTCATTAAGAGGACTTGCCTAAAATATAAGATTATTATCAAGATATGGTTCAAGGAACCCAATAGATAGAAGCTAATGTCATAAATTCAACAACCACATGTGATCACTTACTGTGTAATATAATCCCATTGTCTTAATATCTAATCAATCAGGTTGCAAATTTGTGTCGTCAACTTATGAAATTGATATGTATTTGGTTTACTATCTAAAATAAATATGTTGTTATACCATGACCATAAAATTTAATGATATAGTAATATTTAAAGAAAAGGGTCAAGATATTAGCTTTTATAAAGATGAAAGGGACAAATCCTTGACTTATTATCTACAACATGTCATTCATGACACACCTAACAAACCCTAATTCCCGTGAACATATGGAATAACAATTTTGATCAGTAAATCTAATTGTGTGATTCATAACATGAATTAATAATAATATTAAAGTCTAAGGACCGTTACACACACTCATAGATAGGAATATCTGATGACACATAAACATGAAGAATTTATACTGGCGGGTCTATTATCATAACCTCCCATCATAGATATTACCAAGTGTGAACATTATGAGAAGAAGTATCATCTTATTATGAGAACTCACACATTAAAGTCAACATAATATATTCCCCATCATAGAATGTTATCTGACCATATAACTATATTAAAGAATATCATTATGATATCTGAAGGTTCTCATCATAACGGAGAACTTATATGACCTTATTAACGAGACAGATAATCTAGTACATTATAAAATTAAATTCATACAGAAAAATAAATAATATGTAATTATATATTTTATTAATATTCACTTACTTTAATATACATATGTTAACACTCTATTTTTTCAGATGGATGAAAAGGTGATAAAGGGGAATAACATAAGGAAAAGAAAAGAAGAGGAGAAAATAAGGCCAAAGGCTGCACCCCTTCAGTAAAGGCCCTTCACACTAGTACCCCTAATCAATGTCGATGCATAGCATACCTGCACATTGTCCTGTGTGAGAGAACTACACATCGACCTATGTGAAGGACCTACACATCAACCGACACGACAGACCTATGCGGTCCATTACCTTCACCTAGGGTCCCATATTTTCATATAAATAGGACCCTAAAGCTCTTCATTTGTACATACAAAAAGAACCAAAGAACTCTTTACACTATTATCACCCTATTCCTTTACTCAGGCCCTCATAAACCTTCTATGTATCCCTTAAAATCTTGAATAAGAGGGAATTAAAGGGGGACAGCGAAACCAAAGTCCTCCCATGGTCTAAAATACATAACACCTATATGAGGAACCCTTTCCCACATGGTTGATGAGAACCAGCATGAGGATCCATTCCCTAACCAGGTACCTGCATGATAAACTTCTAGGAACACCTATGGAGACCCTTTAATCCTTGAGAAAATCCTTTTCTAAGTGTTATTTCCCAGGTGGTCCATCACCTAAAGTACATTCATCTCACATAGGTCTACCTGCACAAAACACTCCCAGGAAGTGCAGGCATACCCCACATGATACCCCCTTGGCTCATCCAGCCTTTACCCAGAATGAGCCACTTCTCAAGTCCTCTTCTACGCTACTAATGGAATGACATCTCTTCCTCTGGTTCCCTTGTATGAGGGAGACCAAATTAAAACCACCACCTAAGACTCCTGACTTGAAAACCCATCTAAATAGGCACACCAATATGTCTTCTATTTGGTTATTCATTCCTTTGGCTAGAGGTTTCCCACAAATGTTCTACCTGATGGTTAGGGTCCTCGGGGTGAAAGAGAGTATGAATTCCCTCAATCATGAGGTCCCTAAACCTGTGGGAAGTGTTAGATAACTCATGGTATTGAATAGTAGTGTTAGAACCATGTCCTTCCCTAGTCGTCTATTAGATCATGGACCTCTGATTCCAGGTGGGAAGGGTAAGGATCATTCTTTCCCTTCCCTTCTACATGCAATGATATCCTATTCTTGGAACCAAATTTTGGGAATCCATCCTAGAATAAGCCACAATATTTTCTTACAGGACCTCTCCTACTTCATTCCTTACTCTTTCTCCATACCCATGGATTGCATATATACACGTAGTCAGGTCTGACTATACTAGGTACAACGAAAAGAGGCAAAGACTCCACCAAATCCCTCTATTTTTCTCTCATATATCTATTCTCTTACACCAGTGGAAGGAGGATCACATGTTTTGTCAGATCTTCCGCTTCCTTTTTCTCAAATTCAAGAATTACTCACATGGGATTAAAGGTTGGCTAAAATTATGACGTACACACAATTTGATGCATGTTTTGTAAGAGATTATTTTCATAGATATTTATCTATCTTTCCTTTAGAGGGCCTCCATAGGCATGGGTCCTCAGGTGAATGTATCTAACCTCATGGAAAATCATATCGTGTGGTTTCTTGGATATTCTGCTTCCTCTTGTTCCTAACATCGAGCGTGACTAACATAGGATTAACGGTTGGTTGAGATCATGAGATCCACCTAATCCTGAACCTTTTGGGCATCATTCAATGTGTAATTCCCAAATCAATATATGGACCTCCTATTTGGTATAAGACCCAATCATAACCAAACCTCATGGAATCCTCCTCAAGAGTAAGCCCTAACCAAACCATACTCATTAACTAGGGAATCCTCTTTAGGAGAATGCCCAAACTAAATCTCAAATCATGAGGTCATCCAACTTAGGAGTAAACCCCAATTAAATCCTCTCAAATTTCCATACTACCCTATGATATAAACTTTCAGAGGGCCTATATAGACACGAGTACTCACAACCAAACTACATGGGAATTAATTATTGTCCAAATGAGATACATATGAAACCTCCCTAAGGTTCCAAACCAAAACACCAAATCAACCATATTCTCTTTGGGATGCATTCCTAGTAGTGTTTTATTCAACCTGGGAATCCATATCTATTCCATGTTCCCCGGACCACTTTATCACAAGTCCCACACCAAATATTGACTAGGAACCATCTTCTTAGACTTCCTTTCAACATGACACTAAACCACACAGTTTAGACCTTATCACATGACCTTAAAAGTTATGATGTTCCCCATTTAGTGGAACTAACTATGTGGGTTTTGATTCCTTTCAAAAGGATATATAGGAACCCCATTTAATGGGTCTGATCCTTACATCAATACAACACCAGACTCCATGGAGGAAGATGCACTCGAGAGTGCCCCACTTTGTTGCTGAAAACAAGCATCATCATAATAACGACCAAAGAATAACAAATTAGTACATAAGAGGATACCATTGATGGAGAAACTTGAATATATACATATATCTCCATTGATGAAGAACCTCATATACATATAGATGATTCTAATTTCTAAACATAATAATAATTGATTGTTAATTCAAGGGTGATCCACATAATATATGGGAATTAATTAAGTATTCATTAGCATATATTAAATCTATAATAGAATCCCTGAGTAGACAAAAATAACCTCAAAAGGGTGTAATGATCCTAACCACCCATCCCCTCGACCAATGTGAGTTCTTAAGTATCGTTGGAAAAACTCCTCAAAGAGTGTATACCTTTGGAAAGTATGTCCCCATGGATATATAACCATTGGGTGTTTTTTAATCCATGAATAAATCTTGTTGTAATCCATTCAGAAATAGTGGGCCTAACATGAATGATTGAAAAAAAATTCAACCCCTAAAATCAACCATTGGGTGACACGATTTTCGTCAGAAACAAAAAATGGTGAAATCGATGTGAATCCTTAAAAAAGATGATAGAGTCACCCACCTATCAATCACCTTTCAATCTCAAATTGAAAGAGGTCCAAGAAATAAAATCAATCACTAATGTGTTGGTTTAATGAGATGTTGCTTTGATGGGGTTTTCTTGTTTGTGTTTGTTACCTTTATTTAAGGAACTTGCAATAGGATCCCCCTTCAATCCAAATGGAATTGTACTCACCATCACAAGTGTATTCCCTAGATACTATTCATGTAAGGTATTTTTCTAGGAAAATGATGCCATCACCAACCCAGCATCTTCAACGCTGTGTCTTAAATTCACTGGTCCAGGAGTATCGTATAAAGGTACAATCCGGACCCTAGAGGCTTCCTAACTGGCCCTTCATCTTAAAATGCCCCATTGATCATTCGATCATCATTGGAAGTTGGTCTAGAAGAAGATGAAACCTATCACCATCTTCAAAAATTTCGGGAGATTATCCCATGAATTCAACAACCAGTCCATCCCTTATCTCGGGGAGGTGGACTAAGAGGTCGTAGAAGGCCTCATCCTGAAGACACATGGTTCCTTACAAAGGGATTCTTCCAGCCATCATTTCCAACAACGCTGCATTTTAGAAAAACATTAGCATAATGATGGTTCCATTTTCGGTAGTGTGACCTAGGTCATCCAGACTCAGGCATGCAAGAAAGACCAGATGGGGTAAAAACTACCCAAAAGGTACTAGGGTCACACCTCTGTCCCCTATGAAGAATCCCACCAATCACACTTTGTGGAAAATTTGAGCATGAACATATGCCCACCCACCCTAATTAATCTAGCCCGAAGAATCACGTGGTAACATTCAGGGAAACCCACTATTAAAATATGAAGACACACATCAAACCATAACATTCACCTACCCACACAAACCAAGCCTTATATGAGATTTTTCTGGCAACATCTAAAGAAGACCATCAATCAAATTCATTGGAAAACTGTGGGTAGGAACACACACCTACCCACACTTATAAATATTTACATTAGCCTTGTATAGAAGCACTCAAAAGAGTCATTCAGAAAGTACCAATGATGAATAGGGGTCAGATTCAACTCTCTACCCCCACACTTGAGTACTGTCAGTATCCAATAATAGGAAGTAGAGAACAGAGGAAAGAACATACCCTACCATAGATATGGAATAGACTTATATACCCATTACAATCATTGAATTCAATAATCATATTATAAAAATGGTGAAAGGGCTGATACAAATCCCTGCACACAACCTATAGACCTTCAAGGAAATCAGAAAGATGACAAAAGTAGTGTTATAGGGATAGAAACATGGATCCATCCCTAAAAATGGGGTGGATCATCCCCATGTCACCCCAGATAAAACACATACCTCCTCTCCTATCTAGAAGGGTCGTGGGAAAAATTCCCTGTGATATATAGAAAGCTGTATCAGGAACACACACCCATTACAACATGAGGTAATTTACCTATTCTAATGTCCACTCCCAGGAATGCACATACCCCTGGAAAATTTTTAGGATCCTATCGACAAATTTCAAAAGTAGAACAGGAGTCTGTCAGACAAGCTTCCATACCTAAAAACCGCTTTCCCTAGTAAGTTGCCCCCATCGCTCGCAAGAAGGAATCCAAAAAGCTGGATCACTAGAGATGACTAGAAAATGAAGAGATTATCTATGATCCCACTCTACTCAATGATAGATTTCTTGAATCCCTTAAATATTTATCTATGGTAGCTTGGGATCTTTCTCCCCCATTATCAAATTATGAGAGTAGTAGTAGTAATTCCAAAGGTCCTCCCCAGACACTTCACCATGAATACTTGTTTCATGGAAAACATCAGAGCTATCTTGAGATCCCATCTCCCAATGAGAGTTAAAGTATCCCTCCACATGTCCAGAAGATAAAAGAGAAAGTGGGTCTTCCCATTTATATAATCCACCATGGTATTCCTCTCTATGATGTAATTCTCTATGAAAGTTATTTCCATAGTAGTATTTCACTTCATCAAGGAGGGTCATCCCCTTGGTCATGTAGTAATGAGAAATCCCTCCTACTGTGAGGAACTTGGGAAAATAGGGTCAGTCATGTCTGATGTATTTTCATTGATAAGTGAAATTATTTCTCAGCTGGAAGAAAACCCAAGGAAACAGTCACTCTCTGAACCACCTTTGGATCACCTATCTCCCAACATAATAAAGTATGTCCCCACCAATCTCACTATTTATGATAAAATGACAAGAAAAAGTCCACTTTTGTCAGACCAGGTTGAGGATACCCTGAAAAAATATGAAGATAACATGTTGAACATGAGGAAACAATTGACTAAAGCTGACATACCAATCACATTTTGGCCTTTATCCACCCATCAATACAACATTCTAGTGGTATTTTCATAATATTGTGTTCATGATATCCACCTCAATATATGGAAATCTCTTTGTCACATGAGAGAAAAATTATTACTCTATGATCAGTATCAAAGTCATGTCAAGGTAATAGAAGTAATGCAATGCCAAATTGACTTGGAATCTATCCTAGATACACAACTTATAATGTTCAAGAAAGAACAAGGATCCCTTCAATTCATATGCCTCAACATGCTAAAATTATTGTGATTGATGGTCACATAAACCCCATATAGTGTTCATAATAGAGGATGGGGTGAACACAGAGCATTACATTTCACCACACTCCCCAACAAAAAAATCCTATCAAAAGTAGTATCATGCAATGTCATAATTTTCAGATGGATTAAAAAAAACAAACTCTATTAAAAACCAATGATATTATCAACAAAATAGGCCCCATACGACTCCCATTTACATTAGTCTAGAAAAGAGTAGGCTTTTGAAATAATTTTGCATCAGACATCTAAAAATATCATGCAAGACACAAAATTTAGGGAAGTTAATAATCAGATAACAAAAATGTCAGAAATAGTGCAACAATATTTGGAAGTAAGTGATTCAGGTGTACTAAATGATGCACCTAGTCCATGTTCGAAAAAATCTCCAAAAAATCATAAAGGTAGCCATAGTAGTAGCAACCACGACAGTTAAGGAGCAACCACAGCCTATAGGGATAGCAAATTTTTTAACCCAACCTTCGAGGTTAGAAAACTAGGACAGAAGAGTTATGAAAGTGGAACAAGAATAGTCCCATATCTTAGGGATAAGGTATTTTTTTACTTCAATACCCTCCTCCTCAACAGAAATTAGTCATCTCTTGATTAGGGGAAACACCTTAGAATGGATCCTCATAGTTCATCCGATCTTTTTATCTGGTAGCCTCATTAGGAATGCACATAACTGAATTTTCTGGAGATTACCTTTAGATTATAATCTACTAAAATACTCCCCAAGAATTAGTAAAAGAGAGGAAAATGCCTCGTAGAGGGAATAATCAAATGTAGTCTCACAAAAACACTGATAAAAATCCTTCAATTAATTATGCGTTAGTAAATGTCATTAATACTACCCCTATAGACCATATAGAACATTATTTTTATCCACATGATAAGCCAGAGGATAAAGTTTTGATTCAAAATACTGTACACATTGAATCGATTGAATGAGGTGTGTATACCCATAACTAGAGACTCACCCTGAATCTAGTTATTCCTTCAACCACTCTACCACTACCTCCATAGAGAGTACCCAACAAAGAAAAGGGATAAGAAAATTTTATGCCTCATATACTCCCTAAAAAGGTTGGACCCCTCACATTTGAGGAAACATTTTCTCAATAAGAGTAAGAGGTGAAAGAATTTAGGAGACTCAATGTAGAACTATTATGATGTAGCCTTCATACTAGATATGTTCTATAAGAATATCCTCAACTCACACTCACAAATGGAGTAACTCAATAAAGAGGGTTTTCCACTATAATTGAAATGGGTCTGGAACATCCGCTCAACATGGGATATCAGCCACCAATATACATGGATCCTATAGTAACATATTAGAAATTCCCTCCATTGGTCGTACAACTATAAAATGTCCAGAAACATCCTTATAGGCCTTCCCCTATAGAATACCCCTGATAGATACCAGTAGTGCCTCCACAGATGGACCTATCATCCATGACACCTATTCGAGCTCTGACTCAACCCGACATCCCCCAAGGGCTCAATAACACTATTGAGTCACTAATAGATCGATTGGAATCCTTGAAAAAATGGTTCATACCTATAAAATTGGAAAAAATCCTTACCCCAAATGGGTAGATCCAACTCTTCCCCCACAAAACTTTGGGAACCCTACATTTCAAATTTTTAATGTATTGGGAGACCCTGAGCAGCATTTAATGAATTTATTCTCTCTTCATGATCCCATTATGGGGACCCATAAATAGCATGAGGTATAAAAAATTAGGAGCTTCGTGAAATCACTATTGGGACCTGCCTTTGTATGGCACACTACCTTTCCATACCAGTCAATTATAGGGTAGAAAGACCTCTTTTAGAAGTTTCTCTTCCAGTTCAGCTCAACGTTGTAGAATACAACAATCCACAACCTTTCAAATTAAAAACACTGGGAGAAATAAAAGGGGCTTATATTTCATTACTCGGTACAAAGGGTTAAAATACTCCTTAAACCTACCACTCCTTCAAGAATATTTGTTTTCCATCTATAGGGTGAGTATTTATAATGAGTTGTTCACACCACTTATCCCTATAAAATATACAAGAGGGTTTAGAGACCTTACTACGATTTCTCAAAGATTGGAAGACTCTACCATATAGACCAAAGATAAGTCTCGAGTAATTCTATCCACCCAAGGAAAGAGAATAGAAGAATTAGAAGCTACCACTATTACACTTAAGTAGGACCCTATACCCGCTCTCACTCAAAATCTTAAACTGTATTGTGCAATTCCACCTCACGAGAATCAAAAACAATTGATCTCTCATCAAGATGGTAAAAAAGAGTAGATAATAAAATAGTTTGAGGATATTAATGATAAGGTCTATTCTTTTCAAAGTGACCAAGTCCCTATCTACTTCATCTCAGAATTGGAAAATAACTTAAATAAGTTTCCAAAGCCTAAGAGGCCCAAAAAGGATGGAAATTAAAATATCCCAAACCAATATCCCTTATATAAAGTATTAGGGCACAACACCCTGAAAGGTTTCATTTTCAAAGAATTCCTATAGAAGATGGTGGACTCTAGGAAAGTGATGTTGGGTAGGCCACCTACTCAAGTAGCATGTGTTTTTGCCACCGACCTAGAGGAGGGTAATGAATGGTAGAAAGTTAAAAACAAGAGTATATAGAATTTTAGTGATTGGATGGTCATAAAAATTATCAATCAGACTCGTTCTATCCTATGAACACAGTTGAAATAGCCAATTGTGACCTCAACCACTTCCACAACAACAAAGCTGACTCTATCGAAATCTCAGTCCTTTGAAATCTAGTTTTCCAAAAAGGTGCATGAAAAAAAAGATTAAGAGGACAATATAAGAATATGATCCTATTATAAAGACAAATTTTTCTTTAAATTTAGTATAATTCATGCCTATATTTCTAAAAGCATGAGAACCACCCCACCATATGGTAAAACAAGGGTCAACCTGTCATACGAGATCCTCACCAGATGAGGAGTTGATCTTTGGCTCCACTAATGTTATTCAGTTGTAGGATCCCTTTTCAGATTATGAGTGTGATCATGTAACTAAATTCGATATACATGATTGGGGAATAGGTGGAGAGTCCATCAAATTCAAGGATACAGGGGAAGACATTGTTGTGCCAGGAGTCCCTACTCTAACCACATGCTTGGTTGAACCGTTTATGCATATGAAACTCCTGGGATAACACTCCAATGATCACAAAAGGAGAAGGAATTTCTCCCACACATGATAGGGTTTTTCCTGAAATGTTTATCCTATAATATTTGTTATAGGATACAACATCACCTAATGAACCTTTGTGTGTAGGTAGACCTAGTTCACTTAAGGGTTATTTCCTCAATCTCATTATTATCTGATATTGTTTATCTGTAAGTATCTACTGGGACATATTTATTATCTGTGAACATGTTTCATTAAAATGTATTATAAAGGAATCTTTTAAGGTTTTATGTAAGTGACTCTTTAACAATATCATCATTTTAAATGTTTTTAATGATTTATTTTTCTATATTTTTTTAATTAATGTCCATGTTTTCAAAATTATTTTAAAAATTTATTTACATGGACATGATTGTTTTAAAGTGTTAATTTATTAAAAAATATTCAAAGTGGTATGGGACACTTTGATTCAAAAATCTTCTTTAAATGATTTTTTTATAAATGTGTGACTTTTAAATGATTTAACAAAAGATATATTTCTCTCATAATGTTTTACTGATCATTTTCAACTATGTCAACATCCTTTACTGGATATTATTCTTGATTAAGGTTGATTTATTATAATTCAATATTACATATTGTATTGAATGAGTTATGATATGGTTGACTGTGGATGTTCTATTTTGATACCCTTCATGGTTTATAGTTGAAGTATTGACATTTAGTATGCTAGTTTTAATATGAATGTTTATGTTATGCTTCAACATTTTCATATAAGGAATGAAATAGGCTTAATAAGTGATGGGCGGGGCCTGCTATAGCCCCTCAATGTATCGGTAGGTCTCATGAGACAAACTAGTGTCTTGGCACAAGGCCTTGAAAAAAATTTTATTTGTAGTCTTGGCACGAGACCTTGACTATGTGCTAATGATGTCCGACATTAGCCATTCCCTCATTGTGAAATTATTTATTACATGTTATTAGTCAATTAGTAGAATATACATGTGCATGTTTATATGGAAATGTTTTATTTATTTTCTCCATATTATGTTCAATTTTATGTTTAAAAGGCTTTTATTTTTATCACACATCTTTCCTTAAAAGTTTATAGCTTTCGCTAAATTATTTACCCTTACTGAGAATCTGATCTCACCCCTTTCTTAAGTTTTGTTTTCCCATGATTCCAATAAGTGTATTAGGTTTGATATTCAGGGTTAATCTAGGGAAATAATAGTGTTCTAAATGTATTATTTATGTCGGGTTTTATGTTGAATGATTAATGTAATGTTCATGTATGTAATTTATTTTCCAATATTACTAAAATGATCGGTACTTCAGGACTTGATTCTTTGTAATAATGACAATGTATTAAAATAATGCACTGACTCCAGGCTTCTAGGACCGGGGCGTTACAATTGGTATCAAAGGAATTTTAGTACATACATTGGAAACTAGATTTAGAAAAAATCGGATTAGAGAACACTAACTTAAGATAGACTCTACGGATTAGTATAGAAGAACTTCCTAGAATTTTGGTAATGTAGATATTTTGTGTATTTTCCAAAAAATAAATCCCTGTCTGGATATGAGAAGGTAGAGGCGGCTCTGGTATAGATGTACCTAAGAGTGAAAACTATAACAAGGAGTTTCAGGCTTGACTTGGGGTATCCTGGAACATGATAATGGGCTATACTGCACCCTTGGTTACGACACTCCCGAGGGATATGATTAGGATAATTCAAATTTTCATTACAAGACATTATGAAGGATTTAGAAGTAAATACTTCTTCAAAGAAAACATTTTATGATTATAGATTATATGTATAATCTTTTCAATTTACGTTAGGTATTTTATAAGTTTGGAATTATGAATTGAAATTCATAAACTTACATAGTGTATGCCATTTTTTAGAAATGGGGCCCAGTAGAAGGAATGAGAACTCCTGCAATACGCATGATCGGAAGAGTAAGAGGGACCATATATTTCATTGTAATAATCCAACATTTAGAAGGGAAATAATCTCCCACGTATTCTCATCATATGAAGAAATAGTATCATGTGTTAATAAGATAAGTAAATAATTCTCTGAGTCCTATGGCTTTGAAGGGAAGTAAGAGAAGAAAAGGATGGTAAAGAGAAATATGGATAAAAGGAAGAGGGTAAAGAAGGATTTTCCCGTATGTGATAACTGGTAAAGAATACCCTTGGTAAATATTTTAAGGGAATGAGAGTTTGTTATAAGTGTGGAGAAAAAGGACACCAATTACATGATTGAAAGGGTAAGAAAAAGGATTCAAATGTAAAATGATTTATCTGCAAGGAGTTGGGAAACTACATGAATCAATGTAAAAATAATCAAAGTATGCCCCAAATGATGCTATTGGATAATAATCAAGTTATGATACTACCACAGATGAAGAGGAATGACTAGTGTTTTTATGATATTATTAAATAAATATTTCATTTGAGTGTTGTATCAACGATGTACTGGTTATATGAATTATGGAAATAAATAAGGATTGTATTGTAGTACTATTTCATTAGGGATTTCAAATTATATGGTTCTAAGAAAAGTGACTCAATAGAAAGTTAATCTTTTTGGGAAAATACATGGATGATGGAAAGATAAACCTTAATATGGTCATGATACTGAGGTAGTGATTTGGAATAAGATATGATTGATTTGGATAGATTATATTGGATATTTTTGACTAACTTGAAACTAATTAATGATTTATATATTCCATCATTGTTGGAGTTTACAACATTTTTGGATATATGGAGTATATCCAACATTATTTAAGGAATAAGGGAGAATGAATATTATTAATATGGTTTTATGGTAATTCAGGGTGTTACATTTTTTTAATAAAATAAATGATGAAGGTATTCACATGTATTTATGTGGAAAAAAGAGATCATTATTATGTTTACCTTCTTTATAAATTTTGGATTTTGAGTTTGTACATAAGTATTTTTGAAAATTCTAAAGGTTGTAATGAATTAAGTTGAACATTTTATACTATTCTTTAAGGTTAAAAAATTTCTTAAGATTATTTCTAGACTATTATAAAAATGACAACACAGAGTATGGGTGACAACCCATTGCATTCGGTAAGTCCACAAGACTTGAACCCGAAACCGAAGGGCGACAAGGGTGCATCACCTACCACTGGCCTACATGATGTCCTAGTCTGTATAATGTAATATTTTTAAATGGTTTGAAAGATAAATTATAAATTCATTTTTTAGAACCCTAAATTATTAGGATAAATTAAATATTTTGGAGTTCAATTATCTTTTGGAGTGAAATATGAGTTTGTGGTAGAAATTAGTTAAATTATGGAACTCTACTTGTCAAGTATTTTTTTTATTCTATGACGAAATTAATTCTCAAACTTTAGGGAAATGATCTTAAAACCAAAAAATGTGTTATCCTAATACCTTATGTTTTTTTAACTGATGATATTTTAAATCATAATAGATTTTATGGCTTTGAGTCCCTCAATATTCCATTTATTTTCCACTTGTTTGTGATTGATGACCTCAATCATTCCCTATAAATATTTATGTTTTCCCTCTAATTAGGTGTCTCTAATTGCCACCAATATTCTCCTATTTGATATCATAATTATATGGTGACTTTTTCATTTCCCTTTCCCTCTTATTAAGACTAAATTTTATTAGTACTATTTCCAATGTGGGTTTTCCACAAAGGTATTTTCTATTTCCAACTGTTTATTTTCGAGGAACAATTTCAAATTGTGAGGACGAAATTTATTGAAGGAGGGGAGAATGTAAAATCCCAGGTAAATAAAGGATATGATATTTTCATATTTATTAATATTCGTGAATTAAATATTAATTTTACTTTAAATTTAATGCTATTTCTTGATATCATACTCAACACGCAATAATTGATTTCTACGAAATCTTACATTGCACACAACGCTGAGTTATACCGAAAAATAATATAATAATAATATTATTTTAAATGGTAGTTAATGCCTAGCTATTATATTGGCGGGAATGAATATAACTAACTAAAATATTATTTTAAATGTATTTACATTTATCCAAAAGAATTTATTGTCTTAAAAGTATAATGAATCCAATTTTAAGCATGACATACTCTAATATTCTTTAAAAGGTCATTTTAAAGCCTTTTTGACGACAGAAAGTTTTTAAATATTGTTTTGTCACTTTTAAATTTTCTATTTGACAAAATAAAATTATTCTTTAGAATTGGGACATCAAAATTTACTTTGGGTAATTTTTTGGTATTTTTCTGATAAAGTTCATTTTTAATGAATAGTGAAAAATACCACATTTTAATTCAAAACTACCCTTTCATATAATTTAATTATATAGTTAGATTTTTATTTTAATTGGTTTTAAAGTATAATTAGATTATATCTTTATCATTTAATATAATTTAGGTCATTATAAGTTATTTAACATTTAAATTGGACACAAACACATGTCAATCTTTTAAAAGTTTTTAACTTTTGAAAAACCCGCCTTTTGGTTTTGACAACGGGAATTAATTTTAAATTAATTAATGACACTTCTATGTTTTGAATTTGGTAAAATAGAATTCATTTTTTAAGTCAGAATATCAAATTTATCTTAGGGTGAATTTTTGGTATTTTTTTGAAAGCTTTCATTTTTTGATGAATATTGAAAAACACTGCGTTATTATTTAAAACAGACATTTTATTTAAATAATTATTTATTTTATTTAAAGTTATTTTATTTCAAAATAGTTATATAATACCTATATAAGTTTAATGTTAGTCATTGGAGTCATTTTATAATAAAATTTGATGTATAAAAGTTTATTGAACTTTTTAACGTCTTTTACCCACCTTCTAAGAAAATTTGCAAATTTGCATAAAATATAATTTTTCCATTTCTGTGAACTGAATTTAAAAAATATAAGAGAAATGGTTGAAATTATTAATTAATATGTGGTTCAATAAGATGAAAATAATTTTTGGTGAATATTAACTTTTGACATTTATTTACCACGGTTAAAGGAAATAGGGTAATTAAAGGTAAAAATGATATTATAATTAACCTAAAACATGTCTTAATTATATTGGATAAGTTTATTTAGACCAAAAAAAACCTTAGGAAGAAAATATGTCCCTTTTTGTCCACTTGGATTAGATTTGGAAATTTATTATTATTTTATTTAAAGAAGAGTTAAATGTGTTAAATTCAATGTTTAATAACTAAACCCTATTTAAAATAGTGTTATACATGAGATAAATTAGACTATAAATATTTATTAGAAATATAAAAATATTTCCTACATAATGGTATTATATATATAATTTTTATATATTAAATAATTAAATTTATTTATGACACAATGATGATACAACAATTACTTTATCAATGAATGATTAAAATAATTGATATTATAAATATAAAAATAAATGTAAATTGAGGCTATTGATTCCATAAACGAATTTTATAGATTAATATGACATCTTAGGATCGATAATATGAATTTTTGCTAAGTAATCATGCTGTTATGACTTTCAAAAAAACCAAATACTAAATAGTGTCAAAATTGACATAAATGAGTTTTTAAATCAAATACTATATTATTAAATGATATAATATTCCTAAAAATATAAGGTTCATCCAAAAGACTTATATAATGAAAAATATATTTTTAATGTACCACTTGGGGTTCTATTTTCTTTTTATCGTATGTTTATTAACCATTTATTATAATAATACAAGGGGACATGGTAAAAATTAAACTATTTATCTAAGAGTTAAATTTAAAAGATAGGGTTAATATGGTGACCTAAACTATTCTTAAACCTATTGGTTGAGAGTATTTTGACCCATACCTACCTTATATTCCAAATAAATTAATTTTGAGCCATTATAAACTGAAAATGATTTTATAATAAAATAATATTTCAAAATTTTCCAAAAGTGACCCTCACCTCTCTTTTAAAAGGGTACTTCCCCTTCTCTAAAAATAACACCTCCAAAGCCATTTGGCTTGGAAAAACCATGCCCAAATCTCCTCCCAACTTCCCTGACTTCAACCTAGAGGCATTCCCTTGAGTATAAATCCAACTTAAGTATCTCTTTTGTTCAAATCAAAAGGAAACACCAGAAGAATAGGTAATTATTTCATCACATATTTCAAAGTTCTTTTATTCTTCTTCTACTTCTTCTTTCTTTGTTTTTCCCATACTAAAATAATAACTCCAGTAAATTATACTTAATTAGATTTTATAATAAATATGGTAAAATCATATTCATTATTCTATCCATCCTATGAATGAAAAAGCCACAATACATGTGTACGTACGACTTATCATCTCCATGTCGTGGTGTAGTTTGTTACTCAACACTAAATTATTTTGATGGGTATAATAATGAGTATAATTAATTTAAATAATGAATATATCATGGTAATTATTATTTATATATAATATACCATCCAATTAAACACCGTTCTACCATTTATAGAATGATATTGTCATTTGTGTGTATGTACGACTTACAGTCTCCATGACGCGATGAGATTCATCTTCAATGATCACCATTCAAGAATTTTTATAAAAAAAATATTGATTAAGTATAAGATATATGAAATAATATTTCTATTGGAATAATATATTTTTATGTAGATAAATATACATCGTTTACTTACTTCCATACTATACGATAAGAAAACAGAAACAACGTTCATGCATATGTATGGACTACCGTCTCCATGAACTGTGTTTCCATTTCATATATATATGTATTATAAATTTTTATATTCGGAATATATATGATATATAAATCATTTTTTATTTTCTATAAGTATTTAAATCAGGATCTAAGTGATATGAGCAAGAATAAAAAGTTAAAACACATACGATAAAGAAAGCGATTATTACCCAAAATGTTACTTTAACATGGAAATCTTTATAAAATGGGGAGTATAAAGTAATAAATGAAACATATATGATATCATAAATATTAATATGGTTCTGTTTTAATTTAATAACATTATAAGGTCATTATAAATGAGGTTAAACATACCCTCAACTAAATGAAAGTACAAGGTAAGGGTTATTTCCTCAATCTCATTATTATCTGAGATTGTTTATCTATAAGTATCTACTGGTACATATTTATTATCTAAGCCCATGTTTCATTAAAATGATTTAAAATTTAATCTTATAAGGTTTTATGGAAGTGAATATTTAACTATATCATCATTTTAAATGTTTTTGAAGATTTATTTTTCTAAATCATTTTAATTAACGTCCATGTTTTCAAAATGATTTTAAAGATTTATTTATGTGGACATGATTGTTTTAAAGTGTTAATTTATTTAAAAAGTTTCAAAGTGGTATTGGACAATTTGATTCAAAAATATCTTTTAAATTAATTTCTTTATAAATGTGTGACTTTTAAATGATTTCATAAAAAGGGATATTTCTGTCAAAAATTTTTACTGATCATTTTCAAATATGTCAACATCCTTTACTAGATATTATTCTTGATTGAGGTTGATTTATTAGAATAAAATCTTCCATATTTTATTGAATGATTTATGATATGTTTGAATGTGGATGTGCTATTTTTATACCCTTTAAGGTTTATTGTTTAAGTATTGACATTTCATATGCTATTTTTAATATGAATGTTTATGTTATGTTTCAAAATTTTCATATAAGGAATGATGTGGAATTAATAAGTGACGGGTGGGGCCTGTTATAGCCCCTTGATGCATCGGTAGGTCTCATGAGAAAACTAGTGTCTTGGAACAAGGACTTGAGAAAAATTTTATTTGTAGTCTTGGCACGAGGCCTTTACTATGTGGTAATGATGTTCGGCGTTAGACATTCCCTCATTATAAAATTAATTATTACATGTGATTATTCAACTAGTAGAATATCCATGTTCATGTTTATATGGTAATGTTTGATTTATTTTCTTCATATTATATTAAAGTTTATGTTTAAAAGGCTATTGTTTTTTATTACACATATTTCCTTAAAAGTTTATAGATTCTGCTAAATTATTTACCCTTACTGAGCATCTAAGCTCACACTTTTCTTATGTTTTGTTTTCCCAGGATTCCAAGAAGTGTATTATGTTTGATATGTAGGGTTAAGCTAGGGAAATAATGGAATTATCAATGGATTATTTATGTTGCATTTTATGTTTGAATGTGTAATGTAACGTTCTTGTATGTAATCTATTTTTTCAAGACTATTAAACTAATCGGCCCATTGGGACTTGATTCCTTGTAATCATGCCAATGTATTAAAATAATGCACCGGCTCTGGGATTATGGGGTCATGGCATTAAAAATTTCATTGAAAACTGATCAAAACTCAACCTCATTTCAATCCAGACACTTCATGAACTAGGTTTCAACAAATATAACTTCCCCCCTCCAATTTAATGTTGCAAGATTATGACAAGAATGAGAAAAATAATTTTGGAAAAATCTAACTCAAAACTCAGTTCGAGGATCCCACGTCTATATCAAAATTCCTGGTTGTTAGGTAGGATACGGTCTTCCACGTTTTTTTGGGAAGACCTTGGCTACATCAACACATGAATATTCCCTCATCATACCACAAATGCCATAAATATTGACTATGTGGTTAAATTGAGGCATTTCACGATGGCATAGGCCCATTTAAATCCTGTTAATCATAGTACATTGATGTAGGATTATACTAAAGGGAAGGTAAATGGTCTATGATTGGTGATGTCACTCGAATCAATGCCTCAAATGTCCTAGAGAGGATCCAAGTTAGTACTTTTATGCATCTCTGTGTAGAGAACATTCTTATCATCAACCAAATAGAATAAGTGGGCATAAATTTGAGCATACATCCATTGAATTTTATGATACCAGTCATGAATATTAAACCTGGAAGCACTGGAGAATTTATCAACTCTCTAAATAGTAATGAAATCCTATATGAAATTTTTTCATTCCATCCCCCAAGCTTCAATAAGTCACTATTTCAGAGGCTGGTTTATAAAAATTTTTCATGTAAATGGAATAATATTAAGATTCTCATTATTAGTCCTTCATATCCCCTTCGAAGATTGATAAAACACTATTTTTTTGAATATTTTATTTATAATAAATGATATAATTTCCTCCCATTATTCTAGATATGTTCAATTATGAAATATTTTGTATTAGATCATTCATTTTCAAATTTGATGAAAATTCCAGTTTTACCCCTTTAAAATTCACTCTAGAATTTTTGGCATAAATATTTTTCAGTAAATTATTTTGACATAAAATTTTGTAACTATGTTCCTGACTTAATGGGATTTAAATTCTATTCAGGACTTGGGAGCTGCATCGTGCATATTAGTGGATTAAATGGGCCATAAAGACAAAGCTGGACAGAACTATCTAGATTGGACATCACTTTACCATTGGGGCCGTATCTTCTTCATCCGGGCTGGGATTGAGCCCAAATTTTGAGGAATGCTCGGGGAAATGATTTGGAAGAAAGAATACTTCTAGAATTCCTGCCAATTCACGCCTTTTGGAGGTCAACTATGCAGTGCAACTTGGAAAAAAATATTGGGCCGAGTTTTCATTTCACACTTAAAAAGTTATGTAACCCTTTCCCACACAAACTCTATTTAAAGGGGTTATTCACTCTTTGGGAGGGATGTTCGAGGATTTGGTAAGGTGTGGACGAAAGGGTGTCTCTTGTTATCCCTTAAAAACTATTGGAAGAAGTAAAACTTTGTGCAAACCACTCTTCCAAAAAGGATCTCCTCTCCCACCTTCTCTTTGTATTTCTTTTCATTCAAGTTTGTTTCTTGAATTTTTCTTCAAATAATATTTTTTGTTCTTCCATTTTCTTCTTCTCTTAATATTACTTATTGGTTTGGAATCAAGAGTGGAGACAAGATTGGGTTCTACCCTTTCAATCCTTTGCTCATGCAAAACGTCTCCACAATGACCACATCACCCATGGAAGAGTTGTTTTTTTAGTGATCAATATATATTCTACCCTATTCATTTAATTATTTTGAATCATTGATCTACTTTAATTCACATAATATGATCCATTAATTGTTTTTTTAAATTATAATAAACTAAGCATGAAATTGAACAATTAACACAAAAACACGTGAGATCGAGATTTTGTGTAAATAGTGAGAGCATGATCTTAATTGGTAATATAAGACCACACAGGATAAATTTGTAGAGTTAAAATATAATATCTAAACATAATTCATCCTCATTTCCAGAATGGATATGTTCTCTAATTAACCACTTACCATAATCCAACCATTGAACAACAATCAAAGCATGGTGCTGTGATTGCGTGTTCCGAAGCTAGCCTAGGGTTTAATTAATTTCATATTTGTGGTTAATTTAACTCTCGTAGGGTTCAAGGGTTTACAAATTAATGTATCATAATTAAGTGGATGTTGATTTAAATTATAATGATTAATAAGTAAATTAATAGGTATAGTTAGATTGATTACTCCTTTTAAAATATTTTCTAAAAAAATATCTTCTTGTTGTGTCTTTTTAATCAAACATCATTTCAAAATTAAATACATAAAAAAATGCAATCTTCTTCCAGCAAACATATTCAAGTTTTATAAACTATAAACAACCACCCACCATAATTTCATTTAGTGTTTTAATTTTATTCTATTTTACTTTTATAATACCTTTAAGAAGTTGTTATAATTTATTTCCTTCTTTGAGAGACGACCTTTGTCAGCCACTCTACTGCACTTAAGTACCCAAAAACCACTAATCATTTGAGGGCACCCATGATAGAATTATTTCAAATTGGATCCGTTGATGATGATTCAAGTAATTTATTTAACCTATTATAGTAATTTATTTTATTTTTCATTTAATTTTTTTCTTATCCACTTTTTTTCTTCTTTCCCCTTTCTCAAGTTTTTTTCTATTACTCTCTTCTTTTATTTTTATCGGACCAACTCAAACTTATTTTATTTTTATTATGGTCCAATTTTCTGTAGTTACTTTTCATCTTTGATTGATTTATGACATGAACTAATCCTTAATATATCTTAGATCTTGACCCGGATATTGAATGCAGCCTTATGGCTTGAATCAGACATTCTCAGTCTACGAGAAGTTTCAACATTCAAACAGTTGTAGAATTACTCCAATATCAGAACATTGAAATTGGAAGAAATTCAAATTCAACCATAAAATAAGAACCAATGGCTGAAAATAATCGAAATGAACTTAATAGAACCATTTGAGAATTGGATGCACCCGATATTAATTATCAACCAAATTGCATTGCATATCCAAATCTTGAATCAGACTTTGAACTAAAATATGGATTAATTCACCTGCTTCCAAAATTTCACGGCCTCTCTGGCGAAGATCCTAATAAACACTTTAAAGAATATAATGTGGTTTGATTAACCTTAAAAATAATAAATTTTTTGGAAGATCAAATCAAACTAAGATCATTCCCATTCTCACTTGATGGAGCTGCAAAAGACTGGATGTATTATTTACAACCTGAAGATGAAACTTGTTGGAACGATTTGAAATGTATTTTCTTTCAGATATTTTTTCCAGCTTCAAGGACCACATCCATTCGAAATAATATCTCAGGGATCAAGAAATACCAAGGGGAGTCAATGTATGAGTACTGAGAACGATTTAAGAAGTTGTGTGCAAGCTGCCCACAACACCAAATCAGTGAGCAACTAATCATCCAGTAATTATATGAAGGACTCACACCAATGGAGAGAAGCATGGTGGATGCTGTGGCTAGAGGATGATTGGTGGAAAAGACACCAGTAGCTGCACATGCGTTGATTGAAAAAATAGCCCAAAACTCCCAACAATTTGGTGATCGAGGTACACCACATGTCAGGGGAGTACATCAGGTAAGTCCATCTTCTCTTTAAATTCATTGGATTGATACCAAGTTAGAATAATTGACAAATATGGTGAGGTAGATTGATTTGGAAAAAAATAAACCCCAACCCCTCCTTCATGGCCTTGTAGCATTTGCACTGAGATAAGCCACCCAACTGACCATTTCCCCCAACTACAAGAAACAAATGATTCTACAACAGTGTTTCTTGGGTGACCTTATCATCAAAAACAACCATATCCCCAAAATAAGCTTGATTCCTTTGCACCAAAAAACAACCAAGGGTGGAAGGATCAATCAGACATGAGGTATGGCTCTGGACAATAACCAAGGCCACCCTTTCAACAAAACTTCTAGCAACCTCTGCCATACCAGCAGAGTTTCTAACAACCCCAAAGAAGATTTGAAGCCCAAGCATCAACAAGACAGAAACAAGGGATTACCCCACCAAAGGTAGATTCTACAACTGATGACATTTTGAAGAATTTTTTTTTAATCAATAGAATTAGCCGAAGAGTCAAGGTTTGGAGTTGAGGGAGTTGAAGACTCAAATGAGCTAGATTGCCACCGCCCTCCATGAACCTGTAAGAATTATGGAAATCTACCTTCCCAACCCACTACAAATCCAAAGGGGAATGTTATTGCCATCACTTTGAGAAGTGTGAAGCAAACAACTGATGCTCCTCCACCTAACATTCCACCGAGATTCACCTCAACTCCAAAAAATCCCAATTCCACATCAACTGATGAGAAACCCAAGGAGAAAGATAAAGGTATGAAAAAGATTAATGATGTTCCTCCTAAACCCCTTCCTTTTCCAAACAGGGTTTTTCAAACCAAGAAGATGGCCAAAGAAGCAATAAAAAGGAGGTTTTGGACACATTCAAGCGTGTGGAGATCTACATTCCTCTACTTGAAGCCATTAAGCAAATTCCAAGGTATGTAGAATTATTAAAAGAACTTTGTACCAATCGAAGAGGGCTCAAGGGAAATGAAAGGATCAATCTTGGAAGGAATGTGTTAGCACTCATTAAACAAACTCTAGAAATGCCGACAAAGTGCAAGGATCCAGGTACATTCACCATCCCATGAACCATAGGGGAGTTTCACTTTTCTGATGCACTTTGTGATTTGGGAGCTTCCATAAATGTGATTCCTTACTTTGTGTTCTCTTCTTTGTAGGTTGGTGAGCTAAAACCGATGAGAGTAGTGGTGCAGTTGGAAAATAGAGCTATGGCATATCCATTGGGATTCCTTGAGTATGTACTTGTCCAGGTAAGAGTCATGATCCTTCCAGCAGATTTCTATGTGCTTAACATGGAGGATGATCAGGTAAGTTCTCATACCCCCTTATCTTAGGTAGAACCTTCCTCAAAACTACAAAAAGTATCATAATGTAAATGAGGGTAAACTTTCCATGGAATTTTTTGATGATGTTATGATATTTAATGTTATGGATTCCATGAAGTACCCCTAAGAGGATTATTCTGCATTTCTTATCTCCCATTTTGAACCAACAAGTAAAAACCACATGGATTTTTATTGTCCTATTCTTAGATAGAATATGAGTATTAGTTCTAGTTTGATGACTAAGAGTACTTCCAAACCTATTTCTAATAAAAAAGACTCTCTTATATTTTATTTTTAAATGGAATCATATTTTATAGATTTTGATAATGTAAACTCTAATTATGACATGGCTGTTGAGTATGCTGATTGATTTGATGCTTTATTCTCTGTTTTTGATAATGTATATTCTGATACTGATACTATTGGTGCACATATTTCAATTCCTTCGATGTATCCATCCATACACCACCACCCCTACATTATAAATCAATCCATTGCCACCAAATCTCAAAAACTCATACTTGTTGAGTTGTGAGAAATTGCGTGTTATCATTGCTAACAATATCTCTTTTGAACATGAAGAAAAACTTTTGAATCTTTTGAGGGAGAACAAGGGCAATTGGGTGGAACTTGGTTGACATATCAGGTATTAGCCCCTCCATTTTCATGCATAGGATTATTTTGGAGGATGGGGCTAAACTAGTTAGGTAGTCACAAAGGAGACTCAATCCAACACTTTTGGAGGTTGTTAAAAAAGAGGTTGAAAAATTGCTCGAGGCAGGTATAATCTATACTAGTTCATATTCCCAGTGGGTGAGTCCTATTCAGGTTGTGCCTAAGAAAAGTGGTGTTACAGTTGTAAAAAATGATAAAGAGGAGTTAGTTCCAATGGGGGTGAAAAATAGTTGGAGTGTGTGTATTGATTATAGGAAACTAAATCAATCTACTCACAAGGACCATTTCCCCCTCCCATTTATTGATCAGATTCTTGAGAGACTTGCTGGGAAAACACATTATTGTTTCTTGGATGGATTTTATGGATATCATCAGGTTCCTATTACTCTGGAGGATCAGGAGAAGACAAAATTCACTTGTCCTTTCGGTACGTTTGCCTACCAAAGGATTCCATTTGGACTTTGCAATGCCCTAGGTACCTTCCAGTGATGCATGGTGAGTATTTTTTTCTGATTTTATTGATACCATCATGGAGGTATTCATGGATGATTTTATAGTGTATGGGTCTTCATTTGATGAATTTAAAAGTAGCTTGGGAAAGGTTTTGAATCATCGTATTGAGAAGAATCTGGTCCTGAACTTTGAAAAGTGTCATTTCATGGAAGAGCATGGAATTGTCTTAGGGCATGTAGTGTCAAAACATGGGATAGAGGTTGATAGATCTAAAATATAAATTATTTCTTCCTTACCAAATCCTTCATGTGTGCGTGATGTTAGATCTTTCCTAGGGCATGCATCATTTTATCAGCACTTGAACAATGATTTTAGTAAGATTGCTCTTTCTATGTCATGATTACTTCAAAAGTATTCTGATTTTGTGTTTGATGATTCTTGCAGGACTTCCTTTGATGAGATAAAGAAGTTTCTGACCACTCCACCTATCATACAACCCCCATGGTAGGAGATTCCTTTTGAGATTATGTGTGATGCCTCCAACTTCGTAGTTAGAGCTGTCTTATCTTAGAGGGTGGATGGACATTCACATGTGATCGCTTATGCATCGAGGACACTAGATTCAGCCGAATAAAACTACACAACCATGGAAACGGAGTTTCTTACTGTCATATTTTCTTTATATAAATTCCGTTCAAATTTATTGGGCTCTAAAGTAGTTGTTTTTTTGACCATACAGCTCTGAGGTACCTCTTGAAGAAGCCATATGCAAATCCCAAGAAAATCCGATGGATGCTTCTTCTTCAGAAATTTGATATTGAGATAAAAAACAAAAAGGTGTCATAAAACTTGGTGGCAGACCACATGAGTAGGATTACTCACACACTAGAGGATGACACCTTGGACCAGGTACCACTTTGAGAAACTTTCCCCGGTGAGCATCTTTATTCCATCTTAGGTACGCATCCTTGGTATGCAGATTTAGTTAACTACCTTGTTGCCTCTGAAATCCCTGCAAATTTAAAGAAACATCAAGTCCTAAAATTAAAACATGAGTCTTAGTATTATGTTTGGGATGATCCATACATCTGGAGAATGTGTAGTGATCATGTTATTAGGAGGTCTGTTCCTGATCATGAGTTGAAGTCTGTTTTACATTTTTGTCATACACTTTCTTGTGGTGGACACTTTGGACCCCAATGGATAGCTAAGAATGTTTAAGACTCTGGATTATATTGGCCTAGCTTATTCCATGATACCCATGTGTTTTGTAAGTCATGCCCTCATTTCCAACACACTCAGAAAATTTCTAAGAGACTTGAGATGCCCCAACAACCCATACTATTCTATGAGATTTTTGATGTATGGGGAATTGATTTTATGGTTCCTTTTCCAAGTTCATTTGGATTTTTATATATTTTGGTTTCTATTGATTATGTGAGTAAATGGGTGGAGGCTAAAGACACTAGGACTGATGATTCTCATGTTGTTGTGGACTTTGTCAAAGCATAGATTATTTGCAGGTTTAGAGTACTGAAGGCCATCATCAGTGACCAAGGGACACACTTCTGAAATCATAATTTTGCTCCCCTTCTTCAGAATTATGGGGTGACACAAAAAACATCAACATCATACCACCCTCAAACAAATGGACAGGCTGAGGTTTCAAATAGGGAATTGAAATAAACTTTAGAGAAAACTATGCATCCAAATAGGAAAGATTGGAGCAAGTTCTTGGATGATGTATTGTGGGCTTATAGGACAACATACAAGATATCCATTTGTACGTCCCCATTTTGGATTGTTTTTGGGAAAGCATGTCATCTCCCCATGGAGGTTGATCATAGAGCTTATTGGGATATAAAGAAATACAACATGGATTTGTCCCAAGATGGAATCCTAATGAAGCTGAAAATTCAAGATCTTGAGGAGATTATATTGTCTTCATATGAGAACTAAATTCTCTAAAAGGAAAAATAAAAAGCAGCTCATCATATAATGATCCAACAAAAGGAGTTCCATGTTAGAGAGAAATTCCTTCTCTATAGTTCATGACTGAAGCTGATGCCTGATATGTTCCTTATGTTATGACTAATGTTTTTCATTATGGTGCAGTGGATATCACACAAGAGGACACAGGAAAGATCTTTACAGTAAATGGGAAACTTTTGAAGAGATACATTGAGGGACTTCCTACTGATGTAGTGGATTTTATCACACTATATTACCCCATCATCACTTTAGCACATCAGGCTGTTCCTAACCCTTTAACTTTGTTATTCTTTGTCCTATTTAAAATTATACCTTTCATGTGAATATATCATATCATGGGTTCACATTAAGGACAATGCAATATTTTATGTGTGGGGGAGGGAACCTTTTAGTTTAGTAATTTCAATTGTTTTCCTTTTAAAAAAATGGTGTGTTTTTCAAATTTTGTGTGCTTATTTTTAAATTTTCTCTGTTTTTTTAAAACTTTTGAGCTGAAATGATTCTCAACAACCATTTTGAAATCTATATCAATAAGTGAAACAATTTATCCCTCGAAACTAAGCATAAATGAATACTGAAATGACTTGGTTTAAAATTCAAATATTTAGTAATTTTATGAAAAGTACAATAAATTTTGAATCCCATGCCACATCTCACTGTCTTTATATTTGAAATCACTTTCATGTGAGGCTTCTGAACCATTATTTTCATATTCTTTACATTCACCTCAATTCTTGAGAGAACCAAACCATGCTTGATTTAACCATAATTTGATTTATTCCTGTCAAAACATGAGGGTTTGAGTAACTTATGTTTAAATGATTGAGGAATTTATTTGGTATTAAAGCCTATATTTCTAAGAATCATTTTTTATAATGGACTACCTTGACCATTTAATCATTTTAGCCCTTATAATCCATGAAAATCCTATTAGGTTAGCCACATTACAAGCCAATTTCCCCTATCCAACCGACTCTTGAAATGAAATTGCATAATCTAGTTGAACTTAAGTGTGGGGGAAGCTATCTTGTGTTGTGCTACCACATTCTGTGATACTTTGGGTGGAAAATTAAATTTTGAAGAGTTGTGTTTACTGCTGAAGAAAATCATTATATTGAATGTTGTTCCTTTTCTGGAGCTTTCATGATAATTGAATTTGTGCCTTTTCTGTAGCTTCTAATTGAGGTAGGAAGTTGTGCCTATTTGGAGCTTTCAAGAAAATCATGTTTGAGAAGATTGACATTTTAGTTCCTGAATGATGAATAGTGTAAAAATTACATTAATTTACATGATGATGGATCTGAATTGATACTATGGAGGTTAATGAGGAGACCATATTTAAGTGAAAATTATATTAATGTAATTTTTCTTCAAAAAGAGTCAAGATCTCCTCATTCAGCCTCAGAGTTTTTCACATCTAAATCATACCAACCGAAAGCCATAGAACAAACCTGTAAAGTCATCATGATAAACATATGTCATTGACTCACATAGGGTGGTGATGTAGGAATTTATCAAGCCTATGGTGACCCTTGAATGAGTTTCGATGAGAAAGACATTGCAAAAAAACTTGATATTTGTGTGATAAGAGAATATTCAAGCGAGGTAAGTGTTTTGTGCATTAGTGGATAAATGAAGTGGAAATATATTAAATGATATAAACGGAGAACTTGAAATAGGGTTTTTTATGAGTCATGATATCTTTTTATTCTTGGTGTGGAATTGATGGATCTCAATGATATGTGTTTTAAAATTTGTTTTGATTTGATATTGATGTTTACTTGATATGAGGTTTTGCTCAGGAGTGCAAAAGGGTAAGTGTGGGGGAGTTGATAAAACACTATTTTGATGAATATTTTATTTATAATAAATGATATAATTTCCTCCCATTATGCTAGATATGTTCAATTATGGAATATTTGGGATTAGATCATTCATTTTCAAATTTGATGAAAATTCCAGTTTTACCCTTTTAAAATTCAATTTAGTATTTTGGGCATAAATTAATTATAGTAAATTATTTTGACTTAAAATTTTGTAACTGTGTTCCTGACTTAAGGGGAAACGAATTATATTCAGGACGTGGGAGATGGATCATGAATATGAGTGGATTAAATGGGTCATGAAGACAAAGGTGGACTGAACTATCCATATTGGACATCACTTCACTATTTGAACCGTATCTTCTACATCCAGGATTGGATTGAGCCCAAATTTTGAGGAAATATCTGGGACATGATTTGGCACAAATAATCCTTCTAGATGGCCCGACAATTAATGTGTTTGGAGGTCATATATGAGGTGAAAATTGGAATAAAATATTTGGCTAAGTTTTCATTTCACACTTAAAAAGTTATGTAACCCTAGCCCTCACAAACTCTATTTAAAGGGGGTTTTCACTCATTGGGAGGGATGGTAGAGGCTTTAGAAAGTTTTGGAATAAATGTTATCTCTTTGGAGCCCCTAAAAACTCTTGGAAGAAGTAAGTATTTTTTAAAACCTCTCTTCCAAAAAGGCTATCCTCTCCCACTTCCTCTTTGTATTTATTTTCTTTCATTTTGTATCTTGAATTTTTCCTCAAATAATATTCTGTGTTCTTTATTTTTCTTCTTCACTTAATCTTTCTTATTGGGTTGGAATCAAAAGTGGAGACGAGATGGGTTATACCCTTTCAATCCTTTGCTCATGTAAAACTTCTCCACGATGACCACACCGCCCATGGAAGAGTATTTTTTTTTGTGATCGATCTATCTTCTACCCTATTCATTTATTTATTTTGAATCATTGAGATACTATAATTAACATAATATTATCCATGAATTGTGTTTTTAAATCATAATAAACTATGAAAAAAATTGAAAAATTAACACAAAAACACGTGAGGTCGAGATTTTGTGTAAATTGTGAGAGCGTGATCTTAATCGGTAATAAAAGACCACACAGGATAAATCTGTAGAGTTAAAATATAATCCTTAAACACAATTCATCCTCATTTAAAGAATGGATATGTTCTATAATTATCCACTGAATATAAGCTAACCTTATAATAACAATCAAAGTAGGGTGCTGTGATTTCATGTTCTGAAGCTAGCCTAGGGTTTAAGTAATTTCATCTTTGTGGTTAAGTTAAATCTCATAGGGTTAGAGGGTTAACAAATTAGGGGATCATAATTAAGTGGATATTGATTTAAATGATAATGATTAATAATTAAATGGAGAGTTAGAGTTAGATCTATTATTCCTTTTAAAATATTTTCTAAAAAAACATCTTCTTGTTGTGTCTTTTTAATCAAACATCATTTGAAAATTAAAAAAAATGAAATATTCTTCCAGAAAACTTCTTCAAGTTTTATAAATGATAAAAAACCACCCCATACTTTCATGTAGTGTTTTAATTCTATTCTATTTTACTTTTATAATACCTTTATTAAGTTGTTTTAATCTACTTACTTCTTTGAGAGACGACCTTGATCAGCCACTCTGCTGCACCTAACTACCCAATAACCACAAATCATTTGAGGGCACCCATGACAGTGTTCTTTCAGAGATACAAAAAGTAATTTCACCGGTAATAAATACTGAAATGGTTACTTCTTCTTCCGAATGTAAAAATATCAACTCCTACCCTAACTATGAGAAACTTTTTTCATCACCTACTTCCTAGGAAGAGATGGAAGAAGTAAATAATGAAGAAGAGGAAGAGGCATAAGACCTCAAGGATTCCCCTCCAACATTTTAGGAAGGTTTATCCATAGTTTTTGATGAAATTAGAGAAATAAATCTAGGTATGGATGAAGATCCATGAACCAATTTGATCAATTAAGCCATGAATTATGAAGAGAATGTTGTATATACCTTATTCTTGAAGCAACACTAGGACATTTTCTCCCAGAATCACATAGATATGATAGGACTTGATCCCGAGGTGGAAACCTATTACTTATGTTTTCTATAAGACCCTCAAGGATAAAATTAGGAATCCAAAAGGACACACCTAACTCACACCTCCAAAATTGAGGCTAAAGTGGACAATATCATCAAGTCTGACTTCATCCAGGAAGTTTAGTATTTGAAATGGCTAGACAAAATTTTCCTAGTAAAGAATAAGAATGGGAAAATCAGAGTTTTCAACAACATTAGAGATATCAACTAGTACTATCTGAAATAAGACTTCCCGGTTCCAATCATATAAATCTTGATTTATGTGTCCTCTGTTTATCAAGCCCTTTTTTATGGATGGATATTCATTATACAAAAAATTTTGGATGGAACTTGGAGATGCATAATCAACAACCTTCAAGGCCCCCCAAGGAGTATTTTGTTATTAGGTAATTCCTTTTGGCTTGAAGAATGTAGGTTCCACATACCAACGTTCCATGAATCGCATATCCAATCCCTTCCTAGGAATGTTTTTTGAATGCTATATTGAATATCCAGGGGTTAATTATTGAAAATTCTCTAACTACCTGTCTGAACATGATCCTGTCTTCCACAAGATACAAAAGTATAACCGAAAAATGAATCCCTTAAAATGTACTTTTGGGGTAACCTCAGGATAATTTCTTAGATTCATCGTGCACCATCATGAAATAGATGTTTACTCAAATAAAACAGAATCCTTCCTCATCATGTCACCTCCTATAAACCTTAAAGATTTACTAGGACTTCAAGGACACATTGCCTATATCTAGTGCTTCATATCCAAACTTTTAGGTAGGTGTTTCCTTTCACCAAACTAATGAATAAGGGGGTCACATATCAGTAGACCAGTGAATGTCAGGAATAATTTGGAAAACTCAAGAAATATCTATTGATCCCACCATTATTAATTAAACATGCTGAGGGAAATATTCTCATTCTATATGTGATAGATCTGGAGGGATCACTAGGTTCTTTACTTGCACAAAATAATGATGCTAGGAATGAAAAAAACCTCTATTATCTCAGTCTAACTATTCTCGATAATGAGACACATTATTTAGATAATGAGAATATATGCCTTGAATTAATATTTTTAGTTCATAAATTGATACACTACTTATAGAACCATGAGGTCCAATTGTTCTGTTATAATAACCCACTCAAATATGTCTTCATCCGTCCTATGTTGACATGATGATTTTCACAGTGGGAAGTTATCCTATAGAATTTTGTTATGAAATTAATGCCTTAGAAAGTAGTGAAAGGATAAGCCTTGATAAACTTTCTTATAGAACACCCGTCTACAAAAACAATGTCATTAAATACTGAATTTCTAGATTAGGAGATATTCTCTATTCATGGAAGCCCCCAAATGTGGGAGATGATGACTCATCCAAGATCCCAACAAGGAGTAGAATGGAATACCCTAAGATCAAAAAAGTTGGGTTTGGGATTGTGTTCATTTCTCTAGTGAAAGAAGTCTTTCTTACTCTTTCATGTTATCATAAGGATGTACTAACAATGAGGTAGAATATTAGTACCTCATGAAGGCCTGTAATTAGAAATCCAAATACCAATGGACCACTTACAATTGAATGGTGATTCGGAGATGCTAATTAAACATATCAATGTGGATTATTACATTAGAAAAGAAGATCTAATATCCCTGCTTGATTATATCTGAGTGTTAATGGTGGAGATACCCTTGAAACCAACATTGTATCACATCCCAAAATTGTAGAATGCGTATACAAATGCATTGGAAAATGTATCTATGGCTTCAGAAGATCCAAAACAGGATGAAATGGTTATCAACATTTCATATCACTGATTTTTCATACCCTTTGTTCAAGTCAGAACCTGATAGATTAAGGAATTTAGTCTTATCCATGAACCATATAGTCTTACCACTCGGTGGATGATTTCCATTAAGAATACCTCCATAGTGGGTTACTCCCATCTATATAAAATCTGATGGTGAGCACAAAACATCATTATTTATGATGGCCCAAATCACTATAATGTACTCTTTAAACAAGTCTTTGTTGGAGCCCTTCTTAGATGATTCAATGGAGAAGAGTCCACTGATTTCATGAACGAAGTGCACATTGGATCTTGTGGTTCCTACAAGTCAGGGATCAAGATTTACCTCCAATTATGAAGGCATAGATACTTATAGCCTTCAATGACATGGGATTATATAGAATTTATCAAGGAATGTTATTCCTTCCATTTACATTCCAACTTCATCCATGAACCCCCAGAGTTTTTACATAAAACCAAATAATCTTGGCTATTTTCCATACAGGGAATGGATATTGTGAGGATATACCTTCTAGATATGGCCAAACAGTTCAAATACATCCTAACTAATACTTATTTATTCTCCAAATGGACCGAGGCAATACCCTTCAATGAATTCAGGGAAAAAAACATTGTCAACATTGTGAAAACCAACATCATTACCAGATTTGGTGTCCCTCATACAATACTGATGGAAAATGGAACTAATTTCATTTTCATGAGGTATAAAATCTATATCAAGAGTACAATATCAAATCCAACCATTTATTCTGCTATCATGCAGCAGAAAATGGAAAAATAAAGTCCTTTAACAAGACTATATTTAACATACTCTATATAGATAGAGGATAAAAATAAAAAGTCTTGGCCTAAAAAGCTCTAGCATTCTATATCATCTTCCTGGACTACAACCAGAACTACCACGCAGTTGACCTCGTACTCCCTGGTATATGGAATTGAAGTAGTCTTGAACAATGAGGTCTAGTTTCTGTCACTCAGTTTTTCCATCTATGATCAGAGGTCCACAGATGAACAATCCTAGAAACAACTAGATGAATTGTAGTGACTTGATGAAAAAATATTGCACATCTTGCATCACTTAGAGGAATATCAAAATTGGATATCATGAGCCTTTAACAATAAGGTAATCCTTTACTCATTCCTCCAAGGTGAATTGGTATTGGTCCTTAAGACTCCAATGATATCAGGAAAGAAGCCTCCAAAGCCTAAACCAATGTGGTAGGGACCTTACTCCATACAAAAGGTACACTATAACATATCTTATTCCTTGATCTCAATAGATGATGATCTCATTATGACCCCAAAAATGAAAGGTTACTAGCTAAACATTTCATGTAATCACACAAACCACATATTAGATGCAAGACATTCAAATGAATAGTTGGTCTTTGTCACATGAACTTGAAATGAATGAAACTCATCTTAGATTCAGGATGTTAAACTACATAGTACCATATATAGTCCAAGCTGTAAGACTGTAAAATGTGAAGTATATCATCCTGTCTGTACGATGTTAAACTGCATGGTTCACACCCTTATTTCATAATGTAAAACTATGTAACATTTCATTCTGTATTTAAACATATCATCATATTTGGTTTTGTTACCCCTAAAATGTATTTTTTGAAGAAAAATATATGTCTTGATTCTCATTATAATGAGATATGGAGTGACACCTAGACCTCCCATCCTGGGTCCCACCGAAATTAAAAAATCCCCCACTTTTTGTAATGGCCCGGACCCTCCTGGACCTGTTGCCAAATTTTTGGTGTTTGAGGTATCCTAGGGAACACTATTGAATCATTAAAGTGTTTCCCAAAAATTTGGTTCCTCAAAACAGTTCCATCGGTCACGGGGGTGCTGTGGCGGTGGCGCCGTGACGGTGGTGCTGTGACGGTGGTGCCGTGACAGTGGAACCTTGAGGATGGTACCGTGATGGTGGAACTATAACAATCACACCATCATTGTTGCACAATTAAATGGTGGCACCACTTATGGTGTTACAATGAACTAGTGGCAGAATTATGGTGTCTCACCAAACGGTGTCCCACCCTTTGTTTTTTTCCAGTTTCCATGTTTTTCCAGTTCCGCTCCCGTAACACATCTTTTGACGTAAAAGTGTTTTATTACTATTTTTAAATATAGTAAAAGATGTTTTAAACCCCCAAGAGTTGTGTGACCCTTCAATTACCAAAATATGTGACTTTTTACTTGGTGTCACACCTTTCCCCATGCCTTCTAGCTTCACCACTATTACATGGTTTTCTCTATTTAGAGGATATATATTTACTCACAACTGTTATCTCCACCATATCTGATGATAATTATAAAATAACAATTAATTCCATCGTGTGTAACCACCCAACCATGTGGTGAAACCACAAACCTCATTTTTAGCAGTTCAATATTTTATATATCGTGACTCTAGGATCTGGCCTTTTATCACACTGAGATTTCCTTCTTCCTTGGTCCCTTATTTTCCTTGGTGCACTTGGAGTCCCTATTTCAGAGATGAATCGTGCCCCATGCTGGATCCCTTACCAATTATCCTTGGAGTCCTTGGAGTTCTTCCTATGCAAGTCGCATAACCCCAGTTCTTAGCGTGAGAAGAAAACTTTGATCAATGATCATCCAAGTAGGGATTCTTCCTTATTCTCTCTCTTATGTGCGTCATGCAGGGTGGGTAAGACAATGTTTCCCTCAGGAGGTGGATGAAACCAAATCTTAATGAAGATAATAAATAGACTTTAAAGAATTAAGGGGTGTTATTGATGGTGATGATGCTGTACTCTTTCATCTTCGCTTATATGTTGTGAATTGTATGGGATTATTCCTTCTGAAAATAGTGGTCGTTGGTGGTCCTTTGTTTCACACTAATGAACCTCTGTTTCTCTGTATAAACTAGTGATTGAATAGATGTAACATGGAAACTGATTAATCACATAATATTGGTTGATAAAATGGATGCATAATAATAAGAATCTATGTGTAATCACCCTGGTTAACCAAAAGACATAATGTAACATAATTAATGGTGTGGGAAAATTTAGAAACTTCTTTTCTATGTTTTGGAAATATGTGTGGCTGCTCTCGTTGATGCTTGTGGGGTGATGTGGATGGGGATGTTATTCTATATTGTTCTGTTGTTGGTTTGTGGATATGAGGCCACATGGGGCCATATGTTGGGGCTTGGTTTGGTTCTAGTACTTTGAGGGATCTCACGGATCCATTTTTTTTGTTGTGACTTTACAAGAGAACTGGTTGTGAATGCTTAAATTGCTATTTGGATATTTTCTTCTTTAGTCTAGAGTTGTTTTGACTTTTGGATGTTCCTGTTAGTTTCACATTAGTAGAGAATTATTTTTTATAAAAAAATCACTTGAACATGATAACAAGAATGGGTGGTACTCTGGTTGTTGCTGTTGAGCATTTGTTCATGTATGAATTGTAACGAGAGTGTTTGTGTATGGGATGGTTTCAGGACCCTTAGGCTGGTATGAGTGCTTGTTTACCTATATGTGTAAACATAGTTCTTGTTTTTATTATTATCACCCAACCCAAGTTGATTACTTCATGCCGAACTGTAACGACCCGAGAATTCTTGTTTTGGGTAATGTTATGTTTCCCTTTAATTGGACCATCTTTCTCTAAAAAGAAAATGAAAATAAATGAAAACCCGTAGCAACAAGCATGAATGAAATACTCCTTTATAAAGAAACACCTTGACGTTTACAACTTCCCACGATCAAAACATCACTAACCAAAGATCCCAACCAAGAACCCAATTACAACGATGGGAAGGCCGCTTAAAACTACTAGGAGCCCGAGAATGCGGTAGGGGTTTCGAGCATCCATCATAAGGAACATAAGTATGGCTGACGCCACCGCGACCGTGCTCAGCACCAAGGGGATCACACGAACCATCTTCCTTTATCTTCTTCGGTCACTTGGAGTAAGGGACACCCGAGACCAAACCCTTTTATAAGCACCAAAGATGACCGTTGGACCTCAAACGGCCACAAATCTGACCGTTGGACCTCAAACGGCCACCAATCCGACCGTTGGGTTCCCCAAAGAATCCAATGATCATTTTGAGCGTTGTAAATAAAATGATCCGAATGATAAATGTGTAGTTTTGCTTTAATATTTTAAAATGACCTCAACGTTAATTATCTTTTGTTTTCCAAAATAAGAATTTTATTTTATGTTTTAAATGGATAGAATAAATATTATTGTATTCTTCCACTATATTTTGATCTGAACAATTAAACTTTTTGTTTCTTCTAGTTATATCAAAACCTGATGGATTTCTTTTATGAGTTATATATTTTTATTTCATCAAATTAGATATATTATTTCTCGTATGATTTGACCTTTTATTAACTATTTTAGAAAGTACGTCAAATTATGGTTTCTTTCACTTGTGTGTTTCGTGGTGATAATATTTTCATCAACACACTTTTATGTGGGGTAGAATATAGTTGCATTAAATAATAATAATTAATTAAGGAAATTAGGGTAGTTAACTAGCAAAGGAAATTAAAATATATATATTTGTGTTATGTTTTTATTACTAAATGTCCTTAATATTTGTTTTTCATAATGAAAAATTATGTAGTTAATAATTAAGGATTAATAATAATGACAATATAATATTAATTATTGATGTTTTAAATATATATATGTATATATATATGTATATACATATAATAAAACGTTTTGATTTTTTTTTAACCAATGATATTTTTTTTATAATAAAAGTGGTTTAATAATAATAATATAAATTAGTTTTGATTAAATCATTTGACAAATGACTTTTATTAAAATAATGAACGTTAAAATTAATAATTGAGTTTAATAATGTTGTATTAAATTAATTATAATATTATTAATAAGGCGATTCTTTTTTTTAAAGAAAAACTTGTAGGAAAAAAACCGTGTTTAAACCACGGTGGAATTCCAGCCGTCCGATCCACTCCTCCTCTGATCTTGGCAGTCGTTTTTTTTAAACCCGCAGAAATTCCAGCCGCTTGATCGGGCCGTTTTAATCCCATCCATCGTTTGTTTTCTCCTTCTCCACGTCGCGCTCCTTCTCCTCGCGCCGAACCAGCAGCACTGCTGCACTTCTTTTTTTTCTTCGCCGTGTAGACCCAGCAACGCCCCTCTTTCCACACGGTTTGACACTAATCTCGGCCTTGGTTTCCCGTCGTCTCCCTCGCGCGAAGTCCCCTCCGGTTTTAAGACCCGGTTACACCGCGGGCAAGGGGTTGTTCCTGCACCGGTTGAGGAGATCTTGTACCAAGGAAGAGGGGTGGTTCTGCACCGAAGGGATCTTCCTTGCACTGAGACCCCTTGTGCCGACCTCTGATCCAGCGTCGACTGCACCTTCCTCCACCTTCTCGTCGAGCAGGTAAGGGACAAACCAGTTCTAAAGTTTGGTTTTAAACTTTGGTCTTAAAATAAATATAAGTTACCCAGGTTGTGTATATATAAATATATATATATGGGTGAAAAACCTCCAAGTTTATTCCTTCATACTTCGTTTCTTTTTTTTCTTTCTTCTCCTACCCAAGCCAAGGTAAGGGCCTGTTCTTTATTTTTGTTTATGAAAGCACCGGTTTTCATATAAATATATGTATACGATATATATATATATATATATATGTATACCATCTATATCATTTTTCCATAGATTTATTTTACCTTGATTGCATCCCCTCTTCAAGCAAGGAAAGATTTCGGTTATAATTTTGGTTGGGTTTTTCTTTTACAAGAATCGGTTGTTATATAAATATGTATATACTTATATATACTAGATGTATCAATATATACTTTCAATCGCACATATTATAGGATGATAAGCAGTATTTTCTCAATGTTTATACCCCATGATTTATTCTCTCCTTCTATAAAATGGATATTTTAAGTAAATGGGTGAATATGTGAAATTGTGCAAGTGAATGATGTATATTATTGTGGTATATACATACACATATGTGTATATACCTCAATATGAATTTAGAGACCATGTTTGTAGCGACTCGGGTTTTTGCCCCTGTCAGACTTTGGAATATTTCTACAAATAATTCCAGAGCTAGGCGCGAAGACGGCGTGCGATTCCGAGGCCCGGTGTGCCCGGAATTAATTTTATAAAAATATTAAGTATTTTTATACTATGCACGTGGCGGTGGTGTGGTATCTCCTAAACGGTAGCTCAGAACGGGAATCTGAGGGCACGGTTGCGTCTGGAACGTGCCGTTTACCCTAGGCGGGGTGTAATCTTTGCGGGCGCGGGCCTGCGGTGAGAAACGCCACCAGGGGCGTTTCCGTAAATAAGTGGCAAGTTTGTGTGCGAGCGTCGGCTCAAATAACTTCTGAACGGAGTCTCAGATGGAAAATCTGAGACCATCGTTGCGTTCATAACGGCGCGTTTACCCTAGGGGTGACCTTAATTTTGTTCGCATCGGGCGTCGGGTCCGAGGCGGGTTTGGCGCCGGCGGACGGCTGATATAAATATCAGCGCCCCCCCTTTTATCGTTCTTCGTCGTTCTTCGCCGCCACTCCGCCAAATCGAGCAAACGGAGCGCCCACGAGCTCAGAATTCGACGGAGGACGTTCCAGGAGTGCGCAGCGGAAGCTCGGGAGCGCGGATCTGAGGCAGAACGTCGGCGTTTCGCCCGCGAGGTAGGCGGTTTTGAGTTTTAACCCACGATCCCATTTTTGCTGCGTTTTTCTGCAAATTGAAGCCGTAGCAGTGTAGATCGGGTCCCGAGGGTCGCGTAGACGCCTCCGAATCGCAAAACGGACCACCGGGGTGCTCCCGGCGGTCCGCGGAAGATCCGCCGGCGCGCGGCGGAGCGCCGCCGGCCAGGGCGGGCCGGCGGCGGCGGCCGGTCCAGGCCGGCCGGACCGGCCGGCCGGGGCCGGTCCGACCATCTTTCGCATACGGGGGTCTTTAAACCCCCGTATCTTGCACTCCGGGAGTCGGATTCACGCGCCGTTTGCGGCGACGTGACCCTAACGACGAGGCGAACCCTCCGGTGTGGGTTCGAGGGTTTAAAGGTTCGGGATCGTGGCCCGGGAGCTAGAAACGTCGTATAAAATAATATTATTTTATTATTTTACGACTTCGGGCCGTTGTAACTTCTACCTGGAGCGTCCGTTTGACGTGCCGTCAGTGGCGTTGGGACCCTGATTGTATGACGGACTTTTTGAGATGGTTTCCGGGTGTTGGGACTGCGAACGGGGTGCGGGCCCCACGAGGCCGGGTTTTGGCGTTTGCGGGGAAACGCAGTTTTTACACCAGGAGTCCGATTTTGGCGGATGAATAGTAGATCCTGTGTGTTTTTCCAAGAGGATCGCAATGGCGTGATCCGTTCGACGAGTTTCGGAATCCAGGCGTGGGCCCCACCCGAGCCGGCCTTCGGTGAATAGTACCTTTTTCACCGGGTGTCCGTTCTGGGCGAGCGAGTAGTCGATTCCGCTTGTTTTTCCGAGGGGATCGTCGTGGTGTGATCCGCTCGATGGGTTTCGGGATCGTTGTGTGGGCCCCGCAAGAGCTAGCTACAGTGAATAGTGCCTTTTTCACCGGTGCTCCGTTTCGGGCGAGTAAACAGTCTATCCTGCGTGTTTTTCCGCGTGGAACGCGATGGTGGCTCCGGCATTGGCCTAGGAGGTGCGCAGTGTGGCGTTGTGGCGGGTCGCTCGGGTTAGCGACGTTTGGACCAGCAGTGGTTGAGGGTTCTCCCTTGGTTCGTTCCCACGGGGGTTCGTGTGGCATCACAACCTTCTTATGGGTTTGTGATCCTCTCGATGGGATGTTTAAACTGTTAGAGTTGTGGTATCCCTCTGGTGGGCCCGGAGTGGATCCTCTAGCATCTTTACGTAGATCGGGTTCTTGGTATCGCTGTGACCGCTTATTTACGGGCGGCGATCCCCTATCTAGCAGGTTAACCCCGTAGGGTTTGTGGCATCATCGGACTTATGATCCCCTACGCGGTGGGTCGTGCACAGTAGGGTTGTGGCATCATCGGGTTTACGATCCCCTACTCAGCATGACGTTTATGGTAGGGTTGCGGTATCGTTGGTTATACGATCCCCTACTCAGCGCGTGGTTTCGGTAGGGTTGCGGCATCATCGGTTCGATCCCCTACATCGCGAGTTATACTAGATAGGGTTCCGGTATCGTCGTGACCATCTTTATATGGACGGTGATCCTCTATCTGAGTGTGGAACTTCTGTCGATGCCAGATCGGGTTGTGGTATCCCCCAGCTGATCCTGGGTGTGATCCCCTATCTGTGAAATCTACGTATGCCAGATCGGGTCGTGGTATCCCCCAGCGGACCCTGGGAGTGATCCCCTATCTGTGAGCTACGTATACCGGAGTGGGTCTTGGTATCCCCTAGCGGACCCTAGCGGTGATCCCCTTTCCGAGGAGTTTCGTGGTTATGGTGTTTCAGCGATGTTTCCTCAGTGATGCTATCCGACGAGCGTGGTCTCTCGGGTGAGCGTCTGAGATGTTTGCGAGTATCCCGATGGAGTGTATCTCTCGGATGAGTGTCATCTGGTATGACAGTGTTCGTGGTGTACTCTCCTGGTTGGGACGGTTGCTGGTGATGAGGTCGGTACCTCTTGTGGCTTTGTGGCGTGAGCTGTGTATATCTGGATTGTTCAAGGTGTATGTATGGGCATACACCTGAGCTGAGCTGAGCTGACTAGTTGTGTTTAGCCGAGGATAGTCACGGGATGGAGTTTCTCTCTCGTCTGGGTTCCCTCTGGCTGGGTTGAGCGGACTGTTGCCTTCAGTTGCTCCCTTGGGTTTTGGGTTTTTGGGGTGCCTACTGAGTATGTTTATACTCACCCCTGCACGGGCTTTGCCCGCACATGTTTGTGTCTTGTGCAGACCATAGGCCTCTTGACGGAGTCCCAGGAGGACCCGGAGCAGGCGGAGCTTAGTGAGCGAGTTGACCGGGGTGTTTACCGGAGCTGTGCCGAGGGAGCTTTCCGGCGGGTGTTTGTGGCAGCGTTCCCCTTCTTCAGAGCAGGTTGGACACGCTTTGTAGTTTTCTTTTAGTGGCCCCTGTTTTGCCCTTGTACTTTTGCTGTTGCACTCTGGTTTGGGATAGATTGTATGCATGCATTTACTTTCCAGTTTCTATATCTCTGCACTGTTGCATAGAGGTGTTTGAGGGTGTGTGTGTACAGGTACCTTAGGCTAATGCCTCCCATGTGTGTGATAGCCTACTCGGCGCTGGTCGCCAGCCCCTGGCCTATTGGAGGTGGGCTTGGGGTGTCGCGGCTTGAGCCCCGTTGGGTCGGGTCGTGACAGAGTGGTATCAGAGGAGGTTCCACCTTTGGGATCTCAGAGCGTAGCTGGTCTAGCTGTGAGGTTGGTTTGGGTTGCTTAGCGGCAGTGTTAGGGTGTTTCGAGTTCGTCTTTCAGGCCCGGGACTCCAGTGTTTGTGCGGCGGCCGACGTATCCATACACCAGGACTCTGATAACCTGCCTTTCGACTCGGGACATTCGTACACTGGTCGTGGGGACATCATGGTAAATGCATCATATAGGACTGGGTTTTTGGTTTTTCCTTGTCCTTCTTGAGTCAGCTCTCCAGATATACTCTTTGACTGTGGTGTGTCTTGAATGTATTTCAGGATGCCTCCACGATGACAGCCAGCGAGGTTTCCGCAACAGGATTGTGCTGATGACCCGCCCCGTGTAGTGGCTGTGGAGCAGGGCGCAGGTTCTAAGGTTGCACCTCCAGGTGGTCTTCCAGTTGAGCCACCACCTGTCGAGCAGCTGGTTGTGCCGGCGGTGCAGGATGAGGTTGCATGCAGGCTGAGTGCGTTGCACGAGTTCCAAAGGCAGCGACCTCTGAGGTTCCGGGGTGATCCAGACCCCGAGGCAGCTGATGACTGGCTTGAGGCAGTCACCCGAGTTTTCCGCCTAGTGAGGACACCTCCTGATCAGATGGTGGTCCTAGCGGAGAGCCTTCTGCATGGTTCGGCCGGGCGATGGTGGAGTTTGGTGACACAGTCCCATGACGAGGAGACGCTCACGTGGGAAGAGTTTGAGCGGCTCTTCAGGGAGGAGTTCTATCCGGTGACGCTGAGGTCAGTGCGGATCCAGGAGCTTCTGCAGCTTCGTCAGGAGAGCATGACTGTTTCGGAGTACTCAGCGAGGTTTACAGACCTGTCGCGCTACTCCCTGGATATGGTTCGAGACCCGTTCTTTAGGGCTCAGACCTTCGAGCAGGGCTTACGCAGGGATATCCGAGCGGGTGTGGTTTCCTTGTGCCTGCCCACCTATGATGGAGTGCTGGAGCGAGCGTTGGTGGTGGAGAGTTTTCTGGCTGAGCAGTTTTCCCCTGTTAGTGCTGGGCACTCGAGAGCTGAGACTTCGTCGGTCGGATCAGCATCTGGTAGCCGACGTCAGACTCAGGGGTCTGGACGTGGCCGACGTTTCAGGAGGCGACCCCAGGATGGGGGATCTGAGCCTCGGAGCTCACAGGGTTCGCAGGCCAGTTTTGGTCAGCCGCAGGAGAGGCGGTGTTACGCTTGCGATGGTCGGGGACATCTTGCTAGAGATTGTCCGACCCGACGTGCTGCTGAGAGGGAGCCGGTCGATGGACCTCCTTGGCAGAGGCAGCGTCTCGAGCAAGGAGGTTCGCAGGGCAGCGGACGTGGCGGCGGAGCTGGTGCAGCGGGAGGCGGTGGTAGGCAGTACCAGTTGCCACCACCCCCACCCCCAGGTGGTCCACGCCAAGCCCAGGGAGCTGGTGGCCGAGGGCGAGGACATCTGCATGCTCTGGAGGCTGTCGACCCAGAGGCACCACAGATGGATAGAGGTACGCCTTGTGTCTTTCTACTTACTGCAGTAGTTTGATAGACACTGTTTAGCGGTACTCTTTCCTTTTGTTTCTTGCTAGAGTTTTGTTCAGGGCGTTGCTAAGACCCTGTGTGGGTGTTTGTTGGTGAGCTCACTGGTGTGTGAGACCCAGTTGAGAGTTCAGTCGCTTTCCTTGTGCTTGGGGCTTTTCGGGGACGAAAAGTTCTAAGGGGGGAGGATGTAGCGACTCGGGTTTTTGCCTCTGTCAGACTTTGGAATATTTCTACGAATAATTCCAGAGCTAGGCGTGAAGACGGCGTGCGATTCCGAGGCCCGGTGTGCCCGGAATTAATTTTATAAAAATATTAAGTATTTTTATACTATGCACGTGGCGGGGGTGTGGTCTCTCCTAAACGGTATCTCAGAACGGGAATCTGAGGGCACGGTTGCGTCCGGAACGTGCCGTTTACCCTAGGCGGGGTGTAATCTTTGCGGGCGCGGGCCTGCGGTGAGAAACGCCACCAGGGGCGTTTCCGTAAATAAGTGGCAAGTTTGTGTGCGAGCGTCGGCTCAAATAACTTCTGAACGGAGTCTCGGATGGAAAATCTGAGACCGCCGTTGCGTTCAGAACGGCGCGTTTACCCTAGGGGTGACCTTACTTTTGTTCGCATCGGGCGTCGGGTCCGAGGCGGGTTTGGCGCCGGCGGGCGGCTGATATAAATATCAGCGCCCCCCCTTTTATCGTTCTTCGTCGTTCTTCGCCGTTCTTCGCCGCCACTCCACCAAATCGAGCAAACGGAGCGCCCACGAGCTCAGAATTCGACGACGGACGTTCCAGGAGTGCGCAGCGGAAGCTCGGGTGTGCGGATCTGAGGCAGAACATCGGCGTTTCGCCCGCGAGGTAGGCGATTTTGAGTTTTAACCCCCGATCCCGTTTTTGCTGCGTTTTTCTGCAAATTGAAGCCGTAGCAGTGTAGATCGGGTCCCGAGGGTCGCGTAGACGCCTCCGGATCGCAAAACGGACCACCGGGGTGCTCCCGGCGGTCCGCGGAAGATCCGCCGGCGCCGGCGGATTCCGGCGGCCCGCGGTGGAGCCGCGGCGGCCCGTGGCGGAGCCGCGGTGGCGCGCGGCGGAGCGCCGCCGGCCAGGGCGGGCCGGCGGCGGCGGCCGGTCCAGGCCGGCCCGGCCATCTTTCACATACGGGGGTCTTTAAACCCCCGTATCTTGCACTCTGGGAGTCGGATTCATGCGCCGTTTGCGGCGACGTGACCCTAACGACGAGGCGAACCCTCCGGTGTGGGTTCGAGGGTTTAAAGGTTCGGGATCGTGGCCCGGGAGCTAGAAACGTCGTATAAAATAATATTATTTTATTATTTTACGACTTCGGGCCGTTGTAACTTCTACCCGGAGCGTCCGTTTGACGTGCCGTCAGTGGCGTTGGGACCCTGATGGTATGGCGGACTTTTTGAGATGGTTTTCGGGTGTTGGGACTGCGAACGGGGTGCGGGACCCACGAGGCCGGGTTTTGGCGTTTGCGGGGAAACGCAGCTTTTACACCAGGAGTCCGATTTTGGCGGATGAATAGTCGATCCTGTGTGTTTTTCCGAGAGGATCGCAATGGAGTGATCCGTTCGACGAGTTTTGGAATCCAGGCGTGGGCCCCACCCAAGCCGGCCTTCGGTGAATAGTACCTTTTTCACCGGGTGTCCGTTCTGGGCGAGCGAGTAGTCGATTCCGCTTGTTTTTCCGAGGGGATCGTCGTGGGGTGATCCGCTCGATGGGTTTCGGGATCGTTGTGTGGGCCCCGCACGAGCTAGCTACGGTGAATAGTGCCTTTTTCACCGGTGCTCCGTTTCGGGCGAGTAAACAGCCTATCCTGCGTGTTTTTCCGCGTGGAACGCGATGGTTTCTACGGCTTTGGCCTAGGAGGTGCGCAGTGTGGAGTTGTGGCGGGTCGCTCGGGTTAGCGACGTTTGGACCAGCAGTGGTTGAGGGTTCTCCCTTGGTTCGTTCCCACGAGGGTTCGTGTGGCATCACAACCTTCGTATGGGTTTGTGATCCTCTCGATGGGATGTTTAAACTGTTAGAGTTGTGGTATCCCTCCGGTGGGCCCGGAGTGGATCCTCTAGCATCTTTACCTAGATCGGGTTCTTGGTATCGCTGTGACCGCTTATTTACGGGCGGCGATCCCCTATCTAGCAGGTTAACCCCGTAGGGTTTGTGGCATCATCGGACTTATGATCCCCTACGCGGTGGGTCGTGCACAGTAGGGTTGTGGCATCGCCGGGTTTACGATCCCCTACTCAGCATGACGTTTATGGTAGGGTTGCGATATCGTTGGTTATACGATCCCCTACTCAGCGCGTGGTTTCGGTAGGGTTGCGGCATCGTCGGTTCGATCCCCTACATCGCGAGTTATACCAGATAGGGTTCCGGTATCATCGTGACCATCTTTATATGGACGGTGATCCTCTATCTGAGTGTGGAGCTTCTGTCGATGCCAGATCGGGTTGTGGTATCCCCCAGCGGATCCTGGGTGTGATCCCCTATCTGTGAAATCTACGTATGCCAGATCGGGTCATGGTATCCCCCAGCGGACCCTGGGAGTGATCCCCTATCTGTGAGCTACGTATACCGGAGTGGGTCTTGGTATCCCCTAGCGGACCCTAGCGGCGATCCCCTTTCCGAGGAGTTTGGTGGTTATGGTGTTTCAGCGATGTTTCCTCAGTGATGCTATCCGACGAGCGTGGTCTCTCGGGTGAGCGTCTGAGATGTTTGCGAGTATCCCGATGGAGTGTATCTCTCGGATGAGTATCATCTGGTATGACAGTGTTCGTGGTGTACTCTCCTGGTTGGGACGGTTGCTGGTGATGAGGTCGGTACCTCTTGTGGATTTGTGGCGTGAGCTGTGTATATCTGGATTGTTCAAGGTGTATGTATGGGCATACACCTGAGCTGAGCTGAGCTGACTAGTTGTGTTTAGCCGAGGATGGTCACGGGATGGAGTTTCTCTCTCATCTGGGTTCCCTCTGGCTGGGTTGAGCGGACTGTTGCCTTCAGTTTCCCCCTTGGGTTTTGGGTTTTTGGGGTGCCTACTGAGTATGTTTATACTCACCCCTGCACGGGCTTTGCCCGCACATGTTTGTGTCTTGTGCAGACCACATGCCTCTTGACGGAGTCCCAGGAGGACCCGGAGCAGGCGAAGCTTAGTGAGCGAGTTGACCGGGGTGTTTACTGGAGCTGTGCCGAGGGAGCTTTCCGGCGGGTGTTTGTGGCAGCGTTCCCCTTCTTCAGAGCAGGTTGGACGCGCTTTGTAGTTTTCTTTTGGTGGGCCCTGTTTTGCCCTTTTACTTTTGCTGTTGCACTCTGGTTTGGGATAGATTGTATGCATGCATTTACTTTTTAGTTTCTATATCTCTGCACTGTTGCATGGAGGTGTTTGAGGGTGTGTGTGTACAGGTACCTTAGGCTAATGCCTCCCATGTGTGTGATAGCCTACTCGGCGCTGGTCGCCAGCCCCTGGCCTATTGGAGGTGGGCTTGGGGTGTCGCGGCTTGAGCCCCGTTGGGTCGGGTCGTGACAATGTTTACAATTTTTATAAAGCATTACAAGGTTTATGGGTTAGTTGTACTTCAAATTCATTTGTGAAATTGAGAATTTTCATTTATCACTGCTTTAGATAATTAGGATTTTTCTTAGAATGGATAGTACGGACTTCTTGAATTCTTTATAAATGCATTCATGTATTAATAGATAGGTACTCACGTTTATTTAAAGTGATAATGGAAGGGTTTACACAATTATATATATGATTTCTTAAGATGGATTTGATTATACACTTTGTAACCTCAACTGCCTATGTTAAACACTTTTGATATCCATTTATCATCATAAGTGTAAGTTGTGAACAACCCTTCTTTAATTGGGTATTATGATGTTATGTAATGTTAAGTGTTATGTTTATTTTCTTGAAAATCCAATTTTCTTAGTATGCATGTCATAATGTTTTTCATGATAGAACTATTTTCATGTTATGGACACATATGTGAAAAAAGGGATTCAATTATGAATGTATGAAATCCTATTTATGACCATGTCTAAGTATGAGAGGGAAGTATTGGACTTACAGGTTATGGACGGGTGCGCCCGGAATTATACAACGCTCCAATGCATTGGGTAAAGGATGAGTCTCATGAGACGTTATGTGCTACAGTCTTGGTGGTTAGCCTCGGCTTGTGCTGCTATGGAAACGGGATTGGCGGTTAGCCTTGACCCGTATTAAGTTATGTTTTTACGGTCTTGACGTAAGGTCTTGACAAAGTCCGACATTATACTTTCCCTCCACATATGAAGATTAATGGTGAACCAGGGGATAGTTCAACTAACAGGACATCCCTAAGTGGGTAAATTCCCTTGACTATGAGAACGAAAACATGTTGTAAGAACTGAAAAACATGTGTTTAATATCATAAGAACTTTATGTGCCCTTGTCTAATGTTATGAATGACTTCTCTGCTTACAGACTTTTAGAACTTCTGCTTTTTGGTTGTGAAATTATGCACATGCTGGTTCTAAATAAAATTCAATGTCTTGTTTAATGTCATGTTTTATCATTTTCTAAAATGTCTACCTTGAAAGTAAAATTGTTTTTAAATGTTTTTCTTTAAAAAACCCTTACTGGGCATTTTTCGCTCACCCTACGTTTTGTTTAAAATTTTCAGGTGAGTCAGTGCTTAAAAATGTTCAGAGCAGCTGGTTTCCCAGAACCCTGAGCCTCACGATCTTCTGTAATGTGAGACATGATAAAATGTTTGTAAAATAAATGTTTTGTAATGTGGTTGCATCATGTCTCATAAGGCTCCCGGGAATCGGGGTCGTTACACGAACACCCCCATTTCTTGGGGGAGAGTGTTTTTCCCAACATTCTTATGAGTGACTGGTTATTAGCTCTTTTCTGCTCCCTCTCACAGGTAGCCCAAGACTCTTCAGGTAGGCTGTGATGACCTGAGGTACATTATAGCCGAAGATTCTTCGGGTAGGGTATGTTCTGGTGGTTGGACTAGGTGTTTGTGGGAAGGTATGTTTCCCAAGTGTCATCTGGATGAGGGCCAATTGTCTTTGGGCATTCCAGTGGTCATTCTAGCCCAGGTGTCTATGGGTGTGGTTACGTATGGTTTTGGCGTCCTAGGTGTCTGTGGGCATAACAGTGGTTGTTCTAGACTAGGTTTCTATAAGTGTGGTTACTTATGGTTGTGGTGGCCCACAAGGTTGTTGTTGGGGGTACAGTGGAACTGTAGTGAAAAATGGCGGGGGATGTCTGATGAGTAGGATGTCTTCAATAACCAGTGGGAAAGCAGTGCGGGGTACCCAAATATCGATGTGCTATTACTATTACTTTACTTGAGTTGTGTTATTTGGGGAGTATTCCTTGGTGAGGCCAGGTGGTTAGTTTCCCTTGATAAGTATTTTGGCTACCTCTAATTTCTCATGGGGCATTAGGATGCCTCCCCACTTGTGCACGATAACTTTTGGTTTTCTCTACTGAGTATACCTGCATACTCACCCTATGTATATAAAACTACTTTCAAGTTTTTAGGAGGATTTTGAGGACCATTTTGGACCATACTAGATCAAAAATTGGGACATTTTATGTTACTGTTTTATTTTCTTTTGGTACTTTTCCTTTGGAGTTTTCTTTTTTTCTTGTAGCACTCTATTTTGAACATGCATGTGGAAAAGGGTTTTTTTATTTACTTTTACTTCCTATTTTTGGAGTTTTTTGAGATTTACCATCTTATCTCGTAATATTTTTCTATAAAAGGGTAATGCCTTACATATTACATGTGATTCAATACCCTTGGTTCTAGCCACCACTCCAAGGCCCATTGAAGGCAGGACTCAGGGGTCATTATCTCTCCTTTAACATGAAGAAGGAAGGGTTTGGCAGTTTTTCGGCCCTTCCCTAATATTAGTGAAGGCAGGTCATGACACTTTCCCTGTGTATGAATCAAACCTGCATAGAGACGTTTTTTGGAACTATGTATGGCTTTATTCTTATTCCAATGAAATATGTAGTTATGACAAAAACTCATGTCTTGGTCCCATCCATCCTTATAGAAAATATTAAAGCCCCATTTCTCCAAATGAAAGCCTGATTTCTGCGGGGAACAATTTTCAAGAACTACATTCATCTTGATTATTTCATTAACAAGATACATAGTGACACTCAGGTTTTATACCGTAGTCCAACCGCAATATTCCTTTCCATGTCGGGTGATCCATGTCCTTACCAAAATATGCTAAACTACATGGAAAAAACCCTCATTACATGATGATTAACTAAACGATATTTTCAAGAACTATGTGTGGCTTGATTTTCATTCCAATAAGATTCATAGTGACACATGGATCTCTAATTATGGGTCCAACTACAATAATAAAACAAATTCCCCACTCCCTAGGTATGAGTCAGACCTGTACATAGAACTTTTTGAGAACTACGTGTGGATTTATTCCTGTCATCATAGGATATGTAGTGATGCTTATATTTCCATCCTTGGGCTTATCCACAACAATTATCCTCTTTCATGTTGGGTCATCTTCATCCCCAACACATGATGTTAAATTGCATGGAATCTCAAGAAATACATACAGATTGATTCTCATTCTAATGTGATACGCAGTGACGCATAGATATCACATCATGGTACAACAACTACAAAATCTAAATGCCCTTATTCTTCTGTTATATTTCCTTTGTGTGAAGGAAGAAACCTTTGCTACCCTTGTTTCTCACATTGAGAATAACTCTCATGGGCTTAAGAGTTTTGTTAAATAAGTTACCTGCATGAGTAAGGAATCTTAACTTTCATCAGGGTTATCATGGTCTTGGATAAAAGAAATTAAGAGGCACACCAGATGTCTTTGCTGCATGAATTTAAACTGCATGGACTCCTCAATAACTTCATGTAGATTTATTCTCATTCTAACGAGATACATAGTGATTAAAATATCTTCAATCATGGTCCAAGCCATATGTAAATATGGGAAATTCTCCCATTATCATTTTTAGGAGTCAAATCTATATGAGAGGATCCAATATGGATTCCAAACCTATTCATGAGCTTGTATTCAAAGACAAAAAAACCCATTTTTTTATCCTCCACACATGAATTCAATCTGTGTGAGGGATCATTATTTTATAACTATGTTTGTATTGATTATTTCATCAAAAATATATGTTGTGACACTCAGGTCCTATACCCTAGTCTAACAATAATATTCCTTTTTTCACATCAAGTCACCTTTTTTCTTACCACATGACCTTAAATTGCATGGCTGATCACCTTATCACATGAAGTCAAACTACATGGATAATGTCATGGACACATGATTTTAAACTACATGGTACCTCAAGAACTACATTTGAATTTATTATCATTCCAATGAGATATGTAGTGACACCTAGGCCTCATGTCCTTGTCCCAACCATAGGGTAAATAAAAATACCCCCTCTCTTGTGTAAAAATGAAGATCTATGTATAATATCTTAATTCAAGTCCCTTCATTAGGGGGTCTACCAAGGAAAAAATGATGCCTCTATTACATATATGTCAGATCTATAAAATTTACTATACACTTCATGGACAACATCAGTCCAAACTCTTCCTTTGTGCTCAGACATATGTATTCTACACATCATACTCCAAATCTTGGACACTTTCAGTTCTTCATAATCTCTCTCTAGATTCTTGTGATAGAATTTCTGATACATGAGGAATCCTCTTCCCAAATATATAGTAACACACCCTAGTTGTATTTTCATAAAGTATCCTATAAAATGGGGTTTTCAACTAGTGGTAACTTTTCCCTTTGGAGAAGCCTCTTCTGTCCTTGTACGATTTGATGAAATTATGTTGGAACTCATGATTCAGATTCATTTCATGATCAAACCTCACATATTTGTCAAATATCCTTTCTCCTGATATGATAAATTCAAATACCATGGTTTATAATCTCCCCTCATGTTTTAAGTATGTCGGAACAACCTTGGTATGGTAGGACACATATCACCTATTGTTTCCATAATGCTATGGTCTTAGTCATACATCCTAAAACTAAAAACACCATATTTCCCATGTTTGGGTTAGACCTGTATAGGAAACCTTTTCCCCCATTATAGAGTAATTTTGACTTAAAATCCTCCTCCCATATTTAGGTACTTTCCTTTCACCAACCAAACTCTGTGTTCAGGGAAATCCAAATCTTCATAAACATCCTTCAACCATCAGTAATATAATGTTATAATTCCTAAGAACTCCTTTAACTTACTATGATGTAGCATGAACAAGTTGGATTTTCATAAGTCACCCATACTGTTTTAGGGCCTGTCAACCAGAGGATGCAACTATTTGAATATGTTCCAACATTCCCTAAAGTCGCCCACAAAATAGGTCTTTTTATCTAGTAGTAACTCCATCCTCACGAGAGACCACCTCTATCTCCATAATCCCTTTTCCCTATAACACTCTTTGGATATGAAAATCCCCAGATTATAGCATACAAAATACCCTCTTCAAACCTAAAATTTATGGCACATCCTCAAAAAAATTACTATGAAAAGAGAGATTTATTAAGCTTTCATTCAAAGCTAACGGGCTTAAATTATAGCCCCTAATGTCCTTGAAGTACAAAATTAAACTGCATATCATAATTTCCTTACTGTATGAAATTAAAAAAAATAACATAACATCTTAGTCAAAAGATGTTAAACTATACAACAATGTCCTCTCCATATGATGTTAAAATACAATGTCAATGTCCTAGTTGCACGATATTAAACTGCATGATACTTCAACCCTTATCAATAAGGGACCATCCCCCTGACATCAGTCATTTAATAAAATATAACCTACTTCACATAATCTAAATTTTTGTAGGATTAGTCTCCCATTCATATCTAATGACAATTCATATTCTATCTTCATTCTCAAACATCTTCCCTTGATAAAACCACCAATCCACATCTTGAGAAATTCGAATCATCATAAAAATCCTTAATCCATCAGTAATAGAATGTCAGAATTCCTAAGAAATCCTTTTCAAGACTATTCCATAACACACCCTAGTTGTCTTTTTATAATTATCCCACAAAATTTCTAGTCTTATGAGCCAAAAGAGGCCACTAATTGACTATGAAATTACACACCCCAGTTGATTTTTCCTAAATTTACCCACAAAACGAGTTTGTAAACCAGTGGTAACTTCATCCTCAAGAGAGACCTCATATATTCCCAAATATCTTGTTTTTGATTCAGGAATCAAAAAACCATGGCTCAAAATTCCCCATTAGGTTTTTGAATAATTTAGAAACATTCGTAGCCCACAAGTCTTGTTTGGGTCATCATTTCAAAACATATGGTCAAAGATGTTCGACCTAAAACCCCAGTCTCATTAGTTTGACTTGAAAAAAATTTGAAATTCCCATAAAAATATACAGTACTCACCAAATTGAAAATCCAAAAAGTGTAATTTTTAAAATATCCAAGTTTCATCTCTCTAGACCTTCACTCCGTGTGTTTTTTTGAAAAAAATAGTAATCAAACTAAATAGGCAGAAAAATTTTTAGGATAAAAACCTAAAAAGGGCAATCTAAGTAGAATCCAAGTCTCCCCAACTAAGCCTTCCTTATATTGTACATAGGTAAAAAGGTGATAACACAAAAGATACAAATTTTATAGGGTTTCCTCTATGACTTTAGAAATAGTGAGACTATGCTCTCTAGGCCCCATGGATTAGGAAACAATTAGAGAGTCTCCCTATACCTATCACCATGATTATGGATAGCTAACAAAAATATGTCATGCTATGAAAACCAGATTCAATGTTATCTTATTATTTCATAAGAAAAATAGGGATAAAGATGTAGATGATTAGAAACAAAATTCTTATTATTTATGAGATAAAGAAAAACAGGATTTTCATCCCCAAGATGAAGTATCTCTGTCACACTTTACAAAATACCATCAACATACCACTTCATTTGTTTAATGGTCTCCCAAGCCCTATCAATAGCCTATCAAAGCCCATCTAACTAAAAAACTCCAGTCTCCTCAGTCCTTCAAAGTTCCTCCACCGTAGTCATGATAGTAGTTGACCCTTCAGTTCGTGATCCTTCTAGGGAATGGTGAAGTTGCATGTTCTCGCCTTGGGTGGCATCTAGTTCATGTTGAAGAAACAATATTTGAACAATTTTCTCATTATTAATTTGCCTAAATTATATGGAATTAATTACATGGTTTTCCTCCACTTGGGATAATGTGGCTCGAAGATCATTCGTATTGAAAATAATCTATTCCTTTATGAGGTTCTGTTGAATCTTGCGTTCTCAGTCCCATTTTCGAATGATGTCCTTTACAATGGCATGAATCATGTGGTAGTAAATTACACCATATCTCATCATATCAAATAGGAATATAAGCTTATAGAATCATGAAAACAGGTCTTCAAAAGGAATATAAGATATTATTTTCCAGATTTCCCACCTGGCCGCATGATGTGTAATATGATGGACATTATATATCTCTAAATCCAACTTAAATCCACTATCAGAGGTAGAAGTGTATTCTAGGACCAGTGCACTCAATGAGGCACCCTGTCCCACTCACTCTAGTATAGTAATGTCTTTTATTTCAAGTATTGGATTTATCGGCATAGAAGATCCCCCCTCAGGCTTGGCCATAGAAGTTGTTAGAACTGGGTATAAAAAATTCTAATTTTCAGCATCAAGAGGAAAACAAATTAAAGAGGTAGGGGATGATCAATGTAATTGGTGTCACTTACCTAGAGATAGGTTAGTATCTTGGTTGGATTCTTCCCTGGAATCCTTGAATTCTTTAGTTTGATCCAGAACCTCTTGATGAGGGGTACTCTCTTGGGTATTTCTGGTGCTTTCCAAAGGAGGCTCAGGAAGACTCCCCATTTCAATATCCATCTGATCTAGCCCCCCCCCGAAATAGTGAGAGTGGGATGTAATTTGAAACCTTTTTCACACACCACCATTGTAACATTGTCTATGGATGTAGCTGCATAATTCAACCAGTCATGATCAAAACACCTTGCATAAAATTTGGTTGCAGAAAAATAAAGACTCACATCAACTCAATTCCCTACTAAATTCCTCAAGTTAGTCTAAAGAGTTGGTATGATTAAAATCTTATAAAATTTATTCAAATTTTAGTAACATCCCAAGCCTTGTGTTAGTATCACCCATGGGGATTCCCAAAACACTTAGCTCAGAACTTAGTACAACACCCTCTTCTAAAGACCAGAGACCCCAAACAACTTTATCAGAGATATACACAGGGTTAACATCAGACATTGTAGGGTTATCTGGTTCATTAGAGGAATCTATAATATCATAAGGAATAAAATTCAGTACTCAACATATGATTCCTTATGATGTACCTTTTAAATTACCAAAATATTCCCCCTCTATAGCAGTAGGGGTAGTGATAGGATCATATGATGTATCCTCAACTCTCAACACTTATTCTCTCAAGGGATCCAACTCACCAGTAGGGATTCGTGTTTTGTTTAAAGAAATATATTTAGTTATCAAAGTCTTGTTTTTTATCCCTTAAAGAGATGAGAGTGAAGGATATTCTATGAATACAAATAGTGTTATACATTTGTTCTAGATAAAGCATAGAAAAATTATACCATAGAGACTTACCATCACTAATGAGGTTCTCATCCAAATATTTTATTCTCTATCGTTATTTATTTTTTGGAAGAGGATGACTAGAAGAAACCCCCTCAAGAAAACAGGGGGAAGTAGATTTTATACAGCCATCTCAACCTCCATTGTCTGCTGGCCCTTAAATAGCTCTCCTGGTTCAGGGAATAAATCATCAGTTACAAGTGGGGTTCCATTCAGGCCATATTTTGGTGATGGAATCTCAGATGATTTCCCCTAGACCACTGCAAAATCAGCATGACCTTCCCTTCAAAAAAAGTACATGGTTCAAGATAAAATAAAATAAGAATAGAATAGGAGACAACAAAAAGGTAACTTACATCCTTGGGATCGACATAGTCAATCCATTCCTCGAATGATGGATTGTCAACCCCTTCAGCAGCACCCCGTCACGAAATCCATCTCATGATAGGTATCCTATAATCAGTTGAATAAATGAGAATTTCCAATTACTGGATATAAATACCCAAATTAGCGGGATAATCCTCAAATAAAATGTTGGGAGAGGCTTTGTAATCTCTCATTTATGGAATCCATATCCCAACATTAATAAGTGACCATACAATTTCATCATCAGAAGGTATGTATTTCCAAAATTGAACTGTCTCTGGTCACACATTTCATAGGATATACCAGACTATCATGAATCTGATTTGATAATCATTGATTTCAAAGGATTTCCAACTTTCTCAATCACATTTTAAGGATGGTAAAATGGATTCTGAGTCCCTTCTTGACAATAAATATTGGAATATATGGGCTCAGCCTCAGTTGGATTATCCCTTTTGATTCTAGTCAGTAGATTTAACCATGCATGAGATCATTTGGGAGAACTTGAGACCTCATCATCTGTACCCTCTTAAGGGAATGAAGAACCCTCCGAGGGAGACACAACACCTTCTAGAGGGGGAGGAGCCTTTCTACCCCCTTTCCACAGCCTACAATTGTTACATCCTCAACTCAAGGGAGAACTTATGTTACCACTCTATTGGGATATGATGAAATCTAGTCCTAGATATACCAATAGGTCAATCTAGTGTATGTACGTACTGGAGGTAGGTTCATTACCACTTGAGAAAGCACAATTTCTATAATCATCCCCAGTTTTCGGGCTACTATTGGGTGATTTTCTAATTGGACATGCACTGGAGGAGATATGGTTATATGTTATAAGCACTTGAATTGAAATGAAAACCTATATAGAGAATATGCCTCACATATAACCTCACCATTAATATGGGTCGCTAACACACCATCCCTAAAGGCAATCATGTATGATCACAGCTCATCACTAGCCTTCCCATCCCCATAAAAATCTCCCAGTAGGTGGGTATCCATATAGGAAGAAATTGAACTCCTTGAATAGGTTCAGCCTCATTATGGTCTCACTTGGCTTTAGGGATAAGGGCTGAATACTAGAAATAGATTAAATAAATGGTTTAAATTGTCCCTCAGGAAATTAAACCTCACTTAACAAAGTGTTAGATCTATGGTGGGATGCAACCCATACCCAAAATTCAAGGAATGAACTTGTAATTATGAAAGGGTCCTTCATTATATGAATATGAATCAAGCATAGATTAATTTTCACAAGGATAGGGATTAACAACCCTACATGATTCTTCTATACCATCCTAGATGAGAATGTCCCTGACCTCACTCCACTAATGGTGTCTCAGATAAGATGTTGGTAGACAATTAACCACATAGCTAAAAATCTAGTAAGACATGTCTTTTTAGGTATGCATGACTTGGTTTTGTAACCCCATTTGTTGTACTCACCATTTTTCAAAATGACCCAGAATTTATCAGAAGAACCCCACTTCACCATTTTGGGACACCCTGTAGGCCATTTTCAAGTGGGGCCTTGCCCCTTCGGCTCCAAGAAAACACTCATCCTTGCTTTAGGATGGATATCCCTGCTCATGATAGGGTATCCCTTCTTAATTTCCTAAGCTATCTTCAACATATCATGCCCCAGAATTAGCATCCTTTTAGCATCATACCATGTCACACTTGGAGGGATGAAATCATCATACATATCTCTAAGGATCAAATCCTTGAATGTCCTATGGACATCCCACAGGAAGATACAAACTTCTCCATGCATTAGGTGTAAGGATTTTTTTTGGGATCCATCATCTTAAAAACCTAGGTATGGATTCAAATGTATCATATAATTATGTCCATGCCCCCCAGATGGCTTCATATATACCCAATACATTAAACTCGGTCACAAAGTCAACAATAGTCTGGTGCACTCAGAATGCCCACATCCACTCAGTCCTAACACCCCCTCCTGAGTGGAGATCCCAATAATTTGTACAACCCTTCAACTGGTTTTTCTTAGAATTATGAAATAAGTATGGGTAATAGTCAGGCTTTAATTTAGTCATGTGATGTAACGACCCAAACTTTCATTAATGGAAATACCTCTTTATCTAATTAAATGTCTCTTTATGTAAAATGTTTATATAAAATTTCAACTTATTTGGTTTTATGTTTTTGGATTTTAAAATACTGCTAAGAATTGTGACCGTTTCTAATATAGCTGTTGAACATTGATCACATGATTAGTATAAATATAGGGCTTTAACAAATCCAATTCACTTAGACAAAGGAAGAGATGGCCTCATCCAGTAGACGTACCCCATAAGAAGCCCATTTGTCAGAGCTCAAAAAGGAGGTGGAATCATTGAGTTTCACTCTTGACCAGGCCCAAACCATGCTTGAATATGTTATGCTTGATCAGGACAGCCTATGAGAGAAGTGGGAGTTTATAGAGATTACCATCTGAGCAATGTTATCCGAGCCACCCCAAGAGTCTACCACCATCGCACACCTTAATATTCAGTCTTATGCGGGTGTTATAAGGGGTTATGTAACAAGATCTTAGAACTTTGGTTATGTACAATATTTTTTTATATAATAATGAATATACTTTCATCTTATTACTGCTACCTTGTAAATAGTTTTTAAAGCTGAAATTGTATTTTTAGTTAAAATTAAACTAAGAAATATATTTTGATGAATTAATGGATTTTTTAATTAAATAACATTTTAAAAAAATATTATTATTATTATTAAATTAAATTTTATTAAATATAAATGATAGTATAATTTTATGAATGCAATTGTAATTTTTATTAAGGATTGAAATCTATTTTTGTCAAAACTCATGAATTTTTGATAAATGTTGGTTTTTATTTTAAAAGGGAAAATTAACATATTTAGAAAATTATTTAGATAAAATGAATATTATTTCTAGAATCATGATGTCGAAATTATCCAATGGTGAATTTTTCATAATTTTCTGAGACATTCAAAATTTTGGGTAAAAATTAAATACAGTTTAAATATATAATGTGTTTTATGACATCATAATGACCCAATAGTGATGCAATAAAATACTATAAAATTTATGATTGGAAAATATATGTTTTAACATTAAAATAATTTGATTTTGGGTTTGTTTTAATTATTTTACAAAGCATTAATGGACCCATCAAGACTTATTAAACATCTTGTCTTTTTAAATAGTTTTCCTTTGGAGTGTGACTCACCTCCACATAAGCAAGCCCATTATTTTAAGAATTTAAGACTTTGGATTTATAAAATATTATTTTCCACTTCCCTTTTTCAAAGACAATGGGAAAAAACCATGGGCTGGTTTTTGGTTTGTATTAGTTTAATGTGAGGTGTCCCAAACATAAATAATAAAGAATTCCCTCACCTTTCCTATATAAACGCACCCAAGATCCCACTTCCTCCTCACTCAAAGCCTTTGGAGTTCATCCAACCTCTTCCTTACTCTCTATAGAATCCTACTAAGGTGCCCCAAGCTCCCAATAATCCACTCTCAAGCCTCTCGCAAGCCTTTGGAATCACACTTCCAAGTAAGGGTTTTTTCTTCCTTTCTCATTTTTGTCCAATATTCTTTAAATTTTTATGCCCTTTTAATTTCAATTATAAATGTTGGTGGTATGGTTTTTCACCTCCCCCATACTACCCTATTTAATTTTGACTTATGGGATACCCCTTTTTCTCTCATTAAATTCCTCCCATGTACACATGTTACTATGCCTAAATTCCGAATGAAATTTCTCTCTCCTCATTTACATTCAAGCAATTATTTTGTATCATGAATCTAAATTTCATTACATTTGTTGAGAAATGTATCTATATGACTCCCTTACAGTCTATGTCATGTAAATATTATGAGACACTTCTTTCTCTCTCATCAACCATTTTTATAAGTTCTTATGTTACGCCGTTAGGCTGCCAAAATTGCACTGCGCTTTTCCAAGCCAAAGTCATTGTGTAATGTATACCATGCCCATTTCCCTATCAAAGGTATTCAGTTTTATGCACATTTACTTATTTTTTAATGAGTTTAATTTATTTATTTCACATTATTTTATCATGTAATAAATGATTATGTTGAATGATTCAATGTTTTACGATCCATGTGGCACACTTATGCATGAACTGAAATGTTTAAGAAGGATGCACCTTTATAGTGCTCCAATGCATTGGGTAAAGTATAGTATCATGATATGTCATGTGAAATGGGTATTTACTGATGATAAATCAAGTGAAACGAGGTTTTACTCATACATCATGTGCAGTGAGGGTTTACTCATGCTCCATGTGCAATGAACCTTGGCTCATGCTAATTCCATGTTAAGTGTTGTTTCTACATTTCCATGTTATGATTATCCAGCTTTATCATGCCTTTATTTTTATGATTATCTTGTGCTCTATTAATATTACTATTTTCTAACATGTATTTTATTCCTCATGTTATTCCATTATTATTACCTTACTGGGCTTTATAGCTCACCCTTTTCTTATGCGTGTTCTCAACTTATCCCATGCAATGCTAAGTACAAGGGAATGTAGTGGTCATGTAAAGGAAGTTTTCAATAAAGATATTATATTTTATGTTTTAAGTTGTTATGTAATGATATTAATCCCCAAAGACACTAGACCTATTGATATTCTATGTTGTATCAAGTGAATTTTATGTAATAAATTATGTTTAATTGTGTAATAAAAAGATCAGGGTTGTCATAGTTGGTATCCGAGGATAGGTTTAGTTATTTTTGGGATTAGGATTAGAAAACCCAAGTGAGGACTTAGATACAAGACTAAGTATAATAAAAACATACCTATTTTTTTGGAGTATTGAGTATGTGGTTTATCAAGAAAATACATCCCTGTCTGGATACGAGAAGGTAGAGGCCGCTCTGGCACAAATGTATCTTAGGGGTAAAACCCGAAAACACCGCATTGAGATAGACTCGAATGAGAAATTTTTCATGACAATGAGCCTTGCTGTACTCTTGGTTACGACACTCCTGGGGGATATTATTTGTTATATTTAAAAGCTTATTATAAACCATTATTAAGTAAAAAAACCCTAAGAATATATGATTGAAATTAGATCATGGATAACATAGACTGAAGCCAATAGATTCATATGTTGAGGAAATAAGAGTTATTAATAAGTCATCAGTGTTGTCTTTTTATTAACCTTTATGTGTTACCCCTAACTTTCCTTTTATTTTAGCCAATGGATGGTAATAGGAGTACTCATGCTGACATCCGATGTGAAGATCAATGTGATGATTGTACTAATGAGATTCCCAATCCAATGGGAGCAGGAATCACGAACTTTGTCATGCTTCTCTCTCTACTAACTCAATATTTGAATAGAAACAAGGGTCAAGAGGAACGTTCAACCCCCCTATGAAAGAAAAAGTTGCTATCGAGAGCTTCATGAGACAAATGCCTCCTACATTTAATGCATCATCTGATCCCTCAATCGCTGAACAATGGATAAACTCCACTGAAAATATCTTATCCATCCTTCAATGTTCTTAACAAGAGAAGGTTCTCCTGACGTCTTATCATATGGTGGGTGAAGCTGAAAAATGGTGGATGTTGATAAAAAATACTAAGCCTGAGGAGGAGATCGAGGTGTTGGAATGGAAGGATTTTTGAAAGATGCTTTTCGATAAATATTTTCCACGCACCCTACGACGTAAGGTGGAAAGGGACTTCCTTTCCCTCAATCAAAAAGAAGATGAATCTGTTGGATCATATGAGGAAAACTTCACAGGGCTTGCACGATACACTTTTGGATTTGTAGTTACCCCCGGATGCAAGGTTGACTGCTTCTTTGGTGGGATGAAACCTAGCCTTTGGAAAGCACTGGCGATCTGTTACTTCAACAGCTATGAGGAAATTGTCCGATGTGCCCTCAAGGTCGAAGTAGAGATCAGAGAATCTCAGGGGTATCATGTGGATAAGAAGATTAAGGTGGACTTCAATGCTGGTGGTCTGATGGATAAATCCAACGGTGCTAAGAAGATCCAACACCCCACTTGCCAAAGGTGTGGAAAGAAGCACCCTATAAATTGCCTAAAGGGTAAAAAAATGCTTTAGTTGTGGAAGAGAAGGGCACCTGGCTGTTAACTGTCAACAATAAAAACCTGCAGCTATAACAATGGAGAGGAATGCTTCATTCAAACCTCAACGTGTTGTTCATTACTACAACTACAAAGAACCAGGGAGTCTTGAAAATCAGTTCCCTATGCCAAGGTTTTTGAAAGGCAACCAACAACCTCCAAGGAAAAAAGGGAAAGCTTTTGCCATCACTACTGCCGAAGTGAACCCTGACAAAAATGTGGTGATAGGTACTCTAGTTATTCATTCAAGAATATAAAATATACTTTTTTTATTTAGGTTATACGCATTATTTTATATCTCTAAAGTTTAGCATAACAATCCCATCACCACAACAAATCATGGAAGTGAAGATGTCTGTGAGTACGAAAAATGGGGCAATCATTGCATCCCATGAATATAACTTTTCCCCTATCATAATCTGTGGATTTAACTTCCTGTAAAACCTCATCATACTCATTTTGGTGTAATTTTATGCAATTCTTGGCATGGATTGAATTTCCTTATATAGAGGAAACATAAATTGCCGTGAGAGGGAAATCACTCTCCATGTGGACAATCGATCCCTGATTCTTTACAACTGCAAGGAGGAAGATGAATCTTCTTTAGCTCCATCATATCAAGCGTTGATCTGGCACAGATTATTGAGTCTAAGGAGACAACCATACTAGAATACATGCATATCATGAGGGAATTCTCTTAAGTGTTTCCCGAAGAATTACCTGGTCTTCATCCTAGAAGATATGTTGAATTCTCAATTGATCTTATACCTAGGTCATTTCCAATATCCAAGAATCCATATAGAATGGCTGTTTTGGAGCTTGAGGAGCTAAATAAACAACTATAGGAGAATTTGGATAAAGGGTTTATACGCCCAAGTGCTTCACCATGGGGTGCACCAATCCTCTTCATCATGAAGAAGGATGAGTCAATGTGCCTTTTCATTAATTATCGTGAGCTCAAAAAAATCACGATAAAGAAAAAGTATTCTCTCCCACAAATTGATGACTTTTTTCGATCATCTATATGGAGTACAATACTTCTCCAAGGTGGATTTGCGGTCAGGATATTATCAAGTGAGGGAGAAGAAGGAAGATATCACAAAGACTTCTTTTCCTATAAGATACAGGCACTATGAATTCATAGTAATTCATTTCAGACTCACCAATGATTCATAAATCTTCATGGACTTGATGAATAGAGTCTTTAGAGATTACCTTGACAAATTTTTGGTAGTATTTATAGATGATATTATGATATACTGCAAAACCAAGGAGGATCATGAGGAGCATCTGAGAACTATACTAGAGACCTTGTGGAAGGAGAAGCTCTATGAAAATTACATCAAGTATGATTTCTAGTTGAAGGAGGTCTCATTCTTGGGCCATATCATCACAAGCAATGGGATATCTATGGATACCTCCAAAACAGATGCAATTGAGGGATGGACGAGGCCAACATCGATAATTGATATCCATAGCTTCTTGGGGTTAGCTAGATATTATCGACGATTTGTGAGAAATTTCTCATGATTGTCCAACCCTCTTACCAAGCTAACTTGGAAGGTGTTAAGGTTTTCTTGGATTGATGAATGCGAATAATGCTTTAAGGAGTTGAAAAGGAGGCTTATCACAACACCCATGCTCAAATTACCCACAAGTGGAGAACTTTTTGTGTTATTCAGTGATGCTTCGAAGAAGGGTTTGTGATGTGTGTTGATGCAAAATGACAAAGTCATTGCCTATGCTTCAAGGCAATTGAAAGTTCATGAACAGAACTATCCAACACATGACCTCAAGTTGGCTGCAGTGATCTTCACATAGAAAATGTTGTGGAACTATCTCTTTGGGGAGAAGTGTGAAATATATATAGATTCCAAAATCCTCAAGTATATATTCACACAGAAAGAGTTGAACATGTGCCAAAGAAGATGGTTAGAGCGGATCAAAGACTATTACTGCTCAATCCATTACCACCCTAGGAAAGTGAACAAGGTGGAAGATGCCCTAAGTAGAAAGGACCCGACGATTCTATCATTGATGAGAATTTAAAAGGATCAAATATTATTAGATTTGATAAATATGGACTTGGAATCATAAACAAGGGAACATCATCAATCCTTTCACAAATGATTGCTCAAAAGTCACTTTTGGAAAGGTTAAAAGATGCTAAAATATATGATTTGGGAATTTAGGAAAAAGTGGAAACTATTGGAAAAGAGAAATCCTTAGAGTTTAATGTTAATGAAGAAGAAATTGGGAGATTTGGGAAAATACTATGTGTTCCAACAAGTCCAGAGCTGAAGAAGGAACTTTAGGATGATTCACCTAGTTCAAATTTCTCTATTCACCCAGGAAACAAAAAGATGTATCGAGATCTCCAAGAGCACTATTGGTGGGATGATATAAAGATGGATATCGCTGAATATACATCAAAGTGCCTGGTGTGTCAGCAAGTAAAGGCATAGAGGTAGAAGTATAAGGGGATGATGCAACCATTGACCATACAAGAATGGAAATGGGAGAACGTCACCATGGACTTTGTCACTGGAATTTCGAAGACATCCAAAGGCAACAATGCAATCTGGGTTGTTGTGGATTGTCTTACAAAGGCAGCACACTTCATTGATATTCGGGAGGATTTGTCATTGTATCAACTGGCACAAATATATATCAAGGAAGTGGTAAGGATTCATGGAGTACAACTATCTGTTGTGTCTGATCGAGATCCAAGATTCACCTCTAAGTTTGGGAAGAGTCTTCAACATGCTCTGAATACTGAACCGAACTTCAGTACGGCTTATCATCCTCAAACTGATGGCCAATCCAAGCAGACTATCCAAACACTTGAGGACATGTTGAGAGCATTCTCAATGGAATTTAAAGAAGTATGGGATCGACATCTTCCTCTGGTTGAGTTCTCGTATAATAACAGTTTCCACTCGAGCATCCATATGGCACCATATGAATCCCTTTATAGGAAAAGATGTAGAACACCATCGTGTTGGGATGAGGTCGGTGAGCGTAATCTTCTTGGACAAAAAATGGTCGAAGCAAATGTGGAGAAGTTTAAAACCATTCAGCAACATATCAAGGTATCCCATAGTCAACAAAAGAGTTATACAGATAACCGTCGATGAGACCTTGGGTTTAAAGTTGGAGACATGTTATTTCTTTGCATATATCCATGGAAGAAGGTCATGAGGTTTGGAATGAAAAGGAAGTTAAGTCCAAGGTAAATTGGCCCCTTCGAGATTCATTATCATGTCGGGGATGTGGCCTATCGACTAGCACTTCGACCTACCATGGCCAAAGTACATGATTTCTTTCATGTATCTCTCTTAAGGAAGTATATATCGGATCATTCACATGCACTCTCTTCATAGGTGGTACATTTAGAGGATGATCTTTCTCATGAGGAGAAACCCGTGAAGATCTTAGATCAAAGAGAAAAACTTCTACGAAATAAGACAATGCCCCTCATCATGGTGTTATGGAAAAACCACATGTTTTGAAGAATTGACGTGGGAATTAGAGGAAATGATAAAACAATGTTTCCCACAACTATTTTAGTTTGGGAAAAGGAAATTTCCAGGGTGAAATTTCTTAAGGGGGGAAGATTGTAATGACCCAAACATTCATTAATGGAAATCCCTCTTGATCTAATCAAACGTCTCTTTATTTAAAATGTTTATATAAAATGTCAACTTCTTTGGTTTTATGTTCTTGGATTTTAAAATACTATTAAGAATTGTGACTCTTTCTGATATATCCATTTAATAGTGATCACATGATTAGTATAAATATAGGGCTTTAACAAATCCGATTTACTCAAACAAAGGAAGCGATGGCCTCATCATGTAGACGTGCCCCATAAGAAGCTTATTTGTCAGTGCATGGAAAAGAGGTGGCGTCATTGGGCTTCACTCTTGACCAAGACCAATACAAGCTTGAATATGTTAAGTTTTATCGGGACATCCTATTAGAGAAGTTGAAGTTGATAGAGATTACCACCCGAGCAATGTTATCCAAGCCACCCAAAGAGTCTACCACCATCACACACCTTACTATTCAGTCTTATGCGGGTGTTATAAGGGATAATGTAACAAGACCTTAGAACTATAGTTAGGTACATTATTTTTGTATATAATAATTAATATACTTTCATCTTATTATTGTTACCTTGTAAATAGTTTTTAAAGTTCAAATAGTATTTTTAGTTAAAGTTCAACTAAGAAATCTATTTTGATGAATTAATGTATTTTTGAATTAAATAAATTTTTTAAAAAATATTATTATTATTATTAAATTAATTTTTATTAAATATAAACGATCATATAATTTTATGAATGCAATTATTATTTTTATTAAAGATTGAAAGCCATTTTTTTCAAAACCCATGAATTTTTGATAAATGCCAGTTTTTATTTTAAAAGAGAAAATTAACATATTTAGAAAATAATTTAGATAAAATGAATATTATTTCTAGAATCATTATTTCTAAGTTATTCAAAGGTGAATATTTCACAATTTTTTGAGATAGTCAAAATTTTGGTTAAAAATTAAATACCCTTTAAATATATAATGTGTTTTATGACATCATAATGACCCAATAGTGATGTGATAAAATACTATAAACTTTATCTTCAGCCAATATAGGTTTTACCATTAAAATAATGTGATTTTGGGGTTTTTTGAAGTATTTTACCAAGCATTAATGGACCCTTTAATACTTATTAAACATCTTGTATTTTTAAATTGTTTTCCTTGGGAGTGTGACTCACCTTTACATAAGCAACCCCATTATTTTAAGATGTTCGGAGTTTATACTTATAAAATATTGTTTTCCACTTTCTTTTTCCAAAAAACATGGGATGTCTTGTGGTTTTTATTAGTTTAATGTGAGGTGTCCCAAACCTAAATAATAAAGAATTCGCTCACATTTCCTATATAAACCCTCCCAAGCTCCCAATTCCTCCTCACTCAAAGCCTTTGGAGTTCGTCCAAAATCTTCCCCTTTCTCTCTAAAATCCTACCAAGGTGCCCCAAGCTCCCAATAAGCCTCTCTCAAGTCTCTCTCAAGCCTTTGGAAGCACACTTCCAAGTAAGGGTTTTTTCTTCCTTTTTCATTTTTGTCCAATATTATTTAAATTGTTATTCCCTTTTAATTTCAATTATTAATGTTGGAGTATGGTTTGGCACACCCCCCATAATTCCCTATTTATGTTTGAATTATGGGAGACCCATTTCTCACTCATTAAATGTCTTCCATGTACACCCATTACTATGCCGAAATTCCGAAAGAAATTTCCCTCTCCTCATTTACATTCAAGAAATTCTTTTGTATCATGAATATAAATTCCATTACATTTGTTGGGACATGTATCTATATTACACCTTACTTTTCATGTCATGTAAATATGACGAGACACCCCTTTCTCTCTCATCAATCATTTTTATGAGTTCTTATGTCACACTGTTATGCTGCCAAAATTGCACCGCGCTTTTCCAAGCCAATGTCATTGTGTAGTGAATATCATGACCATTTATCTATCATGTGTATTCACCTTTATACACATTTACTTATTGTTTAAAGAGTTTAGTGTATGTATTCCACGTTCTTTTATCATGGAATAAATGATTATGTTGAATGATTCAATGTTTTATGATCCATGTGGCACACTTATGAATGAAATGAAATGTTTAAGAAGGGTGCGCCCTTATAGTGCTCCAACACATTGGGTAATGTATAATATCATGATACGTCATGTTCCATGGGAATTCACTCATGCTAATTAAAGTGAAACAAGGGTATACTTGTGCTTCGTGTGCAATGAGGGTTTACTCATTCTCCACGTCCAATGAGCCTTGGATCATGATAATTCCATGTTAAGTGTTCTTACCACATTTCCATGTTATGATTATCATGCTTTATCATGACTTTATGTTTATGCTTATCTGGTGCTCTTTTTATATTACTATTTTCTAACTTGTATTGTATTCCCCATGTTATTACATGATTATTCCATTACTAGGATTTATAGATCACCTTTTTCTTATGAATGTCCTCCAGTTATCCCATTCAATGCTATGTATGAGGAAATTTAGTGGTCATATAGAGGATGTTTTCAATAAAGATGTTGTATTTCATGTTTTAAGTTGTTATGTAATGGTCATAAGCCCCAAATACACTAGAAATTTCAATATTCTATGTTGTATCAAGTGAAGTTTATGTAATAAATTATGTTTAATTGTGTAATAAAAAGAAGGGTTTTCATATGTGAGACTTCAAATACGGATCACATTTGTTGTAATGCATAACACAGGCCATGAATGATGTCCTAGAGTTAATGTATACCCCGATGCGTGAAATTTATGCAGTAGTGAAATTTCTATAGTTTTGAAACTTGGAAAGAGGAGTGTAATTATTCAACACTAATATGAATACCTCCTTCAGATGACCATGGCTATAGAGTGGTAAATAATTACTTTTAGGGTGCTCGTGATGATGCTTATTTAGATGACCTGCCCGATCTAGTTGATTGGTATCACACACATTATAGTATTCATGACCTATAAATTTTACCATCCCCTCAATGTGATTTCCATCTTGTTCATAAAAAACTATATTCTTCTAAGCTACTATTGAACTTACAATGAAGCACAAAGATTTTCATTAGAAACAAGTCTTCATTTAAAAAAATTCATAGAAATGTGGAGATTTGGAAAATGGATGAGCTCACGCAGGGTACTCACACAAGTGGCCTCTCGCTGGTCCCTTTCCCAAGAGGCCTTGTATAGGTTACTTGCCCAAATATATGTGTCATTTAGTTGGGTGTATAAATTATCAAAATTAATGGTTCTTTAGAAAATAATCTTATGTGAATGTTTTTCACGGAATTCTAATGTGGAGAGACCACAGGTACATAAGTGTGAGGACTGTCCCATGAAACTAGCATCACTATTTATAGATGTGGAGTCCCCTTTGTGTGACCCACATACACACACTTCCTACACGATTGACTTTCTTGTCCGACCTTCATTGGTGACTTGTTTTTATGACCTCTGCATCCCATAGACCCTTTTAATCTCTTTACCTCAGGATCAGACCCTCTTCTTTCAATCAGATAAAATCCTGAGGGAGGGTGGATTTTATTGACACACCACTTTTTCACATGGATGAAATTTTTTTAAAGGTAAATACCTTAAAGAAAATAAAATAATAAAATAAAATAAGGGAAAAGTATGCACCCCTATGTAAAAGGTATTTCGTGTTGGTACCCTCAACCAACGTCGATGCAGAGGGTACTTGTGCATCATCCTACAGGAGAGTCTTGCACATCGACCTATGTGAAGGACCTACACATCATACAATGTGATCTAGTATATTCACCCAATGTCCCATATTATCCTATAAATAGGACACTGGGCCACTTCATTTCTACGAACATAAAATATTGAAGATCTCCTGATGCTCTTCTCACCCTAGTCCTTTGACCAGGCCTTCAGAAACCTTCTTGGTATCCCTTTAAAGCCTTAGGAAGAGGTAATTAAAGGGGGGTAGTGAATCCAAAGTCATCCAGGGGTCTAAAATACATAACCATTACATGAGGAACCCTTCCCCCCATGGTTGAAGAGCACTAGCGCAAGGTTCCCTTCCCTAACCAGGGACCTACATGAGACACTTTTGGGAACACCTGTAGAGACCCTTAAATCCTAGAGTAAGGACTCACAAAAGTTTTTTTCCCAAGTTTTACTTCACCCAAAGTACCATCATCTCATTCAGGTCTACCTGTGCGAAGCACCCCCAGACCATATAGGCATTACCTACGTGAGATACCCTTAGTTATCCCTAACTTTGCCCTGTACATGGAACTTTTTAGCCCCTCTTCCAAGCCACCAATGGTAGATACTCTCTACCTTTAGCTCACTTGGCTAAGAAGAACCAAATTGAAGCCTCCATAAAAGCATATTGACTTGAAAAACCATGTATATAATCAAACTAGTGTGTCTCCCATTTGTGTATGCATTACTTCAGTCAATGGATTCCTGCACTTTTTCTACCTCATGGGTAGAGTCATTGGGGTTTATGTGAGTATGTATTCCCTCATTCATGAGGACCCTGACCCTGAGAGTATTTTCAGATCAATCCCGATATCAAATACTAGGGTTAATACCATGCACATCCCTAGCCTTCTCTAATATCAGTTACCTATGGTTCCAGGTGGGGAGGGAGAGGATCGCACTTTCCTTTCCCTTCAACAGGGAATGAGATCCTCCTCCTACAACCAAATTTAGGGCATCCATCACAGAATAAGCCCCATTATTTTCTCATAGGACCTATCTAGCTTCATTTATTCCTCCTTCTCCATACCCATGGGCTATTTCCATATGGGTAGTTTTATCTGACTATATAGGATAAAATGATAGGAGAGAAGGCCCCCACCAAATCCCTTTATTCTTCTCTTGTATCCCGAACCTCTTTCACCAGTGGAAGGAGGATCATGTAGTTTTTTATATCTTCCACTTCCTCTTTCTCACATTCAAGAATAACTCATGTGGTCTTAGAGGTTGGATACAATCACGATATCAACGCTTTATGATGCATGTTTTGTCATAGAATCTTTTCTTGGATATTACTCTCAGATTACTTCAGAGGGCATCCATATTCATGGGACCTCAATTCCATGTATCAGACCTCAAGTAAAATATGACCATGTGGTTTCACATATCTTCTTCTTCCTCTTGTTTTTCACATTGAGAATGTCTAAGATGGGATTATAAGTTTGTGTTGATCATGAAATCCACACGATCCTGAACCATTTATGAATCATTCCAAGTGTAAGTCCCATATCAATCTATGGACCTCTTATTTGGTATAATCCCCAATCATAACTAAACATTTTGGTATCCTCATCAAGAGTAAGATCCAATCAAACCATACTCATTCATAATAGAATCCTTCAAAGGAGTAACCCCCAACCAAATCTCAAATCACTAGGGAATCCTCCTTATGAGTAATCCCCAATTCAATCATCTCAAAGGGATGTACTCACCTGGGAGACAAACATACATAGGGCCTCCATATGCATGGGTAATCACAACCTTAACTACATGGTATTTGTTTCCCATACAAACAAGATACGTTGGAATCCTCCTTAAGATTGAAACTCAACACCCCAAATCAACCTTATTCTATCCGGGCCACATTTACAATAGAGTATTATTCATACTGGAAATCCATATTTCTTCCAAGTTCCTTAGGTTTATTTTTCATAAGTTACACACCAAAATTTTACTAGGAAACTTCCGCCTAGATTTCCTTGCCACATGACATTGAAATGCATGGTTGGTTCCTTATCACATGAACTTAAATGTTATTAAGTTCCCTATTAAGTGGAACTGAACTACATGAGTTTTGACTCATTTCTGAAGGATATGTAGGAATCCCATTTCATGGGTCTGATCCCAACATAAAAAAAACTCATGTCTACCCAGTTGATGATACACTACAGAGTGCCCCACTATGTGGATGAAAACTAGTATCATTATAATAATGACCAAAGAATCTATAATTAGTATATAAGAGGATATCATTGACAGAGTACCTTGGATACATACAGATATATCTATTGATTAAGAACCTCATATACATATAGATGATTAAAACTTATAAACATGATAATAATTGATTTTTAATTCAAGGGAGACCCAAATCATACTTGGGAATTAATGAAGGATTCACTAACATATCTTAGATCTATAAAAGAGTTCCTAATTAGGAATTAATTCCCCCCAAAAGTGTGTGATGAGTCTAACCTCCCATCCTCTCGACTAATGTGAATTCTTAAGTATCATTGGACAAACTCCCCAACTGGCACCTGCCATTGGAAAGTACCCCCCATGGATATAGAACAATTGAGTGTTTATGGCTCCATGAGAAAATATTTTTATAATCCATTCAAAAATATTGAGGATGACATGAATGATTTCATGAAATTCAACCACCTACATTCAACCATGGGGAGAAAAGATTTTTTTTCTCTAAAAAAAATATATTCAACGTACCAACAGTCGGTTCTAGACCACCAAATACAACTAAAATGTATGTCACCCACTGAAAACAAAGAAAATGACTTCATATTTTCTTGATATTTTAGGAAAAAAAATCCATCAAATATTTATGACATGTAGGAATTAACCACACATTAATTTGACTTATAGTGTGGCTAGTATAAATCAAAGTGTTCATTTTTAGATTAAAATTGACTATTTAGTTCAAAACATACATTAAATACTCAAAAACCAAGAAAAAACACCCATATTATCTTTATAATTTAAGAAAATGATCCTAATTTCATTTGTGATATGAAGGAATTATCCACATGTTAATCCGATAAACTATGTTCTTGATATTACTCAAAGTGAGTATTTTTAGTTTAAAACTGACATTTTAGTTCAGAAAATGTGCTGCTGACTGAAATCCATGATAACACACTCTAATTATCATGATAATTTATGAAAATGACCCACAATTAATTTTTAATATACTGAAATTATCTACACATAAATATGACAATTGGTGTGACCGGTATGACTAAAAGTGAGTGCTTTTATTTAAAATAAAAATTTTTAGTAAAAAACACACTTGACATACTCAGAACTAAGGAAATATTCTTGGATTGTCTTGAAACATTAGGAAAATTATGGATAAGTCATTTGAGATGTGTAGAAAAACTGCACACATCAATCTGACACATTTTGTTCCTGGTACGGCTCAAAGAATGTGTTTTCGGTTTAAAAGTGAAATTTTAGTTCAAAATATTTTTCACTCACTAAAAACTATGAAAACTCACTTTAATTGTATTAATAGATTAGGAAAATGATCCATATTTCATTTTTGACTTATAAGAATCATATGTATATCAATAAAACACATGGTGTATTCAGTATGACTCAATGTGTATGTTTTCATTTTAAAAGTGACATTTCATTTCAAAATGCACATCACTCATTGAAAACTAAGAAAACATAGTCCGATTATTATAATAATTTAGAATAATGATTCATAAGTCAATTTTGTTGTATCGGAATCGATCACACATCAATGTGACATGTGTTGTGTCTAATATGACTAAAAGTGTGTGTTTTTATTTTGAATTTACATTTTAGTTCCAAAAACACTTCACATCCTCAAAATTGAGAAAACAGACTTGTATTACCTTGACACATTTAAAAAAATCCATAAGTCATTTGTAACATGTAGATATCATCCACACATAAATCCGGAAAATGGTTTTCCTGTTATGACTCAAAGTGCATGTTTTCATTTTAAAAGTAATATTTTATTTCAAATGAGTATCATAGATGAAAAACCAAGAAAAAATTCTTGGATTACCTTGATAGTTTAGGACACCAATTCATAAATCATTTGTGATGTGTTGGAACCATCCTGATAAGAATATAACACACTATGTGCATGATATAAATTGAAGTGCATATTTCTAGTTTAAAAGTGATATTTTATTAATGCATTGGATCATATTTCTATTTCATTTATTTCATTATAATATTATTAATATAAGATTTTTTTTATTACAGGTGCACTATTTTTTATCGAGCTAAGGTGGTGTGTTCAAAAACAAGTAGCGTGATTGGGTTCTTTTGAAAGAGGGTACCAAAAATAGCAGAACTCATTGTGTTTTTTAATTTTTTGGAAAATTTCATGTTTGTAAGAAATTATACAAACTGATGTCATTTTAGTGCATTGAAATGCTTGTATTTTTTTTTTATTTTCTAATTTTTATTTTTTACATATTTGAAATTAAATTATAATTTTATTTTGAATATGGGTTGCTACAATGTGCTATATATTTACCACCACATTTCTACATCCCATCACTTTTATCAGTGCAATTATCAACACTCATAAAATTATATTTTATCCACACTATAAATTGATTGGATCAGGCCAAAAAAACTTCATGGAGGAGATAAAATCATAAATAATACCCTATTTATATTTTTTTATTTTTGAAGATATTATTAGTATATTTTATTTAAATATTTGAAAGGATGATATAAAGGGAGTAGTAGGGGTGTGCTGCTTTGGGTGAAGGTACATGGGTTGGAGTTTTTGGGTGTGGGTAGTAGTATCTAGTGGGATATATTGAGTAGTGGTGAACCAAGTAGTAAAATTGATTATTTAAGATTCTACAATAATGTTTCGTGTTTAGTTTTCATCAATGAATAGTGATGTCTTATCATGAAATGAATATTAGAGAAAGATATGATGGTATATTGAGGTGTGGGTTTTTAAACAAGCTTTCTATGATACCACTATAATTCAAGTTTTGGTATTTTACATGGAATCTATTCACTCTTTAATTCTAGTGGAATTTTTGGGTGCTGCCCTATGGTTTTTAAATCTTCCCCATTTGATGGTTTTTCCAGATTAAAAATACATCTCATTTTATTTCCTACCATTATTTTTATTGATTTTGTTTTCATTGGAGACACTCACAATATTTTTGTCACAATTAATTTTTTATGCTATAATCAGTTTGTTTCCTCCCCAAAAAATTGTATCAAAGGGGGTTGTCCATATTTATTTCTAATTGGATATGGGTGATTTAGGGTACAATATTTCTTCCCACATCAAAATTTTTAATAGGAAAAATGATTTTACACTATCGAGGTAACAAGTAAAAAATATTTTGGTTAATGAGAAGACAATGAAGGTGCTGGATAACAAATTTAGAGAAGAAGAAAAAGATCAGTGATTATGATTGGAAGGATATGCGAGATTTATAGAAAAACACAATCCAAATGTATTTGTCTAATAATACACTATGGGAGGTGAAAAATATAATAGATCCAAAGGAGATATCGGTAAATCTTGAAAGTAGGTATAAATATAAATCCCTCCCAAATAATTGTTTTTAGAAAACATGATTGTATTGTTTTAGAATTCTAGTGAATGGAGATTTGGGTAACCATCTGAATGAGTTTTACAAACTTGTGATGGATTTTTCTTCAGTTGTGGTCGATATTGATGATAAAGTTAACCCTATACATGTTGAAATGGAAGAATAAGACAAATAATTCATTCTCTCGAGTTCATTACCAAATTCATATGATAATGTCATCATCACATTACTATTCAAGAAGTACACTCTAAAGTTCGATGATTGTATTTCATCATTATTGATGAATGAGACTCAAAGAAAGACAAATGATGGAGATTCTTTAGATAATAGTCGTATTATTGCTGTGAAAGATGGATGTGGTAATTAGAGAGTCCAGTCAGATATAAGAATAAAGTCAAGTGATTCTTTTGTGACAAGGAGGTCCGTGTGTATATAAACTACTCTGCTTTTAAAAATATTAAAAAAGAAAAGAAGATGCATGCCACAAATTCTGAGGATACCATTATAAGTCTTATATAGGGTGAAGGTTATTTATTTTCAATCAGTGTTGATTTTTACAAGTTAGATCTATAAAAAAAAATAAGGGATTGATTCAGCTCTTTCATACGATATTACACTGAAGAAAGAATTATTTTCTTCACACGAAGAAGGTGACTATGGTACATTAAAGATATGAAATTGATATTATGTTAGTTTCATCAGTGTTGGTGATATTTTTATCACTGTGAATGTAGGATTTAGTCTTATGTTTAGGGATGTGTGATATATGTCAGTTATACACTGAAATTTGTCATTTACTTGTACCCTTGATAATTGAAGGTATTTGTCATGGTTTTATAACAAAGTTTTGTTTTTGGAAACTAATATATTTTTATTAAATAATGTTTTTGTAAAATAGGAAAAGTTGAGTTTCTTGAAATCATGTTAAGAGAGTTAGATATTCCAGATTAAGAAAATATAACAAAGTTACTAGAGAAAAGAATTAAGAAAATTAGTAAGTTAAAAACTTACAACTTTATAACTCTCTATGTCAGATGAAACTTTACTGATATCAATGTTCTCAACATAATAAAAAACATCATGATAAAATATTTAAAATAGGGGAGTATGTTGAAGTTTTTTAGACTGATAGTTATATACAAAAAACATATGGATAGAGAAATTACAAGAAACATGGAATTTTGAAGTTGCTAAAGTTTAATGAATTACAACCTTGTTGTTGATCAGACAAACTCTCTAGAAATAAGTTTCAAAGGAAGTTTTTACTAGAAAGCCTATGTCTATGAAAATATATGTGTTTGTGAAAAACTTGATAAGATGAATATGATGATTTTAGTTAGACTAATAATGCATCGGATTTTATAACAATCTCTAACATTTCAACATTTATTATTAGACAGACCTAATCAGACCAATATAGCAGACTGAACAGATTAGATAATGTAGATATGATGTTTATGAAGAGTGAAAAGATTTGTTTTTTTTGGTTTTATTGTGTATAAAAATATGATATAAATCCAAGAATCACTTTTATTCAAATCTTATATCAGTTAAAAACCCAAGGGAGAGAACATTATAATTCCATACACATATTTTCAGATAAATATCTAGAAGAACTTTGAAGTCGTGGGAGGAGATTTGAGTGGATAAATAAAGTTGATGAAAAAGAGAAGAGTTCATGTTTATTATCAGAAACATGCTTTTAAATAGACTATAATGTATACAGAATAGTGTAAAAAGTTTCTAAAAATAGATAGTGTCAGATCTATTGAAGTTTCTACCAGACAGAGATGGCACAAACAACTTATGTCTTTAGATGTTGCAACAATGTAGTCAACCATATTTAGTTGGCTTGGAGAAATGAAAAGAGAAAAGTTTTTATTTGTTTTTTGGGAGATTGTTTTTACATTATAGGGTTAGTATATTCTAAAAAAGGAAGGCTGATGTTCAAGGTTATGAAGCTTTGAAGTAGTAGTTCAGAATTTCTATCAGATGATCTTTTTTTATGAATGTCCATTGAATGAATGTTTCATAAGGATATCCATTAGAAAAAGTGGGTTTCCAAATTATGAACTAAGAAACATTAACCATACTGTATCAATGTTTTTTTATTTTTAGCGGGTCATGAGAACTAGATAGATGAAGAGAGTTCTATACAAAATTATACACAAAAAAGTTTCAGACAATCAATTTCTGGATAGAACTTTTGGAAGAACACTGTAAAATTCTAATTTGAGTAAAGTGGAGAATTCTAAAGTTTTATGGAATTAAAAAATATTTGATAAGACTCTATAAGAGTTGATAAGTTTTTAAAATTTCTCAAATTAAGTTCAAATATCTAATAAATTAATATTAATGAATTTGGGTGAGTGGGAAAATATTTTTGGTTTCCTACCATTTCTATTTTTGGAGAACTTATAAATAGAAGTGTACTAAAATATTGTAATTGATAAAATCTTAATGCTTGTAATAATTCAAAGGACTGAAAAATTTATGACAGAGTGTGTTTCCAACCAAAGTTAATTTTTGACTTTATGTTTTCCAGATAGAATTTTTGGTCAGAAGATTGGACAGTACAATATTCTGAAGACCAGATAGAGGAGAAATAGAAAGTGAAGATCAGATAGAGTTTTGAGAAGAATTTTTTAAGGTGATGCTTTTTCTAATTAGAAATAATAAATGGTTTTTAAAAGGCATAGTTTTAAAAATGGTTCATCAGACATAGGACCATAAGATGTAGACACATTAGACAGAGTTTTTGAATGGACCTTTGTGGAGTAGAAAGTTTCAAAGCTAAAATTTTCCTATTGTGCCTTAAATTTTGTAATTAAAATTTGAAAACTAACTGGAGATAGTATAATTATTACTATTGGAATATAGAAGGATTTTAATGGGATTTGGCATAAAATTTTTATTCACATATTCATTATAGTGAATTTACAGAGACCCATAGGTGTGGTTATGGAAAGGATGTAGATTCTCACATTGAGGACGATCCTTATAAATATTATGTTCCATTTTTTTACTTTCCAACATTTTCATACATATGAGTTGACTAAAATTTTATAAGGAATAAACTCCACCAATTTTCAAGGTTTAAGTTTTTTCTAGTTGAATTTTATAAAAATACTATCAATGATTCAATTCTCCCTTCGCAGTGATTCAAAGATTCTTAAGAAATTCATGTGGTATCAGAGAAAGTTCCAATATTAAATCTTTATCATATAAAATGTCAATTATATTAATATCATAGGTATTCCTACCTTCAATGTAAAAAATACCATGGTGAGAAAAATATAATTATTTCTTATCTCCTGTCACTTGTCTTGGAGGTTGTTGATGCAATAAATATAGAGTTTACACTCATTGATAAATATTGTCCCATGAATTTTAAGGACAAGATAAATAATAAATTTGATGGAAAGGATAGTAATTATATCATTTTTCCTATGTTATAAAATATTTACAAAAGGGTGATGTGTCTTAAAACCTCTAAAATAACATGGGACAAGATTGAAAATATTTTCAAAGGAAATATTGAAGTGAAGGAAGCGAGGCTACAAATCTAGCATAGAAAGTTTGATGACATAAGATTTAAAGATGAGAAATATATTGATCAGAAATTCACTAAAGTGAATGAAGTTTCATGAAACATAATAGGTTTTAAAGATGTCTTGAAATATTATAAAATTGGTAAGAAACTCATGAGAATATTTCTAGATATGTTTGTTTATAAAATATATGGTTTTGAGGATAAATAAGATTTATCACTTGATTAATTTCATAACTTTATTATTTACTTTTAAGTGAGAAAATATCTAGTATTCACAAATAATATCAAAGATGAAATGGACTTTGAAGCCATGATAAATATGAAAATTCATGATAATGGAGATATTGATCCTAGTGATTATAAAGATAAGGATGATGATTAGTTAAATAGTAAAATCATGTCTCTTATCTCCAAGAATTATCAAATAGGTAGAGTAAAGTGTAAATGAAAACTTACTCTAATTTTTTTTGGGTGTGGTGGAACTGGAAATTTTTCTATGAACCACCCCAAAAATAATGTTAGTGAATTTAAAGATTAATCTAAAGAAAAAACATATTGTAAGAAGTTTTATTGAACTTACAAGAAAGGAAATATGCATATTGATGGAAAGGAAAAGTTCATTGAAAATAGAAGAAATATTCTGAGTAATTAATTAGAATATGACTCCTTAGAAAATAATTCTTCAGAAGCGGAAAGTTTAAAAAGAGTCTGATTTTTTTTAAATGTTAATAAAAAATAATATTCATCAAATAGTAAAGAATAAAGAGGTAAAGAATTTTATATAGAGTATCATATTAGACCAAAACATTTTTCAAATCTTAATAAATGTTTAACTCTCAAGAAATAAATCATAATGATGAATAAATACGGTGTAAAACTTATTGAAGTAAGAATAGATGTTTCTATGAAGTTAGAAGTATACATCTTGTGTGATCTTAGGCTATAAAATAATTATTTATGAATAAATAAATATGGTTTAATACATAAATAATAAGTTGTAAGATAACTAATATAAATTTTAAAAAACTGATTAAAAAATACTTGAGGCTGAATGACCCTTAAGAAAGTTGAATAAAAATTTCAACAAAGATTCTGAAGTAAAAGATGAATCATCTAAAAATGTAAAAAAAGAAAATTACAAAAATTAGATGAAATCTCCACCTCCCAAAAGTAAATCCTCATTTTATTTATCTAATATTTTTGGTTATAATAAATGTGTTGGAAAACATGGGTCAATAGGTGTTTTAAAAAATCCATAACATTCCCAAAACTTGAAAATTATCTCTATAAGAAAGATGGAACACACCCAGAGAATAATAAAATAGAAAGAAGTTATAAACCTGAATATAATTTCTATATAGGAAGATCATAATTCTATAGAAAACCATGATTTTATGGTTTTTATAGTGTTGTGGAATCTATGGACATAAGGCATATAATTATTTGCATAATTTTTTCAATTTCTTGAATAGGTATGAATATAGGGGAAGTATTGGTGGAAAAAATGAGTAAAATTACTAAAAAATAAAAAAGTTTTCAAAGAGAAGTTTCAAGATGTTTGAAAACATCTAATAGAAAACAAATTTGAATGTCTAGAATAATTATTTGGAATATGTGATCAGGTTGTCCACCATACCGAAGAATATATGACAACTCTTCCAGGGTAAAGTTATTTCGCTAGAAAAGAAAAAAATTGGGAAAAAAGAAAGTTAAAGAATGATCATTTGTTGTTACGAAAACCTTAAAAGAAACTAAAAGGAAAATACCATAGATTCTTGATAGTGTTTTTTCTTCACACATGATGGTAGATTTGAAAATATTGAAAGATGTTGAAAATAGAGATAGATGAGCAGTTACCTTTAGGAATGAAAGTTCCTTAAAAATCAAAGGAATTGGAATAGATGCTATTGAAGTCAGAAAATTGAAATCTAATAAGTTTTATTTTTTTATGGGATAAAACAAAACTTACTTAGTGTAATACAACTTTGTGATGATGGAAAATAAGTTATCATCAGAAAATATGTTTATATCATAAAATGTATAAAAGATGGAAAAGTTGTAACTAAAGGAGAAAGAACCAGTATAAATATTTTCTAGATAGGATAACATTGTGACTCTTGTTATCTAAATTCCAAAAATAAAAATAAATTGTGTCATTTTAGTGTAAGGAATCATGGAAAGAAAAACATGAATTTTTTTTCTAAAGATGATGTTGTACAAATTTTTAATCATTGAAAACAAGAGAATATGATTTTTTATAACTTGTAAAAAAGGAAAATAACTAGTAAAATCCATAAGAAATTTGTTAGTCTGTCTACCAGACCTCTTGAACTCATTCATTTTGATTTTTTTTCAAAAAATGAGACAATAATAGGTTAAATGATATTTTTAAATTTATCACTTTTATTGGTGATTTCACTAAGATAACAAACATCATATGTATGAAACACAATTCAAAGCCTGTAAAAATATTTAAACTTTTCAGGAGATATGTTTAGAGAGAAATGGGGGTTTATATAAAGAGTTTTTGAATAGATAATGGTATATATTTAACATTCAATGATTTTAAATCTTATCTAAAAAATAATGGAATAAAATATCAGTATATTTATCCGCATACAACACAAAATAATGGTGTATCATAAAGTAAAAATAGCTGTTTGGTTGAAATGGGAAGAAGTATGTTAAAAGAATACAAACATTCAAAGTTCTACTAGAGATAAGAAGTTAGTACTGTTGTATATGTATAAAATAAATGTTTTCTATGGATTGAATCTAAAATGTATCCTTATGAATTTTTTTATAAAAAAAATTCTTTTGTGAAATATTTTAATGTTTTTAGAAGTCTTTGTTTACAAAAGATAAAAAAATTGGATCTTGGGAAATTTGATGAAAAAACCACGTAATATTCATCAAATATTAACCCAATGTAAGAAGTTATAAATGTTAGAAAAAACATTTTAAAAAGTTTGTTTATTCCTATAATGTTAATGTAATTGAAAATCCAAATTCCTTTACAAAGGAGGTTGAAAATGTTGAGGAAAAAAATTCAATATTTACGATGAAGGTGAAAGTGAGCCAAAATAGATATATCAAGACTCAGAGGAATTGTGTCATTAGGAAAGTGAATATGTAAGATAAACTTTGAAAGTTACTCCCTTACATAAATAGGTTGAAACTGAAAATATATTTTGAAATCTAAAATCTTCAATTCATACTGAAAAAAGGTTGAGATTATAAAATCAAACATCACTCATTTCACAGATTAAACTAGGATCAGTTTTTAAAGTAGTAAAACACAAATAATGGGTGAATAAAATGAATAAAAAGTTCTATTAAATTTATAAAAATGAAACATGGGATCTTATTCCACAAATATTAGATAAAAATTTTATTGGAATAAAATGGGTGTACGGAAACAAGTTTAATGAACATTGAGGAGTTTCAAGAAACAAAGAAATAAATGTTTCTAAATGTTATATATAGGTGGAAGTTGTGGACTATAAATAAACTTTTTCCCCTATTTCAAGATTAGAAACCATTATAATTTTTCTAGAAGTAGATACTCATTGAAGTTACAAAGTTCATCATATGGATGCAATTTTAGCTTTCCATAATGTTGAGATTGAATAAGAAGTTTACATTGATCAAACTTGTGGGTTTATACCCGATGAATATGAAAAAAAGGTTTATAAATTAAATAAATCCTTTTTTGGGTTGAAACAAGCCCCATGTTCTTGGTATTAAAAACTTGATAATTGTTTGAGAATATTGATTTTTTCTGAAAGGGTGTTGATAAAAAGTAATGTGTGAAAGAAGTTAACTCAAGTACCCTAATTTTAATTATGTATGTACATGATATACATTATGATGGATATGAATAAATTGATTGTGAATAATTTTTTGAGGAAATAATGGATAATATATAGATGTAAATATTAGGAGAATTAACTTTTTTCTCAGGTTTATAAGTTCAAAAAAATGAAAAATATATTTCCTTATCTCAAGAAAATAATTAAAGGGTGTTTCTAAAAAGGTTTTGTATGGAATATAATAAAGAATTTTCTAACCTGATTTTCAGTGAGAAAAAAGTTGAGTAAAGATAAAAAAAGAAATGTGTAAATCAGAAAGATTTTAAGAATCTTATCAGAAGTTATCTTTACCTTATAGTCTCAAGAAATGATATTGTTTATGCTATAACTATGCATTCTATATATCAAAGAGATATGAAATAATCCCACATGTTGGTAGCGAAGAGAATATTTAAATATGTTAAAGGAACAACTTCACATGGGTTGTTATACAAAATAAGTCATGATATGATCTTTCATGGTTATACTGATACTGATTTGGAGGGAGATAAAGATAGAAAATCAAGTTCAGGAGGAAAATTTTTCTTAGAAGAATGTTGTGTGAGTTGACATAGTAAGAAAAAAAGTTCAATAACATTAAACACATTTGAATTAGAATATTCTGTACTTACGTAGGATTATAAACAAATATTGTGGATGAAAGTTCAATTTTATGATTTGAAATTTGATGTTTTCAAACCATTGAAGTTGCTTTGTGATAATCAGAGTGCCATTGATCTTTATAATTTTTTTACATCACTCAAGATCAAAGCACGTTGATGTTATGTTTTAAATCATAAAAGAGAAAGTTTATAATATTGATATTTTTCTTGAATATATTTAAAAATAATATCAAATTTCCAATATAGTTTTAAAATCTATTCTAAAGGAAATATTTGTGGATTTGAGGCTGCAACTTCATGTTTAGCCTCCATAAATGACTTCTTAACAATATAGAGGAAACACCCACTATACTATAGATTATGTGCAAAATGGGGGAGAGAATGTAACAATTTTTTTATAAGTTTTCACATTTATTTTTATAATGAATCTAAATATGTGGTTATCATAAAATGGGAGAGTAAGAAAAAAGGAGATAGTGAAAAATTGCGAGATGATAATTTTCAAAAAAAGTGGATAAGATAAAAGTTAAGGGGATCTTATCTTAACATGGCCACAATTTTTCTTATCCCCAATGGATAAAATTCCTTCAAAAACATATCAAGTGGTGTGGTTTTAAGATACTCTATTTTGAGAAACAATATGTTTTCGTAAAAGTAAAAAATTTGAGGTGTTACAAAATGAGTTGTGATAATGTTTGAGTGATGAAAAATTATGAGTGTTAAAATTTGATAATGAATATTGTCAACAAATCTAAAGGGGCAGATTGAAGTTCCTTTGTGATGTTTTTCTAACAATGTTTTGATTTTTTGATAACTAAGTTTTTTGTTAAAGTATTTGTTTGTAAAATAGGAAAATAGAAGTTATTATAAATCTTATTAAGAAAGTTATAATGTCCAGATGTATAAAACATAACAAAGTTTTTGGAGAAAATAATTAAGAAAATTAGTAAGTTTGAAAGTGAAAACTTTCTAACTCTCTAAGTCATAAGACGATTTGCTGATATCAAAGTTATAAACATCAAGGAAAACCACATGATAAAATATTTAAAATAAATAAGTATATTAAATATTTTTAGAATAATAGTTCTAGACAATAAAAATCCAGGCTAATAAATTTTAGAAAATCTTGAAGTTTGGATTTTTTGAAGTTCAATGAAGTAACACCTTGCTGCTGATCAAACAAAATTTCCAAACATATGGTTCATAATCTGTTTGTGAAGTGTGAAAATATTTATTTTGTTGAGTTTTAAAGTGTCTAAAAATGTGAGATAAATCTTAGAAGAACTTTTATTCAAATCTAATTTTATTTTAAAAACCAAGGTAGATAACATCATAGTTTTGGATATATGTTTTTAGAAAATTCTCTTGAAGAAGTTTGAATTCTTTAAAAGTGACTTGAGTTGATGAAGAATGTTTCTGAAAAAGAGAAGTGTTCATGTTTATTATCGAAAACAGGCTTTTGGAGAGACTAAAACAAATGGAGAATAGTGGAAAATGTTTTTTAATAGAGAAAGTGTCAGATATATTGAAGTTTATACTAGATAAATATGGATTAGAAAATTGAAGTCTTTAAAATTTACAATATTTTAGTCAACTATATTCAGTTAGCTTGAAGTAATGGAAAGAGAAAAGTTTTTCTTTATTTTGAGAGTATTTTTACTTGAGAGGTTTAAGAAAATCTTAGAGGAATAATTATGTTCAAAGTTGTGAATTTATGAATCTATGCTTAGTAAATTCCATCAGTTGATATTTTCATAATAAAGTCCATTGAATGAATGTTTCTTAAGGATACCCATAAAAAAATATTTGTTTCCAAAGTTTGGAATAAGAAAAAATCACTGGAAAACTGTCAATGTTTCTTATTTTTAGTGGGTAAAGAGAGATGGATAGATGATTATTTTTTCGAATAGCGAATATCTGGACAATAAATTTTGACATAACTTTTGGTGGAACTCCGTGATGTTATAATTTGAGTAAAGTTTAGAATTATATAGTTTTGTATAATTCAGTATGTTTTGAGAATACTCTAGAAGAGTTTATAAGGTTTTAAAATTTCTCAGACGATTTTTAAATATCTAATAAACCCAGATTTATGAATTTTGGTGAGTGTGAAAACATTTTAGGTTTCCCACATTTTCTATTTATGGAGCACACACAAATATAAGTGGAAAAGTACACTTCACTTGACACACTATTCATGCAGACATGAAGTATATGTTCTACATAATTTATGTTAGAGTGAGTTTGAAATTGAATTTTCATTTCTTGTTGATGTTTTCCAAATAGAATTTTTTGGTTAGAATATTAGACAACACAAAGTTTATAAGGACATAAATAGGAGAAATGGACAGCGAAGATCACAAAAATTTTCGAGAAAAAATTTGTGAGGTGTTAAGTTTTCCAATCAGATAGAATATAGGTTTTGGTAAAAGGAATAGTTTTAGAAAATATTCTTCAGACATAATCCCATCGGACATAGGCACATTGCAAAGAGGTTCCATATAAAACTTTATGGAGTTGAATGTTTTGAAGCTATATTTTTTCTATAGTTGATCAAATTTTGTAATGAAAATTTTAAAAATGACATGAGTTAATATAATCATTCCTAAAAGGAGATATAATGAGTATAATTGTATTGGACACAAAATTTGTATTCAGTTCTTCATTATAGTAAATTTCCATAGACCCACGGGAGTGGCTATGGTAAAGATGTAGTTTCTCACACTGAGTTCAAACCTTGTAAATCTGGTGTGACCTATTTACATTCCTAAATTTTATTGCATACTAGTTTACTAAATGTTGATAAGGGAGAAACTCTAAAAAAATTTAGGGGATTAAGTTTCTTAAAGTTTAAATTTGTATAAAGATAATAACTGATTCAAGGGGATAGAGTCATAGAGGCTAATAGTAGGGGGACTGGGAAAACACAAGTACAAGAAGGAAAGCATATAAAATTAAGGGGCCAACAAATGGATTTAGTGGGTTAGACATTGATGACATCAAAAAAATCAAAGAGGCTGGAGGGAAAAGGAAAGGGGGGCCTCAGCCACAAGATAAATTAATATGGGATCCTTTTTGGAACTGTTAGGGTCTAGCCAATCCTGATACTCAAAGTTCCATCAGGATCCTGACATGCAGGTACAAACCTGAAATTATAGGCATTTATGATCCAAATATAAACTGTGATAAGTTAGGAATCCTATTTAGCAGTAAAGGTTACTCAATTCTGGCCTCAACCGAGGCCACAAACTCTTCCAATATAATATTTATTCTCATCAATAAAAATCTGGACAACCCAAATATCGTTTTTCAACATAACCATATTATCACTTTCGGCTTCATTGACTTTGGAAGGAGAATGTCTTGTTCAATAGTGTATTCTAGAAATGATTATTCTGATAGGAGGTTAGTTTTGAACCACATTAAACAGGTTTCAAATTCTATAGTAGAGCCATGGATTATTGCATGGGACTTCAATTCCATCCTTCATGCAGATGAAATGATTGACCCTATTAACAATTCCTCCTCAATTAAGGATTTTAGGGATTGAATTGAGGTGACGAGGTTGAATGAAATCAATCTCACTGCAGAAAAAATTACTTGGTACAGGTGGTATTACAATGGTATGATAGCCAGCAGGATTGATAGATCTTTTTTCAATGATGCCTCCCTTACATCTTGTAAATCTATTGCTTGGAACACCGCCCAATTCTGATATGTTTTCTCAATATTGTAGGGAAAATCCCAATTCCTTTCAAGTTTAATAATGAATGGGAAACTATTCTGAAATGCTCAACAACAATCCAGGGCACTTGGGGTCCGAGAACTAGTAATGGGAGTCCTTCTAGTATGTATCTATAAACTAAAAATGATAAAATTAAGGCTAAAATATTGGACCAAGACCAACTTTAGTTCAATGGATGATAAAATTGATGGAATGAAATGCTCTCTTCATGATATTCAAGAATTAAATACTTGGTATTACGTTAGTTTTGACACAAAAAGAGAGGTTGAAACCTCAAATAAGCTTCTATACCTCATAATACCTAGAGACAATATCAAGAAAAACACCTTCAAAACAAGGTGGCTTTCGAATGGTGATAGAAATACAAAATTCTTCAATACCCTTCAAAGGGTTCGAACAGAAAATAGGCCCCTCCCTCTTCTCAAATATGGAAATCGAGTTTTGGAGGAAAGTCAAGATCTATCTAACCATATCGTCTATTTTTAAAAGAATCTCTTCAACGGTCCCCCAAGGACTGAGATTTTAAAGGAAAACCTCATCACAAATTTGATCATTGAGGAAGACAAACCTCTCCTTACCTCAATGCCAATGGATTTGGAGATCAAAGAGGCTATTTTTGTTCTTAAATAAGATAGTTCCCTGGGACCAGATGGGTTCACCAATCATTTCTTTCAAAGCTATTGGGAGACTATTCAGAATGAAATTAGTCAGCTTGTCAAGCATTTTTTAAGGGTGGAACGCTTCCCCAGGATTTCAATGCCTAGTTCATTTCCCTTACTCAAAATGTTGAGAATGGAAGTGATATAGGTTAATTTAGGCCGGTTTCCATAGTCAACACAATAAATAAAGTGATTACAAAAATCCTTGCCACAAGACTTGCTTGGGTCACAAAGAAAATTATCACTTGGAACAAGTTTGGATTTGTGAAAGGAAGGAATATTCAAGATTGTTTGATCACTAAATTTGAGCATGTGAACCTTCTCAAGGAACCCACTTTAGGATGGGACATTGCTCTCAAACTTGATATCAAAAGATCCTTTGATATAATGGACTGGGGGTTCATTGGAAGAGTTCTACATAGTTTTGTCTGTAGTAGGACTTTCATTCAATAGGTCAAGGTGCTTCTTGGTTCGGAATGCATCATTATCCCAATAAATGGGTCTCTAGAGGGATATTTCACGTGCTCCAGGGGGTGAGATAGGGGGATCCACTCTCAGTAGTTCTATTTTCCATTGTTGAAGACTACCTAAGAAGGATTCTACTGGATATGGTTCACAGGGGTGACTTGAAGGGCATCAGAGATGCCTAAGGTATATATGCCCCCTCCCATCTTTTATTTTCTAATGAAATTGTCATTTTCATGCATGGGATAAGAGAAACATCAAAAAACTAAGAAAGGATCTCCAACATTATGAAAACGTATCGGGTCAATCAATCAACAGGGAAAAATCCTTTATTTATTTTGGGAAGAACATTACAACATCTAGAAAAGCCAGTCTCATCAGTGACTTTGGACTGAAGGAGGGGTCATTATATTTTGTATACCTAGGTGTTCCCTTGTTATGGGGAAAACATCATACAATGAACTTTTCAAATTCACTTGATCATATTTGAAGAGCTCTTGCTTCTTAGAAGGGTAAGTCTCTCTTAATGGCTGGCCGCATTTTCCATGTCAAGAATGTGGCCATATCAAAACTCGTGTAATCATTTATGGATTATCTCTCACCTTCATCTATCATTGGGAAATTGAATAAAATGATGAAAAAATTTGTATGGAGTGGAAGTATTAATGAAAAGAGAATCATCACCAAATCGTGGAAAAAGTGTTTCCTGCCTCACAATATTTGAGGACTGGTCATAAAAAATACGAAGTTCTTCAATCAGTCCTTGTAGGGATAGTTCATATAGAAGTTATTCAATAAAAAATATCCTGATCTGGATTTCCTTATAAGAAGATTCATTTAGAGACTCCTCTCAGGAAACAGATGCTACTTGGAGTCCTCAGCATGGCCTGGAATCAAGATTGTCTTCCAAAAGATCATCACAAATGCCCATTGGATTTGCTTGTATGCACTCTTCTTTAAGATTTTGGTATAAATACTGGATAGGTGATCCACTCATCAATAGAGTTACAAATGAGGATAGTGGTATTAATCACAATATCATCACAAGGGACCAACTGGAATGCTTGGATTCAGTTCTGTCTAACATTGCCTCTATTGTTACAAACTATGATTTCATAAGTCAAGAAGATCTACTTATCTAGGAGGGGTCCTCAAATAGAATCCTTGACTCGAAGAGCTTCTATAAAAATATTCTGCATGGTGATACATAATGGATTGGTGAATGGAACAAAAAGTGGATGACTCCCTCTAGGTACACACTCATTTGGCGGCTGATGTCAAACAAACTACCGGTGGATGTGAATCTACAACGAGTTGGTATTTATCTATCCTCTAAATGTGTTTTATGAAATCAGAACCATGAGGATGTGAATCACCTTTTTACGAGCTGTAAAATGGATTCTGCTCTATGGAAAAATGTGCTCCAGATTTTTGATATTCAGTTGCAGCAAACTGATTTGGTATGCACTTTTATTGCATAAATTCACAATACAACGCTCTTAAAGAAGCTCATTGTACTCCTAAGAGTTTCATGTGCTGAATTGATCCAATTTATATGTAATAGAATGAATGAAACTATCCAAAATAGGTCATGCTTTAATACCGATCTTTCAACAGGCAGCATACATGCTATAGTGAATTCCTATAATATTCTGCATTTTAAAAAATGCAGTAACTCAATTGATGACATCCTAATCCTAAGAAGGCTTCAGGTTCCGGGTAATTTCCCAATTCCCCTTGGCAATTTAGGGGTTTATTGGATGCCCCATTTTTCTAGTTGGATAAAATGAAATACTGATGGGGCCTCTAGGGGTAGCCCAAGCCCATCAGGTTATGGTTCAATTTTCAGAGACCAACATGGAGATGTGACTGAATATCTGTATGGCCCTTGTGGCATAACCACTGCACTAGAAGCAGGGATGATGGTATTTATAATGACAGTTGATATTTCTCATAAAATATCATGGTGGTGCATATTGATAGAGTGTGACTCATCCACTCTTGTGCAAGCGGTAAGAAAGGGCTAGCTACACTTAGCTTGGAAGATAACTGCAAAGTGGGTGATATTCTTGGAATGAATCTCCCAAATGATCTACATCATTACTCAGGCATTCAAAGAAGCCAACCATATTGTTTATGGGCTTTCCAAAGAAGGGGTCAATGCCGAAGGATGTCTCTATTCAACCACTCTCCCTGGTTACATGTTACCCCTTTTACTCAATGACAAATGTAAAATTCACTCTTTTCGACTTGTGAAATCTTTCATTGACTTAATACAAGGTCCCCGGTGCCCACTTTTCTCAAAAAAATAAGGACAATTAATTTAAATGATATATCGAGGTGATGTGCAGAGAGTTATAGACTACTCAAAGGATTTTGAGCAGAGGGAGATGTTAGTTTCTACAGGTACTCCAGATTTTGTAGTGATCACTATTATGGGGGTGGAAAGTGTTTTTGGTTCTATTCTTGTTAAACGGGGTAGTATAGACACATGTATGATGAATAATTTCATGTTTGTATTTTTTTGTAGGGGGAACTATCAGGTTTTTGTTCGAGTTACAAAATGGTGTCATCATATTATCAATAGCGGTTGATGGTTGATGTGAAAAAAATTGTTCTAATTTCCATTTAGTTTATTGGAATTCATGTCCTTATTTTTTGGTTGAAGGGGAATATTTATAGGTTCAACCTATAATATTTTCAAAGAGGAGATGAAATCAAAAATAACAACCCATAGATTTTTTAAGATGTTATTGGTATACTTATTTAAATATTTTACAGGATGTTTCATACATATTTTTATGGAATCTTTTTCCTATAAAGGGAGTAGAAGGGGTGTGCTACTTTGGGTGTAGATACGTGGATGAAAGTTTTTGGGAATGGTAAGCAGTGTGAAATGGGATACAATGAGAAATAGAAAACCCGGTTGTGCTACAACTTATTTGAGGTGCTACAGTGATGCCAAATATTTAGTTTTGATCTCTAAATAGTGATTTATTTTCATGAGATGATTATTAGAGAAAAATACAGTGGTGTATTGAGTCGTTTTTTTCACACAAGTCTTCTATTCTCTCATAGTAATTTCAGGTTTCATTTATTTACTTGGATTTTATATACTCTATGATTGTAATGTCCTGACCCAGATTCCACTGAACTAGTGCTTTGATCCGGTGGGTTATGAGGCCTCATGTGCACCTCCCCATATACCAGAGGCTTCTGAATAGCAGTGAGGGACTATGGTGTGATAGTGGGGAGACATGAGCTCATATCAAAAGAGATAACATAGAAAATATTTAAGTATCATACATAATAGATAGTATAAAGAGTGAAAAAGAAGAAAACAAATTGAAATAGAACTAATAATAAATGAAAACCTACAAAAGCCAAAACAACTATGCCATACAATACAAAATTGGTCACCCATTTGGCCGAAAATACAAATATAGGAGTAAAGTTACTGAAAATAGAAGTATAGGGATCTACTACTAAATATGAGCGAAACCAAATACCCGGACTCTAGACACCGTTGAATATCACATGATCGATCAGAAGAACCACACGAGTAGCATTGCTCAATCATGAAATTCTAGGCCTACGACTTATTAACCATATATCTCATTCTAAACATGAGAAATAGACATAAGGTCTACATATACAATGAGGTGAACATACATGGGTGAGAAAGAATCTCAGTAGGACAACCTGACAAGCAACCTATAAATGTGCTTCTATAAGTGTATGAAAAATCAACCTACTCAGCCTTGCTGCAACATAACTAAAAAGAAGGTAAAACCAATAACGTGAAGCAATATATGAACCTAAGGTCTGTAATTATTATAAAATGGTAAAGTACCACCATGCATGTTCATATCTATATACTTATACTTGTATTGATCCATTCATATACATATATACATAAATATGAATATTCATTGGTATTTGAAAATAAAATAACATGAAAACCAATAAGCAGTCGATCCTTGGGTCCATAATATCAATCACCAGGACATCTTGTGAAATGGAATTGAGCGGGACATCATGCCACTCAAGCCGCGTGTCATTATTTAAATCTTCAGGTCCGTAATCCTAGTCTAGAAATACATGCTTTGGCAAATACTAAGAAATATCTCTGAGAAAGCCACATCACCATAGGGGGATACACATCCTACACATGGGTTCACCTGCACTCATCTCTAATCTCTAAAAATATGGATACCATATAAAGATGATCAATCCTTTATAAAGTCACTACAACCCAATATGGAATGTGCCAAGTAATCATGTGTCAAAACATAAGGGACGAATCCATGGTATAAAGACCAAGGCATCCTCATCGGACGATGCCATGTAACCACATGTATAACATCCATCATGAGAAATATGTATAATCAAGTGTCAGACAAAAAAGGGACAAATACAAGGTATATAAGACAAATTCATCCCCATTGAGTCCCATGAGCATATTGATGGAAGCTTAGTAAATACACTGTTTGGAGTCCTAGGAGCATGTCTACCAACCATGTCCTATGTTAGTACAAGAAATCCAGATCCAAGGGGTATCAAGGACCAATGTATCCCAAGGAATCAAGACCCAAGGAGCATACTCAATCCAAGGTGTCTACTACCACATCATGATCTAAGGATTATCATCCAAGGAATCTATAGAATCAACCAAACTATGAGTTCTTCCAAGGCATTACTACTACAGGGAATCCAAGTATCACTGAAGGTGTACAAGTCATCATCCCTCAGAGTCTATTTGAGGAATTACTATAATGGGAATCCAAGTATCACTCAGGACATACAAGTCATCATCCCCCTGAGTTTGTCTAAGGAAATCATACTATTAGAATCCATGTATCACTTAGGGCCAACAATAAAAATCATGTAAGGATCAAAAGACAAGTCCTATGTATTACCTATATATATACCAGTAAATATTAGAAATAGCATGGATGAGATTCTAGATCCTATGAAATCCAATATGGGAATCTAAATAAGTAATATGGATCTGAGGAAGAACGTTCGTGCATCCCAAAGAGAAATAACAATGAATTTCATCATGCTCAAAAATCCCATCTTGGAAGACCTTCTGATAAAAATCATTGGATCAACAATAACCAAGTCAAATATATAAACAATAGAGTGAGGGTGGCCCAAAAACCTAAATCAACACTACTTCCATAGCCCCATGAGCTTACAAGTTTGGAACAAGTTCTATGGTGACACCCAGTACCATCTATAACCAAACCCATCATAATAACTCAGGGTTGGTCGAGTAATGGGCACCCACTTGGTGTAAAGACCCATAAAATTCAAGGGAAATTTTTTCTTAATTTTCTTTGGAATTTTAAAAGAGAGCGGTTTCTGACGGCACCTTATTCGGAGGCCCGGTGTGTCCGGAATCAATTTCCGAAGTTTGGATCGGGTACGTTCAGTGAACGAACGAGCGGGTTTTCCTATCTTTTGAACCGGTACTCGGAATTGAAATCCAATGGCACCGATGAACTCGCAATTCCGGTAATCTCTTAAGGGAACCTTTACCGTAGTTGCGTTTATGCGGGAGAAGAAGTTAATTAATGGGGTTTAATTAAAAAAAGTAAATAAAATTGTTAAATCAATTTTATTTCTTTTTCAAGTGGTTAGTTTCTCCAATGGGAAGTTGGTGGTGGAGCCCACATCCACCCAACTTCCCATGTGTGGATAATTAAAAGGGTGGGTCCCACACGAACCCCCCCACCTTTTCAATTTTTCCCTAACTCTCTAACCCCTCTTAACCCCTCACATTCCTAACTCCCCATTAACTCCACTCTAATTAATTTGACAACTTGTTGTAATTAATTTGGTGAGTTACATGTAAGTTTTTGGAAATTCAAACAATTGAATTTCAAATGCTTTGTTATGTTAATAAAATAAGTTTAGAACTTATTTTATTAGGGGTTGGTGTTGGGTTGTTTGAGAGATTTTTGGAGAAAAAGCTAAGGAACACCTTCTTCCTCGACAAAGAACACGAAGAACACCATTCTTCAACGAAGAACTTCTCCGCCGAAGAACACGGTTCTTCCGCGATGCCGTATCTGTGACGCGACGTTCTTCTTCCGCGTTGTCTCTTCCACGACGGTTTTCCGTGACAAAATCGCCGTCAACGACATCGAATCCTCGCTTCGCGACGTCGACGTTCTTTCCCCGCGACGCCCGACCTCCGCGACGCTCGTCTTCCGCGGGTCGTTGACGAACACCATTCCTGAACCGAGGTAGGGGTTTTATTTTAATTAATTCCGTTCATGATTCTAGTTTGTCGATCTTCGTGGTTTTCGACTAATTATTATCAAATAACGCGAGGGGACCGGTCCGCACAAACATGACTGACCCTCCTCCTTTTTCATGAATGATTTCTTTGTGGTTGGTACGAGGAATCGTGGTGCCATCGCACCACGCGGTTTCAGGCGGAAGATATGCGCGGCGCCGTCGCGCCGCGCCGTGGAAAGAAATTCAAGGACGCGACGCCGTCGCGCCGCGTCGAAGAAAACCAAAGACGCCGCGGCCGGAGTGGGGCCGCGGCGGAGGGGCGCGGTGCCGTCACACCGCGCCAGACGACAAAGGCCGCGGCCGGTTCCGGGCCGCGGCGAAGCAAGGAGACCGGCGGCCGGACCGGGCCGCCGGTGTCGGCAAGGAAGGGGACCGGCCGTCGCCGGTCCCGTGGAGCCCGGAACTGGCCGACCTGGGTGGGCCGGCCGTACCGGTGTGCAACCAGGGGTTCAAACCCCCATCCGGCTGGCCGGCTGGCCAAAACGGCCTCCCCTTAATTGTGGGGGGCCGCGGTTACACAAGGGGGGCGGGCGCCCCCCCTCTTTTTTCAAACAGCTCGGTCGAAGCCGAGCTGGCAGCGCGCTGGGCGCGCTGCGCCCAGCCGGACCGGCGCCTAGCCGGTCGGCCAGGCCGGGCCGGGCAGACCCGGTCCGGGGTGAGTCGACCAGGTTCGGGCCAACCGGGGGGTCTCGGGCCGGGTCGGTCCGGGCCCGAAACCCCTGTTTTCGGACTGTTTGTGTTCAAATGCCCATAACTCGGGCTACGAACCTCCAAACGACACGCCGTCAGCGGAAACACGATCCTTAGAATGAGACAGTCGTTTCGACATATCTCACTCAAGGTTTCGGAATACTTTGTGTTCGGCCGGGTTGGTTCGTACACGAAACCAACCGGGACCTCGGAGCGAAAACACTCATATCTTGAGCTACGGACGTCCGAATGACATGCCATCAACTTTGTTGAGTTCCTCTTAGTGAGACAGATCTTTTGTCATACTCCGCCCGAGGTTTGGACACAGGTGGAGTACGGTCGGGTTGGTTTTGCCTTAAAAACCAACCGGTCCCCTCGGACGAAAAGCCAATAACTCTCAGACCGGGCGTCTGATCGACGCACCGTCTGCGACGTTGAGTTCCTGTTGACGTTACGGAACTTTTGGATACATCAACTCTGGACTATGTGATAGTTGATGTATCAGCCTCTCGGCTCGTGGAGAGGACCCTCCCGAACGAGCTTGCTGTGTGTGGGAACCCTAGTGCTGGCTGCGACTGCTACTGTGACTGCGACGACGACTGTGCAGAGATCCTCAGTGGATTCGACGATGATGACTAAAACACTCAGCGATCCTATGTGGATCAGTGCTACCGATCCTGTGTGGGTTCGATCCTGTGTTGGTCAGCGCTCAGCGGTTCTGTGTGAGCCAGTGCCTACAGATCCTGTGTGGGTCCGATCCTGTGTGGGTCTTTGCGGGGGTTAGTTTCCTACCGATCCTGTGTGGGTCATTGCGGGGGTTAGTAACTATCGATCCTTTGTGCGTCCGACGACTTAGATGGATCAGTGATCATCTCTATCATCTTTCGAAGATGTATACCTGTGTGAGCTGAATCCTGTTTACTTTCCTGTGTGGATTGTGTTGTGCTATCCTGTGTGGATTACATTTTGCTTTCCTGTGTGGAATACGTATACTTTCCTGTGTGGACTGAGTTGTACTTGGGCTCAGAGGTTGGAGCGTATTGGAATTGATGACTTAGGTATATGTATGAGCATATACCTAAGCAGTTTCGGTTGTTACTTCGTGTTTGTATCTTTCCTTTGTGGTTTATCCTTTGTGGATTTTGGGAGACCTTCGGGGGTCTCGGGGTCTCTACTGAGTATCTTATACTCACCCCTGCACGGGCTATGCCCGCACTACGTTGTGTTGGTTGAAGACGATAGACAACGTTGATCGAGGTTGAGGCTTGCAGAGCAGGACGGTACCTGGAGGTGGACCACTGGGCGGGACGTGCTCGGAGCGGACGACGGGACCCGAGGAGCAGTAGAGCTATCTATGCCCACCCTTCAGGTGGGATTTCCAGTGGACAACTTGATGTAGAGGCTTTTACTTTCACTTGCTGTTTCCCCTTTCGAGTTGTACTTTACTTTCAGTTTGGGTTTGTATACTGGTCCACTTACTTTTCCGCACTTACAGTTGTACTCTGTTTTCACTTAGTGTTTAATTTTTCCGCTTACTTACTCTATGGTGCTTGTTTACTTTACAAAGGAAATGCCTTCCATTTTTACCGGGATTTAGGCCTTGGTGCTAGTCGCCAGCCCCTGACCTATGGAAGGCGGGCTTGGGGTAGTCACGGCACGGGCCCCGAGGACGGGTCGTGACAAATTGGTATCAGAGGAGTTCGGTTCTAACGAGAACTATGATCATTTCTATGTGAAGAAATAGTGTTTAGTGTATTGAGTGTGGTTATCAGTCCAGGGAGTCCAGTGTTGGTGTGGCGGCTGACGTATCCGTACACCAGGACCCTGACTTCTGATTTCCGACTTAATGCACGAAAACATTGATTGCCTGTGTGTTTCAAGTTTTCTTTGTGATTACTTTGTATCAGCTCACCAGGTATACTGTTCTGACTGTGGTGCACCTGTTTCCTTTTCAGGATGGCCCCATGATGGCAGCCAGCTAGGGTTCCGAGAGTTGACCATGACGACATCCCACTGAGCGACGAGGCCTCGGTGCAGGGCCCTTTGTCAGCAGTGGCACCAGTGGTAGCTCTACCTGACGAGCCCCTGATGCTTCCAGCACCAACCACTGACGATGCACGTCGCCTCAGCGCACTGCATGAGTTCCAGCGCCAGCGACCACCCAGGTTTCATGGGGAGACAGACCCCCAGGCAGCCGAGGACTGGCTGGAGGCGGTTGTTCGAATTTTCAGGCTAGTGAGGACACCAGCAGACCTCATGGTGATCCTCGCTGCGAGCCTACTGCACGCAGCAGTGGGACGATGGTGGAGCTTGATGCTTCAGGTGCACGATGAGGCATCTCTACTCTGGACAGACTTTGAGAGCCTCTTCCGCTCAGAGTTTTTCCCAGCCACCCTCCGTGCGGTGCACATACAGGAGCTTCTTCAACTACGGCAGGGCAGCATGACAGTCGCTCAGTACTCGGTAAGATTTACCGATCTCTCGCGCTACTCGACCGACATGGTACGTGACCCATTCTTATGGGCCCGGACCTTTGATTAGGGATTGAGACACGAGATTAGGGCATCGCTGATCTCTCTCAGCATTCCGACTCAGACAGGAGTACTGGAGCGAGCCCTTTTGATCGAGAGTTTTCTTTCTGAGTCTACACCAGCGCTGAGACCCACCACAGGGCGGCACGTAGCAGAGTCTTCTGTAGCAGGCAGTCGACGGATGACTCAGGGGACCAGGTAGACCAGACCCTCAGGCAGACGACCTCAGGACACTGGCTCAGCAGTGCGGGGCACACAGCACAGAGCCAGTCTTTCGAGAGGCAGACAGTGTTACTCGTGTGGCGGGCAGGGCCACATGGCTCATGACTGCCCGACCCGCCATGCTGAGGAGCAGCAGACGATTGAGGGACCACCAAGGCAGAGGCATAGGGTCGACCATGGCAGTCCGCAGGGAGGAGGTGGATGAGGCAGAGGAGCTGGCCGAGAAGCAGGTGGTGGGCAACGCTTTGAGGCTCTACCACCACCACCACCAGGAGGTCCACCCCAACCACAGGGAGCTGGCGGGCAGAGAAAGGCACAACTCCAGGCAGCGGAGGCCTACGACCACGGCGCGCCAGAGATTATTCGAGGTACTATCTATGTCTATTCCACCCTTGTTGCAGTACTTATAGACACAGGAGCGAGTCACTCTTTCATAGCCGCTGCCCTTGTTCGGAGCTCGGAGATTCCGACAGAGCTGTTGGCTCGATACTTACGGCTAGAGACTCCTACAGGAGCAGACTCGACGATTACGCACTGGTGCCGGCAGTGTAAGATTACTCTAGGAGGTGAGAGCTTCGGCTGGGATCTTCTTGTAGCAGTGTCAAGGCCTTAAGACGTCATCTTGGGAATGGATTGGTTATCTACGATCCATGCATAGATTGACTGTTTTAGGTGCAAGGTGCGATGTGTATGCACCGACGGGAGCAGGTTCACCTTCACCGGCGAGAAGGGAGCCTTTGCAGCACAGGATGGACTTCCACAGAGGAGAGGACAACCCATCACTCATCAGTTGGCTAGCCTCATCCTGGGACCAGTTGACGTGCGAAGTCCTGGTTTTCCTGCAGTGGTGGATCAGTTTGCGGACGTTTTTCCTGACGACATTCCAGGGTTACCACCTCGCAGAGAGGTAGACTTTTATATTGACCTGTACCCCGGGATAGCCCCGATATCGACTCCAGCATATCGGATGGCCCCCGCCGAGTTTCGAGAGCTACGAGTACAGTTGGAGGACTTGCAGGGCAAGGGGTTTATCCGACCCAGTGTTTCACCCTGGGCTTCCCCGATATTGTTCGCCAAGAAGGAGGACGGGAGCTTGCGACTTTGTGTTGACTATCGTTTCCTGAACCAGGTGACAATGAGGAACAATTATCCGCTACCGAGGATTGATGACCTCTTCGATCAGCTCAAGGGAGCACGGTTGTTCTCGAAGATAGACCTCAGGTCAGGCTATCATCAGCTCAGAGTTCGAGATGAGGAGGTGCAGAAGACGGCCTTCAGATGTCGGTATGGCCACTATGAGTTCTTGGATATTAAATTTGGCATAACCAATGCTCCAGCAGTGTTCATGTCCCTCATGAACAGGATCTTTCATCCATACCTCGATCGATTTGTCTTGGTCTTCATCGACGACATTTTGATTTACTCAACGACTGAGGAGGATCACGCCTACCACTTACGGGTTGTACTAGACACACTTCGAGAGCACCAGCTTTATGGTAAGCTCTTGAAGTGTCAGTTCTAGATACGTGAGGTCCACTTATTAGGACACATCATCTCTGAGGCGGGAGTTGCAGTGGATCCTGCGAAGATCGAGGCAGTGTTATCTTGGGAGCCACCCAGGAGGGTGACGGAGGTTCAGAGTTTCTTGGGACTAGTAGGATACTACCGGAGATTCGTGCCAGACTTCTCCAGAGTTGCGGCACCACTCTCAGCTTTGACGAAGAAGGGGAAACCCTTCGTGTGGTCAGACAAATGTCAGTAGAGCTTCCAGGAGCTGAGATAGAGATTGACCACCACACATATCTTGTGGTTTCCTAAGGAGGGAGTAGGGTACGTAGTCTACTGCGATTCATCAGAGACCGGACTCGGTTGTGTCCTGATGCAGGAGCGGGCAGTGATCGCCTATGGATCACGTCAGTTGAGGCCGCATGAGTAGAACTACGCTACCCATGAATTGGAGTTAGTAGCAGTGGTCTTCGCTCTAAATACATGGCGACACTACCTGATGGGCGAGCGCTTTACAGTCTTTTCTGACCATCAGAGTCTCAGGTTCATCTTCTCGCAGAAGGACCTGAACCTGAGATAGCGGCGATGGCTTGAGTTCCTCCAGGACTATGACTTTGAGATAGTCTATACTCCTGGGAAGGGGAATGTAGTAGCCGATGCCCTGAGTAGGAGGACGGGAATTCAGCTACTTGAGGAGGCTACAGAGCAGCTAGCCTCTTTGTAGATATCCTTCGTGGATAGAGATAGAGCAGCCTTCCTTCAGTCTCTCATCGTCACTCCTCCACTTCTACAGTGGGTCAGAGAGGAACAATGTGGGGATGCTGACTGTGAGACGCGGTGTGCACAGATATCCTCAGGACAGGCACCTGATGGCTTCTCCTTTGGAGAAGAGCACGCCATCCTTTTCAGAGGACGTACCATGGTACGAGTCGCTTTACGGGAGGAGGTTCTGAGAGAGTTTCACACTTCTCCTTTGGCGGTACATCCCAGAGTGGCGAAGATGTACCAGGATATTAGACGACATCACTGGTGGCTGGGAATGAAGAAGGCTGTGGCATAGTTTGTTTCTCGATGCCTCACCTGCCAGCAGGTGAAGGCAGATCATCAGGTACCAGCAGGCTTGGTACAACCCTTGGATGTCCCGAAGTGGAAGTGGGACGGGATATCTATGGAATTCGTGACTGAACTTCCACACACTTCCAGAGGTCACGACTCCATCTGGGTGATTGTCGACCAACTCACCAAGTCGGCTCACTTCTTAACCATTAGAGAGCAGGGCTCAGTGGAGAGCTTGGGACGACTTTACGTTCAGGAGATTGTACGGCTTCACGGTGTGCCATCATCTATCATCTCCGATCGAGATGCTCTCTTTACTTCCCGGCTTTGGAAGGGGTTGCAGGAGGCGTTCGGGACACAACTACGATTGAGCACCGCCTTTCACCCTCAGACGGATGGTCAGACGGAGAGGAACATTCAGACTCTCGAGGACATGCTCCGCGCATGTGTCCTCAACTTTGGTCGTAGCTGGGAGGACCACCTACCATTGGTGGATTTTGCATACAAAAACAACTACCACTCCACCATCGGGATGGCACCGTACGAGGCGTTGTACGACCGACCTTGTAGATCTCCTTTGTGCTGGAAAGACCCTGGGGAGTCAGCACTTGTGGGGCCGGAGATGGTCCAGGCCACGACAGAGAAGGTCCAGGTCATCCAGGAGCGGATGAGGACAGCTCAGAGCCGGCAGAAGTCATACGCTGACAGGAGGCGGAGGCCACTAGAGTTCGAGGATGGCGACCACGTCTTCTTGCATGTCTCACCTCGACGTGGATTATGGAGATTTGGCCAAGGCGGCAAGTTATATCCGCGCTTCATCGGACCCTTCCAGGTCCTCAACAGGATTGGCGAGGTGGCTTATCATCTGGCTCTACCACCTCTGTTGCACCAAGTGCACGATGTCTTCCACGTATCTCAGCTGAGGAGATACGTGCATGACCCGACGCACATCATTGACCATGGGGAGATTGATGTTGATGATGTGGTGACTTTTGCGGAGGTCCCAGTGGAGATCGAGGATCGATAGGAGCGGGTCCTACATGGACGGTCGATTCCTCTAGTGAGCATCAGATGGCAGCACGAGAACCTCCAGGTGAGCACTTGGGAGCGGGAGGCTCAGATGCGTGCTTAGTACCCTCATTTGTTTCCCTAGTTTTGACATATCTTTACGGGGACGTAAAGCCCTGAGGTGGGAGTAATGTAAAGACCCGTAAAATTCAAGGGAAATTATTTCTTAATTTCCTTTGGAATTTTACAAGAGCGCGGTTTCTAAAGGCACCTGATTCCGAGGCCCGGTGTGCCCGGAATCAATTTTCGAAGTTTGGCTCGGGTACGTTCAGTGAACGAATGAGTGGGTTTTCCTATCTTTTGAACCGGTGCTCGGAATTAAAATCCGATGGCACCGATGAACTCGCAACACCGGTAATCTCTTAAGGGAACCTTTATCGTAGTTGCATTTGTGCGGGAGAAGAAGTTAATTAATGGGGTTTAATTAAAAAAAAGTAAATAAAATTGTTAAATAAATTTTATTTCTTTTTCAAGTGGTTAGTTTCTCCCATGGTAAGTTGGTGGTAGATCCCACATCCACCCAACTTCCCATGTGTGGATAATTAAATGGGTGGGGCCCACATGAACCCCCCCCCCAAATTTTAAATTTTTCCCTAACTCCCTAACCCCTCTTAACCCCTCACATTCCTAAATCCCCATTAAATCCACTCTAATTAATTTGACAACTTGTTGTAATTAATTTGGTGAGTTACATGTAAGTTTTTGGAAATTCAAACAATTGAATTTCAAATGCTTTGTTGTGTTAATAAAATAAGTTTAGAACTTATTTTATTAGGGGTTGGGTTGGGTTGTTTGAGAGATTTTTGGAGAAAAAGTTAAGGAACTCCTTCTTCCTCGACGAAGAACACGAAGAACACCGTTCTTCAATGAAGAACTTCTCTGCCGAAGAACACGGTTCTTCTGTGACGCCGTATCCGCGACACAACGTTCTTCTTCCGCGTCGTCTCTTCCGCAACGGTTTTCCGCGATGAAATCACCGTCAATGACTTCGAATCCTCGCTTCGCAACGTCGACGTTCTTTCCCCGCGACGCCCGACCTCCGCGACGCTCGTCTTCCGTGGGTCGTTGACGAACACCGTTCCTGAACCGAGGTAGGGGTTTTATTTTAATTAATTCCGTTCAAGATTCTAGTTTGTCGATCTTCGTGGTTTTCGACTAATTGTTATCGAATAACGCGAGGGGGCCGGTCCACACAAACACGGCCGACCCTCCTTGTTTTTCATGAATGATTTCTTTGTGGTTGGTACGAGGAAGCGTGGTGCCGTCGCACCACGCAGTTTCATGTAGAAGATATGCGTGGCGCCGTCGCACCGCGTTGTGGAAAGAAATTCAAGGACGCGACGCCGTCACGCCGCGTCGAAGAAAACCAAAGATGCCGCGACCGGAGTGGGACCGCGGCGGAGGGGCGCGGTGCCGTCGCACTTCGCCGGACGACAAAGGCCGTGGCCGGTTCCGGGCCGCGGCGGAGCAAGGAGACCGGCGGCCGGACCGAGCCGCCGGTGTCGGTGAGGAAGGGGACCGGCGGCCGGACCGAGCCGCCGGTGTCGACGAGGAAGGGGACCGGCCGTCGCCGGTCCCATGGAGGCCGGAACCGGCGGACCAGGGCGGGCCGCCCGGACCGGTGTGCAACCGGGGGTTCAAACCCTCGGCCGGCTGGCCAAAACGCCCCCCCTTAATTGTGGGGGGCCGCGGTTACACAAGGGGGGCAGGCGCCCCCCTCTTTTTTCTAACAGCTCGGCCGAAGCCGAGATGGCAGCGAGCTGGGCGCGCTGCGCCCAGCCGGACCGTCGCCTGGCCGACCCGGTCCAGGGTGGGTCGACCCGGTTCAGTCCAACCGGGGGGTCTCGGGCCGGGTCGGTCTGGGCCCGAAACCCCTGTTTTCGGACTTTTTGGGTTCAAATGCCCATAACTCGGGCTACAGACCTCCAAACGACGCACCGTCAGCAGAAACACAATCCTTAGAACAAGACGGTCATTTGAACATTTCGCACTCAAGGTTTCGGAATATTTTGAGTTCGGCCGGGTTGGTTCGTACACGAAACCAACCGGGCCCTCGGAGCGGAAATGCTCATATCTTGAGCTACGAACGTCCGAATGACGTGCCATCAACTTTGTTGAGTACCTCTTAGTGAGATGGATCTTTTGGCATACTCCACCCGAGGTTTGGATGAAGGTGGAGTACGGTCGGGTTGGTTTTGCCTTAAAAACCAACCGGGCCCCTGGGACGAAAATGCCAATAACTCTCAGACCGGGCGTCCGATCGACGCCCCGTCTGCGACGTTGAGTTCCTATTGACGTTATGGAACTTTTGGATACATCAACTATTGACTATGTGACAGTCGATGTATCAGCCTCTCGGCTCGTGGAGCGGACCCTCCCGAACGAGCTTGCTGTGTGCGGGAACCCTAGTGCTGGCTGCGGCTGCTACTGTGACTGCGACGATGACTGTGCATTGATCCTTAGTGGATTCGACGATGACGACTACATCACTCAACGATCCTATGTGGATCAGTGCTACCGATCCTGTGTGGGTCTGATCCTGTGTGGGTCTTTGCGGGGGTTAGTTTCCTACTGATCCTGTGTGGGTCATTGCGGGGGTTAGTGCCTATCGATCCTTTGTGGGTCCGACGACCTAGATGGATCAGTGATCATCTCTATCGTCTTTCGAAGATGTATACCTGTGTGAGTTGAATCAAGTTTACTTTTCTGTGTGGATTGTGTTGTGCTATCCTGTGTGGATTACGTTTTGGTTTCCTGTGTGGAATACGTATACTTTCCTATGTGGACTGAGTTGTACTTGGGATCGGAGGTTGAAGCGTATTAGAATTGTTGACTTAGGTATATATATGGGCATATACCTAAGCAGTGTCAGTTGTTACTTCGTGTTTGTATCTTTCCTTTGTGGTTTATCCTTCATGGATTTTGGGAGACCTTCCGGGGTCTCGGGGTCTCTTCTGAGTAGCTTATACTCACCCCTGCACGGGCTATGCCCGCACTACGTTGTGTTGGTTGCAGACGACGGACAACGTTGATCGAGGTTGAGGCTTGCAGAGCAGGACGGTACCTGGAGGTGGACCACTGGGCGGGATGTGCTCGGAGTGGACGGCGGGACCCGAGGAGCAGTAGAGATATCTGTACCCACCCTTCAGGTGGGATTTCCAGTGGACAGCTCGGTGTAGCGGCTTTTACTTCCAGTTGCTGTTTTCCCTTTCGAGTTTTACTTTACTTTCAGTTTGAGTTTGTATACTGGCCCACTTACTTTTCCGCACTTACAGTTTTACTCTGTTTTCACTTAGTGTTTACTTTTTCTGCTTGCTTACCCTGTGGTGCTTGTTTACTTTACAAAGGCAATGCCTTCCCTTTTTACTGGGATTTACGCCTTGGTGCTAGTCGCCATCCCGTGGCCTATGGAAGGCGGGCTTGGGGTAGTCACGGCACGGGCCCTGAGGACGGGTCGTGACACGTGGTCCCTAAATTCAAACACTAAGAGGCATCCAAATTGGGATCCTTGAGGTAAACACATAAGTGAAGGAATCCTACTAGGGATCCTTAGCTGAAAGGTAAATAAGGAATCATACATGGGATCCACCAATGACAAGCAAACAGAGGCAACCTACTAGGGATCCTCATAAATGCTATACAGGTAAAGGGATCTTATAGGGGTCTCCCTAGATCATATTGTAAGAAAATTCATACCTCAAGGGATCCTTAGAATAGAAAAAGGATCGAGGAATCCAACTCGGGATTCTTTTGGTCCACATAATTAGTGTAATACTATAAGGGATCCTTAGAACCACTAAACTCACAGCCTTATAGGCCAGAAGGGTATAACTTTGAAGGGATATTTCCTCACCAGAAATTTACAAGGAACAAACCATGAGAGATATACCATGGATCATATCAGATAAAGGTCTCAAATAGGTTGTCTTGAACACCCAAAATACCATTCAAATTCATGTCTCTCCCTTATGAGGCATCTAAATTTGATTATTGGAGGAAGAACCTCTCTATTTAGGTAAAATCCCAAAAACACCAATTATGATTCCTCATATTGCTCCATAGGTTTCACCATTGCGATCTATGAAGAAAACTATTTAGAACAGACTACTATCATGTCTAATTTTGACTCCAAGGTAAGAAGACATAAATGAAACCTCAAAGGGTTGAAAAGGGGCAGTACACGACGTCACCCTGGGTACACAATATGTACTGCCAAATTCCCACATGGGTATGTACTCTAACAGACCTGGGCATGTAAAATCCCTAGATATACAATGTGTAAATAGGGGACAAGGCATGTACCCCACATGGATTACCCGACTATGTCCCTCAACCCACCTGGATGGATACATGGCTAGGTTGTCTACTCATACATGACATGTGATCAACACAGGGTCTGGCCGTGTACTCCACAAGACCATGTTCCCATACACGGGTTTTCCTGATCGGGCACTTAGCTACATGAATTATTACTATTACATGACATGCAAACCCCTATACATGGTGTGTAATCCTTAAAATTTGTATTCCCCAAACAATAATAACACATGATGTGTTTCCTTGAATGACACGCTTCGTAACATGGTTTTCCCAAATGGATAACCCTCGATTCATCTGAATCCTCCATTTCCCCCCAAAATCAATAGATCTAGACACTAGGGGAGACAAATAAGAATAAAAGAAATTTAATAACTGAAAATGAAAAATCTAAGGGGTATTTTTGGTAAAAAAAATAAACAGGCCTACCTTTTGGTGGATACTGCCAATTCTTCTTTCGATTTTGTGGTCCACGGTTACTGTACGTCGATCCAGGGCATCGAGAGCTCTGTGGTAGTAAAAAAATTTATCCCTCTCTCTATTTACATCTCCCTATCCATTTATATTTTATTTTTTAGAGAAGGAGGATCTTAAGGAGGTGTGTACATGAGTAGGAGAAGGAATTAATAGAAAAGACAATTAAAATAAAGAAAAACTAGACAAGAAATTAAAATAAAGAGGGGTCTGGGATGGCCCCAATTCTCAACTCAAGTTTATGCCCCACCAAGGTAAAAATTCACATTATAGACTCAAAAGTGAAAACATAATCTCAATATGAAGATACTTTCAAAAGATAAGTTCAAACGACCCTGCGTGAACAATTTAATATTTAATTTCCTATATATTAAATATTAATTATTCTGCCAAAATTTGTATGGCTCAGTTTTCCACCAAAATCCTATTCTAGTGTAAATACCCAATTATGGGACCAACATAGTGGTAAAAAAATATCCGAGATCAAATAATAGGATAAAAGACTATTTTACCCCTTACAAGCATCTGGAAGAAAAAGTTCCAATTTCTTCTTAAAACTGTAGTACAAAAAAGTACGGGTCCTTAAAAAATCCCAACCATAAATCTTCTCAACCTCGAGAAGCCTAGTGAAAAGACTAGAATTCATGATCTCAACTCGAGTATCTATAAAACCAAGATATCTGTACTATCCAATGACCGGCTTCATAACATCAATAACTATCTCCTAGATGGAAGACGTTTAACTGGGATCGATCTGGTACTCCCCACCATAGGTATACCCTTATCGTCATCTCTAAAGGAAACTCTGAGCTTAATAGAACATGAAAAATGATGAATTTCAATAGAAAAAAGGTCACCACCCCCAAATAGCCAATGGTGCACTCCCCACTAGATGGATTACCTTACACTGCTCCTTGAGCGCAACCTCAACAGGTTTCTTCCTCCACCAGGGAAGAGAATTTTGATAGAAAAATGAGCTTGGTGTAGGGTCGAAACTCTCTCAATGTACTAAGGATGAATCATGATAGATAATGATTGTATCTAATAGGAGTTCACTAAGATTCCATATAAAGGCGTGTATATCCCCTTTTGAGCTACGCTCACATCCTGTCAACACCTAAATAGGATTCAGCCATGGGTCAACCTTCTTATGGTACCCTATTTACTTCTGATTTTAACTGTACAATGGAGGGACATTCATCATTTAAACGACAAATCCTGGGAAACGAATCCCATGATGAGTCTTGAAAACATTATTCCTCATCTCCCACCTGAACACACACCGATTACGATTCAAATGATACCATGCACAACCAACATGTACCTTTATCACCCGACTCAATCTTTAGTGAGTCATCCAACATAAGACTGAGCTAGACGTGCTATATAGAATGTCAGTCTTAACAAGCGGGAATCTCCCTTGTAACTCCTCTTCATGATCAAGCACCTCAATAGTTCCACAATTTATTCCCCAACTGCCTTTCACCCGATATCATTGTCATTCACGAGCGCCTACCCGCACTTTGACTAAATTAGCAACATTGAAAACACTATTCAACCAATCCAGGTACCCGAACAGTCCTTCACATCAAATCTAATCATGAAAAACAATAATCCTAGGTGTGTAATAAAAAATTGAAGGTATCAACATGCCTATAATGAAAAACCCGAGAACTCACCATTCCTTGATCAAAAAAACAATCATAAAACCAATCTCATTGCCTAAAATGGAATCTAGAAACATGGTCCAACCTCTCACATAGGTTTACCTTGAGAAAATGGACATTGAAATACAAGGGAAATAACTGAGAAACATATACTATAAGGGCCTGATCCTCTCTAAACATCCTCCGAAGGAACTACTCCCTAGGGTCACAACACCAACATAGATGAAAAACTAAATTGACACTCATTGAGAATACACGTATGGTAATACCCCTAGATGTCTACTTCATAAGAAAATATTGGAATCCATCAAAATTGTACTAAGTGATCTGACTAGATGACCATAGACCCAACAAACAACACCATATGAGGGGTACAAAAGAGAGGCACCATATTCCATATCAACCTACTAGGGTCCCTACATCTCCTGTTCATGAGGACTGAGTCATGATCCTCACAAAAAAATGACTCAATGTAAATCTAAATAACCTTTCTTCAGAGTGAAGTATATATACAAGTAAGAAATAACAACTTAATAAGCCTCAATAATTAGTAAAAATCACATACTAGCAGGCCTATATGATGTGAATCCTATGTACCAAATATGATGCATGAGACACCTATTTCCTTTTCCAGAAAAGCATCAAAATCCATTACTAGCCTCTTGTAAATGACCAATATCCATAAATCCATATTAAATTATAACATCCACACAAAATGTGTGTTTATCAAGGTGAAAATCATATACAACTATAACATCACAAATCAGAACAGCAATCCCATACCCTGAAAATGAGGGCTTCTTACCGTAACAAGTGTTCTTGATGAACTAATCTGATATCCATAATAGGTTCCAAAACATTCCTAACACTCATATCTATCATATCCAAAATAGTAAAGACTAGGAAAAGAACACCTTTGATACCACTTTGAATGGTCATAACCTAGATTCCACTAAACTGGCGCTCTAAGCTAGTGGGATATGAGTCCTCAAGCATGACTCCCCATTTGCCAGAGGCTTCTGACTAGAAGTGAATACCTAGGGTGTGATAGTGGGGAGACCATGAACTCATACCAAAGTAAACAAAAGTGGAAATATCTAAGTATCATACATAAAATAAAGTTGTCAGAGTGAAAAATCAATAAAAAATTTCAAATAGAACATACTGTAATAATAAATGAAAATATAAAAAATCCCAAATAGCTATTCCATACAATACAGCACTGGGTACCCACTGCGCTGACTATATAGATAAAGGAGCACAAAAAAATCTAAAAATATAAGTATAGGGTTCTACTAATAACTTTGAGTTAGACCTTGTACCCAAACCCTAGACACTGTCGAACTGCATCAAACCGATCAGAAGAACCATACGAGTATCTCCGCTTGATCATGAAACTCTGGGAATTATCGCTATCCAATATGAAACTCATGGTCAACCTAAAAGAAGACATAAGATCTACAAGTACACGGTGGATGTGAAGGGGTGAGAAATAATCTTAGTAGGCCACCCCAACAAGAAACCTATAAATGCACTACTATTAGTGTATATAAAAGAAATGTGATTATCATAGCTAAAACACAACTAAAAAGAAGTTAAAATAAATAATGGGAAACCACAGTTGAACCCAGGGTATATTATCCCTTTCAACTAGAAATGTTCCACCATGGATTTACACACACACACATATATATTTATATATTTATAACCCCATACCTATATAATCATACATAAATATGAATATTATTTGGTATGTGAAAATAAAATGACATGAAAACCATAATAAAATTGATCCTTTGTTCCGTAATCCTGATTTCCTGGACATCTTTTTAAAGGGAATTGAGCTGGACATCGTGTCACTCAAGCATTGTATCATTAAGTTGATATCTGGGTCTTTAATCCCAATCGACCTATACCTTCATTGGAAAATGATGAAAAATATCTTTGAGAAAGTTGTGTCACCATTAGGGGATACCCATCCTATACCTTGGTTCACCCGTAATCACCTCCAATCACTATAAAGAAGGATAACATATACTGATGGTCAATCCCATATAAGGTCACTGCAACCAACTATGACCTATGCAGAGTAATCACATGTCAAAAACCAAGGGTCAGATCTATGGTAAAAGTAAAAGGTATCCTCATTAGCCTATTACATATAAAAAATGTATACGATCTGTCATGAACATGATTTATAATCAACTATCAGGCCATGAATGCTCAAATCCAAGGTATAGTAGACCATGACATCCTCGTCAAGTCCTAGGAGAATCCCTATAGAAACTTATTAAAGGAACTGGTTGGAGTCCTAGGATTATATCCACCAAACATGTCTTACATGTGTCCAAGAAATCTGTATCCAAGGGGTATCGAGGCTGAATCCATCCCATAGAATCAAAACCCAAGGAGCATACTCAGTCCAAGGTATTTACTATTTCATCAATATCCAAAGAGAAACATCAAGTGATTTATAGAATAAACTAGCCTATGAGTCCATCCAATCCATTACTACTATAGGGAATCTGAGTATCACTCAGGGTGTACAAGCCATTATCCCTATGAGTCTATCCAAGGAATTCCTATAATGGGAATCAAAGTATCACTCAGGGCATACAAGTCATTATCCCTTTGAGTTTGTCCAAGCCATTCCCTACAGGAATATAAGTATCACTGAGGGAATAAAATAAATATCATATATGGATTAACAGCCAAGTCCTAGGTAGTATGTATGAGTATACTAGGAGATATCAGAAATAATATGGCTTAGAATCCAAATCCCAAGAAAGCACATATGGGTATCATAATAAGTAATATGGATTCAAGGAGGAACATCCAGGCATCACAAAGAGAAAGAAATATGCCTCATGTTAGGTTCAACATCCACTAATCAGGAATCACCTCTAGTAAATATCACTGCATCTTCAATAACCATGTAAAAATATAAACAAATGAGGGAGGGTGGCCCGAACTCCCGACCCAACACTACTTCAACAACCCCATTGGCCTACAAGTTTGTAATGGGTTCTAAGGTGACACCCGCTACTATATCTACCCAAACCCATTGTACTAACTCAGTTTTAGTTAAGAAATGGGCACCCTCTGGGTCACTCAAGTAAAACAATGAGAGAAATCCTACTTGGGATCCTCATAGTAAACACACAAGTGAAGGCATCCTTCTAGGGATCTGTATCTAAAAGGTAAATGATTAATCTTACATGAGATCCAATAATAGTAGGCAAAGGGAGGAATCCCACTAGGGATCCTCAAAAACAATATATAGGTAAGGGGATCCTACATGGGACTGCATAGATAATAATTTAAGAAAAGGAATCCATCAAGGGATCGTTGGAATAGAAAAAGGAGGAGGCATCCTACTTGGTATCCTTTAGGTCTACATAAGTAGAGGAATCCTACAAGGGATCCTTGGAACAACTGAACTCATGGCCTCATATTCTAGAAGGGTACATCTCACAAAGGAGACATACTCAAAAGAAAGATACTCGGAACCGGTCATGGGAGATATCCCGTGGCTCATCTCATAAAAAGATCTCAACTAGGTTGGTCCGAACATCCAACCTATCATTCCAGTACAATTATCTCCTTCAGGAGATGACTGAATTTGATTACTCAAGCAAGAACCTATCCATTTATGTAGAATCCCAAAAACACCCATTAGGAGTCTTTAGATTTCACAATGGGTTTCACCATCACGATATATGTAGAAAAATAATCAAAATAGACTACTCTTGGGACCAATTCTGACTTTAGGACAAGAAGAAATGAAAAACCCTCAATGGGTTAAAAAGGGAAAGTACACGGTGTGTCACCCTTGGTAAATGGAGTGTACTCCAAAAGGCCCACATGGGTGTGTACTTTTACCGGTCTGGGCGTGTAAATTCCCCAGGTACATAAGGTGTAAGGAGAGAACATGGAATATAACCCACACAGGTTACCAAATCATGTGCCTAAACCGACCTGGCCGGATACTTATCCAAGCCATGTACTGTTACATGGTGTGTGACCTACACAGTGTTCGACTGTGTACTCCACACGACCATGTGCCCCTACACAGGTTTTCCAGACTGGGTACTCGACCACATGGATGAGTACCCGTACATGGAATGCACACACCTGTACATGACATGTACTCCTTGAACTTCATCTAACCTAAACATGAAGAACACATGATGTTTTCCCCTAAAGCACACATAGTATAACCTAGTTTTCCTGAACAGAAAACCCTCAGTTTTCCCAAAACACTCGTTTCCCCCTAATCAATAGATCCAACCACTAGGGGCCACAAGAAAGCATATTTGATCTTAAAAAACTGAAAAATACAAATAGAAGGGGTATTTTTGGTATAAACATAAATGGAACTTCCTTTGGGAGGAAACTACCAAATATTACTTCAATTCCACGGTCCACGGTTACTACATTTTGATCCAATGCATTGAGAGATCCATGACAGTACCCTCTTTTATCCCTATAACTATTTCCCTCTCCCTATCCCTTTTTATTTTAGGTCATGATAAAGGAGGATATTGTTGAGGGGAATATGCAAGAAGGAGGATGAAGGAAGAGAAAATAAAAAAAAATAAATAAAAAGAAGAAAAGACAAGAAAAGAAAAGAAAAGAAAAAGGGGCCTAGGCTGACCCCAGTGCCCAACTCAAATTTGCGCCCTACATAGGAAAAAATCCCCATTCTAGAGTTAAAAATGAAGAATAAATCTCAATCTGACACTCCATTCAAAATTAATGGATGAACAAACCCATGTGAACAATTTAATATTTAATTTCCAACATATTAAAAAATAATTATTCTGCCAAAATTGGAATGGCTCGATTTTCTACCAAACTCATGAACTAGGGTAAAAATCATATTATAGGATCAATGGAGGGGTCAAAAGAATTACCCAAGATCATATTCTTGGGTAAAACTACAATTTTACCCCTTACAAGCATTTGAAATCAAGAGTCTTAATTTATGCTCAAAACTACAGTCTATAAAAACATGGTTCCTTAAACTGATTATAGAGGATTTTTATAGAGTTTTCCCATGTTTTATTAATCATATACATTATTTGGGATTTCCATGCTAAAATTATGTATTTCATTTTATTTTATGGAATTTTTTTGTGCTTCCATTTTCATTGGATATTCTCATAATATTTTTATTGCAATTATGTTTTTACCCTAGGACCAATTTGTTTCTACCCCAATAAAAATAGAACTAATAAAAGTCTCCTTAATTAGCACAAAAAAAGTTCTAAAAAAGGATGATATTTTTTCTTGTTTTTTTAGTACTGATGATAGGGACTTTGATCAGCGCTATTTTTTGAACTATTAAAATCATTTTATTTTTAAAGACCCATACAATTTCAACGTTTTTTAAGACTGATAATGACCTTTTTTCATGATAATAAATCTTGTATCATGCATACCATAATACTTACCATACTTTGAGATGATTAATTTTCAAGAAATTCATCGTATGCAGATCATATTATATGGGGTTCAACATATAGCTAGGTCTATGCTCAAGGCTACTTCCAATGAAAATATAACCTCAATACATTAGCTTCTAAATGTATAATATTCATTGTTATGTTTTATACACATTCATTCTAATTACTTTCAAAATTAAAATTATGGGATAGTTTTTAATCCAGATATGATATTACTTTTAAAAAATACAGTCTGAGGAAACGATATAAGGTTTTTTGTTATTTATTATATTATTTAATATTTTTCAATATGAATATGCATTATATATATTATAATTAAAAGTTGACTTAATTCAAGAATTATGAAAATATATATAAGTGTGTCTGTGACTTCCATTAGCTTTTTATAATTTCTTTATTTTTAATTTAGCACACAATTGAAAAATAAATGAAATCATGATATTTTTTGTTTAATTAAAAATAAATATTATCACAATGAGTATGATATGATAAATTGAATATGATCTGATTTAATTCATAAAAAATAATTTCCAATAGATTCTTTGTCACACCCTAACCTAATTAATTATTTTATTTCATTATTTCTTTGGACTTAAATAATTGTTTTGGGGTTTGGGTTGAGTCCCGGATGAAAAAAATTTGAGTTATGTTAAAAAGTGTGAGTTTTTTTATCTAACATCGCTAGACGCACGGGTGGTGCGTGTTTTGGAAATCCCGTGCTGCTCTACTTAGGCATCAACATGATCCACCTACCTTCGGAAAATTAAAATGAGTGAAGTTTGTGATTTATTGTGTTATTTAAAGTTTTTATTATTGTTAATAATCTTATAATTATTATTAAAAATGAAATGATAAATATTATTGTTATTATTAAAAGTGATATTAATATTAATATAATTATTAAAAATGTTAATAATATTATTTTTATTAAAAATGAAATAACTGTGATTGTTTTCACCATTAAAAAAATTATTATCAGTCGCGTGGGTTAATTATGTAGTTGCCTGACATTTCAAATGAATAAAAGAGAGTCTTAACAATGATAATAATATTATTAGTGTTGCATATGATAATAATAATATTATTATTAATTTCATTCTTGTTCCTTTTTGGTAATTATTAAAAATTATTATTATTATTATTGTTGTTATTAGTCTTATTATTGATTTTTATGAGTATTAATTTTATTATAGGTCAATGATTATTTTATTTTATATATTTGTTATTGTTTATTTTTTTTATTTTTTTTATTTTATTTTCCTTCTAACGCTAGCACCTCTTTCTTTCTTTATCTTTTCTTTCTCTCTCATGCTGCCACCCCTAAATCTCTCCTCTCTTTCTCCCCGAATGGGATGCCCAACTGTTACACTTCCCCCCTTGCATCCCTCTTCCTCCGGAGGGTCTCCAAGCCGGATCCGCCTTCCTGCCTGCTCCGGCCAGCCGCCCACCGCGTGCCCTCCCTACTGAGCCGCACCAACCCGGCACCCCTTTCCTACACCAGAACCATACGTAAGACTGATGTTATTAATATTTTCATGACTTATTATATTCCCCCTTTACTTATTTTATATTAAATGTGCATAATTTGTGTGAAATATTAATGTTTTAATATTAATTATAATTTTTGAGCATTTTTAGAAGTAGTCCAATTGAGTCAGTTTAATGTTTTAATAATAACTATCACTATAATGATACAAATTGTGTGGTTCTTGTTTTTTAGGATTCTCCTTTCAATATACAACATTTCATTAGAAGGTACCATGAGCCAATTCTTCCATTTGAAGGGTCATATGGTCCTCACAAACAAGACCAAAGAATCTGTGAACAAACTGGACCAGCCTTGAAGATTGATTTACTGGGCTCAATCCAGAAGTCCAAAAAAATTACCTCTCCACCACAATTCTGGGGACACTACATTTCATCTTTGATAAAAATTTAAAGGCCCAAATCCAAGTAAAAGGGGACCAAATAAATCTTTGAAATCCAGCCCACCATTCTGGCCTAGAATTAAAATCAGTATAGTATGCATGACATATCTCCTGATGTAAGAATCCAATCGAGCTGAGATTTTGCAGTGTGAAAGAAGAGATATAGGCTGCCGACTTTGTTGAAGAAACTATTCGGATTTAAAGGCATATTCATATTCAAAAACCCTTTCACATTATGGACTTCAAAAAGACTGTATTGAAATGGACAGTTTAACTTTGTTTAATCAACCGGCCATAACTTTTGATACTTAAGTCCAAATGACTCAAAATATTTAGCGTAGTCGGAAAACATTATTGTCTACAACTTCGAAGAAGGAGATATTTGAAGATTAGGCTTTCTGAATAGACAAATTGGCGATGAAAGGGGAGGGACAGATTGAGAATGCAAACAGTCCACTCCTTGGGCTATAAATACTCTCCCCTTCTCTCCTTGAGAGGGGTTGGAATTTCAGAAGAGAGGAGATCATATTGGCACGACCAAATCTTTTAAAAAGCCTTGAGAGGACCTTCCATACTCAATTTTTCACTTGAGAGACCTTTCCTCCTCTCTTTGTTTTCACTTAATTTTGTGTTCTTCATTTTTGTAATTTTGTAAGTCCTTTATTTTGTAATTCTGTTTTATTGAAAGTTTCTTCTTAAATATCTCTTATTCTCCTCCACCTTCTGTAGTATAATATTCATGGTCTTAAAATAGTTTGAATCATTTTAAATTATAGTAACTTATCTTTCTTCCTCATTCAATCGAAATTCTATTTTTGATTCTCAAAATATTTCGTGTGTGTGTTCGACACACTACTCTTATCTTGTCCCTTTCTTTTTCTTCTCTTTATAATTCATCACCATAAACATATATTACCAGATTAATAAACATAATAATGGCTGAGTAAATCTCTCATTGGGGTGAGTTTTAATTTAGGTATGTTAAGCGATTTAGAGCTTTTTCTCGATGAGTATTCGTTGAATTAACATTGTGTATGTTGGACTTAGCATGTCATGGATTAATGAATTGATTTGTTTAACGTGTGGTTTCCATGGATTATTGGAACCATAAATACACTACCATAAACAATATTTGATCAAGATTAGAACCCTAAGTTAATTTAAGGCTTGGATTAAAGCCTTAACACTTAGGAATTCTAATCAACATCATCTTGTGACATGGGTGTTAATTTAAATGCAATATAAAGCAAAGCTCAAGGATATCACAAGCTTAACTAACCTAATGATGAACTCACCCCAATATTTATCAACTTGTTAAATTAAACATCATTCATTAAACATTTCAATTAAGCTCTGAAAACAAACCCCCCCAATCAAAATACAATCAACTAAAAACAATCAACTATTATGAAGTACCATCGCCGAGGATTCGACCCGAGTGCTGCTATACACATTAGTAGAGCACCGGAACTTTGACCGGTCGATAGGCGACAATCAGCCGTGCTTTTCAAATGCCACCGTTGCTAGGTATGGTGATTTAAGTAGACATTCTTTTCTAATTATTGTAAAAAAAAACCCAAAAAAATACAAAATTTTAAAAAAAATTTGAAAAAAAACACAAAGAAAAACCCGTCTTCCTCTTAAAAATCATAAACTGAAAAAATACAAAGAAAAACCCGCCTTCCTCATCCTTTCTAAATCTCTATGAATGCCCCGTAGCCTCCCAAACAATCCCTTGGATTTGTTTGACCCTGAAATTGATAGAACTCTTCGTCGACTTAGGAGGACCATTAGGGATAACCAAATCACCCAAGAACCAATCATTACCCTACCAATTGAATTAGATATGGCCAATCCTAGGGAACAAACATTGAAAGAACTTGCTGCCCCTGATATAAATTACCAACCCCTTGGTATTCAATATCCAAACATAGAGGCTGACTTCGAACTCAAATCGGGTTTGATTCATCTTCTCCCTCATTTTCACGGGTTAGCCGATGAGGATCCACATCTTCACCTTAAAGAGTTCCAGGTGGTGTACTCTACCATGAAGCCTCAAGGGGTTTCTGAAGAACAAATCAAACTCCAAGCATTCCCTTTCTCCCTAGCTGACTCTGCCAAGTCATGGCTCTACTACCTACCTCCTGGTTCCATAACTACATGGAATGACATGAAGCGTCTCTTTCTAGAGAAATTCTTTCCTGCTTCTCGTACCGCTTCCATCCGAAAGGAAATAAGTGGTATCCGTCAATTCCCAAATGAATCACTCCATGAGTACTGGGAGAGGTTCAAAAAGCTTGTTGCAACCTGCCCACACCACCAAATTCCTGACCAACTCTTGATCCAATACTTCTATGAGGGGTTATTGGCTATGGAGAGAACTCTCATTGATGCCGCAAGTGGTGGTGCTCTGGTTGATAAAACTCCTACAGCTGCAAGAGATCTCATAAGTAACATGGCTGCAAACACACAACAATTCCATACTCGAGCACATGCTCAAGTCAAACAAGCCCAAGATAATCAATCCATAGAGCCTAACACGATGACTGAGTGGATGAGTGAACTTACAGGTCTTGTGCGTCAACTAGCGGTGGCTACCAAATCCACAACCTCGTCTTCTCCACAATCAATGTTTCCTGGTCCTGTCAAAAACGGTGGAATCTGCAACTCTTCAACTCATCCGACTGACACATGTCCACAACTTCAAGATGATCCATCTGATTCATCTAGTCCAATGGAGCTCAATGCGGAATATGCTCAGCGAAACTTCAACCCTCAACAATCAGGTCAGTTTGTTAGAAACTTCAACCAACCCCACTCTGAGCCCTTCTCTTCTACCTTTAACCTACCTCTGAGGTATGGTAATCCCATATCTCACCCCCCTCAATTCCCTCCTAAAAACCCAAAACAATTCCAATATTTTCAAGGTGGTGGTAACTTCCATCAACCTTATCCTTTTATTCCTCAACCTCAAAGGAACAATCCTCCTCCTGGATTCCATTATCCTAGTGAGCCTTCCCAATTCCAAAACCAATACAATCACTTTCCCAAGAACCAAAATCAAGGTAATCCCAATCTGGGACAAGCCTCTTCTTCTAAACAACCATGGGAAAGTGCTTTAGAGGATCTTGCTTCTTTCACCCGTTCTAGCCTCAAGAACATTGAAACCCAAATAGGTCAACTTGCATCCCACCTGAGCCAGCAACAACAATCAAATTCTTCCCAACTCCCAGCTCAACCATTACCCAACCCCAAGGGTAATGTAAGTGCAATCTCACTTAGATCACGGAAGAAACTTTCTATGCCTCAAGATAAATCCTCAAACCCTCCTTTGAATGTTGACCTAGAAAATGAAAATAAAAAGAAAATTGAAAAGGAATCTGAATCCATTCCATCACCTCCTTCCATTCCAATTAGGAATCCAGTTCCTTTTCCTCAAGACGTTTCTAAACCAAGGAAGTCCTTTGAACCTGATCCTGAAATGCTCGACATGTTTAGATGTGTTGAAGTCAACATTCCCCTCTTATATGCCATAAAAAAAATTCCTAAGTATGCCAAGTTTCTCAATGAGTTGTGTACCCATAAGAGGCAACTTAGGACCTTCGAAAATGTTTCCACCCAGCAGTCTATTCCCATAAAGTGCAAAGATCCAGGGACCTTTACGGTTCCATGCCAAATTGGAAGTTTCAACTTTGATGATGCACTCATAGACCTAGGAGCCTCAATTAATGTCATGCCCAAATCCATTTTCTCGAACCTTGGTCTAGGTCCCTTGCACCCAACGGGTGTTGTCATTCAATTAGCTAATCGAAGCACTGCCAGTCCTGAGGGGATAATTGAGGATGTTCTTGTTCGGGTCAATGATCTTATCTTTCCAGCTGATTTCTATGTCCTTGACATGGAAGGTGAGACGACCTCTTCTCGATCTCCCCTAATTCTAGGAAGACCATTCCTCATGACTGCTAGAACCAAGATCGATGTCCATTCAGGCATCTTATCAATGGAATTCGGTGACCAACTGGTCAAGTTCAACATTTTCCAAGCCATGCGATACCCATATGAGGATCACTCTGCATTCTCAATCCATGCTTTTGAGGACACTTCTAAGAGTCAATCAAACCCCAATCCACCATGTTCTTCATGTTCTAATGATAAAGGATCTTGTGAAATCTACACCATGATTAACAAAGTCATAAATGGTGAAGTTGATGTGGACCTCTCATTTATATATTCCATCAATCTAGAGGAACTTGAAAACTCTCTTGAATCCCACATCAACTCTGATCTCTACTGCTCCACCTTGGAAAGCATTGAGAAAAATGAATATGAAGAAACTGAAGTACCTTCCTCCATTTCTGAGTTGTCTAGCCCAAAAGTGAGAGATGAGATTGATCTGAAACCTCTTCCTGCACACCTGAAATATGCATTCCTCTTCCATGATCACTCATATCCTGTAATTATCTCTGCCACACTTACTGAAACAGAGGAGTGCAAACTTGTTCAAGTGTTAGAGGAAAACAAAAAGGCCTTAGGTTGGACCCTAGATGACATACCAGGAATCAACCCTGCCCTTTGCATGCATCACATCCATCTTGAGGAATCATCCAAACCAATTAGACAACCACAAAGAAGACTCAATCCAATCATACTTGAGGTAGTTAGGGAAGAGATCACCAAGATTCTTCAAGCTGGTATTATCTACCTAATTTCTGATAGTGAATGGGTTAATCCAATTCAAGTTGTACCTAATAAGGGTGGGATAACTGTTGTCACAAATGAACATGGAGAGGTAGTCATAACTCGAGTGAAGAACAAATGGCGTGTATGCATCGATTATCGAAAATTGAATGCTGAAACACGAGAAGATCACTACCCTCTTCCATTCCTTGATCAAATTCTAGAAATATTAACCGGAAAGTCACACTATTTCTTCCTTGATGGATACACCGGCTATTTTAAAATCCCAATATCACCTCAGGACCAAGAAAGGACTACTTTCACATGCCCCTTTGGAACATATGCATATAGAAGAATGCCTTTTGGACTTTGCAATGCTCCTGCAACATTCCAGAGGTGTATGATGAGTATCTTCTCCGAATTCATTGAACACTGCATGGAAATCTTCATGGATGACTTCACCATTTATGGTGAGTCATTTGAATCTTGTTTGAATTCACTATCTCTTGTCCTCCAAAAGTGTGTCAAGTGCAACCTTGTGTTAAATTTTGAAAAATTTCACTTCATGGTTTCAAATGGGATTGTTCTAGGGCACATAGTTTCAAAAGATGGTATTGAAGTCGATACTGCCAAAATTGAAGTGATCCAATCACTTCCTCCACCCACTTTTGTTCAAGACATCCGATCATTCCTCGGTCATACTGGTTTATATCGGCGATTCATCCATAACTTCAATAAAATTTCCCTCCCACTCACTCGGTTGCTCCAAAATGATGTCACCTTCCATTTTGATGAGGTTTTCAAGAGAGCCTTCATTGAACTCAAAACTGCTCTTACATCTGCCCCGATAATCCAACCCCCAAATTGGTCCTTACCCTTTGAGTTAATGTGTGATGCTTCTGATAGAGCTGTTGGGGCTGTTCTTGGCCAAAGAAGAGAAAAAATTCCTCATGTCATCTATTATGCCTCAAAAACATTGGATGAAACTCAATCTCACTACACTGTGACTGAAAAGGAACTTTTAGCTGTGGTTTATGCCTTAGATAAATTTCGGCCCTATCTCTTAGGTTCCAAAATCATCATCTTCACAGACCATTCTGCTATTAAGTTCTTATTCAAGAAAAGTGATTCCAAACCAAGGCTAATAAGATGGATTCTAATGCTCCAAGAGTTTGACCTTGAAATCAAAGATAGACCTGGAAAAGAAAACCCCGTGGCTGATCACTTGAGTAGAATTCCTAATTCTCCTCATTCTGAAATCATTGATCCTGAATTTCCAATTGAGCACCTTTCATCTCTCACTCCAAAACTACCATCGTATGCCCCAATTGTAAATTACTTGGTTTTTGGTGTTTTCCTGAAATTTTTTCAAAAGAACAAAAAATGAAGTCGAAAAGTGATTCAGAATACTATTTTTGGGAAGAAAATAAACTTTGGAAAACTGGGGCAGACATGGTAATTAGGAGATGTGTTGATGAAGATGAATATTCTTCCATCTTAGAATTCTGTCACTCAATGCCTGGTGGTGGCCACTTTGGACCACAAAGGACCTCCTGAAAGGTCTTAGAATCTGGATTCTTCTGGCCTTCCCTCTTCAAGGACTCACATGAGTTCTGTCAATCATGCCCCACATGCCAAAAGTTTGGCATAATCTCCAAAAGAAATGAAATGCCCCCAAAGCCCTTAATCTTTTGTGAAATCTTCGATGTTTGGGGTATCGATTTCATGGGAACTTTTCCCCCTTCCAATGGATTATCCTACATTATCCTTGCTGTTGACTATGTTTCTAGGTGGGTCAAGGCCAGACCCACTAGGAAAGATGATGCTCGAACTGTGAGTGAGTTCCTCAAAACCCATATCTTCCATCGATTCGGAACACCACGTGCTTTGATAAGTGACTTAGGAACTCATTTCTGTAATAGAACCATGAAGTCACTTTTAAAAAAGAATGGGGTTGTACATAAAACATCCACTTCATATCACCCTCAAACAAATGTAATGGCTGAACTTTCTAACAGTGAAGTGAAAAGGGTGCTTGATAGAATTGTAAAACCCACCAGAAAAGACTGTCCTGAAAGACTTGGTGAAGCACTTTGGGCTTATCGAACTGCATATAAAACACCCATTGGGATGTCTCCTTTTCGGCTTGTTTTTGGTAAAGCATGTCACTTACCATTTGAAATACAACATAAGTCATTTTGGGCAGTGAAAACATGTAATTTTGATCTTGAAAAATCTGGTGAAGAAAGATTGTTGCAATTGGATGAACTGGAGGAGCTTCGACTTGAATCCTATGAGAATTCTAATATGTACAAAGAGAAGGCTAAGGTACTCCATGACAAACACATCCTGAGAAAGGTATTTCATGAAGGTGAAAAGGTAATGCTCTTCAATTCTCGATTTCAGCTTCACCCAGGTAAGATTAATTCTCGTTGGGATAGTCCTTTTGTTATTACTAACGTTTACCCATTTGGTGCAGTGCAAGTCCAAGACCCCTCCTCCAAAAGGAAATTTACGGTAAATGGACATTGGTTAAAGCATCACTATGAGAGGACAGAAAATCCTGGATCATCATCTACTTCCATTGGATCCACAGTAGACCCACCACTGGATGGAGATGGAAACCCACAAAATCCAAACCAGGGGGCACCTCTTTCCCTTTAACTCTCTCTCTATCTCTTCCTCTCTCTACCTATTTCTTCTTCTTCCTCTCTCTTTCATTTTTTTACCACTTTATTCATCAAACCCTTTCTTTTTCTCTTTCTTGTGTGGGTGTGTATTTTAAACAAAACCTTAAAAACTAAAAAAAACACAAAAAAAAAACACAATTACTTAAAAAAATTACAAAAAAAGAGTCATGCTTACTCACCATCAAGTTTTGAAATTTTGTCCAACCATTTTGGGGAGTTAACAGACATGTTTTCATCTCAAAAATTTTGTATTTTCATCATGACTTTGGATAAAGAATTTTGTGTCAAAACCAACACATTTTGAATGCTCAATTTTTGATTTGGAAAATGCTTTTCCCAAACCGTGAGAACAAACAATTTCTTTCATGCCAAGGCCACCTATGGCCATCTTTTCAAAATGTGTGTTTTCACCCCCATTTGTGAGTCTTGAGTTTGTGGACCTTCGAGCTGAATTTCCTACCTTAGTGTGTATTAATATGATAGATGCATTTTCTGAACCACATGAAAATCACAATAGCCAAATAGCCTCCCATTTCCATTACATTAATCCTCCTTTTGAAAGCCCCTTCGAGCCTAGGAAAACCTTTTCTTTGATATCCACATTACAAGCCCAATACCTTATCCCACCTAATATCAACATAGATTTTCATTGCATAAGTTTTTGAAATTTAAGTGTGGGGGGGAATGGATTTCATTTTTTGGGTATCATTTCCTTACTTTCTGGTGTGTTATCATATGCTTCAGGGCAAGCATCCATTTCAGTTTGGGGGGGGGGGGAGGTTGTCATTCAGTGAATGTATTGTACAAATGATATTGAAAAGTGTTCAAAAAAAAAAATTCAAAAAAAAAATCAAAAGAAAAAAAAAAGAAAAAAATGGGTTGTGTCTTGGGTAGGTCAAAAATCACTCTTCCTCAACCTTTGATCTTGTTATAACTATTACAATTAGTGTCGTGAGGAGATCAAACATGGGTTGGGATATGAGTGTGAGATCTGTTTCAAGGTCAACTTTCGAAAAAACAAAGAAAAAAAAGGAAAAAAAAGAACACTTGCATTATATTCTTATATAATTGGGAGAATTTTGGTGGTTTGCAAATATTTCATCTTCTCATCCCCTTCATATTTTATTCCTCTATTGTGTCTTTCTTCACACAATCATTCCCTTGTAAATATGTGTTTTCATTTCCTTCCATGTTTTATTTCAAAAAAATGTGCATTGTTTTTCTATGTTGGTATTCTAACCCTCTTATTCTCTCTCTTGGACATTATATTCCTACCGTCCCATAGCCACAGAAAAACCCCTTAAAAATACCTCTTGATTCTTGTGCACTTTGGAGAGGGATTGGAAGCTGAGAGCTCTTTTAAAACTCTAAGATTTTCACTTTTGGTTGGTGAAAGAGTGAACCTCCACAAATAAATTTTATCATCTTGAGAGGTGTGAGTTTTGAGTGTCCACATTCTCCATTTCTAAATTTGAGCATGGAAAATGAATTAGCTTTGGAACATTGTTTCTGTAACAAATTGTGGTGGATTTCAAAATGGATGAGTGAAATAGTCTAAACCTCTCCCGATTGGAGAAAACAAAATTTTAATATTTGTTGGTGAGTGAAAATGATTTTGTCATGTTTTTATATTTGTTTCACATGAGGACATGCACAAAGCTAAGTGTGGGGGAGTTGATGTTATTAATATTTTCATGACTTATTATATTCCCCCTTTACTTATTTTATATGAAATGTGCATAATTTGTGTGAAATATTAATGTTTTAATATTAAGTATAATTTTTGAGCATTTTTAGAAGTAGTCCAATTGAGTCAGTTTAATGTTTTAATAATAACTGTCACTATACTGATTAAAATTGTGTGGTTCTTGTTTTTTAGGATTCTCCTTTTAATATAAAACATTTCATTAGAAGGTACCATGAGCCAATTCTGCCATTTGAAGGGTCATATGGTCCTCACAAACAAGACCAAAGAATCTGTGAACAAACTGGACCAGCCTTGAAGATTGATTTACTGGGCTCAATCCAGAAGTCCAAAAACATTAAATATCCACCATAATTCGGGGGACACTACATGTCATCTTGGATAAAAATTTCGAGGCCCAAATCCAAGTACAGGGGGCCCAAATAAATATTTGAAGTCCAGCCCACCATTCTGGCCGAGAATTAAAATCAGTATAGTATGAATGAAATATCTCCTGATGTAAGAATCCAATAGATCTGAGATTTTTCAGTGTGAAAGAGACGATAGAGGTGGCCGACTTTGTTGAAGAAACCATTCGGATTTGAAGGCATCTTCATATTCAAAAACCCTTTCACATTATGGACTTCAAAAAGACTGGATTGAAATGGACAGTTTAACTTTGTTTAATCAACCAGCCATAACTTTTGATTCTTAAGTCCAAATGACTCCAAATTTTGAGAGTAGTCGGACAAAATTATTGTATAAAACTTTGAAGAAGGAGATATTTTGAAGATTCGGCTTTCTGAATAGACAAATTGACGATGAAAGGGGAGGGACAGATTGGGAATGCAAACAGTCCACTCCTTGGGCTATAAATACTCTCCCCTTCTCTCCTTGAGAGGGGTTGGCATTTCAGAAGAGAGGAGATCATATTGGCACGACCCAAGGTTTTTCAAAGGCTTGGGAGGACCTGCCATACTCAAGTTTTCACTTGAGAGACCTTTACTCCTCTCTTTGTTTTCACTTAATTTTGTGTTCTTCATTTTTGTAATTTTGTAAGTCCTTTATTTTGTAATTCTTTTTTAATGAAAGTTTCTTCTTCAATATCTCTTATTCTCCTCCACCTTATGTAGTATAATATTCATGGTCTTAAAATATTTTGAATCATTTTAAATTATAGTACCTTATCTTTCTTCCTCATTCAATCGAAATTCCATTTTTGATTCTCAAAATATTTCGTGTGTGTGTTCGGCACACTACTCTTATCTTGTCCCTTTATTTTTCTTCTCTTTATAATTCATCACCATAAAAATATATTACCATATTAATAAACATAATAATGGCTGAGTAAATTTATCATTGGGGTGAGTTTTAATTTAGGTATGTTAAGCGATTGAGAGCTTTTTCTCGATGAGTATTCGTTGAATTAACATTGTGTATGTTGGACTTAGCATGTCATGGATTAATGACTTGATTTGTTTAACGTGTGGTTTCCATGGATTATTGGAACCATAAATACACTACCATAAACAATATTTGATCAAGATTAGAACCCTAAGTTAATTTAAGGCTTGTATTAAAGCCTTAACACTTAGGAATTCTAATCAACATCATCTTGTGACATGGGTGTTAATTTAAATGCAATATAAAGAAAAGCTCAAGGATATCACAAGCTTAACTAACCTAATGATGAACTCACCCCAATCTTTATCAACTTGTTAAATTAAACATCATTCATTAAACATTTCAATTAATTTCTGCAAACAAACCCCCCTAATCAAAATACAATCAACTAAAAACAATCGACTATTACGAAGTACCATAGCCGAGGATTCGACCCGAGTGCTGCTATACACATTAGCAGAGCACCGGAACTTTGAACGGTCGATAGGTGACAATCAGCCGTGCGTTTCAACGACCAATCAACCTCCTCCCCTCTATCCGGTGCTACTCTTCTTAATGCAGAAATCCACTCCCTGGAGACCAGTGTCCCTCTTTCCATCACTGACGCACCTCTGTCCGATTGACCCTCTTTGTGGTGCAACTCCTAACCAGCGCTAACATCCCTTCTAGCTCTAGCGGCCCCATGTGCGCTCCTCCCTGCTCTCCCTCTCTAGCCAGAACCCCCATCGCGGCATGAACCCCACTAACCCACACTGCTCCCTCCTCAGCGGCGTGACCTATCCCGCATGCTCTTCCATCCACGCCCCTGGCAGCCCAGCTAGGCCGCACCCTCACCAGCGCTTGTCCAGATGACATGAACTTTAGCCAGACCTCCTCTGACCGGTGAGCCCACTGTCCATCCCCTCTCCAGCTGTCATAATAACTCTGAAGCCTTCCTCTTCTACATGTGCAACCTCTTCGGTGACCGTGACCTCACTTGTGCCAATATCTTTTGGCAGCTAATCCCCTTTTGGGTCAAGCTTAACATCATTGGGTTGAGAACAATGTGCATTTGAAGTTTCACACCATAATCCTAGATGTTTCTTCATTCTTGAGGTTGGATCCCATTACTTATTCCTCTTTATATTATGTTTAATTTGTTTACATGAGGTTCACACCGCTTAGGTTTCTAGATATTTGTTTTTTTGTTGTTGTTAAATTGATTATATCGTGTGGAAATTGTTGGTACTCCCTTATTTAGCTAATCGTTTCACCCAGTTAATTAATTTTATGTGTTCTTTATTGATTATCTTAGTGAAAAGTTGTTTTTATTTTTAAATAAATTTAGTTTATGTTTTATGTCTTTTCAGGAAAATGTGTATTTAGTTTTTTTTTCGGCGATGAAAGTCATGAATTTTCTATTCTGGAATGTTGAGGATGTGTGGCTAATCATAACAGAGGTTTTGTAGGGTTTTGGGTGTGAAAAGTTGTGGGTCTCTTTGGAATTGTTCTATAAATTTTAAAGTGGTTTATTAAATAGTAAAGATAGAGTGAGTTATATTTTGAAAGCATGTCGATGTGGTCTTTGTACCGTTTGTTCATTTGGATTGTTTTAAATCATTGGTTATGTGTTTTTAGTTATTGTGCGTTTTTTGTAGCACATTGGCAAGATAATTCTGCAATACTGTAGTTATCGGCTTGTGCATGCTTGTGCACCTATGCGAGGTGCGATGCGTCTGCATGTTCAAGCCGTGAGTCGAGGTAGGTCCCCCACTGCACTCACCTTTAAATATAGAATTTATTAATTTCTTGATATTTCATTAATTTTAAATAAATGATAAATAGTATTAGATAATTATTTTTGGAATGATTACTTGATGTAAATGAAGATGTTTGTTTTATACACGACAAATTAAATATTTTCTTGAAGAATTGACTCACAATAGTTAAAGAATTCCCGTCTTTCCTTTGAACATAATTCATGAATTTTCAAGTGTGGTCTGGGTTTGTTGGTAAATGTTTTCTTTTGAAGTGTGAACAAATGTTTTGGTTTCTCTTGAGTCATGATGTTTCTTTTTAAAGTTTCATAAGTCTTGTTTGGTACTTTGTTAAAATTAATTATTTTGAAAAACTCTCTTGGGGGTGAATCAGGGTTGATATTATTATGTACGTTGATTATGTGGATTGTGTGTGATGTTTGTGCATCATGACTAGTTACTTGAATGAAATTTTGACTCACTTATTTCTTCTGTTACACGTGTTGACATGAGAACCTAGCATAGTAAAGGAATATTCTGATAATTATTGTTGTACTAGTTTATATTATGAAATGGCTAGTGTCCCTTAGTACAGAAGTTTCTCTACTAGTGGATTGGACCCCTCAATTAGGCCAAGTAGTGAAATACCGACCGTTAGGGTATTTTGATATGATTGAGTAGGTCATGCCTTCATGATGAGTCACATGTATAGTATGTTCTGGATTTTTCACGAGCTCCTAGGTTCGAATCATGTTTTTGTTAATTCTTATTTGTATGTGGAGAACGATTTAGAGGCCTAGTTCGGTTTCTAGTCCTCATTTTCTACTTCCCAATTTCCCTTATTGTGTATTGTGTGTGGGTTTCCTCTTTAATAACAATTAAAATTTGGATTTATAAATAGTTTTTGAAGATGTTTTTAAAATTTAATGAACCATTTCCCTTCAAAAAATAAACTTGTTTTTAAATTAAAAAGGAAATGGACTGTTATTTATTTTAGAAATGAAAGTGTGTGTGGATACCCATATTTTATATAATTTAGTTCAAACCTCGAATTGGTAAATTCTTAATTTAAAGTTAGTGCTTTGAAAATAGATTGTTGGGCATGCCTACAGAGTTTTTATAATCACGCCTATAGTGTTTTCATGTTTTCAGTTTCTGTTGCATGTTCAACTCAAGTTTGCTCACCGTGGGAGAGAGTTGGTTGTGGATTAGTGAGAGACTATAGGGTCACAAGGATTTTAAGTCGTGGTTAGGTTAGTTTTTTGTTGTTGGTTGTTCATCCTTTGTTGTGTCATTTATTTACTTTGCGTTGTTCAATTTTATTTCTACTTCTTAGTTTGTTTTCATTAGGAGAAATCATTCCCATTTATACTCTGTTGATTCCTTGATGCTTGTCACCAACCCAGGAGGATCGAGAATGCCTCTCGGGCCTTTTTGTGGATCAACATAGGTGATCGGTTCAGGGTTGACCTGGGTTGGTTCATGACATTCCTTTTTTAAATATATTGTAAAAAAGCAATACTTAAATAAATTACAAATTTTATAATATATTTTTAATAATTTTAGTATTGAATAAATTCCATTAGAGAAATTAGAAGTGGAGAAATGGAAATGGTAGAATAGAACTTTACTTTAGATGGAAGGTGGAGGTTACCTATGAATTACTGTGAATGTTCAAAGGAGGCCTATGATTAATCTGACAATCCACATAAGATTAATACAACTCAAAGAGTTCAGAACCACATACTATTCACCAGAAGGAGGAGTTCAGTTGGAAGATGCTATATAATTAGTGATGTATTTCCCACAAAGATCGAATCTAAAGGGAATACCCTCATCAAATATAATAATGTGGTGAAAACTAGATGAATGAATGGATATCATTGAACCTAACTATATATATTTATAGGAACTATTTATTTTTAAAAATATTTTTCACTACTATAATATTTTTTTATTTCTTTAACAAATAAATTACAATGTTCGCCCTTATAGAGAAAGTCTTAGTCTGAACTATATAAAAACACACATGTTGTCCTTTTCTTCTGTTATCATTTGTCTTCTGAAAGTTCTTGTATGGTGTATATAGAAGAGTTAGAAGTGAGTTACCAGGGTTCTTTATCTTCCTAATTCTAAAGATATCAAGGGAAGAAGTATATTCTTATTTCAAATGTTTTGGACCTTAGTTCCACATTTTAAAGCTTCAAGATGTTTAATTTTAGATCAGAGGTTTGGAACCCATCAAATAGTATCAGTGATTCAGTTATCTTTCGGTGATATGATTCTGAACAAGTGTTATTGGAGATCAATTGTAGAGTTATGGTATGACCATTACCTCACCAAAGTGTTTCAGATCACAGTTTGATAGCATTATTCTTCCCTCACCCTTGTAAGAGGATTCTGGTAATTAGTTTTTAATCCCTCTTATATGTTAAGATTCAATGGGAGTTCATTTATTCTAGAAGGAATAGCATTGGATGAGGGTAAGGTCCAAGTGGAGAATTTAGATGAGGCTGATTTTGGATTATATAAGATACAAATAGAGGATTTTCTACTATAATAGGATCTAGATCATCCCTTTACTACAACCAAATAAAAAGTGAAGAATAAGAATTAATGATAAAGGCATGATAAGAAAGCACTGTGGGTGATTCTAATTTCACTGGCTTGGAATGTAGCCTATAAAATTGATGAAGTGAATACAATTTTAGAATTTTTAATGTATCTTTCAAATATATATGAGAATTCAACTACAATGAACAAAGTTCTTATATTGAGAAGGATATTCAACATGATGACATGAAAGGGAAAGTTGAAGGCTATGTTGTGGACATTTTAGGATCCCCAATGATAGTTGAATCCAAAATAAGAATAAAATAAAGAGAAAGAAAGATGTAGAAGAAAAAGTACACAATATTTACATGGTTTGAAAATAATTCCTATATATATAGAAAGGAAAAAAAATTCAATATATTTGGAATCCAACTATAGGTTACACACTTATTCTAGAAACCCCATATTGAAATGATCTTATAATGTAATGTAGTGATACAGTAATCCATGTTACTATAATTACAAATCTATACAGTTGGTCCACTATATAATAGTAATGATGTTAACAAAATCTACATAGCTACAATATCCAAGTCATTAAATATCATGATACTATAATACCATGAAGGAGCCTACACTGCTATATAATGAGATTCTAGAATTTAACCCAACTTTAGTCGACAGATTGAGCTATATAATTCTAAAAATCAACTATTTGGAGGTTGATCCATCAAACTAACCTCCTTTCATGGTTCTAACTTTAGAAAAATTACTTCATTTGAGTTTTACCTTTTCTTCAATCACCAATGGGTGGTTTCCGATTGAATCTTCTAATTGAAGGTGATGATTCATGCACAAATATGTTCTTTGAAACCAAATATTCATTTTCAAGCTGATGATTCATGAAATACCTATAACTTTCCCTTCAATTCTCAAACACTATTCTTCTATATTCTACCTCTCATCCTTAATTCATCAATAAAGACTAATTAAGGTTGAACAATGACTCAACTTATCAATATCTATTGAATTTTTCAACAGTTATACTGGATTATAGGTTCCATAATTAATTTTCAATATTAGAAACTCATTCTATATTAATCCTCTTATAAAGTGGTGCTTAAACTAAATATTCTTCCTTCGATAATGAATCATTGGATTCTTTGCAAGTTGTATAACACCCTGACTATCAATGTTTAATAAAATTTCCACTCAATTTATAGATAACTTCAACATGTTATTTTTATAAACCATCTCTTTATCAGCTTCTGTTACAATAATATATTATACCTCTATGGTAGATGTCACCAACTCCTTCTATAATTGAGATATATGGATTACTAAAGATCCACTATAAGTAAACACATAACCTTAGGTACTCCTCCAGCTATCGATATCTCTTTCATGGTAAGATTCCATATACCCATACAATGACCTTCCATTCTCAGAATATAGAGAAGATTACTTACTTCCTTGTAGATACCTTAGTATCACCTTCACATCATCCCAATGTTTCTTTTCTAGGTTATCCATGTACCTTCTCACAACTCCCACTGCATGAGCAGTATCTGGTTGGGTACAGACCATGAAATTCATCAATATTGAAATAGTCTATGTAGAAGGGAACTTTTTCATTTAATTAACCACTTTTTTGTCTTGGTTTCTTGATCCTTTGATAATTTAAAATGGACTTCAAAGGGAATATAAACTCTATTTTCTTCCAGTATACTAAATAATCACAAAAAAATTATAATGCAGTAAACCTATGATATCATCATTGATCTAGTTTCATGGTCTCCATTGATCTTAATCTCCAAAATCTTAATACATTATCTAAGATATTTCATCTCAAAATCCTTAATCATATACCCTTTTAGCTCATAAATAATTTATATACATGATCCTACAATGATCATATTATCATGATATGGAATAAAACAATTTATCAATCACTAAAAGACCTGAAATAACAGTTTTTATTCATTACACATTGATTGTATACATTTTTACTCATGAAATAATAAAACTTCTTGTTTTACTATGTGATTGATTGCTTTAACCCATAAAAAATTTTATTAATTTTTCACATTATGTTTTCCTTTACTGACTCAAAAAATCCTTCAGGGTTCTCTATATAAATTTCATCAAAAAAATATCTATTAAGGAACACATTCTTAACATAAAGCTACTCAAGATATAAATTCTATAATGTAACCATACTAAGCACCACCTAGATAATGGTAAAATTTACTAGAAGGGTAAAAATTTCCATGAAATCCACACCTTCCTTCTGTTGAAGTCCTTTCATTGTGATCCTTACCTTGTATATATGCTTACCATAATTTTCTTCCTTGATCTAGTATACACATTTTTTATATGATGGTTTCTTTCCTTTTGGAAAAGGAGTCATCTCCAAACTATTGTTTTCATGTGAATTACCCAGGTCCCACAAAATCATTAAGATGGGGAGGGGGTGAATCAATGATCTCTTTTATCTTTACAAAGTTTATCTATTTTAATAACATCAACCACTATGGATGGTTAAAGCCTTTCTCTTATATTATTTTAAATATTAGCCTTATCTTGTGTATATGAAAATAAAATAAAAAAAGAACAAGAGGATTTACATGGTTCATTATAAAAGAATACTCCTTGACATATAGGTTATTCACCGAACATAGATTCTCCACTAACTTCAATAGTAATTTCTTATACACAAAAAATGTAGTATTCCACCAAACTAGTGTAAAAAAATATTTTAATGTAGCATTTATCATGTCAGTTATTATAAAATGATGTGGTAAATTATTTTTGACATCATTTAAAAATTAACCGATATTAAATTTCATACTGGTGGAGTTTATCAATTTATTATTAAATAAGAAACTTAAAAAACTATATTTTCTTTATTGTTTATTTCAAAACTAATATAGAAATACTTTTTAAAAAATGGTATACCATTGATTTATTTTTGATTTTGAGCCATTCATATGATTTCACCCATAACAGAACCTAATTTTCTTCCTGAACCTCCCTCAACTATCATTATCTATCACTCTTCATTTTGAATGTCATTATTTCCACATTCCTCAATCCTTTATCTTTCCATCACCATTTTCACCACCCTCTCATTCTTCATCTTCCTATATAACCACTTCCATCTAAAATTTATTCATTGTTTGTATCCATACTTCCATTTTTTCAGTCATATAAGGTTCGTATAATTTGTTGATTTTTTGTTTTTTTATTGTTTGATTGAATGATTATTATTTTTTAATTGTGTGTTAAAAATAATGTTAATTTAATAATTAAGTAGGTGATTAAGGTTTGTTTATTAAGGTTTTAAGTTGAGATTAATGAGTTTCAAAATGAATACAATATATTTATTGAGAGGATTAATCTTATGGGTGTGTAATTAAATATTAGGGTTTGATTTTTCATTTTCTTCTTCAATATATCTCCCAATGTATTTAATTATTCATGAATTTGGAGTTATAATATAGGATTTGGGAAATTAATTATATAGAATATAGGATTTAGATTAACATGTTTAGGGACTGAAGGATTTATTCTTATTGGTATGTTTTTTAGTTTGATGTATTTAACAATGTCATAATTATATGTGATCGGGAATGTGGCTCTTATCACTACTAATATTTAGTTATTTTTATATGTTATTAATTGAGTGTGATATATTAATCACTTTATCAATTATAATCTTGGTAAATTATGAATTTTTAGAAATGTATGATATTAGAATAATTAATTATGATGGGAAATTTGGGGGCTTTCTAACCTCTAGATTTGAAAAAAATATAATTAAAAAATAGTGATTTTCATTTTCATGAATTGAATTTACATTGAATTTTGAATATTGAGTTTAAAAATGTTGAAATTGGTGTGATTTTTGAATATTGAATCATGGTTTTTAGTATGAAATTATTTGGTTTATTTTGAAATAAAAATAATGTTTTCATATAGGTTTTCAACTTTTGTGAAGTAAAATACATACCTAAAAAGTGACTAATTTTATATTAAATAATTTACATTATTTTATTTGAATTGTGTTATACTAATTTAAACTTGGATTTATAGAAAATTATAGAAAGTGCATAGAATATTCATTTAATGTTTATATCTTAAAATAATAAAGTACAAACTAGAACTATTTCACATAGAGTAAGAGACTATCATTATCCTATTCTATATTTTATTATATTTTCTATTATACATAGAATATTTTTTATAAACTATTTTATTTTAATTTTAAAATATGACTGTACATATTCATTGTATTGTAAAAAAATTCTCGATATTCAAAATTTAATTTTCCATTTATATTATGATATTTATTTGTCTCTATAGTTATTTATAAAAGTAAATTTGAAATTCAATTTCAATATATAGTAACGTATATTATATACATTAAATTTTTAATAAGTGATAATGAGTCATACTTGGATTAATGGAAGGAGAACTAGTTATGAATAAGAGGAAGGATTTGGAATTTTTTTGGAATTTTCTAAACAAAATTTTCTAAACAATGAACTATTTCTCTTCCCATGTTTGAAATGTTTAAATATGATAAAGTTTAAAAATTGAGAAATTAGAGATCATAAATTTTTCATGGTTTAAATCCGAGTAACAATAATTAGATTTTCCCCCGTGAAATTATGTAGAATTCAAAAACTAGTTAATGATGAATATTTTCCAGATGATAAGTCTAATCAAATTTAATAAATGACTTGTGATATTATACTAGAGGCAATTGAGAAATCACCAATGATCTAGTGCCTATATAGTGATTCTAAAAAACCATTGCATCTAGGTTGTATAAAATTTATGGTTTTATAAATGTTGTTAATATTGATTAACTTGATCACTAAAAATGGATGATGTGATAGGATTTGTTTTCAGAGTTCCTATACCAGTTGAAGGAAATAATTCCTAAAGACAAAAATATTTTATATTAACATTATAATATGAATTAAATAATATGAATAATGGATTTGGGGTATAATAATATACATTCCTTCTGGAATAAATATGTTCTATATATAAAGGAATATAAAAGTTTTTCATAACATCCTAAATGTAGTACATCATTATACAAGTTGAAAGAAAAATCATAGGTTTACCTAGAAATTTCCAAGAATCATGTGAAGGAAATTTGGTGTCTTACTATAGTTACTCATTTAGAGTGTTTATTATAAAATCAAAATAATTTAAATGTTAAATATGAAATGAATATATGAGAATATAAGATGGAAAATTACATCATCCAGCTGATTATCCACAACGGAAAAATTGGATAAAAATTTACAATATTAATAAATGAAGTTAAAAATATCATAAATTTATTTTGAACAAATGAAATGAATCCATATAAAATACTTAGTAAAAACATAGTTTTTATCTTTTTTATGGGTAATTTATAACTTATATATTTAATTTTGTATGAAACAAAAAATATATCATGTTGAGTTTAATAACTTCCAGACCAAAACATCATGGAAATGATAGTGATGTTTTCTTATCACAAATAATTTAAAATTAGAAAAATTTATTGTATTATGGTATTAAAGTGTATTATTATTATAAAATAAAACATTTTTAGCTTCATGAAATTATTATGTTCACTATAAATGAATTACTAACATATGGAATTTTTTCTGGATATAGTGTTAAGGGGTAGAAATATTTTCTAATTTATAATGGACTTAATATTATTTCCTGCAAAATGGGAGAAAAACAACATACCTAGACCATAAAAGGTCTTTATATAAGGATCACTCTTACAAAAAATTATAAAATGCATTCAATGGATCCTAATAATTTTATATTTATCTAAAACATTTTTTAATTGATCAGTTTTTTGATAGGCTAAAAATCATTGATGTCACATTTAGAAAGACACAAAATTTTGGTAATGATAAAAATCTTTAGAAGATATGATAAATATATTTAGAGATTCCATATTTGAAATATCATGAGGCCAAAAATAAAATTTATGTCATACATGAGAAAAAAAATATATGTGATATTTTGATAGGAACTTTGTTAGATATTAATGGAAAGACTAAGGATGAGTTGAATGAAAGATTAAACTTACTATCATTGGGAATATGTTTGGAGTTGTCTCCAACTCCTAATGGAAGAATGACATACCTACCTATAGATAATTATACATTATTGATGAGGGAGAACATTATTTTTTTCCAATGCCTCCATGGTATCAAAGTGTTATAGGGTTATTCTTCAAATGTAAAAATTTTTGCTTCACTAATTGATATGAAGTTAACAGGCATGAAATCACATGATTATCACATCATGATGTAATAGATCCTACTAGCTTCATCAGATGTAATTCTTCCCATCTATTACAGAATGAATATCAAGATAGTGTGTTATTATTTAAATTCATCTTGTGACAAGGTGATTGATCTGAATTCACAGAAAACATTAATGAATGATCCACTTTCTATACTTTTCAACTATAAATGTACTTTCCTACATATATTTTTTTTTGATATTTTGTAACATTTAGTGGTTAATTTTGTAACACTCTTAAATTTTTTGAATTATTATTTTTTGAATTAAATAACCCTTTGTAATATTTTTCATTTCATGTAATACTGAAGATAATTTATGATATTTTAAAGCATGATATTTAGCTTGCATTATACGCAACGCTAAATTAATCATGAACCAAAAAAACTTAAATTTTAGATTTCTCTACAAGGAACACCGAGGTTAGTTCACAAATTTTCATATATTACATGTAACACCGACATGGAGTATGCAACACGTAACACTAACTTGGCGTACGTTACATGCAACACTAAGTTTCTATAAAATGTCCTTTTATTGTTATAATTATTTAAATGATATAATTATAATCTAGCCATTAATCTTAGTAATATGAATAGTGATAAATTCTTTTCATATATTTTTATATAAATAAAACATCTTTATAATTAAAGACACTATTTTTTGGTAAAGTCCTTATATATTTAAAAATACTATTTTCTCAACTAAACTACTTTTCATGTCAATATGTGAAAAATAATAAAATTGATTTTAGAAATATTTATAAATTTTATATGATAAAATAAACTTCATTTTTTAATTTATAATTTAGAAATTAGCTTTGGGATATTTTTTATTATTTTTTTGAGAAACATCATTTTTGGATGAATAGTGAAACATATCGAAATTTATTTCAAAACTAAATCTTTGTCTAATTTATTTATAAGACTGAATTATATTTTAATATGGTTTCAAATTAGAAAATATTTTTATCAATTAATATAGTGTTTTTAATTTTAATCAATTTAACTTTGAAATTTGGTATAAAAGCTTAGCAAAATTTTGGATGCTTTTACTTTAAAACCCACAGTGTCTTCCTGTCAGTGGTATTATTTTTAAATTAATTTTTACCACTTATATGATTGTAATTTAGAAAAATGGATTAAATATTTTAAAGAATTATAATTTATAATTTCTAATAAGGTCAATTTTTTGACAAAAAATATTGGTGAAAGTGATTAAAATTAATTACAACGGTTAAGAGAAATATTAGGTTAAAAAATACTAAACTATAAATTTAAGACCCAAAATTACATATAAAATTTTCAAAAACCCATTATATGGACAATATTTATCCATTAAACTTACATTATTTATTTTTGTGGATTTTATGACTTTTTTTGGTAAAAATGCTTGTACACCTATTTTTTTTTTCAAAAATGCCAATTGTATCCCCTCCCTTCCCTATAAAAGGCAACCACCTATAAGCTTCTTCACACCTTTAAAACTACTTATTTTAAACAAATGTTGACAAATACACTTCCCAACATCCCTACCTACCTTCTTGAATCCCCCCTTGGGAAGAAAGCAATCCACAGAAGCCTTTTGGCACAAACCTAAAGGAGTTACCCGATTAAGATGTAACGAATTATCTCATGCTCATTTATTTTATTTTTTTTATCCACCAATCCACTCTATTTTTGACACCCCAATATTTCATAGTATGTTATCTCTTCAATGTATTTCAATAACTTGTGCTACACGCAACACTAGGTTCAAGCGCACCACGACTTTCCAAATTAGCCATTAAAAAAAGGTTATGGATATTATTAACCACATTTTAAATTTTATATATATCGTATATAATTTTAACTTTCATATTTTGTGTTTCTTAGACATTATGTAAGAAAAATACAATTTTTAAGATAAAAGAGGTAATTTTCAAAAAATGCAGTTTTACCGCCTTTTGATGGAGAACCCTCATTAAATCTAGTTTTGGTCACTTTTATATGTACTATTTGACAAAATAAAAATCTCCATTATAATAGGGACATCAAAATTTACTTTGGTTAATGTTTTGGTATTTTTATGAAAAAATTCATTTTTTTGATGAATAGTGAAAAATACGGTATTTTAATTCAAAATCCCCTTTTAATCTAATTTATTTATATGGTTAGATTATCTTTTTAATTATTTTTAAAGTGTAATTATATTACACTTTTATCATTTCATCCAATGTTGGTCATTGGAATTAATTTCACTTTGAAACTAGGCATAAACAAGTGTCAATCTTTTGATAGATATTGTTTCTTAAAAACACACTATTTGTTTTGACAACGGGAATTACATTTAAATTAATTAATCCAAATAATATGTTTTTAATTTTGTAAAATATATATCATTTTTTTAATTATAAATATCAAATATAGCTTAGGGTGATTTTTTTGTATTTTTATGAAAACTTTCAATTTTTAATGAATAGTGAAAAACACTAAGTTATTGTTTAAAACCGACATTTTATTTAAATAATTATTTATTTTACATAAATTTATTTTAGGTAAAAATAGATACATAGTACCTATATAAGATCAATTTAATTCATTGGAGTCATTTTATAATGAGTCTAGATATATAAAAGTTTATTGAACGTTTTACCGTCTTTTACCCACCTACTATGAGAATTTTTAAATTTGTATACAAATTATTTTTACCACTTATGAGAGTTGAATTTAAAAAATAAAAAATACATGGTTGATATAAGTAATTAAAATATGGTTCAATAAGATGAAAATATTTTTTGGTGAATAGTAACTTTTTACTTTTATTTACCACGGTTAAAAGTAAATAGGATAATTAAGGGTAAAAATGATATTATTATTACCCTAAAACATGTGTTAATTCTATTGGATAAGTATAATTTGACCAAAAACAAACTTAGGAACAAAATATAAACCTATTTGGTCCACTGTGATTAGATTAGGACATTTATTATTATTTTATTTAAAGAAGAGTTAAAAGAGTTAAATTAAATGATTAATATCTAAACCTTTTTTAATATAGGGTTACACACAATATAAATTAGACTAAAAATATAAATTAGTAATATAAAAATATTTCCTACATAATGGAATTTTATTTATAATTTTTAGACATTAAACAATTAAATTTATTTATGACACAATGATGATGCAGTAATTACCATATTAATGAAAGATTATAATAAATGATATTATAAATATCCAAATAAATCTAGTTGGAGAATTTTAATGAATTAAAATAATTTTATAGGTTAAAATGACATGTTAGGGTCGATTAAATGTATTTATTTCAAAGTAATAAATTTTATAAGACTTTAACAAAAATCAATTATTAAATAATGTCAAAATTGACATAAATGATTTTTTAAAAGAAATACAATATTATTAATTGATATAATAATACTAAACATATAAGTTTCAGCCAAAAGACTAATATAATTATAGGTGTATCATTAATGAACCACTTGGGTTTTTCTTTGAAGTTTATAGTGAGTTTATTAACCATATAATATAAAAATACAAAGAGACATGGTAAATGTAAAACTATTTAACTAATAGTTAAATCTAAAATATAAGGTTAATATAGTAACCCAATCCTATCTAAAACCTATTGGTTGAGAGGGATTCGAACCTTCCCCACCCATTCTTTAAATAATTCATTTTGGAGCCATTAGAAACCAAAAATGATTTTATTATAAAATAATATTTCAATATTTTCCTAAGGTGCCCCTCACCCCTCTAATAAAAGGGAACTCCCCCTTCTCTCAAATTCACACCTTAAAAGCCATATGGCTCAGACAAAACCTGCCAAAATTTCCTCCTAACTGTGCTTATTTCATCCTAGAGTCCTTTATTTAGTCAGAAATCCAACCTACGGAGCCCTTTTAATCAAATCAAAAGGAAGAACCTGAAGAATAGGTAAATATTTCATCACCTCTTTCAAGTTCTTTTCTTCTTACACTTACTCTTTTTTTCCATTATAAAATAATAAATCCAGTATCTTCTATATATTGTGATGTTATTATAAAAATGGTACAACCATATTCATTATTCTATCCGTCCTATAAATGACAAAGTCACTATACGTGCGTATGTACGAATTACCGTCTCCACATCATCGTGTAGTTTGTTATTGAAACATTTCATCATTTGGATGGGTATAATAACGAGTATAAATGATGTAAATAATAAATATAATATGATAATGATTCTGTATATATTATATACCATCCAATTATATATGATTTTAATTTCAAAATAATGATATTGTCGCTCGTGCGTACGTACGGATTACCGTCTCCACGAACACGATGTGATTCATTCCCCATCGTATCCATTCAAGAATAATTTTCATTTGATGATTAAAAATAATGTTTAGAGACTTAATATCATTATGAATATGAATATGATACATCCTATCCATAAGAAACATTACTTACGTAACAAAGTATATAAAGGAAAATGAATTAGTTGACACTTGAAATGATGATAATACTAAAATATTATTAACAAAGCAATATTCGAAGATCATATATGATATCATGTTAATGTATATGGTTCTTGTATAATTTAATAACAATTATTTCACCATTATACAGGAGTTTAACCTATCCACGACCGAGGAAAAGTACAAGGTAAGGGTTAATTTCACAATATTTTTATTATCCGAGGTTGTTTTTACGTAAGTATCTACTGGGGCCTCTTTATCATCCACATCCATGTTTCTGAAAAATGTATTCAAATTTTTTTTACTATTTACTAGACTATCGGTTAATTTCATTTAAACTCTTGTTTTAATTTTTATAAAATGGTTTGAAAGGAATCTTTTCATCATTTTACAAATAAGTTACCTTATGACCTTTTCGAAAAAATTAAGATAAGAATGTTTGTTTAACTTATATGACAGGTGCCGCTATTTTCTGCCATTATAACATCGTTGAAGCATCCCATACAATCTTATAAGAATATTGTCAAAATAAATTTTTTCTTTTATAATTATATGACTTTTAAATGATTTCAAAATAGAGAGATATATTTCTCTAAGAAATGTTTTGATTTCATCTATGTCAAGATCCTTTGATGGATTTTAAACTTAATTGAAGTTGATTTACTATGATACAAATATTCCATATTTTATTGAAGGTTTTATGATATTTTTTACTATGGATGTGTTATTTTTATACTATTCATGGTTTATGGTTAAAGTATTAACATTTCACATGCTAGTTTTAATACGAATGTTTATGTTATATTTCAACCTTTTCATTTGAGGAATGTATTGGACTTAGTAAGTGACAGGTGGATCCCACTATAGCTCCTTGATGCATCGATAGGTCTCATGAGACAACTATATGTGGAATTGGTCGAGGCATTTCCCAATTTGATAAATGGTTTTGGCTGAGGACTTAATCATTTTTAGACGTCTTGGCTGAGGCCTTGAAAAAATGTTTCAGAATGTCCGACATTATACATTCCCTCATTATGAAGATAATATCAATGGTTCATGTAGTTATTTGACTATTAGAATCCCCATGATTATGTTTTATTATGGAATTATTTACTCAGCTTATATTCCTTCCATAAAGTGTACATTTTTATTATTTTTAAAGGAATGTGTTTTCAATTATTCACCATGACTAATGTTTATTTTATCTTCCATTGTATTGCTTACCCTTACTGAGAGTTTGAGCTCACCCATTTCTTATGTTTTATTTTCAGAGGATTCCAAGAAGTGTATTATGATTGATAAGTAGGGTTAAGATTAAGGATTAATGGATTTCTCAGAAAAACATTTATGTTTTGTTTTGTTTTTCTAATGTGTAATGTAATATTCATGTATGTAAGGTATTTTACAAGACTTCTAAATTGATCGGTCTATAGGGAAATGATTTCCTTGTATCATGACAATGTATTAAAATAATGCACCAGCTCCGGGATTCTGGGGTCGGGGCGTTACAATTGGTATCAGAGGAAGTTTAGTTCAAACCATGAAAACTAGATTTATATAAACTCTGATTATAGAACATTATTCTAAGATAGAATTTGAGGATTAGTATAGAATAATTTCCTAGAATTTTGGAACTATAGAGATTTTGTGAGTTTTCCAAGAAATACATATCTGTCTAGATACGCGCAGGTAGTGATGTCTCTAGCATAGATGTACCTAGGGGTAAAACCCAAAAACATTGCTTTGATCTAGACTCGAACAAGAACTGGTTCGCGACAATGTACCTTGCTACACTCTTGGTTACGACACTCCCAAGGGATATGCTTATGATAATTCACATTTTCATTAAAATCCATTATGAAGGATTTAGGAATAAATACTTCCTCAAAGAAAACATTTTATGATTATAGATTACATGCATAATATTTTCAATTTACGTTAGGTATTTTTCATGTTTGGAATTATTCATTGCAATTCATAAACTAACCAAGTGTATTCCATTTTTTATAAATGGCGCCTAGTATAAGGAATGAGAATTTCAGAAATACACATGATAGAAAGATTAAGAAGGATCATATCTTTCATGGTATTAGGCCAAAATTTTAAAGGGAAATAGTCTCCCATGTATCCTTATCATATGAAGAAATAATATCATGTGTTAATAAGATAAGTAATGAATTATCTGAGTCCTATGTCTTTGAAGGGAACCAGGAGAAAAAAAATGATGGAAGAGAGAAATATGGATAAAGGGAAGAGGGGAAAGAAGGATTTTCCCATATGTGATAACTGTGGAAAGAATCACCTTGGTAAATTCTTGAAGGGAATGGGAGTTTATTATAAGTGTGGAGAAAAAGGACACCAAATACGTGATTGAAAGGGTAATAAAAAGGTTTCAAATGTACAATGCTTCATCTGCAAGGAGTTGGGACACTATGTGAATCAACACCCAAATCATCAGAGTATACTGCAAATGATGCTATTGGAAAGTAATCAAGTTACGATACTACTGACGATGAATAGTAATGATTAGAGTTCTTATGTTATTATTAAATTATTGTTTCATTTGAGTATTGTATTAATGATGTACATGTTATAAGAATTGTAGAGTATATAAGGATTGTACTGCAGTACTATTTCATTAAGTATTCGAGATTATATGTTTCGAAGAAAAGCGACTCAATAGAAAGTTAATCCTTTTGGAAAATACATGGTTCAAGGAAAGATAAACCTTAATATGGTTTTGATACAGATGTAGTGATTTTGGAATAAGATATGATTGATTTTTATAAATTGTATTGGATATTACAGACATCCTTGGAACTGATTAATGGTTTTTTTATTCCAACATTGTTGGAGTTTACAAAATTTTTGGATATAAGGAGTATATCTAGTATTTTATAAGGAATAAGTGAGCATCAATGTAATCAATAAGGTTTTATAGTACTTTAGGGTATAACAATGTCTTAAAAGAATACATGATGAAGGTGTTCATGTGTTATTACGTGGAAAAAAGGATCGTCATTGTGTTTACCTTCCTTATAAATTTTTGACTGAGACTTTGGATAGAAGTACATTGGATAAGTCTAAAGGTTGTAATCGATTAAGTTTGACATTGGATACTATTGTTATGGTTAAATAATTTCTTGAGATTATTTTTGGATTGTCATAAAAAAGACAACCCGGAGGTCGAGCGACAACCCGTCGCATCTGTCAAGGCCGTGAGACATGAACCTACAACTAAAGGGAGACAAGGGTGCATCACCTACCTCTGGCCTATGTGATGTCCAAATTTGTATGATGTAGTTTTTAATGGTCTTATAGATGAATTATAAATTCATTTTTGAAACCCTATATGATTAGGATAAATAGATTATTTTTAAGTTCTGTTATATTATAGAGTGAAAGATAAGTTTGTGGTAGAAATTAGTTAAAGGATGGAACTCTACATGTCAAGTATATTTTTTATCTCTTATTCTATGAGGAAATTAATTCTTAAACATTAGGTAAGAGATATTAAAACAAAAAATGTGTTATCCTAATACCTTATATTTTGTTTAACCGATGATATTTTAAATCATCTTAGATTGATGGCTTTGAGGCCCTCAATTTTACACCTGTTTGTGATTTATGACCTCAATCACTCCCTATAAATATTTATATATTTTTTTTTCAATTATGTGTCTCTAATTTCCACTATTTTTATCCTAATCATGATCATAATTTGGTGGCAAGTTTTTCATTTCCCTTTACCTTTTATTAAGACTAAATTTTATGAAACCAATTTTCGATGTTGGTTCCCCACAAATGTATTTTTCTATTTTTAACAATTTATTTCTGAAAAACATTTTCAAATTGAGAGGACCCAATTTATTTAAAGAGGGGAGAATTAAACACTCCAAGATTTCATAGTATGTTATCTCTTCAAATTATTTCAATAACTTACACTACATGCAAAACCGAGTTCGAGCGCACCACGACTTACCAAACTAGACATTAAAAAAAGGTTATGAATATTATTAACCACATTTTAAATTTTATATATATCCTATATAATTATAACAATCATGTTTTTTATTTCTTAGAAATAATATAAGAAAAATTCAATATTTAAGATAAAAGAGGTATTTTAAAAAAAATGCAGTTTTACCTCCTTTTGATGGTGAACCCTCATTAAATATAGGTTTGGACACTTTTATATTCACTATTTGACAAAATAAAATTCTTCTTTAGAACTGGGATATCAAAATTTACTTTGGGTAATTTTTTGGTGTTAATCTGATAAAATTCATTTTTTGATGAATAATGAAAAATATTGTATTTTAATTTCAAAACCACCTTTTAATCTAATTTATTTATATTGTTAGATTATCATTTTAATTGGTGTTAATGTGTAATTATATTATGTTTTTAGAATTTAATCCAATTTTGTTCATTGGAATTAATTTCACTTTAAAATTGGGAATAAACAAGTGTCAATCTTTTGATAGATATTGTTTCTTAAAAACACGCTATTTGTTTTGAAAATAGGAATTAATTTTAAATTAATTAATACAACTTCTATATTTTTAAACTTTTAAAATAGAAATCATTTTTGAAATCAGAATATCACATATATCTTAGGGTGACTTTTTGGAATTTTTCTGAAAATATTCAATTTTTGATGAATAGTGAAAACACTAAGTTATTGTTTAAAACTGAATTTTTATTTAAATAATTATTTGATTTATTTAAATTTATTTACATAAAAATAGATACATAATATGTATATGATTTCAATTTAATTCATTGGGAGTCATTTTATAATGTGTTTAGATATATAATATTTTATCGAACTTTTTGCCATCTTTTACCCACCTCCTAAGAGAATTTCCAAATTTGTATAAAAATTAATTTTACCGCTTCTATGAGTTGGATTTAAAAAATCCAAGAGAAACAGTTGATATCAGTAAATAAAATTTGGTTCAATAAGATGAAAATAATTTTTGGTGAATTGTAACTTTTTACTTTTATTTACCATGATTAAAAGTAAATAGGTTAATTAAGGGTAAAAATGATATTATTATCACCCTAAAAAATGTCCTAATTATATTGGATAAGAATTATTCGAACAAAAAAGACCTTATGAATAAAATATTAACCTCTTTGGTCCACTTGGATTAGATTAATACAATTATTATTATTTTATTTAAAGAAGAGTTAAAATAGTTAAATTCAAAGTTTAATAACTAAAACATTTTTAATATAGGGATAAAACAATATAAATTCTAATATAAATATTCATTAGAAAGTTAAAATGATTTCCTACGTAATTCTATTTTATTTATACTTTTTATTCGTTAAATAATTAAATTTATTTATGACACAATGATAATGTAGTGATTACCATATTAATGAAAGATTAAAATATTTGATATTATAAATATCCAAATAAATATAATTTGAGACTTTTAATGAATTAAACTAATTTTATAGGTTAATATGACATTTTAGGGTTGATTATATGTATTTTTTTATAAGTAATATAGTTGTTAAGACTATAACAAAAATAAGTTATTAAATAATGTTAAAATCGACATAAATGAATTTTTAAAAGAAATACAATATTATTGGTTGATATAATAATCCAAAAAATTTAAGGTTCGGACAAAAGACTTATATAATGATAGGTGTATAATTAATGAACCACTTTTGGTTCTATAGAAAGTATATAGTAGTTTTATTAACCATATAATAAGAAAATACAAAGAGACGTTGTAAATGTCGAAGTATTTAACTAAGAGTTAAATCTAAAAGATAAGGTTAATATAGTGACCCAAACCTGTTTAACACCTATTGGTTAAGATATTTTTGACTCATACCCTACTTATACTTTAAATAATTAATTTTGGATCCATTATAAAATGAAAATTGTTTTATTATAAAATAATATTTCAATCTTTTCCTACGGTGCCCCTCACCCCTCTTATAAAAGGGAACTTCCCCCTCTCTCAAATTCACACTTTCAAAGCCATTTGGATTGGCCAAACCCTGCACAAATATACTCTCAACTATCCTACCTTCATCCTATAGGCCCTACATTAATCTTAAAGCCAACCTAAGGATCCCTTTTGATCAAATCAAAAGAGAGAACCCGAAGAAGAGGTAAATATTTCATCACCTCTTTCAAGTTCTTTTCTTCTTCAACTTCTTATTTCTTTATTTTTTAAATTATAAAATTATAACTCCAGTATCTTCTATATATTTTTATGTTATTATAAAAATGGTTCACCAATATTACTTATTCTACCCATCCTATAAATGAAAAAGTCACCGTACGTGGGTACATACGGCTTACCGTCTTCACGTCCTGGTGTAGTTTGTTATTCAAACACTTAATCATTTGGATGAGTATAATAATGAGTATAAATGATTTAAATAATAAATATAATATGATAATTATTCTTTATATATGATATACCATACAATTATATATGATTTTAATATCAAAAAATGATATTGTAGCTCATCCGTACGTACATATTACCGTCTCCACGAACGCGATGAGATTAATTCCCCATCGTACCCATTCAAGAATAATATTCATTTTATGATTAAAAATAATATTTAAATACTTAATATTATTTTAAATATGAATAAGATACATCCTATCCATAACAAACATTACTTACGTAACAAATCATATAAAGGAAAACGAATCAGTTTACACCCGAACTGACGATAATACAAAAATATTATCAACAAAGAAATATTAAAAGATCATATATGATATCATATTAATTTAAATGATTTTTTTATAATTTAATAACAATTATTTAACCATTATAAAGGATTTTAACCTACCTTCGACCTAGGAAAATTACAATGTAAGGGTAAATTTCACAATCTCTTTATTATTCGAGGTTGTTTTTACGAAAGTATCTACTGGGACCTCTTTATCATCTACATCCATGTTTCTTAAAAATATATTCCAAAGTATTTTTATTATTTACTAGACTATGGGTTAAAGTCATTTATTCCATTTTTTGTCTTTTTATAAAATGGTTTGAAAGGAATCTTTCCGTCATTTTCCAAACATGGTACCTTATGACCTTTTCGAAAAAATTAAGGTAAGAATGTTTTTTTAACTTATAAGGTGGGTGAGGCTATTTTCTACCATTATAACATCATCAAATATTCCATTAAAAGATTATAAGAATATTTTCAAAATAAATAATTTCTTTTATAATTATATGACTTTAAAATGATTTCAAAATATAAAGAGATATTTCTCTAAAAAATGTTTGATTTCATCAATGTCAACATCCTTTGATTAATTTTAAGCTTAATTGAAGTTGATTTAATATGATACAAATCTTCCATATTGTATTGAAGGTTTTGTTATATGTTTGACTATGGATGTGTTATTTTTATACCATTCATGGTTTATGGTTAAAATATTTACATTTTGTATGCTAGTTTTAATATGAATGTTTATGTTATATTTCAACCTTTTCATATGAGGAATGTATTAGACTTAGTATGTGACGGGTGGAGCCCGCTATATCTCCACGATGTATCATAAGGTCTCATGAGACAACTAGATGTGGAATTGTCTGAGGACTTTCCCAATTTGATATATGGTTTTGGCCGAGGACTTAATCATTTTTAGATTTCTTGGCCGAGGCCTTGAAAAAATGTTTCAGAATGTCCGGTATTATACATTCCCTCATTATGAAAATAATATTGATGGTTCATGTGGTTATCTGACTTTTAGAATACCCATGAATTTGTTTTATTATGAAATTATTTACTCATCTTATATTACTATCATACAGTTTACATGTTTATTATTTGTAAAGGCATGTGTCTTCAATTATTCACTATGCCTAATGTTATGTTATCTTCTGCTATATTTCTTACCCTTACTGAGCATTTGAGCTCACCCCTTTCCTATGTTTTATTTTCCCAGGATTCCAAGAAGTGTATTATGATTGATAATAAGGGTTAAGTTAGAGGATTAATGGTATTATCAGAGGAAAATTTATGTTCTATTTTATTTTTCTAATGTGTAATGTAACCTTGAAGTATGAGATATATTTTCCAATACTGCTAAACCAATTGCTCTTTTAGGACATGATTTCATTGTATCATTCCAATGTATTAAAATAATGCACCAGATCTGGGCTTCTGGGGTCGTGGCATTACACAATTTATTATATTATTTTATAAAAAATAGTATCTTAAATATTCAAGATTTTTTTTATTCTAAGGTCTCGACCTACACTCACAAAGACCTCCATGTAATGGGTAATGAACATACTATTTATGCGTACGGTGAACTACCGGCTCACTAAATGATGATTCTTCATTTTTCCTATACTGCCTCTCATGGTGGAATTTATGATATACAATATGTTTATATATTTCAAATATTATATTTATTATTTCTTTAATATTATGTATTCCTTTTATAACACATATCTTTTTTAGTTTCAATTTGGGATAAATACAATAATTTTGTTTGAGGAAGTGTGGACTACCGCCCCCTCAATGCAATATGATTCATTTAGACACTAAATGGAATGTATTAAGGATGAATTTAGGGGAATTATATTATATATATGATATAATCATTCTTATAGAATAATTATTTATATATATATGTTATTTTATTTCATTCGTTCAATACAAAAATAAAAATGGAAACAATGTTCACGCGTACTTACAACTTACCATCTCTCTGAACAGTGTATTCCAATTCATAATTCAATATTATATAGATTATTATAATACACATATAATGAATATAAATTATATTTATATAATTTTTTAAATTCTTTAAATCATGATATAAGTATAAGGATCAAAGATATAACAAATTAAGACACATGAAAAGAAGATATTACCAGAAGTGAATCCTTAATATAGAATTATTTAAAAAAGGGTAATATATTGTCATAATAAAAAATGGATGGAACTATATATAAGAATATTATTATATAAAATATTTATAATAAACTTATATTTTTTATATTGGAATCTTGTAGGATTACGATGAGAGTCTTGACACAAGGTAAGAGAATTTCATCTCAATTTTTAATTCCATGAGATACATGCTTTATTCACAACCCATTCCTTTTGTGTGGTGTGTATACTTCCCATTGATGTATTATATGATTATTAAAATAAAATTTATGGTTATTTACATATCAATTTTGTTATCTTTATCTCATGGGGTTTATGTTTGAGAAGTTACCAAATCGATAAAGTAATTTCATCACAAATTGCCTTCCTTGAGACACATGCCATGTTATGCACCTAAATTTTTTTCTCATGAGGTTTATATACTGCATTTGTAATGTTATATCATGAATATTATTATTTTCATGATATTTTATACTTAATTTAATTTCAATTTCATAAATGTGTGGTATGGTTCCAATTTACCAAGTGGTAAGATATTATTGAAATAATGTCATCATTTTTCGAGATTCTTTATTTTTATGATTCCATTAATGAAATATTATGATTCATCTATAAATAACACTAATGAATTTTCTTATCTTATGGTTGTTAATGATATATTAATGTATTTGTACCATTTTTTTAATATTTGGATCAAAATATATTCAAGAATGTGTTTTTAATAAATCCCAACTTTACACTCTCTTTGGTCGGAAACCTATGTTGCATCAAAACAATGTTTTCTAAAAAGTGTTCCCAATAATATTATACTATTCTACAAAAAATTTTTAATTTTTTTTAAAATCTTTGTTTTTTCCCAATTTTTCAAAAGAATCTTCTTGTTTCTATCAGAATGAGACATTTTTTTAACATTTTTAGCATACAAAAAAATATTATTTTTACGTCACAAGACATGTATGGACTTACCCATTGTTAATTATTTAAATATATATTTTCATGTCTAAAAGTATATTTTTTAAGGAAATGTTTTTAAAATAAACTTTCAAGGAAATGCTTTTCAAATCATTTTAAAGCTTCTTTTTTTATCTTTTTATGGAAAATGGTTTTCAAATGGTTTTATGTTTTAAAGAGCCTTTTTCAAAGAATAAAGGATACTTACCTTGAGAAATGTTTTCAAAATATGATTCCATGTTATTATACATCTAAGATAACATCTATTGATGTTACTCATTATCTTCTATTAAATTATCCAAAGGTTCCATTAATATAATTTATTTAATGGTTTAGGTTTTCATGGAATGATGCTTATGACACCCACTTCACTTCCATGAGTTTTATGATTTTGAATCCAAATTCTTTTCATGGGTTATGCTTTCATGAAGTGATTATGAAACCTATATATTTTCATAGGTTATGACGTGATGAAATGTTAATGAAAACCATTTCATTTCTTGGGTGTTGATTTTATGTTTATAAATCCTATCTATTTTTATAAGTTATGATTTGATGAAAGTTTTATTATCTTGTGGAACATTTATGAATGATTTTATTTTGAGATGGGTGAGACCTATATCTCCCTACAAATCATTGGGTAATGGTATGTTTTATATGAGCTCATAGGTTACATGGGTTGTCGCCCAAACACAAAAACAAGAAGGTACATGGGTTATAGGCCAAGCCTAAAAGTAAGAGGTTACATGGGTTATAGTCCAATCTTGAAAACAAAGAGGTACCTGCGTTGTATCTCTAGCCTAAAAATAGGAAGGTACATGGGTTTTAGCCCAAGCATTAAAGTAAATAGTACATGGGCAGTTAGATCAAGCTAGAAGTAGGTACATAGGTTGTATCCTTAGCCTAATATGTTATAAAGGTCTTGGTTGGTATCCTTGACAAAAAAGTTTCTATTCTTATATATATGCCACAAATACATTGTCTTATTTCTCAGGTACGATTTCATGGATTATGATGTTTATTTCTTTATGATTCATGTCTTATGAATTACAAATCTTTATCCCATTAATCATTTTTATGATCTCTGATATGCTGGGTATGATATTCTAATGTTATGATCACGTTATCATACCCCTAAGTTCATATTTATGCTTACACGTCTCACTTGTTTACCCTTAATGGGCATATGAGCTCACCCCATTTTAGGTTTAATTCCACAGGTTGTGAATATATATTTCATTTATGATATATCTAAGAGGGGTTCTAGTCTTGGATAACCTAATGGGATAAAATTTATCTTTCTCATGTACTAGTGTTTAAGTTTCTAGGATTCCAAAGACAATATGCTAATACAGTGTTTGAGTGTCTCTTTGTAAAATGTTTTTAAGTATTATGAAAAAGTTATGTAATTTATATGTATGAAAAGTGAGGATCTGTATAGTTGGTATTATATCAAAGGTTGCGTATAACTTTTGATGCTAGGGTTATAATACCTTAGTAATAACCCTAAAGACATGTCTAAGGAAATGTCTAAGGATAAGAAAAAGTATAGAAAAATATCCTAGAATTTTGGTAAAGGATAGAGTGAGTGGTTTCCTAGTAATACCCCTATATCTGGATACTATAAGTGGATTTGGCTCTGGAACAAATGTTACAAGGGGTAACAACTCCAAAAAGATGTTCTGGGCCTGACTTTGGCTAATGTGGTACATGACAACAACCCTTACTTCACACATGGTTTGAAACTCCTGGGGGATATGCTTTGGTAATTCAAAAACACTTCTTGATCCATTGTATAGTATTTAAATAGATGATTTATATGAATAACCAAGGATAAAACTAAGGCTTCATAGATTAAAGAGGGTGTTATAATTTAGATATCCTATAAGTTACTTTTCATGATTATGTGTTTTCTCATGAAGATAACTTTTTTCTTAATCCATGATTTTTAGATTTAGTCAATGGATAGAACTCGAAGAAATCCCATTAATGGTGGTTATAAGGGATAATTAAATGATTTTTCTCCTAAGGATCCTAATTATTTGGGATCTATAAAGAAAAAACATGTTTCTATGCTTGCACAACTTTATCATGCTATGAATCATAATGAACTTGCAAATGATTGAATGAGGGAACAATGTTCTGCTGCGTCCTTCACAAGGAAACATCCACCTTCTTTCAAGAGGTCTTTTGATCCACTTGTTTCTAAAAACTGGATTAGTATCAATAAAAATATATTCTCTATTCTATAGAGTTCAAATCATGAGAAATTCATTTTGGTTTTCTATCAGTTACTAAGTGAAGTAGAATAGTATTGGGCTCTAATCAATGATATGAGGAAGCAAGATGAAATTGAACCTAGAGATTGGGATGAGCTCAAGAACTTATTCTTGAATAAGATATTTTTTCATGTTCTTAATAAGATGATGATAAATGAGATCCTTGATTTGAAATAAAAGGATGATGAACTTATTGGTTCCTACAAGGGTAATTTCATAAGACTTGAGAGGTACGATTCTGGAATTATCATCCCACCAGAAAGTAAGGTTGATAGGTTCTTTGAGGGCTTAATGCCTAGTCTCATAAGGGAATTTTCCATAAGATAATTTTGTATCTATGAAGATATTGTGCACTGTGAAATCAATGCTGTAATAAAGTTTGAAGATATGAATTAATCTCATGTTTTTAACAAGTAGAGGAATATGGAGATCAAAGGAAAATCAACAAACCATGAAGATAAGAAGATGATCCTTCTTTTTCACTCTATGAGTGGAAGGAAGCATGGAGGGAATTTTCTTAATGGGACTAGTAAATGTTTTAAGTGTGGAATGGAAGAAAATCAAGTAGATTAATGAATAAGTGATTGTAAACATTTATATAATGATGCGAACAATGAGAAAAATCATCATGATTAACCCCCACATCAGTGTTTCAATTATAGGGAATTATTTAATTTCACTAAAAATTACCCAAATAAAAGGGTTAATAATGGTGATCAGTGCCAAAAACCTATAAAGTAAAAGTAAAAAGGGAAATAATATTCAATAATGACATATGAAGTAAGCCATAATAATTGTGGAACTCCATAGTGGGGAATTTCCTTTGGGATTTAAAAAAAAATATGATCTATGAAAATATTATTGATCCTTTAGTGGACCTTGTTATGATTCTAAGAATTTATTATCTTTGTCTACATGAATTTTGGATTAATAAAATGATGTTGATTTCATTGATTTATAAGGATGAACACATTCTTCTAATATAAAAGTTTTTTTAAGATTAGATCTTATTTAAAGAATAAAGGGTGAATTATCTTTTGGAAGAATGTATGTTTTCAATAAGGATTTATAGAAATTAAGATTATGAACATAATTTTAAGAGAATATATGATGAAGGTATTCACATGTTTGGTATGTTATGACACATGGGGGATTAATGTTAAGATGATTTCATGACCTTTCTACTATTGTGGATTTTCATCTTTCAAAAGGGATGTAATGTTAACCATTCATGAAAATTTCAGGTTAAACTTTTGATGAAGTATTTGTTTATTATGGTTGTATTGAGAAACTTAGTTAAAAGGATATTTGGTGATTAACCTTATTTCAAGGATTTATATCATATTTTGGAAATTATATGAGTTTGGTTTTGGAGAATAACATCGTGTATGTTGGTGAAAACCAACCATGTTCAGCAAGGTCACGGGTCTTGAACCCATTACTGAAGCACGACAAGGGTTTCATGGCTATCACATGCCTATGCTATGTCTTGGTTAATGTGTATTTATTATTTTGGAATAAATATTAATGAGTAAATAGTAGAGTTACTTTTTAGGTTTATAGGTTAATGTATTGAATATATTTATTTTGAAGAATATTTTGAGAAAAATAGTTATACATTTCATTCTTTTATAAGACCTAAAATCTACTAAAAGTTTATTTTAGCACTTTAGGCATCAATGTTAATTTTTGGACATCCATTACATGATTTAATGGTGGAATTAGTAATTGATAAAATCACAACTAGAGAATAAAATTTTGTTTATAGAAATATATCAAGTAAGTATATTTACTTATATTGTTGGTTAATAAAATATTTACTCAACATTAGGGTAATGATCAATATAAAATGTTCTATCCTAACACCATAATTTTGTTGAACCGATGTCCTTTTAAATCATCATAGATTTTTGAATTTTAGTCCCTCAACTTTTCTTTGATGATTCAATGGTTTGTGATTGATGAACTCAATAACTCCCTATAAATATTTATACTTTTCCTCCATGTCTAATATTTGCTCCCAATATTTGTTTTCCTATGTGGAAACCTAGTTATATGTTACTTTGGGTAACCGTTATGGTTCCATCTTTCCCTTTTTATGGTATGTTTTAGTATCCAGTTTTACGATGTGTGTTCCTATGAATGAAACTTTCAAGTATTAAACCTTTGATAGCCAGATGAATTTCAAGGGTAAAATTCATTTTTAGGGTGTAGAATGTAACACCCCAATAGTTTGTGCAATATTATTTTTTCTAATAAATTAATCATTGTGCCATTTTCCATTTCACGTAACAATAAAAAGAGTTTATTTTATATTAAATCAAGATGTTTGTCTTGCATTATATGCAACACAAAGTTAATCATGCACTACTCAAAACAAAAATTTTAGCTTTATATTAAAGAAACACCAATGTTAGATTTTGACTTTGAATATGTTATATGAAGCACCAAATTGGCATATGGAACATGAAATACCAACTTTGCGTACATTACATGAAACCCTGAGTTTCTACGAAACAAATTTTTATTATTATAATTAGTTTAACGATTTAATTATAATATAGCCATTAAACATAGTAATATTGTTATTGATAACTAATTTTCAAATATATTTTTATATAAATAATGAATATTGATAATGAAAGATGTATTTTTAAAGTCCTTATATGATTAAAAATACTATTTTGTCAAATAAAATAATTTTCATGTCCTTCTGTGAAAGATAATAAAATTGATTTTTGACACATTTAGAAATTTAATTTGATAAAATAAGCTTTATTTTTTTATATATAATTTCTAAATTTTCTTAGGGTGAATTTTTGGGATTTTTCTAAGAAACTTCATTTTACGATGAATAGTGAAAATATGAGATTTTAATTCAAAACTGTCTTTTCATATAATTTATTTATAAGGATAAATTATATTTTAGTATGGTTTAAAATTTTAATTAGATCAAATTTTTATAAATTTATCCAAGGTAGGTTATTTGAATCAATTTCACTTTGAAATTATTGATAAGAATTTTTCAAAAGTTTGGATGTTTTTACTTTAAAAACCCATAGTGTCGTCCCGTCAGCGGGATTGTTTTTAAATTACTTTCTGCCACTTATAAGATTATAATTTAAAAAAATAGATTCCATATTAGTAATAACAATAATTTATAATTCTTAATAAGGTCAACTTTTTTTTGACCAAAAATATTAGTGAAATTGATTAAAATTAGTTATAATGACTAAGAGAAAAATTAGGTTAATAGAGTAATAAACCTTATATTCAAGACCCAAAATGACCTATAAAATTTTTAAACACATTTTATTGCCAATATTAGCCCATTAAACTTCCATTATTGAGTTTTTTTTGGGTTTTTATGACTTTTTCTAGGTAAAAACATGGGTACACCTAACTTGTTTTAAAAAATGGCAAGTGTGTCCACTCCCTTCCTCTTCTTCACACCTCTAAAACCACTTAGGTTCATCAAATATCTACCAAATACACTTACCAAAATCCATACATTCCTCTTAGACTAATTACCTTGTTCATAAAATAATTCAAGGAGTCCTTTTGGCACAAACCAAAAAGAGTTACCTAATTAAGAGGTAACGACTTCTCTCAAGATCATTTATTTTTTTATTTCTCTAACCAATATACTATATTCATTCTATTATTTCATAAAAAAATAATTATCTTCAATATAATAGGATGTTATTATGATATTTTCTCTACCTACACTCACACACATCTTCATATAATGTTTAACAAACATAATGTTTATTTGTACGATGAACTACAACATTTCAGATCTAGGACAGCCTTCGGATTATTCTTGGAATCATGGTTGGCGGTGTCTAGGGTTTTCAGCATTGGCGTTTCAGTCTTCTTGGCTTGATTCGGGGTGACGAAGAGTTTTTTCAGGAATTTCTCTGCAATTTTTCTCTAGTTTTTTTCATCCATTTGGTTCTGTTCCTCGCATCTGCTGTGGTTCGGCGGTCGATGGTCTGAAAGGTGATAACTGATCGGACTTCTATCGTTTTCTCTACTAGTTTTCTGGCTCTTAGTTGATGTATTTGTGTGGAAGGCTAGGCTTCTTTATCCACTGCTATGGGCTCACGTTCTTCTGCTTCTCTCCAATTCGGACCTGGAGAAGAGGTAACAATGATGCTTTTGGGATGTGTGGATAGGTGGCCTTTGTTCCTGGAACGAGTCCCTTGAGAATGAAGAAGTTTAGTGTTGGCATTGGATTTACTCATGGTTATTATTCTGGGATGTTGGATTTGTTTAGTGTTTATAAGGGAGATGTTTGTTTTTGGTTTTAGTGGTGGATGTTTCTGATCTAATATGGTGATGAGATATTTTTGGTGGTGCTGGGATTTGTTTTTCTTCTCTATGCTGATGTCCTGGATTATGGTGGCAACGGTGGCGACAGTGGGATGGTGAACTCTGACGGATGGCTAACTCCAATGATCTGGGGAGGCATGAGGTTTGCGATGATGATAGTGGTGTCAGAACGGTGACAACATCAAGGATGATCATGAAGAAGGACAGCTATGTGACTTTGGCGCTGTTTTGAAGTTTGAAATTTGTATTTTACTACTTTCATTTTGGTTCCCGCTATCATTGTGTCTTTTTAAAAGTGTGGACTACCTCCCCCAAAAAGTGATGTGATTTGTTCACAAACTACATGGAATGTATTAAGGATGGGTTTAGTGAAATTATATGATATATATGATATAATAATTCTACTTTAATTATTATTTATATATCTATATATACATATATGTCATTTTCTTTCTTTCTTTGAATACAACAATGAAAATGGAAACAACATTCATTCATACGTACGACTTACTGTCTCCATGAATGATGTATTCCATTTCATACATATATATTATATATATTATTATAATACAAATATAATTAATATAAATGATATTTATATCATGTTTTACATTTTTTAATTTATTATATAAGTATAAGGATCAAATATATATCAAATTAAGACATGAAAAGAAGATATCACCTGAAGTGAAATCTTAACATAGAATTATTAACAAGAGGGTAATATAAAGTCATAATAAAACCACGCATGGAACTAGATATAATAATATGATTCTTTAAATTATTTATAATAAACTTAAATTTATTATTCATTAATATTGTATGAGTTCAATGAGATTCAATACACACGGTAAGAAAATTTCATCTCGCTTTAAATTTCACTTAGATACATGTTTTATTCACCACCCATTCCTTTTTTGTGGTGTATATACTACCAATTTATATAAAATATTATTATTAAATTTAAATTTATGGGTATTTAAATATCTATATTATGATCTTTCTCCCATGGGATTTATGTTTTAAAAGTTACAAAATCAGTAAAGTAATTTCATCAAAAATTGCCTTCCTTGAGACACATGCCATGTTATCACCAATGTTTTTTCAATGAAGTGTATATAATACAGTTGAAATTTTATATCATGAATCTTATTATTTTCATAATATTTTAATCTTTATTTAATTTAATTTTCCTATATGGTGGGTGGGGGTGGTTCAAAGTTACAAAGTGGTAAGAGTTTACTGAAATAATCTCATCATTTTTCGAGATTGTTTATGTTTCTACTTACTTTGATGAAATATTATGATCCATATCTCAATAAATATCATGAAGTTTTTTATATTATGGCAATTAATGATATATTAATATATTTGTACCATTTTTTCAATATTTGGTAAATAATATAGTTAAAAATGTGTTTTTAAGAAAGCCTGATTTTACCCTCTTTTTTGTCCGAAATCTATATTCCTTCAAAACAATGTTTTCAAGAAATGGTTCCAAAGAATATTTTAATATTATCCTAAAATAGTTAAAATAAAATTTACCATTTTTTACCTATGTTTTTAAAGGAATATTCTTGTCTCTTTTTGAATGGGTAATTTTTCTAATGTTTTTTCGTGGAACAAGAATGTTATTTTTACCTCTTATGACATGTACATGCCTACTCAATATCAATTATTTAAATATTTATTTTCAAGTCTAAAAGGTTAGTTTTTAAGAAAATGTTTTTGAAAATATATATTTAATTAATGTGTTTTAATTTTTTTTTTCAATATTCTTTTATAACTTTTTAAGGAAAATGGTTTTCCAAATGTTTTATGTTTTAAAGAGCCTTTTAAAAAGAAGAAATGATATTTATCTTATCAAACATTTTCACAATATACTTATATGTTATTTTACATCTAATATAACATTCATTGATGGTAATCAATCCATTATAGGAAATTATAAAAATATTACATTTATATTCTTTCTTTAATTGTTTATGTTTTGATTGAATGATTATTATGACACCCATTTCACTTCAACGAGTTTTATGCTTTTGAAACCTATTTCTTTTCACAGGTTATGATTTCATGATGTGATTATGAAACCTATCTATTTTCATTGGTAATTATATGATGAAATGTTAATGATACCTATTTCATTTTATGGGTTATTATTTGATGTTTATAAAACCTATCTCTTTTTATGGGTCATGATATGATAAAAGTTTTATTATATTGTAGCACATGTATGAATTATTTTATTATGAGATGAGTGGGACCTATATCTCCCTGTAATGAATTTGGTAATGGTAAGTTGTATATGATCTCATAGGTTACATAGGTTTTATCCCTAGCTTGAAAACAATAATGTAAATTGGTTGTAGCCAAAGATTAAAAGTAATAGGGTTCATGTGTTTTATCCCAAGCTAGAAAACAAGACAGTAAATGGGTATTATCCCAAGATTGAAATCAAGAAGGTACATGGGTTACAGCCGAAACCTAAAAGTAAGAGGGTACATGTTTTTTTATTCCATGGCTGAAGTAGGTACATGGGTCATAGCCCAATAATAATACGTTATAATGGTCTTGGTAGGTATCATTGACATAAAATTTTCTATTATTATATGTATTATAAAAATCCTATATCTTATTCCTTGGTTATGATTTCATGACCCATGATGTTTATTTCCTTTTGATTCATGTCTTTTGAACTTCCAATATTTATCCCAAAACTCATTTTTATGATCTTTAATATGCATGGTATGATATTCTAATGTTATTATCACATTATCATACACCTATGTTCATTTTTATGCTTACATGTGTCCCTTATTTACCCTTACCGAGCATCTGTGCTCACCCCTTTTTGTGTTTAATTCTGCAGGTTGGGAAGATATATTTCATGTATGATATGTCAGAGAGGGGTTCAAGTCTTGGAGAACGTAGTTTGAGAAAATGTAGCTTTCTTATTTAAAAGTGTTTAAGTTTCCATATTTCCAAAGTCAGTAAACTAATAAAGTCTTTGGGCATCTTTTTATAATATGTTTTTATGTATTTCATAAAAGTTATTTAATTTTTATGTATGAAAATAGAGGGGCTCTATACATTTTTTAAGAAATAATGATTTATGGACTTGTATATCTATATTGGATGTACCCTTTTATAAGGTAGATATTTAAGGGATATGTTAAGATTCCATATCAACTATAATCCTTAATTATTGAGAAGTATATATCTAAGTAGGTTACAAAGTTTAAAAAAAATACTTTCATATAGTAGAGAACAACGGTTTTCCTACATCTCACCATGAAGGAGTCGGTTTTGGGGGAAAGGGGATATTTGGATTGAAATTAAAATCATTGGAAGGTGAATAAATAATTAAAGTACATTTATATATCTTGAATTACATAGATAATGATCATCCATATATACCATTGCATATTAACATTTTAAAATAAAGTTATGTAAAGAATAATGATATGTATATATTGAATGAACCTAATAATACTTTTTTCCATGGTTTAAAGAGGTAGTTCATGGTAGATCCGATGAATCATAAACATTTATATAGTTAGTGGTTGAATTAAGTATAAATTTGATAACATGGTTTGAGTATTAAATTAATGTATATACATTTTATACCAAAGATTAGAAAAACAAAAGTTCATTTAATAATATTAGTGTATTGGTGTTCTCAAAAGAAATGAAATTTTTGAGTGCTAAATACTAAAACCCAATCTCTACATCAAGTGAAATTAGATATTTTTTAAGAAATATGAGAGATTTATTACATAAAAATTTTGAGTTCTAGTGTTTAAATGCAAATGGGTTATTAATAACAAAAATACGAGACACAATTAATTAGTTATGACACTAGTGAATTTGAATATATTATAATACACAACCGGTCCTTTTACGATGGTAACACATGAAGAATTTTTTTCCATGTTCTTGATCCATCAAATGTGTAGTGGTATATAATTTTAAATAAAAAAAATAGTGTTTTGGTGATGAAAATATTGATGATGATATTGATTTATGTGAGATACCTACTTCCATGGAAATATTATCAGGTAATATAGATAACCACATCATAGAATTGGTTTGTGCCATTTTAAATGACCATGAGGAAATAATATGGGAAAATAGTTCATTAGTAATTTAATTATATTACATGTAACATATATTTATTTATCATCTACCTTTTTTAAATTTCATAAAATATTAGATATATTAGTATCAATTTTTTTTCTTAATTTTTTAACTATGACACCCTGTATCATTATAGTATTGTTTTCCATTAATTAAATTTATTAATTTTATAGGTTTTTATTTTGTTTCAATATTTTGGATTTGAGCATTAATTTTGTTGAATTTTTTACTTTATCACACAATTTGGGGTGCATGATTTAGGACTAACTATGTGGGTACCCTTACATATAAAATTTTTTAGTTGATTTTATAATTTCATGGTTTAATATACATGGGTAGAACATAGTTTGGTTGGATCTTATTAGTGACTATATAAATATTCCTTTCATTTAGGTGGCTGGAGCATAGTTTGCACACAATTAAGAAAACTATAGGACAAGTGTGTGATATGGATCTGTGTTTTAGAAGTTTGAGTCGATATGGTATTTTCATGGATAGAAAAACTGTGAGATTTAATAATTGAAACCATGTATATGCGTTTTTATTAGTTAGTTCCAATTGAATGGTTGGTGCACAGTTTACCAAAGTGTGCGGCCAAACCGTGTGAGTTTCTAAAGTTCAGTTAAAAGTAAAATTATTAGAATTAAACTTTCTATTTTAAGATCCCACGGGGTTTATTTCTTCCCCCTCTCATTTAGCTAAGCCAAGGAACACCCAAGGAGGTTCCTCCCTCCCTCTATTTGGAATATCAGGCCTTTATAATATTTTTTTCTTCATATTTCTTCAAGTTGATCCTTATGTTGCTCTTTATTCTCCTCTCATTCCCATATTTTATGGTTTTATTCCCAACCAAAACTATTAGGGTCTTCAATGTTTAATTTTTGGTTTTGGGGTGGTTGATTTATATGATTTTTTTTGTTTAGGTCTTTAGAAGGATACCTTCAGGATTGTTGGAGTGATCTCTATTATAAAAAATGACTTCTGACATGGTTTCCATTGAACATAGGTAAGTATTTTTATGTTTTTTATTAAATTGACATTCCATTGAATGTTTGATTGTTTTAAATATTATATTTAATATATTTAAACCATGTGTGATGGGTTTATTTTTTTTAATGGTGTTCATGGTGGTTTACACTTGTCATTAGTTTATTTTGACTCATTTAAAGCTTGGTTTTAAATAATTGTTGTCATTTTAGGCCTTTAAACCCCATTTGGGCCACAAAATAAAATGGGAAGGCATTTTCTTTGTGTTATAAGTGGTGGTTTAAAATGTTTTGTGTTTGAAATATTTAAATAGGTATTTTAAATCTTGAGTGATGTTTTAAATTACCATAAACCATTTGGGTCCGGATATCTTGTGAGAAGTGATACTTTTAAACTTATAGTGATTAAAATTTATTGAGAATTCATGTCTGATTTTGAAAGAGTTAAATCTTTTGAGATTTTTCAGACAATATTTTTAATATAGTGTGTTTTTTTGAAATGATTTTACTCTGTTAGGTCATAAATTGAACTTGGGATGGGTATTTTAAGATCATTGTTGGGGTTTTAATGGGAAATGTGTTTGTTTTTTAAATAGTCCTTCTAAATGGTTTTGATTGAGTATATTGAGAATGCGATTTTTAAATGTATTACAATAGTTTGGTTTTAAATAATGTTTTGGAGTGAGACTTCAACTCGTTGAAGGGTGAATTTTTATTCCAATTCTTTTGTTAAAGGATCCTTTGGAACTTTGGTTGTTTTCTAATGTTTTGGGTATGTGAGACCCTCTTGAACCCCTTTGTTAATTTACAACCCTTTAGGGGGATATTGTATATTTTTTATGTGAATTTTTGATCATGGGGAATATTTTATCTTTTCTTATGAATATATTTTGAAGTGGTTATTAATAGTAAGGGTGTAAAGGTTAGAGTGATTTAATAATTTTGTTTCATTGGTGCATAATATGTTTTTCCTCCATTTAATATTGGTCATGGGTGTCCTAAGGAACTGAGTAGATGTCTAGATAAGTGAAAACCCTATTATGGAAAATGAATCAACAAGGGAGTGTTTTTAGACTACTTTGAGATGGTTTGACCAAAAGGGGTAGCAAGCCTTGTGAGAAAGATTCTTTCTTTGATCCCTTAGATGAAGGTGTTCCAGGTACCTTCTTAATCCCATGGAAGCATGTGAGATCCCATGCTATTTATTCCTGATTAGTTTTAGGAGGATACAAAGGATGCATACAAGTTCATTAGTGACAAACTAGTTTACTCACCGCTAGTATATACAATTTTAATTGAGTCCTATGAGTTTTACCATGATTCTTTTATGCCTTTTATAGTATTAATTAGGTGAATATGATGTTTATAAATTATTCACATCCCCTGTTGTTGATTGGTTATAGTACCTTTTTTACATTTAGCTTCTTTGTCTTGTTGTATTATTCGAGGTAACATATTGGTTACACTTTCATGATTAGTGGTTTTTTTCACCTTCATATTAATTGGGAAAATTATCTGAAAATTAGTTTTTTAAATCAAATGGATATGATTTTGAAAATTTTATGTGAGAAATGATTGAAAGGAAAAAATGTGATTCTAGTTTTTTTAGTGTTTTATAATGAAAAGTAATTTTTGGTGTTTAATGGTGTTCAAAAAATGGGTTTTACCCTCTCATAGTTTATTTTACAAGAAGGGGGAGGTGTATTATATAAAAAGGTATAGGCCTAGGGAAAATTGGTTTTGAAGTGATGTTTTCATTTAATCAAAGTAAAATGATTTTGTGAAATATGTGTGTATGATTTTGATTTTTTATAAACATGGATTGAAAATATATTGTCAATTTAATCTTAAAACAAGTATAAAATGGATTTTATTTTATAATAATTGAATAAAATCTATGTTTCTTACCTAATAGTCTTGTTTTCATTCGCACATTTCATATAACAAATGGTATATGCAGTTCTTATGGTTTCCTTTCATGTTCCTTGACCTTGTTCCCCCTTGAGTCATGATGTGGGTTTTTTATAATGTTTAGAATGGGATGTGGAGTGTGACCATGGGTCACCTAGAGATTTTAGATCGTAGTTTTATTTTTATTTCACACTTTTGAGATGTATATGTATCCTCTTCCCTTTATCCTTAATGTTTATGTGAAGTTGATGTTTATTCATTTTTGTCCTGCTTTCTTCATGTGTGTGAGATTTTACCTTATTTATTATTCATTATCCAGTTACTTACCTTTATTTATACTAATAAATCTAATATGGATGTCATACTATTGATCTAGGTTTTTTTTCTAGTGTAAAATCATTCCCAATGATTTTGTTCTGAGACCCGGGAACAATTTGTCAGCCTGAGGTGATTGGGAACACGCCTTAAGTCTGTTCCGAACCGGTTCAGGTATCTGATGGATTGATAACCTAGGATGGTTTGTAAAAAAATAGTATAAGAACAATACAACTTGTAATTTGAGGTGAAAATAGGTATTATAGAGACTAGGATCATCATCAGGGCTCAAGTGGCGTGTGTGGGTAAGTGCTTTTCCATATCTTCACACTAATACAAAATCATCACTTAACAACACTAAAAAGGCCTTTATCAGAACTAAAAATGTTCTGATAATAAAAACATGGTTAAAATCCTAAAACTTTTATCAGTGCTAAAAATGTGCTGTTAAAGGCCAGCTTTATCAGTGGTTTTTAGCACTATTATAGGCTGCATTTAATAGTGCTAAAAAATCATTGATAAAGGACCTGTTCATAAAAGGGTATATAAATTTTTTTCAGGTCCTAGTCAGCCCCTTTTATCAGAACTCCCCCAACCCTTTATTAGTGCTTCCACCACCACTTTATTATCCCTTTAGTTAATCCCAGCCTCCTACGCATTCCCCTTACTCTTTAGAATTTTGATCCCTAGACCTCCAACATATACAACAACGACTTTACCACTCCACTATACTATTTTGTTTTGAATTTTTTGATATATATATATTTCATCACGTTTTTATCTATATATATATATGTTTATATATTAATAAATATATTTTATATGTAAATATTTTTAATTATTTATTTATAAAATTTATTTTTTTTGCGTGAATATATAAAAATATGTATATACTATTATATATTTGATTATAAATAAAATTATGTTATAATAAATGATAAAATTTAAAAGCCATAATATCAATATTATTGTGAGACCTGAGAATAAGTTCAATACCCACTGAAAAAGGGCAAAAAGACCCCCATAAACGCGGATTAAAATCCATCGAAAGTTAAAAAATAGGGTATGCCGACTAAAAACTGAGTTTTAGAGGATGTATGGCCTTTTATGGCTTCCAAAAATGCTACCGAAGGTTTCATTATTTATACAATGTGTAGAGACCATCATAGTATTCAATTTGATATGTGTTAGAGGCCAAAAGGACACCTAGATCAAAGGTTACGGTCGTTTGTAGTTAGAGTATCAATTTCAAATTATTTTATATTTTTTTTTTATTTTTTTATCTTCAAATTGATATTAAATTCCTATTACTTGGTAATACTAAGAAAATTTTTAATTAAAAATATTTTGAAGTTATTTTATAAACCATTTTCACTAAATATCTTATATATTACGTGTAGATACCTATTTACCTTATCTAAAACATATTTCAAAAAATATATATTATATTTATATCAATATTTTTTTAATGAAATATAATTTCACTAAAAAAATGACTTATACCAACAGAAATTCAGTGAAAGATAATATATGTGTTGGTATAAATGAATAATTCCAACAGATATTAACTTTTGTTAGTATTAAATTTAGGTACCAACGTTTTTTTATCAATAGATGCATCTGTTGTTATTAATAGTTAATACCAACAGTTTTTGTTAGCAACAAATGTATCTATTATTATTAATTATTATTACCAGTGTTTTTTGTCAATATATAAATCTTTTACTATAATTTATTCACTATAAAAAATTATCTAACAGTAGTTTTTTTTAATTATCATTAATACATTTACTAAAAAATTATATTGTCATTAACAAAAATAAATTTTGTAATAAGACAAAATATTAATTTGACCACAGAAAAATATGTCATCATTTTCATAAAAAATATTGGGAAATATGAATGCTAAAAAATGAACAGAAAAAAATGAATACTAAAAAAATAAAAAAAAAACATTTTTCATAGATTTAAAGTCAATTAATTCCAAAAAAAAAATAAAAAAATAAAAAAATGATAAAAATTGAATGAAAAAATAAAATAAAAAAACACAATAAATTTTCCTACACACCTCGGCTCTGTCTCCCCACACCCCCCTCTTCCAACATCTTTGTCTCTTATCACCTTCACACCAGTGATCTCTTCCTCCACACATGCGGAAAGTTCATCGCCATCACTTGCATCCACACCGAAACCCACACCCTTTGTTCTCCACCATCGCCTATAGACCCCCGTCTACTAATGTTCGATTGATTTTTTTCTTATTTTGACTATATAGATGAGGTTTTGGGAGGAGCATGTACATAAACCTATTTCTCATTCAATCGGTCGATGTGTGAGCCTTTTATCACGTATGTATTTCTCCCCTTCAAGTTTTAATCACTTGAAATAATGGGTATCTAGTGTTTGTAATGAATTTCATTTAGAGTTTCCAAGGAATTCTGAGGAAATGAGTTTTATAGTATTTGTTTTTGTTTTTGGTGATTTTAGGATGCTAATTTCATATTATCTAAAGGTACTCCAGTTATCTAACTAAGGCCTTACTACTTGTGTGCATCAATTTTTTAAATTCAAATCCAAGTCACAGTAATGGACGTTACTAAACACATTGTAGAAAAAATGGGAGAGATATTTTGAAGTAATTTGGAATTCAATATCATCATTATGTTAAAAACACCTGAAAGACATGTTCAAAGAACTAAACTATTTGGATAGATTATCTTGAGATAAGGCCATTTAAAAAAGAACAAATCAACATGACTTGTCAATAAGTAAAACATGTTTGTGGCACTTATCTGCTACGAAGTGAAAAACTTTTCTTTGTGCCACATAAGCATGTATAAATGTGCTTTTATGTGTGATTCAATATTTGAAATCTGTCTAAAATTAAAATTGCTTGAAACCAATTTTGGTACCAAAACTGAAGTAATTGCTTCTGAAACAAAGATCCTCATTATGCTCATCATAACAGTGTAAATTCTATTAATTTATCTTATACATTCCCTTATGTGTGGGGTTATTTTTTGTGCATTGGAAAAGATCCACAATGGGATTTTTCAGTGGAAGAAAGGTGTAAGTTTTTGGTCATGGTAAAGAACAAAGGCTCGAGCACTGGATTTTGGGTCCATGTTTTCTGCTCGATGTTGAAAGTAAAGCGTGATGCAGCGAGTCTAATAGCCAGGAGGTGGAAGCTTTCAGTGAATCATGTCAGGTGGGAACCAATTAATTTCATCATAGTTCACATCACCTCAAAGTACAAGGTCCCATGCTGCGTCTTTGGAACTAGAGGTTTTTTCTTGTACAATTTTTCAAACCCTCCTCCCTTTGATCCTCTTATGAACACCGAACTGAGGCTAGTTGTTGCCCTTCTAGATCTTCCAGGGGTTCAGATGTGAGTGAATTGGTGTTGAGGTTTAGTGGGGAATGTGAAATTGTGTGGTTGAATGACAAGAATGCATTGGATATGTTTGGAGACCATGCTCACACAGCCACTGCTATGCACCGACTACATAACAGGTCTGTATATCATGGGGCGTGCATCTTGGTCAAAATGAAGGGGCGATGGTTGTGAAATATAAATATTCTTTTAGATATAGTTCTAAATCATGTAATAAGGCTCTTATGTAGGACCTTGGTTAGACTGGGGGATCATGGGGAAAAGATGAATGGTTCGCTGCCTCAAAGGCTTCTACGACTGCAAGAACTATTTTGGGAAATCGCTGGAATGCTCTGGACTCTGAGGCTTTGGTGGGTTCGCAATCCCCTTTGGCAGGGGTTTATATGGATCCTGGAAATCATATATCACTGGCTAGTGATGGAAACCAATGTGATGTTGTGGAGAACTAGGAGGAGGAATGTGTTAGCGACTGAAATTGGTATTTCTCCTTGTTTTTATTTATTTATTCTGCTTTGAAATGTCCTGTATTTCTATTGTTTTTTAACCCTATTGTGGCTATTGGAAATGTGTTTATGGTTTCTAATTCCTCTCAAATTTCACCCCTTTACTCTTATCCTAATTTTATATTAGGATTTCCTTCATTTTTAGATTATTATTGAGGCCCTGTTTCATTTATATTGTCCAACCGGAGCTAAAAATATAGATGGATGGATAGATAATTTGATAGATGGTCTATTTTTATACATTATTCCACCTTTTTCATTACCAATTCAATATCCAAAATATAGATTGGTTGGTCTGAGTCATGCATATGATGGAAAAAAATAGAATTTAATGGACTGTCTTGTAAGAGATTTAGTTAAGCGTTTGGATGTTTTATCCATGGAGAGTGTTCTTTTGACAACTTATGGAAATCTATGACCATCTCTTGAAATGCATCATTTAAAGGTATATTTGCAGTTTCTTTATTTTATACTAAAAAGAACCATTTAAATGAAAAAATTTTGGTACTTGTACATTTGTTTGTATTAATATGGGTTTCTGTCTGAATTTTCAAAACATATGCTCTTTGTTTCTACTACTCAAAAGATTGTTGTAAGGAGGAATATGTATCTAGACTATAAAGCCTAAGTATTCAATTTTTCCTTCAAAAAATTTAAAATTTTTATTCCCAAGATGGTCTTGGCCTTATTATTTTCACTACTATTTTAGTACAACCTTATTGAACAATTTTAGGTTAGTATTATTGTCTAGGTATGTTAAATGCTTAAGTTTGTGCAGATTTTCCACTAAGGAAGTTGGTTCTCTTCATCTATTTTGAGGAAGCTGTTCCAGCTATTATTTTTTAGTAGTTTGGATGCCATTTTGATGTGTAGAGATGAAATAAGGCCAAATGAGGTAATGGTTTAGTGTTTTATTGTTGGTTTAAATAGTTTTTGAGTTATACTAACTGAGAATAGGACTGACTTAGTTGGAGAGAAATTGGCTAGTAAAGACCAGTAAGAATTAGAGGAAGGGTCTATAAGATGCTAAAGTGGCAGGTGGTTGGATTTTTTTAGCTGATTGGTGGACATAATTAATCATGTGGTTGAAATAAGTCTAGAGAGGGATTATTAAAGGGATTTGTTAGAAAGATAAAAGTGAGGATTGAAGACTTCTCATGAGAGAATATGGATGAAATTTCTAATGGGAGAACTTGGTAGGATCCCCTGAGCTAATTCTAAAAGAGTTGAAAGAGATATGAGGGATTCATTACTTTTACAGCAGAGTCTTCATCTCTTGATTCAATTATGAATTCTATCATTCCATATTTTAAATATGTGTTGTGTACTACATTAATGTGTGAGATCAAACAAGTTTTCTATTTAAATTATATCTAAGAAATTATAATTTTCTCTTATTAGGTATACTTAAATTCATGAATGGATTATTCTATGCTAAGATGAATTATTTTACTTATTCTTCATTTTAGCTGTTGTTCTATCATAATTATACTGATGTACCAATGGATTAATGTCTAGTTTCAATCATTGTTTTCATTTCAAATAATTTTTGAAATGAATCTATTTTTGGACTAGTCTGGTTGGATACAATCGTAAATTATAAAGACAACCACTGAAGAAGAGTTAGTCACTGTTGAGTGACTGATTTAAGTTTTCTAAGGAGCCAACCCAGTTCAAGAGGATAAAAAGAGAAGGCAAGCATTGCAACATTCTGCTAAAGAATACTCTATAGAAGTTGAACAAGAGTTAGAGATGCTAATTTTTGAATTTGACAAGACCATGGATAAAAATCAATAATTTCAAGATCAGTACATTGATACTAATACTGAAGGATTGAAAGACACGGATAATGCTAAATTAGAAGAAGATGTTGAAGTTTTCAAAGATCTAGTATTGAAGAGTCACTACAGCATTGTGAGCTTCTGGAGGGTCATGGGAAAAATAAATCTATACCTATTTAGGTACTACTAAAACTCCATGATTTGACTAAAAATTTGAGTATTAGATCTATTTAATATAAAGAAAATAAATCCAAATATGAGGAACTGAGGGATATCAATTGGACATTCCTTTCAAATTTAAAACCATCAACTGATCAACTTGAATAAAAGTGATGTTTTCTTTTCTGTTTTTCTATTTCTCAATTTTTTAATGATTTTCATTTTGAAAATAAGAAGATAGTGAAATACATAGTTTGACAACCATATCAAGTATCACAACAAGGGAATTATAGGTTGTATCCTTCCACTCTAATTTTTTATGTGTTCAAATTATATTTACAATTTGAAAAAAGTGTGGGGGAGGGGTACATTTATTTCTGGTTACTGATCCCACTTTTTATGATAAAATGAAACTGATTTCATGCTTAAATCAGTGACATACAATCTTGTTCTATTATAATTGAATTTTTTTAAAATTTTAAACTATGATCATGTGTGTAATAATTTTTTATAAGCAGTTTGGCCTACTGAATGTGAATATAAAGCATGTCTATGAATTCTTTCTTTAATGAGTTTTTTTTGAAAATTTATGTTAAATTGGTTTTCACATCTAGTTTTAGCACCATTTTACTATATTGAATTAGTTGTGACATTTGATGTTATTTTAATATAACATTATTTTTTATTTTAAAATAGTGCATAACATGTTATATTTATTAACCGTTTGAAAATACATGCAATCTATATTCAAATAAAAATGTGTCTACATTTTTGTTTGGGAGATCTGAACATTCACTAACTCTTCAATTTTCCCTTTTATTATCAATATAGTAATTTGAGATATATTATTGTACCTAAAAAATCTTAGCATTTAAATATTTCTCATATCATGTGTACCATGAAAAGGTTTTACATGATAGACATTTATTTAGAGAGACATTTATTTTGAGAGAAGAGCTATCTAAATTTGGGAACACGAACTAGAATAGATTTTCAAGTATCAAAAGAATATTAATGAGATATAATTTTCCATCCAAGTACTTTTCTTAATAATAAAACTATGGAAGTGTTTTCGGATGAACATAAATTGTTAAAGCTTCTACATCAAGGGATGTTAAAATTTATGTATCTGTGTTGCTTATTTAATATATTAAAATAGCTATGTGCTTCTTGGGTGAAATAAATGCTTGATTTTTTTTTAAAGTGATGTGGCAAGATGAAATTAATTTTTTTTCGGGTTACTGTTACTACTTTGATGACTTTGTTTATAAGTTTTGTGCCATTACATTCTTTTTTTTATGCATTTTTGAAAATATTTTTGAACTTCAAGTTTAATCATTCTCTTTTATAAAAAATATATTTTTTCTAGTTTTGAGTATCAATGGATGAAGATCCAAATCTTTTTATCATTTTAAAAGATAATTTTACCATTTATATAAGTTAAAAAATTGTGTAGATGAATGGACTTATACTCTCTCACCAATCATATGATAGTATGATTATTGTGATGAGGTCTATGGGTTGTCACATTTTTGTTTTCTATTATTTCATTGGTACTAACTCATCCCAATTTCAATCCCCAGGTTCCTATATTGAAAATTTTTTTATGGAAAGAGTTGGTATTGCTTATATTTATATATGGGCCACTTCATATGGTTCAAATCATAAAGGTAACATAATCATATGATATGATTCCTATTTTGTTTTGGTTTCCATGATTTATATTATTTTCTACTTCTTTTTCTATTGTTTTCTGGTAGGTCAGCATATGGAGAGTAACATGGGTTAATCATTTTATGGATATAATAGGAAATGGATATCCTCTGACCCATAGAAATGGGCACCTGAATTGTTATTTTAGATATGTATGTCCTGTATTGTTTTTCTTTCATTCAAGTTTTTCTTTGGGTGTTGAGGTTTTATTCATGTTTTTCTTGTTTTTGGTTCTATTTTTATTTATTTTACATCTAGAACCTTGAGATGAAAATGACATCTAAATCAACTTAATATTGATTGAAACATGAACAAAATGAAGATCGATAAGACCGACTATATTTATTTCAAAATTACCTTTTCATTCCTATACTGTGTATCCACTAGCTTGAAAAACACTTGTGATTAGGAAACTGAAAACATTATATAATGTTTTCATGCTTATTATATCATTCACCATAACTTAGTTTTTTATAATTTCATTTATTTCTAATTTGGTTTCAATTCATGCAGATATTTTTCACGAATTTGTGGGTATGTTCTTTGGGTGTGTGTGCTGTGGATCTTAGAGCTAAAGGGTGTGGCATAACAGCCACTTGAGGTTCTTATCGAGTACTATAGGTGGCATGATTTTTTGAGATATCAACATAGAAAATGAATGAAAAATTGAACATTCTATACAAATTATTTTTATATATTTTCATTTATTTATATTTTGGTTTCAATTCATTTTTTTATTTTAATTTATTTGTGGGTGTACTCTTTGGTTGTGTGGTGTCGTTCTAGGAGTTGAAGGGTGTGGTATAGAAATGACTTGAGATTCCTCACTGGTACTGAAGGTGACTTTATTTGTTGAGATGTCAATGAAAAATGATCATTCTATGTTGGTCATTTTTAATACTTTTTTGTTTCAATTCATGCAGATATTTTCCACTGATGTATACGTATGTTTTTTGGTTATGTGTGGTGTTGATATTGGGGCTGAAGGGTGTGACATAACAGTGACTTGAGGTTCCTCAATGGTACTAGAGTTTTCATGGTTTGTTTCTTCTAGTGTCCTACATGGAGGGTTATGAAAGATCTTTGACAAAATTAAGTATTCTTCTACCATGATGGGTGACATAGGATTTTAGTTAAGTGATGAAAATGCTGGAGGATTGCAGCCAAGAGATGACATGGGTGGTGCGGGTGTGGCGTCGACAACTACATAGATGGATCTTGTGTTTTTGTGTTTTTATGGGTTTTAAGGTATAAATAAACTTCAAATATTTATTGATTAATTTTCTATTAAATTTTATAATTATATAATTAATATTTTTCTTAGTTTTAACATGTATGAAAACTTTCTTCAGATTGATAATTAAAGTTGTTGAATTATATATGATAAATTAATAAATATAATGTCAAATTTTACTATCAATAAAAATTTATAATTTTTATTTAAATGTAATTTATAAATAGATATTATATGTTGGTAATATTATTACCAACAGATATATTTGTCATATGAATCTGATTCTAAAAACTTTGATCAACATATATATTATCCGTTGGTATTATTATAATTTCAACAAAACTATTTTATCTGTTGCAATAAAATTTGGTGACAGAGTTTTTACCAACAATTTAGTGACAGGAGAATTTTTGTTGGTAAAACATTTTAACAACATAAAATTAACTTTTACCAACAAATATACCCATTTTATAAAAATATATTTATTTTTTAGTGTTTCTTTCAAGTATAATTTTATCGTCACTTGTAAAAAAGCACTGATAAAGGGGGGGGGGGGGGGGTTCTTTATCAGTGATTCTAAAAAAGCACTGATAAACCACACCCCCCTTTATGCGTGTTTTTTACAAGAACTGATAAACAACCTCATTTATCAGTGCTTGTAAAAAAGTGATGATAAAGTTCCCCCTTTAGCAGTTCATTTTTATGCTGTTAAATACCCCCTTTAATAGCACTTTTTTCAGTGCTGATAAAGGTGGTCTTTAACAATGTTTTTAGCTAGCACTATTAAATCCCAAGTTTGAGATGAACCAGATTTTTTAGTAGTGTCATCAAATTAAACATCAAGTTTCCATTGGTGTATCAGGCTTGAGTCTTGATTTTGAGTTTGGATTTGGACATCTTTAATGGATTTTATTGTGTTGAGATGATTATTTGATCCCTGTTGAGTGTATCCGTAATTTGAGGGATTAGATTTAGTTTCAGAGTTGAATGTGGTGAATTAACCAAGGCTTCACAATTATCCCCCATTGTCTGGTAAATTTTGTGGTACCCATGAAGAATGAATCTATAACCATGATAGTGCTTGTTTCATGGATGGTGCATGATTTACTATCCCATTCAACTAAACCATGCATAGTTCAGTTTCCTCTATGAATTTTTAATTTTTTCCTCCCCTTCTCCCTAGATTGATTCTAATAGAGTTTTCTATTGATGTTTTATCAAATCGGATTGTTTTATTTGGACTATTTTGGAAATTGATGGAGCTAAATGTTGTTTGATTTGAGTTGTATACTTGTGTGATTGGTTTTATCCCTAGGGGAATATGTGTTAAGTAATAATTTTATTTAAAAAGATGAGAGGAATTCCATGAGGTGTTGTTTTTTGGAAAACCATTTTTGGGGTTCTTTGAAAGATTTTTGGTTTTGTTGTTAAAAACCAAGTTATCTATTACTTTAAAGATTTGGGGCTAAGAAAAATGGTGTGTGTGAGGAAATCATTTAATCTCAAAAGGTTGAATTTTTTTTGATGGATTTAATTCTTAAATGGGGTGTTTTATGAATTGGTTAATTTTAATGTTTTCAACTAGAATTTTTTTGAAAAGGATTTTGAAATTTATTTTGGAAAGGGAAAAATGGGATTGATGCTCAGTGGATTTTAGGGTTTATTTTAAGGAACATAGAATATTTTAATGATTTATTATTTTGAAATAGATTGCTTTTTTTGGAAAGGAGTGTGATATTTAATTTTTATGAATAATTATGAAATGATTTGTATGGGAGTTAAAGAAAATATATGAGCTTTTAAATGAGATTTTAAAATAAATTTGAAATTTTGGTTTTCAAAAGATGTTTTCAAATGATAATTAATTTGGGATTTGAAATGGGTTCTTTGATTGGTTCCCTTAGTTGTGGGACAACTTATTTATTTCAAGATCTTGGGTAGTTTGGATCATGTCTCATGTTGGTTGCAATGTTCCTTCCAAAAAGGTCTTAACGGAAGATAAGGAATTATTCTTAGGATTTCTCATTGAGTGGTCTCATCCCTTTTCTAGATTTGATATTTTCTATTTTGAATCCACCTATATTCCAAGTGGATAGGGGGGTTAATAACATATTTTTTTCACTAGGACTTATTAGGTTAGTTCTTTTCTCCTCTTTATGATGGGTCAGTTAAGAAGGTTTTGTGTTTCCATATAGTGGTATCCTTTTAGAAATTTTCTTGGTAGTGAAATCTTGTGGATGATTTTGGAAATTCCATTTGGTTGGTTTTAGTGCTTTTCCACTCTTAGAAACTTCATTTGTTATATATTTATTATTCTCAAGTCATTATATTTTGAATAGTAATGAATTATGGATTATTGGGTGGATGCCTTTAGAGTTTTGATATTTGGTTCATGCCATGTTATTTCTATTTCCTTCATTTTTTACTTTTAATGTTTTCTTGTATTGTGAAAATTTTAAGAGAAATTTATTATTGATATTGTAATGGGTGATATTTAGGCTAGTTATTGGTCAATTTGGATGTATGTGGTCTCCTATTAGTTGATCACTCTGATGTTATTTCTATGTGGGGTTCACCATGGGATGATGTTTTAGTTTGAGGTCCTAATTACCCATGGAATATGGCGACTAAGTTCTAGGACCCTTGTTTTTTCTTGTTTTAGTGTTATTATGAGTTATCATTTTGGGAATTTATATGTGTTAAGATTCATTATGGATTGACTTTATGGATGTTGAGTCCATTGAGGATGATTTTCCTTTTGAATGTGTTCTCCTGGAGTGTTTGGATACATTCTTTGGTAATTTTTTATGCTTTAGAGATTTGAGTAGCTTCTGAGAAAGTTCTTGGAGATGTGTTCTCATAGATTATGTTTCTATTTGGGTGTGTTCCCCTTTGATGCACTATTTAGGAAATTTCTGAATGGAGATGCGACTGATGTTCAGTGTTTATCCCCTTTTTTAACTCGTATCAGGATCAATGGTCATGTTTTTCTTAGTGAGATGTCACTCCCCGACCCCAAACTTCCCCAGAGCCGGTACGTTTTTAATAAAACATGGTGTGTAATTTTTTTTTATGAAAAGAAAATCTGGTAAATTACATATAATTTTCCACTAAAGAGGATATTTTTGATTTAGATTCTTGAAAACCAGAAAAAAGTATTACAATCCTTCAAAAAATATATAGAATAGACTCCACAAAGTTGCCACCAATCAGTGTATCTCAAATATACTAAACCTGTAAAAAATTAAATTAAAACGTAGGGTGAGGATAAGAATGCCTAGTATGGGGGTTTAAAAATAAAATAATATTTCAATTAAAACCTTTTAAAATCAGACCTTTAAAAATATTCATAAAACATTTTCTTAATGAAAGATGCTATACATGAAGAATAACATAACAATTTTTTCATGAATTACCAGTGAAAATTTAAAGGAATATTAACAGGGTTATAATAAATCATGTTCCAATAATAATCATTCTTATACAAAATATATGGTGTTTATCATATAAAGAAATAGTTATTACAACTATAATAAATTTGAAATGAAAAAGTGAAAGTACAGAATTTACAAATGAAACTAATATATGATTAGAGTTGTGCATAAAATAGAAACATTAATTTCTTTCCTTACCAACTGTAAATAATAAATTGGCATATAAATTTCCGAGTTCTAAATAAACATTATTCTATGAAAATTTACTTCTTCTAATACTCATAAGTACTGGATCTTAACCAAGTATATTATACTAGTTGAATATTCACTTGGTTAATTAAATATTGTATACATAATGAGGAAAGTTCATATGTAGGACATTTTGAAACATTTCTTCAAGGCCTCAACCAAGACTTCTAAAATGATTAAGGCCACAACCAAAACCATACATCAATTTGGGAAAGGCCTCAGCCAATTCCACGTCTATTTGTCTCATGAGACCTACCGATGCATCTAGGGGCTATAGTGGGCCCCAACAATCACATACTAAGTCCAATTCATTCTTCATATGTCTTAATGTATTTAAATCAATTTGTCCCATACCAATTTGATTTATTGAATTATGTATTTAATTCAATGTATCCCATACCACTTTGAATAATCACATTCTGTCTCTTATTCCTAGTGCCCCATACAAATTTGAATAATTAAATTCTTATTTCATAAATTATCATAATAGATTGTTTAATTTAACACATGAAATAATGACTTTAAAAACCATTGTTCCATGGTAGTAAATATTCAATGGATACATGTTTATAACTTTACGATATATATTATTCTTTCTCATGTCAGGCACTGATAAATGGAAATGGAAAATGGACTAAATCATGAACATAAATAAACAGAAGCATACATAGTGAAAAATTCATCCTGGATTGAATACATAATAAGTCTGACCTTAAAAAAAATATTTCATGGGAGGTATTGAGAAAATAATTTCCAAAACACACTTAAATATGCATCTTTGTGAATAAAAATTACACAAGTGTACTACAAAATATTAAACCCAAAATTATAAATCAAAAAATATGTAAAATGAATGTATAATTCAACTTATACCTAAGAATGATAACAATCACACAAATTATTAACATAGCTAATACAATTTAAAACTTATGAAAGTAAGTGTGTCATACATATGTGTATATTTATGCAGAAAACTTTTACACAATTAGAAGAATCTTTAAATAAAATATGTGGGTAGGAAAACACCCACTTTCTCAATATAAAGAGAACTATCCTTTAAAATAGGCTGAGTTATATGTTTATGTAGAACTCATTTTATGTTGGTGTGGAAAAACCCAAAATTGTTACTCATAAATTCTCCATAAATAATATACACAGTAAACGCATCTAAATAATATTTGGAAAATCCAAAATTATCTAGGATTGAATGTTGTGTAATCCATTTATACACAAAAAGTGTATATAAAGGATTTAATTTTTAAATTGTTCCTTATAAGCCTTTCATACATTAAAAACATTTGTTGTTAATTCTTATCAACCTTTTCAAAACCTATATTAGATTTAAGATCAATGTGTGTGTATATATATATATTTATAACCAAATATATATAATGTATATAAGGGGTTTTACCCTAGAAATGTAACACCCCAAGCTTCCACGGTACGTTTCCCTTCGAATAATGCGATAGCGTGTGTTGTACGCAACCTAGAGTTCTAACACACACCACAACTAATTAAACTAGTCGTTGTGAATACTAATACCTACTTTTTGAAATTATATATATTTTATATTTGAAAATGGACTTCATTTTTGGATTCGGAATATCAAAATTAGCCTAGGGTGAAATTTTGGTACATTTCGGATAACTTTCATATTTTGATGAATAGTGAAAATTACTAAATTTTAATTAAAAACAACTTTTTTAATCAAAATAATTAATAGTGATAAATTGTGAATTTGAGTGGTTTTAAATTATATTTAGAATATATTTTTACCATTTAATATAATTTTGGTCATTGGACATAATTTTACAATTAAACCGAACATAAACAAGTGTCAATCTTTTGATAGTTATTACCTCTTAAAAACACGCTTTTTGTTTTGACAGCGGGAATTAATTTTAAATTAATTTCTGCCACTTCTGTGTTTTGAATTTAGGAAAATGGATTCCATATTTGGAATCAGGATGTTCAAATTGTGTAAATAGGTAACTTTTATTTTTAGACATTTTGAATAGTTACTGTGGTAAATATTTTATTTACCATGGTTAAAGGGTAAATCCGGTAAATAAGGGTTAAACAATAATATTATAATAATACAAAATTACCCTAAAACGTGTCCTAACCTTATTGGTGGACACATAACCGACCATGGGCATCCTTGGGTCAATTTGGGGACCCCTTGGATCCACTTGTATGTGGTAGGGACACATTATATTAATAAAGTTAAAATAAAAATAAAAATGGCATAAGCTTACATCTTTTAGAAGAACAATTTTTACATAGGGTTATACATGTTGAATTTTCGATTATAAATATTCATTAGAAAGATAAAAAGATTTCCTACATAATGATATTTTATTTATAATTTTTAGACATCAAATAATTTAAATTATTAATGACACAATAATGATGCAATGTTTACCTCATTAATAAATCATTTAAATAAATAAGATTATAATGATTAAAATATTATCTAAAACCTGTCTAATTCTTATTGGTTGATGTTATTTAGAATATGAGTCATCTTATCTTCGACCTCAATGATTTTTGGACCATTATAAACCGAATATAATTATATTATAAAGTAATACTTTCACTCTTTCCTAAAGAGCCCCTCCTCTCCCTTATAAAAGGAGACCACTTCTACTCATTCCTCACACCTCTCAAGCCACTTGGCTCGTCCAAACTCTGCCCAACTAAGCTCCCCACATCCCTCTCCTCCTCCTTGAAGCTTCCCCTTAGGCAGAAAGCATTTCAACAAGTCCTTTGGTTCCAACCAAAGTGAGTTACCTAAATTAAAGGTAACGATTTTTCTTAAATTATTTTCATTTATTTTGCTTCTTCAACCCCCAAACTCTTTTTATTTCCTTTCTTTTGTAACAACACCAGTATCCTCAATATACTAGGATGTTTTTATAAGAAGGATTCAAACTACACATACACACAACTCCATCTAATGGATGATGAACATAATGTTTCTGTGGATGGCAAACTAACGCCTCACGAAACGATGATTGTTCAAATACATCTTACCGCCTCTCATGGTGGCCATTATGATGGCACTGTAATTAAATATGATGTTAATGATATATATTTTATATATAAGCTTCTGTAATTCCATTTTATTTCATACCATTATTCGTTTCATGTTGTATGTACATACGATAATTTCATTTGAGGAAGTGCGGACTACCGCCCCCTTAAAATGATATGACTCGTTCATACCACACATGGAACGTATAAAGGATGGTGTTAATGAACTTAAGTAACATATATAAAATATTATATTATACTGGAATAGTAATATCATTTGTATTCGATTCTTTTAAAATAAAAATTAAATGGAAGTAGCGTTCGTGCGTACGTACGGACTACCGTCTCCACGAACGCGATGAGATTCATTTTCCATCGTATCCATTCAAGTATAATTATCATTTGATGATTTAAAAATGATGTTTATGGACTTGATACCATTCTGGATTTGAATAATATACAACTTATCCTTTACAAACATATCTTACGTAACAAAACATACAAAAGCAAACAAGTAAGTTCACACCCGAAACAGCGATAATACTAAGATATTATTATCAAATCAATATTAAAAGATCATATATGATATCATATTAATGTATATGATTCTTGTATAATTTAGTAACAATTATTTCACTATTATACAGGAGGTTAACCTACCCCAACCAAGGAAAAGTACAAGGTAAGGGTTATTTCACAATCTCTTCATTATCCGAGGTTGTTTATACGTAATAATCTACTGGGATCTCTTTATCATCCACATCCATGTTTCTTAAAAATGTATTTCAAAACATTTTTTACTATTTACAAGAATATGGGTTTAAGTCATTTATACCCTTGTTTGACTTTTTATAAGAGGTTTATAAAGGAATCTTTCCGTCGTTTTCAAAACAAGGTCCTTTTTAACCTTTTCGACAGAATTGAGGTAAGAATGTTTTTTTAACTTATACGGCGGGTGCGGTTATTTTCCGACGTTATAAAATCGTCGAAGCTTTCCATAAAAGCTTATAAGAATATTTTCAAAGAAAATGTTTTATTTTATATGGATCTTAAATGATTTCAAAATAAAAGGAGATACTTCTTTAAAAATAATTTTGATTTCATCTATGTCAACATCCTTTGATGGATTTTAAGATTATTTGAAGTTGATTTATTATGATACAAAACTTCTATATTGTATTGAATGTTTTGTGATATGTTTGACTGTGGATGTGCTATTTTTATACCATTCATATTTTATGGTGAAATTATTGACATTTCGTATGCTAGTTTTAATACGAATGTTTATGTTATGTTTAAACCTTTTCATATGGGAATGCATTGGACTTAATAAGTGACGGGTGGAGCCCGCTATAGCTCCTCGATGCATCGGTAGGTCTCATGAGACAAACTAGTGTCTTGGCACAAGGCCTTGACAAAATCTTATTTGTAGTCTTGGCACGAGGCCTTGGCTATGTGGTTATGATAGTCTGGCATTATGCATTCCAACATTATGAAAGTGGTTATTGATTTTTGCATGTGATTATTCGATTAGTAGAATATCCATGTGAATAATTAAATGGCATTATTTCATTTTATTTATGCCATACCATGTTGAAAGTTCATATTTAAAAGGCTTTTGTTTTAGTTATACATTGCCTTAAATGTTTATTCTTTCCGCTATATTGTTATCCTTACTGGGCATTTGAGCTCACCCCTTTTCTATGTTTTATTTTTCCCAGGATGTGAAGAAGTAAGTTATGAATGACCTGCAGGGATTTTATGAGGGGATAATAGTGTGGTCTATTGAGACATTATGTTGTTGTAGTAGTTTTTCATTTTATAATGTAATGTAAAACTTATGAATATATCTGGCATTTTCCAAGGCTACTAAACCAATCGGTCTTTCGAGATTTGATCTTTCTTATGATCATGACAATGTTACGAAGTATTGCACCGACTCTGGGTAGCTGGGGTCGGGGCGTTACAGTTGGTATCAGAGGAAGTTTAGTACAAACCTTGGAAGCTAGATTTAGATAAACTCTGATTAGAGCACGTAGACCTAAGATGAACTTTGAGGATTAGTATAGAAGAACTTCCTAGAATTTTGGTATTGTAGAGATTTTGTGAGTTTTCCGAGAAATACATCCCTGTCTGGATACGAGCAGGTAGAGGCGGCTCTGGCACAGATGTACCTAGGGGTAAAACCCGAAAACACCGCTTTGAACTAGACTCGAACGGGAACTGGTGCACGACAACGGGCCTTGCTGCACTCTTGGTTACGACACTCCCGGGGGATATGCTTAGGATAACTCTCACTATCTTTACAAATCATTATGAAGGGTTTATGAGTATATACTTCATCAAAGAAAACATTTTTATGATTATGGATTATATCCATAAATAGTTCAATTTATGTTAAGTGTTTTATAAGTATGGGATTATGTATTTTGATTCATAAACTGATCTAGTTTATGCCATTGTTTAGAAATGGCACCTAGTGGAAGAAATGGAAACCGTATCAATGCACGCACTCCATGTAGGGATTGCCCTCCTGCTCAAGATAATTATAGTGGGGCTGGTGATGCAACTGGTGCTGATCAGCTAATCACCATACTGGGACAACTTACTCAGGTTATGAATAATAACCTTACCCGTATGGAGCACCCTGATCCGCAGCGTGGAGGATCAATGTTAGATCGATTCATGAGGCAACAACCACCAACGTTCAATGGGAATACAAATCCCTTAGTAGCTGAGCAATGGATATTTTCCCTAGAGAAAATATTCCAGGCTTTGGGGAGTAATGAAAGGGAAAAGGTTATCATGGCAGTTTACCGCCTCACTGGAGATGCTGATCAGTGGTGGTCATTGATTCAGAACATGAAGGAAGATGATGAAGTATAAAATATGGAATGGAGGGAGTTCAAAGATCTGTTTTTAGAAAAATACTTCCCTCGCGACCATCGAGCGGATATGGAAAGGCAATTTCTAAGTCTGAGACAAAAGGAGGATGATAATGTCACAAAGTATGAGGCTAACTTTACAAGGTTAGCGAGGTATGCTGGAGATTATATACGTAACCCAAGAAGTAAGATTGATCGTTTCTTTGATGGGTTAAAACCATTTCTCCGTCGAGCGTTAGTCTCACAATCCTTTTCATCGTACGAAGACATTGTCTCATGTGCTGTTAAGACCGAAAAGGAATTCTCTACGTCTTATGACTTTAAAGCGAAGCAAGAGAAGAAGAGACCTGCTGATCAATCTGGGAATGGAAATAAGGGGAAGAAGGGAAAGGTTGAATATCCATCTTGTGGTAAGTGCGGGAAGAAACACCCCGGTGCTTGCCTAAAGGGAATGGGAGTCTGTTACAAGTGTGGTGAAAAAGGCCACCAAGCTCATGATTGCAAGGGGAAGAAGGAAGCTACCAACGTTCAGTGATACAATTGCAGGGAGATGGGGCATTATGCAAATGCATGTCCTAAGCGTCAGGAGAACTTACCTCAGAAAAGGCCAAGGGATCAAGGCCAGGCTTATGCTATCACTACTGCTGAGGTAGAAGCTCCGAAAGACGTGGTGGCAGGTAATTTAATGGTTTCCTCAAGTTTAGCAAATGCATTATTTGATTCTGGATCATCGCATTGTTTCATATCTTCACAGTTTGCTAAGAAAATTAGATATTTCCAATTTGATTTAATAAGGGAGTTGTCAGTCAAAACTCCTAAGGGAAGTATCGTTGCAACAAAGTTTTGTGAATCAGTCCCCATTAGAGCACATAAATTTTCTTTATCTGCTGATCTCATCGTCATATCTATGATTGAGTTTGATATAATCCTCGGTATGGACTGGCTTTCGGACTATGATGCGAAGATTTATTGTAAGAAGAAAGAGGTTACGATTCTTGATGATAATGATAAGGAACACTTTATTTTTAGAGCAGAATCGTCACCACCTAATTCTTATTTAGATCCGCCCCCAGTAGCTCAACTTAATTCAATTATTGGGGAGGAAGAGAATGAAATAACTGTCGGTGAGGAAAGTAATGTTCAAATAGAGGATGTACCTGTTGTGAAAGAATTTGTAGATGTATTTCCGGAAGATTTACCTGGACATCCTCCAGAACGAGAAGTTGAGTTTTCCATTGATTTGATTCCTGGATCAAGGCCTATATCGAAGACCCCTTATAGAATGGCCACTGTAGAGTTAGTCGAACTAAAGAAACAACTAGAGGAATTGAGTAATAAGGGATTTATTCGCCCTAGTGTTTCTCCATGGGGAGCCCCTATTCTTTTTGTTAAAAAGAAAGATGGATCTATGAGGTTATGTATTGACTACAGGAAGATCAATGCTATAACAATAAAGAACAAGTATCCCCTACCTCGTATTGATGATTTATTTGACCAACTGCATGGAGCTCAATACTTTTCAAAGATTGACCTTCGATCTGGATACCATCAGTTGTGTGTAAAGAAGGAAGACATTCCGAAGACAGCATTTCGAACCAGGTACGGGCATTACGAGTTTACTGTAATGCCGTTTGGATTGACTAATGCACCCTCTGTATTCATGGATCTAATGAATAGAGTTTTCAAGGAGTATCTCGATGAATTTGTGGTGATATTTATTGATGATATCTTGGTATACTCCAAAACCTACGAAGATCATGAAAATCACTTGCGTATTATCTTGAAGACTCTGAGGAGGCATGAATTATATGGGAAGTTTAGCAAGTGTGAATTCTGGATTCAGGAGATTTCTTTTCTTGGCCATATTGTCTCAAAAGATGGAATCTCTGTTGATCCTTCTAAGACCAAGGCAATCCAAGAATGTCCAGCACCTACGAGTATAACTGAGGTACGCAGTTTTATTGGTTTGGCAGGTTATTATCGACGTTTCGTCCAGAATTTTGCCCGATTGGCTAACCCATTAACGAAGCTCACACGTAAAGGGGTTAAATTTGTTTGGACAAAAGAGTGTGAAGAATGTTTCGAAGAATTGAAGAGAAGATTAGTCAATGCTCCTATATTGACTCTACCATCGGGGAATGATGGGTTCGTTATTTATAGTGATGCATCGAAGAAAGGACTTGGCTGTGTCCTTATGCAGAATGATAGAGTTATTGCCTATGCATCACGACAGTTGAAAATTCATGAACAAAACTATCCTACTCATGATCTTGAGTTAGCAGCTGTGATCTTTGCTTTGAAGATATGGAGGCACTACCTCTATGGTGAAAAATGTGAGATTTATACAGATCACAAGAGTTTGAAGTATATTTTCTCACAAAAAGAACTCAACATGAGGCAAAGGAGATGGCTTGAATTACTCAAGGACTATGATTGTACGATACACTACCACCCGGGGAAGGCAAACAAGGTGGCAGATGCTTTGAGTAGAAAAGACCATGGAGTTTTGAACAATATGAGAATTGAAAGGGATCCAATTTTCATGGATCTAGTGAAGATGGACATGGGAATAACCAGGGAAGGTGAAACATCAATGCTTTTTCAAATGGTTGCCAAACCATCTTTACTAGAAAGGATTAAGAGTTCCCAGACCGATGATAAAGAATTTCAGAAGAAGATTAAAGCTGTGAATGATGGGAGATTGAGAGACTTTGTGTATGAAGATGGAATTTTGAAATTCGGGAAGAGACTTTGTGTTCCCAATATACCTGATCTAAAAAGGGAATTGCTGGATGACGCTCATAGTTCCAATTTCTCTATACACCCTGGGAGCACCAAAATGTATAGAGATTTGAAGGAACATTTTTGGTGGGACAACATGAAGAGGGAGATTGCTGATTTTGTGTCAAGATGTATGGTTTGTCAACAAGTGAAAGCTGGAAGGCAACAGCCTGGAGGAGTCATGCAACCTCTTCCCATACCAGAGTGGAAATGGGACAATGTTATGATGGACTTTGTCATGGGGCTACCAAAGACTCCTAGAAGGAATGATGCAATATGGTTGATTGTTGATCGTCTTACCAAGTCAGCACATTTTCTTGCTATAAGAGAAGATCTACCCCTGGAACGTCTAGCAAGACTATACATTAATGAAGTTGTGAGACTTCATGGAGTTCCCCTATCGATTGTTTCTGATCGTGATCCCCATTTTACTTCAAGATTTTGGAAAAGTCTTCAGAAATCCCTGGATACTGAACTTCATTTGAGCACTGCTTACCACCCTCAGACAGATGGACAATCAGAATGGACTATTCAGACCTTAGAAGACATGTTGAGATCTTTCTCACTTGATTTTCAGGGTATGTGGGATCAATATTTACCACCAGTAGAATTTTCCTATAACAATAGCTTCCATTCGAGTATTCAGATGGCACCATATGAAGCGTTATACGGAAAGAGATGTCGTACACCAACCTGTTGGGATGACGTTGGTGAAAGAAAACTTGTAGGCCCAGAACTGGTGGAGGAAACGGTGGAAAAGGTGAAGGTAATCCAAAATCACATCAAAGCAGCTCAAAGTAGGCAGAAGAGCTATGCCGATAATCGAAGGAAGGATTTGGAATTTCAAGTCGGTGATCATGTTTTCCTAAAGGTATCTCCGTGGAAGGGAGTCATACGTTTTGGAAAGAAAGGTAAATTGCGTCCCAGGTACATCGGACCTTTCGAAATTCTAGAACGAATTGGGGATGTAGCTTACCGATTGGCAATGCCGCCAAGTCTCTCCAAAGTTCACGATGTGTTCCACGTATCTCTGTTGAGAAAATACATGCCTGACCCAACGCATGTACTCACCTATGAGGAATTAGAACTGGAACCTGATCTTTCCTATTGTGAAGAGCCCGTCAGGATTCTTGATACAAGAGAACAAGTACTGAGAAACCGGACGACGCGTCTGGTAAAAGTTTTGTGGAGAAACCATAAGATGGAAGAGGCAACGTGGGAACCCGAGGAACTTATGATGAAGAACCACCCGAGTCTTTTCATGTAATAAGTATTCTAGAAATTGCGAGGACGCAATTATTTGAAGGAGGGGAGAATGTAACACCCCAAGCTTCCACGGTACGTTTCCCTTCGAATAATGCGATAGCGTGTGTTGTACGCAACCTAGAGTTCTAACACACACCACAACTAATTAAACTAGTCGTTGTGAATACTAATACCTACTTTTTGAAATTATATATATTTTATATTTGAAAATGGACTTCATTTTTGGATTCGGAATATCAAAATTAGCTTAGGGTGAAATTTTGGTACATTTCGGATAACTTTCATATTTTGATGAATAGTGAAAATTACTAAATTTTAATTAAAAACAACTTTTTTAATCAAAATAATTAATAGTGATAAATTGTGAATTTGAGTGGTTTTAAATTATATTTAGAATATATTTTTACCATTTAATATAATTTTGGTCATTGGACATAATTTTACAATTAAACCGAACATAAACAAGTGTCAATCTTTTGATAGTTATTACCTCTTAAAAACACGCTTTTTGTTTTGACAGCGGGAATTAATTTTAAATTAATTTCTGCCACTTCTGTGTTTTGAATTTAGGAAAATGGATTCCATATTTGGAATCAGGATGTTCAAATTGTGTAAATAGGTAACTTTTATTTTTAGACATTTTGAATAGTTACTGTGGTAAATATTTTATTTACCATGGTTAAAGGGTAAATCCGGTAAATAAGGGTTAAAAAATAATATTATAATAATAAAAAATTACCCTAAAACGTGTCCTAACCTTATTGGTGGACACATACCCGACCATGGGAATCCTTGGGTCAATTTGGGGACCCCTTGGATCCACTTGTATGTGGTAGGGACACATTATATTAATAAAGTTAAAATAAAAATAAAAATGGCATAAGCTTACATCTTTTAGAAGAACAATTTTTACATAGGGTTATACATGTTTAATTTTCGATTATAAATATTCATTAGAAAGATAAAAAGCTTTCCTACATAATTATATTTTATTTATAATTTTTAGACATCAAATAATTTAAATTATTAATGACACAATAATGATGCAATGTTTACCTCATTAATAAATCATTTAAATAAATAAGATTATAATGATTAAAATATTATCTAAAACCTGTCCAATTCTTATTGGTTGATGTTATTTAGAATATGAGTCATCTTATCTTCGACCTCAATGATTTTTGGACCATTATAAACCGAATATAATTATATTATAAAGTAATACTTTCACTCTTTCCTAAAGAGCCCCTCCTCTCCCTTATAAAAGGAGACCACTTCTACTCATTCCTCACACCTCTCAAGCCACTTGGCTCGTCCAAACTCTGCCCAACTAAGCTCCCCACATCCCTCTCCTCCTCCTTGAAGCTTCCCCTTAGGCAGAAAGCATTTCAACAAGTCCTTTGGTTCCAACCAAAGTGAGTTACCTAAATTAAAGGTAACGATTTTTCTTAAATTATTTTCATTTATTTTGCTTCTTCAACCCCCAAACTCTTTTTATTTCCTTTCTTTTGTAACAACACCAGTATCCTCAATATACTAGGATGTTGTTATAAGAAGGATTCAAACTACACATACACACAACTCCATCTAATGGATGATGAACATAATGTTTCTGTGGATGGAAAACTAACGCCTCACGAAACGATGATTGTTCAAATACATCTTACCGCCTCTCATGGTGGCCATTATGATGGCACTGTAATTAAATATGATGTTAATGATATATATTTTATATATAAGCTTCTGTAATTCCATTTTATTTCATACCATTATTCGTTTCATGTTGTATGTACATACGATAATTTCATTTGAGGAAGTGCGGACTACCGCCCCCTTAAAATGATATGACTCGTTCATACCACACATGGAACGTATAAAGGATGGTGTTAATGAACTTAAGTAACATATATAAAATATTATATTATACTGGAATAGTAATATCATTTGTATTCGATTCTTTTAAAAAAAAAATTAAATGGAAGTAGCGTTCGTGCGTACGTACGGACTACCGTCTCCACGAACGCGATGAGATTCATTTTCCATCGTATCCATTCAAGTATAATTATCATTTGATGATTTAAAAATGATGTTTAAGGACTTGATACCATTCTGGATTTGAATAATATACAACTTATCCTTTACAAACATGTCTTACGTAACAAAACATACAAAAGCAAACAAGTAAGTTCACACCCGAAACAGCGATAATACTAAGATATTATTATCAAATCAATATTAAAAGATCATATATGATATCATATTAATGTATATGATTCTTGTATAATTTAGTAACAATTATTTCACTATTATACAGGAGGTTAACCTACCCCAACCAAGGAAAAGTACAAGGTAAGGGTTATTTCACAATCTCTTCATTATCCGAGGTTGTTTATACGTAATAATCTACTGGGATCTCTTTATCATCCACATCCATGTTTCTTAAAAATGTATTTCAAAACATTTTTTACTATTTACAAGAATATGGGTTTAAGTCATTTATACCCTTGTTTGACTTTTTATAAGAGGTTTATAAAGGAATCTTTCCGTCGTTTTCAAAACAAGGTCCTTTTTAACCTTTTCGACAGAATTGAGGTAAGAATGTTTTTTTTAACTTATACGGCGGGTGAGGTTATTTTCTGCCGTTATAAAATCGTCGAAGCTTTCCATACAAGCTTATAAGAATATTTTCAAAGAAAATGTTTTATTTTATATGGATCTTAAATGATTTCAAAATAAAAGGAGATACTTCTTTAAAAATAATTTTGATTTCATCTATGTAAACCTCCTTTGATGGATTTTAAGATTATTTGAAGTTGATTTATTATGATACAAAACTTCTATATTGTATTGAAGGTTTTGTGATATGTTTGACTGTGGATGTTCTATTTTTATACCATTCATAGTTTATGGTGAAATTATTGACATTTCGTATGCTAGTTTTAATACGAATGTTTATGTTATGTTTAAACCTTTTCATATGGGAATCCATTGGACTTAATAAGTGACGGGTGGAGCCCGCTATAGCTCCTCGATGCATCGGTAGGTCTCATGAGACAAACTAGTGTCTTGGCACAAGGCCTTGACAAAATCTTATTTGTAGTCTTGGCACGAGGCCTTGGCTATGTGGTTATGATAGTCTGGCATTATGCATTCCAACATTATGAAAGTGGTTATTGATTTTTTCATGTGATTATTCGATTAGTAGAATATCCATGTGAATAATTAAATGGCATTATTTCATTTTATTTATGCCATACCATGTTGAAAGTTCATATTTAAAAGGCTTTTGTTTTAGTTATACATTGCCTTAAATGTTTATTCTTTCCGCTATATTGTTATCCTTACTGGGCATTTGAGCTCACCCCTTTTCTATGTTTTATTTTTCCCAGGATGTGAAGAAGTAAGTTATGAATGACCTGCAGGGATTTTATGAGGGGATAATAGTGTGGTCTATTGAGACATTATGTTGTTGTAGTAGTTTTTCATTTTATAATGTAATGTAAAACTTATGAATATATCTGGCATTTTCCAAGGCTACTAAACCAATCGGTCTTTCGAGATTTGATCTTTCTTATGATCATGCCAATGTTATGTAATAATGCACCGACTCTGGGTAACTGGGGTTGGGGCGTTACAAGAAATCTAATGACACTTACATGATTTAAATATATTAGGAACATTATTAAAACGAAGGTTCATTAATTGAAAATTGTGATATAAAAGATACAAGGTTTGTTTAATAAAAAAATACATATATATGGTTATGTATACATCTATACATATAGATTTATCAAACACAAAACATCACAAGAACTTTCATGGTTTACGAAGAATTAAGAACATTATTTAATATTTATATATAAACTGTATATAATATAATTTTTATGTCAATATTCAAAGGAAACCGAGGAACCTCTGTTTAAAATAAGACCAAGTGTGTCAGTATTATGGAAAACGAGACAGAGAAGGGGCCACCAGATGGAATAAAAATGAAAAAAGTGGGAGAATGAACATAACTGAAATGTAGCGAGGAAGAAGACGACATGGAGGGGTGTGTAAATGAATGGATGGTCGGGATTAACCCTGCCTTGATCCAACGACTGTAGAGTGACAATAGGTTTTAAAAGAGATTAATGATCGTGATTAAATCTTAACTTGATCGGACGATTGTATCATGACACAAGTTTTTAAAATGGTTGGAAAAGTAAGATTAAATCCCAAATGGATCAAAAGGTTGATAAAAATATAGAGGGAAAGACGTGGTGGTAGAGGTTCGAAGGACAAACCGATTAGATGGTCCAAGTTCCGCGTGGTGAGATTTGATGGTCCAGATTTGATTCCCGCTAAAAGTATGTGTCCCACATCGAAATAGTAGGGTTTCATGGGCCAGCTTTACAACCCTGGACCTCCCATCCTAAGCTTAGAAATCTCCCTCCCCCTCCTCATTATTTCCCTACATCGGGTCTCTGGAGGTGTGCTTTTTTACCCACCCTTACTGCCTCACCGCCCCACATGGTGGCACACTGCTTGGTTCCTCCATGTGTGCTTGTAGGCACACACACAAACACACCATTGGCTAGCCAGTGCTGAGTCTGAAGGGTCTAAGCTCGGCCACTTACTCCCATAGTAGCACGAGATACCTACTTCAACCCAGCTAGAGGGCTGGCCCTAACGTCATTTTTTATTAAGGCAAGGTTTCACTTTCCCTTCTATAAAATGTAATGAAATAATATAAAAATGTTTTAAAAACCAATGAACATAAATTTATTCTTATGGTTATTCAAAACCTTCAAAACTAATATTTAATTTAGTTTTTTAAACATTTTAGTTTTAAAAACAACAATGTTCAAAATCAAAAATCAATGATTAATATGTCATAAAAGAAATTACAAACTAGTGTTTTATTTAAAATCCAAACATATTTTTAATTAAAACCTTATTTTTATTCATCCAAGGATGAAAAAATCTAAAGGTAACATTTTAAAACATTTGAAATAATTAAAACCATAATTCACTAGTTATAGATAAAATTCTAAATACATCCATTGTCATCAGTTTCATTTGCCCAGTGTATGATTTCAATCTCAAAAACATATTTCTTTGTACCAAAAACCAAGAAGTAACAAGTGTGTACTTATCTTGGTATTTTCCTTAGAACAAAAGGGTTACAATTTAAAATCCATTTTAAACATTAATACATTATCCTTTCATAATATAAAGAACTGTTAATTAAAAACATGTTTAAGGATATAACCTTAATGCATTTTTAAAACACTTGGAAATATCAATATACTTTAATACCTTAAATAAAATAACCAGAATACCCAATGGCTATAATATCTTTTAGCTATTATAGATTCAACAATCACCTAAATGATGCAATAGTCAGATTAAATTAACGCCTTATAAAATCATGAGTAGGGTGTTACAACTCAAAACAACATGGTGAAGATGGTGCTCATCATTCCTATGATGCTTAGCACAATTTTTGTGGTTCTGGATATAATGTTCTTCATAGTGGCAGACCCAAAGGACCTCCACTACTTTCAATAGATTTTTGTTGTATTTGGAGGTCTCCCAATGATTTTTATTGGTCTCTTAGTTGGAATTTTATGTTATTTGGATTCTCTTAGCCTTAATGTAAAGTAATAATTTTAGTGTTTAATTGAATAATGCATGCCTTGTTTTTATTTTGATTTTTTTTTATAGAATGAAAATTAAATTAAGTAAAACCCAAAAATATTAATATTACATATGAAATAGGTTCGGGGTATCACAATACATCTTGCGATTTTGTGTATTTTATGCTTTAGTATGGAGGAATCATCAGTGATCTAGTGTTTTATTTTCTTAATCCTTCTCAGTTGTTTTATATTCTATTCACCTTTTTTCCATAGGGTGTGATTGTGAATAATTCTCGGTTACTTCTATCTTGGTTAGAGACTTTTTGGGGTCAGAATGTGGCATGGTAGGGATATTGTAACACCCTACGTCACTATATCATTGTTTTAAATTATTCATTTTAATTAATTTTGGTGGAGTTTTAAATTATTTAATGTTTTGGATTTGAGTTTTAATTTTCTTCAATTTTTTTCTTCTATGAATAGTTCGTGGTTCACATCTTGTGCTTAATCATGCATACACCCTTGCATGGAGATGTTTTCAGCTGTTTTTATACATTCAAAATTTGACTTACACTGGTAACATATGGTTTGGGGGACTCTTAGTAGTGAATGTACACCTATTCCTTCTTTTGAGTTTCTTGGTTCACAACTTGCGCATAGTTAGGAAGAACATATAACAAGTGTGATATACAAATCTATATCTGGGTAGTTTCATTCAACATGGTTTTATCATTGGTAGAAAGACCATATGATTCCCTGAGGTAAACCACATAAATGAGTTTTTCTTAGGTAGTTCCAACTCTATGATTGGTGTATCATATACCATGTCATCCATACAAACCGTACGAGTTTACTAGGTTCAATTAAAAGTTAAATTCTAAGAATTTACCTTTCAGTTTTAAGATCCCAAGGGTATTATTTATTCAGACTATCATTTATTCGATCCTGGTAACACCCAATGATGTTCCTCCCTCCTTTTATTTTGATTCTCAAGCCTCTCTTACCATGTTTCATTCTGATTTATTCAAGGTGATCCTTTTTTTACCAATTTCATCTCCCACATTCCATTAGTTTTTGGTTTTTCTATAAATATATCCCTAGGGACTCTTTGGTTCAATTTTATTTGGTTTTTGGAGATTGATTCATGGGGTTTTAATTTTTAGGGCCTAATAAGGATCCCTGAGGCTCGTTTAAGTGACCGCCTATGACAACCCTACTTTTTATTACACAATTAGCCATAACTTATTACATAAACTTCACTTGATACAACATAGAAGATCGATAGGTATAGTTTCATGGGGGCTTAGTATCATTACATAACAACTTAAAACATTAAATACAACATCTTTATTGAAAACTTCCTTTACATGACCACTATATTTCCTCATACTTAGCATTGTATACGATAACCTGAGGACATGCATAAGAAAAGGGGGGAAATAAAACCTAGTAAGGGAATAATAATGGAATAACATGAGGAATACAATATATGTTAGAAAAAAGGCATATCAATACAAAACAAGATAAGCATAAACACAAAGACATGATAAATCATGATAATCATAACATGGAAATGTGGCAACAACACTTACCATGGAATTAGCATGAGCCAAGGCTCATTGCACATGGAGCATGAGTAAAACCTCATTGCACATGAAGCATGAGTAAACCCTCATTGCACTTAAATTAGCATGAGTAAACACCCAATTCACATGACATATCATGATACTATACTTTACCCAATGCATTGGAGAACTGTCAGGGCTCTCCCTTCTTAAACATTTCATTTCATGCATAAGTGTGCCACATGGATCACAAAACATTGAATAATTCAACATAATCATTTATTCCATGATAAAATAATGTAGATTAAATACATTAAACTCTTTAAACAATAAGTAAATTTTCATAAATTTGAATACCCTTGATAGAGAAATGGGCATGATATTCACTATATAATGACTTTGGCTTGGAAAAGCACGGTGCAATTTCAGTTGCATGACGACATGACATAAGAACTCATTAAAATGGTTGATGAGATATAAATGGGTGTATCATCATATTCAAATGACATGGATAGTATGGGATTCATATAGATAAATGTCCCAACAAACTTAATGGAATTTACATTCATGATACAAAAGAATTTCTTTATTGTAAATGATGAGAGAGAAATTCCTTTCCGAATTTCGGCATAGTAACGAGTGTACATGGGGGGAATTTAATGAGAGATAAAGGGGTATCCGATCATTAAAAAATAAATAGGGAATTAAGGGGGAGGTGCGAAACCATACCCCAACATTTATAATTGAAACTAAAGGGGAATAACAATTTAAAGAATACTGGACAAAAATGAGAAATGTAGAAAAACTCTTACTGGGAAGTGTGCTTCCAAAGGCTTGAGAGGGGCTTGAGAGAGGATTCTTTGGAGCATGGGGAACCATGGGAGGATTATAGAGAGAGTAGGGAAGATGTTGGATGAACTCCAAAGGCATTTAGTGAGGAGGAAGTGGGAGCTTGTGTGGGTTTATATAGGAAAGGAGAGGGAATTGTTTATTATTTAGGTTTGGGACACCACACATTAAACTAATCAAAACCACAAACCATCCCATGGTTTTTTCCCATGGTTTTTTCCAAAGGGGAGTGGAAAACAATATTGTATAATGTAAAATTCCTAAATTATTAAAATAACGGGGTTTCTTATGTGGAGGTTAGTCGCACTCCCAAGGAAAACATTTTAAAAAGACAAAATGTATAATTAGTCTTGAAGGGTCCACTAAAGCTTTGTAAAACAATTCAAACAAACCCAAAATAAAATTATTTTAATGGTAAAACATAAATTGGCCGAACATAAAGTTTGTAGTATTTTATTACATCACTATTGGGTCATTATGATGTCAGAAAACACATTATATATTAAAACATTATTTAATATTTACCCAAAAATTTGACTGACTCATAAAATTATAAAAAATTCACCATTGGATAGTTTCGACGTCCTAATTCTAGAAATAATATTTATTTTATCTTAATAATTTTCTAAATATTTTAATTTTAACTTTTAAAATAAAAAACTACATTTATCGAAAATTCATGTGTTTTGACAAAAATGGATTTCAAACCTTAATAAAAATTACAATTTCATTCATAAAATTATATGATCATTTATATTTAATAAAAATTAATTTAACATAAATAATAATATTTTATTAAAATAATATTTAATTCAAAAATCCAGTAATTCATCAAAATAGTTTTCTTAGTTGAACATTAACTAAAAATACTATTTGTGCTTCAAAAACTATTTACAAGGTAACAATAATAAAATTAAAGTATATTAATTTTTAAATAAAAAAATAATGTACATAACCATAGTTCTAAGGTCTTGTTACATAACCCCTTATAACACCCGCATAATACTGAAGTGTAAGGTGTGCGATGGTGATAGACTCTTGGGGTGGCTTGGATAACATTGCTTGGGTGGTAATCTCTATCAACTTCTACTTCTCTCATAGGTGGTCCATCTCGAGCTTAACATATTAAAGCTCGACTTAGGCTTGGTCAAGAGCGAATCCCAATGACACCACCTCCTTTCCAATCTCTGACAAATGAGCTTTTTATGGGGCACGTCTATTGGATGAGGCCATCGTTTCCTTTGTCTAAATAAATTGGATTTGTTAAATACCTATATTTATACTAATCATGTGATCACAGTTCAATGGCTATATTAGCAATGGTCCCAATTCATAACGATATTTTAAAATCTATATTCATAAAACCAATGAAGTTCACATTTTATATAACCATAATAATACATTTATTTAGATCAAGAGGAATTTTCATTAATGAAAGTTTGGGTAGTTACAATTTTCCCCCCTTAAAAAATTTCACCCTCAAAATTTCCATTTCCCACACTAAAATAGATTAGGGTAACTCTGCTACATCATTTCCTCTGGTTCCCACATCACTTCTTCAAACTTCTGGTTTTACCACAACACCTTGACGAGGGGAATTGTCTTATTTCATAGAACTTTTTCTCTATGATCTAATATCTTCATTGGTTGCTCCTCATAAGAAATATAATACTCTAGCTGTACTACCTCTAAAGAGAGTACATGTGAAGGGTATGGTATGTACTTTTTTAAAAGGGATACATGAATGACATCATGTACTTTATCCATGGTAGGTGGAAGTGATGGTCGATAGGCCATAGCCCGGACACGATCAAGAATCTCGAATGGGACGATGTACCTTGGATGTAACTTTCCTTTATTTCCAAACCTCATGACCTTCTTCCGTGGAGATATGTGTAGAAATACCATATATCCATCTTTAAACTCAAAGTCTCATCAAAAGTTATCAGCATAACTCTTCTGTCGACTCTAGGCTGCCTTGATATGCTGCTGAATGCTTTTCACCTTCTCCACCATTTCTTCGACCATTTCTGGTCCAAGAATCTTATGCTCACCGACCTCATCCCAACATGCCAATGTTATAAACCTTTTCCCAAAAAAGGGATTCATATGGTGCCATTTGGATTCTTGAGTGGAAACTGTTATTATTAGAGAACTCAACTAGATGAAGATGTTGATCCAATCCCCCTTTAAAGTCAATTGAGCATGCTCTCAACATGTCCTTAAGTGTTTGGATAGTCCACTCAGATTGGCCATCAGTTTGAGGATGATAGGTCGTACTGAAGTTTAGTTCAGTATTCAGAGCATGTTGAAGACTCTTCCAAAACATAGAGGTGAATCTTGGATCTCGATTGGACAAACTAGATAGTGGTACTCCATGCAGCCTTACCACTTCTCTAATATATTTCCTTGTCATTTGATCCAATGATAAATCCTCCCAAATAGAAATTAAGTGTGAAACCTTTGTAAGATGATCCACGATAACCCAGATTGCATTGTTTCCTTTGGATTTCCTCATAAGTCTAGTGACAAAGTCCCTGGTGATGTTCTCCCATTTCCATTCCGGTATGGGAAATAGTTGCATCATATCCTTAGACTTCTACCTCTCAACGTTCACTTGTTGACACACCAGGCACTTTGATGTATATTCAGCGATCTCCTTATTCATATTATCCCACCAACAATGCTCTTGGACATATCGATACATTTTTGTGTTTCCTAGGTGAATTGAGAAATTTGAACTATGTGCATCATCCAAAAGTTCCTTCTTCAACTCTAGACTTGATGGAACACATAGTATTTTCCCAAATCTTACAATTCAATATTCATTAACATTAAACTCTGAGGATTTCCCTTTTCTAATAGCTTTTGCTTTTTCCTGAATTCCCACATCAACCTTTTGATAATTCTTAAACCTTTCCAAAAGAGACGGTTGATCAATCATTTGTGAAAGCATTTATGATGTTCCCTTCTTTAAGATTACCATTTCCATCTTCATCAAATATAAGAATATTGGATAATTTTAAATTCTAATCAATGATAGAATCACTGGGTCCTTTATAGTTAAGGCATCTTCCACCTTGTTCACTTTCCTAGGGTGGTAATGGATTCAGCAGTCATAGTATTTGATCAGCTCTAGCCATCTTCGTTGGAGCATGTTCAACTCTTGCTGTGTAAATATACACTTGTGGCTTTTTTGGTTCATATATATTTCACACTTCTCCCCAAAAAGATAATGCTGCCAAATTTTTAAAGCAAAGATTACTACAACCAACTCAAGGACATGTGTTGTATATTTTTGTTTATGAAATTTCAATTGCCTTAACGCATAGGCAATGACTTTGTCATTTTTCATCAACACACTTCCCAGGGCCTTCTTCGAAGCATCCCTGAATACCACAAAATGTTCTCCACTTGTGGGTAACGTGAGCACGAGCGCAATGATAAGCCTCATTTTCAACTCCTTGAATCTTTCTTCGCATTCATAACTCCATGAAAACATTACTCCCTTCTGAGTTATCTTGGTATGAGGGTTGGACAATCGTGAGAAATTTCTCACAAATCTTCGATAATATCCAGCAAACCCCAAGAAGCTACAGATATCTGTTACCGATATTGTCCTTAGCCATACCTCAATTACATCTATTTTGGAGGGATCCATATATATCCCATTTCTTGTGATGATATGGCCCTATAATGATACCTCCTTCAACTGGAACTCACACTTTCTGTACTTTTCATAGAGCTTATCCTTCAACAAGGTCTCTAGTACAATTCTTAGATGGCCCTCATGATCCTCCTTGGATTTCGTGTATATCAGAATATCATCTATAAAGACTACCACAAATTTGTTGAGCTAATCTCTAAAGACTCAATTAATCATGTCCAAGAAGATTGTTGGGCCATTAGTGAGTCATAAAGGCATTACTATGAATTCATAGTGCTCATATATTGTACGAAAAGCAGTCTTGTGGATATCTTCCTTCTTTCCCCGTACTTGATAATATCCCGACCGCAAATACACCTTGGAGATGTATTATGATCCACGAAGCTGATCGAGCAAGTTATCAATTCGTGGGAAAGGATACTTGTTCTTTATCATGATTTTGTTAAGCTCGCGATAATTGATGCAAAGGAGCATTGACCCGTACATCTTCTTGATGAAGAGGACTGGTGCACCCCATGGTGAAGCACATGGGCGTATAAACCCTTTATATAGATTCTCTTTTAGTTGTTTCTTCAGATCCTCAAGCTCCACAATAGCCATTCTATATAGAGTCTTGGATATTGGCAATGCCCCAGGTATAAGATCAATTGATAATTCAACATCTCTTCTAGGAAGAATACCAAACAATTCCTCAGGAAACACTTCAGCAAATTACCTCAAAATAGGCATGTATTCATGGATGGTTGCCTCCTTAGACACAATAATCTGAGCCAGATATGCGTGATCATAGGGAAGTAATATCCGTGCTTGAGATGATTTTGCTAATGAATATTCATCTTCCTCCTTGCACTTGTAATCAATCAGGGGTCAATTCTTCACATGTAAAGTGATTTCCCTCTCACATCAATTTATGTTGGCTCTATATAAGGAAAGCCAATCCATGCCAATAATTGCATCAAATTCCACCATAGGGTGTATGAAGAGGTTCACCAGGAAGTTCAATCCACAAATTATAACAGAGGAGGAGTTATATTCACATGATGAAATGATTGCCCCATTTTCAATACTCACCTACATATTCACTTACATGATTTGTGGTGGTGATGGGATTGTTCTACAAAACATTTGAGATATAAAATAATACATAGAACCTGAAACAGAAAGTAAATTCACTATTCTTGAATGAATTACCAGTGCACCTGTGACCACTTCATTGTTGGAGTTCACTACGATAGTAGTGATGGAAAAATCTCTCCCATTATGCCTTGGAGTTTGTTGGTTGCCTCCGAAAACCCTTGGCTTAGGGAACTGATTTGCAAGATGCCCTAGTTCTTTGCAGTTGTAGTAATGAACCACATATTGAGGTTCGAACAGAACGTTCCTCTCCTTTGTCATAGCCGCATGTCTTTCTTGTTGACAGTTAATATCCAGGTACCCTTCTCTTCCACACCTAAAGCATTTCCTCGTCCCCTTCAGGTAATTTCCAGGGTGCTTCTTTCCATACCTTTGGAAAGTGGGGTGCGAGATCTTCTTAGAACCATTGTATTTATCCATCAGACCACCATAATTTAAGTCCACCTTATTCTTCTTATCCCCATGATACCCTTAAGATTCACCGATCTCCATTTCGACCTTGAGGGCACATCAGACAATTTCTTCATAGCTATCGAAGTCACGGATCACCAGCGCTTTCCGCAGGCTAGGTTTCATCCCACCAAAGAAGCGGTCAACCTTGCATTCAGGGGTAATGAAAAATATAAAGGTGTATCATGCAAGACTTATAAAGTTGGCCTCATATACTCTAAAAGATTCATCATAGTTTTTCTTGAGGGAAAGGAAGTCCCTTTCCATCTTAAGTGGGAGTGTGCGTGGAAAATATATAACGAAAAACATATTTCAAAAATCCTTCCATTCCAACACCTCGATCTCATCCTCAGGATTTGTATTTTTGATCAACGTCTACCATTGATAAGCTTAAACCTCCAAATGATAAGCATCCAGGAGAAACTTCTCTTGTTCAGAACATTGAAGGATAGATAAGATCATTTCAATGGAGTTGATCCATTGTTCAGCGATTGAGGGATCAGATGATCCATTAAAAGTAGGAGGCTTCTGTATCATGAATCTCTCGATAGTGACTTGTTCTTTCTTATGGGGGGTTGAATGTTCCTCTTGACCCATGTTTCTATTCTAATCTTGAGTTAGATGAGAGATAAGTGTGAAAATATTCATGATTCCCGCTCCCATTAGATTGGGCATCCCATTAGTACAGTCATAACATTAATCTTCACATCGGTTATTATCCTGATTCCTCAGATTACGGGAAATTGGATGGAATAATAGGAAGGTTATGGGTAACACATAAAGGGTAATACAAAAACTAATGAATTATAAATAACTTTTATTGCCTTAACATATGAATCTATTGGCTTCAGTTTAGGTTATCTATGATCTACTTTCTAACATATATTCTTAGGGAATTTGTTTTCTCCCTTAATAATGGTTCATACTAAGCTTGTGAATTTAGAAAAGTATATCCCCTGGGAGTGTCTTAACCCAGAGTGCAGCAATGACCATTTTTATGCACCAGTTACCATTTGAGTCCAGCTTAAAGTGATGTTTTCGGGTTTTACCCCTAGGATACATCTGTGCCAGAGCCGCCTCTACTTGCTCGTATTCAGACAGGGATGTATTTTCTTGATAAACCATTTACTCAACACTCACCAAAACATAGGTATGTTTTTATTATACTTAGTCTTGTATGTACGGCTATACTAGGGTTTTCTAATCCTAATCCCAAAAATAACTAAACCTATCCTCTAATACCAACTATGACAACCCTTCTTTTTATTACACAATTAAACATAATTTATTACATAAACATCAATTGATACGACATAGAAGATTGAGTGGTATAGTGCCTTTGGGGCTTAGGATCATTACATAACAACTTAAAACAAGAAATAAAACATCTTTCTTGAAAACATCCTTTACATGACAACTACACTCCCCCATACATAGCATTGCATGGGATAACCTGAGTATATGTATAAGAAATGGGTGAGCTAAAAAGCCCAGTAATGGAATTATCATGGAATAACATGAGGAATACAATAAATTTTAGAAAATAGGAATATCAATAGAGCACAAGAGAATAATAAACACAATGGCATTATAAAGCATGATAATCATAACATGGAAATGTGGCAACAACACTTAACATGGAATTAGCATGAGCCAAGGATCATTGCACATGGAGCATGAGTAAACCCTAATTGCACATGATGCATGAGTAAACCCTTGGTGAACATTAATTAACAAGAGTAAAAAACCATTGAAAATGACGTATCATGATACTATACTTTACCCAATTCATTGGAGCGCTGTCAGGGTGCACCCTTCTTAAAAATTTCATTTCATGCATACGTTTTCCATATGGATTATAAAACCTTGAATCATTCAACATAATAATTTATTCCATGATAAAAGAACTTGGAATAAAAACATGGAACTATTTAAATAATAAGTAAATTTTTATAAAGGTGAATAACCTTGATAGAGAAACGGACATGGTGTTTACTACACAATAAGTTTGTCTTGGAAAAGCATGGTGCAATTTCAACAGCATAACGACGTGACATAAGAACTCATAAAAATAGTTGATGAGAGAGAAAGGGGTGTATCATTATATTTAAATGACATGGATAGTAATGGGGTCATATATATACATTTACCAACAAATTTAATTGAATTTAGATTCATGATACAAAAGAATTACTTGAATGTAAATGAGGAGAGAGAAATTCCTTTCGTAATTTTGGCATAGTAATGGGTGTACATGAGATGCATTTAATTAGAGATAATGGGTTATCCCATAATTCAAACATAAATAGTTATGTATGGGGGAGGTGAGAAACTATACCCCAACATTTATAATTGAAATTAAAGGGGCATAAGAATTTAATGAATATTGGACCAAAATGAGAAAGGAAGAAAATCCCTAACTTCAAAGTGTGCTTCCAATGTTTTGAGAGAGGCTTGAGAGAGGATTATTGGGAGCTTGGGGCACCTTGGGAGGATTCTAGAGAGAAGAGGGCATAGTTTGGACAAACTCAAAAGGATTTTAGTGAGGATGAAGTGGGAGTTTGGGTGGGTTTATATAGGAAAGGAGAGAGAATTGTTTATTATTTACGTTTGGGACACCTCACATTAAACTAATCAAAACCACAAACCAGACCATGGTTTTATCCCATGGTTTATTAAAAAGGGGAGTGGAAAACAATATTTTATAAGGCCAAAGTCTGAACTTATTAAAATAATGGGGTTTCTTATTTTCAGGTGAGTCACACTCTGAAGGAAAACAATTTCAAAAAACAAAATGTTTAATAAGTCATGAAGGGTCCACTAAAGCTTTGTAAAATAAGTCAAACAAACCCAAAATCACATTATTTTAATGGTAAAACATATATTGTCCGAAAATAATGTTTATATTATTTTATTACATCACTATTGGGTCATTATGATGTAATAAAACATATTGTATATTAAAAAATCATTTAATTTTTACCCAAAAATTTGACTCTCTTGGAAAATTATGAAAAATTCACCATAGGATAATTTCGATGTCATGATTACAGAAATAATATTCATTTTATATAAATAATTTTCTAAATATGTTAATTTTCACTTTTAAAATAAAAATGGACATTTATCTAAACTTCATGGGTTTTTAAAAAAATGGATTTCAATTAATAAAAATTACAATTGTATTCATAAATTTATACGATCATTTATATTTAATAAAAATTAATTTAATAAAAATAATAATATTTTTTTAAAATATTATTTAATTAAAAAATTCATTAATTCATCAAAATAGATTTCTTAGTTGAACATTAACTAAAAATACTATTTGTGCTATAAAACTATTTACAAGGTAACAATAATAAAATAAAATAATATTCTTTATTATATAAAAAAATAATTTACAAAGCCATAGTGATAAGGTCTTGTTACATAACCCCTTAAAACACCTTCATAAGACCGAAGAGTAAGGTGTGTGATGGTGACAGACTCTTGGGGTGGCTCGGATGACATTGCTCGGGTGGTAATCTCTATCAACTTCCACTTCTCTCGTAGGAGGTCCCGCTTGAGCTTAAAATATTCAAGCTTGGATTGAGATTTGTAAAGGGAAAATCCAAATGATGCCACCTCATTTCTGAGCTCTGAAAAATGGGCTTAGTATAGGGCATGTCCACTAGATGAGGCTATCACTTGCTTTGTTTGTGTAAATTAGATTTGTTAAAGCCCTATATTTAAACTAATCATGTGATCACTGCTCAATGGCTATATTATCAACTGTCACAATTCATAACGATATATTAAAATATAGAATCACAAAACCAATTATTTTCAAATTTTATAAAACCATAATAAGACATTTAATTAGTGAAATAGGAATTTTCATTAATGACAGTTTGGGTCGTTACACCGCCACTGTAGACACTGACTTCTAACATGGTTACCGTTGAAATGAAGTATATTGTTTTGTAATTTTTCTTAAATTGAACTTCCATTGAGTGCTTGGTTGTTTGAAATGTTTTATTTAAAATATTTAATTCATGTGTGATGGGTTTGTTGGATTTTGAAAGAGTTTTAAGGTGGTTTCCACTTGATACAAGTGTTTTTGAATTATTTAAATCTTAGTTTAAAATAAATGGTTCCATTTGAGGAATTTAGAAACCATTTGGGTCACAAAATGAAATGGGAATATATTTTCTTGGTGTAACAAGTAGTGTTTTAAATGTTATAGTGTTTTAAATATTGAAAGAGGTGTTTTAAATCATGAGTGATGTTTTAAAATTCCTTGAACCATTTTGGTCATGAGATCTAGTCAGAAGATATATTTTTAAACTTATGGATATTTTATTTTCTTAAGAATTAAAGCATGATTTAAATATTGTTAAATGTTTTAATATTTTATAGATAAGTTTTTAAATAAAGTAGGTTTTGATTTCAAATTTCAAAATGAAAACATCCCCAATCTCAGGACACGTGCAACCTACTTCACGTTCCCCAACACTAATACCTCCATCCATCTTTATCACCATCAAATAAAACTACCACCTAAGACTCCACAATCATTGCACCTCCAACCTTATCCTTACGCTACCAAAATAATGTCACATCAACCCATCACCATGAAAAACATCATCATCGTCATCCACATCACCAGTGTTTTCCAGCAATACCAAACATCATTTCCAACACCAATCCGTAAGAACATCATTATTAATGTTCATAAATCTCACCAGAACATTAAAGCCCATTTCCAATATCTCAATATCTCTCCACCAACGACCAACACAAGAACACAAAACCACCATGGAAGAGCACGAACCACGAGCGAGGAAGGAAACCAGAATATAAATTGAAACTTCGGTAGAACTTAAGATAAAAAAAAACAAGAGGGCTGGTAGTTTATACTCAAAAGGATATATAGATGGGGTTGAAACCCTAAAGGAAGCCGGGGATGAAACCCTAAATGTAAAGCTCCACAATCACTGAACCGAAGACCCAAAAACTCTGTGTATCCATCGCTTCAAAACCAACCTAGGGAAGACTGGTGGAACACTAGGTTATAGAAAAGTAGGTAGGAAGAGGAAGAAAACCTAAGATATAAACCCAGGGAAGAAACCTCAAAATTAAAAGAAAGAAACTGGGAATGAAACCTAATTAAGAAGAACTAACTCCGAAGGCACCTAGAAATATGACGTCTGCCAAAACGCTTGACCAAAACCTCAGAGTATCACTTGCTCCAAATCCAACCTAGATAGGATAGGAGGAACTCATGTTCAGAGCACAGTAGAGGTGGAAAATGGTTTTGATAGAGTATATTATTTTTAAATTCTTTTAATTCATTAGGTCATGTTTTTAACTTCCATCCAAAATTAATATTTTTTTTAAAGGAGTAGGGGGAATAATTTCATGGAGGATAAAAGTAATGAAGGTTAAGGAAATCATACCTGATTGAATGCACAAACATTATGGGTGGGGGGGGGGGGGAGGGAAACTATACAAAAAAATCATAAAATTATTTTCCTAACATACCTTAGAATCAAGACAGTCTGCAAATATGTTTGCTTCATGCCAAGTGTGTAAAAGATTAACCTGATTAGTGAGGCTCTTTCCCCTTTGTATGTGGTAAGTAATGGACCAAGGGGTTATTACATTATATCGGATATGGGTGTGGGTAACTTAAGAATATTTTTTAATATAAAAAAATGATATTAACAAAAATAAAATTCCAAACCCAATGAGAAGAGCTCTGGATTCTAAAATAAGTGAATCAACTTTCCAATAAAAGCTACTAAAAATAACCACCACTGGTCCTTTGAAGTCATATATAATAACTCCTCCTACATGAGGCCAAGATTCTAGGGGATATTAGTGTTGGTATTGAGGAAATTCCTAGGAGGGTTACAACTATCCTAATGTCCTTGGGGATATAATCTATATATATATGGAATGGGATATCTTCTAGGCATTTCCATCATCATGGAGGTATAACTATCCCATTTCATTAAGCGAGATCCCAATTCCACTGCTAAAACTATGGATCATATCCACATTGATAGGTGTGAGATGGAAAATCCAACATGTAGAGATTTTTTCCTTTCAATCCAAATGAACCGACATCCAAAAATGAATATAATCATCATCACCTTCTACTCCTAGGTATTGCTGCCGATGCCATGAAACCATTCCTATAAAAATATGGCTTTGTTGAAACCTTTTATACTTATCCCTATGAGATATAAAAAGTGAATCAAAATATTTTAGACATACTCTCATTCAAAAAATAAGCGATCAAACATTTCCTTCTTGGTCCTCCAATAGCATATACATTTAGATGTCTGCTTTATTATCTTCCTTTTAATATTATTGTCTTTTTTAGTGGAAAATGTGTTGGTTATTAAAATGGTACTTCCAAATGGTTTTTAGAGAGTGTATTGTTAAGGTGAATTTAAATGGATTCCAATAGTTTTATTTTAAATTATTTTTTAGAGCGGGACTTCAACCCATTAAAAGGTGACTTGGTATTCCATGTATTTTTTAATGGCATGTTTGGAATATTGGGTGTTTTCTAATAGTGTGGGTGTGTGAGACCTTCTTGAGACCCTTTATTAATTTTTTACCCCCCATAATTGGGATATTTTGTATTGTTTTATGTGAATGTGACCTGTTGGGATAATTTTATCTTCTTTGTTTTATGAATCTATAGAGAAGGGGTTGTTAATTGTGAGGGTGTAGAGGTGAGATGGGATTTACTAATTTTGTTACATTGATGAATGTGATCACTCCACTCCATTTAATATGGGTCATGGGAGTCCTAGGGGAATAATTAGAGGTCTAGATAAGTGAAAACCATATTTTGGATAGTGCGTCAACTAAGGAGAGTTACCCAACTACCTCAGGATAGTTTAATCGTAAGGGACCGTGGGAATTATGAGCTAGATTATTTAATTAATCCTATGGATGATGATATTACAAGGACTTTTTATAGTGTGTGGAAGCATGTGATCCCCCAATATGTTTATTATTGATTAGTAGTAGGAGAGTACTGGGGATGTGGATAGGATTTGTAGTGCCATTGTAGGTTCTTCATCACTAGTTTATGCCATTTTTCATGAGTTATAAAAGGTTACACATGATTCTTGGATGTCATTTATATGATAAATTAAGAGATTCTAACATTTATTCCTCCTTTATACCCCTTATTTTTGATTGGATATGGTAAATTTTTTTGTTTGGATTCTTTAACTTGTTTCATTTTTTTAGGCACTATATTTCTTACTATTGTGTGAGTAGTGGTTTTCTTCAATTTCAAATTGATTTGTAAAAATTATTTGGGAATTGGTTCAAAAAAAGGGATGTGATTTTTAAATGATCATGAAATAAATTTTTGAAATAGGAAAAATGAGAATCTATTTTGTTTTTCATTTTCTAATGAAAAGACATCTTTTAGTGTTTTAAAGGTTCCCAAAAAAGGGTTTTGACTATACCGCTATTTCTTTTATAATAAAGGGTATGTTTTTTATAAATAGGGTTTATGTACTAAGAAATTTTTTTTATCATGTGATTTGATCATTTAATTAAAATTGAATCATATTGTGAAATATGTGTGTCTAATTTACCTTTTGTACACCTCTGGATGGAAAAAGTGTTTCAATTGTATCCTTAAACAAATATAAAATGGATTTTATTTAATAAGAATCAAAAAAACTTTATGGTGTTTACCTACTAAGATCAGTTTCACTAACACCATGTATATACCATTTGGTACATTTAGTTCTCATGGATTCTTTTCTGTTGCCTCAATTTTGGTCCCCCTTGAGTTGGGATGTAGGTTATGCTTGATGTTTGGAACCAGATGTGGAGTTTGAGAATGGGTCACTTAGATATTTCAGGTAGAAATATTATTTTACTTTGCCCCATTTTGTGGTGTATATATATCAAATATTGTTTATAATTATTGTTTTTTATGTGTTTATGTTCATTCATTTATTTTCCGATTCCTACGTTTTGTATGAGACGATTCCTTCTTTATTATTTAGTCTCTAATTGCTTCCCTATATTTATGATACTTAGTCTGATATGAATGTCTTACAATTTATTTGGGTGTTTTTTCAAGGGTTAAATTGTTCTCAATGATTATGTTCTGAGACCTTGGTACTACTTGCTAGCCTGGGGTAATCAGGAATGTGCCTCAAGAATGTCCCCAACTGGTTTAGGTATCCGATGAATAGATGACCCAGGTTGGTTTGTGAAATTCACAAATATTATTATTTTATTGAATACATTATTTCAATTTTTATATCATTTTTCAATAATACAAATTTTTGTGTAAGAAATGTATCTTTTTAAGTATTTACATAAGTCTTTTTTTCTTTTGGTAATATCATTTTATATTTAATTAATGTTGTAAGTATCATTTTAACATTTTTAACTACTAATTAATAAGATAAGGAATATTTCAATTATTATTTTTAATATTTTTTTAACTACTCTAACGAATATGTTAAAATGTGGTTTTTTGTATTTTATTGTTTTTTGTATCATTTTAAAATTTTATTTAAATTTTTATGTAATAGTTGGATCTGTATAACCTTTTACTCAATTTTTGTCTTCCTATTTTTATATAATTTCAAATCTCATTAATATTTTTAGAATTTTATTTAAATACACTAACAAATATGAATAAGAATGTGTTTATTTTTCGTTAATTTTTATTAGACCATTTTTAATTTTTATTTAATATTATATGCAACATCAATATTTTTATATATATTTTTTCTAATTTTTTGTTATTTTGAATTTAAAATAGTGTTAAATTAAATATATGATTAACCTCATGATTTTGGGGGGGACCATACACATATATTCTATGAGGTTCTTCCCCATCCTTCTACAAAATATCCTTTTACTTCCAGAGGGGAATATAAGGTTTCTAGGATTAGTAAATTTAATAGTACACCTTTACCAAAATTAATAGTTTTCCTTAGTATAAGGCCCCCGCCTTAAAAAATTACATAATCTTGAGGTAAATCAATAATTTGACTTTAATTCACACCGATTAGAATTTTATGTTTAGAGTTTTAAAGAATTAGGCCATTATTAATACATATTGTCCCATAATCATACAATAGGATACTATCAAAATAGTATCCATTTTTTCCACAAAATAAAACCCTTTTAAAAAATCATTATTTTATTTCTTGATAAAAATATTCTTTACTTATTCCTTAATCTTACTCATCCTTATACCCTATGAAAACATTTCAAAGGAAATTGGGATGAGCATAAAAACTCAGTGTGGTATAAAATAAGGTAAGAAAACATTAGTCCAGGAATATTCATAAACTCATGAATTCATAAGAATCATGAAAACTTCAAAGAAAAACATATATCATAATGGTAACTTGTGGCATACATATCATACATAATTTGAAGCTTTCACAACCACATAGGGAGTAACCTTAATGGTTACTCTTGTAATACTCATCACAGTATATTCCCTAAATATCTTATGAGAAACCTTAATGTTTACCTCTGTCACATTACCCAATGCAATGGAGAGATATCATGGACTCACCCACCCTAGGTTTATCACATAACCACCGATATACATAAGCAATTTCCACGAACCATAACACAATCATAAAACATGAAAAGGCAGAAAGGGAAAATAACATTTCCACCATGAAATCATAAGACATAATTTCAAGATATTGATAGAATCAATCCATTGTAAAATCCATTTTCAATACCAAAATACCTAAAAAATGAATATTGTATTTACTTTTCTTTTTAAAACTTTTATAGCCTGTAAAGAAAGCCAAATATCAAATAATGCTCGTGGTGGAGGAAAGGTCATTGTAGCCGTGCACATTAAAAAGAAACATTCTTTTTTTTTGTTTAGTAAAACATTTCGTAAAAAAAAGATTCCTTTTGAATTTTTTTGAATGAAATGAAATTTCAAAAGGGTTGATTATACACCATATAAAAGAAGGTCGTATATAAATCAAAATATGACTCAATGAAAGGATATTGAGATGAAGTACCTTACCTTGAGTCAAAATTTTCTTGTTCTTTAACACCCCAATCTTCCACGGTACGCTTTCCTTTGAATAATAAAGTAGCGTGTGTTGTACGCAACTTCGAGTTCTAACACATACACCACAACCAATCAAACTAGCTGTTATGAATAGTAATACCCACTCTTTGAATTATTTTAAATTTTATCTTTCAAAATGGACTTCATTTTTGGATTCAGAATATCGAAATTAGACTATGGTGAAATTTTGGTATTTTTCTGAAAACATTCAATTTTTGATGAATAGTGAAAAAACACTGAGTTATAGTTTAAAACCAAATTTTTATTTAAATAATTATTTATTTTATTTAAATTTAATTAAGATCAAAATAGATACATAATATCTATATAAGTTCAAAGTAATTCATTGGAGTTATTTTAGAATAATTTTAGATATATAAAAATTTTATTGAACTTTTACCATCTTTTACCCACCTCCTAGGAGAATTTGGAAATTCACATAAAACTTAATTTTACTGCTTCTGTGAGTGGAATTTAGAAAATCTGAGAGACACAGTTAATATCAAGGAGTAAAATGTGGTTCAATGAGATGAAAATAATTTTTGGTGAATAGTAACTTTTTACTTTTATTTACCACGGTTAAAAGTAAATAGGGTAATTAAGGGTAAAAATGATATTAATATTACCCTAAAACATGTCCTAATTCTATTGGAAAGTGTATCTCGACCAAAAACAACCTTAGGAATAAAATATTATCATTTAGGTCCACTTGGATTAGATTAGGGCATTTATTATTATTTAATTCAAAGAAGAGTTAAAAGAGTAAAAATCAAAGTTTATTTACTAAAACATTTTTAATATAGGGTTGTACATAAGATAAATTCTATTTTAAATATTAATTAGAAAGATAATAATATTTTCTTAATAATGGTATTTTATTTATAATTTTTAGACATTAAATAATTTAATGTATTTATGACACAATGGTGATGTAGTAATTACCTAATTAATGAAATATTAAAATAAAGGATATTATAAATATCCAAATAAATGTAATTTGAGACTTTTTATGAATTAAACTAATTTTATTGGGTAACATGACATATTAGGATTGATAATATAAATTTTTTCGGAGTAATAATGCTGTTATGAAATTATCAAAAACAAAATACCCATTAGTGTCAAAATTGACATAAAAGAGTTTTTAAAACAAATATTATATTATTAATTTATATTCAATTCCTAAAAATCTAAGGGTCGGACAAGAGACTTATATAATGATAGGTGTATCATTAATGGACCACTTGGGGGTCTCTTTGAGGTATATAGTAAGTTTATTACCTATATAATATAAAAATACAGAGTGACACGGTAAGTGTCAAACTAATTAACTAAGAGTTAAAACTAAACGATAAGGTTAATATAATGACCCAAACCTGTCTAAATTCTATTGGTTGAGTGGTTTTAGACCCATCCCCACCTTAACCTTTAAATAATCCACTTTGGATCCATTAAAAACCGAATATGAATTTATTATAAAATAATATTTCTAGCTTTTCCAAAGGTTCCCCCACCCTCTTTTAAAAGGGAACTTCCCCTTCTCACTAATTAACACATTCAAAGCCTTTTTTCTCAGCCAAAACCTGCCCAAATACTCTCTCAACTTCCCTCACTTCAACCTAGAGGCCTTAGTTTGATCATAAAGACAACCTAAGGAGCCCTTTTGATCAAATCAAAAGGAAGAACCCGAAAAAGAGGTAATGTTTTCACCACCCTCTTTCAAGTTCCTTTCTTCTTCAACTTCTTATTTCTTTGTTATTACCATTCTAAAATAATAACTCCAGTATCTTATATATACATTGATGTTATTATAAATATGGTACAACCATATTCAGTATTCTATCCATCCTTTGAATGACATGTCACCATACGTGCGTACGCATGGCTTACCGTCTCCACGTCGTGGTGTAATTGTTATTCAATAAATTATTATTTGGATGGGTATAATAATGATGTGTAATTCATGTAAATAATAAATATAACATGATAATTATTCTGTATATATGATATACCATCCAATTATATATTATTTTAATATCAAAAGAATGATATTGTCGCTCGTGCGTACGTACGGACTACCGTCTCCACGAACGCGATGAGATTCATTCTCCATCGTATCCATTCAAGTATAATTATTGTTTTATGATTTAAAAATAATGTTTAAGGACTTGATATCATTATGGATATGAATAATATACAACCTATCCATAATAAACATGGATTATGTAACAAAAAATATACAAGTAAGTTAACACCCGAAATAACGATAATACTAAGATATTATTAACAAATCAATGTTAAAATATCATATATGATATCATATTAATGTATATGATTCTTGTATAATTTAATAACAATTATTTAACCATTATACAGGAGGTTAACCTACCCTCAACCAAGTAAAAGTACAAGGTAAGGGTTTATTTCACAATCTCTTCATTATCCAAGGTTGTTTATACATAATTATCTACTGGGACCTCTTTATCATCCACATCCATGTTTCTTAAAAATGTATTACAAATTATTATTACTATTTTAAATTCTATGGGATAAAGTAATTTATACCATTTTTACTTTTTATAAGATGATTATTAAGTAATCTTTCTGTCGTTTTCCAAACAAGGTCCTTTTTATCCTTTTCGACATAATTAAGGTAAGAATGTTTTTTTAACTTATACGGAGGGTGCAGTTATTTTACGCCGCTATAAAATCGTCAAAGCTTCCCTTAAAAGATTATAAGAATATTTTCAAAGAAAATGTTTTATTTTATAAATATATGACTCTTAAATGATTTCAAAATAAAAAGAGTTATTTCTCTCAAAAGAGTTTTGATTTCATCTATGTCAACATCCTTTGATGGATTTTAAGTTTATTTGGAGATGATTTATTATGATACAAAACTTCCATATTGTATTGATGGTTTTGTGATATGTTTGACTGTGGATGTGTTATTTTTATACAATTGATGTTTTATGAAGAAATTATTGACATTTAGTATGCTAGTTTTAATACAAATGTTTATGTTATGTTTAAACCTATTGATATGAGGAATGCATTAGATTTAATAAGTGATGGGTGGAGCCCTCTATAGCTCCTCGATGCATCTGTAGGTCTCATGAGACAAACTAGAGTCTTGGAACAAGGCCTTGACAAAATCTTATTTGTAGTCTTGGCACGATGCCTTGGCAATGTTGTTATGATAGTCTGACATTATGCATTCCATCATTATGAAAGTGGTTATTGATATTGCATGTGACTATTCGACTAGTAGAATATCCATGTGAATATTTATATTCAATTATTTAATTTTATTTCTGCCATATTTTTTTAAAGATCCAGTTTTAAAAGGATTTTTTAGTTATACATTGCCTTAAATGTTTATTCTTATTTATGAAATTTTCCGCCATATTGTAATCCTTACTAGGCATTTGAGCTCACCCCTTTCTATGTTTTATTTTTCCCCTGATGTGAAGATTTATTTTATGAATGACCTGCAGGGATAGTATGAGGGGATAAGAGTTTGGACTATAGAGACTATATTGTTGTAGTTTTTCATTTTATGACGTAATGTAAACTTTATGAATGTATCTAGTTATTCCAAGGCTACTAAACTAATCTGTCTTTCGAGACTTGATCTTTCTTGTGATCATGACAATGTTATGTAATAATGCACTGACTCTGGGTAACTGGGGTCGGGGAATTAAAGTTGGTATCATAGGAAGTTTAGTACAAACCTTGGAAGCTAGATTTAGATAAACTATGATTAGAGAACATATATTTAAGATGGACATTGAGGTTTAGTATATAAGAACTTCCTAGAATTTTGGTATTGTAGAGATTTTGTGAGTTTTCTGAGTAATACATCCCTGTCTGGATTCGAGCAGGTAGAGGCAGCTCTGACACAGATTTACCTAGGGGTAAAACCCGAAAACACCACTTTGAGCTAGACTCAAATGGGAACTTGTGCACGATAAGGGGACTTGCTGCACTCTTGGTTACAACACTCCCGGGGGATATTCTTTGGATAACTCTCATTTTCTTTACCAATCATTATGAAGGGTTTATGAGTATATACATCCTCAAAGAAAACATTTTTATGATTATGGATAATATCCATAAATAGTTCAATTTATGTTAACTGTTTTATATGTATGGAATTATGTATTCTGATTCATAAACTGATCTTGTTTATGCCATTGTTTTGAATTAGCACCTAGTGGAAGAAATGGAAACCATATCAATGCATGCACTCCATGTAGGGATTTCCCTCCTACTCAAGATAATTATAATGGAGCTGGTGATACAACTGGTGCTGATCAACTAATCACCATACTGGGACAAATCACTCAGGTTATGAATAATAACCTTACCGGTATGGAGCACCCAGATCCACAACGTGGAGGATCAATGTTAAATCGCTTCATGAGGCAACAACCACCAACATTCAATGGGAGTAAAAATACATTAATTGTTGAGAAATGGATAAGTTCCCTAGAGAAAATATTTCAAGCTTTAGGGAGTAGTGAAAGGGAAAAAGTTGTCACGGCAGTTTATCGCCTCACTGGAGATGCCGATCAATGGTGGTCATTGATTAAAAACACGAAGGAAGATGATGAAGTATCACATATGGAATGGAGGGAGTTCAAAGATCTATTTTTAGAAAAATACTTTCCTCATGACCATTGAGAAAATATGGAAAGGCAATTTCTGAGTCTGTGAAAAAAGGAGGATGAGAATGTCACAAAGTATGAGGCTAACTTTACGAGGTTAGAAAGGTATGATGGAGATTATATACATAACACAAGAAGTAAGATTGCTCATTTCTTTGATGGGTTAAAACCATTTCTCCATCAAGCATTAGTCTCACAATCCTTCTCGTCATACGAAGACATTGTCTCATGTGCTATAAAGACAGAAAAGGAATTCTCTAAGTCTTATGACTTTAAAGAAAAGAAAGAGAAGAAGAGATCTGCTGATCAATCTAAGAATGGAAATAAGGGGAAGAAGGGAAAAGTTGAATATCCATCCAGCCATAAATGTTGGAAGAAACACCCCGGTACTTGCTTAAAAGGAATGGGAGTCTGTTACAAGTGTGGTGAAAAAGGCCACAAAGCTCGTGATTATAAGGGGAAGAAAGAAGCTACCGATTTCCAATTCTACAATTGTAGGGAGATGGGACATTATGAAAATGAATGTCCTAAGCGCCAGGGGAACTTACCTTAGAAAAGTCTAAGGGATCAACGCCAATCTTATGCTATCACTACTGCTGAAGAAGATGCTCTGAAAGACGTGGTGGAAGGTAATTTTATGGTTTCCTCAAATTTATGAAATGCATTATTTGATTATGGATCATCACATTGTTTCATATCTTCCCAGTTTTCCAAGAAAATTAGATATTTCCAATTTGATTTAACAAGGGATTTTTTAGTAAAAACTCTTAAGGGAAGTATCATTGCAACAATGTTTTGTGAATTAGTCCCCATTAGAGCAAATAAATGTTCTTTATCCGCTGATCTCATCGTCATACCTATGATTGAGTTTGATACAATCCTCTGTATGGATTGGGGTTCAGACCATGATACAAATATTTATTGTAAGAAGAAGGAGGTTACAATTTTTGATGATGATGATAAGGAACACCTTATCTTTAGATCAGAATCATCACCACCTAATTCTTATCTAGATCCACCCCTAGTAGCTCAACTAAATTCAATTATTGGGGATGAAGATAATTAAATGACTATGGGTGAGGAAAGTAATGTTCAAATAGAGGATGTACCTATTGTGATAGAATATGTTGATGTGTTTCCAGAAGATTTACCTAGACATCCTCTAGAACGAGAAGTTGATTTTTCCATTGATTTAATTCCTGGATCAAGTCCTATATCGAAGACCCCTTATAGAATGACCACTGTGGAATTAGTTGAACTAAAGAAACAACTAGAGGAATTGAGTAATAAGGGATTTATTCTCCCAAGTGTTTCTCAATGGGGAGCCCCTGTTTTTTTTGTTAAAAAGAATGATGGATCTATGAGGTTATGTATCGACTACAGGGAGATCAATGCTATAATAATAAAGAACAAGTATCCCCTACCTCGCATTGATGATTTATTTAAACAACTACATGGAGCTCAATACTTTTCAAAGATTGACCTTTGATCCGGATACCATCAGTTGTGTGTGAAGAAGGAAGACATTCAAAAAAACATTTCGAACAAGGTATGGGCATTACGAGTTTATGGTAATGCCTTTTGGGCTGACTAAGGCACCCTCTGTATTCATGGATCTAATGAATAGAGTTTTCAAGGAATATCTCGATGATTTTGTGGTGGTATTTACTGATGATATCTTTGTATACTCCAAAAGATACGAAGATCATGAAAATAACTTGCACATTATCCTGAAGACTCTGAGAAGACAAGAATTATATGGGAAGTTTAGCAAGTGTGAATTATGGCTTCAGGAGATTTCTTTTCTTGGCCATATTTTCTCTAAAGATGTAATCTCTGTTGATCCTTCTAAGACCAAGGCAATCCAAGAATGGCCAGAACCTACGAGTATAACTGAGGTACGTAGTTTTATTGGTTTAGTAGGTTATTATCGACGTTTCGTCCAGAATTTTCCCAATTGTCTTACCCATTAACAAAGATCACACGTAAGAGGGTTAAATTTTTCTGGACAAAAGAGTGTGAAGAATGTTTTGAAGAATTGAAGAGAATATTAGTCAATGATCCTATATTGACTCTACCATCGGGGAATGATGGGTTCGTTATTTATAGTGATGCATCAAAGAAAGGACTTGGTTGTGTCCTTATGCAGAATGATAGGGTTATTTTATATGCATAACGACAGTTGAAAATTAATGAGAAAAACTATCATACTCATGATGTTGAGATAATAGCTGTGATCTTTGCTTTGAAGATATGGAGGCACTACCTCTATGGTGAAAAATGTGAGATTTATACTGATCAAAAGAGTTTGAAGTATATTTTTTCACAGAAAGAACACAACATGAGGCAAAGGAGATGGCTTGAATTACTAAAGGATTATGATTGTATGATACACTACCACCCTGGGAAAGAAAATATGGTGGCAGATGCTTTGAGCAGAAAAGATAATGCAGTTTTTAACAATATGAGAATTGAAGGGGATCCAATTTTCATGGATCTAGTGAATATGGACATGGGAATAACCGTGGAAGGTGAAACATCAGTGCTTTTTCAAAAGGTTTCCAAAAAATATTTACTAGAAAGGATTAAGAGTTCTTAGACTGATGATGAAGAATTTCAAAAGAAGATTAAAGCTGTGAATGATGGGAGATTGAATGAATTTGGTTATGAAGATGGAATTTTGAAATTTGGGAAGAGAATTTGTGTTCCCAATATACCTGATCTAAAAAGGGAATTGTTGGACGATGCTCATTGTTCCAATTTCTCTATACACCATGGTAGCACCAAAATGTATAGAGACATGAAGGAACATTTTTGGTGGGACAACATGAAGAGGGAGATTGCTGATTTTGTATCAAGATGTATGGTTTGTCAACAAGTAAAAGCTGGAAGGCAACAGACTGGAGGAGTCATGCAACCTATTCCCATACTGGAGTGGAAATGTGACAATATTACGATGGAATTTGTCATGGGGCTACCAAAGACTCCTAGAAAGAACGATGAAATATGGGTTATTGTTGATCGTCTTACCAAGTCAGCACATTTTCTTTCTATAAGAGAAGATCTACCACTGGAACGTCTAGAAAGACTATATATTAATGAAGTGGTGAGACTTCATGGAGTACCCCTATCGATTGTTTCTGATCGTGATCCTCGTTTTACTTCAAGATTATGGAAGAGTCTTCAGAAATCCTTGGATACTGAACTTCAATTGAGCATTGCCTACAACCCTCAAATAGATGGAAAATCAGAACGGACTATTCAAACCTTAGAAGACATGTTGAGATCCTTCTCGGTTGACTTTCAGGGTATGTGGGATCAATATTTACCTATGGTAGAATTTTACTATAATAATATCTTCCATTCGAGTATTCAGATGGAACCATATGAAGCGTTTTACGGAAAGAGATGTCGCACACCAACCTGTTGGGATGACGTTGGTGAACAAAAACTTGTTGGCCCAGAACTGGTGGAGGAAACAATGGAAAAGGAAAAGGTAATACAAAACCACATCAAAGCAGCTCAAAGTAGGTAAAAGAGCTATGCCATTAACCAAAGAAAGGATTTGGAATTTTAGGTAGGAGATCATGTTTTCATGAAGGTATCTCCATGGAAGGGAGTTATAGTTTTCGGTAAGAAGGGTAAATTGAGTCCTAGGTACATCGGACCTTTCGAAAATCTATAACGAATTGGGGTTATAGCTTACCGTTTGGCAATGCCACCAAGTCTCTCCAATGTTCACAATGTGTTCCACATATCACTATTGTGGAAATACATGCCTGAACCAACACATGTACTCACCTATGAGGAATTAGAACTAGAACCTGATCTGTCTTATTGTGAAGAGCCCGTCAGGATTTTTGATATGAGAGAACAAGTACTGAGAAACCGATCGACTCGTCTGATAAAAGTTTTGTTGAGAAACCATAAGATGGAAGAGGCAATGTGGGAACCCAAGGAACTTATGATGAAAAACCACCCGAGTCTTTTCATGTGGTAGTATTATAGAAGTTTTGAGGACGAAATTATTTTAAGGAGGGGAGAATTTAACACCCCAAGCTTCCACGTTACGCTTTTCTTTGAATAATACAGCAGTGTGTGTTGTACGCAACTTCGAGTTCTAACACACACACCACAACCAATCAAACTAGCCATTATGAATAGTAATACCCACTTTTTGAAATTTTAAAAATTTTATCTTTCAAAATGGACTTCATTTTTGTATTCGGAATATCAAAATTAGCCTAGGGTGAAATTTTGGTATTTTTTTGAAAACATTCAATTTTTGATGAATAATGAAAAAACACTGAGTTATAGTTTAAAACCAAATTTTTATTTAAATAATTATTTATTTTATTTAAATTTAATTAAGGTCAAAATAGATACATAATACCTATATAAGTTCAATGTAATTCATTGGAGTTAGTTTAGAATAATTTTAGATATATAAAAATTTTATTGAACTTTTCACCGTATTTTACCCACCTCCTAGGAGAATTTGGAAATTCACATAAAACATAATTTTACTGCTTCTGTGAGTGGAATTTCAAAAATCCGAGAGATACAGTTAATATCAAGGAGTAAAATGTGGTTCAATGAGATGAAAATAATTTTTGGTGAATAGTAACTTTTTACTTTTATTTACCACGGTTAAAAGTAAATAGGGTAATTAATGGTAAAAATGATATTAATATTACCCTAAAACATTTCCTAATTCTATTGGACAAGTGTATCTCATCCAAAAACAACCTTAGGAATAAAATATTATCATTTAGGTCCACTTGGATTAGATTAGGACATTTATTATTATTTAATTCAAAGAAGAGTTAAAAGAGTTAAAATCAAAGTTTATTTACTAAAACATTCTTAATATAGGGTTATACATAAGATAAATTCGATTGTAAAAATTCATTAGAAATATAAAACTATTTCCTACATAATAGTATTTTATTTATAATTTTTAGACATTAAATAATTTAAATTATTTATGACACAACGGTGATGCAGTAATTACCTAATTAATGAAATATTAAAATAATTGATATTATAAATATCCAAATAAACGTAATTTGATACTTTTTATGAATTAAAATAATTTTGTAGGTTAATATGACATATTAGGATTGATTATATAAATTGTTTTCGAATTAATAATGCTTTTATGAAATTATCAAAAACAAAATACCCAATAGTGTCAAAATTGACATAAAAGAGTTTTTAAAACAAATATTATATTATTAATTTATATTCAATTTCTAAAAATATAATGTTTGGCCAAGAGACTTATATCATGATAGCTGTATCATTAATGGAACACTTTGGGGTCTATTTAAGGTATATATTATGTTTATTAACTATATATTATAAAAATACAAAGTGACATGGTAAGTGTCAAACTAATTAACTAAGTGTTAAAACTAAAAGATAAGGTTAATATAATGACCCAAACCTATCTAAATTCTATTGTTTGAGTGGTTTTATACCCATACCCACATAAAACTTTAAATAATCCACTTTGGATCCATTTGAAACCAAATATGAATTTATTATAAAATAATATTTCTAGCTTTTCCAAAGGTGCCCCTCACCCCTCTTGTAAAAGGGAACTCCCCCTTCTCACTAATTCACCCGTTCAAAGCCTTTTGGATCGGCCAAAACCTACCCAAATACTCTTTCAACTTCCCTCAATTCAACCTAGAGTCATTATTTTGATCAGAAATCCATCCTATGTATCCCTTTTGATCAAATCAAAAGGAAGAACCCAAAGAAGAGGTAATGTTTTCACCACCCTCTTTCAAGTTCCTTTCTTCTTCAACTTCATCTTTCATTGTTATTCCCATTATAAAAAAATAAATACAGTATCTAATATATACTATGATGTTATTATAAATATGGTACAACCATATTCAGTATTCTATCCTTCCTTTGAATGACATGTCACCATATGTGCGTACGTACGACTTACCATCTCCACATCGCGGTGTAATTGTTATTCAATAAGTCATTACTTGGATGGGTATAATAATGATGTGTAACTCATGTAAATAATAAATATAACATGATAATTATTCTGTATATATGATATACCATCCAATTATATATTATTTTAATATCAAAATAATGATATTGTCGCTCGTGCGTACGTACTGACTACCGTCTCCACAAACGCGATGAGATTAATTCTTCATCGTATCCATTCAATTATAATTATCATTTGATGATTTAAAAATAATGTTTAAGGAATTTATATAATTCTGGATATGAATAAGATACAACCTATCCATAACAAACATGGATTATGTAACAAAACATATACGAGTAAGTTAACACCCGAAACAATGATAATACTATGATATTATTGACAAATCAATGTTAAAAGATCATATATGATATCATATTAATGTATATGATTAATGTATAATTTATTAAAAATTATTACACCATTATATAGGAGTTTAACCTACCCTCAACCAAGGAAAATCACAAGGTAAGGGTTTAATTTACAATCTCTTCATTATCCAAGGTTGTTTATACGTAATTATCTACTTGGACCTCTTTATCATCCACATCCATGTTTCTTAAAAATGTATTAAAAATCATTCTTACTATTTTAAAGACTATGTGATAAAGTAATTTATACCCTTGTTGACTTTTTATAAGAAGTTTATTAAGGAATATTTCTGTCATTTTCCAAACAAGGTCCTTTTTAACCTTTTCGGCAGAATTAAGGTAAGAATGTTTTTTTAACTTATACGGCGGGTGTGGCTATTTTCTGCTGTTATAAAATCTTTGAAGCTTCCCTTATAAGCTTATAATAATATTTCCAAAGAAAATGTTTTATTTTATACATATATGACTCTTAAATGATTTCAAAATAGAAAGTTATATTTCTCTAAAGAGATTTTTGATTTCATCTATGTCAACATCCTTTGATGGATTTTAAGTTTATTTGGAGTTGATTTATTATGATACAAAGCTTCCATATTGTATTGATGGTTTTGTGATATGTTTGATTGTGTATGTGTTATTTTTATACCATTCATGGTTTATAAAGAATGTATTTACATTTCGTATGCTAGTTTTAATATGAATGTTTATGTTATGTTCAAACCTGTTCATATGAGGAATGCATTGGACTTAATAAGTGACGGGTGGAGCCCCTATAGATCCTCGATGCATCAGTAGGTCTCATGAGACAAACTACTGTCTTGGCACAAGGCATTGACAAAATCTTATTTTTAGTCTTGACAGGAGGCCTTGGATATCTGGTTATGATAGTCTTACATTATGCATTCCATCATTATGAAAGTGGTTATTGATATTGCATGTGATTATTCGACTAGTAGAATATCCATGTGAATAAGTATATGGAATTATTTCATTTTATTTCTTCCATATTATGCTGAAGTTCTATTTTTAAAAGGATTTTGTTTTAGTTATAAATTTCCTTAAATGATTATGCTTATTTATAAAAGTTTCCGCTATATTGTTATCCTTACTGGGCATTTGAGCTCACCCCTTTCTATGTTTTATTTTTCCCAGGATGTGAAGAAGTATTTTATGAATGACCTACAGGGATAGTATGTGGGGATAAGAGTGTAGACTATGAAGACTATATTGTTTTAGTTTTTCATTTTATGATGTAATGTAAAATTTATGAATGTATCTAGTTATTCCAAGGCTACTAAACTAATATGTCTTTCGAGACTTGATCTTTCTTATGATCATGCCAATGTTATGTAATAATGCACCGAATCTAGGTAACTGGGGTCGGGGCGTTACATGTTCATTATTTAATTTCCTGAATAATAAAAATAGTCTAATTTATACTTACTTTAGAAACTTTTTAAAATTTATTATTCATTTTATATCACTTATTTACATGTTATAACAATTAGTTAAATTTTTTCGTTAATATCGGATGTTTTGTCGATGTTCGGTACTTGAGTAAAAACTGAACTTGTTTAGATGAAAATTATCCATGTGGTCATAATTACATTATCTCAATAATATTATTCATGATTTAAATATCATATATATATATATACATTATATATTTATTTATAATAGTCCATAACATTTTGATATATGAAATGAAATGAACCGTTCATGGAGACGGTTGACGTACGTACGCATGACACTATTTTCATTTATTTATCATATTAAAGAAATTAAAACTAAATGATACATAGGTATATTGTAATTATAGTATAATATATATGTTATATATGTTACATAAGTTCTTTAACTCCATCATTTATACATTACATGTATGGAATGAACAAGTTATATCACTTTGATGGGGCAATAGTCCACACTTCCTCAAATAAAATTATCATATTTACACATTATGGAAAGCATAAAGTTCGGTTATAAATAAAAAATACTGAATAATAAAGACAATATTAATATAATATATATCATATATAAATAAATTTTCATCATAATGGCCACCATGATAGGTGGTAGTAGAAAATTGAACAATCATCATTTCGTGAGGAAAAAGTTCTCCACACACAGAAATAGTATGTTCGTATGCATTAGATAGTGGTGTGTGTAAGTGTAGTTCAAATACTTATAATAAATAAATTCTACTATATTTAGGATACTTTTGTTTTTTTGTAATCATATAATAAGAATAGGATTGGTAGTGGAGAATGAAAATAAAGGAAAGGAGCTTGAGAGAATATGCTACCTCTAAATAAGGTAACTCTTTTTTATTTGAGCCAAAAGGCTTTCTTAAATTGCCTTCTTCCCAAGATAAGGCTTATAAGAGGAATAAATGTATGTTGAGAGTTTATTTGATCATAATTTGGATGAGACAAGGGTCTTTGAGGTGTGAGAAAGAGGGTATAGGTGGTGGGCTTTTATATGAGATAGGAGGGGCACTTTAGGAAAGTATTGAAATATTATTTTATTATAAATTTATTTTTGAATTATAATAGCTCAAAAGTGATATATTTCTAGGATAATATTGGTCGGGGTCTAAATCCTCTCAACCAATAGGTTTTAGACAAGTTTAGGTCACAAAATTAACCTTATTTTTAGCTTTAACACTTAGTTAAAAACATTAACTCTTACTATGTCTTCTTATATTTTCATAATATATGGTTACTAAAGTCACTATAAAATGACAAGAGAATACAAAGCGGGTCATAAATGAAATTTTTAACATTATATAAGTCAGTTGAAAGAATCTTAGATTTTGATGACTATTATATCATTTAATAAAATATTATTTGTTTTGGAAACTTATTTATGTCAATTTTGACATTATTTAGTAATATTTTTAAAGACATAACAACTTTATTCCTTTGATCCAAAGGCATTAACTTAAATATAATATGTCATAATCATCCATAAAAATCATGTATGGAAGTAAAATGTTCAAATTAAATTTATTTTAATATTTATAATATTATTTATTTGAATCTTCTATTAATAAGGCAATCACTACATCATCATTGTGTCATAAATAAATATATTTATTTAATGTATAAAATTTATAAAGAAAAAACCATGATGTAGGAAATATTTTTATCTTTATAATGACTATTTATAGTTTAAGATATCATTTATATTAATAAAATTAATTTTTTTAGTAATGAGATACATGTTTATGTAATATTTCTCTTTTCTTTAAAATAAATATTATAAGAGGTCATTATCACACCCAAGTGGCTCCATGGAGTCATACAATCGACCCAAGGATTCCCTTTTTCATTCATATCTCATCCAATTATATTACTAAATTTTTTAGGGCAGTTTTATATTATTATAATATTATTTTTTACCCTTATTTACCTGATTTACCCTTTAACCATGGTAAATAAAAATATTTACTGAAGTTACTATTCACAATATCCCAAAATAAAAGGTACCTATTTACATAATTTATAACTTCTAATTCGAAATATGGAATCCATTTTTTCAAATTAAAAACACATAAGTTGCATTAATTAATTTAATATTAATTCCCATTTTCAAAACCAAAAAGTGGGTTTTTAAGAAGTAAAAACTATCAAAAGATTGACATGTGTTTATTTATAGTTTAAAAGTGAAATTAATTTCAATGGAAAAAATGGATCAAATTAGAAAAAAATAATCCAATTACACTTTATAACCAATTAAAATGATAATATTACTATATGAATAATTTATATTAAAAAGCAGTTTTGAATTAAAATACAGTATTTTTCACTATTCATTAAAATATGAATCTCATCAGATAAATACCAAAATTTCAACCAAAGTAAATTTTGATGCCCCGCTTCTAAATAAGAAGTTAATTTTTTTTCAAATAGAACATAAAAAAGTGACAAAAACTATATTTAAAAAGGAATCTCCATCAAAAGGTGATAAAACGAACTTTTTAAAATATTAGGGTATTTTATACTTAAAATTGGGTTCATTATCGTTTTAAGTCTCTTAAATTTATTTAATAAATGTAATTTTTTATAACAAACATGTATAATAATATTGTAGTTAGTTATGTTCATTCCCTCTAATGCAATATCTAGGTGTTAACTACTATTTAAAATAATAATAATACTATTGTATTATATTTCGGTATAACTCAATATTATGTGAAACGTAAGATTTCAGAGAAACCTGTTATTGCATGTAGAGTACTCTATTATAAAAAGTTTCATCTTTAACCTAAAATTAATGTATTATTTATAAATATTAATATATATGGAAAATTATTATTCTATAATCACATGGGATGTTACATCATTCCCCCTTTTGGAATTTGTGTTCTCACAATTTAATTCACTTATCAAATATGTGAGGGTATTTATCCCTCATAGAATTTTTAGATTCCCATGTTTCCTCTTCAACCATATGGGTTTTTCACAAAACCTTTACCTGATGAATGACCTTATTTTACAACACTTTCTCTCTACAGTCACAAATCTGTATTGGTTATTCCTTATAAGAATGATTCTATTCCAACTGAACTACCTTTAGACTCAAAACATGAGATGGATTGGAATATACTTTATTAACATTGAAACATATAAAACATTGTATACTTGGGATAAAAATATAGGTAAATCCACTATGTAGGAAACTGATCCAAATTTCTCTAGGATTTCATAGGGTCCAATGAACCATGAACACAAATTTACCTTCTTAGAAAAACGCATCACACTTTTCCATGGAGAAACTTTGGGAAATAAATATTCACATACCTTGAAAGAAATACTCTTCCTCCGATTATCCACATAACTTTTTTCCTACTCTAAGGTGTCTTCATGTGCTTCTGAATAAACTAAAATTTTTCTACCATCTCTTCTTCCAATTATGGTCCCATCAACTTCCTTTAACCTACTTCATCCCAAAAACTAGAGTTCGACACCACTTTCCATATAATGGATAAAATGGTGCCATCTTTATAATGGAATCAAAACTGTTATTATAATAGAACCCAAACAGAAAAACATATTGATCCTAACTTTCCTGGTAACCCATTTAATAAATACATAACATATCCTCTAAGGCTTGAATCGTTCCTTCTGAATTCCCATCAAATTATGGATGAAAAGGTGTACTAAAATCTAATTCAGCACCCAATAAATTCTGAAGACCTTTCCAAAAGTTAGAAGTGAACATGAGATCATGATAAGATACATTAGAGAGTGGAACTCCATATAACATGACTATATCTTTAATATAAAATTGAAAAAGTTGATTTAGAGACAGATTATCTAAAATAGAAAGAAAATGAGCATATTTAGACAACCGATCAACAATAACCTAGATTTCGTTTTTACCTTGAGAAGTATTTGGTAATCCCACTACAAAATCCATTGATACATTTTCCCATTTCCACTTTGGCACTAGAAAAGGCCGAAGCATCCCATTTGATAACTTCTACTCTCCTTTAACCCGTTGACATGTCAAACATTTCATAGTAATGTCAGAAATATCTCTTTTAATTATATCCCACCAGTAATACTCCTAAAGATCTTTATACATCTTAGTACTACCCGGATGAACTGAAAACAGAGAACTATGAGCTTCACATAACAACTCTTTATTTAACTATGAATCACAAGACATACATAATCTCTTTCAAAACCTCAAAGCACAGTCTTTATCAATGTTAAATTTAGGAAACATACCCTTCTGAACCAATTCTAAATTTTTCTACAAGTCACTGTCTTACTTCTGTACTTGATTTATTCTGTCTACTAGAGATGATTGAACAGAAACTTGAAACAAAACAGCGGAATGCACCAAAAAATTTCATGTAAAAGTTCATAAAATCATTTATCAAAAGGTCACATTCCAAATGTAACATGGTTATTGTAGCATTACTTTTTTGACTCAAAGCATCAACCACTTTGTTTACTTTTCCAGGATAGTAATCAGCCATGAAATCATAATACTTGATTAATTACATCCGTCCTTTATATCTCATGTTCAATTATTTCTGAGTAAATATATACTTAAAACTTTTATGTTTACTATATACTTCACATTTTACTCTATACAGATTGTACTTCCAAATTTATAAAGAAAAAAAAAACAGCAGCTAATTCCAAATAATGTTTAGAGTAATTTAACTCATGAGTTTTTAACTGACATGAAACATAAGAAACTAAATGATCATTATTTATTAGGATACAACCAAGTACTTTTAGTAAAGAACCAAAATAGATAACAAAATCACCTTTTTTGAAAGGCAGTTCCAAAATTGGATCATTCACTAATCTTTTTTCAGTTCCTGAAAATATTTTTGACATTCATTTTTCGAGATGAACATAACACCTTTTCAATTTAACTTAGTCAGTGGGATAGATAAACATGTAAAATTTTAAAAAAACCTTCAGTAATAACCTACTAAACTAAAAAAATACGAATCTCAATTATATTTTTTAGTCTTGGACATTCTTCAACAAATTTTATTTTGGCAAGATCAACAGTTAGGCCATCTTTAGAAACAATGTGACCTTAGAATGAAATTTGTTGTAACCAAAACTCACACTTGCTGAATTTCCCATACAGTATATTTTTATTTAAGGTATTCAAGACCACCCTTAAATGTCTTTTATTCTCCTCTTTACTTTTATAATATACCAAAATATCATCAATAAACACAACCAAAAACTTTTCCAGGAAATCACGAAAAATTATATTTATAAGATCCATGAATACAACAGGTGCATTGGTTAACCCAAAAGGCATAACTACAATTTCATAATGCCCATATCTAGTACAAAATACAGTCTTTGAAATGTATGATTCCTTTACTTTCAACAGATGATACCCTAAACTCAAGCCAATCTTTGAAAAATTCTGAGCTCCCTAGAGCTGATCAAACAAATAATCAATAAAAGGAAAATGATACTTGTTCTTAATAGTGATGTTAATCAAGGATCTATAATCATTACAATGTCTCATTGATCCATATCTATTTTTTGAAAAAAAGACAGGATCACCCCATGGTTATGTCCTAGGTCGAATGAAACCTTTATCTAATATTTCTATAATTTCTTCTTTAACTCTAAAAGTCTTATTTGAGGAATTTGATAAGGGGGTTTTGAAATTGGCTTAGCATTAGGAACCGAGTGAATAGTAAATTCAACTTCCTAATCATGTTTTCTACTAGGAAACTCATCAAGAGAAACATTAAGATACTCATTTACCACTGGAACATCATTAATCTTAACACTTCCTTTGTTTTTTACAATACGTGCAAGGTAACATTCATTTCTATATTTTACAAGTTTCTCAGCTTCCTAATATGTTATTAACAATATGGGTTCATTATTGAACAAAAAATAAAATTAATTCCAAAAAGAAACCTCTTTAGCTCTATAGTAAATCTTATCATGATAAACAAAAAGCAAATCCATACCCAAAATAATATAAAACTCAACTATAGGAAAAACAATAAGGTTTATAGGTAGATTATTTCCAAAGAAAAGGGAAAGAAGGTTCTTATAATTTCTTTTGGTCTCAAAATTTCTCATAAGAGTTTTTTACCATAGGTTTATGATTTATTTCCTGATATGGAATTCTCAATTTACTAGAAAATTTATCAAAAATAAAAGAATGTGTAGACCCTGAATCAAACAACACATTGAAATAATCTGAATAAACAAACAATATACATGATACAACATTATTTGATGTCCCAAAAACTGTTGAAGTAGTTGAAAATGATTTCACCACCCCTTTTTTCTTGTATTCTGACTACTTTCCATAATTTTAGTTCTTCGTCAGACACTCATTTTCATAATGACCCATCTCATTGAAGTTAAATAATTTTACTAACTGTAAATTATATTTTGTCTTACCACTACCTTGATATTTTTTAGTGCAATTACTAGCCTTATGATCCTTTTTACCACATCATAAGAACTTACTAGAATTCAAAAGGCATTCACTAGCGTGTGATCTACCACATATTTCCCAAATGTTAAACTTAGGTTTCTTACCATTAAACTTTTTTAAAGAGTTACTCCCTTTCATCTACCACATCGACCTCTTATTCTACTATTTTTCAAAGAACACCTGATCATATAAAAACTCCATTTCCACCTTCTATTCACATCAAACAAGTTTTTCATAACTTTTTAACTCAAGAGAAGCTATTTCCCTTCGATACTTTGGATTTAGTCCAGAGTAAATATGATTTATTTTAAAATCAAGATCCTGTATAAAATTTGGAGAATAACTTGATAGTCGAGCGAATTTTGCTTCATATATAGCTACTGAGTCATCATCCTACCTCAATTCCATTATTTTTTCCATCCTTAGTCAAAATGCCTTAGGAAAATATTTCTCAAGAAATATACCTTTGAATTAATCCTAATCAAGAGAATCAATCTCCTCACTATCCTAGATATTTTAAACCATTGACCACCACTAATCGACATCACCTTCAAAATGGTAAATAACAAGACTAACCTTTTGATGTTTTGAACACCCCATGAAATAGAAAATATTTTCTAGGAATTTAATCCACTCTTCATCTAGCACATGGTCTCATGATCCTCTCAATGATTGAGGACATTGCGTCATGAAATTCTCCACTACCGACATGTTCCTCGGTGTTTGATCTAGCTGATCTCACACATGGATACCATCTCTATTTATATCCTGAGTTAATTTTTCCATCACTACTACAAACTGTTCACTTTTGATTCCAACCATCTAAAGTTGCTAATTTGGTAGGTTGTTTTCCTCTGGATTCCATCCCAGCACAGTTGTTCTGTTTCCTCTATAGAAAACCATTCTGAACAGAAATATCATAGATAATGCAACATGGTAATATTGAAATTCTATTTCAATTTGACCATAAAGTAAAAATAATTTATTTATATGTTATTAACAATATCCTAACCCTTAAAGTTATCTAAACTGACCTATGATACCAACTATAAGGCCCCAACCTTAAAACATTACATAATCTTGACATAATTCAATAATTTGACTTTAATTCACATTGAGGATCATTTCATGTTTAGAGTTTTAATGTATTAGGTCATTATTAGTACACATCATCCCAAAAACTCATAAGATGATACTATCAAAATAGTATCCATTTTTTCCTCTAAAGAAAACCCTTTTAAGAAAACATGATTTCTTTTCCTGATAAAAATCTTCTTGACTTATTCCACAATCTTACTCATCCTTATACCTTATGAAAAAATTTAAAAAAAAATATTGGTAGGAGAATAAAAACTCAATAAGGGATAAAATAAGGAAAAAACAATAGTCTATCATTATTATTAAACCCATGAATTCATTGAATCATGAAAAATTCATAGAAAAACATAAATCATAAATGTAATTTTTGGAATCCATATCATACTTACTTTGTAGCTTTCAAATTCACATAAGGATTAATCTTCATGGTTATGTTTGGAATACCTATAACAGTATATTCCTTAAATCTATTAGGAGAAACATTAATGTTTACCTTTTTCATGTTACCCAAATAATTGGAGAGCTATCACAAGCTCACCCACCCTCGGTTTATTATGGAACCACCTATTAAAATAAGAAATTCCTAAGAACCATAACATAATCATAACACATGAACATCATAAAGGAAAAATAAATTTCCAAATTGTAATAATAAGAAGTAATTTCAAGATATTGAAATAATTAATTTGTTCTCAAAACCATTTTCAATATCAAAACACCTAAAAAATGAAAATGGTATTTAATTTTATTTTTAAAAACATTAAGGCCTCTAGAGGAATCTAAATATCAAATATTGCTTTCAGTTATGAAAAGGTCATTATCACCGCACGTGTTAAAAAGAAACGTTACTTTTGTCATTTAGTAAGACATTTTGTAAAAAAAAAGAGTCCTTTTGAAAACCATTGAATGGAATGAAAATTCAAAGGAGTTTATTACACACCATATAAAATAAGGTCATATATAAATCAATGTTTTCCTCAATGAAAGGATACTGAGACAATGTATGTTACCTTGAGTCCAAATTGTCTCGTTCATTCTTTAATTTCTTGAATAATATACATAGGTTAATTTATACTTTATTTAGGACCTTTTTAAAGTTTATTATTCATTTTATATCACTTCTTACCATGTTACAACAATTAATTAATTGTTTGTGTTCAAATCAGATGTTTTTTCGATGTTTGGTAGTTGAGTCAAAAATGAACTTGTATTGATGAAAATTATCCATGTGGTCATAAGTCCATTATCTACATAATATTATTCATGATTTTAATATCATATATATCTAGTTTATATGTATTTTTAATAGTCTATAACATTTGGAGATAAGAAATGAAATGCACCTTTCATGGAGATGGTAGACCGTACGTGTGCATGAACACTACTTTCATTTATTTATCAAATTAAATGAATGAAAAATGAATGATACATATGTATATTTTAATTCTAGTATAGTATATATATATGTTATATATGTAACATAAGTTCATAAACTCTATCCTTTATACATTTCATGTATGGAATTAATGAGTCATATCACTTTGACGGGGCGGTAGTCCACACTTCCTCAAATGAAATTATCATATTTACACATTATGAAAAGAATAAAATTATATTGTAAATAAAAATTAAAGAATAATAGAGACAACATAAATATAATATATAAAATATATAAATACATTTCCATCATACTAATCACCATGATAGGTGGTAGGAGAAAATTGAACAATCATCATTTCGAGAGGCAGTAGTTCACCATACAAAGAAACAGTATGTTCGTATCAATTAGATGAGGGTGTGTGTAAGTGTAGTTAGAATAATTATCATAAAAACATACTAGTATATTGAGGGTACTGGTGTTGTTGTTTAATCATAAAATAAGAATATCATTGAGAGTTTATAATGAAAATAATGTAATTGAGCTTGAGAGAAGACGCTACCTCTAAATCAGGTAACTCTTTTTCATTTGAGCTAAAAGGATTTCTTAAATTGCTTTATGACCAAGGTAAGGATTATAAGAGGAAGTTATGGATGTTGGAAGATTATTTGATCTTAATTTGAATGATACAAGGGGATTTATATGTGTGATTTAGTGGGCAGATATTCTGTCCATTTATAAGATGGAGGATGGGCACTTTAGGAAAGTCTTGGAATATTATTTTATTATAAATTTATTTTTGAATTATAATAGTTAAAAGGGGATATAGTTCAAGTATAAGATGATTTTGGGTATAAATAAACTCAAAAAATTGGTTTTAGACAAGTTTAGGTCATAAAATAAACCTTTTCTTTTAGCTTTAATCCTTAGTTAAAAACATTAACTTTAACCATTTATTCTTGTATTTTCATAATATATGTTTACCAATGTCACTATAAAATGTCAAGAAAAATAAAGTGGGTAATTAATGGAATTTTTAGAATAATATTATTCAGTTTACAAAATATTATATTTTTATGACTCTTATATCATTTAATAAAATTTTATTTATTTTAAAAACTCATTTAGGACAATTTTGACACTATTTATTAATTGATTTTTTTAAAGTCATAAGAAATTTATTCCTTGAAACCAAAGGATTTAACTCAAATATAATATTTCATAATCATCCATTAAATTATTTTAAGACATAAAAATGTTCAAATTAAATTTATTTTAATATTTATAATATCATTTATTTTAATCTTTCATTAATAAGGTAATCACTCCATCATTATTGCGTTATAAATAAATTTATTTATTTAATATCTAAAAATTATAAATAAAATACCATGCTGTAGAAAATATTTTTATCTTTATAATTAAAATTTACTGTTGAATATATCATTCATATAAACCAAATTAAAGTTCTTTTATTTAGGAGATACATGTTTATGTTATATTTCCCTTTTCTTTAAAAAAAATATTATAAAAGGTCATTATCTCACCCTAGTGGCTCCATGGGATCCCAAAATCAACTAAAGGATGACCATGGTCGGAAATATCTCATAAAAGTGGATTATTACATGTTTTAGGGTAGTTTTAGACTATTATAATATTATTTCTTACCCTTATTTACCGATTTACGCTTAAACCATGGTAAATAAAAACAATTACTGAAGTTACTACTCATAATGTCCAAAAATAAATGGTAACTATTTAAATTATTTGGAAATTATGATTCCAAATATGGAATCCATTTTTTAAAATAAAAAACATATAAGTTTCATTAATTAATTTAAAATGAATTCCCATTGTCCAAACCAAAAAGCAGGTTTTTAAGAAGTAAAAACTATCCAAAGATTGACATGTGTTTAAATCCAATTTATAAGTGAAATTACTTCTAATGACCAAAATTTGATAAAATGATAGAAAATTATTCCAATTACACTTTAAAACCAATTAAAATTACAATATAACTCTATGAATAAATTATATGAAAAAGCATTTTTGAATTAAAATGCACTAGTTTTCACTATTCATAAAAATATTAATTTCATTAGAAAAATACCAAAATTTCAACCAAAGTAAATTTTGACGTCCCTATTCTAAATATGTATTTCATTTTTTCAAATAGAATAGATAAAAGTGATAAAAACTAAATTTAAAAAGGTTTATCCCTCAAAAAATAGGTAAAATGACCTTTTAAATATATCAGAGTATTTTATGCTTAAAATTGGATTCATTTTCATTTTAGGACACTAAAATTTATTGGAAAAATGTAAAAACATTTAAAGAACATGTATAATCATATTGAAGTTATTTTTGTCCATTCCCACCAATACAACAACTAGGTGTTAACTAAAATTTAAAATAATAATAATATTATTGTATTATTTTTTAGTATAACTGAATGTTGTGTGCAATGTTAGATTTCAGAGAAACCCATTGTTGGGTGTAGATTAATCTATTGGGAAAAGCATCCCCTTTAATATAAAATGAATATATTATTCATAAATATTAATATATATTAAAATGTATTATCTTATAAATACCTGGGATGTTACACATAGGTAGGACCAGAGGATATATGTTGAGTTTGATGATAATGATAATATTAGGGGTCAAATTCAAAATAATTTAAAACTTTTGTTCAATTAAAGCTCGTGTGAAATCTAAATTTTTTATTTTTGATTAGAAAAGTGTCAAAAAATCCAAAATATCTCAATTATTGGAGATAATTTTGGTTAGATCATTCATTATTATTTTGATTATCCAGACAATGTTTTCAAATATATGATTGTTTCCATATCATCATATGACATTTGATATACCTGGGAGTATAAAAATTAATAAGAATTAGATCTTTAGAATCTAGGAGACAGATGGATTTTAAATCTACCCTAACATAATATTTAATTTTTAGGGAAAGAAAAAATAAAAACCAATTTTATATATATACTTTTCAAGATAAAGATACATGGAAGCAGTTTGTTTTAATTATGTGACACAAAACATGTTTGTTAAGTGTAATGTTATATTTTAGAAGTTTTTTTACAATAATGATCATATTAATGATCATTTTAAACTTAATTTATAGTAACCAAGGAGATATCATCAAGAGATCCCATTGAAATATGTATACCCTCACATGTTATCTCACGGAGGGTATATGTTATTAGAAGAACAAATGATGTCTGAAAAATTACAAAAAAATGAGTTCCAAGTCTTCATGATCTATAGAGTTTATCCCCCAAAAAATACATGAAAAATAAAATAAGTATTTAATAATAAAAAAATAAATATATTTTTCTGAATAATTGAGGTTTGTATATGAGAGTATTATATGGAGTTATTTATGTTATTTCATCTCTTTATATATTGTGTTTCACTAATAAAATTTTAAAATATCCTATATAGGAATCCATTATGGAGAAAAACACATAAGGGACCTTCAAACACGAGGGTAATAAATATATTTTAGCTATGATATTCAAAAAACCTGAACACTAGGGTTCTGTACAAGGATATGAGGTGGGTGTATTAGTTAAAAAAGTGTTTGGTTGTTTTGGAGCGTCATTAATAGATGATGTATATAAAGAAAAAATTGAAGAATTATAAGAAAAAGTTAAGGATATAAGTGAGATGATAGAGGATATGTTAGAGATTTGGTACAATTGATGTTTTCAGACATTCAATGTGAGTTTCATGCTACAAATCCCACTCCTCCACCTTCGATTCCACATCATACTCCTCCACATATGCCTACATATCAAACTCCTACAAAGTTTCCTCGCTATATTACCATATATTGTGAATTATATATTGAGGATCCCCAATATTATATATTTTTTATATGTGATTATATATTATGTTGGGTATAATGTTAATCATCAACAGATATATATGGATCATCTTAGGTTCACAGTGCAAAATATTATAGATAGACCAACAAGAGTACCATTTCCTACTGATGAGGTCACTATAGTTGGACAAAGTATTAGCCATTTTTTTATTTGGGCATCTAGAATTGTTTGAAACTTTTCCACTAAGGTGTATATATTTTATATCTTTTTTTTCATATTGGTGTTAAATATGTTTTAATATTTTAATATTTATATATTCAACTATATTTTTTATAGGAATAATTTAAAGGTAATGTCATATTGGTTAGATACAAGTGAACTTATCATTACGTATCATTGTATAGGTTGTTTACCAACATATTGCTTCCTTGTTAATAGGGGGACACAATTGGGCTTCAATATTTCTATCCCCCTTAAAAATGGGCTACTTTTATGAAATTTTGATAACAAAAAAAAAAAGAAATTTTGAGTGAGTGACAAACTAGTTGAACAAAAATATTTACAAGTATATGGATTTAGATACTACTTCTTATGGAATTTATAAATTTTCAACATATTCATCTTTTTTGGAGGGTGTGTATGAGAATCTAATAGATGTTAATATTTGAGGGAATAAAAAGATTGTGATAATTTTAAAGAGAGATATTATAAATTTTTTAATTGGGGGTTTGTTGGGAATCAACGTGATGCAAGTCCTTACCATGTAAGTTTATTATCATATTTATTTCGAGTATTTTATATTTAATAAAACATAATATTTATGTTTGTTTTATATTAGGTATATTTGTAAACTTTTAATTTAGTATGATATGACATCAGAATATGGATTTTTAACCCATTATTTATTTCACTAATACTGATGACTACTAAAGATACAAAAAGAATAATATCTATTTCTGAAATATTTCAAAATAATGAGATTTAGTGTGGGATGCTTCCTTATCATTAATGGTATGGAACATATATTTCTTAAAGTGTTATTTATCTTAACTGAATAATCACTAAAATTATATTTTTTGTATATTATTATCCATTGGATATTGTTTGTTTTTTTCCAAAACAGAAGATGACATATTGTTTATTCTCTATAAATGGTGATGTACCTGGATATTTTTACAATACATTAGATACATACGTTTTATTATTTTAATAGTTCCATATTATAACAACTTTTATTTTTATTTTATACATATCATTTAAAAACAGGGGAGGAGATTAATTTATAGATAAAATAGTAAATCAGATAATAAATATCAAATATGCGTGTGCAAATGTGACTTCTTATTTATAATTACTACATTTTGGATTCAAGTACTTAAAATTATATTTTTAAATGAAAACTTCTTTTGAAACAGAACATAAATCATTAAAAAATAGTAAACGAATGTTGTTATTATATTCTAAGATTCATGTTCCAAATAATTTATAGAATAACATTAAAGATTTCGTAAAGGTTAAATTTTATCATAAAATTTCCTTTAATTTATCATATAATTATACTAAGAATATATGTTAAATACATTTCTTTTAATTTTTAATTTTTTTGATAAACCTAAAATTTATTATAAAAATGGGATAAATTATTTATAAGTAGAATATGTAAATTATTTCATAGATTTTATTTTGTTTTAGATTATTTATAATATATATTTTCTTGTTTAAATTTAAAATTGTAAAGTTAAAATTATTTGAATTTGTGCTACTATTTTTTCAGTTATATTTTTGTTTTTTTCAAGTATTGTTCGTATCATTATACTACTGGGACATTGTAATTTAATTTACTTTTTTAATAAAAAATTATCTTTCACATTGGTTATTTTATAAATAATATGAAAAATTGAAAAAAATCATTTTTCTAGTCGGTTATGTAAAAACCCATGTGAAAAACACTTCCCATTCTAAAATTTATGGTGTATTTTTATGATCGTTTATATAATAACCTATGTAAAATATAGTTTGTTTAATAATAAAAAAACACTTTTCTAGACATGGGACTAAGTGTGCATGTATTATCTTATATTGGTTATGTAATTAATGGTTATATGTTCTATAAAATGAAACATGATGAATGAAATACCATGATAAATAATGGAGTTTTTATTATGATAGAAGTGATGCATATATCTGGTACCACATATAGTAATCCAATTTACATGAATATGTCATAGTTTGGAATCACCAAAAAATATAGGAGTTGGACTATACAAAATTCCATGTGTGACACTCATTGGGTCACAGGTAAGACTTAATTGGGTTTTTATTTACCCATGGTTTTGTTCATGGAGTTACCAAGTAACGAGGGTCAAAAATCATTTTTTGGGAAGACATACCCTAGAGAATAGTCTATCTAACCTCATAGTTAACCATGTGAGCGTGAGTTAGGGATTATAGCCTATCACATGGTTTTTATAACTATGTGTGGTATCAAGGACAACCATGAAACATTGTTTTTGGAGATATAGTAGCTCCCATATAGTTGAAACACAATTTTCTTAATTATAGGGCCAAACCATGTGGCCTATTGAGGTTGGTAAAAATTTGAGAAATGATTATTTATCAATTTATGGATTTAACTACCCTTGGAATCATTTATCCATCGATGCACACACAATGATCTCCATTGTCATTGGAGGTCTTCCTCTTGGATTCATGGTATATTCCCTTTGATCTCTTGGTGGTTTGGATTATGGTAAGCCCTTTTATTCTTGATTTCTGTTTCTCTTCCCCTATTTTACCATTTTTCTTCCTTTATCATGGAATAATGAAACAATATATTTATTTTTGGTTTAATCTAGGGTTTTTAATGGTTGTTTTGGTTTGTTTCTTTTTATCTTAGGTGTGTGAGGATACCTCTTTCTAGATTCAAGTGGTTGTCATCAATGGTGATAAGTTTTGACTAAGTTGTAAGGAAGGTGTCTCTATTTAAGGGATTTTACATGAATAACCTTGATTCTTAGTTTCCTTTGATTTAATTTTTATCCAATTTCCTTTAAATTAATTTATGAATGATTCTTTATAAATTCTTGATGTTATTAATGATTTATATTTGTAATTTGATATTTAAAGTTGGTTTTCTTCTGTGGGTTGGTTTTAATGCACCCAAAGTGTTTGATAAAAAATAATAAAGAGGGTTAATGATTTATAATGGGATGTTGAAAGGGGTTTTAAAGAGAAATTTTAGGGTATTGAATGATTGACATGTTTTGGGAATAAGTGGTTTATCAAATTGGTTTTAAAATGGATCATGTAAAGAGCACTTGTTGTGGATTTAAATGTATTTTATGTGGGGCATTAAGAAGGGGGTTTACTTAATAAAATATGGTATTTTAAAGGAAATTTTATTTATTAAGTCATGGTGTTATTTTAAAATATTAATGTTAGATTATTAAATTAACTTTTGAAATGAATTTTTTTATGGCACATACGAACGTTGTGTGTTTAAAACTAAGAAACACATGGGAGACCTTGGGTGTGTGTATGATGACTTAGGTACTCAAACCTTAGCCTCTATCAAGTAATTTCTTGGGTATATTTTACAAGGGTCTATGATATACTTTAGTGAGGAAGAATGATCAATGTTCCAAATTTTGTTTAATGGACCACGATATCCTTTGAGGAGGAAGACCAAGCAAGATTCCAAATGTTGTCCAAGAGACTGAGAGATCTCTTGAGAGTTTGGCCCAAAGAAGACCACGAAAACTAATTTTTTTATATAAGTATATCAAGATAGAAAAAATTATTTAATACTAATTAAAACTATACCCTTATGGTTAGATCTCATAGTGAACTTTAATTATACCCAATTAATTTTATATTCCTTACACATGATATTAGTTCCATGTGTGATTGTGATATTCTTTGTGCTATTACCATATTTATTAAAATGAGTTATATAATGATTTCACTTCCAAGATTTTATTTTTAAACATTTTTTTTAAAAAAATGATGTATTTAATGTTTATTATTATATCATTTTATATTAGTTTATTATGTAATGATGCTTGTATTTACACTATTCTTTTTTAATTGTTTGGGTACATTAATGAGGCATTACCAGATGAATCTATCTCTAATTTGGATCCATGCTGAGAAATGTTTTTGAAAATTTATTTTGGTTACCATAATTTTTAAATATGGTTTGTTTTCTAAAAAACCAAAGGGATTTATTAAGATTATTTAGTGAAATTGTTTTAAAAGTGAATTTGGTTTTGAAAAATGTGTTTTTAAAATAGAGTTATTGGTTTTCATGGAAAAAATAAATCATATAGATTCATGGTAGTATCCTAATGGGTTGTGTTCCTCATACCTTTCATATTCCTATATGTGTATGTAGACTCTATTTTTAATGACATAGGTAAAGGGAATGGAATGCACTTTCAATGGAATTTTTCATTAACACCATCTATGTTTTTATGTTGGTGGAGATGTGGTCTCATGGGGTTTATCTCATGAGGAGATATCTTTGAGTTTTTTTATATTGGGAATTTTTTTATAGAATTTACCTTATCCTTTATGTTTGTTAGGAGTTAATTTTTATTAATTTATGTTATTCTTATCGCTTATGTATGTGATACTTCTTTTATTGTTTAGTTTCTAGTTCATCAATTTTATTTATAATATTTACTCTGATATAGTTATGGTATAATTAATCTAGTTGTTTATTTAAAAGTGAAATCATCCCCAGTGATGATGTTTTGAGACCTTGGATTTAGTTTCTAGCCTGGGGTGATCGTGAATTCCCCTTAGGTATGTACCTAGAGAGTTTGGGTGTATGATGGATGGGTAACCTAAATTGGTTTCTTTATATAATTACATTATATGATTCCCTCTTATTTTTTGGATTTTTTATGTATTATAGAGATTTGGATCATCATGAGGAATTAGGTACAATGTGCATGTAATAGCATATACAACTCTTCATCACATTGAACCTTGGTTTTCCATTAGAGTTATGGGCTTGAATCTTGATCATGAGTTTCGATTTGGATATTTTTATTGGATTTTTATATTTATTGATATTTATTTAATACCCATTGAGTGGACCAGGGTTTCATAATTAGGAAGCACAACCTGGTAAACCATATAATTACTGTACAAAATACTTCAGCAACCATGATAGTTAATGTTGCACGATTGGTTCATGAATTACGATCCCATGTAGTGAAACCATTCATAGATAAATTTATCCTCTAGAATCATTTTTCCACCCCATTCATCCCATATTGAATTTAATTGAGTATTCCATTGACGTGATGTCCTATAGGGTAGTTTTTGTTATGGTTTCATGAAGATTAACGTGAGATGAGTTTAGATGGATGTCGGTGTGGTTGATTTTGTTCCTTGGGGACATTAATTTGTGAAATGATTGATGGTATTCAGAATGTAAGAGAGGAATTCCCTGAGTGATTTGTTTTTATAAATCTTTTTTTTCATATTTAAGGGAAAGGAATATGGGTTTTTTGATAAAAAACCAAGTGTGTTTAATTTTGAAATCAAATACGAGGAAAAGAATTTGTGTAAAAAAGGTGTTTTAAGTTCAAAAGTGCTATTTATGGAGGATTTTAATTCTTAAAGGTGATGTTTAGGAATTTGTTTATAAAAATGTTTTTCCAGAATTTGATTATTGAAAAAGGGGATTTTGAAATTGTTTTAAAAAGGGAAAATGGGATTGATGCTAAAGTGATTTTGGGTGGCCTATTTTAAGGGCCATGGAATGTTTCAAATATTTCCAATTATGGTGCTTTATTTAAATGGTTTTTGTGACATGTGGGTCTCAGTATTGGGTTCTTGGAAAATGGGTGAGTTTCCAAATGATATTTTCAAAGTGGATTGATTTTGTTTTAAAAATGATATGTTTAAATGGGTTCCTGATAGGTTCCCTTAGTGTTGGGAATGTTGTTTATTTGAAAATAATGGAAAGATATGATCATGTCTCGTGTTTTTTGCTAAATGACTCCCAAAAAAGTCTTGATGGTAGAGAAAGTGTTTCCCCAAAGAGTTATCATTTGATGGTTTCATCCATTTTTTGGATATAACCCTTTATGTTCATAACATCACCTGGTCTTTAAATGGATTTAGAGGATCCCTTGATCCATATTGGGGTGATTGTTGTTGTTAGGGGATAAATTCCCACCTAAGTTATCATTGAACTGGGTGTATGAGTTTTAGTTCCACTTTATTATGTTGTTATACCTTTGAGTGATCAGTAATTTTAAAATGACCAATTATCATAGTTTTACACTTTCATGATGGATTTTTAGGTATTTAAATTTGTTCAAGGTGAATTTATTTTTTCATATAAAATGGTTTTCACTTGGCATTTCAAGTGTTACTTTAAAAGATAATTAGTGATGAGTGTTAAACATTTATAGAATATTAAATGTTTAATTTCAAATGGGTTTTAACATCTTTTGGGTAATGAAATGAAATGGTAAGTGTGGTTTTCAACATATTAAGGGTTTTTATTGGTGATTCCAGTTGTGATTTAAAATGATAAGTGTTTTTTAAAATGATGGAAAATTAATTTTTAAAAGGGTATTGTGTTTTAAAATGACTTGACCCTGGTTGGGCCAAGTTGTGAATTTAAAATGGGGTGTTTTAAGTTCATTGATAGTTTTATATGAAAATGTGTTATTTATTGAAACTTTTCTTCCAATGGTTTTGTGATTTTTTAGAATATTTTTTTGAAAAAAAATTCAAGTGCTCAATTATAAATAATGATGTGGAGTGGGAATTCAACCATTGAAAAGTGGCTTGTCATTGCAAGTCTTTTGATAATGGAATGTTTAGAATTTTTGGGTGATATCCTTAATGTAAGGGGTGAGTGTTAAACCCTCCTGAGTTCTCATAAGCTTCCACTGATACTTTTGTGTTTTTTATTGTATTTTTTAAAGGATTTAGGTGTTTATTTATTATTTTTATCCTATGTTATTTTCACATCATGGAACCTTTATTTTTCTTAGTCCTTTGGGTATACATGTTTGTTTTAAATATCTCATTCCATACTCTTGTGTGAGTAGTATTTTAATTCAATTTGAAATTGGTTTTTGGAAATGATTTGGAAATTTGTTTTGAAAAGATGAGTTGCGTGCTTTTAAATGAGTTTTGGGGGAAACGTTATGAAATTGGACAAATTATTTTTGATTTGTTAAAAGGTTTTTAAAAAATAATATTATTATTGTGATTTCAAGAGATTGGTACTTTTTACTCCACCATTATTTATTTTAAAATAAGGGTGATGGGTTTTATAAAAATGGATGAGGCCCGGAAAAGTGGATTTTAAATTGATTGTTTTCATTTAAACCAATTTTTTTTTTGTGAAATGCATGTGTGTGTTTTGTAATTTGAATTATTTAGGTCTAAGTATTTACCTTCTATATTGTGTGATTCCATTTGAGTTTTTATCATGGGTATATGCCTTTATTTTTTTATTTCCTTACTTTGGAGATTCTATTGTTATCTTATGTCATTTCCATTTTAAAGTTATTTTCTTATGGATGTGGGTAGGGGTGACATTTGGGTTAGTTCTTAGGTAACTAGGACATATTTTTCCATCAGGCCATTGAACACTCCTTAGTGCAAGGTTTGTGGGATTCACCATGAGATGATGTTTTGAGTTACGACCTTAGTTTATCAATAGAGTATGGTGACCCAGGTTGAGATCCCATGTAATTTCTCATTGTAGTATGATTAGAAGTTATCCAATGTGTTTTGTATCTGTTAATAATATTAATAGCTCGAACATGTAGTATTTAAGTTTTCTGAGGATAGTTTTCCTTATGGGAAGTGAGAATTCATTCTTTTGTGTTCCTTAGAACTTTTTGGAGATTCTATCTTATAGTGGGGGGTCTACGTTCATTGTGTTCACTATGTTCACTTTTGTTATGCCATTTATGAAAATTGTAAATAGTGGGGTGTCCCGTTAATGGTATATGTTCCCATTTAATGTCATGTATTAGTGATTTTGTCTAGATTATACTTAGAGACATCTGATGGTTGTGTGGATTGATGGATCAGTTTAGAGGAATCAGCGGTGTTCGAGAGTTTTTTCCAAGGGAACCCTATAATGGTTTTTCATCCAACTCACCTAATTCTTTGAAGTGCAAGATGTCAATAGTTATTTTTTATTCCATATTGACTAGGTAATTTTTTGGGGAATAAAGATGAATAATGGGGTTTTTTTGAGAGATTTCTAGTCATTGAGATTCTTTATTTGGGTTTTTATTTACCCATGATCCCTTTCATGGAGTTCCCTGGTGTCAGGGGGTTAAAATATTATTCTTTTTGGAAGAGAGACAATGGAACATGGTTGGATCATGGTTTTTGTAACCATATATCATACCATTTGAGGGTGAGTTGAATACTATGGCATAGTCTATCCAACCATGTGTGGTTTCATGGGAAAGCATGTGGCCTTGTTTTTGGGGATACAATAGTTCATTCATAGTTTTCCTAATAATGTGGCAAAATAATGTAGGCTATCTAGGTCCCTAAAAATGTGAGGAATAACCATTTTTTACCTTTAAATATTTAACTCCCCTTGGGCTCATGTCTCCTTCCACACATGAACATCCATATCTTATGTCTTGAGAGATCCTCCTATTGTATCCATGCTAGATTCCCCTTGATCTCTTGGTTGTTTGGCTTGAGGTAAGCCCTTCTATTCTTGATTTCTCTTCTTCTTCCGATATTCCACCTTTTTCCTTCATTTCTCATATATAGTGAAACCCTATATTTATTTTTGGATAAATATAGGGATGGTAATGGGGAATTTGGTTTGTTTCGTTGAATACTAGGTGTGTAAGGATCACTTTTTCTTGATTCAAGTGGTTTTCATTGAAGATTAGAAGTTTTGATTTTGTTTAAATGTAGGTGTATTTTTTTATGTTCTTTCTCCATTGATAAACTTTCATTATTATTTGAATTTGGTTTTTTTATCAAATTCACCATAAATTGATTTATAAATGGTGATTTATCCATGATTGATGTGATGAATGATTTAAATTTGTAAATGATGCTTAAAGTGGGTTTTCCAATGGGGGATGGTTTTAATGCACCCCAAGTTCTAGATAAACAGTATCAATGAAGTTTTATTCATTCACATAATATTTTTAAGGGTTTATAAAGAGTTCTTTAATGGTGTTACATGATTGAAATGTTTTGGGAATATGTGTTTTATGAAATTAGTTTAAAAATGGATCATGTGATGAAAAATTGTTGTGGATTTAAATGTCTTTTAAAGTGAGGTTTTAAAAATGCATTTTACTTGAGTATGGAGTGGTATTTCAAATGGGATTTATTTACCTTAGGGGAAGGTATCAATTTAGAATGGGCATGTTATCTTATTGAATTAGCTTTTGAAATAAATTTTTTATGATGACCCATGTGAATGCTGCGTGTTTGGGATTGAGTAGCACATAGTGGAACAAGGGTGTGTGTATGGTGACTTAGGAATTTGGACCTTAGTCTACATCAATGACTAGTTAGGGTATATTGTATAGGGGACTATTAGAACATTTTCAAAGGAATACCGAGCGAGGTTCTAAATGTTGTTCATGGAACCATGAGAGACTTTGATGAGGAAGACTAATTTAGCTTTCAAATGTTGTCAAAGAGAGAGAGATTGATATTTGGATTTGGGCCCAAGGAAGATCATGAGAGCTTCCAAAATTGTTTTATAAGTCTATCCAGTGGTAAAAATTTCTTTATAATATATTACACTAGACCGTTATGGTTATATCCTATAGTGAACATTACTTATTCTCAGTTTATTTTATATGCCTTACACATGACGTCAGTGCCACTTGTGATTATGATATTCTTTGTTCCCCTTCCCTCTTCATTAATATGTCTTATGTGATGATATCATTCCCCTAAATTTATATTAAAATAATTTTTATTAAAAATAATGTAGCCTACGTTTATACTTATTATCGTTTTATATTACGTATTTATGTAATGATGTTTGTATTTATACTCTTTTTTATGCCTTGTTTGGGTGTATTGGGCATGCTTTGTTAGATGGATATATTTCTCATTTTGATATATGTTGATAAATTTATTGGGAAAATAGGAGTTGGTTACCCTTATTTTTAGAGATGGTTCGTTATTGAGAAAAACCAATGGGATTTCTTAAGAATTACTTTCAATTGAACTTATTTTAAAAGTGAGATTATTTTTGAAAAATGATTTTTTCAAAATAGAATTATTTGTTTTATTGGGTAAAATCCTTATATAGATTCATGGTGGTTTCCTACTAGGTTGTGTACCTCACACACTACATAGGCGTTTATGTATATGCACCGTCTATTTTGTATGAAACATGTAAAGGAAGGGGAACTTGTATTAGGTGGATCTTTTTTATTACCACTATCCCAGGTTATTATGTTGGAAGAGATGTGGTCTCATGGGGTTTGGCTCATGAGGAGCTATATTTTATCTTTGTCTAGTTGGGATTTTATGTATCATACCCTTATAGTCTCTTCACCTTTTTGATATTTTTTTATTTTATTATAGTGGATATCATGCCTATGAAATGTGATGTAGTTTATGATATTCACATTTAGTCATTGCTACTTTATTATGCTATATTTATTTATTTGTGCTGACTTTAATGAAATTTTGGGGTGTACAACCAAGTTAATTGATGGGTCATGCTAGTTTAATAAGTGAGAAAATATTCTAATAAGGTTTATTGTGATGTACTAGTTCTTGATGCCAGTTTATGATGATTGTGAATGTTCCTCGAGCCTTGTAGTGGAGTGGCTCACGAGATGGGTCAAGTCATGCAAGACAGGTTCATTAAACAAAGTTCTGATTTTTAAATTCAAGCCGGTTGATAAAATGAGGGAAGTTAAAATTGATGAATTGGGATTCATGAAATTTTATTTCAATAAGGAAGGTTCCAAGTATTAACCATTCATAATGACATTATAGGTAGTATAAGTATTTTATTTCCCGGATCCTGTAAACCAAAATTACTCAATTATTTAGTTATCGATCAACACCACTATAGGGTCATATGTCAATTAAAATGATAATGAACCTTTAATTGAAAAAGTTTAATCATATATTGGTGATCAGAGTGTAGATAAGGTCTTGTATGTTAAATGAGAACACAATGAGGGGATCTGGATACGCGATAGAATGGTTAAATCCATTAAACCTTTAAAATAAGAGTTGAATAATTAGGTTATTTTTTTTAATATACATCTGGTTACCTCATAGTATGATGTTTTCAATAATAAATTTATGTATTTTAATTAACTTTTCAACTAATTCTATAGATAATGGATTCCCCACATATAGATGATCCCAATATAGTGGAGCAATAGCTTTCTCCACAGGTTGATACTCCCAATCTTGAGGAACAATAGGTGTCTCCACATATTGATGCTACTAATCCCAAGGAAAAAAATATTGAAAATGATGAAACCATAGATACAGTATGAGGTGAACAATTTTTTTATGATAAAGAATAGGAGCATCATAGCATGGAAATATGGAAAACATTTTTTAAGGTGAGAAAAAGGGAATATAATTTGAGGTTGTATGGAATGCACATGGCTAACTTATTGAAACCAACAAGTCAATTTTCATTAGTTACATAGGGTTCACCCCTCAAATAGAAATGTAGATTGATAAATTTTCATGGCACAAATATTATTACTATGATGAAGGCTCTGATTTGGGAACAGATTAGGGTAATATTATGACAAAAGTTCTTTATTTTACTAACAAGTTAAATAATAAAATATTTATTTACACTTCATTATACTTTCTAGGGTGAATTTATAATAAATGGATATCAAATAAAATTTATATTAATTGTATATAGGAAGGATCATTGTGCAATTTGGACAATTATTATGAAGAATACCAGGTATACTAAAAGGAATGTAAACACACAACCACTATAGATATATGCACACATGATAATTCAAGAATTATGGAATGCACTTATTGGTTATTGTGAGGAGGAATCATTTCAGATAAATTGTTATTCATAATAATATACTTGTAGACACACGTATTAATCAAATTGATTAAGAATTTTTAATTTATGAACAAAATTGGATGATGGAGATAAGAAGCATTCTTTAAAACCAACACACCCCTACCGTAAAGCAAGGATGATGTACACTTCACTTGAAAAAATAGTATGTATTTTAAATATTAATCAATAATTTTATGTGGCATGAAACAAAAATATAGTTATGTTTCTTTATTTATATATAGATTGATGAATTAAAATCCAAATAAACTTCCACCCCAATTAATTTTATGTGGAAATAGGCTTGGTTAAATAATGATGAAATACTAAAAGATGAAAACACACAAAGAGTATGGGAATCATTTGTAAGTATGACATAATAAAAATTTCTTATACTTTAAACCAATATTACATAACAATGAATAATTATTTTTCTAAATTTTTTTATTTAGTCAATACATAAGAATAAATATTGGATATACCCTATAACCAACTACTTTCTATGACCTTGAAGCATCCAAAAAAATATGGCCATGTTAGAGGTTTGGGTTTTAGAGTGTCACCTCGAATATATTTAGAGAAAAGAAATTAATAAGGGGATAAAGATAAGAAAATAGATGAGATGAAAACATGAATAAATATTCTAGGAAAAAGATTGGAAGTTTGAGTTATTGGAGAATTTTATGGGAAATAATCAAATAAAATAAAAAACACAACAACAAACCCTATATAAAGATCCAATAATATATTTAAGGCTAGAAATTCCCCTAAAAGTTCAACCTTACTAGAGACAATATATTTTGACATAACTATTTTTGTGAAATGTGAATCAAGTAGACACTGATACCTTTACTATGCTAATATTCTACAAGGTGAAATTGATTGTTATTTATATGTATCGGTACACACCCATCTTTGTTTTGCGAGGGGTATAATTCAAAATATCAACAAAGGTATTATACATAAAATTCAACTTCCAAAAGATCAAAGGAGAGTATGGATTCATGTTGCTCATGATTTGATCACTGAGCTACCTATTTCCTTTGATGGTCTACTATAAATCAATATATCCTTTTTTCTATTTTATTAGAAATGAGATAGTACACAATGAAAAAGGATTGAATCATGGAATGCTGTTATAGATGGAGAAAATTAAGAGGAAACATAAATTTGAATCAAAATAATCTAAATGATAAACCAATAAATCAAAAATAGCTTCATGTAGTTCCTTTACCCCATGGTTCAAATATCTTATTTAATATTATTATAAGTTCATGAAGATAAAATATTCAATGATAGTTATATGACAATAATTGTTTTTAAAGAAAAAATGTATGAAGAGGCTATTATAAACTATATTAGTCTTAAAAATATAGATAAAGTACTCAATAATGTTTTATTGGGAGGCTCAGTTGTAAATTCATTCTAAACCTACGTCTTCATAATATATTTTCCAATAGATAATATACTATGTAATTATAGTTAAATAATATCCTTATTTTTTATTGGAATTTGTATTATCACTATTTGAAGGGGAAACCATATTAACAAAAATTTGTACTTTCTAGTCTTCAATTTACTTCTGCACAAAAAACATCATTGGAAGAAGATGAATATTTTAAAAAAGTTGACCAACTAGACATTATGTTTGAAAAGAAACATATAGATGAAAAAATATTCTTAATACTTATGATTTAGGGTGAAAACTCTATAATATAATCATATAAAATATATTTTAATTTCTCATAATACTTATTCATTTTATTTTTAAGGAGGATTTTTGCTCATCAAAATCAATTTGGATTCCCCAAATGTTTTTTGGATTCAATGCATGAATTACCAACAAATAGACCGTACATGATGAAATTTATGAATTTTTTATGAACTAAATTAAAAATTTTACAATTAAACTCCAGGGTATATGTTTTATATTATTTTTTAATGAAAATTTTGTTATAATAAGGCGGTGTTTAAATTTCATCAGAATCATGGCATGAGGATGGTCCATAAACACAAGAATCCTATCAATTTCGACAACTGAATAAGTATTTGGGTATATATAATAAGATCCCACTATTAAAAAATATATCAAAAAATCTCTTTTTTTTTTCTAATGTTTCTAAAATTTCTAAAAAAACTAATGGAAAAGATTATGGTTATTAAGTTTTCAAAATTATGAAAATATTGTATTTCATTAAAAAACAGGCATCCCCAAAGTGGTATGTTTAATAATAAATAAAATTTCATTTAAATTATTTAGTAATAATTTATTTACTTATATTTTTACATTACTTCAAGGACAGTCAACATTACAGATATTCAAAAAAAGAAATAGATATGTTAAAAAAATATTACATAGATTACATGGTGTTAGAATGTTTATATACATTATGAAGTGATGAATTTTTATCATGTGTTAGGTTAGAATGGTGATGATAGATAGTCAAAAGGGAGTGAGTAGACAAGATTAACATTTTAATGATATGTATTATTTATCTAAATTAATTATCATATTTCATTATTAGAGTTAATTGACAGAGTTAATTAGAAGTGAAAATAAAAGAGTGAACACAATGAATTTTTTTAGTGGTTTTGTCCAAAATGAACCTAGTCTACACTTATACCTCTCTAATTTATGAATGATATGTTGTGTATTAAACTTAATTTTAAAGGGGAATCATAACCTAACTACAAACTAGTTATTTTAGTGGAAGTATAACTTAGACACTAAACTTTTGTATGGAGAGTTACATTCCAATTACAATACTGACTTTAGAATGAGGGCGTTGCATCCAAATCGTCCAGAATTTAGAATTTAGGAGTCACAACCAAAATAAATTGAATAATGTTCTATGAAAAATCATAAATAAAAAGTGATAGAATGTGTGAGGGATATGAAGTAGTGTTTCCAACCCAAGAAATAAAAAAAATGATAAAATATAAAATAGAGAAGCACAAGTACTGGTTATTGAGTATTGTACCCACCTGTATAATCAAGGTAGTATAATTAAATGAATTTTAGGGATATCCATTGAGAGATCATCTAGTATATGAATAAATTTTCACACAAGACTTCAAAAACATTTACAAAACATAAAAATATGAAAGTTATCATAAAAACAAATAGAATCTCTTTGTAAGAAATGTATATTGTACTCTAAGCACTACTAGAACATTATTAAATAAGATTTAAACAAAACACAACTAAGTAATTGGTTACAAAATTCAAATTAAAATTAAAAGGTAAAAAATTATTAGAGAGAGAAAGATATAATATCATTACTAAACTGTCACCCAAATCACATTCAAAATTCAAATCCAAGAAGAAAAATTAAAAATAATTTAAAAAAATAATTATAATACTAAAACTACTCTATTTCAACAGTGCAAAGAGACTCCCATAAAAATAAAATAAAATTTCTTTTAAAATTAAAAATTCAAAATTTAGAAACTTAAAGAATATATGAATGTTGATACAAGGAATTTCAAAAATGAATAATATAGTATTAAAATTTATAAAACCAGTTTGAATAATGTTTTTAACATTTAATGTGAATTTAGAAACATTAAAAACAAATAAAAAACCCCCAAAAAAATTAAAAATTTTGAGTTTTAAGATGTAAGTTCATGTGTTAAAACAATAAAATAAATAAATAATTAAATAAATATGATTAAAAAACTATAAAAACAATTTAAATAGGTTCTATATAATTAATAATAATTTATAGAATCATTATAAAAATTTAAACACTTGAAACAGACATGAAGCAAATCAATATACTATGAAAATCATGAAATAAAGTAATTTTGAAAGTTAGTTTCTCAAAAAGTTAAAATATAATGCTACATAAAGGTAAGTACTAAATTATATATGTTATGTAAATGTATATGGAGTTTTAAATACCTTGGGTTATGGTAAAATAAATTGTTCATATACTTCATAATCATATAATTTAGTAGTGTCAAGGTGAACCAAACTTCCAACTTCATGTGTTAAGATAAACTAAACAGTATGTAAGAGTAATAAGAAAAAAAATTAATCATGTAAGGGTATTATTAGATTCACATATGGGAAATGAGAAAAGACCATATGCTAAGTAAGGGTAATATAGAATTTATTAACCATGTGTAAAAGTATCGAAAAAATATATCTTGCCTAAGGGAAAACATAAGCTACGTAAGGGTATATATAATACCACATAAAGGTAAACTATAATTTATAAATGTTATATAATGGTAATTTTTAAAAAAAAAACTCATATAAGGGTACATTATAACCTCAAAGACATTTGAAAAGGTAAAGATAAATTAACACTAGATGAATAGGGGTAAAATAAAAAAAACATAGACCTCAAATAATATCTTAAAATCTATTTTCAACAAATTAATTAAATAAAAAATAAAATAAAATAGAATTTTTAATAAAATTTATGTCTAAATAAGGAAAACATGTACAATTTTAATATATAAAATTATTTAGAGGAATTTTTAATATGAAAAACCTAAAAGAAAAATAACACATATATACTCCAAAATCAGACAAACAAACTCCCTTTCTCTAAAAATATCCCCCTTTTTGGAAATTGAAAAACTAAACAATACTTTTTAAAAATTACCATCCTTTTTAATTTTTTTCAAAAATAAATATAGGAAATATTTAAATTAAAAATTAAACCTCTTCCCTAATAAATAAAAAATAAAGTAATATTTATAAACTAAATTTCTAAAAACCCAAGTTCAAATATTATTTTATAAAATTTAGAAAAATCCAATGGTTTATTAAAATATTAACAAGTTTATTTTCAATAAGAAAACATTATAAAATATATCACCTTTATTAAAAAAATATTTAATTAAATAAAATCACATTTCAATATTCCTAGCTTGTGAATGTTGTAAAGGATTTTCTGAAATAGAAATAGTAGAATAATTACCAAAAATAGGGTTCTTTTCAAAATTAATACCAAAATCATATACAATTTATTTAATCTATAATTATTGAGAACAATATGTAGCTATAGAAATATATTCACTCTCCAATTTATATAATATGAAATTTTTTTGTTTCCCTTAACTCGATGAAACGAAATTTTTAAAAAGATGGTGACGCATAACTAAGTTACCTTTTCTGTGAAGTCTCCATCCTCTAAATGTAGAGCTAGTGTAACTATTTAAATAAACAAAACTATGTTTTGAAAAAAATAATTCATTATTAATAATTTCTTTAACATATCTAAAAATATATTTGACAACCTTTATGTTTGATTACTTAAGATCAGATTAAAATCTAACATACAAGAAAACATTAAACATAATATTAGGTCTAAAATTAATTAAATATAGAAAATTTTAATCATTCCACTAAACAATTTAGAATCAACATATTTTATAAGATATATCAGAATCTAATTCTCTATTAATACCCATAGAGGTTTTAATAGTTATACAATAATTAAGACCAAAACGCTTAACCTAATATTTAATATATTTCGATTGATTAAAGAATATAATATCATTTATTTGATTAATTGGAAGATATAAAAAAGAAATGTTTTTCACCCATAAGACTCATATAGAATTCACTATCCATAAAATTATAAAATTATTTATAAAGAAAATAATTTTAAAATATTAGAACAATATCACATAAATTTATATAATAAAAATATCATTTTAAATTATTTTAATTAAAAAATAAGAATATAATTTATATTTATTAAAATAATTTTCAATAAAAAATGTAATTTAATCATACCAAGCATGAGGTACTTATTTTTGACTATATAAATCTTTTGATAATTTAATAATATGATTCATAAATTTCTCATTTTCAAAACTAAGAGGTTGAGAGACATTAAAATATTCAGAAATAAAACCATTTAAAAATAAACTTTTAACATCCATTTGAAATAACCTAGTACCTTGAAAAGATACAAAATATAATAAAATTATAATATATTCAGTATAAGAGACAGGCATAAACATTTAATCAAAATATATACCTTATTCTTGAAAATAACCTTGATCAACAAGACTAGATTTATTCTAAAAAATTTGAAAATATTAACCCATTTTATTTCTAAAAATAAATTTATTTGTAGTAACATGCTTATCTATAGGGGTTCAACAAATGTCCATACATTATTTCTAGAAAACTGATTATATTATTCTTTAATACTAATAATCCAATTATATTCATTCAAATCATCACAAACATCATTAGGCACACAATCAGAAACAAAAAACAATATTCCAAAATATATAAAAAGAAGTCCTAATATTAGTAGCAAGATCAAAATTACCAAAAAAATTATTAACATGGTTATCTTTATAAACCTTATAAGACAAATGATACGAATGTGAAGAAGTAGGCTACCCCTCAACATTTACATAATATTTTGGTTTTTAATCACAAAAATTAAAATCATTAAAAACATCTTGAAAATATTATAAAGAAAAAAATTTCTTCAAAATATATTCAATAAATCTAATATGAATATATTCTTCCATAACAATATTTATTTTATTTAAGCATGGATGGATTTAGTTTTATTAGAATATCCAAGAAAAATACCTTCATCAATTTTGGAATCGAATATATCCAGTTCATCCTTAGTATTTAAAATAAATAATTTACTTCCAAAAACAATAAAGTAACCAACATTGGGTTCTTTATTGTTAAATAATTCATAAGGTGTTTTCGTTAAAAATAATCTAATGAAAAATCTATTTTAAATATGATAAGGTGTAACATCCCAATATTTAATGAAGGATATTATTTTAAACTTATTTAAATTATTTGATAAATTATGTTAAATGAAATGAATGATTTATCTTTCATTATATATAACAGAAAGTTTATCTTTAATTTCATGTAATATTGTGTTTATTTGATAACTTGTGTTAGACACAATATGAGTCTTACCAGAAAACGATATGTTATTAATATTATTAGTTAAACTAATAGTTATCACCTTGCCATTGGAATAGAGGGATTGAATGATATTAAATAAATTATTAAATTATAGTTTACACATGTTTATAAAATTATTTCACTAGTTACCAATTATTTATAAATTAAAATAAAAAAAATTAATTTGAATGTTTTGTTTTTATGAAAAATATTATTTTTCCCATAAAGGAGTTATATATTAATAAATAAAATTAATCATTATCAGTTAACATTATTAATGTATTTTATATTTTAAATTTTCAATTAAATATTTTTCAATTCATACTATAAGTTTTATAGTCATAAAATAAAAATAAATGCAATTTTAAGCATAAAAAGATGTATTTTTATAAAAGGGGGTTTTACCACCTTTTAATAGAAGAATTGACTTAAAAATTAGTTTTGAAACATTAATATATTTAATTTTAAAAAATAATTTTTTTGAAATAATAATATTGAAATTTACTTTAGGTTATTTTTTGGCGTTTTTCTGAGAACTTATACATTTTTATGAATTATGAATAATAATGAACTTTAATTGAAAACTGTATTTTCATCTGATTTGATTATATAGTTAAATTTTATTTAAAATTGGTTTAACATTTAATTAGTTAAATTATACATCAATCAATCCAATTTTGGTCATTGGAATCAATTTAATATTGAAGCTAGATATAAAAACATTTCAAACTTTGGAACCTTTCTCTTTAAAAAACCCATTGTCTCATCCCTTATGGGGGATTAATTTTAAATTAATTTCTTCCCAATCTATGATTTTATTTTTTAAAATTTGATTCCATATTTGGAATCAGAATAATTTATAGTGTATAATAATTTCAACTTATTTTTTTACCAAAAATATTAGTGAAAAAATTAAAATTAATTACAATGATTAAGAGAAAAAATATATTAACAAGGGACTAAACCTTAAAATTAAATTAAAAAATGACCTATAAATATATAAATAACCTATTTTAAAGACATATTTAGACCATAACCTCCATTATATATAATATTTTTTCATTATTGGTGGAACATGATGTAAGTGAGACCTGTCAATATTGTTTACCTTTTTATATTTACTAGAATTCCTCTCCTCCTCCACTATAACAAGGAACTCACACCTCCCACTTATTAACACATATAAAGAAAATATATTATCCAAAAAACTACCCAAATTAACTCCTAGAATACATAAACTCATCTTATAATCCTCACTTTTATCAAAAAGAAAACCAATGAAGGTTTTTTTATAAACCAAACAGAATTACCCAAAATAGGTAATGTTATCAAGGAGCACTGTTGTCTTATTTATGTATCTAACCCATATATTCTTCTTATATATTATTACATAAAAACCTAAAAATCCTCAATAATTTGATATTTTTTATGTTAATTTCTGTATCTATACCTACACACTTCCACCAAATTGGTAACAAAATAATCATTTGTGTGTACAGTGAACTACCACCTCGCGAAAGATGTCCTTCTTTTTTCCGTTACCACATATTACGGTTGGTAATTATGATATAAATAATTTTTTTATGTGATATATATGATATTTATAATGTATTAATATTTTTTATATTATTATAAAACTCATACCATCATGTTTTCCATTTTTTGGGAATATAATAGAATCGTTTGTGGACGTGTGGACTACCCCCCAAAAGATATGTGATACATTCACACATTATGTGGAATATATTAAGGATGAAATTAATAAAAAACATGTGATATAAATGAAATATTTATTATATTCATAAAAATATTTTCTATCTAATCATTTAACATATAATTTTCTTCTTTCTATTTCACACACTGAAAAAGTGATATGGTTGTTCGTGGATGTGTGGACTACCGATTCATTGAAGTGATATGATTATTCCTTGTTCAATACCACATCACAAGATTGAAATATTTAAGTATATATAATAAAATAATATGTTATTTATGATATAATGGTAATTATATAATGATAAAAATTACTTACCTTATTTCCATAACGATCATTGAAAAATGGGAACATTACTCATGCGTATGTAGAGCCTATCGTCTCCTTGATCACAATATTGATTCACTTTATATTACCATATTTCTTGTATGATTTTAAAAGTATAATTAATGTAAAAATGTCATAATTATTTCATGTTTATTATTATTTAGATTTTAAAATAGTGATCTCATTGACCACAATCAACATATCAAAGATAGTTTTCACTCATAAGTTGGATATGGTCAAAGCGTCTGAATTAAACATCATTGATTTTGTAATTATATATATCATGTTTATAAGTGAAATAAAATTAATAATAAACATATAAAAGGTTCTGAATAAATTAAATATTTAACATAATATTATTATTCTGTAATATATAGGACAAGCATGACTAATGAAACTCATGGTAAGATATTTCTAAACTCAATTTACATTTATTGGGTTAAACTTCTATTTCATTGGCTTTGTTTTTCAAAAAATATGTGTGGAATGACCTACTACTGTTTTATACTATATTTAAATTTTTATTTTTTGGATTTACATTTTTCAGACATAATTATTTCATGGATCTATCCTCACTCCAATGATACAATCTTTGTAAGGTATTTTCATCTCAATTTTTACATCTGTGAGATAAATGTCATATTCACCACTTACTTATTTTGTGTGGTGTATATACTGACCCTTTTGATATATTATATTATGAATTATTTTATCTTCATGGTATATAAAGGTTTCATTTTATTATTATTACTTTTGGGGATTTCGATTCATATGTTACCACATTTGTAAGGGGATTTATAGTCCCACTTTTATTTTTTTAGACTTATGCTATATTCACCACTTATTTTTGTATTTTGGTGAATATAATGACCATGAATGTATTTTATAATTGTTATCATTAAATTTATGGTGATTTAAATATTAATTTCAGTATCTATATTTTATGAGGTGTACATACTTATCTTTTTACATTATATATCCTGAGTATCCTTATTCACTTAATATTCTATGTTTTATTTAATGTAATTACTTCATGGGTATTATGATTCAAAATTCTCAAGGTGGTGTGGGACACTTTTCAATGTTTATAGATTATTTTCCTCATGAATGTTTTTATATTATTTTAAGGGAATTTCTATAAGGACACGACCTTAAACATTTCATAATCATGAATTAAGTTAATAATTCACATTGAGAATCTTTTCAGGTTTAGAGATTTATATAATAAGGTCATAATTTATACATAACAACTTGAATATTACATATAGACACTTCTACTAAGTATTCATTTTTTTAATAAAATAAAAACTCTTAAAAAAACAAACATGTTTAGTTCCATATTTTAAAAAACATGACTTTTCCTTGATCATATCCTTAACATTATTCCACATTAAGTCACGTGAAAAACATTTCAAAAACTTTTTATGAGCATAAAAATCTCAATAAGGGATACACTAAGAAGGAAAACTGTTAATTTTAAAAACAACATGTAAACCATGAATACTTAATCATAAATTAATACTTTTCACCTTAAGGAAGTAGAAAAAACACTTTACTGAATATAAAATCATTGCTTACCCTTCTTTTTTAACTAGAATATTACTATAAAACCCATATAAAGAAACAAATATAATAAAAGGTAAAATTGAGACATAATCATACTTAAATGGAATAACCATACAATCATCTTCCATAAAACATTCTTACAAATAGAATATCCATACCGCCAAATTACATACCCAATGCATTGAATGTTATAACATAACCACCCATCCTTGGTCTATAATGGAACCACCCATCATTTTTTATCACATAAACACTCATTAAATGACCATGTACTATTATATAATCATCACACATAAAATATTTCAAATATCAACATTTCAATCATAAAATTTTATTTGAAATCACAATAAATAATTTCAAGAAATTAAAATAGTAAATGACCCTTTAAAACTATTTTCAATATAAAAAATTTGTAAAAAGGGTATAGTGTAATTATTTTCCATTTAAAAACATCATTACTTGTTAAGGAATACAAATTTCAAATAATTCTCGTGGTGGTGGAAAGGTTATTGTCACCGCATACGTTAAAAACATTTCTTTTGTCATTTAGTAAAATGCTACATAGAAAAAATATTTACTTTGAATGAAAATAATATTCATAGGGGTTTATTATAAACCATGTAAAATAAGTAGGTGTATATTATCAAAACATGCCTCAATGAAAGGAGACTGATACAATGTCCCTTACCTCGTGTCCAACATTACTCGTTCGTTATTTAATTTCTTGAATAATAAACTTAAGTTAATTTATAATTTATTAAAAACCTATTGAACTTTTATTATTCCTTTTATATCACTTATCACCTTGCTGTGACAATTATATAATTATTCAAGTTTATATTGGTCGTTTTGTCAATGTTCAGTACTTGAGTCAAAAATGAACTTGTTATAATTACAAGTTGTCCATGAGGTAAAAATTACATTATCTACCGAATGATATTAATGATTTAAATATCATATATACTATACATATCCAGTGTATATGTATTTATAATATTCCATTTCATTTGGAGATAAGAAATGAAATGCACTGTTCATAGAGACGGTAAGCCGTACGTACGCATGAACACTACTTTAATTTCTGTTTCATATTTAAAGGAATTTAAACTTAATGATAACATAGGTATATTACGATTAAATTATAATATCATATTTTATATATGTTACATAAGTTCATTAATTACATCTTTTATACATTCCATGTATAGCATGAACGAGTCATATCACTTTGAGGGGGCGGTAGTTCGTACTTTCTCAAAAGAAATTATCATATTTATACAACATGAAAAGAATAAAGGTATGTTCTAAATGATAATTATATAAGAATAGAGATAAAATAAATATTATAAATACCATATATAATTATAGTTCAATCATAATGGCCACCAGGGGATGTGTTAGGGGAAAATCAAACAATCATCATTTTGTGAGGCAACAATTCATCGTACACAGAAACAATATGTTCGTATCCATTAGGTGGAGGTGTGTGTAAGTGTAGTCCAATTAGTTATCATAAAAAAAAAATTATATTTAGGATAATGGTTTTGTTATATAAACAAAGAATAAGAAGATCATAGGGAGTTAAGAAGGAAAAAATAATGTAAAGGAACTTGAGAGAAGATGTTCCCTCAAATCAGGTAACTTCTTTTGATTTGAGCCGAAGGGATTTCATGAATTTCCTTAAGCCTAGGGGAAGGATTATAAGAGGAAGAGAGGGATTTTGGGAGATTATTAGGGTAGTGGTTGGACAATCCAAGGGGGCTTGAGAGGTTTGAGTTAGGGTTAGAGGTGGTGTCCCTTTATAAAAGGGAGGATGGGCACTTTAGGAACGTTTGAAAGTATAATTTTATTATTAATTTATTTTAGAATTATAATAAAACCAAAGAGAAATATTTCAAAGATAATATGAGTATGGGTATAAATCCTCTTATACAATGGGTTTTAGACAATTTTATGTCATAAAATTTACTTTATCTTTTAGGTTTAACCCTTAGTAAACTTATTTAACTTTTACCATGTCTTCTTGTATATTCATACTATATAGTAAATATAATTACAATAAAATGACAATAAAACCTAAATTGGTTAATTAATGAAATTTTAAAGATTATTTAAGTCATTTGACAAAATCTTATATTTTAGGACTATTATATCATTTAATTATATAGTTTTTTTAAAAACTCATTTATGTCAATTTATATACTATTCAGATCATGACTTTAAAAAAATCAATAAAAATATTCTTTCAAAAAAATATCATTAATTAAAATATAACAAGTTATAATAATCCATAAAATTCATATATTACATAAAAAAATTTCAAAATAATTTTATTTTAATATTTATAATCTCATTTATTTAAATCATTCATTAATAATGTAATCACCACATCACCATTATGTCATAAATAAATAAATTTATTTAATATATAAAAATTATAAATAAAATACCATAATGTAGGAAATATTTTTAGATTTATAATGAATCTTTATAGTCGAAAATATAACTTATATAACCCCATATAAAAATTGGTTTACAAAAAGACACAAGTTTAGGTTATATTTTCCTTAACTTTAAATTTAAAGTAATTACATGTCATTTTCACACACAAGTGGCTCCAGGGGGACCTAAAATTGACCGAACGATGCCCATAGTTGGATATATCCCATCCAATAGGATTTTTACTTGTGTTAGTGTAATTTAATGTTATTAAAATATTATTTTTTACCCTTATTTACCAGATTTAATCTTTAATCGTGGTAAATAAAATATTTACTTAAGTTACTATTCATAATTTCTAAAAATAAAAGTTACCTATTTACACAATTTGGATCAACTAAATAAAAATATTTAATACATTTTTCCAATTTCAAAACATATAATTTTCAGAAATTAATTTAAAATTAATTCTTGTTGTCCAAACCAAAAATCATGTTTTTATAAAATAATAATTATCAAAAGATTGACATGTGTTTATGTGTAATTAAAAAGTTAAATTACCTCCAATGACAAAAGTTGGATTAAATGGTAAAAAAGTAATATAATTACACTTTAAAACCAATTAAAAAGATAATATAACCATATAAATAAATCAGATGAAAAGACGGGTTTGAATTAAAATGCAACATTTTTCACTATTCATTAAAAAATGACCTTTATCAGAAAAATACCAAAAATTTACCTATAGTAAACTTTGATGGTCTGATTCTAAAGAAGATGTTTATTTTGTAAAATTAAAAATATAAAAGTGACAAAATCAATATTTAAAATGGGTTCTCCGTCAAAAGGCGGTAACACGACCATTTTTAAAAATATTAGAGTATTTATGCTTAAAATTGGATTCATTAGCATTTAAAGCCTCTAAATTTTATAGGATAAATGTAAATATTTTTAAAAAAAATGTTTAATCATAATATGGTTAGTTTCGTTCATTCCCTCCAATACAACGACTAGGTGTTAACTACCATTTAAAATAATAATATCATTATATTATTTTTCAGTATGACTCAGCCTTGTGTGCAACATGATATTTTAGAGAAACCCATTGTTGCGTGTCTGGTATTCCATCGATGATAGCATCCCATTTAAAGTAAAATTAATATCTTATTCATAAGTATTAATAGAAATCAAAATTATTATTCTATAAATACCTGGGTTGTTACAATTTCCCTTCATCAACATCCACAACCCTTATCATTACTTATCGTCCACTGGGTATATTTTGCATTGATACTATCCTCATTAGTTATTTGGAATAAATATGATTTTTTCAAATATATTGTTAAGGAATCCATTTCATTTCAACAAGTTAATGTTGTTTCAATGAGATTTTTTTGGAACCTATTTCTTTTCGACAAGATAATTATGTTCTAAAGAGATTGTTATAGAACCCATTCATTTTTGAAGAGTTAATCTTGTTTCAAAGATATTGTTATTGAAAACATTTGTTTTTCATGGGTTAATCATGTTCTAAAGTGATTGTTATGGGACCCATTTTTTTCATTGGTTAATAATGTTTCAAAGAGATTGTTATTGAAACCATTTCATTTCCATGGTTTAATCATGTTTCAAATATTGAACCAATTTATTTTCTATTGGTTAATCATGTTTTAAAGATATAATTATTAAACCCATTTATTTTACATGGGTTAATTATGTTTCAAAGAGATTTTTATTAGAAAATTTCTTTTATAAGGGTTAATCATGCTTGAAAGAGATTGAAAAGAAACCCATTTCTTTTCCATGAGTTGATCATGTTATAAAAGGGATAATAGTTGTTCCTTTATGTTTATGATAAAATGAAATATTTTATGTGTTATGTAATTATAATTGGAAATTTTATAAGTGGTTATATGATAAAACAATAAAATATGGTTCTATGAAAAACTGATGATGGGTGGATCCATGATAATTCAGTGATAGGTGGTTTCATTATAAAACAATGATGGGTGGGTCCATGATATCCCTCCAATTTATTAGGTATGAAAGTTGACCGAATGGTTATTTCATTTATAAGAGTGAATGTAAGAGTGAAATAAAAATGATATCCCAATTACATACATGTTATCTTTTTTTACTAGGGATTTATAATGTTTCTAATGATTGAGATTGATATCACATACCTCATGATTATTGATTATGGTGAATTTTTACTTTTTCATGCTTTCATATTTGATGGTCTAGGTATTGATGGGTATGAGTTATTTTATTATTTTCTCATTCACTTTGATTAGGTCATAATACACTTATGTACTCTTATTCTCATTGATGATATTCAACTGTTAATGAATATGTTTACCCTTACTAAGAATATAATATCACTCTTCTTATGTTTCCTTTTACCTAGGTTTTATAGAATGATGCTGAATGAGTTATGTCTAGAAGGGATTTTATATGGATGATGATGATGTATTAATGTGAAAAAGAAAAGATGTATTTTGTATGATAAATGATCATTTAAAGTCACGTGAATTGTTTATATAGTATTATGTCCTAATTTCATAAAACTATAAACCTAAAAGGTCATTTAGAATGTAAGTTATCTAAGTTTTACTTTTAATATAGTAAGGTTTAGATGAAAAATTTGGGTCATAATTGTCAGCATCAATGCAGAGAAAATGAATGTAACATATCAACCAAGGTTAACACTAAGATGGTAGCTGGAATGGTGGGTCACATGGCCTCAAGAATGTCTCCCAATACACCAGAGGCTACCGATTAATAGCAAGGGTCTCAGGAGGTGATAGTGCGGAGGCTATACCCTTATATCAGAGTTTCACATTGGTGTAACCGAATAATTATAGTCAACAGTGGAAGTAGTAATAAATAAATGAAAATGTAACAGAAGAAATTTCTTATAATAACTGAATTAAATGTGGACAATGATAATTTAAAAAATGCATTCATGTATGTAATAGTGATGATACATAAGCTAAACAACTATCAATATAATATTTTCTAAAATACAGAACAAAAATAGTAAGAGGTAGAAAATCCCAAAGGGAGATCTCTATGAGAATCCCAAGATCAATATCGATCCTTTTATCCTAAATCATATGTACAATATGCACAACATAAGCAATCAACCAAGGTCCGCAATCTTGTGAACAAGAAAGTCTAATAGGCACCGTAGTGTAATGTAGACCTCAGTAGAGTGTGAGATATAAATCGCAGTAGTCCGACACTCATGGTGTTTATCCCAATCAATAAAGTGAAAAATATAAAACAACCCATCCATGTTCTTAAGGGACTCCTGATGGCTATAACTGCTTCAGTTCATAGAAAAAATAAGACTCTGATCATGTCACATTATATATATACATATTATCATTATATATATATATGTTGGGAAGGATCTAGATATAACCACCACCATCCAATTCCAGGGGAAGCTCTCATGGTCTATCCCCTAATCCAATTCAAATAGCTCTCATAGTCTCATTGAATTCATGTAATGGTAGGATCGAGACGTACCCATTGTCATCCATCACTAGGGGAGCTCTCACGGTCTATCCCCTAGATATAGATACTATTAGGATAAGGATGTACCCATAAGAATCCATCACCAGGGGAGATCTCACGATCTATCCCCAAGCTCTCATTGGGAAGATCACACAATCATCCCTCCCAAGGGCTCTCATGGTCCCTTGGAATGCACGCAATGGAACGACCAGGACATAACCACCACCATCCACCATGATGGGAGCTCTCATGGTCTATCCTCTAGCCCCATCTACTAGTAGGACCCTGATGTACCCAAAGGCATCCATCACTAGGGGAGCTCTCATGATCCATCCCATGAATCTGGCTACCTATATGGAATAATCATTTAGAATATACAATGCATGAGGCATTAACCACTCATGCATCTAATTATCTCATTTAATTTACATATAAGTAGTCATGATCACATTTATACTTAAGGTAACACATCTTAAGAATTTTAATTAAAACATTATTAGGGCCTACTCAAGTACACAAAAAACACATGAGAAAAACCTCTCATGTTCCTTTAACCATATCCAACTCATTCGAGGCATCTCATTCCACATTTTATCATTTTCACATATCATAAACTAAGTTATGGGTTCACCATCCTCAAATCAAGTCAATTTGAAACTAGGAACGTCATTTATAGGATGCCTTATTATAAAACATAAGCAAGGGAAATGACATGAAATCCCTTGAAACTATCAAGGTTAGAAAACCATTGATCCATTTCATTAAAAGGAAAGAAATCATCTCACATTATCCATTCCATACAATTAGGATCATTTAACATAACCCATTAAATTTTCCCAAACATGGAAAAATCATTTAATTTATACGGTGGGCTAAGCACATAGACGATGCCTTGGTTATTTAACCATTTAAGAAAGAAACTCCACTTTGTAATGTGATAAGGGTCCATGTCCTAAAACTGGCATTTATTTTAATGTAACATGAAAATTTAACTCATATCATTAAAAAGGGTATGGTACTATCATTCCATATATCCAAAACTATCATAAAGGCATAAGGAAAGCTCAAATCAAAACTAGGTAGGATATCAATCTCTATCACTGTTGTGAGTTTTCGAAGATAGCACACCTCATTTGGAGGGGTTTTATTATAAAACAGTCACGTTTTTATCAAAAAAATCAATTTATCATGAACATGAATTAGATACTAAATCCATAACCAATTTGACTTCAAGAAGAATTTTCTCTAAGAATCGGACAACGCTAAGGAATAATCAAGGAAATAGTGAAAAAGAGAAATTAAGACATTATTAAATTATATGGGAAATAATAGGGATCATATCTCAAAGTAGAATACGAAATCTAATAAAAAACTTTGGCACTTGGTATATTTATCGGTGACCATCCAAAACCAATCCACACTTACACGCACAAACATACATATGTACACACACACACACACACAGATATATATATATATATATATATATATATATATATATATATATATATCCCTTAACACAATGAATATATTACACTCTCCATGAGGTAATAATTATATGGAAGATACACACACACACACACACCTATGTATGTGAGTGCATGCCTTTTTAAGATGATCAAAACCCACCACAAAAATACATGGGACTCAAAAAATACAAAACCCCCAATTTTAAAAGGAGAAACAACTAGAACAGATGGAAACCCTTAACTTAAATTATTGGTATTCAAACTAAATGAACCCATCCACCTTTCCTTAGGTGGAAGATGATAGAATAACAATGAAGGGCTCCCGAGAGACCCTTCACATACTGCAACATTGAATTAAAAATTAAAAATCAAGGTTAGCCCATACCTAAGGTTCGACCGCACATAAATAGTGTGATGAGAGAAGAAAAAACGCCAAAGCTAAGGAGGATTAGGAGAGAGAGGAGATTACCTTGTAGATATAAGAAATCATGAAGAAACAAGATGAAATTAGTTATTAAAAGAGTATCCAGAGGAGGGGGACATGTTGCACAGCTAAGGGGAACCCCAGGGGAAGCATCATGTGAATGAGGGGGAGAGAGGTGAGGTTTATGTTTTAATTTTTTTTGAGTTAATTTAATTTTATTTTATTTTTTAAAGTAGGGTATCATGCACAGTTTGGGACACATGTTTTGGAAAATACTATACCAACCATGCACCCTCTAATCGACACTTGGGGCACCCGACACAGGTTATTCCACTTGGTTTGCCTAACCATTCACAAACCATGCAGTGAATAAAACTTAGGTACTGCCTCTTCCACTGACCATATGGGCTTGGTGCACAGTTTGGAAAACCATGTGCAGCATATGCGACAACCACTATCTACCTACATGAGGCCACACTATTTCTTACTACCGGTTGCATGATTTTAGATAAACCATGCACACTCTACAGGTCCTTAAAAGTAGATTTTATGGGTCTGGTGCTCCCAAAAGTCCATGATAAACCGAAGAATCTTATCAATACATCAAGAAAGTTCAAAAACATCACCTTTAAGTTATAAAACAGTCATAATTTTATTCTAAATCCTGATTTTAAAAAGGGACCATCCAGTAAACGAAAAAAGTATAAAAACCTTTTCATTTTCATCTGATTCAAAACATGGATCATTACAACCTCCCACATAATAAATTCTTGTCCCCAATAAGCCTTCAAGAAAGACATAAAAATTACCCATCCTACATGGTTAATGATTCTTTTTTCAAAAGGTTGTGATGTGTTTACAAATTCCCAATACACCTTTAATAATTCCTTAAGCATACGATGCTTAAGCCGTCAATTGTCGAGCCAACATTCACTTTCCAACCGAAACACCGAGACAATGCTTACTCGTGTATATTTAGAATGATAATAAATCATGTCATTATTTATCTAGACATATGGTCAATGGTGATTCCCACCTTAGGCTTCAGTATTTAATGGCCATTTTCATACCATGACATCTCAACCGCTAGAAAGGACATTCAAAGCACACTCTTAAGCATTTTAACGATGCTCCTCGAGTGATTTCATGATGATCAAGTAGTCGGTTCCACACGAACCATAGTATCTAGGTCGATCCATATTTCCATAAAAATAACTAACTGACACATACCACATTCATCACCACTTAACAACCTGCAATAAACCTTTCCGGCACCAACTGTATTTGCTGAACAAGAGACAACAAGCCGCACCACTTAGTTCGACCATTCAAGAGGATGCTTGGCTTATATGACCAATGTTTTACAACATTAATATGAATAATTCTCCCAAGGAACCTCAAATTATAATTAATATATACACATAAGTACAACCTTGAATTTATGTGAAGTTTTGTGACTAATCATAACCTATCCATTTAAACTATTGTGCCACCACATGAACAAAGGTGAAATCCAGATCTAGTTCACTGGAATCATGAACCTTTAATAATTAGCTCTAAGCATATCAATAAGTCTGGGATCACCTTAGGTTCATAGAACTGGAGCCCAAGTGACTATTCCACGTTAGTCCACATTCCATAGTTATAAGTGAGATGTTAGAAAAAGGAAAAAATGTCTACTTCAAATCAAGTACAACGCTCAGATTAGAATCCGCATGGTGGTCACATACGAAGAAACAACTGGTATATAAACTTTGTTCCTAGTAATTCTTACTTGGGAACCCAAGGCTCACTCTGAACCACCAGGCCTCAATGAAAACCATGCATCTAGTGTGAAAACACTGAAAGAGTTTACCCAAACTAGCCCAACGGATTTTAATGATTTAACATGACATAAGGCCGATGATTTATTAGTGAATCAAGGATGATGTCAAAATAGGGGACATGATAATCACTAAGAAGAATACAATAAGAAGATTTAAAATGATTTCTAGTCAGTCATAAATAAAAACTGGAATAAAGAACAGTAGAACCACAATAGATTGACTTCAAGGAAGTTGATCCGCTTCACCCACCGACATACCATCATAAATTGATCACAAAGCCTTTTATTCACCAATGTAATTCCATGATAATTAATGTTTATCCCCAAAAGTCTATCCAAGACCAATGGTGTTTCACAGAGTTTTCATACATAGCTAACCTCACCAACACCATGCTACTGAGTAGGCACTAACTCAATTAAAAACTAGCAACCCTCAAAGGCATTTGAGAAAAACTGGCCATTTTGAATGGTCCTCTTTGATCATATACCCTATAATTATAAGGACACACATACCAAAACCTTCATGGTTCTCCTCTAAGACACAATCACAAAATAAAATCATTAGATAAGGAAACCAAAATTGAACTGATCGACATTTCAAAACAATCGAGTCTCAAGATAGTGCTCATGAGCATTGGGAAGTACATTTTTATTTAATGCTCATGTCAATCTACTCTAGAGAGGGCCCAAGACTGTAAAAAATAGAACAAGGATATAATATTTCTTTAAAACCAACTAGTTTGTTAAAAAATTTAACACTTAATGACACCACATATGGGAACTCATGATGCCCTAAGATTTAGAAGCAAGACGTCGCATCCCAGATACTACCCATAGGCTATCATCCCTATGAATTCATGTGTCATATGGCTCATATAAGAGATTTAACACAGAGTCGTACTTCACCATAAAACCCTTCACTTGAACAATGACATGCCAAGTCATCCTATAACATGGAAAGGAAAGGGTCAAATGACCTAATATGTGGCCGACCATTCCCTAGGCATCTATAAATTGTTGAAAATGATAATTACCCAATGCTCAAGCCGATAACAAGGTCAATAAAAGAAGGACCACCCATCCAAACAAATGTTTCATTTGAAAATAAAAGTTATAAAATGTACAACGACACTTGAATAACACCAAACATCAGAAATATCACAAGAATTAGCAAGGAACAGTAGCTCCAAGGGTGTTTCCTACTACGAGCTAGCCCCTTACAAAACACAATTTTTGACATTATCACATAGTCATGCTATAAAAATTCACTAGGCTCAAAATCTAATCATGAATCCATTTATAAAATGGAGAAATCCTATCGAAAACACCTATAATTACTTTCCAAGGAGACTCAAAGAGAAGAGATCAAAGTACCATTAAACAAGGTTTAAATATGGGACAACTCTATAGGTTCAATTTCCAATCCCTTTACATTTATTAACATTTAATCTTTAATCATAAAAGATTTAATTCAAAACATCAAGTACCATTTTGAAACCAAAATAAAAGGTTCTTGATTATAATAATGCCATAAGGGAAAGACAAAAAAGTCTCATAAAACTTTATTTTAAAACTTTTTACACTTCTTGAAATTAAATAATTGTTAGGAAATTTATCAAAACAAATTCATTTTTAACATAAAAGGTGACCTATAAGAGTCCCATTCTAACCAACCTGGGATCATTAAAATGAAAACCAATAGAAGTTGTTAAATTGTTAATGTTTTAAACACACAAATGGATCATCTCATAATAAACATACCCCAAATTACCTTCTTGGGTATAGTTATTCATTTAAAACTTATCCATTTGATTTAAGATCATAATTAAAAAACACTGTATATTTATAGCCATTTGACAATACAACATTCCATTAAATTTAGTATGGGTTTCAATTTACCAATTCTTGAAGTGACCGTACCCTTAATGGAATGAAAAATGGCTCCCATTAATCGAAACTTATCTCATCTCAATTTATAACATGATCATATACAATGGTCCAGTCATATGGGTGGCCATATACCAATCTATAAAGTGCCGACACAATTTATAGTTTTTCTTGTGTATCTCATCTATCAAAATCAATTTTCTAAAATAATTGAATTCTAATAGTATTTACATTTTAGCAACAGCCGTAAAATGTGTATATATTTTTCTCAAAAATGGTTTGAATATACGGGTTACCCTTTCCCAGTTGTAAGGTTCCCATACACCTTATAATCTAAAATCATTTCACATTAATTCAAAACCACTATATCTTTATCCCATGAACAAACCATATATAACCAATAAAAATCATGACATTATGAGAACTAAACACAAAATCTTGATAATTAGCAGAGGGAATATGTTGTAATCACAGAAGCATGGAAAACTAAACAGAAAAGGCATACTATGTGGTTAAAAAGATTGAAATATAAACACCTAAGCATGTTATATGAATAGACATGCTAAATCATACAAGGCATGACATAGATTATAATAGGCATGATACAAATACATATACATGGCATGGATTAGGCATGACATGTTAATCCCTATGTGCCTATAATGATGCATGCATTGCTTCATCCTTTTCAAATGAGAACAAAGGTAAAAATACCATAAAACCATTAATCGATAAGTATCGGAAATTACATTAGTCACTCAAGGTAAAATCATATCAAATGTAACGTAATAAACATGAACAATAATACCAACCCTAGTCATTTGGTCATTTCCCATACGTGGGGTGATCAACCCTAATAATGGCTATTAACCAAGAACCAAATCATTCATAGTCTCCAATATTCCAACCCAAAATAGTAATAGAAAGTAAAAATTAAACTATAATACCTATTTGTAGCATCCTAACCTAGATAAACACTAAGACGGTAGCCAGACAAAGGGGTCACATGGCCTCAAGCGTGTCTCTCTGTATTCCAGAGACTACCGAATAGCAGTGAGGGTCTCAGGAGCTAATAGTATAAGGCCCCAGCCTTAAACCTTACTTAACCTTGAGTTATTACAAGATTACACATTGAGGATCTTTTCAGGTTTAGAGTTTTAGAGAATTAGATCATAAAACATGCATTACATTCCACATATAAACAAAGTGGTTACATAAAGATAGTATTCTTCTTTCCCATCAATGGAAACATATTTAAAATAAAACATGGATTCTTTCTTGACACTTCCTTGACACTATCATCATATCATGTACCTTTCCCTTGACCTGTGAAAAACATTTCAAAAAAACTTGGTATGAGCATAAAAAGCTCAGTAAGGGATATAAAAATATGGAAAGGAAACATGGGTACATATATACATAAGAATGAAATAATACATTACCCATAAAACACAAGCACTTTAACATACCTCATCAAATCATGAATAAATCATAGAAATCATAAGACATAAAGGTAACTTGAGGCATTCATAACTTTCTTACATAGGGAGTAACCCTCTTGGTTACGTTTGGAATACCCATCACAGTATATTCCCTAAATCTATTCGGAGAAACCTTAACGTTTCACTCCTTAGTGTTACCCAATGCATTGGAGAGCTATATCGGGCTCACCCGCCCTTAGTCTATCACGGAACCACCCGTCTTCATAATAATGCCCAAGAACCTCAACATAATCGTATCATATAAAACATGTATGAAGGAAACATAAAATTTCCACCTTTCAATCACAAGATATCAATACAACACATTGATATAAAAACATTATGAAAACAATTTTCAATATCAAAATAAAAGAAAAGTAAAACATGGTATTTATTTTTCTTTTTAAAAAAAATTATGGCTTGTAGAGGAATCCGAAACTCATATAATGGTCACGACGGTGGATAAGTCGTTGTCGCCGCATAAGTACGACAAAAACATTCCCTTTTTTCACTTAGTAAAACGCTTCGTATAAAGAAGATTCCTTTTGGATAAACATAAAAGTCAAAGGGGTTTATACACCGTATAAAAGAAGGTTGTGTATAAAACAAAATATGCCTCAATGAAAGGAGATTGAGACGAAGTCCCATATCTCGGGTCTGACTTGACTCAGTTGTTCTTTAATCTCCTGAATAATAAACTTGAGTTAATTTCTACTTGTTTAAGAACCTTTTTCAAGTTCATTATTCCTTTTATATCACTTATTTCCATGTCATGAACACTATGTAATTATTTAGGTTAATAACAGTCGTTTTAACGATCATTGGTACTTGAGTGAAAAATAAGCCCTTTATAATTACAAGTTGTTCATGTATCCATTATATCCAGAATTATAATCATGATGTATATATCATATATATCCAGTATATACATGCATTTATAATATTACATAATCATTTAGAGGTAAGAAATGAAATGCACCGTTCATGGAGAGAGTAAGCCGTACGTACGCATGAACGCTACTTTCATTTCTATTTCGTATTTTATAGAATGGATCATAATGATATAAAGGTATATTATAATTACAGTATAATATCATATATAATATCATAACTCCATCCTTTATATGTCCCACATATGGTATTTAACGAATCAAATCACTTTGAGGGGGCGGTGGTCCGCACTTCCTTAAATGAAGATATCGCGTTTACTCATAATGGAAACCATAAAGGTATGCCCAAAATGAAAAATACAGAAGCTTAAGGAAAACATAAACATATTATATATCATATATAAATATAGTGACATCTTAAAGGACACCTTTTAAGGTGTTAAAAGAATGTTGAACAATCATCGTTTCGGGAGGCATAAATTCACCATCCACGGAAACAGTATGTCCTTTAACCATTAGATGTAAGTGTGTGTAAGTGTAGCTAGAATACTTCTTATAAAAACATCCTAGTATATTGAGGATACTGTAGTTGTTACAAAAGAAAAGAATAAAAAGAGTTTAGGGGGTTGGAGAAGCAAAATAAAACAAAAGGACTCAAAAGAAGACATTACCTTAAAATCGGGTAACTCTCTTAGATTTGAGCTCAAAGGGTTCCTTGGGAAGACTTATTCCCAAAGTGAGGCTTTAATGAGTAAAATAGGGATTTGGAGAGACAATATGGGCAGGGTTTGGCCGAGCCAATGGCTTTGGGAGTGTGGTTAAGGAGGTAGAGGTGGGGGCCTTTTATAAGAGGAGAGGAGGGGCACTCTTGGAAAGTAAAGTAATGTTACATTATTTTAAAATGATTTTAGGATTAAAAAGGTCCCACATTGATATAATTCGAGGGTAATGTGATAAGGGTTCTAAATCCACTCATAAAATAGGTTTTGGACATGTGTAGTTCATAGATTTTACATTATCATTTCATTTCATTTAAATCCTTTATTAATGAGGTAATCGCTGCATCATCATGATGTCATAAAAAATTTAATTTATTTAAAGTATAAAAATTATAAAACAAATACTATGATCTAGAAAATCTTTTTAGATTTCCAATTACTATTTATAATCAAAAATATGACTTGTATAACCCCATGTAAAAATTGTTTTAGTAAAACATCTCATGTTTGTGTCATTTTTGCTTTAACATTAAATAAAACATTATTTATGTCATTTCCCAACCAAAGTGGCTCCATGGGGTCCCCAAGTTGACCCATGGATTGTATTGGTCGGCCATGACACATCCAATGAGGGTAGGACATGTTTCAAGCTCATCTCATATTATTAAAACATTATTTTTACCTTAAACTACACTAATTACCACTAATCGTGATTAAGAACATAAAAGTTACTATTCACCAAAAAATTATTTTAATCTCATTGAACCACATTTTACTTATTAATGACAAACATGTATGTCAGATTTTTGAAAATCAAAACACAGAAGTGGCAAAGTTTCATTTAAACGAAAAATCAGTTTCTTTAACTACCACTTAGTGGTTTCTCTATTCATCAAAAATTGAAGTTTTTCGAAAAGATACCAAAACTTCACCCTAAGCTATATTTGATATTCTGAATTCAAAAATTATGTCTATTTTACAAAATTAAAAACATGTAAGTTGCATTAATTAATTTAAAAACTAATTCCCGCTGTCATGAAAAATAGCGTGTTTTTATGAAACAATAAGTATCAAAAGATTGATAGTAGTTTAAGTCCAATTTCAAAGTGAAATTGATTCCAACGACCACCATTGGATAGAATGGTAAAAATATATTCTTATTTCACTTCAAAACCAATTCAAAATATAATCTAATCATATAAATAAATTAGATTAAAAAGAGGTTTTGAATTAAAATACAACATTTTTCACTATTCATTAAAAATGAACTTTATCGGAAAAATACCAAAAATTCACACAAAGTAAATTTTGATGTCCCAATCATAAATAATAAGTTTATTTTGACAAAAATAGCTTATAAAATTGTTAAAAGATATATTTAAAAAGGGTTTTCCATCAAAATGCAGTAAAACAATCTTTTAAGAATATTAGTGTATTCAATGCATAAGATTGTATTTATTTTCATTTTAAGCATCTAAAACACTATCTTAATCAATAATAGACATAGATAAAAATATCTATTATCCATTAATTACTTGGGATGTTATATCCTTCCCCCCTTTAGAAAATTGCGTCCCCGCAATTTATTTACTTATCGAATAAATGGGGGTACTTATCCCTCATTGCATTTTCAGATTCCCATGTTGCCTCTTACATCATGTGGGTTTTCCACAAAACCTTTACCTGATTAATCACCTTATTCCGTAACACTTGTTCCCTATGGTCAAGAATCTAGACCGGTTGTTCCTCATAAGATAGATTCTCTTCCATATGAACTACCTCTGGACTCAAAACATGAGATGGATCTGGCATGTACTTTCTCAACATCGAAACGTGAAAACCATTGTGTGCCTGAGATAAACTCGGAGGTAAAGCCACCCGGTCTGATCCAACTCTCTCCAGAATTTCATATGGTCTAATAAACCTTGGACTCAGCTTTCCTTTCTTACCAAATCTCATCACACTTTTCCAAGGAGAAACCTTGAGAAAAACATGATCACCTACCTCAAAAGATAGATCCTTCCTCCAGTTATCCGCATAACTCTTCTGCCTGCTCTGAGCTGTTCTCATGTGCTTCTAAATCAGCTGAACTTTTTCTGCCATCTCTTCTACCAATTCTGGTCCCATCAACTTCCTTTCACCCACTTCATCCTAGAAAGATGGAGTTCGACACCACTTCCCATATAATGCCTGAAATGGTTCCTTCTGTATACTAGAATGAAAACTGTTATTATATGAAAATTCAACCAAATAAAGATGTTGGTCCCAACTTCCATGATAATCCATCGAACAAGCTCGTAGCATATCCTCCAAGGTCTGAATTGTTCGTTCTGACTGCCCATCTGATTGAGGATGAAAAGCTGTACTAAAATTTAATTCAGTACCCGACAACTTCTGAAGGCCTTTCCAAAAGTTAGATGTGAACCTAGGATCACGATCAGATACAATGGAGAGGGGAACTCCATGTAACCTGACTATCTCTTTAAGATACAAATGGGAAAGTTGATCTAGGGAAAAAGTATCTCATATAGCAAGGAAATGAGCAGATTTAGTCAAGCGATCAACAATAACCTAGATTGCATTATTACCTCGAGATGTCTTCGGTAATCCCACAACAAAGTCTATGGATATATTCTCCCATTTCCACTCTGGCACTGGTAAAGGCTGAAGCATCCCTTTTGGTAACTGCCGCTCTGCTTTAACCTATTGACAAGTCAAACACTTCACAGTAAAATCAACAATATCTCTTTTCATTCCATCCCACCAGTAATACTCCCGTAGATCTCTGTACATTCTAGTACTTCCAGGATGAACTGAAAATGGAGAACTATGAGCTTCACATAACAACTCTCTCTTCAACTATGAATCACAAGGCACACACAATCTCTTCCCAAATCTCAAAACACAATCATTATCAATGTTGAATTCAGACAACTTACCTTTCTGAACCAGCTCTACCTTTTTCTGCAACTCACTGTCTTTCTTTTGTGCTTGCTTGATTCTATCTGATAGAGATGATCTCACTGATACCTGAAACAAAAAGAAGAAATTCCTGCACCAACAACTTCTATGCCAAATTTCATCAAATCCTTAACCAAATGATCACATTCCAAACGCAACATTGCTAATTAAGCATTACTTTTTCGACTCAAAGCATCAGCCACTTTATTTTCTTTTCCCAGATGGTAATGAATTGTACAATCATAATCCTTGATTAATTCCAGCCATCTCCTCTGTCTCATTTTTAACTCTTTCTGAGTGAATATATACTTTAAACTTTTATGATCAGTATATATTTCACACTTTACTCCATACAAATGATGCCTCCAAATTTTTAAAGTGAAAACAACAACAGCTAATTCCAAATCATGTGTAGGGTAATTTACCTCATGAGTTTTCAACTGTCGTGAAGCATAAGCAATTACCTGATCATTCTGCATTAGGACGCAACCAAGTCCTTTCAATGAAGCATCACTGTATATAACAAACTCCCCATTCCTGGAAGGTTGTGCCAAAACTGGAGCTTTCACCAATCTTCTTTTCAATTCCTGAAAACAATCATCACATTCTTTTGTCCAGATAAACTTAACACCCTTCCGAGTTAGCTTAGTCATTGGACTAGATAACCGTGAAAAATTTCTAACAAACCTTCAGTAATAGCCTGCCAAACCAAGGATGCTACGAATCTCAGTTACATTTTTGGGTCTTGGCCAGTCTTCCACAACTTTTGTTTTTGCAGGATCAACAGTTATCCAATCTTTAGAAACAATGTTACCAAGGAAATAAATTTGTTGCATCCAAAACTCACACTTGCTGAATTTCCCATACAATTTCTTTTCTTTTAAGGTTTGCAAGATAACCCTTAAATGTCTTTCATACTCCTCTTTACTTTTAGAAAACACCAAAATATCATTAATGAAAACCACCACAAACTTATCCAAGAACTCATGGAAAATTCTATTCATTAAGTCCATGAATACAACAGGTGCATTGGTTAGGCCAAAAGGCATTACTAAAAATTCATAATGGCCATATCTTGTACGAAATGCAGTCTTCGGAACGTCTGCTTCCTTTACCTTCAGCTGATGGTACCCTGATCTCAAGTCAATCTTTGAAAAATACTGAGCTCCCTGGAGCTGATCAAACAAATCATTGATATGAGGCAAAGGATATTTGTTCTTAACAGTGATGTTATTCAAGGATCTATAATCAATGCAAAGTCTCATTGAACCATATTTCTTTTTAACAAATAAAACAGGGGCACACCATGGTGATGTGCTTGGTCGAATGAAACCTTTCTCTAATAAATCTTGCAATTGCTCCTTCAACTCTAAATGTTCAATTTGAGCCATTCGATAAGGGGGTTTTAAAATTAGCTTAGCACCAGGAACTAAGTCAACAGTAAACTCAACTTCTCGATCTGGTATTATTCCAGGCAACTCATCATGAAAAACATCAGGATACTCATTTACCACTGGAACATCATTAATCTGAACAGTTCCTTTATTTTCAATGATGTGTGCAAGGTAACATTAATTTACATCTTTTACAAGTTTCTTGGCCTCTTGATAAGTTATCAACAGTAAGGTTTCATTCTTGTACACAAACTGAAAGTTTTTCTGAAAAGAAACTTCTTTAGCTCTACAGTCAATCTTAGCCTGGTAAATAGAGAGACAATCCATACCCATGATAACATCAAACTCTACTAGAGGTAGAACAATAAGGTTTGCAAGTAGGTTCTTTCCATGGATAAGGATAGGAAGATTCTTATAAATTCTATTTGCCTCAACATTTCCCAAGTTCAGGAGTCATTTCTTGAGATGGTATTCCCATTTTACTAGAAAAGTTTTCAGAGATGAAAGAATGTGTAGACCCCGAATCAAACAACACACTGGCATAATCTGAAAAAACAAACAAAGTACCTGATACAACTTCATTTGATGGCCCGACATCTTCTGAAGTAGTTGCAAAGGATTTCACCACCCCTTTCTTATTGTAGTCTAACTGCTTCCCATCACTCAAGCTCTTTGTCAGACACTCGTTTTCATAGTGACCCATCTCATTGCACATATAACATTTCACTAACTGTAAATCAAATTTGGTCTTACCTTCACCTTGATCATTTTCTATGCAATCACGAGACTTATGTCCCATATTACCACATCAGTAGCACTTTCCAGAATTCAGAAGACATTCCCCAGCATGCATTTTTCTACATTTATCACAAACTGGAAACTTAGTTTTCTTACCATCAGACTTTTTTGAAAAATTCTTACCTTTATCCTGCCACCTCGGTCTCTTCTTCTGTTGGTTGTTATAGAACACTTGATCATCGGCAAACTCCATTTCCACCTTCTCAGCACATCGAACAAGCTTTTCATAAATTTTAAACTCACGAGAAGATAATGCCCTTCGATATTTTGGCTTTAATCCTGAGTAAAAATGATTGATTTTACTGTCAAGGTCTCGGATAAAATTTGGAGCATACCTTGCCAATCGATTGAACCTTTCTTTATAGGTAGCCATTGAGTCTTCCTCTTGCCTCAATTCCAAGAATTTCTTTTCCATCCTAAGTCAAACATCCTTAGGAAAATACTTCTCAAGAATCATACCTTTGAATTCATCCCAGTCAAGAGCATCAATCTCATCGGCGTCCCTGATATTTTTAACCATAGACCACCACTGATCTGCCTCACCCTCCAAACAGTAAATATAAAGACTAACCTTTTGATTGTCTGAACACCCCATGACATCGAAAATCTTCTCCAGTTCCTTAATCCACCCTTTAGCTAACACAGGGTCAGATGATCCTCTGAATGATGGGGGATGTTTCCTCATGAAATGTTACACCACTGACATGTTCCTCTGTGGTGGATCTAGATGATCTCGTGTATGGATACCACCGCCATTTATCGCTTGAGTCAACTGTGCCATTACTGCAACAAACTGTTCAGTTCCAATTCTGACCATCTCAGGATGCTGATTCAGAAGTTTATTTCCTTCTGCATGCCTTCCTAGCATTGCTTCCCTATTTCCTCTGCGGAAATCCATTCTGAACAAACATGTCTTAGATGAAGCAACATGGTAATCTTCAAATACTATATCACTTAAATTTGACCATAAAAAAATATATTTTTTGTTAATAATTTAATATATTTCTAACTCCTAAAGTTATCTAAACCGACCTCTGATACCAACTATAAGGCCCCAGCCTTAAACCTTACTTAACCTTGAGTTATTATAAGATTACACATTGAGGACCCTTTCGGGTTTAGAGTTTAAGAGAATTAGATCATAAAACTTGCATTACATTCCACATATAAACAAAGTGGTTACATAAAGATATTATTCTTCTTTCCCATCAATGGAAACATATTTAAAATAAAACATGGATTCTTTCTTGACACTTCCTTGACACTATCATCATATCATGTACCTTTCCCTTGACATGTGAAAAACATTTCAAAAAAACTTGGGATGAGCATAAAAATCTCAATAAGGGATATAAAAATATTGAAAGGAAACATGGGTACATATATACATAAGAATGAAATCATACTTTACCCATAAAACAGAAGCACTTTAACATACCTCATCAAATCATGAATAAATCATAGAAATCATAAGACATAAAGGTAACTTGAGGCATTCATAACATTCTTACGTAGGGAGTAACCCTCTTGGTTACGTTTGGAATACCCATCATAGTATATTCCCTAAATCTCTTCGGAGAAACCTTAACGTTTAACTCCTTCGCGTTACCCAATGCATTTGAGAGCTATATCGGGCTCACCCGCCCTTAGTCTATCACGGAACCACCCGTCTTCATAATAATGCCCAAGAACCTCAAGATAATAGTATCACATAAAACATGTACAAAGGAAACATAACATTTCCACATTTCAATCACAAGATATCAATACAACACATTGATATAGAAACATTATGAAAACAATTTTCAATACCAAAATAAAATAAAAGTAAAACATGGTATTTATTTTTCTTTAAAAAAAAGTATGGCTTGTAGAGGAAGCCGAAACTCAAATAATGGTCACGACGGCGGAGAATTCTTTATCGCCGCATACGTACGACAAAAACATTCCCTTTTGTCATTTAGTAAAACGCTTCGTATAAAAAAGATTCCTTTTGGATAAATGTAAAATTCAAAGGGGTTTATACACCGTATAAAAGAAGGTTGTGTATAAAACAAAATATGCCTCAATGAAAGGAGATTGAGACGAAGTCCCATACCTCGGGTACGACTTGACTCGGTCGTTCTTTAATCTCCTGAATAATAAACTTGAGTTAATTTATACTTGATTAAGAACCTTTTCATGTTCATTATTCCTTTTATATCACTTATTTCCATGTCATGAACACTATGTAATTATTTAAGTTAATAACGGTCGTTTTAACGATCATTGGTACTTGAGTAAAAAATAAGCCCTTTATAATTACAAGTTGTTCATGTATCCATTATATACAGAATTATAATCATGATGTATATATCATATATATCCAGTATATATATTCATTTATAATATTACATAATCATTTAGAGGTAAGGAATGAAATGCACCGTTCATGGAGACGGTAAGCCGTACGTACGCATGAACGCTACTTTCATTTCTATTTTGTATTTTATAGAATAGAATCATAATGATATAAAGGTATATTATAATTCCAGTATAATATCATATATAATATCATAACTCCATCCTTAATACGTCCCACATATGGTATTTAACGAATCAAATCACTTTGAGGGGGCGGTAGTCCGCACTTCCTTAAATGAAGATATCGCGTTTACCCATAATGGAAACCATAAAGGTATTCCCAAAATGAAAAATACAGAAGCTTAAGGAAAGCATAAACATATTATATATCATATATAGATATAGTTACATCTTAATTTCCACCTTTGAAGGTGTTAAAATAATGTTGAACAATCATCGTTTCGAGAGGCATAAATTCACCATCCACAGAAACAGTATGTCCTTTAACCATTAGATGTAGGTGTGTGTAAGTGTATCTTGAATCCTTCTTATAACAACATCCTAGTATATTTAGGATACTGGAGTTGTTACAAAAGAAAAGAATAAAAAGAGTTTATGGGGTTTGAGAAGCAAAATAAAACAAAAGGACTCAAAAGAAGACATTACCTTAAAATCGGGTAACTCTCTTAGATTTGAGATAAAAGGCTTCCTTGGGAATACTTGTACCCAAAGTGAGGCTTCAAGGAGTAATAGAGGGATGCAGAGAGACAAAATGGGCAGGGGTTGGCCGAGCCAAAGGCTTTGGGAGTGTGGGTAAGGAGGTAGAGGTGGGGGCCTTTTATAAGCGGAGAGGAGGGGCACTCTTGGAAACTAAAGTAATGTTACATTATTTTAAAATGAGTTTCGGATTAAAAAGGTCCCAAATTGATATAATTCGAGGGTAAGGTGATAAGGGTTAGAAATACACCCATAAAATAGGTTTTGTACATGTGTAGTTTATAGATATTACATTATCATTTCATTTTATTTAAATCCTTTATTAATGGGGTAATCACTGCATCATCATTATGTCATAAATAATTTAATTTATTTAATGTCTAAAAATTATAAAAAAATACTATGATCTAGAAAATCTTATTATCTTTCCAATTAATATTTATGATAAAAAATATTACTTGTATAACTCCATGTATAAATTGTTTTAGTAAAACATCTCATGTTTGTGTCATTTTTACTTTAACATTAAATAAAAAATTATTTATGTCATTTCCCAACCAAAGTGGCTCCATGGGGTCCCCAAGTTGACCCATGGATTGTCTTGGTCATCCATGAAACATCCAATTAGGGTAGGACATGTGTCAATCTCATCTCATATTATTAAAACATTATTTTTACCTTAAACTACACTAATTACCACTAATCGCGATTAAGAACTTAAAAGTTACTATTCACCAAAAAATTATTTTAATCTCATTGAAACGAATTTTACTTCTTAATGACAACCATGTATGTCAGATTTTTGAAAATCAAAATAAAGAAGTGAAAAAGTTTCATTTAAACGAAAAATCAGTTTCTTTAACTACCACTTAGTGGTTTCACTATTCATCAAAAATTGAAGTTTTTCAGAAAGATTCCAAAACTTCACCCTAAGATATATTTGATATTCTGATTTCAAAAATGATGTCTATTTTAAAAAATTCATAACATGTAAGTTGCATTAATTAATTTAATAACTAATTCTTGTTGTCATGACAAATAGTGTGTTTTTATGAAACAATAAGTATCAAAAGATTGACACTAGTTTAAGTCCAATTTCAAAGTGAAATTGATTCCAATGACCACCATTGGATAGAATGGTAAAAATATATTCTAATTTCACTTCAAAACATATTCAAAAGATAATCTAATCATATAAATAAATTATATTAAAAAGAGGTTTTGAATTAAAATACAACATTTTTCACTATTCATTAAAAAATGAACTTTATCGGAAAAATACCAAAAATTCACACAAAGTAAATTTTGATGTCACAATCATAAATAATAAGTTTATTTTGACAAACATAGCTTACAAAATTGTCAAAATATATATTTAAAAAGGGTTTGCCATCAAAAGGCAGTAAAAAATCTTTTAAGAATATTAGTGTATTCCATGCATAAGATTGTATTTATTTTTATTTTAAGCCTCTAAAACACTATCTTAATCATTAATAGACATAGATAAAAATATCTATAATCCATTAGTTACTTGGGATGTTACAAATAGTGGGGAGACTATACCATCATCTTAGAGTAGCATAGTGGTATAAAATAATTATAATAGACAACATAAAAATTAGTAATAAATAAATTAAAAATAAGTGGAAGACAAATATTATAAAAACTAAATTAAAGGTGTCCAATGTGAGTTTATACAATAGAAGAATTTATGTCATAGTGATGATACATAAATTAAAAAATTATCAATACAATATGATCTATAATACATTAAAAAATAATAAATGACAGAAAATCTAAAAGGGTGATCTCCATGAGCATCCTGAGCTTTATCTCGGTCCTTTTATTTTAACTCCCAGGTACAAGAAGCAAAACATATGAAATCAACCAAGGTCAGTCGTCCTGTGAATAAGATATTTTACATGTGTAACCCGGTGTAATGGTGGACTGAGAAAGGTGTGAGATATAAATAATAGTAGGATGAAACTCGTGGTGTCTAGCACAATCCATACTATGAAACCTAAATTAACAAGTGTGTAAAAATTAGAACTAAATAAATATTCAATAACCCATCCATGTTCTTAAGGGACACATGACAGTAATACCTACTTTGGCCCATAGCCGGAATAAGAGTCCGATCATGTCACATTATATATATATATAAATAGTATAATTACACACACACACACATTTAAATATATGTTTGGATGGTCTGGGATGTAACCACCTCCATCAAATTCTAGGGGAAGCTCTCACGACCTAGTATGTAAACCAATTCCTAGAGCTCTCAGAGTCTCTTGGAATTCAAATAATGGTAGGAATAGGATGTACCCTCTGTCATCCATCACCAAGGCAGATCTCACGGTCTGTCCTTTGGATCTAGCTACTGGTAGGACCGAGATGTACCCAAAGTCCTCCATCACCAGGGGAGCTCTCACAGTCTCTCCCATAGATCTAGTTGGGAAGCTCACATAGTCATTCATCTCAAGTGATATCATGGACCATTAGCATGCATGTTGTGGTAGGATTTGGATGTTACCACCGTCATCCATCAATAGGGGAGCTCTCATGGTCTATCACCTGGCTCCATGTATTTGTAGGAATGGGACATACCGAAAGGCATCCATCACCAGAGCTCCCATGGTCCATCCCTTGGCTCCAGCTTCCTATATGTAATAATAATTTAGAATATATAATGCATTAGGAATTATCCTCTCATGCATATCACTAGATTAATTCATTCACATATAATGAGGCATGAGCACATTTATACTTAAAACAATATATCTTAATAATTTAAATTAAGACATTATCAAGGCATGTTTAAGTATACACACAACACATGAGGTAAAATATCTCTTGTTACTTTAACCATGTATTACTAATTCAAGTCATCCCATTCTATGTTTTTTCATTTATAGAAAGTATATACTAAGTCATGGGTTCTACAACCTCTAATCAATTCCATTTTCAACTAGGCATGTCATTTCATATGATGCCCTATTATAAACTTAATTAAGGGAAAGTCCATTTTATCTCTTGAAACTATGAAGGATAGAAATCCATTGATCCATTTTATTAAAAGGAAATAAATAATCTCACACTATCTCTTCCATGAAATTTGGATCCTTTAACTTAACCCATTAATTTTTTCCTAAACATGGAAAACTCATTTAATTTGTAAGTTGGGCCAAGCACTTAGATGATGCATTGTTTCTTTAAAAATTTATGAAAAAAATATGTTTTGTAAAGTTATAAGGGGGAATTTAAAAAAAATTCCATTTATTTTAATATAATATGACAATTCAATTCATATCATTAAAATGGTTAGGTTTTATCATGCCATATATCCAACACTATAAAAAAGGCATAAGTAAAACTGAAACCAAAACTAGGAAAGAAATTATTCACTATCACTAATATGAGTTTTCAAAGGCAATTCCACTATATTGGAGGAGTTTTATTATAAAACCATGTATTTTTTTATCAAAACAATAATTTCAGAATAAACATGAATAAGATACAAAATCCATAGACCATTTCATTTCAAGAAGAATTTACTTCAAAAATCAAACAGTTCTAAGAAATAATCAGGGAAAGAATGAAAATAGAAATTAATGAATTTCTAAATTAAAGGGGCAAGGATATGGATCCAATCTCAAGGGAGTAGTCTGAAGTCAATCCAAACACTTGGGCACATAGTAGTTTTATCGGCGGCCACTCGAAACTACTCTAGTCTTGTATGAAAATATATTCATATATATATCTCATAACCCAAATCATGTATGCCGCTAGACATCAGAGAATACAATCATGGAAGATATATATATATATATATATATATATATATATTTATACCCATGTATCTGAGTGAATGCTTTAAAAGATAATGAAAACCCACTACACAAATACACAAGACTTAAAAAAACGCTGAATTTTAAAAGGAGAAGCAACATGATTAGATGGAAAACCTTAACATAAATTGATGGTGGTGAACCAAAATGAACCCATCCACCTCAACTTTTCTGGTGTATTCTAGAATACACATGAAGGGTTCCCGAGAGACACTTCACAAACTCTAACATCAAAATAGAAACTGAAAATTAAAGTAAACCAATACCTATGGTTACGCGCCCATAAATGGTGAGACAAGAGAAGAAAAGATTCCAAATAGAAGGAGGATTCGAAGGGAGAGGGGCATACCTTTTAAATTCAAAAAATAATTTCAATGAAACGTGATGAAATTGATGATCGAAGGAGATTCTAAGGAGGGGTTTTCATTTTCTGGACAAGGGGAACTCCCAGGTGGTGCGCCGTGTGAATTAGAGGTAGAGAGGTGCAGTTTTTGTTTTAATTTTATTTTTTTAAATCAGGGTATGATACATGGTTTGGGATTCATAGTTTGTAAAATCATGAACCAATCGAGTTCCCTCTACTAGAAATCCGGGGCACCCTGCATGGGTTCTCCCGCATAGTTTTCTGAACCATTCACAAACCTTGTGGTGAATAGTGATTATGTACTAGATCTACCACTAACCATGTGGGATAGTTGAACGGTATGGAAAATCATGTGTAGATTGTGTGACAAACCCTTTACACCTAAATAAGGCCACACCATTTTATACTGTGGGTAGAACAATTTTGTACAATCTGTAAACCCACTATTGGTCCTTCAAAAGTTGATTTTCCATGTTCGGTGCTCCTGAAACTCCTTGAGACACCCGAAAAAATTCTCAGGCCTTTTCCCAAGTCCAGAAAATTCCCCTTGAAGTGATAAAAGTCTTATAATTTACTATTTAAGATTAGTTATAAAAATGGACCATCCAGTAAATGAAGAATTTCAAAAACCTTTTCATTTTCGTTCGGTTCAAAACATGGATCGTTATAGTAAAATTATTGATTTCATCATATGATCCAAGATTATAGGTTCTAGGATATTATTAATGGTATAAAAGATTAGTTATATAACTTTGGAGATTATGATGTTTTCATATGAGGTTATCTTAAGAGTTATAGATATTTTTATAGGACTATTAGCTTAAGGATGATCATATGTTTGAAGTCCTAGGACACCCCACTAGAGGTTTTTAAGTAGTAAAAATTTTCAGGTCATCAATGAAGTTTTTGGAGGCATTTTTTGGGAAGAAGTATTTATAACACCTAGATTCAACATGAAGTGTTTTAATGGAGGATTTATCTTTTAGGATTAAAGAAAAAAAGGGGGAAATACCTTATACTAGATGATAGCTATCACATCTAGCTAGACGGTGGGGCTTGAACCCATGACTGAAGGATGATAAGGGTTTCATTCACTACCACTGGTTGACACAATATCCTAATTATTATGATTTTTTACAGGTAAAGATTATGTTTATTGTAGAAACACATGGAATATTATTTGCGTAATACCGATTGATTTTTCTTGGAAGAATATATTATCAAATCCTTCTAATCTTTTAATTTCAAACCTAGTCAATAAATGTTTAAAGAATTTTAAGGAAAGTTATTGATTAAATAATTTAGTTCCAACTTTGGGTTATAGTATTTAATTATATAGAATAATGTATCATATGGAGGTTTATCCATTTTGGGAATTACCTCACTATGTGATAACCATTTTGGTTTTGGTTAATGTTTAAATATAGAAGGAATAACATATTATACATTTTACAGTTATTTTCTACTTAAAATTTTATTTTTATGCTTTAGGAATGAACATTTTACCTTGATTATTCATCGTTTTGAGAAAAGGAAGATATTGTGTTAGAAATTTATTAATGGAAATAAATTCTACTCATCAAGTAAGTATATTTCTATATTCTATTAGTGAAGATAGTGATATAAATCCTTCGACTTTAGGAAAAGGATCTTGAAATAATATATTATCATATTATCAACTTTTCAGATGAAATAAATGACATTTTCCACACCTATTTGGATTGTGTCATTTTCATCATTGACTTACTCTTGACCATGTTCTCTATAACTCCATATTAGTCCATGGGAACTAGTTTTCCCTTCTAAATCCATTTTTAATTTCCCACCTATGTTCTCCTTATATAGAATCCTGGTTATGTGTATCTTCTAGAGAACTTTATATTTCCTAGTTTCCATTTTTAATAGGATGTTTTATTATCCCTTTGTACAATGTGGGTTTCAATAAATTAATTCTATAAATATGTTAATCATTTTATTACCAAGATTAATAATGAGGAAAAAATTCATTTTTAGGGGGGGTGGGATGTAACATCCTGAGATTTTATTAAATATATTAATTTAAATTAATTTAAATTCATTGATTACTTGTGTTACACACAATGAACATTTTTTTTCATTATACATAACACCAAGTTTATCTTTCATTGCATGTAACATTGAGTTTCTTCGATAACTTGGGTTGCATGCAGTCTCAAGTCTTACCATACATCAATATACTTAATATTCTTATTTAACCTGATAGTTTTCACCTAGCCATTGGAATAGAATGAGTGAGTGAGATTAAATAATTTTTGTAATTATAGTTTACACATGTTTATAAAATCAATTCATTGGTGACCAATTAATTTGGAATGAAAATAAAATCCAATTAAATATAAAGGATGTGTTTTTATGAAAAATACTATTTTATGCCCACAAAGGTGTTATATATTAATAACAAAAATTAATATATATTATTAAAAAATATTAATGAAATTTATATTCTATATATTCAATAAAATATTTTTCAATTCATAAAATAAATTTTATGGGCATAAAATAGGAATAATTCAAATTTTAAGCATAAACAGATATATTTTTCTAAAAGGTAATTATGTCTCCTTTTAATTAAAGACATGTTTAAAAACTAAATTTTGAAACATTAATATTTCTATTTGAAAAAATTAAATTAAATTTTGAATCTGGAATATATAAAATTACTTTGGTTGATTTTTTGCAATTTCTTAGAGAACATTTATATATCGATGAATAGTGAATAATTTTGAATTCGGAGTGAAAATTGTATTTTCATTTGATATATTTATATAGTTAAATTATATTTTTAATTTTTTTCAATGTTAAATTAGTTCAACTATAAATAAATGAATCCAATTTAGGTAATTAGACTCAATTTATCATTGAAATTGGATATAAAAATATTTCAAACTTTTTAACTTTTCTCTTTTAAAAAACCCACAGTCTCGTCCCGTATACAGGATTAACGTTAAATTAATTTATAAAACCTATGTTATTTTAATTTGGAAAAATTGATTCCATGTTTTTAATCATAATAATTTATAATTTATAGTAAGGTTAAATTAGTTTTTACCAAAAATATTAGTGAATGAAATTAAAATTAATTACTATGATTAAGAGAAGTACAAGCTTAACAAGGGAGAAAACATAAATTTAAAGACCAAATGACCTAGAAACTTGTAAAAAACATATTTTATGGAAATATTTATACAATATACTCACTTTTATATAATTTGGTTCATTATTTTAGGAACATTAGGTAAGGGAGACCAGAGAATAGTGATTATATTCTTATAATTAAAAGAATGTCACTCCTCCTCCACTATAAAAAAGAATTCACCCTCCCACTTATACACACCTAAAAATACATTTTTATCATACAAAAATTCCCAGAACAACTATCCGAATACCTCCCCTCATCCTAAAATAATAAATTTACAATGAAATAACACCATGTAGGGATTTTGGTATAAACCAAAAGAAGATACCCAAAGAAGAGGTAAAGTTATTCAATGAGAAATTTTGCCTTATTTATTTATACACCCCTTAAATTATTATTATATAATTTTATATTATAAAAAAAGTATAATAAATATACTAATATGTTTTTAATTTTATGTTTCTACCTAAACCTATACACACTTCCATCAAATGGGTAATAGAATCACAGTTTGTTTGTACAACAAACTACCGCTGCACGAAATGATGTCATTATTTTTCCATTTACCACCTATTATGGTTGTGAATTATGATGGAATTAATATTTTTATATAATATATTTATGATATTATAATGTATTCATAATTATATAAATATTATACAAATCATAACTTAATGCTTTCCATTTTTGGGAATATGATAACATCGTTTGTGGACCTGTGGACACCTCCTCAAAGCAATGTGATATGTTCACACTTTACATGGGATATATTATGGATGGTTTTAATAAAATTATATGATATAAATGAAATTTTTATCATATTAATTAAATAATTATCTATCTAAAAATATAAAATATCATTTTATTCTTTCCATTTATCTTACTGAATGAGTGATAACGTCGTTCGTGGATGTGTGGACTATCGCCTCCTTGAAGAGAAGTGATTATTTCTTTTTCATCACCACATATCAAGAATGATATATATATATATATATACACATATATATATATATATAAGTATACGTAATTAAATAATATGGTTTTTATTGCATAATTTTTTTTTAAAGATAACTGTTACTTATCTTCTTTTCGTAATGATCATTGAATAATGGGAACTTTATACATGCGTACGTACAACCCACTGTCTCCATGATCGTAACATTGGTTCATTTTCATAACCATATTTCAGGTATGATTTTAAAAGTATAATTGATCTCAAAATTTGATAATTATTTCTTGTTTATTATTCTTTATTTTTTTAAATAATGAACTCATTGACCATAATTGACCCATTAAAGTCAGTTTTGACTCTTAAGCTGAATATGGTCAAAGCACCCGACATAAAAATTATTGATTAGGTAATTGTATATAAATTGTTTATAGATGAATTACAATTACTATTAATATTAAAAATGTTTATTAATAAATTAAATAATTAACACAATTTTATTATTCAGGAATATTGAGGAAACCCTAGACAAATTGGACTCAAGGTAAGGGATTTCATAACTCAGTTTCCATTCATCAGGCTAAAATTCTATGTCATTTGTTATGTTATGATAAGAATATGAATGGAATAGTCTATTATTTTTTTTATAATGAACTTAAATTTTTATTTTGTGGATTTACAATTTTCACACATAATTATTTCATCGATTTATTCTCACTCCAATGATATGACCTTTATAATGGGTTTTCTTCTCATTTATTTCGTCCATGGGATAAATGTCATATTCACCAACTACTTATTTTTTGTGGTGTATCAACAGACCCTTTTGATATATTATATTAGGAATTATTTTGTCTACATGGTATTTAAATATTTTTTTTGAGGATTATTAATTTTGGGGCTTCCTATTTAGATGTTACCACAATTGTTAGGGGATTTCTAGTTCCACTTTTATTTTTGCATGAATTATTACACATTCACCACTTATTTTTAATTTGTGGTGTATATAATATTTTGGAATGTATTTGATAATTATTATCCTTAAATTTCTTGGGATTTACTTATCCATTTGATTATTTATCTTTCATGGGATTTACAGTGTCAAAGTTACCAATGGGGTAATGGAATTTTTTGCAATTTTGCTTTTTTGAGACATTTGTTATTTTATAAAACTATATTATTTTACAAGGTGTATTTAATTATCATTTGAAATGATATAAAATGAATATAATTATTATAATTATATTTTATGTTTTATTTAATGTTATCCATTCATGAGGATTATGATTAAAATGTTTCAATGTGGTATAAGACACATTGGAATTTTTAAAGGTTTTTTTCCTCATAAATGTTTTTAATGTTTTTTATAGTAATTTCCCTTTATACATGTCAAAAACCATTGTTTTTAATAATCCTACACTATGGATATTTTTTATTTATACCGTACTCATTAATTCTTTGGATGGATTATGTTTTTTCAAATATATTATTAAATAATCCGTTTTTTTCAACATGTTAATCTTGTTTCGTTGAGATTTTTTTGGAACTCATTTCTTTTCCATTAGTTAATCATGTTATAAAGATATTTTTATATAACCCATTCATTTTAAATGGGATAATCCTATTTCGAAGAGAATATTATTGAGCCCATTTCTTCTCCCTGGGTTAATCATGTTATAAAGATATTTTTATAGAACCCATTTATTTTTCATGGGTTAATCATGGTTTAAAGAGGTTTTTGTTGAAACTATTTATTTTTCACAGGTTAATAACGTCTAAAATATATTGTTATTGAAAAAATTTATTTTCCATGGGTTAATCATGTTTCAAATATATTTTTATTAAACCCATTTCTTTTCCATGGGTTAATCATGTTTCAAAGAGATTGATAATAAACCCATTTATTTTACATGGGTTGATCATGAAATAAATTTAATAATGGTTGGTCCTATGATTTAATGATAAAATTAAATATTTTATGAGTTATGTAATTGTACTTGTAAATTTTATGGGTGGTTATGTGATAAACCAATGATGGGTGGTTACATAATAAACTAATGACAGGTGGTTTCGTAATAAAACAATGATGGATGTTTTGATGATAAACCAATGATGGGTGGTTCCATGATAAACCAATGATGGGTGGTTCCATGATAATCCAAAAATAGGTGAGTCCCTGATATCCCTCTAATGCATTGGGTATGGAATTAAAGTATTTGGTTATTAAATTTGTAAGAGTGAATCTAAGAGTCAAATGAAAATGATCTCCCAAGAACATACAATTTTTACTTATGATATATCTAGGTTAATAATATTTATAAACATTGATATTGATATAACATGTCTCAGGATTATTGATTCTAATGACTCTTTAATTTTCCATGTTTTCATATTTAATAGTCAATGTATTGATAGGTATGAGTTATTTTATGATTTGATCATGCACTTTGATTATTTCAATATACCCTTATGCACTCTTATGATTATTGATGAAATTTAATTCTTAATACTTATTTTTACCCTTACTGAGAATCTGAGATCACCCTTAGTATGTTTCCTTTTCCCTAGGTTTTAAATAATTATGTTGAATGAGTTATGTCTATACGGGATTTAATAAGTTTTATTACGATGTATTAATGTGAAAAAGAAAAATTAGTTCTAGGGGGATAAATTCTCATTTAAATTCATGTTAACTGTTTATTTAGAAGTTTTTCATAATTCTATAAAATTATAAACCTAAAAGGTACTCCAAAATGTAAGTTATCAAATTTTCCTTTTGATTATTTAATGTTTAGATGCAAAATATGTGTCACAATTATTGGCATCAAAGTTGGTAATATAAAGTTATGGATTTTAGAACAGGATCTAGGAGTGTGGGTTCTTGTATGTTATACAAGGTGTGTTAATGGATTTCGCCTATTTTGTTTTGGTAAAATATATTTTTTAACAAAGTTCTAGTCATTTTATTAGTAGTTTTATTTTTCAATTCTAAAACACCATTTTTTGTTGTGTTTTAGGAGACAAAATTTATTTAAATAACTAATTTCTAAACAAAAAAATAAAACTAAAAATTAAAAAATTCACATCCATTTTCACTTATAATTGAAACAATTAAATAAATTTTTTGATATTTCACCAGATTATAAAAAGTAATAAATATAGAAAATGATTTAATTTTATAAGATATAAAGCAATTACAGGTAAATCTACTAAAATATTCAACAATCATAAAAACATATTTCTTACATCCTAAACAGAATAATGTATAAGAACAAATTAATATAAATAGAAAAGTTCTAATGGTCCAATAGTTCCAAATTTATTAAGAGATTTAAAACTAATTCTATGGTATTTAAATTTTAAACAAGAATCACAATTAAAATTCTTACTTGTTTTGAAATCAGTTAGCTACAGCATGTGTGCTTTGTTTGATTCTTTGTGTAATAGTTGAATGTTCACAAGTAAAAGCCTCTGATTCCATAAGATTTAATCTACTTATATATCATTAATAAACATGAAATTTTAGTTAGTTAATCTAGAAAAATTAGTTGAATAAATATTCTCATACCTATTAGCATAAGATGGAACATTTTAATTTTTATGAAATAATCATTTATCATCTTCAAATATAACACTCATTCCATTGTCACATAATTGTGAAATAATAATCTTTTTATGTTTCAAACCTTCAACATATAAAACATTATAATCTAAAACAATATTATAAACAAACACTTCACTAAATACATTAAACATTAATTTTGACTTATAATCAAATGTTATATAGCCATCATCACATTGATTATATTACAAAAACATCAATGGATCCCCTGTCATATGTTTGGTGTATCCACTATATGTGTACTATGTATATTTTAATTTCTTAAGAAATGTAACCGGAAATATTATTTAAGAAGAAGTCACTTTTAGTACCCATGCTAGCTTGGGTATAACCAGGCTAGTATAATAATTATTTGATACACATATAGACTTTCAAAATCATTCATTGGTAATCTAGAAGATTAATGCTTTGAAAAAAGTCTTGGTATAACCATGTGATTAAGGAAATCTAAATGAAAAATCATTAGCATAAAATAATTGCATAAAAAATTTATAGAAAGTAATATATGATATACTTCCTTTATAACTTTTAATAAAATATGTTTTGAAAATTTTAGGGACTAGAGTATTATAACCAAAATCATATTTACATATATTTGATTTCATCATGGCCATCATCTTATAATATTTTTTTGTAACTTGAAAAAAAATTCTTTCTAACTTGTAACTTACTTTTTGAGACTATCATTATACTTTTGAAAAAAATAAAAAACATCATAAATCGTTACTTTTGAAAATGAAGCAGGATTTGTGAAAATTTAATTTTTTTCATTAAAATTTTTATTTCATTTGTAAAATATTTCCACTTCATTTGATTAAAATTCATTTAAATAAGAAAATTAGTTTCTAAAATTCTCATTTTCTATAGAGGGTTTCTTATTTTCCATGATAATATTATTATTTTATTTTTTATATAATTCCTTAACCCTTGAAAAAACTTTTTTATGTTTCTTATTCTCATCATAGAGATTAGTATAACTATAAACATAAATATCAAAATCATAAATAGAAATTAAATCTAAATCATTAATAACTTCATTTATATTTGTCACAATAAATCATAGGTTTATAGACTCTTTTTCTATTCAAGATTCATCTTTAGAATTTGATTTATCTATAAGAATCGACCCAAAATATATACATAAATAATTTTTTTTAATTCTTATCTTTTTCATCATGTTTTTATATTGGATAATCCGATTTTACGTGTCCCTTTTCCCTAATTTTATAAGAAGTTACTTCTAAAACAACATTACACTTACTTGAGGTTCCTTTATTTCCTTTTTGGTCATCATTTTAATATTTTCTAGGCCACTTATTAAAATGTCTATTTTTATTTATCAGATTATAAATAACATTTATTATATTCACAATTTCTCTTTCATCAATTTCATGCTCATCAGATTTAGAAGAGTTAGAAGTAACATTTTTATGTAATTTCGATGAAGTACCCATCTTATTAGAAATATCCAATTCAAAAATATTCTTTTTCTCAAGTTCATATTGAACAAGTGAATCAATGAGTTCATCAAATGTGTATTCCTTGAAATTATTACTTTCATCGATCACAACCTAATTTTGTTGTCATTTCTTGCATACAGGTCTTAGGACTCTTTCAATAAGTACAGGGTTATTCAATGTTCCTCTAAGGGAATTAATTCCATTTTAAATTCTTATAAATTAGTATAACCCTGTATTGATTCTTTCATCTTCTCCCATCTTGAAATAGTTGTACCCCGCTCAAAGAATTACATGTTTGGTTCTAATGAGATTAATTGAGCCAAGGTGAGTAAATTATAGAATATTCTAGATCTCATGAGATTTATTACATGTTGAAACATGACTAAAAACAATTTTTAATAGAATAATATAATTTTTTTAATTAGTAATTCAAAACATATTTATAATCATAATTTTCTAAAAAATTACTACAGTAGACTTTTGGTGGTTTTTAAAATTTTATCATGATCAACCAGTGTTATATGATTATCTTCTTTTAGTTACACATACACCCAAGATTTCTAGTGTACATTGTCATTTCCAAAAAAATGAGGTGGATTTTTTGGAATCTATGAAAATTACATTTATTCCAGACATATTCCAATGAAATTTTTACTTATACTGTGAGGTATAGTATAACCAAGTATTCATAATAAATTATATAGAATAGTATCTATATCCAAGAGTAATTGGTTCTTGATACATGGTGTTTTATATCAGGAACAGAAATAAAATATATAATCTAAGGTCTAATAACATATACTATATGTTATTTTATTAGTAAGAAAATATAAATAATATATCCTTACAAGGTCAACCTTTGATACCAAGTGTTAGGTCAGAATGGTAATGACCGATGGCCTAAAGTGGGGGGGGGGGGGGGGTGAATAGACCTGATTAAAAATTTAAAGCGATGAATTATTAATGTAAATTAACCATCAAAGTTAATTAACAGTGTTAATTAGAAAAAAATAAAATAATGAACACAAATAATTTTATAATTGTTCAGTCAAAATTAGACCTAGTCCACTCTTATACCTCTTTATTTTATGATAGACACAATTTACACTAAACTGATGTTTGAAGGGAAATCAAAACCCAATTATAACCTAATATTTCTAGAGGAAGTACAACCAAGAAAACTAAATTTTATAATGGTATTTACAACCCAATTAAAATACTAAATTTAGATTACCAGAGCCACAACACGAATGATATTTACATTAGAATATGAGAGTCACAACCCACAAAATAGAATGTTTTTATATTAAAAAACATAAATAGAAAGAGAGAGAACATGTGAGATAAATGTAGTAATGCTATAGACATACGAAATTAGATCAAAATAAATAAAATATAAAGAATAGAAGTATAGGTAATATTTCTTGAATATCAAATCATCTCATCCCATCAATGATATAGAATTAATATCATTTTTGGTAATATCCTTGAGAGTTCATACAACAGATGACTAATTGTTTTCACAAGAAATCAAAAATTTGCACAACACCAGAAAATAGGAAAGTTTATATAGTATAAAAGTATTATCTCTTTGTAATAAATGTATCATGTACTCTGATCATTTCTTGAAATTCATTAAATACGATTGAAACTCGATACAATAGATCCATTGGATAGAAAATTCAAAATCAAAATAATAAATATAAATTATTTGAGAGTGAGAGAATTATAAATTATCATTGTAGAACAACTCAAAATTAAAATTCAAAACTATGAAGAAAAATTAAAACTAATTTGAAATCATTATTAGAATACTAAAACAACTCCATTTTAATAATTCAAAGAGATTTCCATAAAAAATTCAAGAAAACTTCATTTAAAATCAAAAATCAAAGACATTAAGTATATATGCATATAGATATGTATAACATAAAAACGGAATTAATCTAAATTAAAAAATATATAACAAATAAGAATTTTTTTTATTATCTAATATGAATTTATAAATGTTAATACAAAAAAAAAATAACTCAAAATAATAAATTATAAATTTTGAGTTTCATGCTTTAAGTTCTTGGGGGAAAGAATGTACAAAATAAATATTTATAAAAATGTGTTAAAAACACTTTAAATTTTTTTCCTACATTCTAAATAATTAATAATACCTCATGTAATCATTAAAATAATTTATACACGTGATAAAAACACAATAAATCAATATACCATGAAAATCATGATATAGAGGAATTTTGAAAACATGTTTTGCGTAAAGGTAAAATATCATGATATGTAAAGTAATATACTAAATTATATATGTTTCATTAAGTTAGAATTATTTTTACATACCTTGTATATGGGTAAAATGTGTTTTTTATATATTGTGTATGGGTATAATTGAGTTGTGTAAAGGTAAACCAAACATTCAACTTTATGCATAAAAGTGAACTAAATTATTTCTAAGAGTAACAAGAAAAAACAATTAATCAAAAAAGGGTAATATTGAATTCATGTAAATGTAATGAGGAAAAACCATTCAATTTTTATGGGTAATGTAGAATTTATAAAGCATTCGTAAAGGTAGAAAGAAAAATACGTAGCTTGTGTAAGGGTAAATAGAAACTATATAAGAGTCTATAAAATACCATGCAAAGGTAAAATATAATTTACAAAGGTTTCATAAGGCTAAAAAAGACATTACAAAACTAAAATAATGGTATAATGTAACTCTAAAGACATTACTAAACGTAAAAAGAAATTAACGCATGATACGTAAGGGTAAAATAATAATACTTTTAAAGAAAATAAAACATTTAAATTTGTTTCAAAAAAAAATTAAAAAATAAATACCATAAAATAAAATAATGTTTAATAAAATTAATGACTGAATATAAAAAACAAAAATAATAATAATTTTTATACACAAAAATATTTAGAGGCATTTGAAATATAAAAAACATAAAAGATGAATAATAAATATATACTCCAAAATTAGAAAAACAAATTCCCTGGTTCTAACATAATGTTTGTAATTTTTTATTTCACATAGATCATAAAGAGTTGATTTATATACTACTTATTTAGTAAATTTTCTTATCATTTTATCATTTTATAATTTATTCAATTCTATTTTCATTTTTATATACAACATATTTTGTTAATTTTCATAGAGACCATAAAGAGGTGATTAAGAATTTATTTATTTTTTGATCATTTCATACATATAAAGAGCCCAAAAGGTGTCCATATAGAGTATATGTTCCTTCATAAAAGATACAATGGAATTTTGATTTTTAAGAAGGACCATGAACTATGTATAGAGTTCTTTTGTCCACTAAAAAAAATAATTCTAGAAAATTAAATTCGTATAAAAGGATTCAATAAGGATGATGCACCGAGGTAAGGCTTTAATTTTCTCTCTATAGACTCATTAGCACTTTGTTTGATTTGATTATGTTTAGTAGTAATGAAATTAATTTTATTTTATATAAAATCCATTTGAAGAATGTTTTAGTGATATTTCTTACCAAAATGACTCATAAGTCATAAAAAGATGACATAATAAAGAATTGTTTTTTCTTCAACCATTTTTTTCTCTATGAAGAGCACAAAATTCCTAGAGAAAAATAAGTTCTTGATAAAAGACTCAACAATGATAATGGACTCATGAAATTTTTTTAAAGATATATTTTTTATATATTTTATCTTTTTATGTTTAATAGTTTTTGTTTTATGTTTACAAATGACTCAATGTGCATGTTTTCAGTTTGCATAAGATATTTTAGTTAAAAAAATGTTTCACTAACTAAAAAATAAGAAACAAATTGCATTATTTTGATAATTTATAAAAATGATCAATAAGTATTTTGTGGCATGTTTTAATTATCTGAACATAAATCCAGAACAATATGTACCTGTTATGACTCAAAGTGCATGTTTTTAGATTAAAAGTAATTTTTTTTTCAAAATGCATGTAACTCACTGAAAACTATGTATCAACACTCATATTATCTTAATAATATAATTAAATTATCCATAATTTATTTTTAATTATAAGAACCAATTTCACATTAACTAGACAGACATTATAACTAGTATAATTGAAAGTGTATGTTTTTTAAAAGTGACATTTTAGTTCGAAACATACAAAATCATTGAAATAAAAGAAAACAATCTTGTATTATCTTGATAATTTAGGAAAATGATCCATAAATTATTTATCACATATAGAAATCAATATTATATCAATCCAAAGCACAATGTCAACCGATATAAGATAAACTGTGTGTTTTTACACTACTGGAAAAATGATTTTTCCCAACGCTTCTATACCAACGGTTTGTAAAAACCGTTGGTATAGGTACCCTTTCCCAATGGTTTGGCCAAACCGTTGGGAAAGGATAAATTCTGGACACCCTTTCCCAACGGGTTTTCCAAACTGTTGGGAAAGGTTAGCCTATCCCATCGGTTTGGCCAAACCGTTGGGATAGGCTGAATTCTAGACCACCTTTCCCAATGGTTTGGCCAAACCATTGGGAAAGGGTAGCCTATCCGAACGGTTTGGGCAAACCGTTGGGAAAGGGTGCCCAGAATTCAACCTTCGGCCAGAATACCCAAAAAAACCAGACCTTTCCCAACGGTTTTGCAAACCGTTGGGAAAGGTCCTTTTATTTTTTTTGGAATCTACCTACGGAGAACATTATATAAATCAAAATTTAAAATAATTAGAACAATACATATATATATTTATGAAATTATGTTAACAAAAGTCATGTTAGGTTAGTGGTTATGTCATTCCGTTATAAACTATAGGTCCTTGGATCAAATCCCACCGAATGTTTATTTTTTGAAATACATATACCAACGGTTTTGAGAACTGTTGGTATAGATTTTCTAATTACGTATACCAATGGTTTTCAGAACCGTTGGTATAGACCCTATACCAACGGTTTTCGTAAAACCATTGGTATAGACCTATTGTCACGACTTACTTTCCAACGGTCCTCCAAACCGTTGGTATAGCCTATAACAACGGTTTGGGGACCTATACCAACGGTTACAAACTGTTGGTATAGGGTATTTTTACAGTAGTGTTAGTTTAAAATTAACTATTTTCTTCAAAAAATGCATCACAAGTTCAAAATTGAGAAAAAAAACTTATATTATCTTAATAATTTATAAAAATAATATATAAATAATTTTTTATATGAAGGAATGAGTCTCACATTAATCTGATATACAATGTGCTCGATATGACTTGAAGTGTATGTTTTCACATTAAAAGTAAAATTTTAATTCAAAATGTGAACCATTGACTGGAAACCCTAAAAAGACACTTAGAATATCTTGATAATTTAGTAAAGTGATATAGAAATTATTTTTTACATCTAATAATCATCCTCTCATCACTCTAACACATGGTGTGGCTTGTATGGGTGAATGTGAGTGTTTCTATTTTAAATTGACACTTTCACACAAAACACAATTCACATACTCAAAATGGAGAAAACACACTCGTACTATCTTGATAATTCCAAAAAAAATGATCTACATAACATTTGTGACTTCTAGGAATCAAAATCCCATAAATATGACACAAAGGGTTCTAAATATTAACCGAAGTGAATGTTTTCAGTTAAAAATTTCATTTTAGTTAAAAATATGTGTCACACCATGAAAATAAAGAAAACACACTAATATTGCATTTATTATTTTGAATATAATCTATAAATCATTTGTAAAATATAATAATTAAACACATATTAATTTTACACAATGTTTTAACAATATGACTCGAAGTTCGTGTTTTCAATTTAAAATTGAAGTTCTAGTTCAAAATTCATTTCAATGACTAAAATTTGGGAAAAAAAACTCAGATTGTATTGATATTTTAAAGATATATTCAATAATTCATTTTTGATATGTCGGAATTAACCACACATTAATTTGACACATGGGGTGGCTCTTATAACTCAACGTTCATGTTTCTAGTTTAAAATTGACCATCTAGTTAAAAAGATGTGTCACATACTAAAAAAATGAGAAAACAGGCTTGAATTTCCTTGTTACTTTTAGAAAATGATCCATAAGTCATTTTAATTTATATTAATTAGATCCATGTAAATCAAATACATGGAATTCCTAGTATGTCTCAATGTTCATGTTTTCAGTTTATAAGTAACCTATAAGTTTAAAATGCATGTTACTAACTGAAAACTATGAAAATACACTCACATTATCTTAACAATATATAAAAATGATACATAAGTCATTTTTAATGTATAAGAACCATCTACATATCACTATGAAATTTGGTGTAGTAGTAATGATTGAAAATGTGTGTTTTTTATTTTAAATTTCAATTTTTGTATAAAAAATATACCACATACTCAAAATAGGAAAAAATGCATGGATTATCTTTATAATATTGGAAAACCATCCATATGTTATTATTGGAATGTAAGAATCAACCAAACATTAATAAGACACAAGATTTGTCTTATATGACTTGCAATGGATGTTTATAGTTTAAAAATAAATTATTTGTTGAAGACATGTGTCACTCACTGAAAAAAATAGAAAACACACTCAGATCATCTTGATATTTTCGAAAAATTATCCATATGTAATTTTGAAATGTAGCAATTGACCAAATTTTAATTTGAGAAATAGTGATCCTGGATGGAATCAAATTGTTTATTTTCAATTTAAAAATGACATTTTATTTCAAAATATATGTCACTCATTGAAAACATTGAAAATTTACTCAGTCTATCTTGATATTTTAGCAAAATGATTCATAAGTCATTTTTAACATTTAGTAATTTACCACACATTATGGCTGGTATAATTTAATGTGTTCATTTTTAGATTAAAATTTACCCTTTAGTTTAGAACATGCATCACATACTCAAAACTAGAAAATGAACTCATATTGTCTTCATACTTCACAAAAAATTACATAAGTAATTTTGGATGTGTATAAATCATCCTCACTTCAACCTGATACATGGTGTGGAAAATATGACTCAATGTGTGTGTTTTCAGTTTAAATGCACCATTTTTATTTAAAACCTGCATCACTGATTGAAAACCATGAAGGCATTCTTTGATTGTCTTGATAATTTAATAAATATGATCCAAAAGTCATTTGTGATGTATAGAAACTATACACTCATAAATCACTTCCATGGTGTGACTGGTATGATTGTTAGTTTTTTGTTTTTAGTTAAAATTGAAATTTTAGTATAAAACATAATTCACATACTTAAAACTAAGAAAATGTACTCTAATTATCATGATAATTTTAGATAATGATATATAAGTCATTTTTACTAGGTAACAATCAAGTACACATGAATTTGACACATGATGTGCCCAATATGGCTCAAAGTGTATTTTTTTAGTATAGAAGGGACATTTTAGTTCAAAACATGTGTCACACACTAAAAACTAAGAAAACCCAATAAAATTATATTAATAATTTAGTAAAATAATACATAGGTTTTTTTAATTCCTAGTAACCATATACATTTCAATACAATACATCATATTCTCAATACAACTGAATGTATGTGTTTTCAGTGTAAAAGTACATTTTAGTTCCAAATGCACATCATTCACTTAAAAAAAATATAACACACTAATATTGTCCTAATAAATTAGAAAAATTATCTTTAAGTCATTTATTTTGTATAAGAACCAATTTCACATCAATTTGACACATGGTGTGACTGGTATGACGGAATGTGCATGATTGTTTGAAACAAAAATTTATTTGAAAACACCTTTTACATACTAAAAACTAATTAAATTGTCTTGGATTGTCATAGAACTTTAATAAAATAATATATAATTCATTTGTGATGTTTAAGAATTATTTTCCTTCCAATATGGCACATGATGTTCCTGGCATTGATATAGGTGTGTGTTTTAAGTTTAAAAGTAACATTTTAGATCAAAACACGTATCACATATGAAAAATTGTGAAAGCATTCTTGGATTGATGATAGTTTGAGAAACAAAATCAATAAATAATTTATGCCATTTATGAATCAACTATACTTGAATCTGACACGTGGTGCCTATCCACACCCTTCCATTTATAGGAATCACAACGTCACTAAATGATTCATCATTGGGCTTGTGGTGCTCCCCACCATAGAACTCAACTAATCATAGTCGATTATAACCCAAATATTACCTATCCATCATAATCACATATCAAAACACATTCCCAGTGGTCTAATGAGCCTCATGGTGTGTTTTTTATCTCACCACACCTCAATACATATAAAAACACTGGTCATAATCTGTTAATACTTCTCATATCTAATTTTGAAATAAATCAAACGATTATTTGCCACGCATGCACAAGGCCCACATATGTTGGTCCTTCCTCAAAAGGTCCTTACCAAACCTCTTAATACCCCCACTATACCAAATATTAAATAACCAAACCATGGTACCTGATTCCATTTCTTTCCAAAACATTTTCATCAAAAATGGAACCTTCACCATGTTTTGTCACATGATACACCCTCTCAATCATGAAACTAAATGTTTTCTCACCCTAAAACATTCCCTAAATCACTAATTCACCCATGAAAAATGAAAAAAAATCAGATACACTCTGTTAACCATGTAACATACTAGGGTCTACCCCTTGAAATATGCGACAAACCATGATTCACCTCTTAAATCACATCACAAAGCATAGTTTTCCTCACAAACCACATTAGGTTCATATCAGAACTATCCCAAGATTCATTTCAATGCATCAGTTCATTAAATATATCATCTAAATCTCAATTTTTATATTTATATAGCGTTAGATATTTTGTATTCATATCTTAACAATGTCCAAGAACCTCCTCGACCGCCCAATGACATGTACTATCACAAACATGACCAACTCTCTATCAATTACCACATGTAATGACTCTATGTGGCCATCCCACTCACAACTGAGCTTCATCATGAAACTTGAAACACCTCTCATTCCTGGATTATAAGAATTCTAACCCTAATATACACATAAATTCCAATCAGTAACATGGGCCATGCCTTTAATTGACAATTGTGCACTCCCCACCATATGGAATACCTTATACCACTCCATGATCTCCACCTCAATAGGTTCCATATCACACATGTGCCACTCCTCCCAACACACACTAATTTTATCCCAATATTCACCTACTCATAATTAACTCTCAGATCGACCATGCCACCAGACCTGATACATTTTTGGGGTCTCCTATACAATAGATAAAAATTTATCATTTCATCACAACTCTTAAGAAACCATTCTCATGAAATTTCAAAAATATCATCGATCCTCATCACAGACATGACACTCCCTGATTCAAACTAAACAATATCACACATATCTAGAATCCACTACTTTAATCTCATTCAAAATTAATGGGTGTACACTCCTATATGACCTGGTCACTAAATATTGCTCACACTCCCATGAGTTACACATCACCATACCTAGGATCACTCTCCAAAACCACTAACGATGCTCCATGGACTTTCAGTATCATCTAACAAAAAGAACCATGGTTCTCCTATTCAGAATCAATAATATAAACTATTCTATGGCCTATCTCATGAATATCCACCATATGATAATCATTCTAACACAAAAAGAATCCATCCACATTGTAACCACGTAGTTGGAAGTGTATCAAAAATCAATAGGGTTGGGTACTCGACCGGTCCAACCCTCAAAATATGAAATTTTATACCAAAACACTATCACTCAAGTTGATTTCCTAATGAAAAACCAAGGCATAATCATGCCTACAATATATATGAAAGTACCTCATCTTCACTGTTCTTAAGACAAGGTACCCACTTGTGCCTTCCACATTCACAATATCCAATGCATCACCATGCGTCTATCTCATAATCAGTATCACATCTCATGCATAAATCTAAAACTCGAAGAATATACCCATGATGATTTCCTCTAAGGATCTCTTATGACTAGGATAACACCTCTCAAAGGTTACCCTCATATTACCCAACTTATTTCTTCTAATCACCTGAATCACCAACATCCGATGTCATCTTTTAAACACCGTGATCTCCCCCTATACCCTAAATCAAACCTCACAAGGTCATATCTCATGGGAAACACGTATATATTATCATATTGAAGATAAAATGAAACTTGAATGTCAAAACAACCACTCTCAGGTCTCATATACATGTTATTAATCACATGAAAAAACCATCACCTACTTGGGTACTGATTCTCATCAGGTATATACATATGGAACTACCCCATCGAGAAGTTGACCCTCACTGAGCCTCTATATATTAGAGTCACCACATAAAGGGTCACATTCTCATCTGTAATCGTATACACACTTAAGAAAATCTTCTTAACACATTTTGGGTCGAGTATACTATATATATATATCTTTATTAAGTATAATTTCAGTCCAATATATAAGTTAAACCACTATATATGTGGTCAATGAATCTCTAAATAACCGAACCAATTTGCTCAATAAACCTAAATGGTTCATTACCTATAATCTAATTCTAGTATTAAACTAATAGTTCTTTATGTGTCCTATACACCAAGGGACTGAATAGCCACTATCATCGAGCTTCTCATCATAGATACACATAAACAATCAATTTTAGGAAATATAATATGGTTCAACTTAGTAGAATGTCATTCTAAGTTATATAGTAAAGCACTATATATGTTGTTACTAAAATTTTAAATAGATGAACCCTCTCTCATTAATGATATCAATCACACAATCGTGAAAATGTCATGTGAATACCACATGCCAAATAAGATGCATGAATGATAGCCACTTTACAACGAGCTATGATCCAAAAACCCATAAATCATAAATTATAAATCTCAAAACCCATGCTCATTACACTAGAATAATGACATATAACTTTTACATAAAAAATCATGATAAATAATCCCATATCCCTGATAACCTAGACTTATTATCAAAAAAATGTTGTCACGTTGTACCGGTTGGATATCCATCAAAAGTTTTGATGCATTCCTATGTATCTAGGCTATAATATCTCCAAATAGAAAGAATATTTTTTTGATAAAATTTTTATATCATACACCAAGAATATTTTATACCACTTTGTGATGTCCTACCCTAGTCTGTGGCTATTGAGCAATACCTGAACCGGGGGAGTCACCACTAGACCTGAGGTACACCTCCCCATAATCCAAAGGACACCGACTAGAAGTGGGGGACTAGAGTTATACCATGGGGAGATTGTACCCCCATAACATAGTGTGGAATAATTAATAAACAACCAAACTTCATCCATAAATATAAAATGTAATGGGGAAGTATAATGTCATACGTAAGATCAATCTCCCATCTATCCAATGACATCTACATAATAAATAAAAGAATAAAATAATCACATAAGAGGATCTATAAAATCTTCATGCCTCAACTAAACCCAATATCTGATCCTATGTTAGTTATCCATATGAAGGATCTAGTTACCCTAGGTCTCATCCCAAATTGAACTCATAATTAGTGATGGATACTCAAGTACCCAAGTTCCTTGGATGACCAAGTAGTGTGTGAGTAAAAGTCAATAGGGAACCACAAACGTCATCCTATACATCTCTAATAAAGATAGTTCATATGTTTTTTAAATTATTAGATAAATAAAGAAATAAATAATGTACGTATAAATAAATAATAATTATCAATCCTTGGGTTCTACCATGGAACCATGATTGACCCAAACCTGTTTTGGCTAGTGTCAGAGTTCCTCTGAGCATGTAATATGACCATGAAAACCAAAATAAGTTAAATATTCCAACCCCTAGGAGACCATCCTAGGTAGTCCATAGTATTATGAATAAATCCAACCCTATGGGGTGAACTTAGGAAATATAATAATACTATAATGAATCATTATTGAACCAAAAGGGTACCACCCTTAACACTCTAAATTACCATGAATCAATGCCAAACACAAGGGATATCACCACTAGCATTATTAAGTATTACACATCATCAAAAAAATATGATGGATATCACCCTTGTTGTTCCACCACCATCATTCATCATGTCCAAAACCAAAGGGTTTCACCATTGGTGTTCCTATGCATCATCACTAAACCCACGTCTTATCACCCTTGTAATACCAAAATTATCAGGTTAATTGCTGAAACATGGTATATAATCCTAATAATTCCATGGTTGCGGTCTTAAGGGTCAAATCTAACGATTTCATTGAAGGGATCCGTGTATGTAAATACATCTCATAGGGTAGTACTTCCTAATTTAACACCTCATCAGGGACGGCCATTTTCCCAAGTCCACATCACATAAAAAGTTTACCCCCTCAAGGGAATAACCCATAATGATCACTATGACCACATATGGCTCATATAATCAACCAAGTTTCTAAGGTGACACTTGCGAACATCTCTACTCATTTCCAACACGCGCCCTATCACAAGTGTCAACATCACAGTTATAAAACCTCATAAGGGTTCCTTTAAAATAAAATTCATATCATGATTCATCACCCATCACTCCTAGGGCACAATGTCCCTCAACATCATCAACTCTCATCAAGGCCTCATTGGTCTCCTAGTAAAGTCCCACAAGGGATATGGGATTAAGACCATTCCCTTTACAAGTCACTCTAGGTTAGACCAAACACCCAACCTATCCAACAATGTCCTCATGGTCTATCCAACTAGGTCATAATGTCTCAGTAGGGAAGAAACACTAACATTTAGTTATCTCATAATCCAAATATCTTTATATAATCTCATGATCCTCACATGGCATATACATGCCAATCCCCCAAGTCCAACACTCTCCTACACTGTGAGGTGTCTAAGGATCTTACACTAGGGACATGACTTCCAATCATATCATTTTTACTTTAATTAAACCCCTTAGGGTTGTTCGGTCTCAATATAAGTAATTGTAACCAAGAAAATGACCATAAGCAGCCAAGGAAGTTAAACCAACTCCCAGGGGTCCATCGTGTCCCTTGGAACTTTGTTTAGTTATTAGAAAGGAATTTAATTTCAATTAATCAATTTATTATATTTCAAGATGTTGATTTCCCAAATTGGTTATATCTCACACATCACATGCCACATAAATAAATAATAATACCATAGGGGTAAATACAAGGGACCACCAACCTTAACAAGTCATTTAATTTCTCAAAACATAGCCTGAATACTCTATCCTTGCTTATCCAAGTCCATCGGGCCACCTCCCGTCCCCAAGAGGCCCTAACTCATGAAAATACAACCAAAAATTAATTATAAACCATTTACAACCGATTATTTAATTTATTTAAACAATTTATAATTTATTTTACAATTTAATTCAATTAGTCATGAAGCCCAAAATCTCAAGGGGGTATCTTATCATGTCAAAACCACTAATAACGAGGCACAACCTACTCCTGGAACACACCTGGACCAAATCCATGAAACACCCTTATTAATATATTTTATTTAATGAAAAATTTTATCCAAATTCACCAAAAACCCAAAGAAAAAACTATATGGTGACGTACCTTCATTGAAATGAATTCCAATGGAATGCATAAGACATCTTGGGAACTCTATGGATATAAAGAAAAACAAAATCGACCAGGATCATTTCCACCATACTCTAGTGGAAATCATTAAAATCCGTAAAAAAATAATAATTATCCAAATTAGGGAATAAAAAAGGGAATTAATGGTTGAGGATGGATTTTACTCTGAATCACCAAAAAATGCATCCAAGAACAACCCCAGATCAATGGGGAGAAAGAAGTGGGGAGTAGGCATTTGTTCTCCCCTACCGTGCATGATCTCTTGACCCAAGGGGGAGGGAGCCCACCTTTTTAATTTTTAAAAACCTATATAGAGATATTAATGGTGTAAAATTATGTTTCAATCCATGAACAGCCTTGGAAGGGGTTTCCCATGTCCCTGAACATTCATGATGTGATCTATTTGATCACACTATGAATGGTTTGTTGTTGGAATTATATAGTAGCGTGGCGGTATATCCTTTCTCAATAATTGTCCATAACACTAGAGTCTCAAATAAAGACTTAGAAAAAAAATAAAAAACATCAATTATGAATTTTAAAACTCTTGTAACCCTATTTTGAGTCCTATTTGTAAAAAAAAAACCTCCCACCAAATAAAAAATAAAAAATCCCTTAAAATTTCATAACCCATCCTAACATAGGGTATTTAATTAATTACATATTAAAATTTGTTATCATATTTCATTAAAGGAATACTAGGGTATCCCATTTTTGAACAAGGTACACACTCTGTTAGTTTGAAACATTCCTTAAGGACTATGTTTCCAGTGTGTCATAAATTATTACCTCGATGACATAAATATTGATCTTGGATGACATCATTTGATGGGAATTCAGAAGAATTTACAACACCATCTACAATATCATGTGGTCAACTATTTGAGAAATTATAAAATGCGGTCACCAATTTTGGTAAAATTTATGTGAAAAAACTTATAAAAACTTGTTGAAAAAATAGATTAGTTTTTGAATTACAATACTTGAAATGTTTGCATATTAATCATTTTCTTGATTCCATGAATGTAGAAAATAATATAGCTGACAGTGTAATTGAAACAATAATAAATGTACCTAAAAAAACAAAGGATGAAACAATGGCCAGCTGGGACATGACTGATATAGCGATACATGAAGAGTTAGTACTAGTGAATGGAGAAAGGTGAACTTTTCTTCCTCAATAAGTTTATAATCTTTCTTAGAATGATAGATATCAGTTTTTAGAATTTTTTTAATGATTTAATGTTTTATAAGGGTATTAATAAAATATCAATAATTTCATGTCAATAATTAATTTTATGTAAAATTGATTGAGGGGATATGTATATCATGTTTTGATGTAATATATAATGCATGTATCTTTACATTTATTTTTTCTTCAAAATTTACATCTTACATTGATCCTGTATTCTTTCTTTTCCAAATATATATGTAATAAAGTTATTGACCTACTAAAGTTTCCAACTATGGATAAATAAATTACTATCATATTATGTGAATATAAGATGTTGGTCTCGCTATTATTCTTTGATATGAATTTTTATATGATTTTTTATTTCGTTAGATAGATCCAAATATGTGGTCCTATAAATTATATATGGATATAATATATTGAATGATATATGAAGATTTTTTAAGGGTTTGTGAAAAATCAAAGTTTTCCAAAAGGATTTATTGCATAGTGATATATTTTTTATGTAGCCAATGAATTATATAATAACTATATATTCAATGTGGAGAACATTGGTCTACGAAAATATCCTCATAGTGGGAAACTTCTAGGTGAATGAATTTATGAAATAGATGTTCTTACAATTACCGTTACAATGTAGGATCATTCTCACCTTTACATTTTAAATAATAGTTTAATTTTTATACCGTATGTTGAAACCCAAAAAGTAATTATTAGGATTTTTAATCCATAAATGGATGAAATATAGATATAAAATACACCTATTTAATAGTTTTTATAATTGTTTCAATAACATATTTTTAAGGAGTTAGATGGAAATAAAAATTCAATTTCAAACCGACTTCGATGGTTACCTAGGGGACCAAGTATGAATGTATAATCTTACAATGGTTATGTAATTAATTGTTACATGATCTATAAAAAAGAAAATGATTAATTTAGTAACATGAAAAATAGGGTAGTTACTGTTGTGGAAGAAGCGATGCATGTATCTGGTACCAAGGACATAAATCGAATTTATGAAAACATTTCATACTTTGACATCATCAAACAATTATGGGATTTGGATTATAGCACATTCCAAGTGCTGATTTTTCAATGAATGTGGGTTGTTAATAAGAGTGTAATTACAATCGTTGAATTCAGATTTATGAATGTGGATTTCAATAATGAAGGGACCAAGGATGAACCGTTCATAATGGAATCATAAGAAATATATGTATTTTATGTCTTGGATTATGCAAACAAAAAGAGATCAATTGTTTTGTTATCGAACAAAACCGCTACAGGGTGAAATGTCAATTTAAATGAGTATGGCCCATTCATTGGGACATTTTAATCATTTCATGGTGGCCCCAGTGTAGACATGGGATTGTATATAAGTGTAGAAAAAAAGGTGGCAATATGAATAATTAATAATTTAGGAAAATAAGAATCAGTGACTGAAAAACATTAAAATTCATGTGTATTGTCTTCATAATTTTAAAAAATGATACATAATGTCAATTTTTATGTATGGTAACCAACCACACAACACTCTGAAACACAGTTTAGCTGGTATGACTAAAAATGTTTTTTTATATTAAACTAAACTTTTTGTACAATAAATACTTCACATGTTGAAAATAGGGAAAACACACTTAGTTTATTATAATAATTTATAAAAATAATCCATAAAAAATTAATGACATGTAGGAATCAACTTCCCATAAATATGAAACAACATGTTCCTAATATGACTTAAAGTTTGATATTTTAGTTAAAAAATGACATTTTAGATAAAAACACGTGTCACTCACTAAAAAAATAGAAAACACACTCAGATTGTTAGGATATCTTTGGTTATTTATCTAAATGTAATTTGAGATATATAGTAATTAAAAATAAATTAATTTGACACACGGTGTTCCCAATATGGCTCAGAGCGTGTGTTTTAAGTTTAAAAATGACATTTTAGTTTAGAACACTCATCACTCATGGGAAATTGAGATAAAGGCTAATATTGTCTTAAAATCTTACAAGAATGATTCATAATTCATTTATGACATGTACGAACTGAACAAAAATTAATTTCACTTATGGTTTTTCCGACATAACTCAAATCACATGTTTTTAGTTTTAAATAAACCATTTTGTTCAAAACAAGAATCACATACTAAAATATAAGAAAATGTCATTGTATTGTCTTTATAATTTAGAGGAATAATCCATAATTAATTTTTAATGTGTATAAATATTCCGCGCATAAATATGATACACTATGTACGAGGTATGACTCAAAGTATGTGCTTTCAATTTAAAAGGAATATTTTAGTTAAAAATAAGAATCATTGAATGGAAACCATGAAAAACACTGTAATTGTCTTAATAATTATAAAAATTGATACATAAGTCATTTTTGATGAATAAATATCATATGTACATCAATTTTCTATATGGAGTGGCCGATATGATCAAAAGTGCTTCTTTTTATTTAATGATCATTTTTTTATAAAACACACTTAACATACTCAAAACATAGAAAATGATCTCATATTTTATTGATTATTTATTGAAAAACCAATAAGTCACTTGATGTATGTAATAATTGGATGTAAAACAATACAACACACGATGTGCTCAGTATGCCCCAAAGTTTGTGTTTTGAGTTTAAAAATGAAATTTTAGTTCAAAATGTACATCGATCACTAAAAACCAAGAAGAACTCACTCAAATTTCCCTGATTATTTAAGATAATAATTTATAATTCATTTGTGACATATAGGAATTAACTGAACATCAATTCGACACATTGTGTGCCTAACACGACTCTATGTGCATTTTTTATTTCAAAAGTAATTTTTTTGCAAACATGTGTCTCTCACTGAAATATAAGAAAAAAATGAGATTGACTTAATAATTTATGAAAATGACCCATAATTCATTTGAGAAGTACATGAATTGGATACAAATCAATTAGGCACACAATGTAATTGATATGACTGAAAGTGATTGTTTTATAAATTGATATTTTAGTATAAAACACACTTCACAAACTCAAAACTGATCAAACATGCTCAGATTGTCTCGATACTTTATGAAAATGTTCCATAAGTCATGTTTGATGTGTATGGATAAATCGTACATCAATTTAACACTAGGTGTTCTTGGTTTTACTCAGAGTGTGTGTTTATAATTTAAAAGTAGTAGTTTTTTTCAAAACATGTATCACATATACAAAACTGAGAAAAAATTATAATATTGCTAATATATTAAGTTGAAAACTACTAAATTAGTTTTGATGTGTAAAAATTAACAACACATGAATCTGACACACAATGTTCATGATATGACTCAAATTGCATGTTTTCAGTTTAAAAATGTCATTTTATTGATATGTTATATCAGATGTATGTTTCATTTATTTATTTATAGTGTTACTTAGATAATTATTGGTTTTTATAATAGTTATACTCTTAGTTTGTTCTTAAGATGGGGTGGTGTGTTTATAAAAAAGTATCATGTTTGGAATCTTTTGAAATAGGGTCCGAAATACAGTGGAACCCTTTGTGTGTTTGAATTCATTAGAAGATGTAATGTTTTTAATAAATTTTATAAACCAATATTATTGTAGTATATTGAGATTTTTTTAATGTGTATTTTTAAAATGGCTACATAATTCATTCATTTACTACTGTAGACCGTGATTTTAATAATTCTAGAAAAAGCCTTTATTAGTGTTGTTGATCTAAACATCATTAAAAGGGTGCCCCTTTTATCAGTGCTAGAAATGAATTGATGAAGGGTGACCTTTAACAGCTCTAAAAAAGAATCAATTAAGTTACCTCTTTATCAATTCTAAAATGGCACGGATAAATATTTCCCTTGATTATCAATAGAAGTAGAGATGATAATGTTCATATGCTGTAATGTGTTATTAAAATTATGGCACACTGTATTAATAAATATAATCAAAAACATGATATGTAAAATATATAATTTGGTTTAAATAAAAATTACATCACAAATACAAGAAAAAAGACACTTTAAGAGACATTTCAAACAGTGTTTTTACAATTAAATTAACAATATCAATTTATCACAAACATCCAAAAAGATCAATGGTTTCATTATCGTTAGAACCTGACCGCTCTCAAAAAAGCCCGATCATGGTATCGGTTTCCAAAAAAATCACCTAAACTCATGAAAAAGAATAAAAATATATAATAAAATTATTATATTAGTAATACTGTATATAAATAAATTAAATATTAATATGAAACAATACATTAATAAAATGTCAATCACAAACTAAAACCACACATTTTGAGTAATATCGGTCATACCATCCATCAAGTTGATGCGTGAATGACTCATACACATCAAAAATGACCTATGGATATTTTTACTAATTTATCAAAGTAATCTGAATGTGTTTTATTAGTTTTGAGTATGTCACTTTTTCTTTCACTAAAATTTCATTTTAAACATAAAACATGAACTTTGATTCTTACCAGTCACATCATGTGTTTGTTTGACATGATACTAGGTCCTACACAATAGAAATGACTTATGAATCGTTTTTATAAATTATTAAGACAATTTGAGTGATTTTTCTCATTTTTCAATGAGTGACAAACATTTTGAACTGAAATGTAAATTTTAAACTCAGAACAGAAACTTTGAGTCATATTGGGCACAATATGTGTGAGATTGAGGTGTGGATAATTCCGGCATGTCAAAAATAACTTGTGGATCACTTTCCTAAATTATAAAAATAATCTGAATGTGTTTGATCGGTTTTGAGTATGTCACTTGTCTTTGTTTCTAAAATTTTAGTTTTAAATAAAAAGACACAGTTGGAGTCAATCTGGTCCCAACATGGGTTGGATTTAGGAGTAATTAATTCATACATCCCACAAATGACATATAATTTTTTTCCATAAAGTAACAAAAAAATTGAATTCGTTTTCTTGGATTTGATTATGTCAATTATTTTTTTAATAAAATGTCATTTAAAATTGAAAAAACAAACATTGAGTCATACCAATCACATCGTGTGTTAATTTGACGTGAGACTGATTCCTATACATAAAAAACGACTTATGAATTATTTTCTGAAATTATTAAGACAACATAAGTGCATTTTCTTAGTTTTCAATGAGTGAATCATTTTGAACTAAAATATCAATACTAAATTGATAACAAACACTATGTGTCATACCTGGCACACCATGTATTATATTAAGATTTATATGATTTCTAGTTTTCAAAAATGACTTATAGATCATTTTACTAAATTACCAAGAAATAATCATGCATATAATGAGTTTTGAGTATGTCACTTGTTTTTTTATACAAAAATTTCAATTTTAAATAAAATGACATACTTGGAGTTATAGTAGTCACACTATGCATAAGATTGAGTTTTTGATAATTTGTACATGTCCAAAATGACTTATTGATTATTGTTAAATGTATCAAAACAATTTAAATGATTTTTCTCTGTTTTGAGAATGTCATTTTTGGTTTCTACTAAAATGTCATTTTAAATAAAAAACACACACACTTTGAGTAATACCAGTCACACCATTTGTTTTATTCACATGAGGATGATTCGAAAACATTAAAAATGAATTATAATCCTTTTTAATTAACTATCAAAAAAATCTAAATTCATTTTATTAGTTTTGAGTATGTCATTTTTTAGTAAAATGTTATTTAAAACTGAAAACAAGAAATTTGAGTCATACAGGTCACGTCATGTGTCAATTTGATGTGATACTAATTCCTACATGTAAAAATGTCTTTTGAATCATTTTTCTAAATTACCAATATAATCTGAGTATTTTTATTGGTTTTTAGTAAGTGGCACATGTTTAGAACTAAAATGTTAAATTTAAAACGATAAAGGAAACTTTGAGTCGTACTAAGAGAATTGTATATGATATTGAAGTGAAGATGATTCCTATACATAAAAAATGACTTATGGATAATTTTCATAAAGTATCGAAACAATCCGAATATGTTTTATTGGTTTTAAGTATGTCATTAATCTTTTTTACTAAAATGTCAATTTTAAATAAAAATGTAGACATTGAGTCATACTGGTCACACCATGAATCGTATTTATGTTTGGATAATTCCTAAAAATCACCAATGACATATGGATTGTTTTCCTAAATTATTAAAATAATCCTAATGAATTTTCTCAAATTTTGATAATGTTACTTTTTTTTTACAAAAATGTGATTTTAAACGAAAAACATGTACTTTGAGTCATACTAGTCACATATTATTTTAGTTTGATGTGAGACTGATTAATACAAATCATAAATGACTTATGAATCATTTTCATAAATTATCAAGACAATATGAGTTAGTTTGACTAGTTATCAGTAGTGACACACGTTTCGAACTAAAATGTCAATTTTAAACTGATAATAGAAATATTGACTCATATCGGGAACACTGTGTATCAGTTTTCTATGAACACAATTATTCAATTTCATAAAAAACTTATAAATCATTATACCAAAGTATCAAAATAATATGAATTTCGTTTCTCAATTTTGAGTGTTTGACTAGTCTTTTATACTAAAATGTAAATTTTAAATAAAAAGACACAATTTGAGTCATACATATCACACTGTGCATTGAATTGAGGTTAAGATGATTTATTACACATACAAATTGATATATGGATCATTTTTATAATTTATCAAAGTAATATTAATGTGTCTTCTCTTTTTTGAGTATATCACTTGTGGTTTTCAATAAAAAGTCATTTTAAACTAAAAACATGTACTTTTAGTCATACCAGCCACACCATGCTTCAGACTGACTTGAGCATGAATCCTACACATAAAAAATGACGTATAAATTGTTATAATAAAGTATAAAAATAATATGAATGTGTTTTATTGGTTTTGAGTATGTCACTTGATTTTTAACTAAAATGTCATTTTAATTTGAAAACATGTACATTGAGTCATACAAATCACATCGTGTATTAGTTATACATGAGACTGATTCCTACAAGTAAAAAATGACTTATGAATCATTTTCCTAAATTATAATGAAAATTTGTGTTCAATTTCTTGGGTATTAGTGAGTGATACATGTTTGTCACTAAAACGTCAATTTTAAACTAATAACGGAAGCTTTGAGTCCTATCAAGAACAATTTGTATCAGATTGAGGTGTAGATAATTCCTACACGTCATAAATGACTTATGTATCATTTTAAAAAAGTATAGAAACAATATTAATGTTTTTGATTAGTTTTGAGTATGTTAAATTGTTTTTAAAAAAATTATATATTTTTAATTAAAATACAAACATAGAGTCATACCCGTTGCAACGTGCATTGGATTATGGTGATAATGATTTATACATGTCATAAATGACATATAGATCATTTTTCTAAAGTATCAAAGAAAAATGAATGAATTTTCTCAGATTTGAGTATGTCGCTTATGGTTTTTACTAAAATATCATCTCATACTAAAAAAACACACATAGAGTCCTACCGGTCACACCATGTATCTGATTGATGTGAATTTGATTCTTACATGTCAGAAATGAATTATGATTTTTTTTAATAAAATATAAAAAATATCTAAATGTGTTTTCTTTGTTTTCATTGTGTCACATATCTCTTTTACTAAAATTTCAATTTAAAATAAAATCACATAATTTTAGTCATACTATTATCATCGTGTGTTTATTTTAAGTGAGACCAATTCATACACATAAAAAAATGAATTATTAATAGTTTTAAAAAATTATATAGATATTCTGAGTGAATTTTCATGGGTTTTAGTGAGTGATAGATGTTTTTAATTAAATTGTTAGTTTTTAATAGATAAAAAACAATTTCTGTCATACTGTGAACACTATGTATGATAATCATGTGCAACTATTTAATACACATCAAAAATGACTTATATATCATTTTACTAAAGTATCAAAATAAACCAAAAGAATTTGATCCATTTTGAGTTTGTCAATTTTCTTATTTACTAAAGTGTCAATTTTAAATAAAAAGTCACACTTGGAGTCATATAGTCACTCCATGAATTGAATTGGGGTGATACTCACTCAAACACATGTAAAATGACTAATGAATCATTTTTATAATTTATATAAATTATCCGAATTTTTTTCTCAGTTTTGGCTACGTCCCTTGTGGTTTTTACTAAAATGTCATTTTAAACTGAAAACACATATTTGGAGTCATACTGGTCACACCATTTTTCATATTGACTTGAGGTTGATTCTTAAATGTCAAAAATGACTTAAGAATAATTTTCCTAAACCATCAATAAAAGTTTAATGAATTTTCTCAATTTTGAGTATGTCACGTGTGGTTTTAACTAAAATGTCAATTTAAACTGAAAACGTGCACTTTGAGTCATACCAGTCACATTGTGTATCAGTTTGATCCAAGAATATTTATTAAACATAAAACATGAATTATGATTAATTTTTATAAATAATAAAGATAATATGATTTAGTTTACTCAGTTTTTAGTGAGTGATTGTTTTTTAACTAAATCATCAATTTTAAACTGATTACGAACTCTTTGAGTCATATATGGAACACCATGTATTAACTTGAGGCAAGGATGATTCCAACATGTTAAAAATAACTTATGAATAATTTTCCTAAATTATAAAAATAATTATCATGCGTTTACCCAGTTTTTAGTATGTGATGTGTGTTTTCAACTAAAAGGTCAATTTTAAATTGAAAACATGCTCTTTGAGTCATGCTGGACACACCATGAATCATAATGAGACATCTTTTACTAATATATGTCACAAATGATGTATGGATAATTTTTATAAAGTATCAGATAAAAATTAATAAGAAATTAACTAAAAAAATTAGATAAAATGATGAGAAAATCAACTAAATAAGTAGTAGGAAGTCACCTATTTATGGTGTTTGTAAACATTCCAACACCAGGTATGTTGGCCATTATTTTCTAAAAAAATCTATTTACTCTTATGAATAAAAAATATATATAAATACTAGTTAGTTTTTTAAAAATACGAATCAATAATGGATTAATAAATATTTTAAATGAAATTTCAATTATCATCCAAAATTATTCTTGAGGGATGCAAGTTTTTTGATGGTATATGATATATTTCATAAATTTACAAAAATAATAACCATAATATTTTCTATTGGTTTGTTTTAAACAATGTAGAAACATTTATAAAATTAATTAATTTGATTTGATATATATTTTAATTGTGAAATATTTCTATATATATCATAATACTTATTCAGTTGTTGAAATCTATAAGATCATTATGCTCATGGATTGTCCTTAGGCCATGATTTTGGTGATATTTAAAAACTACCCTATCATTACAGAATTTTCATTAAATAATAATATAAATTATATAACATGAATTTTAATAGTAAAATGTGGCATGTAGTATATTATAAAGTGATAAACATCATCACATGTGTTCAGTTTTTGGTGTATCCATGCATTGAATTTTGAAAATAAATCCTTAGAGAATCCAAATTGACTGAAATGAGTAACCAATATGGTCTAAAATGAGGCTTCGACCCCTACCTTAAAAAAAATATATTTGATATTATCAAATTGAAGAGTTTTACCCCTGTATTGTGGGTATTAAGAAGAGTATGTCATCTGTAAGTTTTCATTCAAACATTTAGGCCAGTTTTTCCTCTATTCCTTCATATTGATTTGGTTTCAATGGGAATATTTTTTTAGAAGTTACATGTGGAATAATTCGTCCAAATTTATGTTTTTATGTATTTCCCTTCAAATACTTTTGATATACACACCAAATTTTTTTTGAATAGTATTCAGTCATAATTAACAAAGTAGATCAGCTATGAGACAAAAAAATCATGAAAACAAACCTCTTATATCCATTTAAATTTGAGACTCTTATCTATTCATGCTTTATGATTTCACTTACATTCTTAAGACCAATATATTCTGTAATGGCCACTCCTTATATCTGATCTTCAAAATTAATTATGGATATATTAGCACATGATAACATTGTATCTATATAAACCTTTAATGTTAGTAAATGAGGAAGTTGAATGGGTATGGTAAAGATACTTTGTGAATATATTTTTGATTGGTTGGTTGATAATTTAGATAATTTTGATTTGAACTTCCATTTCAACCCATCCCTTTCTATGTTTATAATAACATTCATCAATTTATAACTTTTTTCATTAATTATTAAAGGTTTTTTCTTGAAAAATAAATTGGAAATGGATACCTATTTATTGATTTTTTTGCATGATATAATGTCCATTCTAGGAAATTTACAATAGCTTTATCGAATGTATGGATATCCACATCATTAAGTGGAGTAAGTAGCTCAACACTCAACTCTTGATCTACGTTAATCCCCACTCTCACATAACCTATTAGAAGTTTTTTTCATAGAATATTTCCTTGGATATTGTACATGGTACTCCTCAAAACAAAATGATGTGTGGGTTTTGATAAATATAAATCATAATAATTTTGATCTTGTAGAATATTAGACAAGAAATGTATCAGTGTATGCCTAATTTTCATTTCATAGAAATAATATTTAAAATATTGATTACCTCTTCTAAAATATCTCTTTGATGGATATGATTTCCTCAAAGATAGTGGGTATGTGTGTGTGTGTGGGGGGGGGGGCTCACATATTGGTTGTTTTTATGTTATTTCTTCTCTTTGGTTCGTTCCCATAACATTTTATAAAAAATATGATTGCTAATTATTGTTTTCTTCTAGATCATATAATTTTTCTTATATCTCTTCCCTTTTTTACCTTTATCCCCCTATTCATTTATCTTATCAAAATATGTTCAGTGTGAAACCCTAAAACCCACACCTCAAATGAGTCCATACTTATCTGGCCACTTCAAGGAAACTTGTAGTAGATGTTCATCAGTTACAAAGAATTCTGATTCTTGTGTCTATGTCAAATAAAAAAAATAGGAAAATAAGTTATCATTATTAAATTAAATTTATTTAAACAATTCTTTTCTTATGTTATACTTACACATGATTCCAATTTTTTTTTGTGTTTTCATCTATTATAATCTCTTATTTATTTACACATGCCTCCTTTCATAGAACATGATGTGGGATGGAAGTGGATTTATATTTTGATTTATCAATATGTTCATAAATAGAGTAACATAATTGTTTTTTTGTTTGATGTAGAATAAAAGTATTTTGGTATATTTAAAATATGTACCATTTTATTCAAGTGAAGCCTACCCCATCCTTTCTTTACAAAAGGGATCTATTTGTTTTATTACTCATTGATTATTTTAAATACTCAATTTCTATTTCATAAATTAAAAATTCTTAACTAGAGTGATTTATACATGTATTTCAAAGAAATGTATTACCATTCACAATGTACCTTAAAATATGTCTCCTCGAGATGACCAATAAATGTATCCTACGCTTGTTGGTTTATCATGTGCGAATAAATATGTGGGGGGGGGCATGTTTATTTTCCCTTTCATTTCTGTGAGATGATACTACATAAGAATTGCAAGAAAGCCTCTATCATCGTTTTTAATGTGAGTTAATATAAATTTTATTCAGGATCCATCTACTATAAATGAAATCTATAAGGGATATTGATGTTCAAGTAAACGTTTTATTATTTTGGTTTTTAGTTAAATAAAGACCGTTTATCATAATGTTACCCTTATCCCCTTCCAAATTAGTTTCATAATTGTGGGTATAATATTGAACCATGAATCTTCCTAAATTGGTATGTTCATGTGAGTGGGGAGCCCAATGTAACTACTGAACAAGACTTTTTGGGGATAACATGATGACCACATGCATTCCTTCTAACCTCAAATTTGATGCCTTTTTTTTTCTAACCTTAATAATATTTTCTAAAACCATCACACTTTGTCACTCATGTTTTTTATGGGACACTGATTGTTAACCATATACCATATCCTTAGCTTAAAAATTTTTAATATGTTTTTTCTATCGATTAGTAGCATATGCACATGTAGATGGTTATTATTGCTTTACATTGGGAGTAACAACATGTTGAGAAACATATTGTTCCTGAAGATTGGGAGAATAGACATGTGAATAATTCATTATCTTTTAAAGTTGATAAATAAGTCATTTATATTATGTAAATGTAATAATAATAAAATAATAATTTTAGGCAACATAATTTATATTAAAAAAATATAACCTTATTATTGAACTCTTTTTCTAAAGGTTAAAGGGATTTCACCCCTATATCAGGTATTAAAATCACTTCATTATGGTATCATAGACATACAAGACCTCATCTAAATTGGAACCATTGAAAAATAATTGTGACATCAAAATGAAAGGGTCAACCTCAGTTGAATTGACATCTGACCCTTTAGTGGTTTTGGTCAATAACAGAATTATTTACCACTTTTGGTTTGTGGGATATAGAATATAAAATACTTGTGATACCTATGATTTTATTATAAATGGTTCATATTTGTACCCATACTGATGAAAATATACATTAACAAACCATAATTTATTTATTTTAATAGAAATCATGTTATCAACCCTTTTTCATTGAATAATTGACACTGTAATCGTATATAATCCAACACCCATATTTGTTTGATTATGGAAAAGTACGACATATTTGAATAAATTGTATTTATGTCCTTAATACAAGATAAATGCCTTATTCCAACCATAATTTAAACTCCCATATTTTTCATGGTACTACATCAATTATGTTCATTTGTTCAGAACATATAACCATTAATTATATAACCATTATAGGAAAATATATTCATACATGGTCCTCTATCTAGATAATAATGTTGTTCCAAAAATGAATCCAAATTTTCAGTTGAATCCTTAAAAATATGGTCTCACAAAAATCATATAATTTATTGATTATGTGTATTTGATATACATATTTTATCCCTTAATGTACTCAAATTACAAATAATTACTTTGTGGGTTTTAAAATATTGTCAACCTCTAAACTATTATGATAAATGTAAATGTGGGACTACTCCCGGTCTGTAATAGGAATTGTGATAACATCTATTCTATAAATCCCATCACCCACAAGATACCCAGTGCTATGAGATTTTGGTAGACCATTTATTTCCACACTGGATAGATAATAAGTACAAATTTCAATGTCTTCCTCAAAAACATATCATTCTATAATATAACCTTATAGATGAAGTTTATTTTTTACATAACCTTTCAAAAACATCATAAAAATTAAATGAGGTATATCCATATATAATGTAATGGAACACAAGTTTGAATATCTCCCACCAAGTGAACCATCATATTAATGATTTCTTATTGGGATAAAATCTTCAATTCAAATAATATTACAACAACTTCCTTTTGTATAGTCAGAAATTATGTCAGATCTGTAACATTATATCAAATAGTTTTATAAAATAAATATATTTTTGTTAATTTATGATATAAATTTTGGGTCAAAATGAAACATAAAGCTAGAAGCAATAGATCTTGTATTAAAACATGATACTCATTTTATTTTAGTCCCTTTATCTTTAAATCAGTCATTGAAATGATATTATTGATATTTGACAAATACCCATTTAGAACTGTTATATCATTCAAGAAGTTTTAAAACTGATATCTCTATTTCTTGGAAAGAGTGTAAGAAACTAGAGGAAGAATTTTCTATTTTTACTCTTCAATAGTGTTAACTCTTCCTGTATTCCCATGTCAATCATGTCCAAAATAGCCATAATTTCATCCTTTCTTTTTTTAAGTTCATTTAGTAATGCCACAATGACACTATCAAATACTTTTTTTCAACATGAATAACATTAAGAAGATTCCCAATGTATAAATAATTCTAGTATGGTAATTTAGAAAAAAAATATATTTTTCAATCAGTTTTTGTAAGGGGTCTCTAAAAAGGTTTACCAAAATCAATATCCATATCATTTATTTTCTCAAATAGTTGATCAATTGTTAGTGGATATGGTTTTGTACATTATTATAAACTCCCATAAAATGATGTCATCCATGATCGATACTAATTTTATCGAGGTAGAAATTTGGGATATCCTAGAAACACAATCTTTGAAGAATGTTTCAACCTAATTGACTATTTATATTGTTAAAAAATGGGTTTCCTTTGAGTTTATTTAATGTTGTGTACTCAAAATTTTCCATAATAGGAACACTATTAATCATTCCGTAAAACATAGATATCAATGGGAAATATTTATTTTTAAAATCATTATACAATTTAACACTTGAATCCCATAATAAATTTAAATATTCTATTAATGGATCCAAATAAACATCAATATCATTACCTAGTTGGTTTGGTCTTAATATAAGAAGAGATACCATAATCTTTTTTCATTTCATGCATAACCATGGTGGAAAGTTATAATTTACCAACATAACTAGCTATATATTTTGAGTAATTATTTGGAAACAAAAAGCATTCACTCCATCTATAGATAGTGAGATTCAAAGATTTCTCAACTCATTTCCAAATTCCAGATACTTTTGATCAATTCTCTTCCACCGTGGAGAGTTTCAATAGTGATGAAGTTTCCAATCTTTATTTATTTTATCTACATGCAATGTTAATTTTACTGTATGTTCCTCACATTAATATATGTCCCTAAACACTGGAATGATTGGAAAGTACCCATAAAAGTTTTTAGGAATTGATTAATATTTCTTTTATTAGGAATCCCCACATATTGGACATTTTTTATGTGATTTTTGGTACTTTAAAAATATTATACAGTCATTGGGACATGCATGAATTATTTTAGAGATCATACCCATTGAATATAACATCCTTTTAGTTTAATATATTTTGATAGGAAGCTCATTATATTCTGGGAGTATATCATTCAAGAGAAAATGTAGTTCAGTAAAACTGGAATCACTCCATACATTTCCATCTTTTAAAATATGTAGCTTTAGTATGGATGACAATGCTATATATTTAGTACAACCAACATAAAATGATGTATTTTCACAAATATCAAACTTCTAAAATAATATTATGAAGTCATAATGTTCATCTTAAACTATAATTATCATTTCCTTAATATGATCTTCAATATCATTCACACCTATAATCACATCCTCAATATGGTCTTCATCATTATCCACACTTGTAATCATATCAGATGATCCATAAAACACAGGTTAATCCTAGTCACAATCTATATTTAGTTTTCCCAATGTTTAGTCCAAAATTTATAACCTCAATATATTCCAGGACATATCAAGTGTTCTTATAACTCATTTGGACAAATTAGTCATGAGTAATAGTAGTGTATACATGGATAGAAAAATTGAGAAGGGTCATATGCACCATCTTTTGAAATCATGATGAACTATTTCACACCATCATCATTATCTTTTTTATATGACTGACATCAATGCATTTTTGATTCATATCTATCCTAATTTATTTGGTAATATTATATTTAAATAAATAAATAAAGTGTCAAAACCATTTCGTAGAAAAATTTCATCTTATGATTAAAATATTAGTGTAAGGTAAAAATTATAAATGGCTATGATTTTAAAGACATAAATTAATTTATTGATAGTTATGATTTTACTAACATGGGTAATCATTAATCTTTTCAATATTATATGAACCTATTATAACATATATTGTACTAATTCGTGTCCCAATAGAGACTATTCCTCAATCAAAACCCAACATAGAGGTGATCAACATATGAATTTTTAATATAAATCGTCAAAGATACCTATTTATATCAATTATTGATAAATACTTTTATAAAAAAAATTAGAATTGATCAGATTTAAAATTTAATCTCTCAATGTTTGGCACAATATACTTTCCATTTTTAAGTTTCGTAAAAAGGAAATAATATTAAAGATGATACTCCAATGGTAACTAAAAATAAAATACACAATTATTTGATTTTAATCCATGGGAGCAGCAGAGATACTTGCAACTTGGAGCTGATTACCATCTTTTCATCGCAAAAACATTATGTACTTATCATTTGCAGTCGAAAGCTTACATGATAAGCAGGTGAGGTTCCTATAATGCATAACTAAGAGATCCATGTAATCAAAATGAGAAATAATGATGAATGATTGAAAGTGAACATAATGGTTAGAGAGAGGGTGAACCACCAATTTATTGAGGCAATAGAGATTTGGTGGAAAATCAGTGAGGAAGATCGAAGAAAAATATAATCGCTTGCACACATGCTGTTTAAACCATTTCGGTAAATTAAATATAAACAAAGAGGTTTGAGGGGGAGAAACAGAGCATAACTGATCACAAACCTTTATTTTAATATATCATTATAATTTGTAAAAAAAATTAGATAAACTTTTAACAAATAAAAATTAATTAATATAAATTTTAATTTTTTTAAAAATATTTAAAAAGATAAATGATTTCAATTTCAATTTCTCTTCAACATTTTTCGATGAGAAATTTAGTAAAAGATAAGAAATGATTGTAATTTATCTCCATCATGTTTGGGGACAATTTTTAAAATAAATGAAAAGAATTTTTTTGGAAATATGAAAAAAAAACCCTTATTAAAAATTATGTTTTCCAATACCCAATTATTCTAAATAATTTTTTTATAATTTTAAGTTGTATCTTTGATTTTTAAATAAATATACATAGCTGTTATAAATAAATATATATGAATATATTTTGAAAAATATTTATATAATTACAGATATATATTTATTAAAATCATTATGTATTTATATATATATAATTATATAAATATGATTTAAAAAATAAATATATTTGTAAAATAAAAATATAAATTCTTAAATATATAAAAATATATTTTAATAAATGAAATATATATTTAAAAATATATTTATAATTATTTTTAATTATTATGCATAAATTACGTTGAACAAAATATATATATATATATTATAAAAATTATTTATATACAAATAATCCTTTATAATCAAAATTATTTATAAACGCATAATCAAAATTATTTATATACACATTATGTAAATTATCAATTCAAGGAAATGAAAATTATTTATAAATTAATTATTTAATTTATTAATTAAAAATTATTTGTTCAATCTAATCAAAAATATTAACTCAATGTTATTTATTAAAAATAATTATTAATTCAATATTAGTAATTCAAAATAAATATTAGTTAAAAAAATTCTAATTCAAAATAATTATTCATTCAAAATTAATTATAAATTATTTATTTAAATTTTTAATTAAATACAACCAAAAAAACTAAAATTAAAATTATTTATAATAAAGATTATTTAAAAATCATTTATAACTATTTATATAAAGAATAAAATATATTAATAATTGTTTGTTATTATTACTTGTAAATTTAATTGATGTTATAAAAGAACTATTTACAAATTACTTCTAATAAAGTTTTATATACACAAGAAAATATTGTTTGTTATTATTTATGTTAAAAAATATGATAATTTTCGAATGAGCCTATACTCGAGTGGTAGAGGCCCTCCATGGAATGAAAAAGACCTAGGATCAAATCTGGGTAGGGGTGAATTTCTAGGTTACTATAAAATCATTTTAGTTATTATTGTAGGAGGTTGTGTGTGATATTGTAGTAGCTGGAACTTCTCATCTAATTTAGGCCTTCATGCCACCAGTTTAGGACTACAGGCCTTAGGTCCATTAAGACACCAAAAAGGCCATTGGGCCATAGGTCCTTCAGGCCACCAATGGATTTTGTGACAAAGGGCCTTTGAGCCAACATAAGACTTTAATCCATCAGGAATCTATGCCACAAAGGAACAGAAGTAGCCTAGGCATATCACATAGGAGGAGGCCCCAAATAAGGATTTTGAGCAAGTAATATCCACCAGAGCAGAGCGACTAGATTGGAAGGATGAGAGGGTATGGAAATTTTCATCAGTACTAGGCACTATATAGTTATGCTTGGGGGCAATGCTAGGTGATTTTCCATTTGAGGTGGGGAGATAGAAATCTTCAATGATGTAGATGTTGGGGAGGGGTAGTTCTTGGGTTGCCAGGTCTTGGGCCTTCAGGTCATATAATAGGCATCATGCCTTGGGACTTCCGGTTATGTAATGGGCATTACTCTACTGGGCCCATGGTTCATGTATGTTTTCCCCTCAACCCATAAAAGGTGGATTATCAAAAAATAAATAAAAATATCCAAGGCCTTTGGGTCAGGTTGACCACCAAAAAAGACGATAATTTATATAAATATTAATTTAAGAAAATATTGAATAAAATATGCACATGGGGTAATGTTGAAAACCCACGTCAGTCATTTTAAACCCTTTAAAATACCCAAAAACATTTTTTGAAAATAATTTGGTATAAAGAACACATTTATAAACCTCAAGACTATGCTCTCTACATTTTTCAATACTAAATACATACTTTATGATCCATTATGGAATATTTACAAACATTTGGATTGATAATCAATTGATATTAAATGTACATTTAGAAATTAAAGGTTCCATCAAGAGACACGTTAAAAAACCCTCAAATGTTTTTTTAAAAAAATCCTAGGCACTTTTAATAACATGTGTTATGGAATCCCATTCCAAGAAAAGGGTTGAAAGCATTTGAAAACCCCCATTTTTTCACATGGATTGTTATATAGGAATGAAATTAATAAAAAAACCTTGTGAAACCAATTAGAATTAAATTTCATGTAATATAATGTGAAATAATATAATCACCCTCTGTTTAATGGAAAATAATTCAATAGTAATTGTATATAATAGAAAATTCTCTAAGAGTGAAGGTTTGGGTAAACATCATTGCTGAAAGCCATGCGTTTTTGGAGGGGTCGACCAAGGGTGGGTTGACTGGTTGTTTTATGTATTATGAGATATGATGGGATATGAATTAGATCAAGTGCATAGTTTTGATCATGATTAAAGATGAGTAGAAATAATTTCATTCCTCTGATTTTGTGCGTGTCGATTTGTTGAGAAGATCTTTGAAGAGCGGTGACAATGATTCGGTTCCATGAGAGCTTGAAAGACATGAGCGCAGGGGGGGGGGGGGGCTGTGTTAGGGTTCTATTTAAAAGACCTAAAAGTATTCCATCAATGATTTTGAAAAATAACTGATAAATACTGGTTTTTTCTTCATTAAAATTGTAAGTGCTGAAAAAAACACTCTTTATTGGTGCTAAAAAATAACAGATAAAATGTATCTTTATCAGCAGTAAAATTCTATCGCTGATAAAAATTAATATTTATCAGTGAAAAAAAGTATTGATAGAGTCCTAATTTTAATAATATAGTTATTATAAATAAAAATTTTAAATGTATATAATTATAAATATATTTTTTAAGAATTAAAAATATGTATGTATAAATATAATTATAAATATATATATTTATTATAATCTTATAACTATTCAAATATATATATATATTTATAATTATAATTATATGTAAATATATTTAAAAATATTTTTATATAATTATAAATATATTGGTATAACTATATATTTATGTATTAATATATAAATATATATAATTAAAAATATAATAAATTTATTTATATTAATTTTATAATTACATAAATAAATAAATAAATATATTTATAATTATATTTATAAATAAATATACTTAAAAAGTATTAATATATATATAGATATATTAACATATAAATATATATAATTACCCTCAAAATGACAAAAATCATGGGTAACCTGTGGTACCCAAATTTATTAAAAGAAAAATAAAAATAGAGTACAAGGGAAGATGTCATAAGGAAGTAGTGACAGAGCAGTTCTATAGAGAGAAAAGAAGACAAAAACTACCATGTAAAAAGGGGAAGACTATCTATGTGTTCTTCCACTACCCCAACCTCTCGGATGAGGACCCCTCCTATAGCTTTTAGGCTACAACCTTGTCCCGTTATCCACTTGAGGATTAATATGGTCATCCAACGGGGTGAAATCCTTGGGGGACCGGAGGTCCGGATCTCCAACCAGACATGGGCCCTATGATAATACCTTCAATCCAGAATTTCCCATTTCCTTGAAAGTATTTGTATTTGAAAATTGTCCTTCAACTCGGATGAATCCCTAAATGTTTCCAAATTCATTTTGGAAAACATCCATGATATTAGACCTGTTTGAAATGTTAAAAAGACTAAATCTATTTTACAAGATTTTGGTGGAATCATAACAATATTAGGTCTTTGAAAGAGGTCCTCACCGTGCATAACACCATGCCTTCCTTTGGGAAGGCTGAATGGAAAGGTTTGATTTACCCATATATGCTCGTACTGCAACCATCTTATCCTCCATAATTGCTTCCAAATCTAAGGCAACATGCTCCTCTACCTCATCTGAAGGGATGGGAAAGATGGATTTCTTGTGAGTGACCTGCAGAAAACCATCATCATCAAAGAGGGTATTATTTCCCTTAATTCCCATTATTTTAGCATTTTACCAATTATAACCAACCACCATTAATTTGTTTGAGGCATATTCATCTATCTTGTTTTTCCCTTTAACTTTTCCATTTGTAAGGAGTGCTCCTACCACACTTCTTTAACCACGTATTCCTTTACATCAATCTCAAATTATGTTTTTATATCAGAAACATTTTCAATCACTAAATCTCAATCTATGGTTTTGTTAACAATAGGTTTTCATAGCTACTAAATTTCCACTTCAACTGCAATGTTCACCCATGATTTCTTTTTACATGAGAATTGCATCTCACCATCTACTCCTATTGGTTAGAAAACATGGGGTTCATCCTCCAAATACTTTCTGTGCATTAGGGTAGTAACTAGATAAATCCCTATGGAATTAAGGCCCCTCTAAGCCCTTTAATTTACCAGGTAAGGACTCGATTAAACTTTCCCAAACTTCTGTCTCTAGAAATATTCCCCTTCACCTGCTGATGCAGCCAAAATATATCTAACAGCTAGAAAATTTTGAAAATCTCGCACACCTGACCGCATCTATGAGGTTTGGAGATGACACACCACCCAAGGTCATGATCATGGATGTATTTTCATTCTCCGAAGGACGTTACCATGTCTTTTAGCATCTCACTCACATGATTGAAGTCATTATAGATGCCCATCTTCGGAGGAGTCAGAGTATGCACGTCATAAATGAGAGATGCTCAATATCATCATTTGAAACCATCAAAATATTGTGGTACCCATGATCGTTACCCCTGTTAGTGTCCCATGCCACCGAAGGTCATCCCAAGACTTCCAGTGTGATATTGTCCCATAGGCACCTGTTGTTAACCCATAATAGGCCAAATCCACATCCATTGAATCCTACAAGTCACTGGACAAGAAAACTACAAAAGGATCCTGTCTCCTAGATATCCACAACCCCACAATCGATGTCATCCCACCTCATAACATGGTCAATCCCCACCCAAAAATCGAGTTCTACACCTCATCCACATCTTGGGGTATACAGTCATCCCTTAATTCTTTAGTGGATCATATCCCTAAACCAAATGATCGATCACCGCTAGAATCTCACAACCGCTATGCCACTTGTTTCTAGTGATATTCTGACCACTTTCCCATATCTACCATGTCAACGAGCATGTCCACTGACCTCATCATCACGTGTCACTCGAGGTCATCCCTACAAGATGAGGCTAGATGATGGATACTTTTAAAACCATAGAAAATTCATCATCGGAAGCATGCAAAACCCCTTCCCCATCGCCAGGCAGTGAAAGACCATCGCCATCCTGATTAACTATGGTGTTCCTCCCATTGTTGAATCTGCTTTTTCATTCCACCACTGGAATCACTATTGATCTCATTTGGATCATGCCTCACCAACTGTATCTCTTGTTGACACGGAATAACATTCGGCCCACTGCCTGAAAAAACAAAATCACTTAGAATAACATAAGAGTATGGTTTTCCTCCCTTGAGAAGCAATAAGTTCCCTAATTTTTTCTATGATCATATATTTTTGGAAAAAATATCAAATATTAATGTTATAATCATAGTGTGCACTATTGTATTATATTGGTGAACCCCCACTCTACTGCGGGTGTGGTGGTCCGGTGATTGTTAGTGGAAATTCCATGGAATTCGGAAAGGCGATGGGGATACCCATCAGAACTGTGTAGGTGAGGCTCATTCAACCGATTTTTGATGATGGACTTCAAGGACAACATCCGGTCATGGTGATGAAACAATGCCTTATGGGATGTATTTACAGTCCATTGAGGGCACAATTTTTTATGGGTCTTCAAGCTATTATTGGGTGGGTTATCCCTTGGGGGGGTATGACTTGCTCACCTGGTTTGAGTCACGTTTGTGTGTGTGTGTTTTACTATATATGTACCCCTAAGTACCTAATATAATAATAATATTTATTATTATAAAAAAATATATTTATAAATTATTTATATATAATTACAAATATATTTATATAAATATATATATTTATATATTTATAAATATATATAACTATATAATTTTATAATTCTATATATATATATATTTATTAATATATATATAGTTATAAATATAATGAATATAGTAAATATATTTATTGTTTAAATATATTTATAATTATAATTATAAATAAATATATTTATAAATATTTGTATTTAATTATAATTATCTATATATATATAGACACACACACACCCATATAGTGATAACCATGAATAAACTCATAGTACCAGAAATTTGTTGATAAAAAAGAAATTACAAGTTCACGAGGATAAAAACTACAATGTTCAAATGAAATATAGGCATCACCAATACGAGAATCCATCTCATTATCTTTTTTGTCGACAACCTATTCCTCAGGATCCACCCTGACTTCAAGGATGCCTTCCCATTTTCCATTGCTTAAGAGATTTATAATTTTTGTCCAAAACATCCATACTTGACGATTCTTCTTCCTCCGCATGGGACTCTGTGTACTAATCTCCAATACAGTCCCTTTTTTCAGAAAAAATTATCCTTAGTACTTCCAAACTCATCATGAAACATGTCTCTGCTTAAAGATCTATTTAAAATATCATTAAAGTTAATTATATTTTCATTTGGGTCAGAGACCAGTGAGGTAGAGACATCCTCTGCAATTAATAAAACAGTCTCTATCAGTTTATTCCCTGCCTTTAAGGGATAGTCTTGTGAAGACTCAACACACAAATCTTTATAAACAAAATTTTACACCTAGAAATTTCCACACACTTTATGATTACCTAAAGAAACATGTTTTCTAGGAAAAATCATCTAAAAACCTTCATCATCAACAGTATTTACTGTGACCATTCTCTTGGCAGTGAACAGTATATCCTGATTCAGATCATGATGGATTGATCTCTAGAAAGAATCCTCATCAAACCGCCTAGAGGTGGCATCTTTTTCAAGCGTATCATTATTTTTCATTCATATACGCTCAACTTTGACTTCCTTAGCAGCATCTGCCCTTGAAATCCTCATCTCATGTGATTTGACATATACCTTTCTACCTTTAGCAGAATACGTCCTAACAGTAGTATCAACCCTTGATTTTTCTCTATATTGGTGCCTATTACTTCATCCATGGAAACCATCTCGGCACTGATCAGACCTTTCCCATGGTTATTATAACCTATATATGCATTCTTCTTATGTTCATCAACATATAAAATAGGCCATGCTTGAGCATGTTTGGCCTCTCCACTATCGACTGCCACAGCAACCAGATTCCCCCCATCTATTCAATTGAAATAAAAAAATAATAGAATCTTGATTTCTACAATGACTAATGATGTGTATAGTTATCCTACATCAGAAAAAAACACCTTCCTCCCTCAATTCTCAGATGAATGTCCAATGGATTTATTGGTACCACAAAACACTAGTTTCCTTTCATTCTACACTGATAGCTTGATGTGATGCCCTTCAAAAACCAGTATAACATATTGAATTAATGTATTTGAAAAATAAACCTCAACGAGAATCCTTAAAACCCACCAATGTCGACCTCACTCTGTCTTTTTATCAAACTTGATAGGGACGTCGATGGCTGAAGGAAAATCCCAAAAAATTTTAGGTTTCCTAAAGAACCAACTAAAACTCATATACGTACTTAGGATTGAGTTACTGAGTTATTCACCTTTTCAAGATCAGATAGTGGGAACCAATATTGAATCTTCAAGAATTCCAGATTTAGAGGAATGAGGTCGTGACCCCAATCTTAGGTTTTTAGATCAAGTAAGGGGAAAACACGGTGGTAGAATCCCCTCCCAATTGAAAAGATGTTCCAACTATAAAAACCCAAAATATAAAGTATATGATCCCCATCTCTCCAAGATTCCACAGATTATCCTCATGTGAAATAAAAAGACAACCCAGAATGGAATGCTTACATTCATCAATTCAGTCCTTGAGGATCTTGGAATTCACCAAAACAACAGCTAGCAAACCACTACAAGTGATTCAATTCTGTGGTGCGGCTGATTAACCCCTGAGTTTATAAAAGAACTGATGAATATCTAGTCCCTTCACTATAGAGCACGTAACATCATCTTGATCTTTCTATGAGGAGGCTACAATCATTGAAGAGTTGAGTAGAGGACCACTGTCCAAAAAATCATGTTCCAGATCCCCGGGAAATGCCATTCCTCACAATGAACCCTAAGGAGAGCCATGGCTGTCATGATTTCCCCACATTGCAACTCCCATCCTACCTTCTAGAGAAATATATATAATTATCAATATAATACATATATTTATTATTTAAATTTATTTATTATAATTTTATAATTATTAAAATATAAATATAAATATAAATATATTTATAATTTTATAAATACCTTTTAAAAAATTATATATTATTATAATTCAACCATTAACTATTTAAATTACAAAAAGTATTAAAAAATTGAATAAAATAGATTAATTATTTAAATTCAAAATTTATTTTAAATGTTAAAACTTTATAAACAAAAATTAATAAATATTATTCATAGAAATTAAATTCTTATTGAAAATATTACATGTATAGTAAATAAATATAGGTATAAATAAATATTAAAAAATGATTAAAAATATATTTAAAATTATTAATGAATATATAATACTAAATGCATAAAAAATTAAATAAATTACAAAATTATTAAAAAGTGAATTCTTTACATTTATGTAAATTATAGACACTTAAAAAATAAAGAAAATCAATATATAATTGATATTAATTATATTAATAACAAATTTATTAAAAATTTATTTTATTAATTATATAACAAATATTAATAATTATATTAAAATGAATTAAATAAAATGAAATAAAATTAACTACACACAGACATACATATCCACAATTAATAGATTAAAATTAATTTATATTAAAAATAAATGAATATTAAAAATGATTAAATACAGAGAGTACTTACAATGGAGAGATATTTAAAAAAATATCATTAAATCATTAAACAGAATAGCACGCACACATACATGTACACCTGAAAGAAATACATATGTATACATATACATCTACACACACAGACATATATAAAATTATACATGTAAATATATTTTAAATTATTTAATATCAATATAAATATATATTTAAATAAATATGTTCACTTAAATAATATATAATTGTTTAAATAAACTAATCATATATTATATTTTCATTAATTATATACTCATTTTGTAATTAATGTATATAAAAACTAATAAACATTTTGACTAATATAAATTTGATAATTTTTTATATATAAAATTATGAAAATATGATTCATTTTTTATTAAAAGTTAAATAAATCATATTTATATATTATATTTAAATTTATATAAAAATTGTAATATAAATATTATTTATAAATATATAAACATTAATATATAAATTAAATTACTCACTATGAACTTTATCATCACTAGAAAAAAGCATTGAAATAGGTGCCACTTTTATCATCACTAAAAAAAGAACTGATAAATAAAGGAATTTTATGATCTCTAGAAAAAGAACTGAAGAATGGTACACTTTTATCAATTCATTTTTAGCATTTATAAAAGGAAACTTTATCAGTGCCTTTTACGAGTGCTGATAAAAGTCCCCCTCTATCAGCACTTTTTATCTAGTACTGTTAAAGGTTGGCACTAGTTAATGCATGATCTATGGTAGTGTAAGATATGTTTAATGTTAAATGGATATACAAGTGGAATAAATAGCATGAGAGGGTAGTGTTTATGTGTTAGTTTTTTAATTTATGGGGGCTTGATTTATTAATGTATTTATTTTTTGGTTCTAACTCCTATTCCTTTATTTAGCATCCCTTTATTATATTCTAATACATGACCATTGTTTTAGGGTTTGGGGAGTGTGATTCATCTCTCTTTCTTTTTATTGAGCATTGATATTGTCTTTATTTATAGATAATTATTTATAGTGTGATTTATAAAGTGGGTCTTCCACCATGACCATTGAGTTAGTTGTTATTCTATGTTTAAATATGGGTTTAGGTTACCTAGAACTTTAGTAATCTGAAGTACTTGACCATGAAAAAAGGTGATCATAGAGAGTGGATAGTGTCTACCCAAACTAAGGGATTCACTTGGACATGATTTTTAAAACTTCATGTCTATAATCATCTTTTTTTATACGTTGTTTTTTCACAATCCTAAAGTTGAAATGTTATAGAACATATCAACTCACTTGGTTCCCTTTAAGATATTTTTTGATTTTTTAAATAAATATTATTATTTATTGAATTATAAGTTATTCATCATCCTAGTGGGTTTGAATGTGGGTTTTCATATATAGTACTACACACTTAGTAATTAGTAAGTTTCTTGAGTTTATAATTTCCAAAATGGTTATCTCATAGTATGTAAAGACACCCTATGGGAATCCAATGATATTTTAAACATCTGAAAACCTTATAATTTTTGGACCATAAAGATAGTTATAAGTAGCACAGACATATAATTTTAACCCCACGTAATGATAATGAAATATGAGTACGACCACTTGCCTCCTATGTCCAATACTCTGAATCAAAACAAATAATATAAAATAATAATTTATCCAAACTGTAATTTCCTCAACCCAGTTCAATCATAATTAATCAAATCTAGCTGGCCACATGGCCTTAAGCGTTTCTCCACTTATTTCAGACAATAACAACTTTTAGTGAGCGTCTATAGGATTATGGGGGGAAGACTATACACTCATGATAAAAGTGTGACACAATAGTAATATGATAAAAATAAAAAGTATAAGTTTACTAGATAAATTAATAGGAGTGAAGTAAGTAAATTATCAAAATATAAAAGGCAAACATGCATAAAAAATATCCAATTTTATATACAAAATGATGTTCATCATGTCATTCTAGTATAAAAAGAGGAAGGTACATGGGAAATTAAGGAACATGATTATAAAGAATGTGGTACAAAAATACAAAGAGACTATCTCCTTTAGCATCGTGAGCATAGTCTTGGTCCTCTACTCCCATATTGTGTTTTAATATAATAAATCATTCATACAGAATTGGAACCTCCCCTTTATCCCTATCTACAATCATGAAGTCTATCTGGGTGCCAAACGATGGACCAAACAGGGTGTGAGATTCACTCATTAGGCCACCACCAATGGTTTCTATAAAAAATCAAGTGTATGCATATAGGCTAGATAGGTGTACAGATATTATAGGAGTTGGTTGTGAATATAAGTGATGCAATCTAGTCTATAAGAACACGATATAAAAAAGATATCTTTAAATGATGAATAACTTGTACAATGAAAAGCACAAACTATTGCCTAGTTCAATATATCATGTTTCAATAAAGTATAGAATATATTGAATAATCATGTATCAAACCTATGATGGCTAGGAACTAAGTCTAATGACCATGTAATTATCTTGAAGTATAAAAATATCATCTATAGAAAACATAATTTAATGTATACCTACATGGTCCCAGACCCAGGTCCCATTTACAAAGTCATACTCTTCAATTCCATAGATATCATCCATAGAAAACTTAGTAAAGGCTTTGATGGAGCCCATGGGGCATGTCACTGGGGTCTAAGAAAGCTCTATCCAAGGTAATAGTCCAAGGAATCCAATAATAATTATGAATGTGTGTCGTTGGTGCCCTACCATGACACCCATTATCACAATGATCAATATAATGAATCAATGGTCCATGTTAGTGTTCATGCTTTCAATCTATTAGATTTTATAAAATAATTTCATTAAACATTTCACATATAATTGACAAGGTGAGGGGTAATGTTAGTATCCATGCCTTTATTCAGTTCCATTCAATGAATTGTAGAAGGTATCATAGGGTTATGCTTATTTTCATGCCATTTTTATCAATTGAATTTATAATATTCTATTCTCAATTTAATTCACATATATGTGATAAGAATGAGGACCATGTTAGTTTCCATGCTGCTTCACTAATCAATTACATCATTATGCATTAGGAAAATGGATTGTCCATTTCATTCCATAATTCCATTTGTATTCCATTTCATTCCAAATTTCATTTATAAATGAAAAGTTACTAAAAAACGTTCTCGACCCTTAAAAATTAACTTAATTTTAATATATGGATCCCTTTAATCCAATACAATCAAAACTCACCCCGTCAGTGGTGTAAATGTAATCAATAAAACAAACCACCTAGAGGGTTGTTCGGGTTGAGGTTACTACCTCCAAGAATTCACATGATTATGATAAAAAGTTTAAATTATAGTTGAAACATTCTATTTTATTTTATTTTTATATAAATAGAAATTCATAGAGTTTCTAGATTGAGGAAATTTGGAACAATCAATGAAACACCCAAAATTTTAGGGAAAAGTTATAGCCCTCCTACCTTAGAAGGGAAAAAATATCTTCGAATGGAGTCAGAATATGATATAGTATTGGATGAGATAAATTTAAGAATGTTTATGAACTCCCTGAAAATTGGGAAAAATAGTTCACATAGATTTATCATTCCATAGGTCAGGATAAATTAAGGAAGGAAGGCAATGGATTGAAGTTCTTACTGATATTCTTCCAACACAACTGACAATGAAGGAATAAAACTCTATTTTAAGGACCTAGCTAAAAGCCTTGGTGAAGGTGGAAGGTAGATCTTAGGTATGAAGGCTCTCTTCATAGAGGTGGAATGAAAAAGGTGTGGAAATAATATACTAAATTATGGGTAAATTAGTAATTTTCCATTCTTTCAAGAGGATCATAGTTTGGTAGCATGATTTTTTGAATTGTGTTCCCACCATGGGCATCCTCTATCCCAAAGGCATACGACTTCACATAGTTGGTTGCATATATTAACAAACTACACAACTAATCATGTAGAATCACTACCTAATTTGAAATAAGGGTGTGGGCTAGGCTCACAATTAAGATAATTATGTGCATCATGTGTGGATCCCCACTACAATTTTGATATAGCTCGTCAGATGTTCATGTGGCCCACCTCACATGGTTTACAATCCGCACAACTCCTCAATTGTGACAGTATGGTTAATACTAACCATGAAACATTGACTGTTCCTAAAGGTATGGGATCTCCATGATCTAAATGAGCCCCAAACACTCATAAAACCTTCTTTAAACCTTTAAGAACATCCATTAGAAGAAGAAAAATATTAATAATAAATTTAAATGGTTCATACCTCATATGAAAAGTTGATATCTTATAATCCCCTCTCATTAAAAATACTCATTCCCGAGTTTCCCTTCTGAGGGTGGTAAAACTTTATATGAGAATAACTCCGACCATTGAGCATGTGTATCAACCTCTCAATCGTAGGTCTCATCCTATACACGACTGTAATATCATAAAACATATACCGAAATAACCTACCTTCCTTAGATCAACGATAAGTATAGGATAGTCTTTAAAGGACACATCTACATATAACTCATCCTAATTAGGATATGGAATATTAAATGGGTTTGAATGTTAATAGTGAGTTTGAGACACATGGAAGACATCATACATGGATTGGTACATCTTAGGTAACTGCAACTGATAGGCTACTATCTTGAATCACTCAAATTTTTTGAAAGTACCTACATAACAAGGTGAAATTTTACCCTATCACCAAATTGGTCTATGCTCAAATCATGGAGAAACATTCAAGAATACTTTATCCCTTACCTTGAACTCTAATGTTAGGAAATGACTGTAAATATAATAAATCTTTCTAGACTTATCTATAGCCATATTATTCTTGACAAGATATACCTACTCTGAATCCTCTTGAATGAGATGAGGCCTTAGTGGCTCTGCCTCTTTTACCTTTAACCAACATAAGGGTGAATGGAATGTCCTACCATATAAATCCTCATAAGGATCCATTTTTTAGTTTCCTGATAGTTTTTATTACAATAAAATTAATAAAGTGATTGATATTTCTCCCAATAACCACCAAAATCGAGGACATATTCCGATAACATGTTCTATAACCCCTATATTGTATGCCCGAACTAACCGTCCATTTGTGGGTGATAGGATGCACTCAGTAGTATATGTGAATCCCGTGACCTCTACACTCCCTACCAAAACCATGATGTAAAATGAGTGTCTCTTTCTGATATCATAGTATGTGGAATTTTAAAATGGAATATAATCTATTTAACATAGAGCCTTTTTAGATCATCTTCTGAAACTGTCTCTATATTAGGTAAAAAGTGAGTGATCATTGTCAATATGTCTACGATTACCCATACTTTGTGATAAAATTGAGATGAAATATGTAATCCTATCAAAAAATATAATGTGATTTTATCCCATTTCCACTCAAGAATGGGAAATAACTATAAAATATATGTCTACCACTAGTGTTCCTCCTTCACCTGTTAAAAGGTGGAACACCAAGTAATGAAACCAGCTATCTCCCTTTTTCACACCAGACCCAAAATACTAATGACATGATTAAAAGTATATCTTTATTTGGATAGGATATGTTGCCTATGGAGAGGCATGATACTCTCACATCAATTACTCTTAGATGTCTTCATGAAGCTATATGTTTTAATGAATTCACAAGATATCAACCTAATCAAAAGACCAACCAGGTTGTGGGTCCATGCCTGAAACTCTCTTCCATAGGACCAGACCCTCAGAATCAAAATATAACCTCAACATAACTCTATCCATAAATGAATAGGTTACATATAAATCTATATGAATAGAATTATCATGTTACACTTGGAACTATAAATATATCTTATAAAAGTGGTCCATCAACTACCACTCTCTACTAGAGTCCAGAACTACCTGTGTCTAATTCCTATGGAATGGAGCATCAATAAATAAATTTTCTTTCCCAAGCATATACAAAAGATAAATGTCAAATAAATGTAGGCATTAAATCTATCTCCCCTTTTTCAGATTCAATTCACAATATATAAATATATATCAAATGCTTTTGTGGTATGTGTACAAAATAAAATTCTCTCCCAATAAGTAATTCCTCTAACAACATGTGGCATGAACCACAATTTCTTTCTCGAGATCATGTGTTGGGTAATTATTCCCATGATGCCCCAACTGAAGAGACTTGTATTCCAAAAATTTTCTCCCTAAATCAAAAAAAATCCCATCTCAATGCCTGATGCATAACAATAAACCTTATAGCATGTTCCAGGATTATGTAAAACCATGATCAGTGTTGAATTAAATATCCCTTTTAGCTTCTGAATGTCCTTATTTCATGTTTTATACCATATAAATTTGACAATTTTCTTGGTCATGTCTATGAATGGTGACGCGAGACATGATAAATCCTATATAAAGTGAATGTAATATCCATCCCACCCTAAGAAAATCTATGTATCAATGGTGTTCTTGGTCAACTCCTAAGGAAACGACAACTCTCAACTTATTTGGGGGAACTAATACTCTTTTCTATGAGATAATGTGACCCACGAAGTAGACCTTATCATTCCTAAATTGGAATTTTGTGAGATTAGTATATATATGGTTCTCTCTCAGTGTGTTAGAAATGATATTAAGATGTTGGGAATATTCATGCTGAGTATGTGAGTGCACCAAGATTTTTTCCATGAAGACTAGCACAAATGAATCAATATATGCGTGAAAAAACAATTTCATCAAATATATGAATAATGTTGGTGCATTCATAAGACCAAATGACATGAAAAAATATTCTCACAAGACCTATATACTATGAAATACTATATGAGGTATATCTGATTTTATAACATACACCTGATGGTAGCCTAACCTCAAATTAATCTTAAGGATAACAATTTATTTATGGAGTTGGTCAAATAGGCTGTATATATGAGTTAGTGAATACCCATTCTTAACTATAATCTGGTTCAATGGATAGTAATACATAAAAATATTAAGGGTTCAATTCACCTTCTTGGAAGTAAGGACCGGTGATCCCCATGGGAAAGTATCGGGCTATATAGAACCCTTAGCTTAAAAGATCTCTATCTACCTCTTAATCATCTGCAACTCAGTAACTGTCATCATATAAGGACGAATGGATACAAGTGATTCTCCTTGAACTAGGTTGCTAGAAAAATATACCTATCTCTCAAAAGGTAGTCCAAAAAAGTCATTAGATAATTTTTCCTTAAAATGATCTACTACCAAATGGAAATCAGTCTGACTAGTTCCCTAACCATACATATAAAGGATGGAAGTCTAGGATGTCACTCCATCTATTCCATGATGCTTAGGTCCAGCTTGACTAGTTTTGACATCCCATTGACCCTTGTGAATATATATTTCACTATCTGGTGATGTAAAAACTACCATACGAAAATAGAAATCAACATAAGCATGATAAAGAAACTGACCAATCCATCCTGTGAATGAAGTCAAAACCTATCATCTTGTGGACAAAAAAGTTTCATAAAAATGATACCCACCCATCTTAGGGGGGAACTCATTGCACTGGATGAACTCTATGATCGAATGGCTAATAGAGTATTGAGTGTCATCACTCCCTAGAAATAGTCCACCTTAAGGAAATGACTCTCTATAGCCTCCACATATATGAAGGAGTGAGAAGCACTAGTACAAAAGAGAATTGAAACTAGTTTAGAGGATAATAAGATTGTACCTTTAACCATAGATGGACCGACACTGTACTCCTCAGGGATCGGTTGCACTACATATATCTGGCTAGATCCATGGACCTGATATACAAACTAACTACCCCAAATAGTCCCTCTCTACTGGTATTGTAAATCTTGTGTCTAGATCGCTCAACCATGACCTCATCCTTAGCCTACATGACTGGTAGTTCTCCAACTCCATATCTGACACAAAGCTTCTAATCCATCTCTTGAAGGTGGAGCTAGTTTAGATCCTATTACACTAGAAATAGCTGTAAATATTTGAAAAAACCTCTATCGATGGACTATCCTACCATTGTCTCTATACTCAACTGAGGATCCATTACACTAGGGATTTATATGACTATATTTACAACATGGTTGATAGATCATGTGGCTAATTCCTCTTAACAAAATCTCCAAGTGACACTTCTTGTAGCTGGTTAAATTAATCTCGGCTCTAGGAGCCAAACTACCTTGGATCACACCCACAAAATCTCATAGGTTTTTCTTAGTAATAAGTTCCTAATTTTCATGTGATGAGATGTTAGGCTTGATACCAATAAAAAATTGCCTAGCCCTTGATAAATCTTTGTCTAGAAGGATATGATTGATTAACTAGAGCTTAATGAAATGTGTGTAGTTGTCCATAATTGATAAAGTTCCTTACTCTTGGTGCATAATTTCTCTAGATCTATCATCCCTTAGCATCTATGGAAATAAATAATCATATAAGGCCATCAGGAATACCCCAAAACCATATCCCAAACATGATCATCCTAACATATCCCACTATCTCTTGTATTAATGATGTATAATATAATATGTGATCATGACTCACCTAACGAGAGGTGCCTTTAAATTCGTGAGAATAGATAACATGGCCACTATCCATGAATTTTCAGCATGTAAAGTGACATCCCATGATAATGTGGGCAGATACTGCTGTTGAAATTCCCGCATCAACTCTACCATAGTAGGATAATGTCATGTGGATCCTTTTATAGTCTACATGATCTTTAAGAATCCCTATATAAATTATGAATAACATTCCTAGTCGAGTATAAAAGGTGGTACCTAAATTGGATCTACTTGTGGTAATGCTGGTGGCTTAGGGTCCACCACCTTCGGAGCATCATCTTCACCAACCGTTGGCATATGACTTGATATTTTCATAGTGATATAGCTCTAAAAATTACAAGAATGCACCTCAGGATATATTTGATAATAATTTAAATCATAGATATAATAATAGGATAGTTACATGCCTTCCTATATTAGAATCACACCCCTAGGTCTACTCCTATGGAATGATATTGGTTATATATAAGATCACAAGGAATCACAAAAGATACTCTCTATTTCCCACTACTAACTTCAGGTCTGGATCAATTTCTCTATTTCATATCAAGGGTCCCACTATATAGTGTGTTAGTTTAATGTCATAATAGAAAATACCCTTTAAGTTGTAAGTGTAATTAATATTTAAAGGTGTTTTTATATCCATGAATCCATCATTCATACTCATTTATGTATATAATGGAGCAGTTAGATGTTTCAAAATTCCCAAATTATAATGTACTCCACCTCATAAGATTCAATTGGTACATCATGTAATTGTGACCATACTTTTATATTCGACATTAGAATGTACCAAGTCTATAATTATATCTCACTTAGATGGATTACCATTTCTTATTTCTAGAAGTACGACCCTTATAAATTATAATTAACTTCCAAGTAATCACAGCTTACTAATGTTTCAAATCCTGAAATCATAGTCACATATCACAAACATGTGATAATTGGGTAACTAAGGTTCCGACATCAAGCTATATAGGAAAAAACATTTAGGTTTATGTATACACTTTAATAATTGAATATTCATCCATTTCCTTTAGAAACATTATCAAAATTACTTACATATATCAATGAAGTCACTAAAAAATGCATGAAGCAATGCACATAATGATAATAGTTATATAATTGAATATGTATGGCATGTTAATACCCAAGTTCATATAATGATGCATTAGAGAAAACTTACTTTCCATACCAGTTCGTGGAAAAGGTAGCTATTGATGATAAAAATAGTGATAAAAACATGTATATCACCCAATAGTAAAATTTATACAACTATAATAGGCATAATCCATAACAACATTATCACTTCCTAGGTAATTTAGCTTTTACCAATATATGAGTTATCTACTGCCAGACACAAACTCATTACCAAATTCCAACATTTTCCAAGTCTGTTTTCTAATAAAATAAACTGTATGAAAAGGAAAAAAATGGATATGATACCACTTTGTAACATCCCAAATCTGGTTCACTCATAAGTAACCAAACCTAGTTGGCCACATGGACACTAATTCACCTCAACATATGCCAAATACTACTAACTAGTAGTAAGAATCTGTAAGAGTATGGTGGGAAGTCTATATCCTCATGATCCGAGTGTGGAACAATGGTAATATGATAAAATAAATAGCGGAATTATACTAGATAAATAAATTGCAATATAATAAGTAAACCATCAAACTATAAAAGATATACTTGCATAAACAATATCCAATGTCATATACAAAATGATGCTGGTCATGTCATGCTAATATACAAAAGTGGATGGTAAATGGGAAAAATGGAACATGTTGATATTACATATTAATTCATTATTTTAAATTACTACCATCACATAATTTTCCCTAAAAAATGATGAATTTCCATCCAATGTTGATGTATTTATCATGCACATATATAAAAAGTATTGTTCTATTTTTTTTAATTAAACTGGAATTTAATTTTTTATCATATATTTCAAAATATTTATCCAAATTATGAAATTATTATTTTTTATAATTCTTGAGTCAAATTACAAAATATCATTAGACTGGATCTTTTTTAATATGGCCATTTGAAGGGTCATATAGACCACACAAGATGGCCCACCAAATCTGTGATAAAAATTGGACCATCCATGAAGATATAATTTCTAGGTTCAATACAGAATGCCAAATTTTCTAAAACTCCATAATATGTTAATTAATATTTAAACACAAATTGGATAAAAAAAAGTTAAGGACCAAATCCATAAAAGGGTCCCAACTAATGCTTTGAAGTCCATCCCTCAACTCTATTACGAAATTAAAAATAGAACAATATTCTTAACTTTTCTCCAAATCCAATCACCAATTTGAGATGATATGTTTTATTTTGAAATAAAATATATTGGATCCCGTGTTTTTAGAAGAAATGATTCATATTTTTGGGAATCTTCCTAACCTAAAATGCATTCATATTTTTAAAAGGTAAAAATTCAACACAAAATTGGACAAAAACATATGGTTTACTAAAAAAACCATAAATTTAGATCCAAAAGTACACTGGACACAATATTTTTATGGGTAACTTTACACATATCTATCTAAAACTTTTAAGAATAAGATATCTTGATATTATGCTATCTAAATTTTCTAATTGGCAAGCCATGATGAGGGGCATTTTTGGAATGCAATCAATCCACAGATTTTGGGATATGAATAAAACCCCTCTTCTCCTTGAAAGGAGTTGCAATTTTAGCACATAAAATGGAACTTTGGAATTAATAGAGCCTTTTTAGCGGCCTTGGTGGAAGTTGCTTAATTTTTTTTCAACAAGAGATACATATCCTCCACTTTTGTTTTCATATTTGTTTATGCTTCTTTCCAATTGTAATCATGTAATTTAGTTTTTATTTCAATTAAATATTAATATATCTTTCTTCATCATAATTTCTAATTACAATACACCCTTTTCATAATGTTTCTTGAAATTTAATAAATCAAGTTGAAAATAATTCCCTTATTTCACTCTCATTCAATCAAAAGTGTGTTTTAACTCTCTTCACCGTTCGTGTGAGTGTTTGGCACACAAATATTTTCTTATCCTAGTCTTTTAGTTATATTTATAATTCATAAGATTAATCATATTAAACCATTTTACTAACTATACCAATGGATGATTAAATCTACCATTAGGGTGATTTATAATTTGAGGTTGTTAAGCGATTGATAGATTTTCTCAATTAATATTCTATAAATTCATATTGTGTATTTTGAACTTAAAATGTCATCAAATAATGACATGTTTTGTTTGACGTGTGTATTAAATGGATAATTGGAATCACTAATACACACGAGTTCATGAAATATTGAAACTTCCATCAATAATAATTGATTGGCATAGGTTCCCAAGTTCAGGCATAGATTAAATCCAAAAAATTTGGGAATTTCAATAAAAATTCATCTTGTGAAGTGGTTGTAAATTTAATGAAATTTAAAGAACAACTCATGGATATTACAATATTAACTCTCTAATGATGAATTAAACTCAATAATTATTAAATAGTTAAACCAAATACATTAATAATTCATTTCACATAATCTCTAAAAACAAGCCCCCCTTTCAAAAGAAAAATCCAAAGCAATCAACTCTAACATTTGTACCATTATCGAGGATTTGAATTGAGTGACTATATAAACATTAGCTAAGAACCATAAAATTGAACAATTGATAAGTTAAAATCATCCACACTTCAAATGGTTCCATTTCTAGGGATGGTGAAACTAGTAGTTGATAGTTTTTGATTTTCGTAAAAAAAACTAAAAAAACCAAAAACGAATCTAAAAAAACATAATGAAAAAACCACCTAACCATAAAAACCATAAAAATAAAAGAAACAAAAAGAGACCCCACCTTCTTCATCTTTAAAAATTTCTCTTAATCCCTCATGGACTCCCAAAAAATACATCAGATTTATTTGACCCAGAAATTGAGAAAACACTTTGTTGACTTTGAAGGGACATCAATGATAATCCAATCACCCAAAACCCATTCATTACCCATTTAATTGAACTAGATTTGGACAATCCCAGGGAATAAAATATTAAATAACTCACTTCCCATGATATGCGTTACCAACCCATTTTTATTCAATATCAAAAAAATTGAGATACATTTCGAACCCAAATAGGATTTGATACATCTTCAACCTCATTTCCATGAGCTAGTCGACGAGGATCCACATATTCACCTAAAATAGTTCCAAGTGGCGTGCTTACAAGGAATCCGCAAGGGGTTTCTAAAGAACAAATAAAACTTCAAGCATTATATTTATCCCTAACTAAATCAGCCCACTCATAGATTTATTAAATCCCTTTTGGTTCTATAACCATATGGAGTGACACGAATTGACCCTTCTTAGAGAAATTATTCCCTGCTTCTTGAACCGCTTCTATCTAAAAGGAAATAATTGGTATCCATCAATTCCCTAAATAATCACTCAATGAGTATTAGTAAAGGTTAATAGAGCTTGTGAAAACCTTCGCAAAACACCAAATCCCAAACCAACTCTTGATCCAATACTTTTAAGAGGGGTTATTGGCTATAGATCGAGCTACCATTGATGCCACAAGGGGAGGTTATATTTTGGAATAAATTATTTTAGGAACCAAGATGTCATAAGAAACATAGATATAAACATACAACAATTAAATACCCGGGGCATGAGATCAAGTTCAACAAGGCCAATGAATCAATCCATAGAGCCTAAAAAGATGACCAAGTGTATGGGTGAACTTAAAAGCCTCATGCGACAAATTTTAGTGGCTGTGAAATCCCAAACCTAATATTCCTCACAATTTATGTTCCCTATACCTATAAAAAGTTGTGGAATATGAGGCTAAAAAACTTATCCAACTGACACATGTCAATAACAAGAAGATAATCCCTCAAATTATTCTAGTCTAATAGAGATCAACATAGCACATGTTCAATGGAACCCCATCCATCATGAATAAGGTCAGTTTATTAGAAACTCAACCCAACCCACTCTGACCCCTTCTCTATTACCTATAACCATGGGTTGAGGTATGGAAAACCTGTCTCTATTCCCCCTCAGTTCCCTTTCCAAAATCCAAACCAATTATAATATGTTCAAGGTTTTGGTAGATTCCAAAAACATTGTCCTTTTTTCCTCAACCACAAATGAGAAATAATTATTTTGATCCACTTGGTTTAAACCATTCTATTGATCGTTCTCAATTTCCAACCTAATGCAATTCCTTTCCAAGAAGCCAAATCAAGGTAATCATAATGTGGGACATACCAATTATTCCAACAACCATGGGAAAGTTATATATAATATCTTTCCTCTTTCACCCATTATATCCCAAAAAATAATGAAAATGGAATTTTTCAACTTGCAAATCACCTCATCCAGCAATAACAATCCAATTATTCCCTACAAAAAGCTAAACAATTTCCCAAACCCGTGGGTAATGTAAGTGGGATTTCACTTATACTAGGGAAATAAATGACCATTAGTCATGATGAATCCCATAAACCCCATTTAAATGGTGATATGGGAAAATAAAAAACAAAATTCTAGAAAAAGAACATGAAGACACTCCCTCACCTCATTCAATTACTCTAACAAACCCAATTACTTTTCCTCAAGCTGACTCTAAGACTAATAATCCCTTTGAACCAGATTATTAAATTCTTGAAATGTTTAGATGTGTGGAAGTAAACATTACCCTCTTATATTCCATAAAAAAATTCCTAAGTATAAAAACGTTTCTAATAAATTGAACACCCATAAGAAAGAATGTAGGACCATTGAGAAATTCTCAACCCAATAGTCAATTCCATTGAAGTGAAAAGATCCAAACACCTTTACGGTTCCATTCCAAATAGGGAGTTCCAAATTTAATAATGCACAAATAGACATAGAATTCTCAATAAATTTTATTCGAAAATCCTTCTAATCTAAATTTTTTCTTGTTCCCTTTCACCCAATATGTTTTTTCATCCACACAGTCAATCGATGCACATCTATTCCTAAGAAAATAATTGAGGATGTCCTTGTCCAGGTCAATAATCTTATCTTCCAAGCAGACTTATACGTGCTTGATATGGATTTTTAAACAAACTCTTGTTAATATCCTCTAATTATAGGAATAACATTCCTCATGGAATGTAGAAAAATAATTAATGTCCATGCTGGAATCTTTTCCATGAAAATTGGGGACCAACTAGCCAAGTTCAATATTTTTTAATCCATGAGATTCCCATTAGAGAATCACTATGTATTATTTATACCTCAATATAAATGTCTCTATGAGATTATGTTGAACTCAGATTCATCATGTTATTCTTATTCCAATGATATATGTTTTTTGTGTGTTATACATCCTTGTTAACAATGTCATAAATGGATAAGTTGATGTTAACATTTCACATGAAAACCCTATCATTCTAAATAAACTTGAAAATAAATTATAATCCAATCCCACCTCTGATCCCCACTAGATCAACTTAGATGATAATAAAAAAAAATGAAATATCCTGCTCATTTTTTGATTCAAATCATATTATACAACATTCAACATTTCCTATTCATGATGCTAAAAATTCACTTATAAGTCAAGTGATCCATGAACCAATGTACTTATCTTGTCCGAATGGAAGTGATGTTTGTCGGATTTTTTACCTCATTAATAAGGAGACCACTTGGGGTTAAAAATTTTCATTATTTGAAAAAAAATTATTATATAGGATCTAAAAACTTCTATTGAGTCTCATGTCCCAAATGATCCTCATAACTTCACATTGAAAAGTGATGAAATAAATGAGTTAAAAACAACTGGGATCTCAAACTCTAATTTAATGTCATCTGAACCTTACATAAATGAACCATCAGAGTTGAAACATCATCCTAAATTTCCAATCATAGAGAACTGTCACTTTGTGGAATGATTCATTCCATAAGTTGAAGACCCAAGGGAGGATACCCACATTCTCTTTCCACACCCATTAAATTACAAGATCAATAATAAGTAAGGGAATAAATTATCCAATGAACAATCGAGCCTCCCAAAAGAGAAGTTTTTCTGAAAGCTCACAGGAGTTGAGAAAATATAGTGGCAACCATCGATCTATGGGTAGTCTACTGCAACTATCAAGTTATAGACACTACTACAAAACTGGCCTTTAGCAACGCTCTTATTTATCAGCGCTAGAATAAAACATTGGTAAATGGAATATTTATCTGTGCTAAAGAATGTGCTGACACATTTAAACTTTTATTAGTGCATTTATTTTAGTGATGATAAAGGAAACATTTATCGGTGCTTTATTTTTGGTTCTGATATAGGGTATCCTTTATCAGTGCTTAAGTATTAGCATTGATAAAGGGTACACTTATTCAGAACTTTATTCTTAGGGTTGATAAATATTTAATTCATCAATGCATTTTGAATGCTGATAAAATGAAATAATTAAATAAATGAAAAATAAAAAATGTGTTTATTAGAAATTTAATTATTTAAATTATTGATAAAAAGGAATTTATTGATTATACATTATTAAATATTAAACATTTTATTAATTATATAATTATGATAATTAATGTTATTTAATTATATTAATGAAATATATAGATATATATTAATGTATATAAATATGATTTATATATAACAAAATATTTATTCAATCTACATTAAATAGTCATATATTTATTGAATAATGGTATATAATTAAATATATTGACTAATTGCATAGTAATCAACATATAGTTGAATGTTGTTTGATTTTTCAATTTAATATAGACAAAATGTGTATTATATTGATTTCACATATATGTAATTAATTCATTTTTATATACAATAGGCACACACACATAGAAAATATCCATTTTTTCAATATTGTTAGTGTACCTATATTCTTAATTTATTCAATTTCACTCATTTTTAACATATATACGTGCACTAAAAATTATATATTCATTAATAATGTTAAAAATATATTTGTAAAAAAAATTATATATAAAAATATTTATAAATGTACAGTCACTATATTTATACAATTATATATTTATAATTATAATTAAATAAATATTTTTTTGAAAGTTTTTATATAATTATAGTTAAAAAAGTATGTATATTTTAATAATTATTAGAATTATAATAAATTTAAATAAATAGTGAATATATTAACTATATTTATATTTATATATATTTATTAAATTTATATGTATAAACATATAAATATATATAATGAGATAAATAATATTTTTTAAAAATATTTCTATAATTAGAAATAAATAATTATAAAATTATAATAAATATATTTAAAAAGGAATATATTTACTATATTGATATTTATATATATTTATTAAGTGTTTATAAATTTTTATAATTTTTTTATTTATATTTATAATTATAAATCCTTTATCAAAACTTTAGTAACAAGTGTAGATAAAAGAATTTTTATCAACGCATTTTATGCATTGATAAAGATGAAGATTTATTAGAGCTAAATAAAGTGCTGATAAAATGAACAATTATCAGCACTGTAATTTTAGCACTGATAAATATTTATTTTATCACCACCTTGTTAGCGCTGATAAATATAGGTCATTATCAGTTCTTATTTTATAAGCGCTGAAAAATGACAATTTATCAGTACTTATTTGTCTGTGCTGATAAAAGTGGCATGGTTTATCTTAAAAACCTTAACCATTTGTGAAACCATTGTGATATAGATATTTCTATGAAAGCCACCTGCTATGGGCACTCCTCCTCGGTTAATCAAAGGTCGAATCACACCACTCGACTACCTTTGAACATCTCATTTGACATTGAATGTGGGTCTCTAATTCTATTCAACCTAGTGAGGTAGGACTTCCAATTTTCACTATGTATTTTTTGGTTTGTTTTTTATCTATTCTTCTACAATTTGTTTATGATCCATTTTTTATGATTTTTTTTGCGATCCTTTGTTTAGGGAATGATTTGTGCTCTATTTTTTTGTTGACTATGGATGTATGATTGGTTGATTATACCAACTCATCAATTGGATCTTGATGAAAAATAGGACACTACTATTTGTTGTTATGATGTATCTTGTTTCACTCATGCACATGAAATTTTAGATAGAGTAAGAGATCTCATTAACTAATTTCAATTAGAGTGCTTCTACCATCAAATCAAGTGGAGGGTTTAATATATCAATCCATATCATGTGGGCCACTGGTTGTTTTATTAGGTAATATTATTCCTATGATACCTGTATCCAATGATACTGCTCATTTTTTGATCAGGATAGAAGACAGATAAAGGGTAGTTTTGTTGTGTTCAACCGCTACTAATATTCTATGTACATCTGCAGGAAGGTAACGATCAAGATTTTCATCAACTTTGTTTTGAAACATGAAGGATTGTTCTCCTCTTTTAATTCTTCCCGCACTTTTGATCGTCTCATGTATTTTATTTAGACTCATTGCTGGTGAAATAAAGTTTCACCTAATGCATCCTCTTTGTATTGTTCTTTAATAAATTTAGGGGGTGTGGGTTGGGTAGCCAACTCATGTACAATTTTTCTCAAAACAAATCACTACTTAAAATCATCATTTATTACGTTATAGTATGTCTTAGAAAGAATTTTCATCTTTTGATGCAATTTTTAGCTTTTGGACATGTTCTTAAAACCTCTTTCAGCCTAATTATCTTCTCTAACCATCCTATGAAGTCTATTTCTCAAATTAATATACTTTTCATTTAGTTAACATTGGTTCCTATCATCTATTCTAGTTAAATATCACATGATACATCCATTAGAGACACATTTAACATAGAAATAATTATTTGAAAAATATCCATAACTTTATTAGTATAATTGGTAAATTTATTTTATAAATATTAATTTAACATAAAAATTGAGATTATATTCCAAATAATTAATGTTAAACTAGAAAAAACTCTACAATCTAAAATTAAATCATTGGTATTATTACCCTCCTATATAGCTCATCTAGTTTTCCTTACTTTTCATACAGGTCATCTGGAGTGTATTTAAAACATATGTTCTATTTTAAAATTTTCTGAAAACTTCCAAATCTCTATTTATGAACCCAATAGGGTGGATATGAACTGAAAATATATGCACTCTAATCGTTTGACAAATGAATATGAATATGGAGTCAAAGAGTTCTTCAAGTTTGCAAAAGTTCATGCTGACAACCCTTATAAAATCCTCTTTCCATGTTTACGTTGTTGTTATTCAAAAAACATTAGTCTATAAGAGTTGAAAGAACATTTGATTTGTTGCAGAATAGGTCAAAGTTATAAATTTTGTACTAAATATGGGAAAAACTAAATGTCGACATCAATTGGGATGATGCTACAGTTTATGAATCATTTGATATGAATACCTTTTTAAAAGATGATGGATATTATATGGAAGAAATGACTATGGAAATTGAAGATGACCTTCATGATTTTACAATGTTTTTTAGAGAGTTAAATAGTTGTTCCAAGAAAAAATTGTATACTGGTCATACTTAATACATAACATTGTCAGCTATATTGAAGTTATATAATTTGAAAGCTAGAAACAGATGGAGTGGAACCAGTTTTACAGAACTACTTGGTCATCTAAAATATATTCTTCCAAAAGAAAATAACTACCATGAAAAACATATGATACTAAATGGATGTTATGTTCAATGTTCATGGTCTCTAAAAAAATACAAGCTTTTCATAATGATTTCATATTGTTTTTCAAGGACCATTAATCACTCATGAAATTCCCTAAGTGTGGCACAAATTGATAAAAGAAAAATGAATCAAGTCCTTCAAGATATGCATGGTACTTTCCTATTATTCCACGGTTTAGAAGAATATATGAATTTTAGGAAACCACAGGAAAATTAACATGGAATAAAAATATAAGAATTAAAAATGGGATGCTATGTCATCAAACAGATTCTCCTTTGTGGAAGAAATTGATTAGGAGTTTCCTAAATTTGAAGATGAGACATGAAACATTCATCTCGCATTATCTACAGATGGAATGAATCCTTTTGGTGTAATAATTAGTACTCATAGTACATGGCCTATCATGTTGGTAAATTATGACTTTACTACATAGTTATGCATGAAGTGAAAATACATTATGTTGTCTCTACTTATAACTGGACCAAAGAATCCCAATGATGATATTGATGTCTATTTGGCTCCATTGATCGAAGATATGAAATTGATGTGATATATAAGGGTTATAATTTATTATTCTCATATAATTGAATAATTTATATTTAGGGACATGTCATACATAATGATAAATTACTTCCCCTATTATGAATATTTATCATTCTATAACATTAAAGGTGTGTTGGGTTATACCATTTGTGAAGAACACACATAATCAGTTTGTTTTAAACATTCCTCAAATAATTTTGTTTTAGAACATAGAAAATTTTTACCTCGATGACATAAATACCAATCATAGATGATGAAATTTTATGGTAACATCGTACAAGTTTCAACACCATCTACATCAATAGGCGATCAAATATATAAAAAAGTAAAAAAATTGACACTATTTTTAGTAAACCATTTTAAAAAAACTTTACAAAATCATGTTGGAAGAAGCGATCAATTTTCATTGAATTAACACATTGGAAATGTTTTTATGTCTGACATTTTTTTTGTTAGGATTGTTGAAAAAATTCATCTGATACTGTTTTTGGAATGTTACTAAATATTCCAAAAAACACAAAATATGGCATCAAGGATAGGTTTGACTTGATTGAAATGGGGATAAGGGAAGAGTCGGCACTAATGAGGGGTAAAAGATGGAATTTTCTTCCTCTAGAAACTTAAACTCAATCTAGACACGAAAATTTAAAATTTTACCTTTTCCTTATGAGTGTAAAAGTTCTACATGGGTATTCATAAAATATCAAGAATTTCGTGTCAATGACTAATTTGAAGTTAAAAGGACTAAAATCACACGACTATCATGTTTTGAGGAAAGAATTAATGCTTATTTCTTTCTGTTGCATTCTTCCTCAAAATGTATGACATATGTTAACAAAAATTTTATTCTTTTTCAAATCTATAAATAGTAAATATAAAGACCCATTGATGTTTATCATCATTAATAAAGAGATTTCAACCATATTATGTGGATTAGAAATGTTATTCGCTCCATAATTCTTTGATACAGTGGTCCAACTAATGGTTCACTTGGTCAAATAGGTTCAACTATGTGGTCCTTTCCATTATAGATGGATATACCCCATTGAATAGTATATAAATATTTTGAAAGGGTATGTAGAGAATCGATGTCATCCAGACGGTTGTATTGCAAAATGATATATTATTGAAGAAGATATTTAATTTTGTATCAATTACCTATCACATGTTGAAAGCATCAATCTCCTAAAGTCTTGTTATAGTAAATTCCTTATGGGAGATGGTATTTCTAGAAGATATGTTGTCACATTTACTTGAAAGAGTGGGATCAAACACATCTTTACATATTACATAATAGTGAATATGTTGACCCAAACATTTAATCCCACAAATAAATTCTTAGATATTTGAATCAATCAAGGGACGAAAGATGAATATTAGATACACATAATAAACAATTTATAGGATGGTTCAGAGATCAAATTTATAAGGAGTTATCTAAAAATATAAATTCAATTTCTTAATGAATTCAATGGATATATAGAAGACCAAATGAAAATATTATATCTAACACTGGGTTTGTAATCAATGGTTATATGGTCTATACAAAATAACACCATGAAAATAGTTTGATTCAAAATAGTGGTGTTACGCTTGTTGATAAGGAAATGTACATATCTGGTTCAAATGACATATATCCAATTTACCTAATTATTTCATATTTTTTCATTTTTGAATAGATATATAAGTCGTATTATACAACATTTCAACTGATTCTTTTCTTTTGCAAATGGGTTGAACATATCAATGGAGTGAAATTTGGTGAAATGGGATTTGTGAAGGTGAATTTCAATGTATAAGGTAAAAAAGATGATCCCTTAATAATAGAATAAAAAGAAGTGAAAGTATTTTATGTATCTAATCCAATAAATAATAATTGGAAATTGTCTTACTAGAAACTAAAATAAATGCTGAGTCAGATGAAAATTCAATCGATGATGACCCTTTTATTTGGATATCACAATCATTTTATGATGTTCCTAATGTAGAAAATATCTTGTAGGTTAGAGAGGACCATAATGAGGGGATTTGGATTCTCAAAAGAAGCACCAAATCCTTTAAACCATTTAAAAAATAAATAGTGTTCAATGATTAGGTAAGTTGTTTTTAATATATTATGTTTTCCCTCATATTAATATATGTTATCTACTGAATTAACATAATCTAAATTGAGTGTTTGACTACTCATGTAGAAAATGTATTCTAAAAATGATGATGTTACCAATCCATCAAAAGAACAAACTATAATGAAGGAAACCCTTAGTAAATATGTAATGGGAATGATATGATATACTTTTTCTATTTTACCAAAAAATTATATAAGGGAAAGTTAATCTCATTTTCCTTATTCATTGCAGAGTTCGTTTATATTATTATTAACATAATAATTGTTTCATTTTATAGGCGTGTTCTTTTTCTTGAGTAGTTGGTGGTTTTTTCGGCAATAGCATGAGTCAGATCAGGTTTAAAACATAAAGTAACATTGATGTTTTTGAATATATGTAATAATTTTTATTTATGTAATTGTATGCACCAATGTTTGAAATGGATATAATATAGTGTTTTTTTAATATTTGTGTTGTGAATTTAATTTCATTTAAATTTTATTTTGGGACTTGATTTTATTGATATTATATGTATTTATAGTGTGTTTCTGATGCCATGGTGTGCTATAACAACACACTATAGTATGTCCCTTTATCATCTCTTTTACAATATCTGATAAATAAAACCTTTATCAACACTTTTAGAAGCACTGAGAAAAAAGAAATTTATCAGCAATTCTAAAAGTAGTGATAAAGGTCTAATTTATTTGCAGTTATATTAGTGATAATAAAATACCTTTATCAGTGATTTTATAAACACTGATAAAGGAATCCTTTTGAAGTTCTAAATTAAAGTGTTGTTAAATGAGATCTTTATCAATGATTTTTTAGCTCTGATGAATTGACCATTTATTATTTATTTTTCAGAACTGATAAAAGACCTGGGATTTTAATGGTGCTGAAGTTATCAGTGCTTTTCTAGTACTGATAAAGACCATTTCTAGTGCTGTTGAAGGCCAGTTTTGTAGTGGTTAGTGAAAATAAATGTAGCATTTCTTGGGAGGCAACCCATGTTTTCTTTCAATTTTATGAAATTTTAATTTCTTTTTAGTTTTTCATTAAATGAATAATAATTTTTATTTTTTTAATATCTTATAGGTAATGAACATTTTCCAAAGCATCACCATATATAACACATGACCTAAGAGCCATATCAACTTCCTTCGACCCACTAATGGATGGAGATGGAAACCCACCTAATCTAAAGAAGGGGGAACCTCTTTATATTTAACTCTCTCTCCCATATTAATCATTATATATCTCTCTCTATCTATTTCTCTATCACTCATTTTTCCTCTCTCATTCTCACCTTTTACAAATTTCATCATCCAATTTTTTTTTTATTTTTATCTTTTTAGGGGTGTGAATTAAAAAAACCAAAAAAAAAAACAAAAAGAGTCACAAATATCACCATTAAATTTTTAGATATTTTCAAACCATTTTTTGGAGTCAAAAATATAAATATAATTTCAAACGTTTTCAATTTTCCTCATAAAATTGGATATTTTTTTTCAAGTTCAATAAATTTTTAATGCTTAATTTTTTATTAGGAAAATGATTGTTCCCAAGCCATGATAAACAACCTTATCTCTTACGACAAGGTTACCTATTGTCATATTTCAAATAATTTGGTTTTCATTCTCGATTTTGGATCTTATGTTTGTGGACTTTTGAGCTCAATTTCATACTTTAGTGTGCATTAATATGATAGAGTCATTTTATTAACCTCATGAGACTCAAAATATCCAAATGGTCTCCAATTAACCTTAAATTGATCCACCTTTTGAAATCCCCTTTGAGCATATGAATTTTTATTGATATCCACATTACAATCCCACAACCTTGTCCCACCAAATATCATAATGGATTTTCATTCCAAGATTTCTTGGAATTTAAGTGAGGGGGAGTGATTTTTATTTTGGGTGCCATTTCCTAGATTTTCAATGTGTCATCATATGCTTGAGGGAATACATCCATTTATATGTGTGGATAGGCTTTCATTTGGTGAGTTTTTTTAATTGATTCAGGTTTTATACATCCTATTGAAAAGTATTCAAGAAAATAAAAAATATGGAAAAAATGAAAAAAAAGAATGAGTTGTGCCTTGGGCAGGTAAAAATCACTCTTTATCAAACATAGATCTTATTATAACTATTAAAATTAGTGTTTTGAGGATATCAAATAAGGTTTGGGAGATTAATGTGAGAATTGTTCCAAGTCTATCTTCTAAAAAAGAAGAAAAAAATAAAAGAAAAAAATAACACTTTTATCATCTTTTCTTATTTCACTAGGAGAAGTTTTTTCTGTACATATTTTTTCATTTCATACAATTCAAATTTTATCCATATATTTTCTTCCATCACACATTGATTACATTGTAAATATTTTTTTTCCATTTCCTTCCATTTCTCATTTCCAAAAAACATTTTCACATATTTTTCAATGTTGGTGTTTTATCCCTATTTTCCCACCCTTTGTTAATTATATTCCTACCATCCCATATACAACGAAACCCCCTCAAAAAAAGATCTTTGGATTATTCTTCACTTTAAAAATAGTCAATTAAACCTTAAAATGCTTTCAAACTCTAAGATTTCCACTTTTGGTTAGTGAATGAGTGCACCTCCATAAATAATTTTTTATCATCTTGAGAGGTGTGAGTTCTGAGTTCATACATTGTATATTTTTAATCTTTATCATCTAAATGATTTTTTTTGGAAAATTAATTTTGTAACACATTTTTGGTGGAATTATTTTTGGATGAGTGAATTAGTGTACACTCCATGATTGGAGAAAACCAAATTTTAATATTTTTTTGTGAGTAAAAATGATTTAGTGATGTTTTAATTTTTTATGTAGATGAGAACATGCATAAGACTAAGTTCAAGGGAGTTAATATTAAATATTCATTCATGATTCTATATTACCCCCGTCATATAATTTATACTTAAAAATTATTAATTTCCATTCATGGTTATTTTTTGGATCATGAACATATATAAAGATAATTGTTCAAATTATTTTAATTAAACATAATTTTAATGTTTTTATCATATATATCAAAATGTGTATCCAAATTTTGTGATTATTATTTTATACCATTTATTATTAAAATTAAAACATATCATTAGATTGAATATTTTTAGAATTATTCCATTTTAAGGGTCTTATAGAACAGAAAATAAGGCCCATCAAATCTAAAATGAAAGTGAAACCATCGATGAGGATATAATTTTTGGGATCAATATAGAAACACATTTTTTTTACACTCTATAATATGTCCTTTAATATCCAATAGTCTGGGATAAAAATTTGAAGGAAAAAAACCACAAAAGGACCCTAACAGATGATATTTGTGGTGTGAAATAAAATATATATGATCCCATGTTTTATAATAAATGTTTCTAAATTTTGTAAATATTCATAGCCTAATATCAATTCTCAATTAGACTAGGGAAAACTCTTTCACAAAAATGGACAACAACACAGGGTTTTCTAAACTAGCCAAAACTTTTGTTACAAAAAGTTTATTGGACACCAAATTTAGTGGTTTAACTTTAGAAATACTCATCTAAAACTTTTAAGAAGAATATTTCTTAATATTATGCTCTCTAAATGGTCAAATTAGCTATCTTAGTTGATGGACAGTTTTGGGATGAAAAAAATCCACCACCTTCGTCTATGAATACATCCCCTATTCTATTTGAAAGTAGTTGGAATTTAAGCACTTAAGGATGATATTTTTAATTACTAAATCCTTTACAAGGTATTGGTAATATTTTCTGTACTCTTGTTTTCAATAATAGAGAAATCTCCTACACTTTTCTTTTTATGTTTTTCTATACTAGTTTTCAATTATAATTGTGTAAGTTGTTTTCATTTCAATTAAATATTAAACCATGTTTATTCATAATAATATCTAATTCTCTTCCATACTTTGTTTTGTAATATTAATTGTCTTGAAATTTTTAAATCAAGTTGAATATAATTTTCTTATTTTTCTTTATCATTAAATTACATGTGTGTTTTAACTCTCTTCACCGTTCATGTGTGTGTTCAGTGAAAAACTATTTTTTATACCACTCTTTTAGTTATGTTAATAATTAATAAAATAAATCATATTAAAATAGATTACTAACCATCTCAATGTATAAGTAAATATACCATTGGGGTGAGTTATAATTTTTCTGATGTTAAGTTATTGAGGGATTTTGTTAGATTAATATTATTTAAATTTATATTTTGTATGTTGAACTTAAAATTTCATGGATTAATGACATGTTTTTCTAAAATGAGGATTCCATGGATTATTGGAACCAAATTTAAACATGGGTTCATGAAACATTGTACCTTCCATTAATAAGAGTTAATTTAGATCAGTCCCCTAGTTGAGTCCATGATTAAAGGAATAACAATTTGGAATTATTATAAAAAATCAACTTGTGAAGTGAGTATTAATTTAATGAAATATATAAAAAAGAACAAGGATATCACAGGCTTAAATCCATAATGATGAAATCACCTCAATAAGTATTAAATTGTTAAATTAAATACACAAATCATTCATTTCAGATAAGCTCTCCGAAGACACCCCCTTTCAAAAGACAAATCAGAAACAATCGACTCTAAAATTTTCACCACCACCAAGGATTCGACTTGAGTGCCCATATACACATTAGCATAGAACTGGACCTTTGAATAGTTGATAGTTGACAACTGGATATGCTTCAAATGTATATAAAACATTCTTATGAAAAACATACAACGAAAAAACTATGAGCTCCCCTAGAATCATGACCAAATGCTTGGTCCTCTACTCCTGTACTCCATCCTAGCATAAGAAATAATATGTATAGAATTAACACCTTCCCTTTGTCCCTACCTACATTCTTGATGTCGATCTGGGTACTAAATGGTGGCCCAAAAAATATGTAAGATACACTTATTAGGCTAAAACCAATGGTGTCTATAACAAATCCAATATGTACTTATATGATATATCAATGTGAGTATATAAATGGAGTAAGATGTAAATATAAGTAATGTGATCTATTCTATAAGAAAATGGTGTAACAAGCGCTTTGTAAATGATGAATAACTATAAGAGAGAAAATAATTAGCTAAGGCCTACACAGACATATCAAGTGTTAATTATGTATGGGATATGTTGAATAACCATTTATCATACATATGAGCACCAGAACCAAGGCCTTATAACCGAAGTTTCTTCCTTGAGTCGATAGCGATTTTCCAAAAAAACTCAATTTAATATAGACATACATGGGATTGTATATAGGGTTAATGGATGAAGGGGTCCTGTTCAAGTACATACAGATCTTACATAGACTACTATATAAAGTCTTTGTTGGAGCCTATGTAGATTGTCTAGGGTTATCCAAGCAAGTCAGATCCAACGTAATAGTCCAAGGAACCCAATAATAAATATGAAAGTGGGTTGACATTGCCCTACCTTAACACACATTATCATAGTGATCAATATATTGATTTGAGGGGCCATGTTAGTGTCCATTACTTCAATACATTAGATTTATCTTAATCATTTCATTAAAAAATTTGAACATAAGTGACAATGTGAGTAGTGATGTTAGTGTCCATGCCTTTATTCAGTTCCATTCAATTAATTATAGAAGGGATCAAGGGGCCTTTTTAGTGTCCATAACCCTTTTATCAACTACAATTATCATATTAAATTCTCAATTTAATTCACATACATGTGATATGAATAATGGCCATGTTATTTTCCATTCCTCTTTAATAATAATTTACATCATTTTTCATTAGGCTAAGGGATTTCCTTTTTCATCCTATAATTCCGTTTTTATTCCATTTCATTCCACCATTCATTTATAAATATCAGGATACTAAAACATGTTCCTCAGCCCTTAAAAATTAATTTAATTTTAATATAATACTCACTTTAATCCAAGGCAATATGAAATAACATCATGGGTGGTGAAAATGAAATCAATGAAGAAATCCCATGTCAAGGGTGGTTTGGGTTGAGGTTACAACATCTAACCATTCATCCGAGTTTTATAACATGTTTAAATCATATTCTAAACTTTTTTTAAGGTCTATAAATTTAATAAGTAGTTCTCGAAAGGTATGGTTTTCATCACTACGTTGCAATCTATAAAACACACAAACTATTGTTAATAAGGTACGGTGTCACATTCTTGGTTTTATTTTATATAATTGAATCTTTTATTTTTTGTCTTATAATTGACCTTTGGATTTCCTGGGAGTTTTTTTTAGAAAAATGGAAATTTTTGGATAGAAATAATGTGTCACACAATTGGAACATGATTAGTATAAATCATGATTGATCATAATTGAAACTATTCACCTAGGATAGCGGCATTTCCCAGGTCACAAAACCAAGTGCACATGCATACAGGCTAACCATTTTCCTAGGAATGTGGCTTTTTCTGAGGTATATGGTTTGGAACACGATCTTGCATGCCCTCCAGCAAAATTGCGTGGCTTATTTTCTCATTATATAGAGGTTCTACAAGGTTTGTGCATAGATTGAAAAACTATGTGGATAAACTGTGTGACCTTATAGATATTTAAATATGTTTAATTTCCAATTTTTACCCTCACTGAATTTAACCCCAAATCACCCCTAACCCTCTTCATTCAAACTCCCCAGCCCTAGGTACACCCCCTTCCCCTCCCATCTCTTGGACTCTATTTCTGTGGGTTATATGGCATAGAATATTCAAGGAACCTTCATGTAAGCCCCTCCTTTCCAAGTTTTCTTCTTCCTCTTGGTCTCATCTTTCTTATTATTGTTCTATATATTCACTAGTAGATAGTTTTACCTAATGTGGGTACATCCATGATTCTTTGGGTTAGATCTTGTGGGTTATGAGATTCCTTTTCCTTTATATGGTCTATCCTTTGTGCGGTTATAGTTTTCAACTTTTATATAGAAGTTTCCAAGAAAGAGGTAGGTTATTTCATGATTTGACATTATTTAATGATTTTATCATGATTTATATGGTTTTTAAATAGGTTTTTGGAATTTTTTGGGTTGTACGAATCATGTTTTATATGATTTTTTATCTTTATGAGGGATTGAAAATAGATTACATATGGAAAATGGTTGATTTACTTGTGTTTTTCAATTATTTGAAGTGTGTATGTTAGAGAGGTGGTTCATGTGTCAAAGGAAATGGTATTGAACCTGAGGGAATCCAAGATATCTAGGTGGTAAGACTAGTTATAGTATTTTATGAGAGTTAGCAGGGCTAATTTCAGGGGTCCCTAATAGGATTGATACGACAACACTAACTAAACATATATGTGATTGAGATTGGGGGATCGAGTAAGGCCATTGCCCTTAAGAGATGGTTTGATCACTGCTATTATGAGGATCCTTGTAACCCACTAACCCCAGTGCCTTAGATATTTCTCATGGTACACATGTTATGCTTACCTTTCCGGTAGTTTTCATCCATACATGCCTTTTCAATTTCAAAGCATGTTTTATTTAAATTATTCCTTTATTTTTTTAAACTAGAATATTAATTTATATTATAATGTTATTGAATCGAATATATTTTGGTAGTATCCTGCTGGGAATGTTTTCTCACACCCTATAATCACCCTCAGGTGTATGTTGGCCATATTATGTTAGACCCTGGTAAAGACAATTTGTTTTGTTGTGGTGATGTTGGATCTGATTTCTAGTGGTACCTATTTATTATAATTCTTATTGGGTGTGGGATGAGGGTATTCACCCTCTTATTTCATGGAGGCTTGGTTTCATAGTAGGTTTTCCACCATATTTTTGTATTTTGGTTTTTGGTTAAAATTTTAAATTTTATATCTCATGTTTTAGTGTTACTTTGTGATCTTATGTTTGTAGGGTATTGTTTATGATGTGGGTTTTCTTTATTATGAGTTATTTATAGTTGAAATTCGTGGGAGAAATCATTACCAAAGGTGATGTTTGATGACCAAGAACTAGTTACCATCCCTTAGGGATAGAGAATTCACTTCATGCCATGGCACGAGCTAGGCTGGGTGTTGGGGTCAATGTAAGGCCATCTTGGTTCATGAAAAAATGGTATAAGAGTTTGGTTTTTCCCTTTTTCTGGATATGATATTTGTGATAGTTGGGATAAACACGATCTATGACTATCAAGGCTTGAGGTTATGGTTCTGAGTGGGGTTTCTAACCAACACAACTCATGGTAGGAATTAGGAAACCATGAGATATTCAGAATTTGGTATGGATTATCCTAAAGGTGTGTTGTAAAGGCTACAGACTATGATTGGGAACTGAACGTGGGATGAGTGTTTTGACTAGTTATTATGATAATTATGGATTTTGTTTTGATTTATAGAAGTTTTGAAATATATTTTTGCTAATTTTTTTTATGGATTGTGTATTTACGGTTTTACATGTTTTTGTTAATTGATTTAGCAATATTCCTCCCTTGAGACATCCTATACAGCCATGAGAAGACGATGGAGAGACCTCTCCCTCACTATTTGATCAGTAATCAGTGGATGTAGTTTTTTAGGATGTCTGATCGTTAGATCAGGAAAAGATCTTTGGTTCCGTTCATGCTAAGGATGCTGGAAAAGGCCCGAAGAATGAAAAGGATCAAGAGATCCTCAAGAACAAACCTACTTTTTTCAAGGGTAGTAGGAACCCAAAGAGGAATAGAATAGTATTAAAAATATCCATATAATTTTTTTGTTTCCTGAAACTTCTAATGCATTCAAATATATGTGTTCCCATTCATGTTTTAAGGTCTCGGTCACTGGTTTTGGGAATTAATGTTTTAGGCCAGGAAACATGAGAAAATGGAATGGAATTTTAGGGCTATATTCAATGATAATTACTTCTCTGAGACCTTTTCCCTTTCTAAGATGGATGATTTTTTGGATCTCCATCAGGGATATTATACCGTGTTGGAATATTCCAATCCCTTTGTGAAGTTGGTCCATTTTACACCTAAGGTGATTTCTAATAAGAAGTTAAAGGATCATTGTTTTGAGATGGGGTTGTGGAAATAAAGTTTCCCCCATATCTTCTTATTCAAGATGAATATGTATGCTGAGATATTTGACTGATCTCAAATGTTGGATATTGATAATGCCAATAGGTATAGTTTTTCTGGGGTAGTTTTAGTAGTGGTCCACGGTAGCAGTTTTTCATCTGAAAAAAACGAAGCATAATGGGTAAGAGAATAGAGGAGATGGTATCTCATGAAATCCATACCATCCACATTCATCTAAAACCAATGGTATGGGATCAATTTTATGCTACTAGTGTATAAGTAAAGGGAACACGAGGGAAGAATATCCAACTACACATAGACCTTTCCAGTAGTGTGTGAATTTGGGGAACTTATAGAGGTTCTATAAGAGTGGTGAAATGAATCAGAGTGGTGTGGGTTCCATAGCCCATATAGAAATTCCAGCTTAGTCTAGTGAATCAAAGAATATGGGTTCTCACCCTGTTCAGTGTAGAAGAATGGTTGGATACTCCTATGGGAAGAGTCAACTCATGGTAGAGCCACTATTCAAAAATTGACCTCATAATTCGGCAGAGAAGAATAACATTCATGCTATGGATCATGCTTCAATGGAATCATATATAAGACCAACAATAGTTTGAGGTAATTTGTTTATTATATCATCTATAGGTTTTATTTTTTTTGAAACATGAACCTATAACTCTTTTATTTACAATCATCTGGTGGAATTGTTGAAATTTCCAACCGACTTGATGCCATATGTGATGGAGTTAGTTATGCCACTGGGTAAGAAGAGAGAGAAAGGTTTCAGATGTCCATCCTATGATCCCACTCTTTTAGCATTTGATCTATAATGGGATTTCATAGTTTTGGAAATGAACTTCTTTTATGTGATCCTCGACATGGATTGGATTGTTCATTTCAAGATACACATTGATTATTATCATCAGCAAGAGATATTTTTGGAACCTAATGGGGGTACCCATGTTTTTCAATGTGAGTGGGATCCTTGATTAGGACGAGCTGGGACTCCACTTCGGGAATTGGGTAACCTTGTTTTCCATATCTCTTTCCTCATGTTATATTATGATGATAGTATTTCTGAGGATGGATTAACTCCTGTGGGGAATCAGTTCCCAAAGTGTTTCATATTACTTTTCAGGGTTTCCTTGAGAGTGGGATGTGAAGTTCACCATTGATATTATTTTGGGAGTATATCCAACATCTACTTACTCATATTGTATTTCCCCCATATATTATAGGTAATTAAATATAAATCTATATGATTTTGATTCCAAAGGATTTATTCACCTGAGCATATCCCCTTGGACCTCCCCGATGTTTTTTTCCTTAAAATGATGAAAGAAACCTATAGTTGTGTATTGATTACAGGAAGTTGAATAAGGTGAAATTAAAGAACAAGTATAAATTACCCCACATTGATGACCACTTTGATCAGATCAAGTGGGAAATATGGTTATCTAAGATCAACCTATGCTCTAGGTATCATCGGGTCCGGGTCAGAGAGGCAGATGTTCTTCAGAAAAGCTTCCAATGTATGTATAAGCAAGTTGCTTATTTGTTCATGACTTTCTGGTTGATGAATGATCCAATGGAATTAATAGATCTTTTAAGCAGGGTGTTTCATCAATACCTCAACTCCTTTTTCATTATGTATGTGGAAGACATCCAAGTTAACTCCCGGACTAATGAAGATCATGGGATACATTTGAGGATCATGTTGGTAACCCTTTAAAATCATATTCTTTATACTAATTTGTCCAAGTGAAGCTTATGTATTAGAGAGGTGATGTTTTGGGGTCATGTGATATCAGAACATGAGGATTTTGTTTGAAGTGGTGATTCATGACTTGAAGGCATGATTCCACTATCTCTCAGGGGAGAAGTATTTTCTCTACTTAGATTATTAGATCTTAGCCTACATTTTCTCCCAGATGAATCTAAATATGTGGTAGCATTGTTGGGTTGAGTACCTTCAAGTGTTCGATTTTGATATCATCTATACCCTAGGAAAGGGGAATGTAGTAGTTAATGCCATGAGAATGAAAATTTCAATGCATGATGTCAAGGAGTCTAATGTTGAGTGGAAATTGATGGGGATTTTCACCCAGATGAATCTGGAAACTAAATTGAACTATGGAGGCATGTTCTTGGATAGTGCTGAGTCAACACCCTCCCTTATAGAGCTAATTTGGCATGAAAACATACTAATGAGCTGTTACATTGCTCTATGCAGTTTTTAAATGGTGGGTACGTATCAAGAGAGTTGTTTTTGACTCCCAAGGGAGTGATTTGTTTTAAAGGTTTCTTCATGGTGTCGTTATCCTAGAAGAAGGTGGTGACACAAAATATCCACCATTCTTCGTGGTATATTGATATTAGTTCCAAAAAGATGTTTTATTATGTGCATCATTATTTATAGTGGTCAAGTATAAGGTAGGATATAATCTAATTTGTATCCAGGTGTTATTCTTATTAGAAAGTTAAATAAGAGAACTAGAGGTCCTCAGGATTAGTTCATGAAATAACCATCCATATTTTGAAGTGGTATGAGGTATCCAATCATTTAACCATGGGATTAACTCATACATCACAGGGAAAGAATTACATTTGCGTGGTGACTAACCCTATGAACAATTCATCTCATTTTATTCTGATTAAGTTTTCAACCACGATGGATTATTTGGGTCAATTTTATGTTCAAAAGATAGTTAGGATTCATGGCGTGACTTCAATTATCATTTTTGATAGAGGCCATCATTTTACCTCCCAGTTTTGGGAATGAATTTATAAGTTAGTTGGGTCATAGGTCAAACATAGTACAATATACCATCCGGAAAAAGATGGTCAGAAAGAGCGGGTGAATTAGATCTTGGAAGACATGCTCCATGCATGCATGTTAGAATTTGGTGGCACCTGGGATATCCATTTGGGATTGTTATAGTTTTTATAAAATAAATGTTACCAATCCAAGATTAAAATGTTTCCCTTTTAGGATCTTTATGGTCAGACGTGTCAGTAAGCTTTGTGGGGGAAAAAGTTGCCGGGGATTCTCTGTTGGGACCGAGCCCTTTAAAAGAGATGTCTAACAGAGTTTGACTAATTAAGCAATGACTATTGATAGAACAGAGCCTCCATAAGTCTTTTACCAATTAGAAACATTGATCCTTGGAATTTTCAGTTGGTGATCAAGTTTTTATGAAACTAAACCCTCACTTGGGTCAAGATCATCTTGGTAAGAAAGGGAAGCTAACACCAAGATATATCAAACCTTTTGAGATTACCAGGAGAATAGTTAAGGTGTAATACTGGTTAGATTTTATAACCTAGATGATTTTGATTTAGGATATGTTCAATGTATCTCAATTTAATAAGTATAATCCAAACCTATATCATTTGTTGAAGTGAAAATAATTGGAGTTGGTATCATATTTTTATGTGTTTGAGTGACTGATGTATATAATTGATTCCCAAGAGAATGTTATTTGAGTGAAGTCTATACCACTGGTTAGAGTCTTGGGTGGAAGTGTAGTATCTAAATTTAATCTCATATCAGACTTCAGTTTGAATTTATGAGGGTATAAGGTATTCATGGTGGGGAGAATTGTCACATATTATTTTTGGTGTTATCTTTTTTCCTTTTGATGTATTAGGATTTTTTCAAAAACAATTCATTTTTTGGATTGAAAAAAGGTAGCGTACGATTGGAACATGGTTAGTAGAAATTTTGCACCAATGTAGTGGTAACCGTGAACCCTGGTTGGAGGTACTATCCACGTGGAACAACCAAGAACACTATCTTGATGGATAATCACTCACCTAGGATAGTGGCTCTGTCTTGGATTCATGGTTATGTGACTGTCATATTCCCCCTCTATGAAAACCATGAAAAACACTTTTCTTTAAGGATATAGGTTCCTCACAATAGGTGTATAGTTTTGAAAACGATGTGGTCAAACCTTGAGGCCTACCAAATATTTAAAAATATTAAATTTTCAATTCTTCCCCTTAATAATTTTTTCCCAAATCACTCCTTAAACTAATCATTTAGACCCCCCATCCCTAGGTATACTTACACTTCCTCTCCACTCCCTTGGGGTCTATTTTGTTGGTGATGTGCGTTAGGGTCTTTAATAACCTCAAAATAATCCCCTCTATTCCACGTATTATTCTTCCTCCTGTTATATTCATTGTTCCTTCTTGAGTTATATCATATCTATTGGATTGGTTGACCTAAATTGGTTTCAAACATGGCTATTTGGGTTGGATATTTTTTTTCTATGATGCACCTTTTCCTTTATGGGGTCACACCTTAGAGCACTAATAGTTTCCATCCATTTTCTAGATGTTTTCAAGAAAGAGGTAGGTGATTCCATGATTTAACATTTTTTTATTATTTTAGTATGCTATATATTATTTCTAAATAGGTTCATTGAATTTTTGAGTGGTTTTAATCATTTTTTAAAAGGGTTTTTGTGTATATAAGGGATTGAAAATGGATCACCTATTGAATTTGGTTGCTTTACTCATGCGTTTCGATTGTTTAAAGTGCATATGTTTGAGAGGCGGTTCACGTGTCAAAGGAAATGGTATTGCGAACAAGGTAATCTAAGGTATCTAGGTGGGAATAATATACCAGAAATGATAGGTGAGTCTGCAGGTCTGAGGCCGAGTCTTCCAAATAGGATTTACCTGACAAAACTAACTAAACGTATATGTGATGGATTTTGGTTGATCATGAAAGGTTGTTGCACCCAGGGGATGGTTCAATCACTAAGACTACAAGAATCTTATGACCTTGATAAACCTAGTTCTTTAAGGTTTTCCCATGGTTCTCATCTTATTCTTACTATTCAATTTGTTTTCTTCCTTAATTTACTTTTCAATTTCAAAGCATGTTTTATTTAAATTGTTTCATTCTTTTTTAAACTAGAGTATTAATTTGTCTTATAATGTTATTGAATGGAATATATTTTTGAGGTATCCTGATGGGAATATCAGATCACAACATATATACACATTTATCTAAATGTATACCTTGTTATGTTTGACCCAGGTAAAGGCAGTTCATTCCGTGGTAGTGATGGTGGATCCTGTTACTAGTGGTCCCTCTTTTTTTAGGTGTTAGGGGTGGTAGAATGTGGGTGTTGACTATCTTATTTTAGAGAGAATTGGTTTTATAGTTGGTTTTACCTCTATATTTTGGTATTTTGGATTTTTTCTAAAAGTGAAAAATATATATATCTTGTTATAATGTTATCTTGTGATTTATTTCTTGTTGATATTTTTTTTATTATGTGGTGTATCTATTTTGGGGATTTTTTATGGTTGAATCTCATGGGAGAAATCATTACCAAATTTTATGTTTGATTCTCATGCATTAGTTTAATGAATTGGGGATTGGGAACCCCCTTCGGGACCTGCCACTAGCCAGGTCGGGTGTATGGGTGGTTTGCAATCCAACTTGGTTTGTGATATATAGACAACCTACCATAGAAGTCTTGAACTATCCTCATTAAGTAGTAACATCTAATTTACTATAGGATGGTAGGAATCAAAGAAAATAGATGATCACCCTAAAAATAAGGAAAAATGATCACATGTTTTTAGCATTCCACACAAAAAGTTAAATGAAGGAAGGTAATAGATTGAAGAGCTTATTGATATGCTTCCAACATGATCTACAAAAAAGGAATCATACACCATTAGAAGGACCCATCTAAAAGACTAGGTGAAGGAAAAAGGGATCACTTAGGCATGGAGGTGTTGTGCATAGAGGAATAAGTAAAAATGTGTTGATATAATATAATAAAAGGTGAAAAATCTATAATTTCCCATTTCTTTAAGTGGGAAATAATTTGGCCACATGCTTATCCAAACCATGCTCCAACTATGTTTCACCTCTATCCCAAAGGAATATATAATAGCCTGATAATTTCATACAAAAATATTACATCAATTTAAATGAATATTAAATACATTTCAATACTATCCATGCTGTAAACATAAAGGTTTAGAGTATTTTTAGATTTGATATTCCATATTATTATTTTATGAATCATATTTAGCATCTCCCAAAAAGTTATTTTTATATAGTACTTCTCTTAGGTATACCCTACCTAAACTTGTTGCCATCACCTGAGTAAGGAAACATAATAAATAGTGAGTTTATATGCTCAATAAGGATAAACATAAGAGATATAAATCCATTCTCATATGAAAGAATATGGTAATAATATGGTTATGTAATCGTTAACATATCTTGAAAAGATTATACCAAACTTTTCACTCATAATAAACATCATTCATTGCATGAAAAGTTTAATTTCAAAAATCATAGACCATAAGAGTAATAAATCACCAAAAATAAATAATGAACCATATGATAATGTAATAAAAGATTGGTACCATCATAAATATAAAAAACCATTTCATATGTCAATGTTTTATACCAAGACCATCAATACAGTGGATTGGGACACACTTGTTTCTCATAGTAGACTAGGATACATGTGTTTCCCATTTTAGATCAGGACACACCTATTTCCCATTGTGGATTAAGCCCATCGACTTGTTTCCAATTTTTATCTCATGAGATATAATGATTTACCCGATGAATTGGTGGGAGATATAGGTCCCAACTGTCATATAATAAAATCCATATATACGTGTGCTATAATATCATAAATCACTCATCATATCATAACCCATGAAAAAATTGATTTCATAAACATTTAAACATTTCAAAACCATTGGAAAAGTAATGGGATTCATAAAAATCATTCCATAATCATTATAAACATAAAGAATCCACATAAAGAAGAAAGATGGTGTCCTTGGATCATATTCATTGTCACATACAAGACATATTTTAAATGTATTTTTTTTCATTTAATTTACATCCTTCCTTTTTTTGGGGTTTCCCTAGGTTTTAGGGAGGAATAGATGAGTATTCATGAATTGGGCCAAACCGTGAGCCCAATTCCAGATTAAAAAATAAATTTTGTATCTTTTATAACTATTTCATTTTTCAACATTTTTCATCCATTCAAATTCCTAATTTACCTCCCCTAACCTATTAACACCACCAAGGTAATTTGGAGCTTTTAGAAATCCATAACCAGGGGTTATTGGGGTTTTTGTCTAAGGGGTTGGGCCTGCCCGAAATCCCAATTCCTGTTTTAAAAATAAAATTTGATTTTGTTATAACCTATTCAATATTTGGGAATTTTCGGTGATTCCAAGTCTCACTCAAGCCCAAGTAACCCATCCGAGCGTCTGAACTCTCTCCCACCCATTTGGAGCTCTGTAGAATCACGATTTTGTGCCGATCTTCATAGGGTTCCTCAAATCACCCATATTTGAAGAGGTAAAGTATTTCTTTCATAACTCTCACAATTCTCAACCGTTTTCCGCCATTCTAGTTCCTAAATGAGGTAATACATCTTGTTCGAACGTACCCTAAATTTTGGATTTTTTAAATTTCAGATACTGGTGTTTTGGAGTGATTACTTCAAGATACTTCAAGTAAATGATCACTTTTCTTTCCTCTTTCAAATTACTTTGGGCTTAACTCATTGTTATTAGGGTTTCTTCAGTTATAATTGAGTTTACTAATGTCCAGAAACTAGGATTTCGAACCTAGGGTTTAACCTTGCGATTTCTTGGCCAATTTGTGTGGTTTTAGGTTTGATCTAGTTCTCTCTTGGTGCGGCGGGGGTACGATTTGATTTTCGCATGGAGATTCAAGGGGTTTTGTTATTTTGGTAGGTGATTCCATTGTGTGTGAAATTTTTGTGAATTAGCTTGCTGTTTTCATGGTACCCTAATGTTTATTTAAGTTGAATGTTTCTGTAAAAATTGGTTTTAGTTTCATTTATAATGCAAACGAATTTTAAGTTCCAATCTTTGGTGAAATTGAGGGTTTTCCATTCAAATCTTTTATTGGTTCATTTTGGGATGCCCCATAACTGAATTTTTGGTTTCATTAAAGGTTTTTGAACTAAAATTTTGTTTTAATAACTTACAAGTGTTATCATAGTGTGAAAGGTGGATATCTTAAAGAGATTTGGGTGAAAAACAATGTGATGTTTTGAGAGGTTGTTTTATTGGAAATAAAATTATTTTATTGTGTGTTTTAAATGGTATAAATTGTGTGTAGCTACTGTAAAATTTGTTTGTGACCAGTAGTGATATTTTATATGAAAAAGGATGTGTGTTGTTTGCTGAAATTGTTTGAGCACAAAAAGCGGAAGCCCAGGTACTTAGGTGGTGCAGATTTGTACTAGTACGGCTAGTGGATCAGATGGGTTTTGTCCCTGTTCCACTTAGCATCTGGATAACGACAAATCTAACTAAACTCTTTGGATGATGATTGGGGACCACTAGGTTATGGATATGTTCCCTACTAGTGGCTCGTGCACGAGAACAGATTTTTCTACGGTTACTCTACACCGAGGTACGAGGTACATAGGGCCCGAGACAACCTAGTGCTTAGGGGTGTTCCCGATTTTGATGCTCATAGGATTTGTGGTATTTACCCTTGTTGTGGGTTTTTTTGGTAGTACATTATAGTAGATCACATGTATATTTAATGTTCTAACATTCTCTAATTCTCGGATTGAAAACTGTTTTCATTTGAAAGTTGCATTTCTTTGAATTTTAACACTGTTTCACCTTGTGTATTAAAATTGCTTGTTTTGTTCACATTGTATTGCATGCTCTTTGGAATAAACTGGTGGTATCCTATTGGGATTAGGATCACACCCTACTTACACCCCTTGGGTGTAAGTAGACCTGCTTATTCTTGACTCAGGTAAAGGGAAGGCTAAGGGTGATGGCAGTTTGGGATATTAGTCCCCATTGTTGGGGCGGAGTTGCGGGGATGGCTTGCGGGTGATGACCCCCTTGTCGTGTGGAATCCATGGGGATTTATTTATGTTGTCATTATTTGTTTTTAGACCACTTGTAGTATCTTTAAACATATGTATTCAGATCTGGTTTTGTTAAGAATTGTTTAGCATGAAAATTTCATATTTTAATAATTGATTGTTTTTTTATGATTTATGCATTCATACTCGGGTAAATCGTTCCCAAACCCGATTTTTTTGATACCCGGGAACTTGTGCCAGCCCGTGGGGATAGGTAACGCCCTTCGGGCCTTGCCACGGGCCGGGTTTGGTGCCATTAATGGTGGCGACCAGATCTGGTTCGTGACAAAATGGTATCAGAGGAGGTTAATGTTTTTGGGTTATATTGTTATTTTGAGATGAGTTGGGATAGACAGGAGGTAGGACTGTCGGGGCTCGGGGTATTGGTTTTGAGTAGGGTGCCTGGCCCGCACCTCTCCTGACAGACCTTGAGTCACCAGAGGATGTTGGAATTTACTGATTTACTTCACTTCCAGGTGAGACGTGTGGGCTGCAGACCACATGTGGACATCAGGCAGATGTGGAGTAGTTGTTTCTTTTATTACAAGAATGTGTTTAGTTTGTTTATATTTGATGTATTTGATTACAATTTTCAGAATTGTGGTATTGACTATTGTTTTGTGACTGTTGCATTTTATAGCAATATGCCTCCCCGGAAAGCTCCCACGCACGCACAGGAGGAAGCTGGAGAGAGTTCTCCCACGCCGATTGTTCAGAGGCTCGTGGAGGCTGTTGTTCGGGCTATCCAAGCTTTGGGACAAGGACCATCTCATACTACTATTCCTGTTAGGGCAGAGGAGACAGGTCTTAGAAAAGATAAAGCACAATAGTTTCTGAAAAACAAGCCTCCTACCTTCCGAGGTAGCGCAGAACCCCATGAAGCAGAAGAATGGCTTGAGAAGATCGAGAGTATGTTTGAGTTCTTGGAAACGCCTGAGGAGATCAGGGTGAAGTGTGCCTCCTTTCTGTTGGAGGGTCCCAGCCGTAAATGGTGGGGGTCAGTGCTTCAGTCTGGGAAGAATGAGCAGATGCGCTGGGGAGATTTCAAGTTTGTCTTCAATGAACAGTATTGCCCTGAGGTGTTGGCTTATTCCAGGTCTAGAGAGTTCATGGAACTTGTTCAAGGGAATCTATTTGTGATGGAGTATGCCAACCATTTCGCTGAATTGGTTCGGTATGCTCCAGAAATTGTCTCTAATGAGCAAGCGAAGGCCTAGAGGTTTGAGAAAGGCTTACGACCAGAGATATACTCCAAGGTGTTCTTGTTTAAGATGAGGACCTATGCTGAGGTTGTTGATCGGGCGTGCATGGTGGAGATTGATAGGAAAGTCAGGGATGGTTTCTATGGTTCAGTATCAGCAGTGGGTAGTGGCAGCTCCTCAGAGAAGAAAAGGAAGCGGGAGGATCATGTGAAGAAAGGAGGGGGCAATTCAGGCCACTCTTCCAGGCAGTTTTCTTCTGCGGCTTCGGATGCGAGATCGGTCGTGTGACACCAATGTGGGAGGACTGGGCATATCCGACCAGCATGTCCTCTTCCTCCGAAGCCTTATTACCAGTGTGGAGGTATAGGGCATTTGCAGCGCTTCTGCGGTGTGGCACGTCCACTCCCAAGTGGGGCAGGGTCAGTGGCTTCAAGAGGAGTGCCAGCACAGTCCGAGCCGTTGAGGACTGGGGGTCTCGATTTGGTGGTCGTGGTGGTAGGGCTGGATCATCTTCTGGGCAGAGCCAGTTCAGGGCACAACCACAGACTAGCGGTCATCCTCAGGCAGATACTGGACATCTCCATGCAGTGGATCAGTCACCAGCAGGATCAGAGGCGGGACCGTCGACAGTTCGTGGTACCGTTCTGATCGCATCTTCTATAGCTACTGCTATTTTTGATACTGGTGCCTTTGTTTTATTCATTTCTGGACATTTTGTGGACATTCTGAATTTGCCAACTGAGTTGATGTCTTTTGTGATGGAGTTGGTGACACCATTGGGAAAGAAGAAGGAGAAGGGCCTCAGGTGCCCCTCGTGTGCACTTTCTGTGTCAGGGGTCGAGATGGAGTGGGACCTCTTGGTCTTAGATATGGACCTTTTTGATTTCATACTCAGGATGGATTGGCTAGTACACTTCCAGGCACACATCGATCGCTACAGACGACGTGTGAGTTTCACATCACTTGATGGGAGTCGTCATGTTTTTCATGGAGAATGGGATCCATGATCAAGTCGTGCGGGGCCTCCACTCCCAGAGTTGGGAAGTGTTATCTTCCAGTTATATTCGATTGTTCTAGAGGATTGTCTTTCCCCTGAAGGTGCACTACATCGTGTAGTGAATGAGTTTCCCGAGGTATTCCCTGATGATTTTTCTGGTTTTCCCCCGGAGCGGGATGTGGAGTTTTCGATTGATCTAGCGCCGGGAACACAGCCGATATCTCTTCCCTCTTATCGCATGGCCCCCACCGAGTTGAGGGAATTAAAGATACAGCTGAACGACTTAGAATCCAAAGGATTCATTCGCCCGAGCGTCTCTCCTTGGGCCGCTCCTGTGTTGTTTACAAAAAAGGCTGATGGATCCCTCCGGTTGTGCATTGACTACCGGAAGCTGAATAAGGTAACTATTAAAAACAAATACCCTTTTCCCATAATAGATGATTTGTTTGATCAGTTGAAGGGGGCAAAGTGGTTCTCAAAGATAGACCTGTGTTCAGGGTATCATTAACTCAGGGTGAAGGAGTCAGATGTCCCTAAGACAGCCTTCCGAAGCAGGTACAACCACTTTGAGTATTTGGTCATGCCCTTCGGATTGACCAATGCTCCAGCGGTATTTATGGCACTTATGAATAGGGTGTTCCATCAGTATCTCGATTCCTTTGTTGTGGTGTTCGTGGATGACATTCTGGTATACTCTTTCTCTGAGGAGGAACACGAACATCACTTGAGGATCGTTTTGGGTATATTACGAGATCACCACCTCTATGCAAAGTTGTCAAAGTGCACATTCTGGATCAGAGAGGTGAAATTTTTGGGGCATGTGATCTCAAAGAATGGGGTTTCAGTGGACCCTGAGAAAATTAGTGCAGTCATGTCATGGGAGAAACCGAAGAATGTGTTCGAGATGAAGAGTTTTCTTGGCTTGGCTGGTTATTATAGGCGATTCGTTCGGGATTTCTCTCGGCTTGCTTCACCGATGAATTCCCTCACCCGGAAAGGGGTGAATTTTGTATGGGGTCCAGAATGTCAGGCATCATTCGAGGAGCTGAAGAGGCGGCTGACTACCGCCCCCGTGCTGATTTTTCCAGAGGCTGGAAAGGGATATGTGGTCTATAGTGATGCTTCAGGTATGGGTCTTGGGTGCGTGCTTATGCAAGATGATCATGTGGTCGCGTATGGCTCTCGCCAACTTCGACCACATGAAAAGAACTACCCAAACCATGACTTGGAGTTGGCAGTGGTGATGCATGATTTGAATACATGGCGTCACTACCTCTTTGGGGAGAAGTTTGTGGTATACTCTGATCACAAAAGCTTGGCTTATATCTTCTCGCAGAAAGACCTCAACTTGAAGCAACGTCGCTGGATCGATTACTTGCAGGGGGTTGACTTTGACATTGTCTATACCCCAGACAAGGGTAATGTAGTGGCCGACGCTTTGAGCAGAAGAGTTCCAGTGCAGGCTTTGAGGAAGTCTAGGGATGAGTGGGCATTGATGGGTCTCTTTTCTCAGATGCATGTGGAGACCAGGGAATACAGTGGAGGGGCATTCTTGGCAAGTATCCAGTTGACTCCTTCTCTATTGGAGTTGATTCAGCAGGAACAACCGAGTGATGATCTTTGTCAGTGGTCTAAGAAGTTCCTTCATGGTGGGGAGACATCCTATGATTGGTCGTCGTCTCCCAAGGGCATCTTGTGCTTCAATGGCCGTTCAATAGTGCCATTATCTCTGCGGAAGGTGGTGATGAAAGATAGCCACCAGTCTCAGTGGGCTGTCCATCCGGGTGCCACTAAGATGTATTATGATGTTGGTCGGAAGTTTTGGTGGCCTGGTATGAGACAGGACATAACAGACTTTGTTTCGAGATGCTACACATGTCAGGAGGTGAAAGTAGAGCACCAAAGGCCATCCGGTTTGCTCCAACCACTACCCATTCCTACCTGGAAGTGGGAAGAGGTTTCCATGGACTTCATTTTTGGCTTACCTCGTACACCTTGGGGTAAGAATGCTATTTGGGTGGTGATTGATCGTCTGACCAAATCAGCCCACTTCATTCCGATAAAAGATACAACTAAAGTAGATGAGTTGGGCCATTTGTATCTTCAGGAAGTGGTGAGACTCCATGGTGTACCATCAGCTGTTGTCTCAGATAGAGACCCCCGCTTCACTTCTCGATTTTGGGAAGGCCTTCAGAAGGCCTTGGGGTCTTAGATTAAGATGAGCACGGCATACCACCCACAGACGGATGGTCAGACAGAGCGGGCGAATCAGATATTGGAGGACATGCTTTGTGCATGTGTCCTGGACTTTGGAGGTTCTTGGGATAGCCATTTGGGATTGGTAGAGTTTGCTTATAATAATAGTTACCAATCTACGATTCAAATGGTCCCTTTTGAGGCGCTCTATGGTCGGCCTTGTCGGTCCCCCCTATGTTGGGCTGAGGTAGGAGAGACTTCACTGTTGGGGCCGAGCCTTGTGCAGGAGACTTCTGAGAAGGTCAAGTTGATCAGGCAGCGCTTATTGACAGCTCAGAGTCGTCATAAATCTTATGCTAACCGAAGGCATCGAGACCTATAGTTTTCTGTGGGTGATAGGGTATTCTTAAAAGTGGCCCCTCGTTTGGGCCATCGTCGATTGGGGAAGCAAGGTAAGCTGATGCCATGGTATGTCGGACCCTTTGAGATCACCGAGCGTATTGGCAAGGTGGAATACTGGTTGGACTTACCTTCTCAATTGACATCTATCCATGATGTCTTCCACGTCTCTCAGTTGAAGAAATACAATCCAGATCCATCCCATGTGTTGAGTTGGGAAGAACTGGAGATAGAGCCTGACTTGTCTATCGTTGAGAGGCCAGTGAAAATAGTTGACTCCCAAGAGAAGATACTTAGAGGAAAGTCTATTCCTTTAGTCCGGGTTTTATGACAGCATGGGAGTGATACACATGAGACATGGGAGCGAAAGTCATGGGTCGAGGAAGAGTACCCATTCTTGTTTTCCAACCGAGATTCATGTTGACTTTTCGGGGCGGAAAGTCCTTCATGGTGGAGAGAATTGTCACATACAAGACATATTTTAAAGGTATTTATTTCATTTAATTTACATCCTTTCTTTTTTGGGGGGTTTCCCTAGGTTTTAGGGAGGAATAGATAAGTATTCATGAATTGGGCCAAACCGTGAGCCCAATTCAAGATTAAAAAAATAAATTTTGTATCTTTTATAACTATTTCATTTTTCAACATTTTTCATCCATTCAAATTCCTACTTTACCTAACCTAACATATTAACACCACCAAGGTAATTTGAAGCTTTTAGAAATCCATAACCAGGGGTTATTTGGGTTTTTGTTTAAGGGTTTGGGCCTGCCCGAAAGCCCAATTCCTGTTTTAAAAATAAAATTTGATTTTGTTATAAATTATTCAATATTTGGGATTATTCGGTGATTCCAAGTCTCACTCAAGCCCAAGTAACCCAGCCGCGCGTCTGAACTCTCTACCACCAATTTGGAGCTCTGTAGAATCGAGAGTTTGTGCCGATATTCATAGGGTTCCTCAAATCGCCCAGATTTGAAGAGGTAAAGTATTTCATTCATAACTCTCTCAATTCTCAATATTTTTCCTCCATTCTAGTTCCTAAATGAGGTACTACATCTTGTTCGAACGTAAAATAAATTTTGGATCTTTTAAATTTCAGATACTGGTGTTTTGGAGTGATTACTTTAAGATACTTCAAGTAAATGATCCCTTTTCTTTCCTCTTTCAAATTACTTTGTGTTTAACTCATTGTTATTAGCGTTTCTTCGGTTATAATTGAGTTTACTAATGTCAGGAAACTAGGATTTAGAACCTAGGGTTTAACCTTGGGCTTTCTTGGCCAATTTTTGTGGTTTTAAGTTTGATCTAGTTCTCTCTTGGTGCGGCGGGGTTGCGATTTGATTTTCGCACGGAGATTCAAGGGGTTTTGTTATTTTGGTAGGTGATTCCATTGTGTGTGCATTTTTTGTGAATTAGCTTGCTTTTGTCATGGTACCATAATGTTTATTTAACTTGAATGTTTTTGTAAAAATTGGTTTCAGTTTCATTTATAATGCAAACGAATTTTAAGTTCCAATCTTTGGTGAAATTGAGGGTTTTCCATTCAAATATTTTATTGGTTCATTTTGGGATGCCCCATAACTGAATTTTTGGTTTCATTAAAGGGTTTTGAACTGAAATTTTGTTTTAATAACTTACATGTGTTATCATAGTGTGAAAGGTGGATATCTTAAAGAGCTTTGGGTGAAAAACAATGTGATGTTTTGAGAGGTTGTTTTATTGGAAATAAAATTATTTTATTGTGTGTTTTAAATGGTATAAATTGTGTGTAGCTACTGTAAAATTTGTTTGTGACCAGTAGTGATATTTTATATGAAAAATCATGTGTGTTGTTTGCTGAAATTGTTTGAGCACAAAAAGGGGAAGCCCGGGTACTTAGGTGGGGCGGATTTGTACTAGTACGACTAGTGGATCGGATGAGTTTTGTCCCTGTTCCACATAGTATCTGGATAACGACAACTCTAACTTATCTATTTGGATGATTATTGGGGACCAATAGGTTATGGGTATGTTCCCTACTAGTGGCTCGTGCACGAGAACAGATTTTTCTATGGTTACTCTACACCGAGGTACGAGGTACATAGGGCCTGAGACAACCTAGTGCTTAGGGGTGTTCCCGATTTTGATGCTCATAGGATTTGTGGTATTTACCCTTGTTGTGGGTTGTTTTTTGAAGTACATTTCAGTAGCTCACATGTATATTTAATGTGCTAACATTCTGAAATTCTCGGATTGAAAACTGTTTTCATTTGAAAGTTGCATTTCTTTGAATTTTAACACTGTTTCACCTTGTGTATTAAAATTGCTTGTTTTGTTCACATTGTATTGCATGCTCTTTGGAATCAACTGGTGGTATCCTATTGGACTTAGGCTCACACCCTACTTACACCCCTTGGGTGTAAGTAGACCTGCTTATGCTTGACTCAGGTAAAGGGAAGGCTAAGGGTGATGGCGGTTTGGGATGTTAGTCCCCATTGTTGGGGCAGAGTTGCGGGGATGGCTTGCGGGTGATGATCCCCTTGTCATGTGGAGTCCATGGGGATTTCTTTATGTTGTCATTATTTGTTTTTAGACCACTTGTAGTATCTTTAAACATATGTATTCAGATATGGTTTTTTTAAGAATTGTTTAGCATGAAAATTTCAGATTTTAATAATTGATTGTTTTTTTATGATTTATGCATTCATACCCAGGTAAATCGTTCCCAAACCCGATTTTTTTGATACCCGGGCACTTGTGCCAGCCCGTGGGGATAGGTAACGCCCTTCGGGCCTTGACACAGGCCGGGTTTGGTGCCGTTAATGGTGGTGACCAGATCCGGTTCGTGACATTCATACTAAAGAATAAGTAACATAAAATAATGTTTTATTATAGGGAAAATGATTTTGAAGGATCACTTGAAATAATTCTTGGGGAAAATATCCTTTAAATTTTGAAAACATTTTTTGAAATTCTGTTTAATTACAATGGAAAATAATTTATTTGAAAATAACCTTGAAATATTTTAATGTAAGATTAAAATAATTAATGTGTCATGATTTTAGGAAAATAAAATCCTTAAATATAAGTTAAAACACATTCCTTACATATTTTTGTCAACAAATTCACAATGTACCTTGTTGGGAAAATTATAAAAATTTTCCTTTCAAAACATTTTGTAAAAAGACAATCATAGGTAAAAATTACTTAAAAAATTAATAGTATTATATTAAAAAATTATTTGAAATGATTTTATAAAACATGGATAATGAATTGAAATTTTCCTCAATAGATACCTAAAGAGAAGCAATCTCTAATAATGGTGAGATTGTGAAATGAACCCTTAACTCAAGTCATGAATTTTTTTTGTTCATGTTGAAAACTCCTAGATAATAGATAAGGATTTATTATACATTTATTCCAGAAAATAAAATATAAATCAAAATTTAATATTTATTTATAATATATTATCACCTGTTTATTAATATTTTTTTTATTAAAATCACTTTTTTGAGTGGTAGCTGCTTCATTTTCTATGAATGTTTCATATCAAAAGTCATGGTACTTATACATTGATATTGGTATCATAATTTAAAAAATTTTAATCACAAGATAAATATAATATATAATAATTATATAAATATTTTTAATCATTCATATAAAGTATAAATATAAAAATGAATTACACTTTTCATGGAGATGGTAGGTCGTATGTACCCATGAACGATGTTTTCATTTTTCGATTGATGGAATGAAATAATGGTAAAATATAATTAATATTTATAGAATAATTATTATATCATATATATCATATATATTCATTAAATCCATCATAATACACATCCTTATAATATGGAGTTGAAAAATGAATTTTACCGCTACGTGGAGGCTGTAAGCCTTACATACACATGAGCGATACTTTCACTTCTCATTCGATGGTAAAGAGGGTTTATAATGGTGTTTTAATAATAATAATAAAATGTAATAATAATTATTATGAGGAATTTATTTTTTTGTGGTACTCACCATAGATTTATAATATCTAAGAAATATTATAAAAAGAATGAGATTCATTTGTGCGATTACATATTCTTTGAAACATCTCCTTTGGATATCCTCTAAAGGGCCCTGGGTTAGTCTTTTGAGAATAAAAGAACCTATAAAATTTTTCATGTGAATTTAATAAGATAAATTGGAATATTATGGTTGAGATAGAAGGATAAAAGTGGTGTAAATAATCAAGGTAAGAGGTTCCCTATTATAATCGAGGTGAGGGGATCTTTAGGAATTTCTCAAAATATTAAATTATATTAAATTCATTTTCCATCCAAAAACCAAAAAATGACTATGGAATTGAAGTTAACATCAGTTAAGGTTGTAGTATCATCAACCAATATATTCTAGACAAGTTTTGGTATTATTTTAAACCTTATCAATTTGATTAACCTTTAGTTAACCAATTTTAATTTCAAATACGGTTACAAATTATTCTATATTAAAAGGTTTTTATTTTTAATTAGATGGTTTAAATTAGACTATAAAAGGAAAATTTATTTGATTTTCTAATATTTTATATAATATTTTTATATTTGAATTATTTTTATTGTTTTTTAAAAATTTAATAAAATATTAATTCCATTACATATCATTAATGTAAATTTTGATACTATTATTTACTTTGACATCTAAAAATATCATGAAAAAATGTAAAATTTAAAAAACATATTTTATTATATTCCTAACATGGAAAGGTAATCTTGAGAATTATTTTATTATCTTAAATATCTCAAATTTTATGACATTTAATATTTTTAAAATCCTTTATTTGTTTATTAATTTAATTGAATAATTACTAAATCAACATTGTGTGAGCATTTAGGGTAAATATTTAATTTATAAAAATTATAAAAAAATTACCATAATTTTAAAAAGTATTTTATATTTTATAATAATATTTATAGTAAAATGTATCCTTTGGATAATCCTATATCTAAAATGTTATAATTACTAAAAAAATGAATGTGACATACTTGACTTTTCATTGAAGAAAATACTATAATGTTCATAATCTCACCCAAGTGGACCCAAAAGTCATAAATAAATATATTTTAAGAAAATAAGTTTATGATGTTAAAAATGGATACATATATTAATTTATAATCTACATTTTCCCATCTAGACACATAATAGATATTTAAGACAATGAAAGTGACATTTTGGGACTATCATTGATTTAAATAATATATATCTCATTTTCTTAGACAAGATTCCATTTAAAAACTATATTTAATTCCCTATGTGTTATGGGTAGAATTAAATTCATCCAATAATAAGTAGTATGATAATTTATATCCTTATCACTTATTTTTAATCAATATTAACCCATTTTACCCTTTATTGAGGCAATAAAATTTACCATAGTTACTATTCATATTTACCAAAAATAAAAAGTGATTTATATAATAAATTTGGACTCACTAATTAAAAAAATATAAAATTCAATTTTAAAAAACTAAAAAAACATTAGTTTCATTATTTTATTATAAATAAAATGGAAAAACAGTAAAGAAAAAACAGTTTTTTCCAGAAAAAATTCTCTTTCTAAATATAAAATGTTTTTAATACTAAATTCATGTCTAAAATATACTTAAAACCACAATTGGATTATTTTAATTAAACATTAACTCTCTTAAATTTTAAACGAAACCAAAATATATTTTTACCATGTAAAAACATTAAAAGAAAATATAATTAATAAAAAACCGTATTTTTTACTATTCCTTGAAAAATAAATATTTTTATAAAATTATAATAATATTAATTTAAGATAATTTTGAAATGATGAATTAGAAAAAGAAATTATGTTTTTAAAATAAATTTTATATAACTTATAGAAAATAATATTCACTCATAAAAGGAAGAAAAACTCAATTTTTAAGAATAAAATTAATTTACTAAAAATTGTGTGACTATTTTATAATATCATACCAATAGATTCATATTGATTTGGGACTTTATATTTATTTCCTAAATTATTCATTCTTATTTATTCATTCTAATTTAATTACATGTCTATAACATATATAAAATATTTTAATAATATTTTTTATTTTGTATAAACATATTGTTGCATACATTGAAACTATCAAATAAATTAAATTATGCAAAAATATATTACATAAAAATATCATGGTGTTGCATTATAACCCCAATAAAATGAATTTCTACCTTTTAAATTTATCACTTGGATTAAAGAAGACGAGGATACCTCTACCTTATCATATCATTATGTTCCCACCTAGGTTCCTCAAATTGGAAGTTTCACCACAAAACATTAAATTAATAAGTGATTTTTTATAGAAAATCCCCTCTATGATACATTATATATATCAGGTATTCTTTATAAGAAATATATTTCCCTGGTGGTATTAATTATGACTTTAGTTCTTATGAATGATCATATATGTACTCCTCAGAATAGATACATGGAACACATCTAGAACATGAGAGAGATTTGGTGGAAATGCCAAATGATAAACTACTGTCCTCATATGATCAAGTATTTAAAAGGGAAATATATACCCAAGGTTTAGGTTTCCCTTATTTCTTACATTTTAAAATTCATAGAAATATTTTCTCACCAACATCAAATTCTATATCGTGTCTACTATTATCATCATAACATTAATTTCCAATTTGTCTTTCCCTTATGTGTTGTTGAATGACTCTAACCTTCTCTACCATCTTATCAACCTACACAGGTCCCAAAAACATTCTTTATGAAACTTCTTTTCATAAGGTTGCCTCTGAATTCTTGGGTGAAATATATTTTTGTATGAAAAATCATCTTGATGGAGGTGTTGATCCTAATCACCTTTAACATACATAAAAAATATCTTAGTATATCCTCTAGAGTATGAACTATTCTATGAGACTGACTTTTTACTGTGATGAAAATAAAATATTCACCAATATCTTGATGAGTAATTCTACAAAACATTAAGGTAAACTTTATATCCCATTCATATAAAAATTAATACAGTTGTCCGTGCAACTTACCAGTTCATTAATTTATATTCTGGCATGAAAATCGAGATAGAAATATTCTCTTATTGAAGTGTTCTAACTTCATAAGGTGATTCAATAAAACCCATAATTAACATAATATTAAAAATAAGATAAACCCTAAAGGTTACTAATACCTTTAATCATATGTCCAAAAATTGTAAAAGAATTGATCCTTGAATAATTTTTTCACATATACAAAACCAAAGGGATGTATTTATGTCAATGTCTCTTAAAATATCCTTAATATTGATAAATTACTATCACATAAAAACATAAAAATAGATGTAAAATAATAAACCCATGATTGAATCCATAACTCTTATATACATGTGAAAAAGGTAATTCATCCTATATTCCTTATACAAGCTCATATCTTATATAAAAGTAGTTTCATTGGAAGCTTAGTTTTATCGTTTTTCTGATAAAATATAAAATGTGATTTCATTATTCGAGAATCCATAATCACAGGTGGAAAATAAAATATTTATAGGTATAATTCAAACAAAATCAGACATGAAACTCCCAACTAAGTTTGGGAGAATAAGGGTAACCTAATTTTCATGATCTTCTTCATAAATTGTGATTACATATGCCTTTACTTTATCCTATATCCTTATGGGTTGTTATAGCTTATCATCCACATTAGCCATTGAATTGGGGAATTTATTTAGATAATTCCCAAACTTCTTTCAATTGAAACAATGTTGTGTGGGTGGTGCATTAGTTGGCATCCTCTCCTCTACATCAATAACATACCATTAATCGTATTTCGACATTCACAAGCATTATGACCCAACTTTCTACAATTAAAGCACCCTGGTTCCATTAAAACACCCACTTGATTTTTCTTCACTAATTTGGGATATGTATATGACTATAATTTATTTTCATCCTATGATATGTTCAAGTTTTCATGAGACTCAATCTTTATTTTCTTATTAAAACCCTAAGAATGGTTGGAATCTCCAATTTCCATTTATTCTTTGAGTATAGAATGAATGATTTATTCATAGCCACTAATGTATATTATAGATAATAATTTCAGATAAATTTTGGTTGTCTATAATATAATCAATGAATTTTAATTTAAGGTCTGATATTTAAACCAGAGGCATACCTTTAAAGCCTTGTAAAATTATTCTCCCACTACCATTTGATTTGTTATCCTTTTATTTCATCCTATTAAATTACTTCTCAATATTTTTATGTAGAATATGAGAAAAAATACTAACTAAATAATATCCTCTTAATCTAATCTCATTCCTTGGATTAAATGTATCCCAATTTCCTTGTATTCTTGATAATATTCCACCATTGATCTACATCACCTTCCAGAGGATAAATAACAAGGACAACATTTTCTTGTCCTGAGCATCGAAGAACATAATATATTTTCTCAATGGTGTTAATCCATTTCTTAGCCTCTAGTGGATCATATTACCAACTAAAGGAAGGGGTATTTAACCTCATGAAATATTCAATAGTACATTGTTCTCTCCTTTAATCATTTTAAAACACAACATAATTCATATCATGAGAATGTTTCCTAAGAATAGCTTTAAGATTATGCATTCTAAGTCCCATAACAACTGGGTGATTAGGAATAAAATCATTTAACTTTCCATCTCAATCAACATTAGTATGATTTCATTGGGTTCCAACCTTGGAATAAAACTAGAAATAATAGTTTGATAAAAACTAGTCATAGTTTATGACCACATAATTCTAACAAATCATTTTTAAAATGTCTAAATTGATACACCTTCTTATATGAGGCCTTCTTCTATTACACATTAGGGTTAACCTATTTCATTCATGATAAGTATTGAAACAATAGGATTTTATACTATAATTAGACATATACCCAAGGTTTTTATAAAATTTTAATAACCCTAGTCTCGAAATATTGTCTAAACACTGCTATGATACAACCTATAATTTCCTGGTCTTTTCAGAGAAAAATATTTTAGCTATTTAAATGAATATACAATACATAACAGTACTATCCATTCCAAAACCATAAATGATTAAAGTAGTTGGATATTAGATATACAATCTTTTTATTTTTTGAAGTATATTTAGTATCTCCCACAAATATCTTTTTACATAGTACGCCTCTTATGTATACCCTACCTAAAACTTTTTTCATCACATGGGGAAGGAAGCACAAGAAATAGTGTGATCAGATGCTCAGTAAGGGTAACTATAGGAGATATAAATCCATGATTTTATTAAATAATATGATAATAATACTTTAATGTGATCATAAAAATAAATTATAGAGTTTATACTAAACCATTCATATATATTAAACACGATTCATGGATTAAAAATTATTATTTCATAAATCATGGACCATAAGAGTGACAAATTATCATAAATAAATAATGAACCATAATCTCATTTCATAAAAGTGTGGAACCATAATAAATATAAAAAACATTTCATATTTCAAGGTTAAATACGAATACTATAAACATAGTGGACTGGGATGAACATATTTCCAATTATAGATCAAGACGCACCAGTTTCCCATTGTGGATCAAGAACATTGACTTTTGTCTCGTTATTATCTCAAAAGTTATAAATATTTACCCAATATACTATTGGGGGATATATGTCCCAACCATCTCATTATTAAATCCATATTTATTTATTCTATAAGAACATAAACCATTCATCATATTAGAACCCATTAAATGAATTGTGTTTCATAAATATTTCATCATTGAATAACCCTTGGAAAAGTAACATGATTCATAAAAATCATTGCATCATGAACATAAACCATACTAATAAATATTAATGATGATATACATGGATCATATCCCCAGTAAATCATAAGTAACATAAAATAATTTTACCTAATATGGAAAATAATTTTGAAAGATCATATGAAATAAATCTTGAGGAAAGTAACCTTTCCTTTTTGAATTTTTTTTTAAAAATTCACACAATTAAAAAGAAATAAATTTTCTTTTAAATTAACATTTTTCTATTTTAAATTATGATTAAATTAATTAAGATTTCATAATTATTGGAGAATCCACTCAAGCGATATAAGTTAAAAACATTCATTCTGTAATTTTTTCAGGAAGTCACAATGTACAATGTTTCGAAAATGATAAAAATATTCCTTTCAAACCATTTGGTAAAATTCAAACATGGGTTAAAATGATTTTACAAAGTCATAGGAGAATTTTAGAAACCTTTTTGAAAACAATTTAAGAAATTATGGACATGGAAGATAAATATTCCCCAGCGAAGACCTAAACAGAAACAATCTCATATAATGATGAGATTGTAAAATAAACCTTACCTCAAGTATTTCCTTTCCTTTTTCATGTTAAAAACTCTTTAATAATAAATATGGATTTATTTTACATTTATTACATAACCTTAATAATATAATACCATGTATTATTTATATAAAACATCTTGGCTCTTGTTTATTAATAGTTCGTTTTTAAAATCACTATTCTGCATGGTAACTAATTCATTTCAAAAGTACATTTTGGTTCAGTAGTTTTGATCCTTATAATTTTGCATAATAATTTATAGAATGTTAATAATGGTATAAAAATCATACATAATAATTATATACACATTTATAATCATTCATATAAATTAGATATAGAAAAATGAATTACACCATTCATGGAGACAATATGTTGTACATACGCATCAATGTTGTATTGATTTTTTGAATGATGGAATGGAAGAATGGTAATTAATAATTCATATTTCAAGAATAATTATAATTTAAATATATATCATATATATTCATCAAACCCACCATAATACCCATACATAAAATGTGTTGATGAAAAATGAATTGTATCGCTACATAGAGATGGTAAGTCGTACATATGCATAAGTGATAATTAACTTATTATTTTATGGTAAATATGTTGTATAATGGTGTTTTAAAAATTTTAATAACATTTTACAATTTTAAAGATATTTAATTTATTATTTTTGGATAAAAATAATACATTTAGAGGAGATAATAATGAGTAGAAAAAGAAATTGACCGGTTAGGGCGATGACCACTTCTTCAAAACATCTTCTTTAGATATCCTATAATGGGATCAAGGGTTGGTTTTTGGAGAAGGGAAAAACCTAAAAAATGTTAATATGGAAGTTTAGAAGATATATTTTCATATTATGGTTGAGATATAAGGTTAAAAGTTTTTTAAATAAGTGAGGGAGGAGGTCCCTTTTATAATTGAGGTGAGGGGAACTTTTGTAATTTCAAAAAATAATAAATTAATATTCCATCAAAATACCACCAAATGAACGTAGATTAAAATATAATATAAGATAATTTTTTAATCTCATAAACTAGTTTATTTAAATAATTTTTAGTGTTATTTTGAACCATATGATTTTGATTAACCCTTAGTTAACCAATTTTAATTTTAACTACGATAACAAAATTTTCAATATTAAAAAGTTGGTTTTTCTAATTATATGGTGTAAATTGGACCATAAATGTCCCATTTGTGAAATTTTGTACAATATAATAATACATTTTTATTTTTTAAATATTATTTTGATTATTAATTTTTTTAACCAAATATTAAACCCATAAAAAGTCATTATTGTCAATTTTGATTTTATTCACTACTTTGATTTTAAAATATACCACTAAAACATGTAAAATTATAAAAAAATATTTTATTATATACATAAAATTTTAGATTAAACTAAATAATTATTTTATCATCTTAAATATATCAAATTATGTTACTTATTATATTTTTAATTTCATTTATTGGTTTTTTCCTCTAATTGAATTATTTATCTATAAGTGTTGTGTAAGAATTTAGGGTAAATAATTAATTTCGAAATATTATAAATAAATTACCATGATGAATAAAAGTAATTTATATTTCAAAATAATATTTATAGGTAAACATATCATTTGGATAACCCAATATTTAATATGTTATAGTTTTTAAAAATATGAATGTGATATCTTTGAATTTTCTTTTATTAAATTATTATAAAGGCCATAATCACATCTAAGTGGCCCCAAAAGTCATAAATAAATTTTTATCATGAAAATAAGTTTATTAATTTTAAAATGGACACTTATATTCATTGATAACCTTCTTTTTTCCCATTTGGACACATAAGAGATATTTAAGGCCAGGAAAGTGGCATTTTGTGACTTTCTTTGATTTAGATAATATATAAGTAACATTCAAATACAAGTGTATATTAAAAAACTAAATTTATAACCTTAGGTGTCAATGGAAAAATTAAAGTAATCAAATAAAAAATATAATGATAATATATATACTTATTACTTATTTTTAGCCCATATTAACATGTTTTACCCTTTATTAAAATGGACACTTATATTCCAAATATGTAATCCATTATTTCAAATCGAATCATAGAGGTTTAATTATTCTATATAAAATAAAACTTGAAAAACATAACAAAAATGTTTTTTTTCTCAGAAAAATGTTCTTTTTAAAAATGAAATGTTTTTATACAAAATTCAAGAATGAAATCCAATTACAAACCATATTTTGATTTTTTTTAAATATAAATAATATAATTAAAATTTATGACAAACACAAAAAATGATTTTACCTTGTTAAAACATTTTAAAAAATACAGTTTTAATAAAAATCAGTATTTTCACTATTCCTTTAAAAATAAAGGATTCAAAAAAATTCTCAAAAAATTTTTTTAAGATAAGTTTGAAATTATTATTTCAAGAATGAATTTTAATTTTTCTAATAAATTTTCTATATCTTCTTGAAAATAATATTCACTCATAAAAATAATAATTTTTTTTTGAAGAGTAAAGTGACTATACTAATGATTTTGTTATTATTTTATAAGAACTTAATAATAAATTCACATTTAGTTGTAAATTTATATTTATTTAATAATTTTTTTATTTCTATTCATTACCGCTAATTTAACATCTAGTTTATAATGGACATATAATATTTTAGTAATATTTCATTGCTTATCTGAACTTATTATTGAATTCAACAAAAAATATAAATGAATTAAAATTATTTAAAACATTATTTCCTAATTATATCTGTGTATTATAGTATAACCCTTCTCATGGTTGGTCACATTGTTTAATAACCCATGCAGTTAACCATACGATCCCACTACGTATGTGGTACTAAGGGTGTGAGCGATGTGCACAGTTCGACTAACCATGCACAACTCATATAGATACACTCTACAGTTTCTCTATAGCTCCACATGCATCTATGAAAACTACTTTGTACTATTTAAAAAATATACACCTCTTCATTTTTTTCCACATTGTTGAGCTACATAGTTACTACTAACATTGTACCAATTTCTATTCCTTCAAAAATTAGTGCTCCGGGCTCCGAACGCGACCCAAACACTCGTAAACCCTTAATAAAACCATTAATATCTTCCATTAGATAAAGAAAATCGATTTATTATCAAATTAAAAGTTTCATACCTCGTAATAAAGGTCAAGATATTACACAAATAAAATAACTCAATATTAACCAAAAAAAAAAAAAAATCCTAGTTTACCTTGTAAAATGGACTTCACTCCATACATATATTATTGAGAGACACAACATGATGTAATTACCTTATTTAATTCTATAAATAATGTTACAATAGTTCATAGAACCTCTAATTATCCATAACCTATATAATTATCAAAACTCACTTCTACAACACAATGTAACCACCCATATTTGATACCACTTTATATTGCGAAGAACATTAGAACTCTATATTAACTACATAATATAACCAATAGACCTTAATAATGACTCTTAATAAATTGAATGTTCCTAACTACAATTTAGGGTCTTATTGGTGATTATTAATAGACTATATCCTCTTGAGAAAAAAAAACTTGGAAAAGGAAGTAACTTAAAATATTAACAAAATTATATAATATACATAAAATAATACATTTAATCATATACTATGCCAATTAAATTATAAAAATAATAGAAAATATCACACATAGGTGATCATAAATATATATACCCAAAATTACTAAAAAAAGCTAAATTGGGACCAAGGGTCCACCCAACCTGTTAACAAAACTGTCTCATCCAATATATGGACCAAATACTCTCACATCCCAACTAAGATCAAAAATATAAATCATTAACTCTATATATACCATCGGCCTGAATGGCCTGAAGGACTTCATTTTTTATTGATTTTTGATAACCCCCCATTGAAGAGATGAGGGGGAACCCTTATAAGGCCTGTAGGCTCAAATATTACATGGCCCATAAGATTAGGAGATTACATGACTTGAAGGTCATAGGGAATTCAACCAGAATTTCTACAAGGAAATTCCCCTCCCCAGCATCTACATCCGGATAGTATCTCTCCATCTTTTCATGACCATCTAGCTAGGCTTTCCATGCAAGCATAGGTTGGTACAGATGGCATAGCCAAACCCTCTCATTCTGAAAATTCATTTGGCTCTTCTCTTGTGTGTGCACCTGCTCTGAATCCTCTTCTGGGGTGCTCCTTTTTTAGTGTGACTGGGGCCTGCATTCATGTGGCCTAAAGGCCTTGTGGTGGACCTAAGTCCTTAATGTGGCATGAAGGCCTTGAAAATTAACTGGCCCGAAGGCCTTGGGTGGCCCAAAAGCCTTGCAGGACCCGAGGACGAAACTGGTGGCACGAAGGCCCAGATGGATGAATTGGTTTGGCTGCTACAGTGCCGAACAGTGCCTACTACAGTGCCTGCTACATTACTATAACAATAACTCAGAAATATTCCTCCACCCGAATTTTATCTCGGGTCTCTTGGATGCACCTAGCGAGTCCTCACCAACTGGGCTAAGGCTCATGTGCGTACCATAGAATTTTAAATCCCTTGAAGAAATGGTAAAGGAATTGAGTTGACTCGGATTATGTATGAGTAGATATCATAGCATCCTAAATAATTATAAAATAATAATTTTTCATATATATTAATATTTACAAATTAGATTGAGGTTTTACCTTAATGGGGACACTATCTTCGATAGTGTACTCGATACACAACAACATGTTTCTCCGAAATCTTACATCGCTCACAACACTGAGTTATACAGAAAATAAAAAAATTATTATTTTAAATAGTAGTTAACGGTAAGTATCTGTATTAGAGGAAATGGAAAGATCAAACTTTATAATTATGCACATTTTTTTAAATGTTTTTACATTTATCCAATAAATTTGTGAGTCTTAAAATGATAATAAATCTAATTTAAAGCATAAAATAATATAATATTTTTAAAAGGTAGTTTTATCGCATTTTTATGGAAAAACATTTTTAAATATATATTTGACACTTTAATATGTTATATTTTAGAAAATAAACTTCTTCATTAGAATCTGGACATCAAAATTTACTTCGGTTGAATTTTTGGTATTTTCATTATAAAATTCATTTTTAATAAGTACTGAAATATACTGCACTTAAATTCAAAATAGTTTTTTATTCTGATTTGTTCACATGGTTATATTTTGATTTTAAATGGTTTTAAATTTTAATTGGATCAATTATTTATCATTTAATTAAATTATGGTCATTGGAATTAATTTCACTATGAAATTTGATATAAACACTGGTTAATCATTTTATGTTTTTTACTTTTAAAAAACTCGTTTTCTAGTTTTGATGAAGGGATTTAAATTTAATTTAATTACTAAAAATTAAATGTTTTGAATTAAAAAAAATGGATTCTATATTTGGAATCATATTTTTTAAATTGAATAAACAGGTACGTTTTATTTTTTGACATTATGAATAGTAACTTTAGTAATTATTTTTATTTACCACAGTTAAAGGGTAAATTAGGTAAATAAGGGTAAAAATAATATTATAATAATATAAAACTTCCCTATCATGTGTCATAATCATATTATATGAGTCATGGGAGACCCAAAAAATACTTAGGAGGAACTTTTGGAATTTTGGAGCCACTTGGGTATGATAATGATATGTTATAATAATTAATTTAAAGTAAAGAGATATATATCATAAACATGTATCTTCTTAATAAGACAATTTTAATAAGGGATTATATAACCGATCAATAAAACTATAAATATTAATTATAAATCTAAAAATATTTCCTACATCGTATTAATTTATTCATAGTTTTTAGACATTAAATAAATAAATATTTCATGACACAACAATGAGGCAGTGATTATTATGTTAAAGTAAGATTCAATTAAATGATATTATAAATACAAAAATAAAAATAATATAAATTTTTTGATTCCATCCATGAATTTTTTGGATGATTATGATATGTTATATTTGGTTAAATGTAGTTTTTTTTAATGAATCAAGTTGTTATTACTTTAACAAAAATAAATTACAAAATAGTGTCAAAATTGACATAAATCAGTTTAAAAAATTACTATTTTATTAAATTATATAATATTCATAAACATCTAATATTTGACCGAATGTATTATATAATGTTAAAAATGTTATTAATGATCTAATTTAGGTTCTATTTTCATTTTATAGTAACTATATTAACCATATTGTGTAAAGATACAAGATGACATCGTAAAAGTTAATTTATTTAACTAAGGGTTAAAACCAAAAGATAAGGTTAAATTTGTGACCTACACCTATTTAAAACCTATTGGCTGAGATTATATATACCCATACTAATATTATAATCCAAATATATCACTTTGGAGCTATTATAATTCTAAATTCAATTTATAATAAAATAATATTTCAAGGATTTCCTAAAGTTCCCCTCCTCCCTTTTGTAAAAGGCCACCACCTATACCCACATACGCACACCTATAATGCCCCTTGGATCATCCAAATTTCACTAAAATAATAATACAACATCTATCCACTCCTCATAAAATCCTTAATTTGGGAAGAAGGTAATTCAAGAAAATGTTTAGGCTAAAATCAAAAGGAGTTACCCGATTTAGAGGTAACGTCTTCTCTCAAGATACATTCATTTATTTTAATCCTCCAACCCCCAAACCTATATTTATTCCATTATTTTATATGAAAACCAATATACTAAATATACTAGTAATTTTTAGGATAATGTTTTGAGCTAAAATTACACACACCTCCATCTAATGGATATCGAACATATTGTTTCTGTGTACGGTGAACTTCTACCTCATGAAATGACGATTGTTAAATTTCATCCTACCACCTATCATGGTGGAAATTATGATAGAAATTTATTTATACATGATAGATATAATATTTATATTTTCTCTATTGTTCTGTATTTTTTATTTAAAACATACCTTTATGCTTCCCATAATGTTTAAATACGATAATTTCATTTGAGGAAGTGTGGACTACCACCCCCTAAAAGTGGTATGATTTGTTCATGCCATATTTGGAATGTATAAAGTATGGAATTCAAAACTTTTGTAATATATATAACATATATATTATACTATAATTATAATATACAAACGTATCATTTAGTTTCCATTACTTTAATATGACAAGGAAATGAAAGTAGCGTTCATGCATACGTACGACCTACAATCTCCAAGAACGACACATTTCATTTCTTACCTCCAAATATTATGTAAAACTATAAATAAATATAAAATGGATATTTATGATATTTAAATAATGAATATAATTCTTGATATGGTTTTTTATGGCATCATGGATAATTTTCATCAAAACATGTTCATTTTTTACTCATGTACCAAACAACGACCAAACATCCAATATAAAAGCAAATAATTAACTAATTGTTATGACATGGAAATAAGTGATATAAATGAATAATAATATTTAAAAAGGTTCTTAATAAAGTATAAATTAATATAAGTTTATTATTAAGGAAATTAATGAACCAACGAGACCAGTCATACTCAAGGTAAGGGAAATATTAACTCAATCTCCATTCATTGAGTTAAATGTCCTTGTCATTTGTTTTGTTTTTACAATAATATGTTTGAATGACCAATGATTATTTTACACTAAATATCCCCTTATATTTGGTGTATTTAAATTTTTCACACATAATTATGTCATTGATTTATCCTTGATCTAGTTATATGATCTTTGTAAGGGACTTCCTCTCAATCTCCTTTCATTAAGGCATATTTTGATTTATACATAACTTTCTTTCATATAGTATATAATGGAACCCTTTTAATTTTAATTACATTCAATGGGTTTCAAAAGGAATAATTATTCATGAAGTGCTTCACTAAACTACAAAAAGGAATATTTCTTTTTAACTTACGCAACGACAACAACCTTTCCACCACAAACATTATTTGATATTTGGATTCCTCTACAAGTTATAATGTTTAAAATAAATAAATAGAATATACTCATTTGATGTATTTTGGTATTGAAAATGGTTTTGGTAAAGTATTTATTATTTCAATATAATTAAATGATCTATTGTGATTGAAATGTGATAATGTTATTTTTCCTTTCTGCTTGTTTTATGTGTTATGATTATGTTATGGTTCTTGGGATTTATTTATGTATACGGGTGGTTCCATGATATACTGAGGATGGGTAAGACCATGATAGATCTTAAATTCATTGGTTAATGTGATAGAGTTAAACAATATGGTTTCTCGTTATAGATTTTAGGAATATACTATGATAGGTATTCCAAACATTACCATGAAGGTTTATCCTTATGTAGCTGTGAAAGATACAATATCAGTGTGTCATGGATGACAAAAGTAACATTTATGATTTATAATTTCTATGTGTTTTTAAGAAATGTTATTATTTCAAGATTTATGTTAAATATATTATGTTTTATGAGTGAAAAGAATGATTTCATTGGTTTTAATGTATTCATGGACTAACGGTTTCTTTCCTTATTTTATATCCCTTATTGAGATTTTTATGCTCATCCCATGTTTTTGAAATGTTTCTCATAGGGTATAAGTATGAGTAAGAGAAAAAAATAATTAAAGAATATTTTTATCAATAAAATAATTCATGTTTTATTTAAGGAATTTTATTCTGTGAAAAAAATTACAAATGAGTAGAAGCGTCAACTTTTTAAATTTTGAGTTGTTATGTAATAATTATGGCCCAATTATCTAAAAATATAATCCTAAAAATATTATCAATGTAAATATCTTGAAATAATAGAAGATTATGTAATTTTTAAGGATATGGACTTATATTTTGTATCCATGGTCGATTTAGATTACTTTAGATGTTAGGGTGTTATTTAAGAATAACTGACATGTTTTATATAACCAATATGGTTAGCATATTAGAAAGAGACATAGTTATTTTATATAAATTGAGTTAGTTTAAGTTAAGATTAATAAGTATATCTTAGTGTTTATCCTACTCGTAAGATAGTATATTATTATTATACTAATAAACTCACACTAACCTTTTTGGTTTTAGTAAATGGTTGGATCTAGCGGGCACCAAGGTAAAAATATATGTGAATAAATCTATGGGGGTTTTATCGATAAGAAACCAAATGAAATGGGAGATGTAATGATAATTCTAGTTTTTATTCTAGTATGACTATCTCGAGTTACGATTACCCACTTGAACCTTGGTTAATTTTCTAAGACATCATATATGCGATAAATGGATCCCTATGAATATTTAGGTAATAATCATAAAGTTAAGTGTATTCAACAACCTATGTGTCAAGGATATGGAAAGAAATACCTAGAATGTTGTTTTAAAGGGATGGGAAGATTTTATATATGGGGTAATGAAGGTCATAAAGAAATAACCTACTATATAAAAAGGAAGCGTTCAATTGACTCCAATAAAGGGAAATAAGTTCTTTCTGAGTTGTCAATTGAATGTTTTAAATGTGAGGAGTATAGTCATTTAGAAAATATATGTCCTATAAATAAGTTAAAAGAATGAGATCTGTAGGACCGTAAAAATATATGTTTTCCAATACTTAATTCCATTCTAATTGATTATGAGGAAACCGAAAATGACTTAAGAAAGCTGTGAATTATTTTCTAAGCTTATGTTTTGACATTATTGAATATTTTCACATGATTCATTATTTTGTTTGTAAGAAAGATGTATTATAGAATAAGATTAAAAAACATTGCTAAAGTTTCATGAATAATCATAAACGATTAATGAGTCTACACATAAGGTATTCAATAGTAAAGGTAGATTGTAGGATGATGAAATGTTTTAAAGTAATAATGCTTTTTGATGATGGGGTTACTTTGGAAGATTTATTTATAGAATCTGTAACCCTGGTGTTTGTTATATGAAAATTTTATTCAATAAAGAATTATATTTTCTTCTGTGTATATAATAATAAAATTAATGGATAAACCTTAGGGTTCATATGATAATTTTTGTTTTGAGGTGATTAAGGGTTATTACTTGTTGGGATGTAAAATAAAAGGTATTAGATAATCTTTAGGGTTAAAAAAGGTTATGGTTATTTTTTAAGGTGATTATATTAATTTTGAGAATGTTATAAGAATAATATAGTTTTAGAAATAGGACAACCCATAGGATGAGTGACAACCCATCACATCTGAAAGGCTGTGTGAATCAAACCCACAACTGAAGGGCGATAAGTGTGTGTCACCATCCATTGGCCTACAAGAAGTCCCTAGTTAGTATGGAAATTTATTTTTGGTTAAATGATCTTATATATTAAGAATAAGTTGATTTGAGAGATATATATTTTATCTAATGGATATAATTAGTATTGGAAAATGGTTTGTGGATTAAAATATAAATGTTATTTGGGAAGACGTTCACTGTTTCAGGAACTTCATATGTTAAAGGTAAATAGAACACTATAGGATTTTAACAGAGTAATGGTTTAATTATATTTTGGAAGAATATGTGATTTAAATTATGGACTTATATTAATTAAGTTATTTTTGGAATTGAATAACTTATATTTGATAAAATTTTATTAGGTTGGAAACTTTTTGGTACGAGACATTAAGAGTGGTTGATTTTATTTATAAATAGATATTAAAATTTAACATAGAAAACTACGTGATCAGATAATTCTGAGTTTTGTGTTTCAAAATTAGTTCAATTATTTAGGGAAATTTTAAGGATAGTTATTGATTGAATGGTCTCTATTAAATATGGGTTTTAGTGTTGAATTTTGTATATTAATGTAGTTTTTATCAAATAAAAGTTTATTCATTTTGGGGAATTATCTTACCTTATACTAGCTATTTTTGTTTTGGTTAATGCCTAAGGATAATATAAATAGATATTTAACCTTTTGTGGTTTATTTTATTCTCTATATTTTGTTTATAGTGCTTAAAGCGTGGAAAATGCATCATCAATACTCATCTATTGGTTGTTTAAATGATTTTATGGTGGAAATTCATGGAAGGATGAAACTCTACTTCTCAAGTAAGTATATTACCTTATGTCCTTAGTCTAGTAAGTAAATGAATTCTTCAACTATATGAAAACGATATTAAAAGAAAAACATTTTCTATTTTCTTTTTCTACTACAAAATTAAAGACTATTTAACCCATAACATGTTTTTGCTTTTCTGATTGTTAACTTTCTTGTGATCATGTTTTCTATCGCTCTCCATCAGAACATGATGGTTAGTTTTTTTCCATATCCACGTTTTACTACATGGAATCTTAGTATGTGTTATATAAGGTGACATTTTTACTTCTCTTATATTTTTAAGTGGTAGTTTTGTTTACTCTTTTCTGATGTGTAATTTCGATGTAGTAATTTTGAAAAGTGAAACCATAGTTACCATTCCCAAAATTTAAAATTACGAGAACATAATTTTCAAAAGGGGGGTAGGATGTAACATATAAGGTAATGAAAGAATAATAAATTTTTATATCTATTAATATTTATGAATTAGATAGTGGTGTTACCTTAATGGGGATGCTATGTACGATAGTGTACATGACACACAACAACATGTTTCTTCAAAATCTTATGTTGCACACAACACTAAGTTATACCGAAAAATAATACAATAATTATTTTAAATAGTATTTAATTCCTAGTCATTGTAATGGAAGGAATGAACAGAACTAACTATATTATGATTACACAGGTTTGTTAAATGTTTTTAAATTTATCCAATAAATTTTTGAGGCTTAAAATGAGAATAAATATAATGGTAAGAATAAAATACTATAATATTTTTAAAAGATAGTTTTACCGCATTTTGGTGGAGGACCCTTTTTAAATCTATTTTTGACACATTTATATGTTATATTTGATAAAATAAACATATTATTTAGAATCAGGACATCAAAATTTACATTGGTTGATGTTTTGTTATTTTCATGATAAAACTCATTTTTAATAAATAGTGAAAATACTCAATTTAAATTCAAAACTGCTTTTTTGTGTGATTTATTTATATATTTATATAATAATTTTAATTTTTTTAACGCATAATTGGATTATTTTTTATAATTTAGTAAAATTATGGTCGATGGTAGTAATATTACATTGAAATTTGACATAAACATGTGTCAATAATTTGATGTTTTTTACATTTTTAAAAACCTTTTTCTCTTTTTGACAACGATAATTAATTTTAAAATAATTACTGGAACTTATGTTTTTTGAATTTGGAAAAATGGATTCTATATTTTGAATCATAAAGTCCAAATTGAGTAAATAATTTATTTTTATTATTGGAAATTATGAATAGTAACTTCAGTAATTATTTTTATTTACCACTGTTAAAGAGTAAATTAGTTAAATAAGGGTAAATATAATATTATATTAAAATAAAACAACCCTATAATGTGTCATAATATTATTGGATGAGTCATGGGTGACCATGAAATCCTTAGGCTGATCATTTGCCATTTGGGAGCCATTTGGGTTTGATAATGACATGTTATAATAATTAATTTAAATCAAAGAGAAATATAACATAAACATATATCTTCATAACTAAGAAATTTTAATACAGGGTTATATAAATGTTATATTTAACTATAAATAGTAATTATAAATCTAAAAATATTTCCTACATCATGGTATTTTATTTATAATTTTCAACATTAAATACATAAATTTATTTTTGACATAATAATGATGCAATGATTATCTTACTAATGAAAGATTCAAATAAAAGATATTATAAATAAGAAAATAAATATAATATGAAATTTGTGATACCATAAATTTATTTTATGGATTATTATGATATGTTATATTTCAGTTAATGTAGGTTTTTCAAATGAATCATGTTGTTATGACTTTAAAAAAAATAAATTACTAAATAGTGTCAAAATTTACATAAATGAGTTAAAAAATACGATTTTATTGAATTTTATAATAGTCATAAAAATATAAGATTCCTAAAACTAAATTATATAATGTTAAAAATTTCATTAATGATCCATTTTAGGTATTTATTTCATTTTATAGTAACTATATTAACCATATAGTGTAAAAATACAAGAAAACATGGTAAAGGTTAATTTATTTAACTTAGGGTTAAAGTCGAAGGATAATGTTACATTTGTGACCTAAACTTTTCTAAAACCTATTGGTTGTGGTAATTTCAAACCATAATCATCATATAATTGAAATATATCTCTTTGGATCTATTATAATTCTAAAATAAACTTATAATAAAATAATATTTCTAGACTTTCCTAAAGATTCCCTCATCCCTCTTTTAAAAGGCCACAAACTCTACCCACTTACAAACACCTCTAAATCCCCTTGGATCATCAAATTTATATTAAAATAAGCTCATAAAATCCATCCATTACCCATATAATCCTTACCTTAGGAAGAAGGAAATTCAATAAAACCTTTTTTCTAAAATCAAAAAGATTTACCCGATTTTGAGGTAATGCCTTCTCTCAAGATCCTTTCATTTATTGTCCTCCTATAACCCCCAAACCTATCATTATTTTATTAGTTTTTAACTAAAATAGTATCTTTAATATACTAGGATGTTTTTATTCAATGTATTCGACCTAGAATTACACACACACACACCCATCTAATGGATATAGAACATATTGTTTCGGTGTACGACGAACTATTGCCTCATGAAACGGTGAATGCTCATTTTTCTCCTAACACATCTCATAGTGGAAATTATGATGGAACTATATATTTATATGATATATATTATATTTATATTATCTCTATTCTTATGTAATTTTTTTACAACATACCTTTATGCTTTCCATAATGTGTAAATATGATAATTTCATTTGAGGAAGTGTACACTACCGCCCACTCAAAGTGATATGACTCGTTCATAACATACATGAAATATATAAAGGATGATGTTAAATAACTTATTTAAAATATATAACATATATATTATAATTTAATTATAATATACCTATTCATCATTTAGTTTTCATTCCTTTAATAGGATAATGTAATTAAAGTAATGTTCATGCGTACGTACGACCTACCATCTCCTTGAACGAGGCATTTAATTTCTTATCTAAAAATATTAGGATTATTATAATTACATATATAAGGGATATATATGATATTTTAATCATTAATATCATTCTTAAGATGATGGACTGATGACAACATGGATAATTTGCATCAAAACAAGTTCATTTTTGACTTAAGTACCAAAAATCGACAAAATGTTCGATATAAAATGAAATAATTAACAAATTGTTATAACATGGTAATAAGATATATACAAAGAATAATATTCTTTTAAAAGGTTTTGACGAAATTATAAATTAACCTAAGTTTATTATTAAGGTTATTAAATAATGAACCAGACAAGTCAGACTCAATGTAAGGGAAATCATAACTCAATCTCCATTCATTGAGTTAAATATCCATTCCATTGGGTTTTAAGAATATGTGTGAATTACCTCTGATTATTTTACACTAACTATCAACTTATGATTTGTGTATTTATATTTTTCACACATAATTGTGTCATTGATTTATCCTATATCTAATGATACAATTTTGTAAGAGACTTTGAATCAATATCTTTTCATTGAGGCATATTTTGATTTATATATGAATTTATTTTATAAGGTATATAGGAAACCCCTTTGAATTTTAATTTTAATAAATAGATTTATAAAAAATAATTTTCCATGAATATTTTTACTAAATGAAAAAAGGAATGTTTATTTTTAACGTATGCGGTGACGATGATCTTTCCATTGTCAGCATTATTTGATATTTGGATTCCTCTACAAGATGTAATGTCTTTAAAAGAAAAATAAATACAATATACCATTTTTAAATATTTTGGTATTGAAAATGTTTTTGATAAAGGATTTATTATGTCAATATCATGAAATGATCTGTTGTTATTGCAACGTGCAAATGTTATTTTTCCTTTTTTATAGATTTATGTTTTAAGAGTATGTTACGATTCTTGGGAATTATATATGTATATGGGTAGTTCTATGATAAAATGAGGGTGGGTGATCGCATAATTGCTCTTTAATTCATTGGGTAACATGATAGAGGTAAATGTTAATGTTTCTCTTAAGAGATTTAGGGAATATACTGTGATGGGTATTCCAAATGTAACCATGAAGGTTACTACCTATTTAGTTGTGATAGATAAAACTTAAATATGTTATGTATGACATAAGTTACCTTTATGATTTATAATTTCTATGAGTTTTTATGAAATATTATGACTTCAAGAGGTATGTTAAAGGGATTATGTTTTATGAGTGAAATGTATTATTTCATTCATTTTATATAATCAAGGACTAACATTTTGTTTTCTTATTTTATATCCCTTGCTGAGATTTTTATGCTCATCCCATGTTTTTGAAATATTTTTCACAGGGTATAAGGATGGGTAAGAGAAAAGAAGAGGTCAAGAATATTTTTATCAAGAAAATTATTCATGTTTTATATAAAGAGTTTTATTTTTTAGAAAAAATTGATATTGAGACAAAGATTCAACATTGTAAATTTTTATTTTTTACGTAACAGTTATGGCCTAATTTTATAAAACTCTAAACCTGAAAAGATCCTAAATCTAAATCTATTGACTTAACTCAAGGTTATATAATTTTTAAGGATAGGGACTTATAGATATGATGATTCAAGTGTTGTATTTTGGAAAAGAGATGATTTCATTAGTGTCATCTAAAAAACCACAAAGTTCATTGATAAAAAATGGAAGAGTCATTTTAAAATCAAAAGGTCTAATGATCTAATTTCACGAGATTCATTTTTTTGGATTTATTTGTGGAAAAAATTTTCGAAGGTCTGAAAAACAATTAGATTCATATGCGACATTGGAATTTTTTATGGTTCTTTAAAATATTTTATAAGGTTCATTAAAAATTTCATAGTTTACATTCCATGAGATCAACAAATTATTTTCCTATTTTAGTGAGGGTATATAGTTAGTGAAAATTCAATAGAGACATGGGCTCTCTATTTGGTTCATATGAGTAAATTTTTTTATGTAGGAAGTTTTGTTAGTGTCTACTCCTTATCAATTTTTTTTAGAGAAGATGAATTTATAGATGATAATTTTGGATGTTAACTGGGATAATTTTGCAAAATATTTAAATTAAAAAATTAATATCTAGTTATTATGTTGTTATTTAGTATCAAGGTTGTGGAAGATTTTATGTGAGGGGAAGGAGGTGATCACTACTTGAAAATTATTGAATTTTCAGATAAAAATATTTGTAAATTATAAATTTTAATCACAATTTGAGAATTCTCAGGTATTTTATTTAATGATATTATAAGAGAAAATGTTTTTTAAATTAATATATATATCCTAGAAATAGATCGATGTGAACTATTGTATGATGATTCTCATAGAATATCATAGAGTAAAAATCAGATGAAAAAATGTTATTGAATATGAGTTAGTACATGATTTACTAAATTAAATTAATTATCAATTACCTTGAAATTATTTACTAGTTATAAGATTAGAACCATCATAATATTATGATAAAAAAGATAAAATTGATATAGTGGGAAGAACTGTGTCTCATGATAGGAATTTCTTCATAACTATGAAGGAAAATCAACAGATCTTTAGTATTTAGTGAGGAAATATTGAAAAGCCGAAAATTAATGATCTAGAAGAAGTGAGTAAAGACTATTAGTAAGTGTTAAACACTAAATATTATAGGTTGATGTTCTTGAAGTGGTGATGAAACTATTAATTTTTTTTATTTGAAGGCTTTAGAGTAATATCACCATTTGTGCCCAAAGAAGCTATGAATCTAACATGATCTTACTCAAATTATTCTAAAAGATGTTGTTAATTTGTGAGAGTTAGTTTATTTAGTTGGATATTGTGTGTGTGTGTGTGTGAGTGTGCATGTTGTGAAATAGTCAATGTGTAGAGGATGGTACCTCCATAAACATTGGTATTTGTTATTGATTCAAGTTGAACTTCTGCCACTTGATATTAGTCCAATCATAGGAACGAGTATATATACACATTGGGAACAAACCATAAAACAATTTTTTTCCATTGATTTATTTATTATTAAAATTTGTAAATTTTAAGACTTAAATTTATGTGTATTGGATCCTAACATATCAAAAAATATTATTTGTAAATAATAATGTAACAAAATTACAAATGATTTAACTCCCTTCTCTGCGGTAAAATCCCTTCATGGGGAACTTCAACTGGTATCAGAGTAGGTTCCCTATATTTGATCGAAATCCTACTTATGATGGATATTTTAAATTCTATTAATATTATAGGCATTCCAATATTCAGGGATATAAATTATCTTGTTGGTAAGAATAGAATAATTTAATATCTTCCTTTAATAAACATAGATTCCATAGATTCTATAATTATGGGATTTCCAAAAATTATGAGAGATGATTAAGTATAATTTTATAACAATATAATTATGGTGATAAATGGAAAATAAATAAATTTTATACATATATCATAATAAAAAAAGGGTACAAAAATGTAATGGGACTTCAGAATGCTAAATCGTTCTGGGGAAAAATGAAAATCATTTTAGATGGGAATGTGTTAGTTAAGGAATAAAAGATATATATTTAGATATGTTAGTTTTATAGTGTGAATATGAATGAGGAATAAAAAATTTATGACTATTTTTCTCTATTTAAAAGAAATTTTCTACAATATCAGAGGCTATAGTGAAAAACTATAAGACTTTGATAGTATCATGAAGTTGATGTTATTTGTAAATACATATTTGATCCTAAAATTTGGGCATTAAAATAATGATAAGAATTTAATCTTGAATAATTACATATAATTATTGTTAATTATGACACGTGAAAAGTTATAGAATTCAAGATGAAGATCAATGGGGATATTTTTTTTAATTCAATGAGAAATTTCTAAATCAAGAAATAAGTGTACGAGTACCTAGTATAATATAAGTATTACAAAGAAATAGATGAATATTATTAGAGAATTATGGCTCTAGTCACATAGAAATTCATAAAAGTAAATTTCGATTATAAATTAATACTCTTACTAAATTTCTTAAAATTTAATGAGTTATATACCTTTAAATTAAATGTCTAAAGAAGAAAGGACATGAGTATATGGTTGAAAGGAATAAAGAAAATACTAAGAGAAATATACAGGGTCAAAGATTAAAGGGCGTTATAATAAAAATATGATGATTTATGAGAAAATAAATGGAATTTTACTCAATATTCAGTATTCATTATTAAGTAGCGATTTTTTAAAAATTTAGAAACAATATGGATCATGTTGAAAAACATGAAGACAACTCAAGCAATGAAGAAGAAGAAGAAGTTGATGTAATATATTTTATAATTGTGTTGATGAATGAACATCAATAATTAATTATGAAGAATAGTAAACTTAGAAAGGATAAAATACTATTGAATAATGATTTTGGAAAAAAGAATAAGGGAAAATAAGAGTTTCTCATAAGAGAATCTGGTTACACTGAAGAAACTAATAAGCTTAAGATAAAGCTATCTGAGAATGAAATAAACTATGAAAGATCTTGATGATAAAATTACTATAATGGAAAACGTATTAACAAATTATTGTGTCTTAAAGATAGTAAGGATATAAATAAGATGAATTAATATTTCAACTATGTTGTATAAGTCAAAGCTGAATCAAATTAAGCTACGTAGAATCATGGATCAAAAGGACGTGTCTAATCCACCCCTATAAAAATTGAAAGATTTTTTTGTAATTATAGTACATGACACAATTCCATACCATGTTATGTTTGGTTCAATATAATCATGATAAATCTTTTATATGAAGTGGAGAAAAAAATATCTCAAGAATTATCACCTCTCCTAGGAAAAAGAAACTCCAAATCATTGAGACACGTGAAAAAAAAAATTCTAAACATAATTATTATCAATATAGAAGAAAAAATGTTAGAAGATATTGTTAATAAAGATTAATTTATGTGAAAAATCATATTTATTCTATTACAACATGACATTTACTTGGATTATGTTTCCATAAAGTTGGAGAAACATTGATATAAAATGGGAAAACTCTGAGAAGATGAAAATAATTAAAACTATAAATAGAAATTTAGTAATTTAGGTTACTCAAAATATATTGGAGTGTATAAAATAAATTTATTGAAGGTGAGTCTAATATGTTCAATATAATAAATATTTAATGATTACTCTCTTTATGTAATTTACATATAATAAAAAAGAAAATAAAATTTTTATAATGAAAGAAAAAAACTCCCTCATTGCAAAAGTTTCATTGAAATATTATAAAATAAGTAATCCATGGATCCATAATAGTGGTTTTCTTCTCATATGAATGGTGATATCAAAATATTGAATAATATTTATGATCATGAAAGAGGTTTAGTAATTTTTTTTGGAAATTATAGCTCTCTAAAAATTATGGGAGTTGGAACAGTTATAATTAAATTACGAAATATTAAATCAAAATAGTTCTTTTTTAAAGGGCCTATGTAACACCCCAAGAATTAATAGTGTGTTATTTCTTCAAAATAATTCAATAACATGCACTACACGTAACACCGAGTTCAATTGCACCATGACTTACCAAAAAGCCATTCAAAAGAGGTTATGAATAGTATTAACTAAATTTTAAACTTTATATAATCCTTATAATTTTAGAATCCATATTATGAGTATCTTAGACATAATGCAAGAACAAATTCATTTTCAGTATTGCACTTTTATCAACTTTTAATAGTGAAACCATTTTAAATACAATATTTTAAACTTTTTCACTAAATGGGGACATCAAAAATTTAAAATTAAACATCCCAAGCTTCCACGAAACACTTTCTTTGAATAATACAGTAGCGTGTGTTGTACGCAACTTTGAGTTTTAACACACACCACAACCAATCAAACTAGCCGTTATGAATAGTAATACCTACCTTTTGAAATTATATATATTTTATATTTCAAAATGGACTTCATTTTTGGATTTGGAATATCGAATTTAGCCTAAGGTGAAATTTTGGTACTTTTCGAATAACTTTCATATTTTGATGAATAGTGAAAATTACTAAATTTTAATTAAAAACAACATTTTTAATCAAATAATTAATAGTGCTAAATTATGAATTTGAGTGGTTTTAAAGTATATTTAGAATATATTTTTACCATTTAATATAATGTTGGTCATTGGACATAATTTTACAATTAAACCAAACATAAACAAGTGTCAATATTTTGATAGTTATTATCTCTTAAAAACACGATTTTTGTTTTGACAGCGGGAATTAATTTTAAATTAATTTCTTCCAGTTCTGTGTTTTGAATTTATAAAAATGGATTCCATATTTGGAATCAGGATGTTCAAATTGTGTAAATAGGTAACTTTTATTTTTAGACATTTTGAATAATTACTGCGGTAAATATTTTATTTACCATGGTTAAGGGTAAATCCGGTAAATAAGGGCTACAAATTAATATTATAATGATACTTAATTACCCTAAAACGTGTCCTAGACTTATTGGTTGATACATTTTCGACCATAGTCATCTTTGGGTCGATTTTGGGACCCCATGGTGCCACTTGTAGGTGATAGGGACACTTTATTTTAATTAAGTTAAAATGAATACAAAAATGACACAAGCATATATCTTTTAGAAAAACAATTTTTACATAGGGTTATATATGTTGGATTTTAGATTATAAATATTCATTAGAAAGATAAAAGGATTTACTACATAATAATATTTTATTTATAATTTTTAGACATTAAATAATTTAATGTATTTATGACACAAGGATGATGCAGTAATTACTATAATAGTGAGAAATCAAAATAATTGATATTATAAATACCCAAATAAATATAATATGAAACTTTTAATGAATTAAACTAATTTTATAGGATATTATGATATATTATTATTGATTTAATGGACTTTTTTCGAAGTAATCAATCTGTTATGAGTTTCAAAAAAATCAACTATTGAATAGTGTCAAAATTGATATAAAAGAGTTCTTAAAACAAATATTATATTGTTAATTGATATTAAATTCCTAAAAATCTAAGGTTCGGCCAAGAGACTTATATCATGATATTTTCATCATTAATGGACCACTTGGGGGTCTATTAAATATATATAGTAAGTTTATTAACCATATTATATAAAAATACAAAAAGACAATGTAAAAGTGAAACTAATTAACTTAGAGTTAATACTTAAAGATAAGGTTAATATAAGTACCCAAACCTGTATAAATTATATTGGTTGAGTTTTTTTCGACCCATCCCCACCTTAAAATTTAAATAATCAACTTTGGAGCCATTAGAAACCGAATATGGATTTATTATAAACTAATATTTCTAGCTTTCCAAAGGTGCCCCTCACCCCTCTTATAAAAGGGCACTCCTCCTTCTCATTTCTTCATACCTTCAAAACCTTTTGGTTCGGAAAAACTCGAACCAAATACTCTCCCAACTTCCCTCACTACAACATAGAGGCCTTAGTTTGATTAGAAAGCCAACCTAAGGATCCCTTTTGATCAAATCAAAAGGAAGAACCCGAAGAAGAGGTAATGATTTCACCACCCTTTTCCAAGTTCCTTTCTTCTTCCACTTCTTCTTCCTTTGTTATTACCATTCTAGAATAATAACTCCAATATAATATATATACTGTGATGTTATTATAAATATGGTACAACCATATTCAGTTTTCTATCCACCCTTTGAATAACATGTCACCATACGTGCGTACGTACGACTTACCGTCTCCACGTCGTGGTGTAATTGTTATTCAATATATTATTATTTGGATGGGTATAATAATGATGTGTAACTCATTTAAATAATAAATATAACATTTTAATTATTCTGTGTATATGATATAACAACCATTTATATATTATTTCAAAAGAATGATATTGTCGCTCGTGCGTACGTACGGACAACCGTCTCCACGAACGCGATGAGATTCATTCTCCATCGTATCCATTCAAGTATAATTATCATTTGATGATTTAAAAATGATGTTTAAGGACTTGATATCATTATGGATAGGAATAATATACAACCTATCAATTACAAACATGGCTTACGTAACAAAACATATAAAATAAAACAAGTAAGTTAACACCTGAAACAACGATAATACTAAGATATTATTATCAAATCAATATTAAAAGACCATATATGATATCATATTAATGTATATTATTCTTGTATAATTTAATAACAATTATTTCACCATTATACAGGAGTTTAACCTACCCCAACCAAGGAAAAGTACAAGGTAAGGGGTTTTCATCTCACTCCTTATTCCCGTGAGATTCATGCCATATTGCCACCATCACCTTTTGTGTGGTGTATGTACTGCCCATAATTATATTCTTTGTGTAATACACTCTAATTTATGTGTATTTACATATTCATTTTATGATACCTCTTTCATTGGGTTGTATGTTTCATAAGTTACCAAATTGGTAAGGGTTATTTCACAATCTCGTCATTATCCGAGGTTGATTATACGTAATAATCTACTGGGATCTCTTTATCATCCACATCCATGTTTCTTAAAAATGAATTTCAAAACATTTTTACTATTTACTAGAATATGGGTTAAAGTAATTTATAACCTTTTTTTACTTTTTATAAAAAGTTTATAAAGGAATCTTTCCATCGTTTTCCAAACAAGGTGCTTTTTAACCTTTTCGACAAAATGAAGGTAAGAATGTTTTTTTAACTTATACGGCGGGTGTGGCTATTTTCCACCGTTATAAAATCGTCGAAGCATCCATTACAAGATAATAAGAATATTTTCAAAAAAAATGTTTTATTTCATAAATATAAGACTCTTAAATGATTTCAAAATAGAAAGAGATATTTTTCTAAAATAGTATTTATTTCATCTATGTCAACATCCTTTGATGGATTTTAAGCTTATTTGAAGATGATTTATTATGATACAAAACATCCATATTTTATTGAAGGTTTTGTGATATTATTGACTATGGATAAGTTATTCTTATGTCACTCATGGTTTTTGTTTAGAGTATTGACATTTCATAAGTTATTTGTAATCCGAATGTTTATGTTATATTTCAACCTTTCATTCAGATGAATGTGTTAGACAAGTATGTTCCGGGTTGGGGACCGGTAAAAGTAAGCCCTCCAGTTTGGTTTCCGGTTATTATAGGAACTCCGGCTTGGTCTATGGTTATTAGAGGAACTCCGGGTTGGTGTCTGGTTATTAGAGGCACTCCGGTTTGGTGTCCGGTTATTAGAGGCACTCCGGGATGGGTTCCAGTTACTGTTATCCCCTAGGACTTGGGACGAGGCCTTGACAAAGAAATTAAAGTTCATCATTATGCGTTCCGACATTATGAAAGTGTTTATTGATGTTGCATGTGATTATTAGATTAGTAGAATATCCATGTGAATTAGTAAATGGAATTATTTCATTTTACTCTTTCCATACTATGTTGAAGTTCAAGTTTAAAAGGCTTTTGTTTTAGTAATGCATTGTCTTAAATGTTTATGCTTATTTTTGAATGTTCCGCTATATTGTTATCCTTACTGGGCATTTGAGCTCACCCCTTTTCTATGTTTTATTTTTCCCAGTATGTGAAGAAGTAAGTTATGAATGACCTGCAGGGATATTATGAGGGGATAATAGTGTGGACTATGGAGAATTTATGTTGTCATAGTAGTTTTTCACTTTATGATGTAATGTAAAACTTATGAATATATCTAGTGTTTCCAAGGCTACTAAACCAATCGGTCTTTCGAGATTTGATCTTTCTTGTGATCATGCCAATGTTATGTAATAATGCACTGACTCTGGGTAATGAGGGTCGGGGCGTTACAGTTGGTATTAGAGGAAGTTTAGAACAAACCTTGGAAGCTAGATTTAGATAAACTCTGATTACAGCACATAGATTTAAGATGAATTTTGAGGATTAGTATAAAAGAACATCCTAGAATTTTGGTATTGTAGAGATTTTGTGAGTTTTCCGAGCAATACATCCATGTCTGGATACGAGCAGGTAGAGGCAGCTCTGGCACAGATGTACCTAGGGGTAAAACCTGAAAACACCGATTTGAGCTAGACTCGAATGGGAACTGGTGCACGACAACGGGCCTTGCTGCACTCTTGGTTACGACACTCCCGGGGGGATATGCTTAGGATAACTCTCATTTTCTTTACAAATCATTATGAAGGGTTTATGAGTATATACATCTTCAAAGGAGACTTTTTTATGATTATGGATTATATCCATAAACTATTTAATTTATGTTATGTGTTGTACAAGTTTGGGATTAGGTATTGTTATTCATAAACTAATCTGATGTATGCCATTGTTTAGAAATGTCGCCCAGTAGAAGGAATGAGAACTCTAGAAATGCACATGATACAAAGATAAAGAAGGATCATATATTTTATGGTCTTAAGCCAGAATTTACAAGAGAAATAGTCTCGAATGTATTATTATCATATGAAGAAATAATATCATGTGTTGATAAGATAAGTAAAGAGTTTACTGAGTCCTATGGATTTTAAGGGAAGCAAGAGAAGAAAAGGATGGAAGAAAGATAGATAGATAAAGGGAAGAGGGAAAAGAAGAATTTTCCCATATGTGATAACTGTGGAAAGAAACACCCTGGAACTTGCCTGAAAGGAATGAGAGTTTGTTATATGTGTGGACGAAAAGGGCATAAAGTACATGACTGCAAGGGTAAGAAAATGGTTTCAAATGTACAATGCTTCATTTTCAAGGATTTTGGACACTACGCGAACCTATATCCCAGTCATCAGACTATGCCTCAAATGATGCTATTGGATAATAATCAAGTTATGATACTACCACAGATGAAGAGGAATGATTAGAGTTCGATGTTGATTATGTCGATTGAGTGTTGTATCAACAATGTACTTTTTATAATAATTATAGAGTATATAAGGATTGTGCTGCAGTACTATTTCATTAAGGACTTGAGATTGTGTGGAACAAAGAAAAGTGACTCAATAGCAGGATAAATTTTTGGAAAATATATGGTTGAGAGAATGATAAACCATAATATAGTTCTGATACTGAGGTAGTGGTTTTTGAATAATACATGATTGATATGGATAAATTATATTGGATATTCTTGACTACATTGAAACTGATTAATGATTTGTATATTCCATCATTATTGGGGTTTAAAACATTTTTCGATTGAAGGAGTATATCTATTATTTTTTAAGGAATAATGGATCATGAATGTAATCAATAAGGTTTTATGGTAATTCAGGATGTTGCAGTGTTTTAAAAGAATACATCATAAAGGTGTTCACATGTTATTACGTGGAAAAAGGATCTTTATTATGTTTACCTTCCTTATAAATTTTGGACTGAAGTATTTTGGATAGTTCTAGTTTGGATTATTTTGTATTTCCATAAAAGGACATCCCGGATGTCGGGCGGCAACCCATCACGTCCGGCAAGGCCGCGATACTTGAACCCACAACTGAAGGGCGACAAGGGTGTATCACCTACCACTAGCCCACGAGATGTTCTGGATTAAATAATGTAGTTTTTATTAAAATATCTTATAGATTAATTATAAATTCGTTTATTTTGGAACCCTATACGAATAGTGTAAATAGATTTTTTTACGTTCTATTATCTTTTAGAGTGAAAGATGAGTTTGTGGTAGAAATTTATTAATGAATAAAACTCTAATTATAGAGTAAGTATATCTCCTTATGATCTTAGCCAATCTCATAAATAAATTCCTCAACATTAAGAAAAGGAACTTAGAACAAAAATGTTGTCCTAGATGGTACCTTAAATCATCACTAATTTATGGCTTTGGGATTGTTGGCATTTTCATAGCCATGTTCTCTTCCACTCTCCATAAGATAATTGATGGTTAGATTTTTCTTCCATATCCATATTTTCCAACATGGAACCCTAGTATGTTTTATTTTCGGTAATCTTCATACTTTCCACTCTTTATTTTAAATAGATTCCTCATTAATTCATTTTTCGATGTGGGATTTCAACTAAGATATTTTGAAACGTCAAAAATGTGTTATCCTAATACCCAATGTTTTGTTGAACCGATGGTATTTCAAATCATCATAGATTGATGAATTTAAGGACCTCAATTTTACACTTGTTTGTGATTGATGACCTCAATCACTACCTATAAATATTTACGTGTTTCCACCAATTATATGTCTCTAATTGCCACCAATGTTCTCCTAATCGAGATCATAATTTGGTGGCGACCCTTTGATTTATCTTTTCCTCATATTAAGACTAAATTTTAGTAACCCAATTTCCGATGTGGGTTTTCCCACAAATATATTTTCTATTTTCAACATTTTATTTTCGAAGAACAATTTCAAATTGTGAGGACGCAATTTATTGAAGGAGGGGAGAATGTAACACCCCAAGAATTCATAGTGTGTTATTTCTTCAAAATAATTCAATAACTTACACTACACGCAACACCGAGTTCAATTGCACCATGAATTACCAAAAAGCCATTCAAAAGAGGTTATGAATAGTATTAACTAAATTTTAATCTTTATATAATCCTTATAATTTTAGAATCCATATTATGAGTATCTTAGACATAATGCAAGAACAAATTCATTTTCAGTATTGAACTTTTATCAACTTTTAATAGTGAACCCTTTTTAAATACAATATTGTAAACTTTTTGACTAAATGGGGACTTAAAAAATTTAAAATGAAACATCCCAAGATTCCATGGAACGCTTTCTTTGAATAATACAGTAGCGTGTGTTGTACGCAACTTTGAGTTTTAACACACACCACAACCAATCAAACTAGCCGTTATGAATAGTAATACCTACTTTTTGAAATTATATATATTTTATATTTCAAAATGGACTTCATTTTTGGATTCGGAATATCGAATTTAGCCTAAGGTGAAATTTTGGTACCTTTCGAATAACTTTCATATTTTGATGAATAGTGAAAATTACTAAATTTTAATTAAAAACAACTTTTTTAATCAAATAATTAATAGTGAAAAATTATTAATTTGAGTGGTTTTAAAGTATACATAGAATATATTTTTACCATTTAATATAATGTTGGTCATTGGACATAATTTTACAATTAAGCCGAACATAAACAAGTGTCAATTTTTTGATAGTTATTATCTCTTAAAAACACGCTTTTTGTTTTGACAACGGGAATTAATTTTAAATTAATTTCTGCCAATTCTGTGTTTTGAATTTAGAAAAATGGATTTCATATTTGGAATCAGTATGTTCAAATTGTGTAAATAGGTAACTTTTATTTTTAGACATTTTGAATAATTACTGTGGTAAATATTTTATTTACCATGGTTAAGGGTAAATCTGGTAAATAAGGGTTAAAAATTAATATTATAATAATACTAAATTACACTAAAACGTGTCCTAGACTTATTGGTTAATACATGTTCGGACATAGGCATATTTGGGTCGATTTTGGGACCCCATGGTGCCACTTGTAGGTGATAGGGACACTTTATTTTGATTAAGTTAAAATGAATACAAAAATGACACAAGCATATATCTTTTAGAAAAAAAATTTTTACATAGGGTTATATATGTTTTATTTTCGATTATAAATATTAATTAGAAATATACAAAGATTTCCAACATAATGATATTTTATTTATAATTTTTAGACATTAAATAATTTAATGTATTTATGACACAATGATGATGTAGTAATTACTATAATAGTGAAAAATCAAACTAATTGATATTATAAATACCCAAATAAATATAATATGAAACTTTTAATGAATTAAAATAATTTTATAGGATAATATGATATATTATTATTGATTTAATTGACTTTTTTCGAAGTAATCTATCTGTTATGAGTTTCAAAAAAATAAACTATTGAATAGTGTCAAAATTGATATAAAAGAGTTCTTAAAACAAATATTATATTGTTAATTGATATTAAATTCCTAAAAATCTATTTTTCGGCCAAGAGACTTATATAATGATAGTTTCATCATTAATGTACCACTTGGGGGTCGCTGGGATGTATATAGTAATTTTATTAACCATATTATATAAAAATACAAAGAGACATTGTAAAAGTGAAACTAATTAACTTAGAGTTAATACTTAAAGATAAGGTTAATATAAGTACCCAAACCTGTCTAAATTCTATTGGTTGAGTTATTTTAGACCCATCCCCACCTTAACATTTAAATAATCAACTTTGGAGATATTAGAAACTGAATATGAATTTATTATAAACTAATATTTCTAGCTTTCCAAAGGTGCCCCTCACCCCTCTTATAGAAGGGCACTCCTCCTTCTCATTTCTTAACACATTCAAAACCTTTTGGTTCGGAAAAACTCTACCCAAATACTCTCCCAACTTCCCTCACTACAACCTAGAGGCCTTATTTTGATCAGAAAGCCAACCTAAGGAGCCCTTTTGATCAAATCAAAAGGAAGAACCCGAAGAAGAGGTAATGATTTCACCACCCTTTTCCAAGTTCCTTTCTTCTTCCACTTCTTCTTCCTTTGTTATTACCATTGTAAAATAATAACTCCAGTATCATATATATACTATGATGTTATTATAAATATGGTACAACCATATTCAGTATTATATCCACCCTTTGAATAACATGTCACCATACGTGCGTACGTACATTTTACCGTCTCCACGTCGTGGTGTAATTGTTATTCAATATATTATTATTTGGATGGGTATAATAATGATATGTAACTCAGGTAAATAATAAATATAACTTGTTAATGATTCTGTATATATGATATAACAACCATTTATATATTATTTCTAAAGAATGATATTGTCGCTCGTGCGTACGTACGGACTACCGTCTCCACGAACGCGATGAGATTCATTCTCCATCGTATCCATTAAAGTATAATTATCATTTGATGATTTAAAAATTATGTTTAAGGACTTGATATCATTATGGATATGAATAATATACAACCTATCCATTACAAACATGGCTTACGTAACAAAACATATAAAATAAAACAAGTAAGTTAACACCCGAAACAACGATAATACTAAGATATTATTATCAAATCAATATTAAAAGATCATATATGATATCATATTAATGTATATGATTCTTGTATAATTTAATAACAATTATTTCACCATTATACAGAAGGTTAACCTACCCCATCCAAGGAAAATTACAAGGTAATGGGTTTTCATCTCACTCCTTATTCCCGTGAGATTCGTGCCATATTGCCACCATCAACTTTTGTGTGGTGTATGTACTGCCCATAATTATATTCTTTGTGTAATAAACTCTAATTTATGTGTATTTACATATTCATTGTATGATACCTCTTTAATTGGGTTTTATGTTTCATAAGTTACCAAATTGGTAAGGGTTATTTCGCAATCTCTTCATTATCCAAGGTTGTTTATACGTAATAATCTACTGGGATCTCTTTATCATCCACATCCATGTTTCTTAAAAATGAATTTCAAAACATTTTTAGTATTTACTAGAATATGGGTTAAAGTCATTTATACCCTTGTTTGACTTTTTATAAGAGGTTTATAAAGGAATCTTTCCGTCGTTTTCCAAACAAGGTGCTTTTTAACCTTTTCGACAAAATTAAGGTAAGAATGTTTTTTTAACTTATACGGCGGGTGTGGCTATTTTCCGCCGTTATAAAATCATCGAAGCATCCCTTAAAAGATAATAATAATATTTTCAAAATTAAATGTTTTATTTCATAAATATAAGACTCTTAAATGATTTCAAAATAGAAAGAGATATTTTTCTAAAATAGTCTTTATTTCATCTATGTCAACATCCTTTGATGGATTTTAAGCTTATTTGAAGTTGATTTATTATGATACAAAACATCCATATTTTATTGAAGGTTTTGTGATATTATTGACTATGGATAAGTTATTCTTATGTCACTCATGGTTTTTGTTTACAGTATTGACATTTCATAAGTTATTTGTAATCCGAATGTTTATGTTATATTTCAACCATTCATTCAGATGAATGTGTTAGACAAGTATGTTCCGGGTTGGGGACTGGTAAAAGTAAGCCCTCCGGTTTGGTCTCTAGTTATTAGAGGAACTCCGGTTTGGTCTCCGGTTATTAGAGGAACTCCGGGTTGGTGTCCGGTTATTAGAGGCACTCCGGGTTGGTGTACGGTTATTAGAGGCACTCCGGGTTGGGTTCCAGTTACAGTTAGCCCCTAGGTCTTGGGACGAGGCCTTGACAAAGAAATTAAAGTTCAGAATTATGCATTCCGACATTATGAAAGTGGTTATTGATATTTCATGTGATTATTCGATTAGTAGAATATCCATGTGAATAAGTAAATGGCATTATTTCATTTTACCTTTGCAATACTATGTTGTAGTTCAAGTTTAAAAGGCTTTTGTTTTAGTAATGCATTGCCTTAAATGTTTATGATTATTTTTGAATGTTCCGGTATATTGTTATCCTTACTGGGAATTTGAGCTCACCCCTTTTCTATGTTTTATTTTTCCCAGGATGTGAAGAAGTAAGTTATGAATGACCTGCAGCGATATTATGAGGGGATAATAGTGTGGACTATGGAGACTTTATGTTGTCGTAGTAGTTTTTCACTTTATGATGTAATGTAAAACTTATGAATATATCTAGTGTTTCCAAGGCTACTAAACCAATCGTTCTTTCGAGATTTGAGCTTTCTTGTGATCATGCCAATGTTATGTAATAATGCACCGACTCTGGGTAACTAGGGTCGGGGCGTTACAACCTAAATAAAATCTATTAAGATTGATCCAACTTTGTGATCATGTAAATGATGAAACTTTAAAAAAGTTTCAGGTGCTGTCACACAATCAATGGAAGAAAGGAATATTAATCATTGAAAAATAATAAGCTGCAATCTATTCCAAATTTATGATCTCACTAATTCTTGTTACCTTAGTTCCAAGGATGAAAATAAGACATGAAACAAAAGGATTGGACATATTTATGAAATAAATATGATTAAAATATCAATGTATAATGTGGTAAGATTCCTACCTCAATAGATGAGGTAAATATATTTGATTTTGTAAACTTAACTGAAAGGAAAATGGTATAATGAACTCACGAAAACATAGTGATTTAGTCTATGATACCACTTAAGCTTATTCATTATAAAATATATAGACCAATAAAACAAATTTATATAAGTTTTGATGTATATTTTTTAATAATAATTTATCATTGAAATTAAATTATGAATTCCATGTTTATGAAGTAGAAATATGAAGTTGTATATATTTCTTAAATTTTTAGATGGAGGTTAAAAAAGAGATGTGATTCTACATAAAAAATAAGATATATTATAATTTCAAGGAATAAATTTATAATGGTTTTTAAATACACAATGAAAATAATATAATAAATCACCAATACATTTATCTTGAAACTTCAAAATATAATCGAATAAAATAAGGAAAGAATATGAATTTATTTCAAATGGGTAGAACAATGATATTTGTGAACAAAATATTCACATTTTCCAAGGTATAATAATATTGTATTTTATAAATATTGATAGAAAGTATTTTTTTAAGACTTTAATAAAACATTAAAAAATATTATATGTTGTACAAAAAATACAACAGTGATGTACTTAATTTTTTTTTCTCCCTATAATATATAGATCAAAAACATAAATTTGTGAAAAATTAAAGGGTAAACTGAAGAAGGGATATTAATGGACTATATATAAAGTAGAAGTTGATAAAAATTATTGAACAGGAAATTTCATAAGTTTGATGATTTTTTATATAGATTCCATTAAAACTGAAATTAATATGGCTGTGAAAAATATTTTAGATTTTATGAACATTGGAGTTAGTAATATACAAAACAATGGTAATTAAAATAATAGAATACAGTGAAAAAAGTAGTTTTTATTAATGTGGATTTCGATGAATCAACCAATGATGATGAAACTTCATCAGATAAAAATTTTAAAAATCAAATATTAAAGAAATATATTAAACCAAAAAAATATTATGCATGGTTAGGAGGCTACAGTGTGGATAAGAATAAGTTTGAAAATTGAAAATCAAATAAACCTCTTTTCTTAGATTTGTCCACTAATAGTTGAATAATAAATTGAGATTTAGGAATGGATACAATTTATGAATGATGAGATTTATCAGATTGAGTATAATTCCACTTCTTAGTTTTTCCATGAACTAAAAGAAAAAAATGTCATAGGAACAAACCAGGTATCTAGATGAAAATTTTATGAAAATAGTGAGGTGTCATGGAACAATTATATATTGGTTGGAAATTTTTATTCATTAATGTAACATATATAATTTGATGACACATTTTCACATGTAGAAAACTATAATTTTTTGTAATATTTCTAACTATTACGACACATATTCAGTATATGGTCTATCAAATGCATGTGAAATTTAATACCAAAAAGGAAAATATTTCATGGATCAAACCAAAGGTTTCATTCATAATAGTTATGGTAGAATGGTATGTAAGAAATTGAATGATCTATATGGAATTTAGATGGCCTTCAGATATTATTATTCTATATTTGATGGTAGTTTAAGAAGAACACAATTTTTTTAAAAAAGGGATGGTTTATAAAAGATTTGATATGAAAGAGATATACAAGGTTACACTGATTTTAATAGATTATGTTTAAAAAATAATATTTTTTATAGATGAAGAGAATTATTATGAAGTGGTTTAAGGATAAATTAAAATTCATTTTGACATATCTATATTGGATGGAATAATATTTTTTAGGATTGTTGATTCCGAAAAAAATTGATTACATCTTAATATCCTATTAAAAATATTCATGAGAATTTATAAAAAAATCAATAGAGTATTCTAGATAATTCATGTTACCCATATTAGTTGGATTTATATTGTGAAAATATGAATAAATATGTAAGGTTAATCAGAAAGACTATGGAAGAATAATTTTATGTTTACATTATGTAATATCATGAAGAAGAAACATAGTATATTTAGTGAAAATTTTCAGGATATCATAGTGATCCCATGGAGTCTCACAAACTAGAATAAAAAAATTCTTTGATATGCTATCAGTATAATGGATTGTGGTATTTTTTATAGAAATAATAAATCGCATAATTTTTTCATGTTCATAGATGTTGGTTGGGATTTTATTTTCACTAGTAGAAAATATACTTTATGTTTAAATTTATTTTGGGTGAAATTTGAATGAGTTGACATAGTAAAAAGTAGAGTTATGTGAAATTGACTATAATAGTGTTAGAATATGTTCCTATGACTCATATATGTATAAAAAGGTTATGGATAAGGGTACATCTGGAAGACATGAAACATGAAAGAGAGAATCCTATGAGTACTTTTTGTTACATTCATAGTACAATTGAATCATAAAATAACCCATTGTAGAACTAAATTTCAATTAATATTAATATATGATATCAATTCATTAAATAATAAGTGACAATTGGAGATTTGAAATGATTGTACATTTCTAAAAAGGATCAATCAAAAGATAAGTTTAAAAAATAATTTCCAAGAGAGAGTTGTTCTATGTTAAGGATAAATATCATGTTCATTCTTCCCCTCTCACTTAAGGAAGTGTGATAACTCCCCCCAAAATTCTTTGGATTTTATTTTCAAACGGGGAGAAGAAGAAAACAATACCATTATATTTATTTTTTTATTATATGAAGTTGTTATTATTTTAGATACAATAAAAAAATATTAATGAGTGGGATAAATGAGTGTGAGGGTATCAAATTAACATGTCAAAATTTTTCTTGTCACCAAGTGGTGAAATTTTCTAAAAAACAATCCCTTATTCTAAAGATTTGTGTCAGGACATTTCTCCTTGAAAAAGGCTATGATTTAACGACTGTTGATATTAGTTATTATTGTTAAGAACTAATACAAATGTGTATATTAAAGATCAATGTGGAATTGTTTAAGATATGTTTTATTTTTTTTGAACTATGAGTTGGAATCATTCAAACTTGATGTAATTATTGTTGAAGTGTTCGAGATTATTTTTGAGTTGATTTTAGTAGTTGTTTCATAATTTTTGAAAATGATTAATTTAAGAGATATGAATGTTAGAGTGAATAGAGAAATGGTAAAATTTTGGAGTTCAATTTAATTTCATATGTGGAGATTTAAAATATACTTTTTTAAAATTTTGGAAAATGGATAATATTTCAAGGGTTATTGAAAAACCAAAATTGTCATTTGTAAAAAAATAGAAGTGTCATATAAAAATCATGATGGTCATTGATTAAATTTCAAATGTGTCATTTTAAGATTTATTTCTCGAATAATTTAACAAAGGAATGAATAAACCTTAAAATACTATGATTTATCAAGATTTCATAAAGGTCAATAAAAATTTTATAAGGGTTATAAAATTTTTATGGGTTGTTATAAATTGTTTGTGGTCCATTTCATAAGATAGTAAGTTTCATTCAAATTTTCATAATCATTAACAATTAGTAAAAACAAGAAAAAGTAATTTAATTTCCTTATTTTTCTTATGAGATATTTTTTTATACAAAAAGATTTATAAGGGTCATAGGATTTGAAAATTTTGGAGGAGAAGTTGAATAACTAGGGGATATTTCTGTAAGTTGGTTATCACAACGTTATGATGTTATTAAATTAAAAAATCCCAAGGTTATGGTTGTGTTGTGATTTGATATGTGTTTAGTGGAATAGTTTATGTAATTATAAGGAGGTGATCACTAATCTATATTTATTTAATTTTAAAATAAAAATAATTATAAATAATATATAGTGATCAAAACTATAGAATTCTTAGGTATTTTTTTAAATCTCCTTATAAGTAAAAATAGGTGTTTATGAAAAATATGTTAAGGATTTGGGTAATCGAACCACATGAAAATTTGAATATGGATGGTCACCAAAGATCATAGCATATAAATAAGTTTCAAGAATATTTTGGAATATTCGATGGAACATGATTTTATGAAATAAATAAATTCCATATTATTTAGAAATTCTTGATTAATGAGACAATTGGTAAAAAGTAAAAATTATGAGAAATAATGAGAATAAGTATAGACTGAGATAAACTAAGGATGATGTTGTTATTTTTTCCAATAGTGTAAAAAAAATATATAGAGCTCAGTCATTTCATGATATGATATTGAGAACAATATCATTGAATTTATAAATGAAAATAGAATGGGTGAGTGATATGGGGTTAACAATTATTATTAGAGGTCAAATTTAATAAATAAGTGATAAAATTATATTTATTTTTATTTGAAGGCTCGATACTAAGATCATCACATATGGCCATGTAAATAAGGAATATAAAATGATCTTTCTAACTTTTTTATGAAATATATTATTTACTGACATGAGTCAAATAATTTATTGGTATGATGTGTGTGTGTTAGAAAACAATGGAATGGTAATGGATGATACCTATCTATAAAACAATATCATCGATAATTGGTTATAGTTTAAAATTTATCACTCAATATTAATCATATCACAATAAGAACTAGGTACCCTCATCGATACCAAACCATGAAAATATTATGCGTGACCTGTGTTTTATTAATTTATACTACCATAGGAAAATGTTGAGATTTTAATTTGGGTGGATCTAGTTCTAACAGATCAAAAAATATTTATTTTTAAATAATAAATTTAATAACAAGAACCACTTATTCAACCCCATAATAATTCGTATTGTTATTATGACCATTCTGGTGTAACTTCAATACTGTAAGTATTCACGAATCCTAGAGGGTCCTTATAGGGTGTCATATGAATTCATTATTCCACCACCAATTATGTCCCATGCTAGTATCCATATATATACCAGTGTATGTGATGAGTAATAAATAATAACTGAAACACTCTACCCAGCCTTATCCACTAATGCTCAACCAGTATCACTTGAGCCTTTACCAATTTTTGATAGATTCATAGGTGAACGATACCTCTATAGTCTATTATACTAGGAGTTCCCTTGGATTTCCAAATAATTTTTTATAAGTTGGAATTATGTGCCTCTCTACAATATACAACAATTCAGATTCCACAATGACAAAAAACACATCGAAAAGTCACATCTTATGTTCCTTGGGAATCTAAATTATGTAATAACCATCTATCTTAGCAACCTTAACAAACCACACATATATTAAGATCACCATACTCATGTCCATTTATCTTTATCACCTCCCCTCTTTAACTATGACATATCCTTCCTCTATATTGAGAGTCAACACTATTAGCCCTAATACACTAAAACAAATGAGTATACCATCCACAATGAGTTTTCAGAACCACATCATGATCCATTTCATATTGCACATGACCCTAAATCCAATAGTATCATGATGAATGATTATCAATAATCTATACACCTCACCTCCATAAAAATCCACCATAAACATGAAATTATTCAAAACCGACCACAAGACATAGGAAAACATCTATTTACACAATCCTAGTGTTCAAAATCACTTTATATCACATTTATTTCAACCATAATTTTACACATGAGACTAACCTCAATTATCTATTCTGATAAATAGAAACTATAAGTGGATATGTTCTCAATCACTCAAACATAACCCTGCCCTCTATTGTTTATCACATGATACCTATCATGCATATATGTTACATCAAAGAAATGAGAGGGTATTGAGCTATTTTGTATTATGAATTCAAATTATTTCCTCTTTTATGATTCTTAAAAACCTCTCTTTAATATTCTAAATAATACAGTAAAGAAAGATACAATTTAATTTTAACATGGTTCGTCTCCTTGTAGATGAATACTTCCCTAGTGTGTCGTGGAAATTATCCCATAAAAAATATCACCTATTTCTTATCAAAGTAACTCAATGAAAGGTATGAACGTAAAATCATGAAATATACTAGGAAAAACTAGTTAAATTTCTAATAAACAGGGAATATAAAACATCCGAAGAATAAAAATTAGTGTTGTGAATATGAGCCTCTACATAGACTCCATATGATGACCTACTTCCATTTACTCTTTCATGAATATCAATATTTTATGGATGTTCATAGATAATTTATTTTTAATGCAATATCGTATCAGTTCTCTCATATATAGTATTCTCAAAATACACACACACACACATCTTATTTGACCTTTATATATATATATATAAACACAAATATACATAGTAACATTGGATCTTTATCATATTTCAGTTCCTTAAAAATCTTGATCTTTAATTCATAAAAACTTTATGTCTAAGCCCCATACAAACACTTCCTTAATTTGGGCTCAAGTCTCGGATCATTTCCCTCTTACGATATTTGAAATATCACATGCATATAATCCCTGAAAATTCACTAAAAATCAATACAAAAAATTCAATAGATATTTCCATAAATGAATGGTGATTTGGTATCTCATTATATGGAATGAATCTCATCTCAATACTCCATCATTTTCATATAGATAGCCTTACTTTTATTTCATAAAGAATAATGATCATGAATTTGATCATGGCATCTGATTTGAGAAGAACATTTAAAAAAAATTATGACTTTAAAATCATTTTTGATAACATATGAATTCTGAGAACACAATAATCATGTAAAACAAATTATTATAAGTAGCACAAATTCTCTTTATGTAAGATAAATTATCTTATAGGATCCTCAAACATCTATAACAGAAGATAAATTATTTTATTGATTATTTAAAAATAATACATATCCTCAAATAATTGAATTTACATACATGTTATTACTTCTCTTATGATTTAAATGAATCTACATTTGGTTATAACACCATGAGTTTTTAAAAATAATTCTTTTTTAGATAGTGTACTAGATACACAACACTAAGAATAAATGAACTATGAAATATTATCATTATAACACAACCATTGAATTAGAACATATGAATAAGATTAATCAAAATTAAAAATTTATATAGGACCTACTCAATAATTATGTATAGATTAATTGTTATAAAATTAGAATTTAATTTTTATTAAATTCATTTCATGCATCAAAAATATATTTTATATTTATTTTTGTGAGAAAATATTAAAATTAATTTCTGAAAAATTTAGAAATTCTATTTGATAAAAAGGAAATAAATTTTAAATTCATTATATCAAAATATTCTAATAAATAATTTTTTATAATTTTTTGAAAGGTTTTATTTTTCAATGAATAGTGAATAATTCTGATTTTTATTGAAAACTATATAATATTTTTAAGTATTTAAAAGGAATAAATATACATTGAATTAGTTTTAAAATAAAATGAGATAATTTTTCATTAAAAAAAATCTAAATATGATATTTGGAGTGAATTTTATACATAAATTTTATATAAACACTTTTTTATACCTAAAAGGACATATTTATGAAAAACTATTTTTTCATTGAATTTTGTGTTTTTATGTTAAATTAATTTCTACAACATATAAGAATTGAATATTTAAAAATATATTCCATATTTGGAATTATTAGGTCAAATTTTTTAATAGTTAAATTTTAATTTTTGTCATAATGAATATTTTCCATAGTAAATTTTCATTATCATGGTAAAGGTAAAATAGATTAGTTAGGGTTAAATATAAGATAATAAGGTCCCAATATCAACCCAAAAATGAATTTATCCTATTTCATAAGTTTATTTCAAACAATAACATATAATTCCCGAATATATGGCATTTTTATTCTAGTTTCCCTTGAGGAAGAAATTTATAATGCTTAATTAAAAGATAATTTCAAAAATGTCATTCTTTATAGTTTAATATCTCTTAAATTAGACCATTTAAAAATTTGTTTAACATAAATTATAAATGGATATTTTATATATATAATTCTTTTTATCATGTTAATTTATTTCTCATTTTTAGTAATGAAATAATTTCCTTAAATTCTTCCGCAAGGCTAATACAATATTTATTTAATTAACCTAAAATAAAATGATTTTTAAAATATTAAATGTAATGTAGTTTGGAAAAATTAGTATGTATCATGAATTTTTTAGATATTTATTAATTATTTTTAATTTTTAAAGGTTTATATTTTAATTATATCTTTTACTTGATGTCATTGAAAATTAAATTAAATGAATAGTGTCAAAAATGTCATTTGTGATATTTTATGAAAATAATATTGTATTAAATTATTAAAAATGATAAAAATATTGAAATAGGAATATTATGAAAATATATGGTATAAAATTTCATATTTTATCTATTTATGAGTCAGTGGTTACCTTATAAGTGTAATTATTAACCTTTAAGAGTGAAAAATTTGTTAACGTGGTTAAGGTTAAAATGGGCATAATAAGGGGTTAAACCAAAAGATAAGTTCTAAAATAACACCTAAACCCATTCAAATTATATTTAATTATGGTATTACAATAATATCATATCATATAATTTTAAATATGTCCATTTGGAATCATTTTTTTTGAGAATGAATTTATTATAATTTATTATTTTAAGAAATTCCAAAAATTCCCCTCACTTGAGTTATAAATGGGAACATCATCTCCTCACTTACTCACACCATTTGGACCATATATCTCAACCAAAAACAACAAAAATCTCTCCAAAAAATCCTTAGTCTCATTCTATATGTTTTTTCTTCCAAAAACACCATCCCTCGAATCCATAATATGAGATCTAAAAGAGTTATTTCAAAGAAGAGATAATTTTCTTAACCGATCATTTTCTTTTTTTACTTCTTATTTAACTTATATAAATCCATTTTATTTATCATAAATTAATATATTAAGTATACTATATATGATTACGTTTTATTATTATCATTATATCACCATTTCCACCTTCTTTCTCATAAAATGTGAAGTGAAAATGTCGCTCGTGTGTACGTAGAACTTACAGTCTCCACATAGAGATAAAATTCATTATATACCACCATAATGCATGGATGATTATTATTATGGGTTTAATTTTTATATATGATAATTATGAAAAAATTATTCTTTTATAATTAAAAAATCACAAGTATATTTATACCTTCTAATCTATTGGAAAACGATAATGTCGCTTGTGCATACTTGGGACTTCTTCCTCCATGAAGCGATGTGATTCATTTCTAATTTTTAGTTTACATGGATTATTGTAATGCCTAGACCCAAGTTACCCAAAGTTGGTGCATTATTACAAATAATTGGCCTGATTACAAGGAATCATGTCCTGAAGGACCGATAAGTTTAGCGGTCTTAGAAAATAGATTACATACAGTAACATTACATTACAATTTCAAACATAAAACACAGTGTAAATTGTTCATTGAGAACTCCATTATCCCATTTATCTTAACCTATAATATCAATCATAATACACTTCTTGTAATCCTGGGAAAACGAATCATAAGAAAGGGGTGGGCTCAAACAGTTAGTAAGGGTAAGTAATACAGCGGAAAATGACATAAATATTAACCATGGTGAATAATTGAAACCACATGACTTTACCAATAATAAACATGAATATTTTTATGGAAAGAATATGAGATGACTAAATAATTATATAATAATACATTATAATTGGTATTCTACTAGTCGAATGACCACATGAACCATCAATATTATTTCCATAATGAGGGAATATACAATGCCGGCCATTCTGAAACATTTTGTCAAGGCCTCAGCCATGACGTCTAAATGATTAAGGCCTAGGCCAAAACCATATATCAAATTGGGAAAGGGACTCATACAATTCCATTTCTAGTTGTCTAATGAGGCCTACTGATGCATCGAGGAGCTATAGTGGGATCCACCCGTCACTTACTAAGTCCAATACATTCCTCATATGAAAAGGTTTAAACATATTATAAACATTCGTATTAAAACATGCATATGAAGTGTCAACAATTTAACCATAAATCATGAATGGTATAAAATATCACATCCATAGTCAAACATATCATAACTCATTCAATACAATATGGAATATTTTATTGTAATTAATCAACCCCAATCAAAAATAATATCCATTAAAGGATGCTGATATAGTTGAAAATGATGAGTAAATCTTTTTGAGAGAAATATCCTTTTTTGTAAATTCATTTAAATGTTACTCATTTATAAAGGAAGTAATTTAAAAGAGATTTTTGAATCAAATCGTACCATACCACTTTAAAACTTTTGAAAATAATTATTGTTTCAAAACATTCATGTCAATATAAATAATTCCTTAAAATCATTTCAAAAACATGGACATTAATTAAAAATATTTAGAAAGATAAATTTTTAAAACATTTAAAATTCTGATCCTGATAAAGAATAACTTCAAAAAATACTTATAATATTCATTTTTAAATCATTTTTATGAAAAATGAACATGGATTATAAATATTCCCTAGTAAATAATTACACATAAACAATATTGGATAATAATGAGATTGAGGAATTAACCCTTACCAATTTGGTAACTTACGAAACATACACCTCATGAAAGGAGTATCATAAAATGAATATGTAAATACACATAAATTAATGTGTATTAAAGAATGAACACAATTATGGGCAGTACATACACCACACAAAAGGAAATAGTGGCAATATGGCATGAATCTCACGGGAATAAGGAGTGAGATGAAATCCACTTACCTTGCACTTTCCTTTAGTAGAGGGTAGGTTTAACCTCATGTATGAAGACTATAGTATGTTATTAAATTATACCAGAACCATATTAATATTTATTATATCATACATTATTCATTTAGGACATTATACTACCCATTTAATAATAATTTCCATGTTATATTAATATTTCGATTAATAATCGCTATCTTTATCGTACGTGTTTGAACTTGTTACTCTTGATTGTATCACTTAGATCATGATTTAAATACTTCCATAATATAAAAAATGATTTATATATCATATATATTTAAAATATAATTATGTATAACAGACATATATATGAAATGGAAAACACCATTTATGGAGACGGTAGTTCGTACGTACGCATAAACGTTGTTTTCGTTTTCATATAGTATTGAACAGAAGTAAGTGAATATGATATATGTAAGTACATAAATACTTATATATATAAATATATATTTGTACAGTAACATTTTTATGTCATATATTACATACTTGTTAGTAATATAAATTTTTATAATCATCGATGAATGATGAACGTGGAAATGAATCTCATCACGTCATGGAGACGGTAATCCGTACGTACGCACAAGCGAAAATATAATTCTATTGATATTAAAATAATATATAATTGGATGTTATATCATATATACATAATCCTTAACATGTAATATTTATTATTTACATAAAATACACATCATTATTATACCCATCTAAATAATAATGTATTGAATAACAATTACACCACGGCGTGGAGACGGTAAGCCGTACGTACACACGTATGGTGACATGTCATTCAAAGGGTGGATATAATACTGGATTTGGTTGTACCACAATTATAATAACATTACATTTTATAGAAGATAAAAGAATTATTATTTTATAATGGAAAAAACATAGAAAAAGGAAGTGGAAGAAGAAAAGAACTTGAAAGAGGGTGGTGAAATCGTTACCTCTTCTTCGGGTTCTTCCTTTCGATTTGATCAAAAGGGATCCATAGGATGGATTTATGATAAAACTAGGGCCTCTAGGTTGAATTGAGGGAAGTTTATAGAATATTATGTCAAGGGTTGGCTGAGCCAAAAGGCTTTGAAGGTGTGAATTAGAGATAAGTGGGAGTAACCTTTTGTAAGAGGGGTGAGGGGCACCTTAGGAAAAGCTAGAAATATTATTTTATAATAAATTCATATTTGGGTTATAATGGCTAAAAAGTGAGTTATTTAAAGGTTAATGTGGAGATAGATCGAAAACCACTCAACAAATAGGTTTTAGATTGGTTTGGTTCATTATATTAAGTTTATCATTTTGATTTAACTCTTAGTTAAATAGTTTGACATTTACCATGCCTCTCTGTATTTTTATATTATATAGTCAATAAACTTACAATAAACTTACAAGAGACCCCCAAGTAGTCCATTAAAAATACACATATCATTAAATATGTCCATTGGTAAATCCTTATATTTTTAGGAATAAAATATCAATTAATAATATAATGTTTATTTTAAAAACTCATTTATGTCAATTTTGACAATATTTAATAATTAATTTTTGTTAAAGTATTAACAACTTTATTAATTAGAAAAAAAATTAAATTAAGGAATAATAACATGTAATATTAACCAATAATATTCTTTTATGGCATAAAAACTTTCATATTATATTTATTTTACCACTTATAATACATATTATTTGATTCATTCATTAATAAGGAAAATACTGCATCGTTAATGTGTCATAAATAAATTTAATTATTCAATGTCTAAATTTTATAAATAAAATAAAAATATATAGTAAATCTTTTTATCTTTTAATGAATATTTATAGTCTAAAATATAACATATATACCCCTATGTGAAGATTGTTTTTCTAAAAGATATTTTCTTATGTCATTTTTGTATTTACTTTTAATTAATTAATATAAAGTGTCATTATCACATTTAAATGGATCAATGGGGTCCCAATATCGACCCAAAGATGGCCATGGTCAGAAATGTATCAACCAGTATGGTTAGGAAACATTTTAGGGTAATTTATTATTATTATAATATTATTTTTACCCTTATTTACCATATTTACTCTTTAAACATGGTGAATGAAATATTTACCTAAGTAATTATTCAAAATTTCTAAAAATAAATGTTACCTATTTAAAAAATTTGGACATCCTAATTATAAATATGGAATCAATTTTTCTCAATTCAAAACAGAGAAGTGTCAGAAATTAATTTAAAATTAAATCCCGTTGTCCAAATAAAAAGTGTGTTTTTAAGAAATAATAACTATCAAAAGATTGACACTTGTTTATGTCCGATTTAAATGTGAAATTAAATCCAATTACCAAAATTGTATTAATTGGTAAAAATTTATTCTAAATATACTTTAAAACCACTCAAATTCTCAATTTATCATTACTAATTATTTCGATTAAAAAAGTTGTTTTAAATTAAAATTTAGTGACTTTCACTATTCATCAAAAATTGAAAGTTTTCAGAAAAATACCAAAAATTTACCCTAAGCTAATTTCGTTTTTCAAAATCCAAAAATGAAGTCCATTTTGAAATATAAAATGTATTAAATTTCAAAAAGTGGGTATTACTATTCATAACGGCTAGTTTGATTGGTTGTGGTGTGTGTTAGAACTCGAAGTTGCGTTCAACACACGCTACTATATTATTCAAAGAGAAGCGTACCCTGGAATCTTGGGGTGTTACATTATCCCCTCCTTCAATAAATTGCATCCTAAAAATTTATGTTCAGTATTGGAAGCTTGGGGTTGAAATTTCAAAACATCATAGTTGAAATCCCACACCGAAAAGTGGATTAATGAGGCCTCAAATTAAAATAAAGATTGCTAAGTGTGAATGTTACTGAAAATATAACATACTAGGGTTACATGTAGTAAAAAATGGATATGGAATTGAAATCTAACAATAAATACCTGATGGAGAGTGGTAGAGAACATGGCTATGAAAAGGCCAACAATCACAAAGCCATAAATTTGTGATGATCTAAGGTACCATCTAGGACATCGTTTTTATTCTGAGTTCCTTTTCTTAATGTTTAGGAATTTATTTATGATATTGGATGATATCATAAGAAGATATACCTTCTTTATAATTATAGTTTTATCCATTAATAAATTTCTACCACAAACTCATCTTTCACTCCAAAACATAATACACCTCAAAAATACTCTATTTATCCTAATCATATAGGGTTCCAAATATAATGAATTTATAATTCACATATCAGACCCTTTAGAAAAGGAAAATACATTATACCATCTAGGAACTTCACGTAGTCTAGTGGTAGGTGATAAATCCAAATCGCACTATGGTTGTGGGTTCGATTCCCCCATCTTTGTACGACGCGACAGGTTGTCACACGGCCTGCATGTTATTCTTTTATAAAAATCCAAAAAATAACCTTTCAAACATAATCCATTCCAAACTTTAGACTTATCTAAAATACTAATATCCAAACTCACAGTCCAAAATTTATAAGGAATTTAAACCCAATGAAGATCATTTTTTTCCATGTAATAACATGTGAACACCTTCATCATGTATTATTTTAAAATATGGTAACATCTTAAATTATCATAAACCTTATTGATTACATTAATGCTACCTTATTCTTTATTGAATACTAGATATACTACTTCTATCCAAAAATTCTTCAAACTCCAACGATGACAAACCGTTAATCAGTATCAAGGTAGTCAAGAATATCCAATATAATTATTCAAATCAGCCATCTCTTATTCCAAAATCACTACCTCATTATTTGGACCATATTAAGGATTACATTTCCACCAACCATGTATTTTACCAAAACTGTAGCTCACTATTATGTCACTTTTCTTAGAACCATATAATCTCAAATCCTTAATAAAATAGTACTGCAGTATAATCCTTATTTATTTCCATAATTCATATAACCAGTATATTGTTGATACAACACTAAAATAAAATAATACTATAATAAAAACATAAGAACACTAGTCATTCTTCTTCAACTGAGGTAGTATCATAACTTTATTATTATCCAATATCATAATTTGGGTCATACTCTGATGATTTGGACATCGGTTCGTGTAGTGTCCCAATTACATAGAGATGAACCATTGTACATTTTAAACCTTTTTCTTACCCTTGCAGTCACGTAATAGGTGTCCTTTTTCTCCATAATTATAACATACTCACATTCCCTTCAAGAAAGTTCGAGGATATTTCTTCCCATAGTTATCACATATGGGAAAATTCTTTTTTTCCCTCTTCCATTTATCCATCTTTCTCTCTTCCATCCTTTTCTTATCTTTCTTACCTTCAAAGCCATAGGGCTCAGAGAATTCTTTACTTATCTTATTAACACATGATACTATTTCTTCATATGTTGATAATATATGGGACACTATTTCCCTTCTTAATGCTGGATTAATATCGTGAAAGATAGGATCCTTCTTACTCTTTGGATCATAAGTATTGCGGGGGTTCACATTCCGTCTACTGGGTGCCATTTCTATACAATGGCATACACTAGGTCAGTTTATGAATCAAAATACATTATACCAACTTGTGAAAAAATTAACATAAATTGAACAGTTTATGGATATAATAAATAATCATAAAAATGCTTTCTCTGAGGAAGTATATACTCATAATCCCTTCATAATGGTTTGTAATGAAAATGAGAATTATCCTAAGTATATCCCCCAGGAGTGTTGTAACCAAGAGTGAAACAAGGCCCATTGTCGTGCACCTGTAAAAGTTCGAGTCTAGCTCAAAGCGGTGTTTTCAGGTTTTACCCCTAGGTACATCTGTGCCAGATATGCCTCTACCTGATCATATCCATACATAGATTTATTTCTTGAAAAAATCACAAAATCTCTATAATACCAAAATTTTAGGAAGTTCTTCTATACTAATCCTCAAAGTCTACCTTAGGGCTATGTGATCTAATCAGAGTTTATCTAAATCTAGTTTCCAAGGTTTGTACTAAACTTCCTTTGATACCAACTGTAACACCCCAAACCCTGTTACCCATAGTCAGTGCATTATTACATAACATTTTCATGATTATAAGGAATCAAGTCCCGAAGGACCGATCAGTTTAGCAGTCTTGGAAAATAGATTACATAAATTAACATTACATTACAATTTCAAACATAACAAACAATGTTAATAGTTCTTTGAGAACACTATTATTCCATTTATGTTAACCCAACATATCAATCATAATACACTTCTTGGAATCCTTGGAAAATGAAACATATGAAAGGCGTGGGATCAAATACTCAGTAAGGGTAATTAATACAGTGGTAAATGAGATAAATATTAAGAATGGTGAATAATTGAAACCACTTGCCTTTACCAATAATTAACCTGAGTAATTTTATGGAATGAATATGAGCTGAGTAAATAATGTCATAATAAAATATAATAATGGGAATTCTATCAGTCAAATGACCACATGAACAATCAAAATTATTTCCATAATGAGGGAATGTATAATTCTGAACATTCTGAAACATTTTTTCAAGGCCTCGGCCAAAACCATATATCAAATTGGGAAAGGCCCTCGGCCAATTTCACGTCTAGTTGTCTCATAAGACCTACTGATGCATCGAGAGGCTATAACGGGCTCCACCCGTCACTTAATAAGTCCAATACATTCCTCATATGAAAATGTTTAAACATATCATAAATATTCATATTAAAACTAGAATACGAAGTGTCAACACTTTAACCATAAACCATGAATGGTATAAAAATAGTAAATCCACAGTCAAACATATCATAAATCATTCAATAAATTATGGAAGATTGTATGATAATAAATCAACCCCAATCAAAAATAATATCCAGTAAAGGATGCTGACATTGTTGAAAATGATGAGTAAATCTTTTTGAGAGAAATATCCTTTTTGTAAATTCATTTAAAAGTTACAAATTTATAAAAGAATTAATTTAATAGATATTTTGAATAAAGGTGTACCATGCCAATTTGAAAATTTTTAAAAGAATTATTATTTCAAAACATTCATATCCATATAAATAATTCCATAAAATCATTTTGAAAACATGGACATCAATTAAAAATATTTAGAAAGATAAATCATTAAAACATTTAAAATTATGATCTCGATAAATATTACCTTTAAAAAATCCTTAAAATATTCATTTTGAAAACATTTTTATGAAAAATGTACATGGATAGTAAATATGTCCCAGTAAATACTTACAAATAAACAATCTCGGATAATAATGAGATTGAGGAATTTACCCTTACCAATTTGGTAACTTACGAAACATACACCCCATGAAAGGAGTATCATAAAATGAATATGTAAATACACATAAATTAAAGTGTATTACACAATGAATACAATTATGGGCAGTACTTTCACCACACAAAAGGTAATAGTGGGAAAATGGAATGAATCTCACGAGAATAAGGAGTGAGATGAAAACCCCTTACCTTTCACTATTCTTTAGTTAAGGGTATGTTTAACCTCCTGTATGAGGACTACAGTATGTTATTAAATTATACCAGAACCATATTAATATGTGTGATATCATACATTATTCATTTATGACTCTATACAACCCATTTAATAAAAAAATCCATGTTATTTTAATATTTCAGGTAATAATCGCTTTCTTTATCGTACGTGTTTTAACTTGTTACAATTGATTGTATCACATAGATCATGATTTAAATACTTCCTGAATATAAAACATGATTTATATATCATATATATTTAGAATATAGTTATGTACAATAGACATATATATTAAATGGAAAACACCGTTTATAGAGATGGTCGTCCATATGTACGAATAAATGCTATTTTAGTTTTCATATAGTATTGAACGGACGTTAGTGAATAAGATATATTTAAGTACATAAATACTTATATATATAAATATATATATATTCAGTAACATTATAATGTCATACATTACATAATTATTAGAAATATATGTTTTTATAATCTTCGATTAATGGTGAACTTGGAAATGAATCTCATCGCGTCGTGGAGACGGTAATCCGTACGTACGCACGAGCAAAAATATCATTCTTTTGATATTAAAATAATTTATATTTGTATTTTATATCATATATACATAATCCTTATGATGTTATACTTATTATTTACATCAAATTTACATCATTATTATACCCATCCAAATAATAATGTATTGAATAACAATTACACCACGACGTTGAGACGGTAAGCCTTACGTACACACGTATGGTGACATGTCATTAATAGGGTGGATAGAATAATTAATTTGTTTGTACCATAATTGTAATAACATCACAGTATATAGAATATACTAGAGTTATTATTTTAGAATGGAAAAAATAATGAAAAATGAAGTGGAAGAATAAAGGAACTTGAAAGAGGGTTTTGAAATCATTACCTCTTCTTCGGGTTCTTCTTTTTTATTTGATCAAAAGGGCTCTATATGTTTTCATTATGATAAAACTAAGGACTATAGGTTTAACTGAGGGATTCTGAGAGAATATTGGGGAAGGGGTTGGCCGATCCAAAAGGATTTGAATGTGTGAATTAGAGAAAAGGGCGAGTGCCCTTTTATAAGAGGGGTGAGGGGAACCTTAGGAAAAGCTTGAAATATTATTTTATTATAAATTAATATTCGGTTTATAATGGATACAAAGTTGATAATTTAAAGGTTAAGGTTTTTATAGGTCTAAAACCACTAAAAAAATAGGTTTATGATAGGTTTGGTTCACTATATTAACTTTATCCTTTTGATTTAACTCTCAGTTAAATAGTTTGACATTTACCATGTCTCCTTCTATTTTAATATCATATTGTCAATAAACATACTATAAACTTCTAAGAGACCCCAAAGTTGTCAATTAATAATTCACCTATCATTATATAAGTTCTTTGGTAGAACCATATATTTTATAGAATAGAATATCAATTAATAATATAATATTTGTTTAAAAAATTCATTTATGTCAATTTTGACAATAGTTAATAATTTATTTTTGTTAAAGTCTAAAAAACATTATTAGTTCGAAAAAAATTTATTTAAGAAATAAGAGCATGTCATATTAACCAGTAAAATTCTTGGATGGCATAAAAACATTCAAATTATTGTTAATTTAACATTTATAATACTAATTGTTTGATTCTTTCATTAATATAGAAAATACTGCATCCTTATTGTGTCATAATGAAATTTAATTATTAAATGTATAAAAATTATAGATAAAATACCATTATGTAGAAAATAACATTATATTTCTAATTAATATTTATTGTTGAAAATATAACATATATAACCCTGTGTAAATTTTTTTTTGCTAAAAGATATATGCCTATGTCATTTTTGTATTTACTTTAGTTTAATTAATATAAAGTGTCATTATCACTTACAAGTGGATCCTTGGGGTCCCAAAATAGACCAAAATATGTCCATGGTCGGACATGTATCTAACAATAGGGTTAGGGCACGTTTCAGAGTAATTTGTTATTATTATAATATTATCTTTTACCCTTATTTATCAGATTTACCCTTTAACCATGGTAGATAAAATATATGTAGAAGTAATTATTCAAAATGTCTCAAAATAAAAGAAGACTATTTACATAATTTTGACCTCCTGATTTTAAATATGGAATCCATTTTTCTAAATTCAAAACACATAAGTCGAGGAAATCAATTTAAAATTAATTCCTGCTGTCAAAACAAAACGCGTGTTTTTAAAAAATAATAACTATCAAAATATTGACACTTGTTTATGTCTAGTTTAAACGTGAAATTATGTCCAATTACCAACATTGTATTAAGTAGTAAAAATATATTCTAAACATAGTTTAAAACCACTCGAATTCATCATTTATTACTACTAATTATTTCGATTAATAAAGTTCTTTTTAATTAAAATTTAATGATTTTCACTTTTCATCAAAAATTGAAAGTTTTCAGAAAAATACCAAAACATCACCCTAATCTAATTTTGATGTTGCAAATCCAATAATGAAGTCCATTTTTAAAGATAAAATGTATAAATTTTCAAAAAGTGGGTATTACTATTCATAGCGGCTTGTTTGATTGGTTGTGGTGTGTGTTAGAACTCGAAGATGCGTACAACACACGCTGTTGTATTATTCAAAGAGAATCATACCATGGAAGCTTGGGGTGTTACATTATCCCATCCTTCAATAAATTGCATCCTCTCAATTTATGTTCGGTATTGGATATTTGGCATTGAAATTTCAAAACATCTTAGTTGAAATCCCACATCGAAAAATGGATTAATGAGGCCTCAAATTAAAATAAAGAGTTGTAAGTATGAATGTTACCAAAAATATAACATACTAGGGTTCCATGTAGGAAAACATGGATATGGAATTGAAATCTAACCAGAAATATCTGATGGAGATTGATAGAGAACATGGCTATGAAAAGGCCAACAATCACAAAGCCAGAAATTTGTGATGATCTAATGTACCATCTAGGAAACGTTTTTGTTCAAAGTACCTTTCCTTAATGTTGAGGAATTTATTTATGAGATTGAATGAGATCATAACGAGATATACGTAATTTATAATTAGAGTTTTATCCATTAATAAATTTCTACCACAAACTCATCTTTCACTTCAGAACATAATAAAACTCCAAAATACTCTATTTATACTAATCGTATCAGCTTCCAAATATAATGAATTTATAATTCATATATCAGACCCTTAAAAAAAAGGAAACAACATTATACCATCCAGGAACTTCACGTAGTCCAGTGGTAGGCGATAAATCCCAATCTCACAAAGGTTGTGGGTTCGATTCCCGCATCTTTGTCTAACACGACGAGTTTTCACACGGTCTGCGTGTTGTTATTTTATAAAAATCCAAAAACTACCATTCAAAATTAATCCATTCCAACCTTTATACTTATCCAAAATACTACTATCCAAACTCACAGTCCAAAATTTATAAGGAAGTTAAACAAAATGAAGATCCTTTTATCCATGTAATAACATGTCAACACCTTCATCATGTATTATTTTAAAACATGGTAACATCGTGAATTACCATGAAAACATATTGATTACATTCATCCTCCCTTATTATTTATTGAATACTGGATATAATCCTTCTATCCAAAAATTTTGTAAACTCTAATGATGAAAAATCATTAATCAGTTTCAAGGTAGTCCAGAATATCCAATATAATTATTCAAATCAACCATCTTTTATTCCAAAATTACTACCTTATTATCAGGACCATATTAAGGATTACCTTTCCATCAACCATTTATTTTACCAAAAGTGTATCTCACTATCAAGTCACTTTTATTAGAACCATATAATCTCAAATCCTCAATAAAATAGTACTCCAGTACAATCCATATTTATCTCCCTAATTCATTTAACCAGTATATTGTTGATACAACACTCAAATGAAATAATACTTTAATAACAACATAAGAACATTAGTCATTCTTCTTCATATGAGGTAGTATCATAACTTTATTATTATCCAATTGCATCATTTGGTGCATACTCTAATGATTTGGAAATTGTTTTGTGTAGTGTCCCAAATCCTTACAGACGAAGCATTGTACATTTGAAACCTTTTTCTTACCCTTGCAGTCACGTACTTGGTGTCCTTTTTCTCCACACTTATAACAAACTCCCATTACCTTCAGGCAAGTTCCAGGGTGTTTCTTCCCACTGCGATCACATATGGGAGAATTCTTCCTTTCCCTCATCCCTTTATCCATCTTTCTCTCTTCCATCCTTTTATTCTATTTCTTCCCTTCAAAGCTATAGGACTCAGAGAATTATTTACTTTTCTTATTAACACTTGATACTATTTCTTCATATGTTAAGAATACTTGGGAGACTATTTAACTTCTTAATGATGGAATAATACAGTGAAAGATATGATCCTTCTTACTCATTGGATCATACATATTGCTGGAGTTCACATTCCTTCTACTGGGAGCCATTTCTATATAATGGCACAGACAAGGTCATTTTATGAATCGAAATACATAATTCCAAACTTGTGAAAACATTAACATAAATTGAACAGTTTATGGATATAATCCATAATAATAAAAATTATTTCTATGAGTAACTATATACTCATAAACCCTTCATAATGGATTTTAAATAAAATGAGAATTACCCTAAGCATATCCCGTAGGAGTGTCGTTACCAAAGGTGTAGCAAGGCCAGTTGTCATGCACCAGTTCCCGTTCGAGTGTATCTCAAAGAGGTGTTTTCAGTTTTTACCCCTAGGTACATTTGTTCCAGAGCTGCCTCTACCTGCTCATATCCAGATAGGGATGTATTTCTTATAAAACTAACAAAATCTCTGCAATACCAAAATTATAGGAAGTTCTTCAATACTAATCCTCAAAGTCTATCTTAGGGCTATATGATCTAATCAGAGTTTATCTAAATCTATTTTCCAAGGATTGTACTAAACATCCTCTGATACCAAGTGTAATGCTCCAACCCTAGTTACCCAAATTCGGTGCATTAATACATAAAATTGGAATGATTACAAGGAATCATGTCCCGAAGGACCGATCGGTTTAGCAGTCTTGGAAAAAAGATTACATACATTAACATTACATTACAATTTCAAATATAAAACACATCGTAAATAGTTCTTTGAGAACTCCATTATTACCTTTAGCATAAACCTGCATATCAATCATAATAAACTTCTTGGAATCTTGTTAAAATGAAACATTAGAAAGGTGTGAGCTCAAACTCTCAGTAAGGGTAAGTAATACAGTGGAAAACGAGATACATATTATGCATGGTGAATAATTGAAACCACATGCCTTTAGCAACAATAAACAAGAATACTTTTATGGAAATAATATGAGATGAGTAAATAATGCCATAATAAAACATAATAATGGGTATTCTACTAGTCTAATGACCACATGAACCATCAATATTATTTCCATAATGAGGGAATGTATAATGATAGACATCCTGAAACATTTTGTCAAGGCCTCGGCCAAGACTTCTAAAAATGATTAAGGCCTCAACCAAAACCATATATCCAATTGGGAAAGGGCCTCGACCAAGTCCACATCTCATTGTCTCATGAGAACTACCGATACATTGAGGTGCTATAGCGGGCACCACCAGTCACTTACTAAGTCCAATACATTCCTCATATGAAAAGGTTTAAACATATCATAAATATTCTTATTAAAACTAGCATACGAAATGTCAACACTTTAACCATAAAACATGAATGGTATAAAAATATCACATCCACAGTCAAACATATCATAACTCATTAAATGAATATGTAAATACACATAAATTAAAGTGTATTACATAATTAATACAATTATGGGCAGTACATACACCACAAAAAGGTAATAGTGGCAATCTGGCATGAATCTCACGGGAATAACGAGTGAGATGAAAACCCCTTACCATGCACTTTCCATTATTCGAGGGTATGTATATCCTATTGTATGAAGACTATAGTATGTTATTAAATTATACCAGAACCATATTAATATTTGTGATATCATACATTATTCATTTATTACTTTATACTACCCATATAAAAATAATTCCCATGTTATATTAATATTTCTGGTAATAATCGCTTTCTTTATCGTACGTGTTTTAACTTGTAACTCTTGATTGTATCACTTAGATCATGATTTAAATACTTCCAGAATATAAAACATGATTTATATATCATATATATTTATAATATAATTATGTATAATAGACATATATATGAAATGTAAAACACCATTTACGGAGATGGTATTCCATACGTACGCATAAACGCTGTTTCCGTTTTCATATAGTATTGAACGGAAGTAAGTGAATAAGATATATGTAAGTACATAAATACTTATATATATAAATATATATCTATAGTAACATTATTATTTCATATATTACATACTTATTTGTAGTATATATTTTTATAATCGTTGATGAATGGTGAACTTGGAAATGAATCTCATCGCGTCGTGGAGACGGTAATCCGTACGTACGCACGAGCGAAAATATCATTATTTTTATATTTAAATAATATATAATTGGATGTTATATCATATATAAATAATACTAATCATGTTATATTTATTATTTACAATGAATAAACATCATTATTATACCCATCCAAATAATAATTTATTGAATAACAATTACACCACGACGTGGAGACGGTAAGCCGTACGTACGAACGTATGGTGACATGTCATTCAAAGGCTGGATAGAATTATGAATCTGGTTGTACCATAATTATAATAACTTTATATTCTATATACGATACTGGAGTTGTTATTTTATAATGGAAACAATAATGAAAATATAAGTGGAAGAAGAAAGGAACTTGAAAGAGGGTGGTGAAACCATTACCTCTTCTTCGGGTTCTTCCTTTTGATTTGGTCAAAAGGGCTCCATAGGTTGGATTTCTGATAAAACTAAGGCCTATAAGTTGAAAGGAGGGAAGTTAAGAGAATATTGGGGCAGGGTTTGGTTGATCCAAAAGGCTTTGAAGGTGTGAATTAGAGATAAGGAAGAGTGCCCTTTTATAAGAGGGGTGAGGGGCACCTTAGGAAAAGCTAGAAATATTATTTTATAATAAATTCATATTCAGTTTCTAATGGCTCAAAAGTGGATTATTTATATGTTAAGGTGGGGATAGGTCTAAAAACACTCATCCAATATGTTCTATATAGTTGTGGGTCACCATGGTAACTTTATTTTTTTTATTTAACTCATAGTTAAATAGTTTGACATTCACCATGTCTCTTTGTATTTTTATATTATATAGTCAATAAACTTACTATAAACTTCCAAGAGACCCCAAAGTGGTCCATTAATAATAAATATATCATTATATAAATCCTTTGGTAGACCCATATATTTTTATGTATATAATATCAACTAATAATATAATATTGTTTCTAAAAACTCCTTTATGTCAATTCTAAAAATATTTAATAATTGATTTTTTTAAGTCTTAACAACTTTATTAATTCAAAACAAATTAATTTAATAAATACTATCATGTAATATTAAAAAATAAAATTATTTTATGGCATAAATAATTTCAAATTATATTTCTTTTAACATTTATAATACTAATTATTTGATTCTTTCATTATTAAGGAAAATACCGCATCATTATTGTATCATAAATAAATTGAATTACTCAATGGATAAAAATTATAAATAAAATACCATTATATATGGAATATTTTTATATTTATAATGAATATTTATAGTCGAAAAGAAAACATACATAACTCTATGTAGAAATTGTTTTGCTAAAAGATATATGCTTATGTCATTTTTGTATTTACTTTAACTTAGTTAATATAATGTGTCATTATCACTTATAAATATATCCATGGGGTCTCATAATCGACCCAAAGATTCCCATGGTAGGACATGTATCATAAAATATGGTTAGAACACGTTTTAGGGTAATTTTTTATTATTATAATATTATTTTTTACCCTTATTTACCGGATTTACCCTTTAACCATGGTAAATAAAATATGCACCGAAGTAATTATTCAAAATGCCTAAAAATAAAAGTTACCTATTTACACAATTTTTACCTCCTATTTCTAAATATGGAATCCATTTTTCTAAATTCAAAATATATAATAGGAAGAAATTAATTTAAAATTAATTTCCGCTGTCAAAACAAAAAGCGTGTTTTAAGAAATAATAACTATCAAAAGATTGACACTTATTTATGTCCGGTTTAAATGTGAAATTACGTCCAATTATCAAAATTTTATTAAGTGGTAAAAATATATTATAAATATACTTTAAAACGACTGAATTTCATAATTTATCACTCTTAATTATTTCGATTAAAAATGTTGTTTTTAATTAAAATTTAGAGATTTTCACTATTCATCAAAAATTGAAAGTTTTCAGAAAAATATCAAAAATTCACCCTAAGATAATTTCAATATTGGAAATGCAAAAATGAAGTCAATTTTGATAGATAAGATGTATAAAATTTTAAAAAGTGGGTATTATTATTCATAACAGCTTGTTTAATTGGTTGTGGTGTGTGTTAGAATTCGAAGTTGCGTACAACACACACTACTGTATTATTCCAAGAGAAGCATACCATGGAATCTTTGGGTGTTACAATTATAATAATTATAGATATAATTAATATAAATGATATATATTATATAATAATTATTCTTTAACGGTTAACTAATATTTACATTTTCATTGGTTTTATCTGTCAAAAAATAAAAACCACATTCAGGCGTACGTACTATCTCTGTGAACTATGTAATTCATTTTTCGATATATAATTTTATCGATATATATAAATATATATATAATGAATATATATGATATTTATATCATGATTAATATTACTTATATTATTTAGTCCTGATAAATGTATATGTACCCAAACCACCAAACCAAAACAAACATGAAAATCAAGAGAGATGTCACCCAAAAAGGTGATTTTAATAAAGAATTGTTAATAAACAAGTGCTATAAAGTTATAATTACATATTATATGGTATTATATACATTATTATGGTTATATAATATATTTATAATAAATATATTTTTATTATACAGAAGGTTTGAACATGTATGAATGAAGTCGGACCTGAGGTAAAATATTTTCTTATCACTTTTATTTTTGTGAGACACATTCCATATTTTCCACTTTTTTATTTTATTTGGTGTATTTAAAATCCATATATCTAATTTATGATGATTATTGTTATAATTATTGGGATTTAAATATGTAATGTTATTTCAATTATGGATCTTACGATTCAAAAGTTAACAAAGCGGAAAGGGTTTTATGTTACAATCTCATTGTATATCTGTATTGTTTATGATTAAGTTTCTGATGATGAATTATTATGATTTAAATATCAATAAACACATGGGTTTTATTATTCTATAGTTATTTCTTGAAATTACATGCTTTAATTTCATTTTACTCTCTTTATTTACTCATGATATCAAAAAAATGTTTTTAAGGAAAATTGACTTTATTTATCTCATTAGTGGAATTTTTTTATTCCAAATCCATTTTTTCTAAAAAATATTTTCAATAATTTTATTAATATTATAATGTGATTTTTAAATTCATTTTATCCATGATTTAATTTATACTTTTTTTTTAAAATTAATCTTATTTTCATTTTCCGAATGTGGGAAATTCTAGATTTTTTACAATAATTAGAAAGGGATGTTTTCTTTTAACTTATATGACATGAATGAAATTTCCTACCCACATGAATTCTTAATACTATAAATATTCCTTTATAATTTTATAATTATTCACGATGAATTGTATTTTGACAATATTTTGTGAATTAATAATGTTTGAAAAGTGATTTTCAATATTCAAATGGTATTTTCCTTAAGAATGTTTTAATGATCCTCTACTGGTATTTATATTCATCAAAGACAAAAACCGTTGCTTTCACTTATGTTTTACTGGGTAAATCATAAAAGGATACCATCATTATTATTTATCTATATTATTTATATTTAAGATGATATGATGTTTATGAAACCTGTTCTTTTCCCATGGGTTATTCTATGATGAAATGTTTATGAAACCCGTTTCTTTTCCTCAGGTTATGCTATGCTGAAATGTTTATGAAACCTATTTATTTTTATGGGTTATGATATGATTAATGTTTTATAATATTATGTAACTCTTATATATTTGTTTCATCATGTGACAAGTGGGATCATAATTATATATTACTATAATGCATTTGATGAAGATTTATATCTAATGAGATAAACAAGACTTGAATGGGGAGTGGACCAAATTCAGTAAGAAGATAGATACACAATGATAGTTTTGGGGGTGAAACATGAATACTATCATGGTTTGATAACAAAACCTGATCAAATATGATATTCTTTTTAGTGATCCATCACTACTATGGAAATAATCTTTTATTCTTATGTTTAGGCCACAAACTCATGTATTATGTTAATTTTATTCTCTAATGACTCATGTTATTTGATTCCTAAATGATTAATTACGTATGAAATTCCAAGATTTATGAAATGAATGAATATTAGGATATAATAAATAAATTTTTTGATTTACAAATGTTATTATCATGTTTTCATTCCCTTGTTCTCATGTTCTGATCAAGTGATTAGGGATATATCACTTATTTACCCATGATGAGAATTTGAGCTCACCCTTTCTTTAGTTTCCTTTTATATAGGTTATAAATATAGATAATAAGTATGATATTTATATGAAGGGTTATAATTATTATGTAATTAGTGGAATATGATGTATTTTACCTATGAACTGGTTGTTTATGTATCCATGTATCGAAATATAATAGACCTAAATGATTCTATGATGGACCGTTATGTTATGTAATGAAAGTTTATTTAAAAATATGAACAATATATTTATAAAAATATTGGGTTGTAATAGTTGGTATCAAATAAAGGTTTTGTGAATATTTAGAAAACTTGAATTTTAAAACCTTTGTAACATCCTAGGGAATAGGTCTCATTATAGGAAAATATCCTATAATTTGTTAATAATTATGAATGATGTCATTTAACCCTATAGTTTAATTGATTGAATAGACGGTTTCATGATTTAGAAACCCTATAAATTATTTTTCATGTTTCATCAATATTCTTATTTTTTCTCAAACTATAATTTTGGTTTTAGTTAATGGATGAAACTCAGAGGATTTTGTGTTAATGCTGATGGACAATTGAATAATTGCCCTCATGAGAAACCAAATGAAATGAGATATAGAATGTTAAACCTTGTGATTATGACAAATAATTTCTCCCATTATATGATTAATAACCTCTACTTGGTTGATATTCTTAATAAAACTAATAAGATAAAGAATTAATTTCATGAATACCATTGAGGAAGTAAGATTCAGCTTCCTACATGTTGAGAATGTGAAAAAAAGAAATCAAGGGAATATTTTAATGTAATCTGAAGATGATTTATGTGTTAATGGAGGTCATAGATCAAGTAATCACTATAGAAAAATGAATATTTAGTGGGGTAAAATGAATTCCATCCTAAGTCACCATTTATAGTTTAATGTATCATGTGTTGGGAATATAGTCATTTTCCGATCCAGTGCCCTTTTCTAAGGGTTAAATCCTAGAACAAGGAAGGATCAATGATATGACACTATTTGAAGTGAAATGATCTAAGTGTTTATGCATTGGGATTTAATAATTATTTGTAACACCCCAAGCTTCCACGATACGTTTCCCTTTGAAAAATGCAGTAACTTGCGTTGTACGCAACTTGGAATATTAACACACCACGACCAATGAAACTAGCCGTTATGAATAGTAATACCCACATTTTAAAATTTTATAAATTTTAATTTTCAGAATGGACTTCATTTTTGGATTCGGAATATCAAAATTAGCTTAGGGTGAATTTTTGGTATTTTTTTGAGAACTTTCATTTTTTGATGAATAGTGAAAACACAGTGTTATTATTTAAAATCGAATTTTTATCTAAATAATTAGTTATTTTATTTCAGTTTATTTTAGGTAAAAATAGATACATAATACCTATATATTTTTAATTTAATCCATTGGTGTCATTTTATAATAAGTTTAGATAAATAAAATTTTATTGAACTTTTTATCGTCTTTTACCCACCTTCTAGGAGCATTTAAAAATTAAAACAAAAATTAATTTTACCAATTCTCTGAGTTGAATTTCAAAAATTTGAGATACATGGTTGATATTAATAATTAAAATGCGGTTCAATAAGATGAAAATAATTTTTGGCAAATAGTAACTTTTCACTTTTATTTACCATGGTTAAAAGTAAATAGGGTAATTAAGGGTAAAAATGATATCATAATTACCGTAACACATGTTCTAATTCTGTTGGATAGGTGTAATTCGACCAAAAAAATTTAGGAATAAAATATGATCCTTTTGGTCCACTTGGATTAGATTAGGAAATTTTTTTAAGAAGAGTTAAAAGTGTCAAATTCAATGTTTAATATCTAAAACATTTTTAATATGATGTTATACATAAGATAAATTTGACTATAAATATTAATTATAAATATAAAAAGATTTCAGACATAATGGTATTTTATTTATAATTTTTAGACATTAAATAATTTAATTTATTTATGACACAATGATGATGCGGTAATTACCTTATTAAAGAAAATATTAAAATATTTGACATTAGAAATATCCAAATAAAGGTAATTTGAGACTTTTGATGAATTCCACTAATTTTATAGGTTAATATTACATGTCAGGATTGATTAAATGATTTTTTTCGAAATAATCATGCTGTTTGAATTTTCACAATACCCAAATACAAAATAGTGTCAAAATTGACATAATTGAGTTAAAAAATACTATATTATTAATTGATATAATATTCCTAAAAATATAAGGATCAGAAAAAGGACTTATATAATGTTTTATAAATTAATAATTAACCACTTGGTGTTCTCTTGTCTTGTTATAGTAAGATTATTAACAATATAATATAAAAATACCAACAGACATGGTAAATGTAAAACTATTTAACTAAGAGTTAAATCTAAATGATAAAGTAAATATAGTGGACTAAACCTGTCTAAAACCTATTGTTTGATAGTTTTTCGACCCATACCCACCTTATCCAAGAAATAAATTATTTTAGATCCATTAGAAACTGAAAATTATTTTATTATAAAATAATATTTCATGATTTTTATAAAGTGACCCTCACCTCTCTTATAAAAGGGTACATCCCCTTCTCTTAATTTCACACCTCCAAATCCATTTTTCTCTACCCAAATATCCTACCAAATTTCCTCCCTTCACCCTAGAGGCCTTAATTTGATCATAAAGTCAACTTTAGGAGCATTTTTGATCAAATCAAAAGGAAGAAACAGATTCAAAAGTAAATATTTCATCACCTCTTTCAAGTTCTCTTTCTTCTTGCACTTCCTCTTTATTTGTTTTTTACATTATAAAATAATAACCAAAGTATATTATATATACTGTTATGTTATTATAAAATTGTTACAACCATATTCACTATTCTTTCCATCATATGAATGAAAAAGTCATCATACGTGCGTACGTACGGCTTAACGTCTCCATGTCGTGGTGTACTTGTTATTCAATACATTATTTTTTGAATGGGTATAATAATGAAGTATAATTGATTTAAATAATAAATATAACAGTTTAATTATTCTGTATATATGATATAACATCTAATTACATAATCTTTTAATATCAAAATAATGATATTGTCGCTCGTGCGTACGTACGGATTACCACCTCCACAGACACGATGAGATTCATTTCCCCATCTTAAACATTCAAGAACAATTTTTTTTTCATGATTTAAAATAATGTTTAAGAACATAATATCATTCTTTATATGAATTAAATCCATCATATCCATAACTAACATCGGTTATGAAAAAAAATAAAGTAAAACAAATTAGTTAACACCCGAAACGACAATAATTCTAAAATATTATTAACAAAATTATATTAGAGGATCATATATGATATCATATTTATGTATACGGTTCTTTTATAATTTAATAACAATTATTTAACTATTATACAAGAGGTTAATTTACCCTCGACCAAGGAAAGGTAAAATTTAAGGGTTAATTCTACAATCTCTTTACTTATTCGAGGTTGTTAATACATAAGTATCTACTGGGACCTCTTTATCATCCACATCTGTGTTTTCATAAAAATGTATTTCAAAAAAAATTTAATATTTACTAAACTATGGGTTAAAGTAATTTATACCATTATTTGACCTTATATGTTTTGAAAGGAATATTTCTGTCATTTTCTAAACATGGTACTTTATGACCTTTTCGACAAAATTAAGGTAAGAATGTTTTTATAACATATACGGCTGGTGCGTTTATTTTCCACCACTATAACATCATTGAAGCTTCCCTTAAAATCATATAATAATATTTTCAAAATAAATGTTTTCTTTTATAATTATGTGACTTATAAATGATTTCAAAATAGAAATATATATTTCTCTCAATTTTTTTTATTTCATCTATGTCAACATCCTTTGGTAAAATTTACATTTGGTTGATGTTGATTTACTATGATAAAAGTATTCCATATTGTATCTAAGTTTTAGTGATATGTTCGACTGTGGATATAGCATCCCGTCTTTTTATAACATAACTTTCATTCCATTACACGGAACTGAGGATCTTTAAGGTTTAGTGTCTTGGAAACAAGGAACATAAAACATGAAACAAAAAAAACATTCTTCTTAAACACTTGAAAGGCATCTCCTCATGTGCACCCTAGGCTCATTAATTCATCTCATAACCTGGGGACATACATCAAAAGAAAGGGTGAGCAGAAGGCCCAGTAAGGGAAACAAGTGAAACATTTTACATATGAACTTGAGATACATCAATAAAGTCATGAAAAGAACTTTAAGGCATGAAAATGAAATCATGAGGCATATCATAATAAAAATAAAACTTTTTCATAAAATGAAGATGTGTCTACAACATTTAATATTGACAATCATTTTGTTTCACCAAGGTCCATCCCCAAGGTGTCATTAAAAATTACCAAGGTTATTCACCAAGGCGTTGTTAAAAATGGTAATCTCTAGAGATTAAGTCTTTACCCTATGCATTGGAGCGCTATCAGGGCGCACCCCTAAATTTGCCTTTATTATCATGTGAGCCACATATATCATCATCAATCATTTCATAAACAACCCATATATCATAAAAGAAATGGGTTTCATTTTGTAATCATAACGTTTTAAAAACTGCTTTAAAGACATGATCTTTACGTCACTTTAAAACCCACAGAAAAGGAAGGTGGGTATCATGTATGTAAATCCCATAATTTAAAATAGAAAATTTTGGTATATATGTGAATACCCCTTTAGAAAAAAGATCTTTTAGTATTCACTTAATAATATAAAAGAACTTTAGAAAAAGAGAGAGACATTTTGAGACGGAAATTCTGCAGTATAACGGCTATGTTACGAGGTTTTAGAAGACATTAAAAAGAGAGGGAAAATGGGTAAAACATTCATAAATGACCCATAAAACAGTAGATGGACAGAATAATAAGGATAAATGATCATGGTAATGAAATTTCAAGGACATACCATTTGAAATGAAAAACATGGAAGGAAGACAAAAATTAGATTTCTCTTATGAAAGTTCGGCAGCCTAACGTCGTTACTTAAACATCAAACAAAATGATTTGAAAATATCTAATAGGGTCAATAATCATGTGAAAATAATATTTCAGTATTATAGATATAGAGATAATGCCCCAACATAATTAAAAATTAACTTGAAATACTTGACATGAAAGTAGAACTTTGAAAAGAATGAGAAGGGTGAAAGAATCCCCTAAACAATTCGGTAGCCTAACGGCGCCACTTAAAACATCAAAATACTGAATTGAATAGATCAAATGGGGTCTCTCATCATATGAACATAAGAGTCCAGTATGATAGATATAGAGATCATACCCCAACATAACAAAAAGTAACTTGAAAGAATTGACATGAAAGTAGAACTTCAAAACGAGAAGGGTGAAGAACCACTTAAAAATTCGGCAGCCTAACGGCGCCACTTAAAACTTCAAAATACTGAATTGAAGAGATCAAATGGGGTCTCTCATCATATGAACATAAGATTCCAGTATGATATATATAGAGATCATACCCCAACATAAAAAAAGGAACTTGAAATAATTTACATGAAAGTAGAACTTCAATACGAGAAGGGTGAAGAACCACTTAAAAATTCGGCAGCCTAACAGCGCCACTTAAAACTTCAAAATACTGAATTGAGGAGATAAAATGGGGTCTCTCATAATATGATCATAAAAGATCAGTATTATAGATATAGAGATCATACCCCAACATAATAAAAAGGAACATGAAAGACTTGACAACAAAATAAAACTTGAAAATGAGAAGGGTGAAAGAATCCCTTAAAAATTCGGCAGCCTAACGACGCCACTTAAACATCAACAAAAATGCATTGATGAGATAAAATAGGGTATCTCATCATATTAACATAAAATAACAGTATGATATATTTAGATATCATACCCCAACATAATGAAAAGGAACATTCAAGACTTGACATGGAATTAGAACTTTGAAAAAAGAGAGAGGTGAAAGAACCACTTAAAAATTCGGCAGCATAACAGCGCCACTTAAAACTTACAAAAATAGTAAATTGAAGAGATAAAATGGGGTATATCATCATATGATCATAAAAGATCAGTATGATAAATTTATAGATCATAACCCAACATAATAAAAAGGAACTTGAAATACTTTACATGAAAATAGATCTTGAAAAATGAGAAGGGAGAAAGAATTCGTTACAAAAATTTCGGTAGCCTAACGACGCCACTTAAAACTTCATAAAAAGAAATAATGAGAGTAAGGGGGGATATATAATTATATGAACATGAAAAGGGAAGTAAGAGGAGTACAAAAGAACATCCTTTAACATAAGAACATGGAGCAAAAAAAGAAATTACATAAAAGAGATTTCTTGAAAAGAAAGAGAGAGGTCGGATCCCTTACCTTAAAACGTAACTCTTAAAACTCAAAGGTTTGGACCTTGAGGGCTTGGGGGCACCTTGGGAGGATTCCTTGGGAGGTAAGGAGACCAGAACTTCATTGGGGGAGAGTTGGGAGTGAAAACTAAAGGAGTAAAGGGTGGGTATTTATAGGGAATGTGAGGGGACAAGGCATTAATGGCCAAGGGACACCTCACAAATGCTTTTCTCAAAACCATGTGCTCTCCCTTAAAATTTACCATGGAGTTAGGCCACATGGGTCCCCCATAACAATAATTCATCACCCTTGGCTGGACAACCATTAAAATATCTCATGACATCCTCATGACACAGTTATGATGTCATTAAACATACTGAAACCCTAAAACTGTATTTTTACTATTCACTGAAAAATTCATCTTTCTCAGAAAATTCCCAAAATTTTACATTAACCAAATATCAATGCTCTGATTTCAAAAATGAACTCTATTTTATAAAAATAATTTTCTAAATATTTTTAATTCATTTTTTAAATGAACACACTATTCATAGAAAATTCATTTTTTTCAGAAAAATCCCCAAAAATTACCTTAACACAATATCGATGCTCTGAATTCAAAAATTAAATCCATTTTATAAAAATAATTTTCTAAATATTTTTAATTTAATTTTTAATTAAAAAATACTATTCATCCGAAAAAACTAATACTTGAATAATAATTTATGAAACTGTTATTTACCCATTTTATTGAATCTCATTACTTAATCTAGGTGTCTAAATTATATTAAAACTTTCTTTGAGTGAATTTACAAATCCATTTGGTCACATTAGTAATCCTAAGCGTAAATTCACTATTCATAATTTACTATTCATCAAAAATCAAGTTGATCTTATTAGACTCGAAATTTCGTACTGAACATAATTGTAGAAGACCATTTTTCGAAAATCATTACACATTTTTATTTATTTAATTTTTACATAAATATTTTTAAAATATCCTTTCTCTAAAATTCATAAAAAATATGCATACTATATTTATCCGGGCATTTGAAAATTCATAAACTTCATCATAAGAACAAATCAATATTTTTATTTAAAACAAAGGATTACACAAGGCTGTTACGGTCTCCTTACATAGCCCCTTATCACACCAGCATAGGACCTAAGTGTAAGGTGTGCTAAGGCGAGAGAATCTGAGGGAAGCTCGACCAACATCACACGAGTAGTAATTTCGATCAGTTTGAAATTCTCGCGAAGGCGATCCCGTTCTAGCTTCACACGATGAAGTTCGGCTTGGGTTTGGTCCAGAGAAAATCCCAGTGGTGCTACCTTCTTCTCAAGTTCGGTTAGATGGGCTTCGATCGGTCCAAGACTACTGGGTGAGGCCATCGAATCTTCTTTCTATAATAATTAACCAAGATTACTTGTATTTAGAGACAATAATCAAAACGTTTAGTTTCCAGCGGTTATATTGACCAATGGTCATATAACAGTCAAAACCCAATGTTCTCAATTTAATTATACTCATGTTATCAAATGAAATTTTTTTGATGAATATATAATAATAAAATAAAATAACACATAAAATTAGGAAACAAGATTTATTCAAAATTTCGGGTCGTTACAATCTTCCCCCCTTAAGAAATTGCGTCCTCACAATTTTTAAAATTGGGTTTTGAAATATCATTGAATGTCCCACATCGGAAAAGGAGTCAGTAAAATTATTACTTTAAAATAATGAAAGGGAAGTACAAAGGCCACCCGAGATAACCCACACTAGGATTCCATGTAGGAAAACATGGACATGGAAGAAAAACAAAGGATCAAGTTCTGAGGGAGAGTGATAGAAAACATGATTAGGAGAAAGTTAACCATAAGAAAATCCCAAAATTACGATGTGTGTAAACAGTCTTTGATTACCTAGTAGGAAACGTAAAACGACAACGTTTTTGTTTTACATTTCTTTTCATAATTTTGAGGAATTCATTTACTACATAGAACAAAAACATAAGAAAATATACCTACCTTCAAGTAGAGTTTCATCCTTTAATAAGCCTCTACCAAAACTAATCTTTTCTCCAAATTATGAGAATTCAAAAACACTTGTTCTCATAAAAAGCACAAGAATCATCTTCTAAAGAATCACATAATCCACAAAAGATTAACTATCTATTTCTTCTATCTTTAAATATTATCCCAAAAACAGAAAGTTTAAGGTAAAACAACTCTTCAAAAAGAAAGAATCCCATAGGAAGGGAAACTACTTTTAAATTTTCAATGTTCCATGGTACTACCCAAAGTTCATCATAGACCATTCCATAAATAACGGTCCTTAAAATTCCTCAAAATAAACCAAACTAAGATTGAAACCAAAATACAAGAAGTATTTGATAACATAGTCTTCCAAAACAGCTTCATTGTTCATCTCTATACAACATCAACCACTCCTAACATCTTATAACAAAAGTAGCTAACCTAAACATATTTTACCCAAGATAGGTTAATCATTCCCATAAGTATCCTAAATTACTATAAGTCCACCTTAAATTCATCAATTCTTTAAAATATAAGTCAACCTTACTCCTCAATGAAAATACTATAGTAATATATTTACCTCGATCATATAGGGTCCCCAAAATAGTGAAAGTCTTCCAAAATAATAATCATCTTTTAATCCCCTAATAATCTCTGTCATATTGATACGGAAATCATCGCATTTCCTATCACATTGGTTGTTGGGACACGTTATTCCATTTCCCACCATTAACTAAGAAGAGAAAGTATAATTAGAGGCTTAAATACTTACCCAATAATCATGAAAAGGAACTTAAAACATATAAGGATAACTTGTAGAAGAAAAGTACACCCTAACTTGTGATCCCCTAGGTTCCCATATAGGTTATCCATGATCATATATTCTTATGTGAATCTTTATTTTATTTTATCTTTGTTCCTTTAACAATGGTTCCTACCAAGCTTATGAATTTACCAAAGCATATCCCCCGGGAGTGTCATAACCATGAGTGCAGCAAGGCCCGTTGTGGTGTACAAGTTCCCGTTCGAGTCTAGCTCAAAGTGGTGTTTTCGGGTTTTACCCATATGTACATCTGTGCTAGAGCCACCTCTACCTGCTCGTATCCAGACAGGGATGTATTTCCTTGGCAACCCCTTACTCAATACTCACCAAAATACCAAGAAGACTTCCTATATTTAAACTTTTCTATAGGTTTATTCCTAAAGTTTTCATATCCAAATTTCCACAAATAACTAAACCATCCTTTGATACCAATTATAGCATCCCGTCTATTTATAACATAACTTTCATTCCATTACACAAGATTGAGGATCTTTAAGGTTTAGTGTCTTGGAAACAAGGAACATAAAACATGAAACAAAAAAAAACATTCTTCTTAAACAATTGAAAGGATTCTCCTCATTTTCACCCTAGGCTCATTACTGCATCTCATAACCTGGGGAAATACATCAAAAGAAAGGGTGAGCAGAAGGCCCAGTAAGGGAAACAAGTGAAACATTTTACATATGAACTTGAGATACATCAACAAAGTAAGGAAAAGAACTTTAAGGCATGAAAATGAAATCATGAGTCATATCATAATAAAAATAAAACTTTTTCATAACATGAATATGTGGCTACAACATTTAATATTGACAATCGTTTCGTTTCACCAAGGTCCATCCCCAAGGTTTCGTTAAAAATTACCAAGGTAATTCACCAAGGCGTCGTTAAAAATGGTAATCTCTAGAGATTAAGTCTTTACCCAATGCATTGGAGCACTATCAGGGCACACCCTTAAATTTTCTTTTATTATCATGTGAGCCACATATATCATCATAAATCATTTAATAAACAACCCATATGTCATAAAAGAAATGGGTTTCATTTTGTAATCATAACATTTTAACAACTGTTTTAAAGACATGATCTTTACGTCACTTTAAAACCCACAGAAAAAGAAGGTTGGTATCATGTATGTAAATCCCATAATTTAAAATATAACATTTTGGTATATATGTGAATACCCCTTTAGAAGAAAGAGCTTTTAGTATTCACTTAATAATATAAAAGAACTTTAGAAAAAGAGAGAGACATTTTGAGACAGAAATTCTGCAGCATAACGACTATGTTACGAGGTTTTAGAAGACATTAAAAAGAGAGGGAAAATGGGTCAAACATTCATAAATGACCCATAAAGAGTAGATGGATAGAATAAGAAGGATACATGATCATGGTAATGAAATTTCAAGTACATACCATTTGAAATGAAAAACATGGAAGGAAGACAAAAATTAGATTTCTCTTATGAAAGTTCGGCAGCCTAACAGCGTTACTTAAACTTCAAACAAAATGATTTGAAAAGATCAAATAGGGTCTATAATCATGTGAAAATAAGAGTTCAGTATGATAGATATAGATATAATGCCCCAACATAATTAAAAAGGAACTTGAAATACTTGACATGAAAGGAGAACTTTGAAAAGAATGAGAAGGGTGAATGAATCCCCTAAAAAATTCGGCAGCCTAACGACGCCACTTAAAACATCAAAATACTGAATTGAATAGATCAAATGGGGTATATAATCATATGAAAATAAGATTCCAGTATGATAGATATAGTGATAATACCCCAAAATAACAAAAAGGAACTTGAAATAATTCACATGAAAGTAGAACTTCAAAATGCGAAGGGTGAAGAACCACTTAAAAATTCGGCAGCCTAACGACGCCACTTAAAACTTCAAAATACTGAATGGAAGAGATCAAATGAGGTATCTCATATTATGAACATAAGAGTATAGTATGATAGATATAGAGATCATACCCCAACATAACAAAAGGGAACTTGAAATAATTGACATGAAAGTAGAACTTCAAAACGAGAAGGGTGAAGAACCACTTAAAAATTCGGCAGCCTAACGACGCCACTTAAAACTTCAAAATACTGAATTGAAGAGATCAAATGGGGTCTATAATAATATGATCATAAAAGATCAGTATTATAGATATTTAGATCATACCACAACATAATAAAAAGGAACATTAAAGACTTGACAAGAAAATAGAACTTGAAAATGAGAAGGGTGAAAGAATCCCCTAAAAATTCGGCAGCCTAACGGCGCCACTTAAACTTCAACAAAAATGAATTGATGAGATCAAATAGGGTATCCCATCATATAAAAATAAAAGATCAGTATGATATATTTATATATCATACCCCAACATAATAAAAAGGAACATTCAAGACTTGACATGGAATTAGAACTTTGAAAAAAGAGAAAGGTGAAAGAACCACTTAAATATTCGGCAGCCTAATGGCGCCACTTAAAACTTTCAAAAATACTGAATTGAATAGATAAAATGGGGTATCTAATCATATGATCATAAAAGATCAGTATGATAAATTTAGAGATCATACCCCAACATAATAAAAAGGAACTTGAAATACTTTACATGAAAATAGATCTTGAAAAATGAGAAGGGAGAAAGAATTCGTTACAAATATTTCGGCAGCCTAACGACGCCACTTAAAACATCATAAAACGAATTAATGAGAGTAAGAGGGGATATCTCATTATATGAACATGAAAAGGGAAGTAAGAGGAGTGCAAAAGAACATACTTTAACATAAGAACATGGAGCAAAAAAAGAAATTACATAAAAGAGATTTCTTGAAATGAAAGAGAGAGGTCGGATCCGTTACCTTAAAACGTAAGTCTTAAAACTCAAAGGTTTGGACCTTGAGGGCTTGGGGGCACCTTGGCAGGACTCCTTGGGAGGTAAGGAGAACAGAACTTCATTGGGGGAGAGTTGGGAGTGAAAACTAAAGGAGGAAAGGGTGGGTATTTATAGGGAAAGTGAGGGGTCAAGGCATTAATGGCCAAGGGACACCTCTCAAATGCTTTTCTCAAAACCATGTGCTCTCCCTTGACATTTACCATGGAGTTAGGCCATATGGGGCCCCCAAAACAATAATTCATTACCCTTGGCCGTCCAACCCTTAAAATATCTCATGACGTCCTCATGACATAGTTATGATGTCATTAAACATACCGAAACCCTAAAACTGTATTTTTACTATTCACTGAAAAATTCATCTTTCTCAGAAAAATCCCAAAATTTTACATTAACCAAATATCAATGCTCTGATTTCAAAAATGAACTCTATTTTATAAAAATAATTTTCTAAATATTTTTAATTCATTTTTTAAATAAACACACTATTCATCGAAAATTAATTTTTTTCAGAAAAATCCCCAAAAATTACCTTAACACAATATCGATGCTCTGAGTTCAAAAATGAAATCCATTTTATAAAAATAATTTTCTAAATATTTTTAATTTAATTTTTAATTAAAAAACACTATTCACCCGAAAAAACTAATACTTGAATAATAATTTATGAAACTGTTATTTACCCATTTTATTGAATCTCATTACTTAATCTAGGTGTCTAAATTATATTAAAAATTTCTTTGAGTGAATTTACTAATCCATTTGGTCACATTACTAATCCTAAGCATAAAATCACTATTCATAATTTACTATTCATCAAAAATCAAGTTGATCTTATTAGACTCGAAATTTCGTACTGAACATAATTGTAGAAGAATATTTTTCGAAAATCATTACACATTTTTATTTATTTAATGTTTACATAAACATTTTTAAAATATCCTTTCTCTAAAATTCATCAAAAATATGAATACTATATTTATCCGAACATTTAAAAATTCATAAACTTCATCATAAGAAGAAATCCCAATTTTTATTTAAAACAAAGGATTACACAAGGCAGTTATGGTCTCCTTACATAGCCCCTTATCACACCAGCATAGAACCTAAGTGTAAGGTGTGCTAAGGTGAGAGAATCTGAGGGAGGCTCGGCCAACATCGCACGAGTAGTAATTTCTATCAGTTTGAAATTCTCGCGAAGGCGATCCCGTTCTAGCTTCACACGATGAAGTTCGGCTTGGGTTTGGTCCAGAGCAAAGCCCAGTGGTGCTACCTCCTTCTCAAGTTCGGTTAGATGGGCTTCGATCGGTCCAAGACTACTGGGTGAGGCCATCGAATCTTCTTTCTATAATAATTAACCAAGATTACTTGTATTTAGAGACCATAATCAAAACATTTAGTTTCCAGCAGTTATATTGACCAATGGTCATATAACAGTCAAAACCCAACGGTCTCATTTTAATTATACTCATGTTATCAAATGAAACATTTTTGATGAGTATATAAAAATAAAATAAAATAACCCATAAAATTAGGAAACAAGATTTATTCGTAATTTCAGGTCGTTACAGGGGATACGTTATTTTTATACCATTCTTGGTTTATATTTAAATTATTGACATTTTGTATGCTAGTTTTAATACAAATGTTTATGTTTTGTTTCAAACTTTCCATATGAAGAATGTATTGGACTTATTATGTGACGGGTGGAGCCCTCTATAGCTCTTCGGTGCATCGGTACGTCTCAGGAGACAATTGTAAGTGGAATTGGTTGAGGAATTTCCCATTTTGATATATGGTTTTGGCCGAGGCATTAATCATTTTTAGACATCTTGGCCGAGGCCTTGACAAAATGTTTCAGATTGTTCTCCATTATACATTCCCTAATTATGAAAATAATATTGATGGTTCATGTGGTTATTCGACTAGTAGAATACCCACGACTATGTTTTTATGGCAATATTTACTCATCTCATAATCCTTCTATAATGTATTCATGTCTATTATTTGTAAAGGCATGTGTTTTCAATTATTCTCCTTGCCTAATGTTTATGTTATCTTCTGCTGTATTGCTTACACTTACTAGGAATTTGAGATCAACCCTTTCATATGTTATATTTCCCCAGGATTCCAAGAAGTGTATTATGATTGATATGCAGGGTTAAGCTAGGTAATTAATTTAATTCTCAAAGGATCATTTATGTTGTGTTTTATTTTTGAATGTGTAATATAACATTCATGAATGTAATCTGTCTTCAAAGACAGATAAAATGATCGATCTCTCAGGACTTGATTCCTTGTAATCATGCCAATGAATTAAAATCATGCATCGGATCTGGGATTCTAGGGTTGGGCATTACAGTTGGTATCTGATAAAGTTTAGTACAAAACTTGAAAACTAGATTTAAAAAAACTTTGATTTGAGAACACTACCCTAAGATATACTTTGAGGATTATTATATAATAACTTACTAGAATTTTTGTACTGTAGATATTTTGTGATTTTTCTAAGAAATAAATCCCTATCTGGATACGAGCAGGTAGAGGTGGCTCTAGTACAGATGTACCTTGGGGTAAAATTTGAAAACACCTCTTTGAGCTAGACTCGAACGGGAAGTGGTGCACGAAAATGGGCTTTGTTACACTCTAGGTTATGAAACTACTGGGGGATATTCTTAGGATAATTATCATTTTATTTAAAAACCATTATTAAAGGTTTATGAGTATATACTTCCTCAAATAATTTTTTTTATGATTATGGTTTATATCCATAAACTATTCAATTTATGTTAACTATTTTACAAGTTTGGAATTATGTATTGCGATTCATAAAGTAATCTATTGTATTCGATTGTTTAGAAATAGTGATTAGTATAAGGAATGGAGTCAATATCAACCCACATAATCCATGTAGGGATTTACCTCCTACTCAATATAATTACAGTGGAGATGGTTTTTCAACTGGTGTTGATCATCTTATCACCACACTAGGAAAACTCACTCAGGTTATGAATAATAACCTTACCTATATGGAGCACCCTAATCCACAACGCGATTGATCAATGTTAGACCGCTTCATGAGGCAACAACCACCACCATTCAGCGGGTGTACAAATCCATTAGTAGCTGAGAAATGGATAAATTCCATAGTGAAAATATTTCATGCTTTGGGGAGTAGAGAAAGGGAAGAAGTTTTCATGGTAGTTTATTGCCTCACAGGAGATGCAGATCAATGGTGGTCATTAATCCAAAACAAAAAGGAAGACAATGAACTATCGAACATATAATGGAGGGAGTTTAAATAAATTTTCTTAGAAAAATACTTTCCTCATGACCATAAAGAAGATATGGAGACACAATTTCTGAGTCTGAGGAAAAAGGGGGATGATAATTTCGCAAAGTATGAAGCTAACTTTTCCAGGTTAGAAAGTCATGTAGAAGATTATATACGTAACCCAAGGAGTAAGATTGATCGATTTTTTATGGGTTAAATATATTTCTCCATATAGAATTAGTCTCACAATCCTTCTCATCCTATGAAGATATTGTCTCATCCACTGTCAAGAAAGAAAAGAAATTATCTAAGTCTTACGACTTCCAAGCAAAGCAAGAAAAGAAGAGATCTGCTGAAAACTCTAGAAATGGAAATATGCCAAAGAAGGGAAAATTTGAATATCCATCCTGTGGTAAATGTGGGAAGAAACACCCCAGTACTTTCTTGAAGGGAATGAGAGTCTGTTACAAGGGTGGTGAAAAAGGCCACCAAGCTCATGATTTCAAGGGGAAGAAAGAGGTTGTCAATGTTAAATGCTACAATTGTAGAGAAAATGGGAATTATGCAAATGAATGTCCTAAGTGACGAGGAAACTTACCCCAAAAAGTCCAAGGGAACAAGGACAAGCTTATGTGATCACTACTACTAAGGTTGAAGCTCAAAAAGACACGGTGGAAGGTAATTTAATGGTTTCCTCAAGTATATCCAATGATTTATTTGATTCTGGATCATCACATTGTTTCATATCCTCCCAGTTTTCTAAGAAAATTAGATATTTTCAATTTGAATTAACAAGGGAGTTGACAATCAAAACACCTAAGGGAAGTATCATTGCAACAAAGTTTTGTGAATCAGTTCCCATTATGGCATATAATAGTTTTTTATCTACTGATCTCATCGTCATACCCATTATTGAATTTGATATAATCCTTTGAATGGATTGGCTTTTAGACCATGATGCAAAAATTTATTGTAAGAAAAAGGATGTTACAATTTTTGATGATGATAAGGAGTACCTTATCATTAGAGCAGAAACGTCACCACCAGATTCTTTTCTAGATCCACCCCCAACAGCTCTACTAAATTCAATTATTTGAAAAAACAGAATGAAATAACTATGTGTGAGGAAAATAATGTTTGAATAGAGTATGTACTTATTCCCTGAATGCCCAGAAGACCTTCAGTTTTACTGATTTTTGATAACCCCTTTCAAGGGATGAGGGGGAACCCTTACAAGGCCTGTAGGCTTTGAGATTACATGGCTCGAAGTCTTAGGAAATTACATGACCCAAATGTCTTAGGGATAAAGGACATACTTATTGTGAAAGAATATGTTCATGTGTTTCTAGAGGATTAACTTGGACATCCTCCAAAATGAGAAATTGAATTTTCCATTGATTTAATTTCAGGTTCAAGGCCCATATCGAAGACCCCTTATAGAATGGTCACTGTGGAATTTGTGGAACTATAGTAACAAATAGATGAATTGAGTGATAAGGGATTTATTCTCCCTAGTATTTCTCCATGTGGAGCCCCTATCCTTTTTGTTAAGAAGAAAGATGGATCTATGAGGCTGTGCATTGACTATAGGGATATCAATGATATAACAATAAATAAAAAGTATCCTCTACCTCACATTGATGATTTATTTGATCAACTTCAGGGTGTTGAAATATTTTCAAAGATTGACCTTTGATCTGGACACCATCAGTTTTGTGTGATGAAGGAAGACATTCCAAAAACTGCATTTTGAACCAGTTATGGGAATTACGAGTTTACAGTAATGCCTTTTGGATTGACTAATTCACCCTTTGTTTTAATGGATCTAATGAATAGGGTTTTCAAGGAATATATTGATGACATTTTAGTGGTATTTATTGATGATATTTTGGTATACTAAAAAAGATATGAAGATCATAAAAATCACATATGTATTATTCTAATGTCTCTTAGAAGAAATGAATTATATGGGATGTTTCGCGAGGGTAAATTCTAGCTTCAGGAGATTTCTTTTCTTGGACATATTGTCTCTAAGGATGGAATCTCTATTGATCCTTCAATGACCATGTAAATCCAAGAATGGACAACACCAATGAGTATAACTAAGGTATGCAGTTTTATTGGTTTAGAAGGTTATTATCGATGTTTCGTCCAGAATTTTTCTCGGCTGGCTTACACATTAACCACACTCATATGTAAATGGGATAATTGTTTTTGGAAAAAAGAGTGTGAAGAATGTTTGGAAGAAATTAAGAGAAGATTAGTCAATGCTCCTATCTTTACTCAACCTTCAGGGAACGATGGGTTTGTTATTTATAGTGATGCTTCAATGAAATTACATGGTTGTGTCCTTATACAGAATGATAGAGTTATTGACTATGCAACACAATAGCTAAAAATTCATGAGAAAAACTATCCTACACATGATTTTGAGTTTTTAGCTGTAATCATTGCTTTAAAAATATGGAGACACTATCTCTATGGTGAAAAATGTGAGATTTATATTGATCACAAGATTTTGAAGTATATTTTCTCACATAAAGAACTCAACATGAGGCAAATTAAATGATTTTAACTACTCAAGGATTATGATTTCACTATACACTACCACCCAGGGAAGGAAAATAAGGTGGAAGATGCTTTGAGTAGAAATTATCTCAGAGTTTTGAAAAATATGAGTGTTGAAAGGGATCCTATTTTCATGGATCTAGTAACGATAGATATGGGAATAACCATGGAAGGTGAAACATCAATACTATTTAAAATGGTTGAAAAATAATCTTTACTAGAATGTATAAAGAGTTCTCAGACTGATGATGATGAGTTTCAAAAGAATATTAAAGTTGTGAATGATATGAGATTGAGTAACTTTATATATAAAGATGGAATTTTGAAATATCGGAAGAGACTTTGTATTCCTAACATACCTGATGTAAAAAGGTAATTGTTGGATGATGCTTATAGCTCCAATTTCTCTATACACCATGGGAGCACCAAGATGTATAGAGATTTGAAGGAACATTTTTTGTGGGACAACATAAAGAGAGAGATTTTTGATTACGTGTCTCAATGTATGGTTTTTCAACAAGTGAATGCTGGGAGACAATAGCCTGGAGAAGTCATGCAACCTCCTCCCATACCTGAGTAGAAATTGGATAATATTACGATGGAATTTGTCATGGGGCTTTCAAAGACTCCTAGAAGGAATGATGCAATATGGATCATTATTGATCCTCTTACCATGTCAGCACATTTTATTACTAAAAGAGAAGATTTACCACTTGAACATCTAGTAAGAATATATATTAATGAAGTTGTAAGACTCCATGGTGTACCCCTATCGATTATTTATGATCACAATCCGCATTTTTCATCATGATTTTGGAAATGTATTCAGAAGGACTTGGGTAATGAACATCATTTGAGAACTTCCTACCACCCTCAAACTGAGGGAAAATCAGAATGGACTATTCAAACCTTATAAGACATGTTGAGATATTTCTCACTTGACATTAAAGGCATGTGGGATCAATATTTACCTCTGGTAGAATTTTCCTGAAACAATAGCTTCTATTCAAGTATTCAAATGGCACCATATGAAGAATTATATAGAAAGAGATGATGTACACCCACTTGTTGGGATGATGTTGGTGAAAGAAAACTCATAGGCCCAGAACTTGTTGAGGAAACAATGACAAAGTTGAAGGTTATCCAAACCCACATAAAAGCAACCCAAAGTATGAAAAAGAGCTATGCCGATAACTGAAGGAAGGATTTGGAACTTCATGTAAGATACCATGATTTCTTGAATGTATCTCCATGGAACGGTGTTATACATTTCGTTAAGAAGGGTAAATTGAGTCAAAGGTACATCGAACCTTTTGAAATCCTAGAACAAATAGCAGTTGTAGCTTATTGTTTGGAAATTCCTCCAAGTCACTATAAAGTTCATGATGTGTTCCATGTATCACTGTTGAGGAAATACATGACTGGACCAATGCATGTAATCACCTATGAGTAAATTCAACTGGAACCTGATATGTCATATTATGAAAAGCCAGTAAAAATTCTTGACATAAGAGAACAAGTGCTGATAAACCAGATGACTGGTCATGTAAAAGTTCTAGGGAGAAACCATAAGATGGAATAGGCAATGTGGGAACCTGAGGAACTTATGATGAAGAACCACCCAAATATTTTATGCAGTAATATTCAAGAAATTTCAAGGACGAAATTATTTTAAGGAGGGGAGAATGTAACACAACAATCTTCAATGGTACGTTTCCCTTTGAAGAATGTAGTAAATTGAATTGTATGCAACTTGAAGTATTAACACACCACAACTGACTGAACTAACTGTTATGAATATTAATACACACTTTTTGAAATTGTATAAATTTTAATATTCAAAATGGACTTCATTTTTAGTTTTGGAATATCAAAATTAGCTGACGGTGAATTTTTGGTATTTTTCAGAGAACTTTCAATTTTTATGAATAGTGAAAACACTAAGTTATTGTTTAAAACAAAAATTTTATTTAAATAATTAGTTATTTTATTTTAATTTATTTTAGGTCAAAATTGATACATAATGCCTATAAATGTTCAATTTAATTCATTGGAGTCATTTTATAATAGGTTTATATATATATATAATTTTATTGAAATTTTTGCCGTCTTTTACCCACCTTCTAGGAGCATTTGAAAATTTGCAAAAAACATAATTTTACCGCTTATGCGAGTTTAATTTAAAAAATCCAAGAGAAACAGTTGATATTAGTAAGTAAAATTTTGTTCAATAAGGTGAAAATAATTTTTTGCGAATAGTACCTTTTGACTTTTATTAACCACGGTTAAAAGTAAATAGGGTAATTAAGGGTAAACTTGATATCATAATTACCATTACAATGTCCTAATTATATTGGATAAGTGTAATTAGACCCAAAAAAATCGTAGGAATAAAATATGTTCCCTTTAGTCTACTTTTATTAGATTAGGACATTTATTATTATTTTATTTAAAGAATAGTTAAAAGTTTTAAATTCAATATTTAATAACTAAACCATTTTTAAAGTAGGGTTATACATAATATAAATTCATCTATAAATATCCATTATAAAGATAAAAACATTTCCTACATAATGGTATTTTATTTATAATATTTAGACTTTAAATAATTTAATTTATTTATGAAACAATGATGATGTCGTAATGACCTTATTAATGAAATATTAAAATATTTGATATTATAAACATCCAAATAAATGTAATTTGAGACTTTTGATTAATTAAACTAATTTTATAGGTTAATATTACATGTTAGGGTTGATTAAATGAATTTTTTCGAATTAATAATGCTGTTATGATTTTCACAAAAAATGAAATACTAAATTGTGTCAAAATTGACAAAAATGAGTTTTTAAAAGAAATACTATACTATTAATTGATATAATATTATTAAAAAAATAAGGTTTAAAAAAAAAGACTTATATATGGTTATATATATTAATAATGAACCACCTGGGGTTCTCTTTTCTTGTTATAGTATGTTTATCAACTATATATATAAATATACAAAGAGACATGGTAAATGTCAAAATATTTATCTAAGAGTTAAATCTAAAAGATAAGGTTATTATAGTGACCTAAACCTGTATAAAACATATAGGTTTAGAGGTTATAGATCCATACCCACCTTATCTTCAAAATAAATCATTTTTGAGCCATTATAAACTGAAAATGATTTTATTATAAAATAATATTTCAAGCTTTTCATAAAGTGACCCTCACCTCTCTTATAAAAGGGTACTTCTCTTTCACATAATTTCACACCTCCAAAGCCATTTGGATCCACTCAAATATACTCCCAACATTCAGAAATTAATCCCAGAGGCCTTAGTTTTATCATAAATCCAACCTAAGGATCCCTTTTGATCAAATCAAAAGAAAGAAACTGAAGAAAAGGTAAATATTTCATTACCTCTTTCAAGTTCTTTTTCTTCTTCCAATTCCTCTTTATTTGTTGTTTCCATTCGAAAATAATAAATCTAGTATCTTCTATATACTGTGATGTTATTATAAAAATTGTACAACCGTATTCATTATTCTATCCAACATATGAATGACAAAGTTACCATATGTGCGTACGTATGACTTGACGTCTTCCCGTCGTGGTGTAGTTGTTATTAAATACAATATTTTTTTGGATAGGTATAATAATGATGTATAATTGACGTAAATAATAAATATAACATGTTAATTATTCTGTATATATGATATAACATCTATTTAAATATTATTTTAATATCAAAATAATGATATTGTCGCTCATGCATACGTAAGGATTACTGTCTCCACGAACGCGGTGAGATTCATGTCCCCATCACAACCATTCAAGAATAATTTTCATTTGATGAATTTAATTTTTTTAAGAATATAATATAATTACAGATATGAATCAAATTCATCGTATACATAACAAACACATATTATTTAACTAAACATATAAAGGAAAACAAATCAGTTAACACCCAAAACGACGATAATACTAAAATATTATTAACAAAAAAATATTAGAAGATTATATATGATATAATATTTATGTATATGGTTCTTGTATAATTTAATAACAATGATTTAACTATTATAAATGAGTTTAACCAACCCTTGACCAAGGAAAAGTACAATATAAGGGTAAATTCTATAATCTCTTTACTTATTCGAGGTAGTTAATAAGTAAGTATCTACTGTGACCTCTTTATCATCCACATATGTGTTTTCTTACAAATGTGTTTCAAATTTTTTTTTAATATTAACTATACTATGGATTAAATTCATTTATACCCTTATTTGAACTTATATTTTTTTAAATGAATCTTACCGTCATTTTCCAAACAAGGTACTTTATAACCTTTTTGAAAAAATTAAGGTAAGAATGTTTTTTTAACTTATACTGCGGGTGCAGCTATTTTACAATGTTATAACATCATCAAATCTTCCCTTACTATCTTATAATAATATTTTAAATATAAATTTTTTCTTTTATAATTATTTGATTCTTAAATGATTTCAAAATAGAAAGAGATATTTATCTCAAAAAGTTTTGATTTCATCTATGTCAATATCCTTTGATAAAATTTACACTTGTTTAAAGTTGATTTACTATGATACAAATATTCAATATTTTATTTATGGTTTTGTGATATGTTTTACTATGGATGCATAATTTTTATACCATTCATGGTTTATGGTTTACGTATTGACATTTTTTATTCTAGTTTTAATACGAATGTTTACGTTATGTTTAAAACTTTTTATATGAGGAATATATTAGACTTAGTATATGACAGGTGGATCCCGTTATTTCTCCTCGGTGCATCGGTAGGTCTCATGAGACAATTAGATGTAGAATTGGATGAGGCCTTTCCCATTTTGATATATGGTTTTGGCTGAGACCTTAATCGTTTTTAGACATCTTGGCTGAGGCCTTGATAAAATGTTTTAGAATGTCTGACATTATACATTCTCTCATTATGAAAATAATAATGATGGTTCATTTGGTTATTAGACTAGTAGAATATCCATTACTATGTTTTATTATAAAATTATTTACTCAATTCATATTCCTACCAAATGTATTCATGTTTATTATTTATAAAGCCATGTATTTTCAATTAGTCACTCTACCTAATGTTTATGTTATCTACCGCTATATTTCTTACTCTTACTGAGCAATTGAGCTCACCCCTTTCTTATGTTTTATTTTACCAGGACTCCAAGAAGTGTATTATGATTGATATTCAGGGTTAATCTAGGGGATTAAAGGCGTTCTCAAATGATCATTTATGTTGCGTTTTATTTTTGAATGTTTAATGTAACATTCAGGTATGTAATCTATTTTCCAATAATACTAAACTGATCAGACTTTCAGGACATGATTCCTTGTAATCATGCCAATGTATTAAAATAATCCACCGGCTCTGGGATTCTACGGTTGGGGTGTTACATTATATCAATTATATTTTTGATAGAATAATTATTAAACATATTAGAATAGTTCCATTGTAGTTTTCCTCAAGGATTTGGAAACATGTGTTGAATTGTTTTAATAACCATGAAAAGTGATTTATTGGTATGTTATAATGTGTTGTTGGGATAACTAAAATATTGAAATCAATGGGATATTATTGGCGACTTATAAATTAGGAAATGATTTGGTGAAAAATTGAACTAAGTAATATTTTATGAATTTTATTATATTTTTGGATATATAGAATATATTCAATAGTCTATGATGTTATTTGAGGAAAAATAATTGTGATAATTTTGGAAGCATATATGTTTTCATGTGAAGATAAAATAAAAGTTATTGATTCCGTCATGGTTTTATAAGTTTAAGGTTGTTCATAAGTTTAAAGGCATCAACAACACCTTTTTAATGTTTTATGTATTGGGAGTTTGATGTGATTTGAATATTTTATTGGATTTTAGGAAGAATAATCTATTGAGTTTTAAATAAATATTTATGAAAATATTATGTTAAGATAAATATTGTATATTTTATAGTGGGATATAGATAATATTGATGATTGAAAATAAATTCATTGATAAGGAGATATTTTGAAAATATTTATTGTCAAGCTAATGAGTACCTTTTGGGTTAGTATCTAAATTGGATTCATGATATTTTTGGAAATTTCACTCGATTATAATATTATATAATGATTTATTACTATGATTAATCATATTTTGTAAAATTATTCATTAGGTTGAGGTATATTTAACCCATAAGATTGACCTATGATACTATTTTTGATGAATTGAATTCAAATTTTTAAGACGTAAACTGATTGGGATGCAATAAAATTTGTGTTTTAAACTTCCAAAAATGATAATGTTCTTTTTTAATATATTCAAAATATTTTTGGAAAAATTATAATAATTATGTTAACATAGTTTTGGAAAAATTACAACCCATGGGAAGGTTGAAAACTCGTCACGCCCTTGAAGACTGTGAGGATTGACCCCACAGCTGAAGGGAGACAGGGGTGAAACCCATACAATAGCGTAATGTGTTGTTCTGGTTAGTATGAATTTTATTATATTTAAAATATAATGAATGTAACACCCCGAGATTTTATGAAAAATATTCTTTTAATTTCATGAATGTCTTGTGTTTTATGCTACACCAAGATTAACTTGCGCTATACAGAACACCGTATTAGCTTGCAGTATACGCAACACTATTCTTGGATCGTGTTACACACAACTTTGATAATAGTTATTCTACGCAACATTGAGTATATATATATATATTCAATGTATAAATGAAATATGGTTGGATTCCGTTATACAAAACAACGAAGGATTCTTGCACAACACGCAGCCCTTACTTGGCTTGTATTACACGCAATCGCGACCTTCCTCGATAGCGTGTGTTGTACGCAATACCGGGTTTTACTAAACGACAATATATTATTATAATATTATTTTGAACTAGCCATTATGAATAGTATTAACTAAATTTTGAATTTTATAACATTATTATTCATCTTACATATTTTCTAGAACATGGTATAAGAACAAAATATTTTTTTCGGGTAAAATAAGTATTTTTCAAAAAATGCAGTTTTGCCGCCTTCTGATGGTGCACCCACTTTAAATCTAGTTTTTGACATGTTTATAAGTTCAATTTGACAAAATAAAATTCTTCTTTTGTATCAAGAAATAAAAATTTACTTTGGATAAATTTTTCATATTATTCTCTTAACTTTCATATTTTGATAAATATTAAAAACACGCTATATTTTAATTAAAAACAACTTTTTTCATTGCAATAATTTATATGGTTAAATTATAATATTTAATGGTTTTAAACTATAAATATAATAAATTTTTACCATTTAATATAATGTATGTCATTCGCATTGATTTTATATTAAATTCGTAGGTTAAATCAATTCAATCTTTTGCAATGTTTTAAAGAAAAACCCGTTTACTTTTGACAAATGGATTAATTTTAATTTTATTTCTGAAACTTTTGAGTATTTAATTTGGAAAAATGGATTCCATATTTGGAATCAGTGGGTACAAATTATGTTAATAAGATACTTTTTTATTTTTGGGAATTATGAATAGTAACTATGATAAATTTTATTTACCATAGTTAAAGGTAAATTGGGTAATTAAGGGTAAATATAATATTATAAAATTACCCTAACACATGTAAAAATCCTACTGGATGACTAAAAGTCTACCCATATCACCTAATGGTCGGATTATTTTCATTTAATGGACTTTTTTCTATGAAAATAATTTAATTATTATTAAAACCAAAGAATGTGACAACATGTCACTTTCTTAAATCATATAAGTATAATAATTTTAATTTAGTGATAAACTTCATGAAACATAAAAAATTAATAGTCTCCAGAAATCTAATACAATTATCTACATCATAGGAATTTATTTATAATTTTTAGGGATTAAATAATTATCATTTATTATGACACAAATATGATGTAGTAATTGTATTAATAATGAAATATTAACATAATTGATATTATAAATACCCAAATAAATGTAATTTAAGACTTTTTATGAATTAAAATAATTTTAGAGGTTAATATGACATGTTAGTATTTATTTAATTAACTTTTTCTGAACAAATAATACTGTTATGATTTTAGAAAAAAATCAATTACTAAATAGTGTCAAAATTGACATAAAATAGTTTTTAAAACAAATATTATATTATTAATTGTTATTTTATTCCTAAAAATCTAAGGTTCAGCCAAATGACTTAGATAAGGTTATATATATTAATAATAAACAACTTGGGGTTCGTTTGGCTTCTTATAGTATGTTTATTAACCATATAGTATAAGAACACAAGAAGACACAGTAAAAGTAAAATTATTTAACTTAATGTTAAATCTAAATGATAAGGTTAAAATAGGAACCTAAACTTGTCTAAATTCTATTGGATGAGATTATTTCGATCCTTCCCCACCTTAGCTTCGAAATAAATCAATTTGGAGCTATTTAAAACCGAATTTGACTTTATAATAAAATAATAGTTTTAGTTATTCCAAAGGTACCCCTCTCCTCCCTTATAAAAGGGCACCTCCTCCTCCCTCTTCCTCACACCACATTGAGCCTTCATGCTCGGCCAAACCCAGCTAATTTCTCCTCTCCACTTCCCTAGAAATATCCTAGAGGTTCTGGTATTCTTAAAAGACCTATTTTAGTTCCGTAAAAGGTGGTCTCAAAGAAGTACTTCAAAGAAGAGGTAATTTCAGTTACCGATTCATTCATTTTTATTTCTTCTTCCACTTCTTCTTCCTTAGTTATATCATTATTATGTAATAAAATAAGTATCAATCATATACTGATATGTTATTATAAGTATTAAACAACCCTATTTCAACATCTATCCATCCTACGGAAAAAGAAATCACTGCGCATGCGTACGTACGGAATACCGTCTCCACGCCGTGGTGTAATCTATTTTCCACCACCACCTTACTTGGATGGGTATAATGGTTAAATAATGACTATATATGACTATTATAATGTGATATTTATTCTTAAATAGTATAAATACACTCCAATACAGTTCCACGATCCTAGGAATGATATGATCACTCGTGCGTACGTACGGGATACCGTCTCCACGATGTGATGTGACTCGTTCTACATGATCTTCATTGAATAATGATTATATAAATGAATTGAATGAATTAATATGATATATATTACACTAATACCATTCTGTAAATGAGGTATCTATAACCTAAAGAGAAGAATAAGAATTTATTCGACAAAACACGCATAAGAACGAAAAGTAATAAACACCCGAATAACAAGTAGTATTGAAATATTATTAATAAGAAGCTATAAATATGACCATATGTGATATCAAAAAAATATGTATGATTCTGGAATAAGTCAATGACATTATTTAAATCATTATACTGGAGGTTCAGACACTTACGAAGCAAATCAGACATAAGGTAAGGGAAATATCACAATCTCATTTTTATCCGAGATTGTTTATACTTTGAAATTTACTGGGGTGTATTTTATCATCCACATCCATGTTTCCTCAATATGTAATATTGTTTTCATCCAAATACAATTGTTTAAATCCAATTTTACCCTTCGGTGATTTTTTAGTAAAAGATATGAAAGGAATCTTTTTTCGTTTTTCGTACGAGGTACTTTTTGACTTTTCCTACAAAAGTATGAGAAGAATGTTTTTTTAACCTATACGGAATGAATGGATTTTTAAAACATTATTTCCAATAAGCTTTCTTTAAAAGTTTTCAAGTTTATTTTTAATCAACTTCTTTTAGTTTAGAATTTTATGACATGTTAAGAAAGGAAATGTTTTTTTGAAGTAGAAAGGATATTTTCCTCAAGAATGGAGTTCAAGTGTTTTATCAAAATTATTTTCCATCTAATATAATAAAGGGTTATTTTTATATCCCTATTATTAAATTGATTTGATTATTTTGTGATGGAATTATTTTTATGAATTCCTTTATCTTATATGAATTGTTTTGTGATGTCATGTTGTTTAAGAAACCCATTTTTATTACATGGGTTATGCAATGATGTATGATTTATGATTTTGTGGCACACATAAGAATGTTATCATTATGAGATGGGTGGGACCTATATCTCCCTCTAATTCATTGGGTAAAGATTTTATATCTCATGATATAGAGATGGCTGGAACGGTAGGTTATACCGGTTCAGTGAAACAGGACTGAAATGAGGAGTGAACTCGGTTCAGAAAGGGACTTTGTCCACTAAGATAGTCTTCGAAATGAGTCTTGACTAATAAGAAATGATTCTCTATGATTATGTGTGTATTCCACAAAGTTTCATGTTTTATGTTATGATTATTGGGATTTCATTTCACTACTATGATTTATCCCATGTTATGAAATTATGCTCTCTTTTGCAGGTTAAGATTTCCAAATTGTTATGTTCTTATGAATATGATGTGATTGATAATTATTTTGTTTACCCTTAATGAGCATTTGATCTCACCATTTTATGTTTTCTTTTCCCTAGGATATAAAGAAAGGTTTTAGGTAAAAAAAGAACATCTTTATGGGATATGTTGAAGATCTTTCACCATGATTAGAAGATTATATTCCGAGTTTCCAATGACACTAAACTATTACAGTCCTTATGTGTGTGTTTTTGTTATGTACTAAGAATTCCGCAAAAGTAATGTAATGTCCATGTACGTTAAGCTTTGGGTCTCTACAATGAATAATTTTATTTTTGGAATGTTTTATCTGTATGGTAAATAGACATACTTTTGGTATGATGGGTTTTACCATATGGGTAATGGTTGAATTATCTTATGAATGAATATATGATTTCAATGTGGTTTTATGATGATTTATGTATTTTATGGAAATTATTAGAAAATTCTGGATATTATATGATTAGGGAATATAAATTGTTTGTACAATTTGGAGAAAAATGTTACATTGGTCTTGGAAGAATATGTGAATCAAGTCCCTATATTTTTTGTTTTGAAATAAGAGTATTTTATAGATTTATATATATAATAATATAATTTGAATTTTTTGTGTTATTATTTAGGATTTTGATATTAATGATATATTTCTCTTATAACATCCCTGACCCGGGTACCACTGAAGGGTGCCTAAAGCCTGATTTTCTACAAGACCACAAGTACATCTCCCCAAACTCCAAAGGCTGCTGATTAGAAGCAATAGACTAGGGTGTGTTTGTGGGGAGACTATGACCTCTTACTAGAGTGTAATATAGAAAAATATCAATGAAAGATAAGTATCAAAAGAATTATATCATATAGACAATATATAAACAATAATAATAGATAACAATGTTAAAAGAAAGATCTGATATAAGGATGAGGATGAGGATACATATTACATGTCTATAGGAAAGTATCCAAAAAGTCTATAAAAGGAAGATATAAAATACATGTATCAAAAGTAAAAAAATCAAAACAATATCAACTAGCATTATAAGCCTCAGCTCGGTCCCATGCTCCCCTACTCCCATAAAATCATCAAGAACCTGTAGTAGGGCGGTTGGCCCTATCCACCCATGCAATAATATAGTCTGTTTTGGTACCCAAAGTTGTCCCTAACATGGTATGATATTCAATCCCAGAAGTAAACCAATAAAAGTTTATACCAAATGGTAATTGAATATATATAAAAAAGTTTGCAATAAATAATAAAAATAATCAAGATGTACTCAAAAGTAAACATCCAAATAAAGAAAGGTTCTCATTTTATAATCAATTTCATTTATTAAATTCCATTAAGATTATAATTATTTTATTTAATATTCAGGTATGTATCAATTAATCAAGTTCATTAATCTATTAATTATATTTTAAATAATAATTCTTGAGACCCAGCACAAGCACACCATCCCCTGTATGACAATAAGCATGACAGATACCTAAGCATATCATATAAAAACTATAAGTCCATACAAAATCCAAACATGTGTTTTGGTTTGGTGGATGTGTGATAAGTCATTTAATTCATTATTCCATTTTAAACTTTATTCCATACCTATAATTAATATGTTGTAATTCAAGTCTCACTCTAGGCGTAGTATGAACCAACACCCTACAAACCTATCCATGGCGTACCTCTCAAGAACCCAGGTGTCACTCTCGGTGAGGTATAACATCTCATCCACTCAAATAATTCCTAGAATTCCACTAAGGAATCCCATGTATCATCCATGGAATATATGATCAAGTTCCATTGAGTCAATCCTTGGAATTCCATAAGGAATCCATGTTTCTTGTGAAATATATCTATCAACGCCCCTATGAGTATGTCCTTGGAAACCAAGTATCACTCGGACATAAATATCAATACACAAATGAGTCTATACATGGAATTCACATATTAACCCATGTGTCACCCATGGATAATAATAATTTAAAAAATTAAAACCAATTGATCAATTCCATGTAACAATATCATTTAACATGTCGAGGTCAAAATCTATTACATTCAATTCATTCTCACCACAATGTTGGCTAAAGACATGGGCCAAGCTTGTAAGGATTGCTGCTCAAATAATCACTTGGCCAAAACATAATTACATGTTTCTCAATATTAAATAATCTATTACATGGAATATCCTCTATTTAGCTAACATGGGCATTTCAATAAAAAGTTCAAATTAAGATGAAACAATCTATTACAAAATAAGGGTCAAGGGACCTGATTATTACATACCCTTCCTTATTAAACAAATAATTATAATTGATATTACAATTAAATATACATATCAATTAATAATTCAAATCATCCACTTCATTCAAGGCTCATGACCTATAACATTCATGATGGCCTCTCTAATTAAAAACTCCATACTTAACAATTAATCCAAGGATCGAAATCTAATTTAATCCACCACCAAAGAATTGGGCACATGACACAATGACATATACATGAATAACTTGAATTTAAACTAAAATCATGAGACCGCCTAACTTTGGTCTGTAGTTGATATATCATCTAGTATCAACTCTATATTCATGTTAGATATAAGTCAAATTGAAGAACGGATGAAAAACCTAATAATTGGGAAAATTAGCTTGCACCTAAATAGCATGGCAGATACCGAGAAAAATAGAATAAGATTAAAAAAGAATACATAACTCAATGAGAAAAATATAATTATTAAAAAATATCTTATTTCTTATCTCAGAAGTTGGAGTTCTCTTGATTCATTAATAGTCACAAAATGTTTAGAAAAGTGGGAGTGGTTGCTGTGCAGGAGAGGAAATAGTGAAAATAGAATTAGTTTTCAAGAATTAATAATGGGAAAATAGACTTTTTATGTAATGACCCAAACATTCATTAATGGAAATTCATGTTGATCTAATTAAATGTCTTATTATGGTCATATATAATGTGAACTTCTTTGTTTTTATGTTTTTGGATTTTAAAATATCGTTATGAATTGTGACTGTTGCTAATATAGTCGTTAAACGGTGATCACATGATTAGTAAAAATATTGGGCTTTAACAACTCCAATTTACTCAGAAAAAGGAAGCAATGGCCTCATCTAGTTTACTTTCCTCATTCAAATCCCATTTATCAGAGCTTGTAAAGGAGGTGGCATTATTGGGCTTCGCTCTTAACCAATCCCAAGCTGAGCTTGAACACGGTAAGCTTGAGCAGAACCAACTACAAGATAAGTGGAAGTTAATAGAGATTACCAACTGAGCGATGTTATCGGAGCCACCCCAATAGTCTATCACCATCACACACCATACTCTTTGGTCTTATTCGGGTTTTATAAGATGTTATTTAACAAGACCTTATCACTATGACTATGTAATTTTTTTTGTATAAAGAATGTGCATTAATTTTATTATTGTTACTTAGTAAATAGTTTTTAAAGAACAAATAGTATTTTTAGTTAATATTCAACTACGAAATATATTTTGATAATTTTTTTATTTTTTTAATTAAATAATATTTTAATAAAATATTATTATTATTAAATTACTTTTTATTAAATATAAATGATCATATAATTTTTTAAATGCAATTGTAATTTTTATTAGGGATTGAAAGATGTTTTTTGTCAAAACCCATGAATTTTTGATAAATGATGGTTTTTATTTTAAAATTAATACATCACATATTTAGAAAATTATTTAGATAAAATTAATAATTCTTTTTTGGAATCAGGATATTGAAATTATCTGATGTTGAATTTTTCATAATTTTCCGAGACAATCGAATCATTGGCTAAAAATTAAATACTGTTTAAATATATAATGTGTTTTATGACATCATAATGACCCAATAGTGATGTAATAAAATAATATAAACATTATATTCGGCCAATATATGTTTTGAAATTAAAATAATGTGATTTTATATTTGTTTTATTTATTTTAAAAAGCTTTAGTGGACCCTTCAATGCTTATAAAACATTTTGTCTTTTTAAAATGTTTTCCTTGAGAGTGTGACTCACCTGCACATAAAAAACCCTATTATTTTAAGAAGTACGGTCATTGGCCTTATAAAATATTATTTTCCACTCCCCTTTTTCAAAATCCATGGGGAAGAACCATGGGTTGTTTTGTGGGTTTGATTTTTTTAATGTGAGGTGTCCCAAACCTAAATAATAAAGAATTCCCTCTCCTTTCCTATATCAACTCTCCCATGCTTCCACATAATCATCACTCAAAGACTTTGTAGTTCGACCAAAACCTGCCCTCCTTTCTCTATAATCCTCCCAAGGTTCCCCAAGCTCCCAATAATCCTCTCTCAAGCCCCTCCCAAGCCTTTGGGATCACACTTCCAAGTAAGTGATTTCTTCCTTTCACATTTTTGTCCAATTTTCTTTAAGTTGTTATTCCCTTTTGTTTTAAATTAAAAATTTTGGGGTATTATTTAGAACCTTCCCCATACTTACCTATTTATGTTTTGATTATGTGATACCCCTTCCCATTTCATTAATGCCTCCCATGTACACTCGTTACCATGCCGAAATTTTGTGAGGGATTTCTCTCTCCTCTTTTACATCGAAGTAATTCTTTTGAATTATGCATATAAATTCGATTACATTTGTTGGGACATGTATCTATATTACCCCTTTACTGTCCATTTCATGTAAATAGGATGACACACCCCTTTCTATCTCGTCAACTATTTTTATGAGTTCTTATTTCACACCGTTATGTTGCTGAAATTGCACTACGATTTTCCATGCTAATGTCATTGTGTAGTGAATACCATGCCCATTTATCTATCAAGGGTATTAACCTTTATGAAAATTTACTTATTGATCATAAAGATTAATTTATTTATTCCACATCCCTTTATACTGGAATAAATGATGATGTTTGATTCCATTTTGTATGATTCATGTGGCACACTTGTGAATGAAATGAAATGTTTAAGAAGGGTGCGCCCTAATAGCACTCCAAATGAATTGGGTAAAGTATATTATCATGATACGTCATGTCAAATGAGTGTCGAATCATGAAAATTCAAGTGAAACAAGGGTTTACTCATGCTTCATGTGAAATGTGGGTTTACTCATTCACAATGTGCAATGAGCATTGGCTCATGCTAAATTCCATGTTAAGTGTTGTTGCCACATTTCCATGTTATGATTATTATGCTTTATCAAGCCTTTATGTTCATGTTTCTCTTGTAATTCATCGATATGCCTATTTTATATCATTTATTTTATTACTCATGTTATTCCATATTTATTCCCTTAACGGGATATACAACTCACCCTTTTCTTTTGCATGTCCTCATGTTATCCAATGCAATGCTAAGTTCGAGGGAATCTTGTGGTCATGTAAATGAAGTTTTCAATAATGATGAATTATTTCTTGTTTTAAGTTGTTATGTAATGATCCTAATCCCTAAAGACACTAGACCTATTTATCTTATATGTTTTATCAAGTGAAGTTTATATAATAAATCAGGTTAAATGTGTAATAAAGAGTATGGCTTTTATAGTTGGAATCAAATGATATATTTAGTTATTTTTGGGATTAGGATTAGAAAAACCAAGTGATGACTTAGAGACAAGAATAAGTATAATAAAAACGTCCCTAATTATTTGGAATTGAATAAGTGGTTTATCAAGAAAATGCATCCCTGTTTGGATACGAGTAGGTAGAGGCAGCTCTGGAACAGATGTATCCTAGTAGTAAAACCCGAAAACACCACTTGGAGCTAGACTCAAATTGGAGAAGGTGCAATAAAACAGGCCTTACTGCACTCTTGGTTATGAAACTCTCAGGGATATTCTTTTTTAAATTCACAAGCTTAGTATAAATCCTTATAAAGGGAATTGAAAAAAATCCCCTAAGAATATATGTTAGAAAGTAGACCATGAATAGCATATATTGAAGCCTGTTGATTCATAAGTTAAGTAAATAAAAGTTATTTACAAGTAATCAGTTTTTTCCTCGGATTAACCTTTATTTTTTACCACTAACTTTCCTTTTATTCTAGTTAATGGCCAGTAATAGGAGGACTCAGGCCAACAACTAATGTGAAGATCAATGGGATGACTGTGCTAATGAGATTCCCAATCCGATGTGAGTGAAAATCACGAACTTTTCCACACTTCTCTCTTAGTTAACTAAAGATTTGAATAGAAACATGGTTTAAGAGGATCGTTCAACCCCCCCCCCCCCATGAAATAACAAGTCACTGTTGAGAGCTTCATGAGACAAAGTCCTCCTACTTTTAATGGAACATCTGATCCCTCAATTGCCAAACAATTGATCAACTCCATTGAAAATATCTTTTCCATCCATCAATGTTCTAAACAAGAAAAGGTTCTCCTGGATGCTTATCATATGGAGGGTGAAGCTGATCAATTTTAGACGTTGATAAAAAATACGATGCCCGAGGAGGAGATCGAGGCGTTGGAATGGAAGGATTTCCGGAATATGATTTTCGATAAATATTTTCCACACACCCTCCGACTTAATATGGAAAGGGACTTCCATGACCTAAAGCAAAAAAGATGAAGAATATATTGGGGAGTACAAGGAAAAAAATCAAAAGGATTGCACGATACACCTTTGGCTTCATTGTTGCCCCTGAATACAAGGTTGATCACTTCTTTGGTGGGATGAAACATAGCCTACAAAAATCACTGGCAATCCGTGACTTCGAAAGCTATGAGGAAATTGTCTGATGTGCCCTCACGATTGAAATGGAGATCGGAGAATCTCAGGGGTATCATGGGGATAAGAAGCATATGGTGGACTTCAATGTTGGTTATCCGATGGATAAATCCAATAGTGCTATAATGATCCAGCACCCCACTTACCAAAGGTATGGAAAGAAGCACCCTGGAAATTACCTGAAGGGGATGATAAAATGCTTTAGGTGTGGAAGAGAAGGGAACCTAGCTGTTAACTGCTTACAAGAAAAACATGTGACTACAACAGAGGAGAGGAACGCTCCATTCAATCCTCAACACATTGTTCATTGCTACAACTGCAAAGAACCAGGTAATCTTGCGAATCAGTTCCCTAAGACAAGGGTTTTCAGAGGAAACCAACAACCTCCAAGGTAGAAAGTGAGAGATTTTTCCATCACTACTGCTAAGGGATCCATGAAAACAAAGTGGTGACATGTATGCTAGTTATTCATTCAATAATATAAAATGTACTTTTTGAATCTTGTTCTACGCATTCTTTTATTCCCCAAAATTTTATTAGGACAATCCTAGAACCACAAAAAATCAAGGAAGTAAAGATGTTTGTGAGTACCGAAAATGGGTCAATCATTTCATCCCTTGAATATAACTCCTCCCCTGTCATAATTTATAGATTGAATTTTCCTGAAAACCTCTTCATACTCCCTATAGTGGAATTTGATGAAATTATTTTCATAGATTGGATTTCCTTAAATAGAGATAAAATAAATTGTCATGAGAGGGAAATCACTCTCTATGTAGAGAATCGACCCCCCAATTCTGAAAAAGTTCAAAGAGGAGGATGAATCTTCTTTAGCTCCATCATCTCAAGCATGGATATCACTGCCCTATGAACACACATATCTAGCTTACATGATTGAGTCCGAGGAAGAAACCGTCCTTGAAGACATGCCTATTGTGAAAAAATTTGCTGAAGTGTTTCCCGAGGAATTGCCTGGTATTCCTCCTAGAGGTGATGTTAAATTCCCAATTGATCTTATACCTGGGGCATTTCCAGTATCCAAGACTCCATATAGAATGGCAATTGTTGATCTTGATTCACTGAAAAAACAACTACAGGAGAATATGGATAAAGGGTTTATACACCCAAGTGCTTCACCATGGGGTGAGCCAGTCCTCTTCATCAAGGAGAAAGAGGGGTCAATGCGCCTTTGCTTAGATTATCATGATCTTAACAAAATCATGATAAATAACAAGTATCCACTCCCAAGAATCGATGACTTTTTTGATCAGCTGTGTGGAGCATAATAGTTCTCCAAGGTGGAGTTTTAGTCAAGATATTATCAAGTAAGGGTGAAGAAGGAAGATAACCCAATAGACTTATTTTCATACAAGATATGAGCACTATGAATTCATAGTAATGCCTTTAGGACTCAAAAATGCTCCAACAATCTTCATGGAGTTGATGAATAGAGTCTTTAGGTATTACCTCGACAAATTTGTAGTAGTCTTTATAGATGATATTTTGATATACTCAAAAACCATAGAGGATCATGAGGAGAATCTAAGAATCATACTAGAGACCTTGTGGAAGGAGAATATCTATGAAAAGTACATCAAGTGTGAGTTTTGGTTGATGGAGGTCTCATTCTGGGGCCATATCATCACAGGAAATGGGATATATGTGGATCCCTCTAAAACAAATGCAATTGAGGGATGGTTGAGGAAATTATCTGTAATGAATATCCTTACCTTCTTGGGGTCTGTTGGATATTATTGACAATTTGTGAGAAATTTCTCAAGATTGTCCAACCCTCCAACCGTGATAACTCAGAAGGGAGTAAAGTTTTCCTGGAGTGATTAATGCGAATAAAGCTTCAAGGAGTTGAAAAGGAGGATTATCTCTGCTCCCATGCTCACTTTACCCATAAGTGGATAACATTTTGTGGTATTCAGTGATGCATCGATGAAGGGCATGGGTTGTGTGTTGATGCAAAATGACAATGTCACTGCCCATGGATCAAGACAATTGATAGTTTGTGAGTATACTTATCCAACACATGATTTGAAGTTGGATGCGGTGATCTTCACTTTAAAAAATTTGGTGGAATTATATCTTTGGGGAAAAGTGTGATATATATATGGACCACAAAATCCTCAAGTATATATTCACACAGAAAGAGTTGAACATGAACTAACAAAAATGGTTAGAGCTGATCAAAGACTGTGACTGTTCAATCCATTACCACACTGCGAAAGAAAACAAGGTGGAAGATGCTCTAAGTAGAAAGGACCTAGCGATTCTATCACTGATGAGAATTGATAAGGATCCATTCTTCTTAGATTTGATGAATATGGACATTGGAATCATAACAAAGGGAAAATAATCAATACTTTAACAAATGATTACTCAACTGTATCTTTGGGAAAGGTTAAAGGATGTTCAAAAAATGATGTGGGAATTTTGAATAATGTGAAAGCTATCAAAAAAGGGAAATCCTTAGATTTCAATGTTAACGAAGAATAAATTGTAATATTTGGGAAAAAACCATGTGTTCCATCAAGTTCGGAGCTGAAGAAATAACTTTTTGATGATGCACATAGTTCAAATTTTTATATTCACCCAGGAAACACAAATATGTATTGAGATCTCAGAGAGAATTATTGGTGGGATAATATGAAGAAGGAGATTTCTGAGTATACATAAAAGTGCATGGTGTGTAAGAAAGTGAAGGTAGAAAGGTAGAATTCTATGGGGATGATGCAACCATTTCCCATAATAGCATGGAAATGTTAGAACATCACCATGAACTTTCTCACCAGACTTACGAAGAAATCCAAAGTCAATAATGATATCAAGGTTGTTGTGGATCGTCTTATAAAGTCTGTACACATCACTGAAATTTGGTAGGATTTATCATAGGATCAACTAGCACAGATATACATCAAAGAAGTGTTAAGGCTACATGAAGTACCACTATCTATTGTATCCGATCGAGATCCATGATTAACCTCTATGTTTTGGAAGTGTTTTCAACATTCTCTAGATAGTGTACTGAACTTTAGTATGTCCAATCATCCTCAAACTGATTGACAATCTGAGCGAACTATTCAAACACCGGAAGATATGATAAGATTATGTTCTATGGACTTTAATGGAGGGTGAGACAAAGATCTTCCACTGGTTGAATTCTCCTACAATAATAGTTCCCACTCAAACATCTGAATGGAACCTTATAAATCCCTGTATCAGAAGAGGTGTAGAACACCAAAATGTTGGGATGAAGTTGGTGAGCGTAATCTGCTAGGACTAGAAATGGTTGAAGAAATGGTGGAAAGGTAAAAACCATTCAACAACATATCAAGACATCCCAGAGTTGACAGAAGAGTTATGTAGATAATCATCAATGAGGCCTTTATTTTAAAGTTAGATACATGGTATTTCTACGCATATCTCCATGGAATAAGGTCATGAGTTTTGGAAAGAAAGGGAAGTTAATTCCTATGTACATCAGCCCCTTCAAGATTCTTGATCATGTTGGGGCTGTGGCCTATCGACTAGAACTTCCCACTACGATGGCCAATGTACATGATGTCCTTCATGTATCCCTCTTATAGAAGTACATACCAGACCCTTCACAAGTACTCTCTTTAGAGGTAGTACAACTATAGGATGATCTTTCTTACGAAGAGAAACCAGTGAAAATTATAGATCGTAGAGAAAAAGTTCTACAAATTAAGACAATTCCCCTCTTCAAGGAGTTGTGGAAAAACCAAAAGTTTGAAGAAGTGATGTTGGAGTTAGAGGAAGTTATAAAGAAAAGTTACCCACATTTTTTTAGAGTTGGATAAGAAACTTTTGAGGGTGAAATTTCCTAAGGGGGAAGATTGTAACGACCCAAAAATTCATTAATGGAAATTCCTCTTAATCTAATTAAATGTTTTATTATGGTTATATATAATATAAACTTATTTGGTTTTATGTTTCTAGATTTTAAAATACCATTATGAATTGTGACCTTTGCTAATATAGTCGTTGAACAGTGATCACATGATTAGTATAAATATTGGGCTTTCACAAATCCAATTTACTCAGACAAAGGAGGTGTTGTCCTCATCCAGTAGACTTTCCCCGTACGAACCCCATTTGTCGGAGCTCGGAAGGGTGGTGGCGTCATTGGGATTCACTCTTGACCAATCCCAAGCCAATCTTGAACATGTTAATCTTGAGCAGAACTGACTATGGGATAAGTTGAAGTAAATAGAGATTACCACCCGAGTGATGTTATTTGAGCCACCCCAAGAGTCTGTCACCATCGCACACCATACCCTTCGGTCTTATGTGGGTGATATAAGAGGTTATGTAAAAGGACCCTATCACTAGGACTATGTATAGTATTTTTTGTATAAAGAATGTGCATTCAGTTTTTTATTGTTACATTGTAAATAGTTTTTAAAGTACAAATAGCATTTTTAGTTAATATTCAATTAAGAAATCTATTTTTATTAATTAATGGTTTTTTAATTATAAAATATTTTAATAAAATATTATTATTATTAAATTAATTTTTATTAAATATAAATTATCATAAAATATTATGAATGTAATTTTAATTTTTATCAGGGTTTGAAAGTTGTTTTTGTCAAAACCCATGAAGTTTCAATAAATATCAGTTTGCGAATTAAAAGAAAAAATTCACATATTTAGAAGATTATTTAGATAAAATGAATATTATTTTTGGAATCAGGATGTCTAAGTTATCCAATGGTTAATTTTTCATAATTTACCGAGACATTCGATTTTTTGGGTAAAAATTAAATACCATTAAAATATATAATGTATTTTATGACATCATAATGACCCAATAGTGATGTAATAAAATAATATAAACATTATTTTCGGCCAATATATGTTTTACCATTAGAATAATGTGATTTTATATTTTTTTGATTTATTTTACAAAGCATTAGTGGACCCTTCAAGGCTTATAAAATATTTTGTCTTTTTTAAATAGTTTTCCTTGATAGTGTGACTCACCTCCACAGAAGAAACCCTATTATTTTAAGAATTTCGGGCATTGGCCTTATAAAATATTGTTTTCCTATCCCCTTTGTTAAAAACCATGGTAAAAAACCATGGTATGGTTTTGGGTTTTGATTAGTTTAATGTGAGGTGTCCCAAACCTAAATAATAAAGAATTCCGTCTCATTTCCTATATAAACTCACCCAAGATCCCACTTCCTCTTCACTCAATGACTTTGGAGTTCGACAAACCCCTGCCCTTATTTCTCTAGAATCCTCCCATGTTTCCTCAAGCTCCTAATAAGCCTCTCTCAAGCCCCTCCCAAGCCTTTTGGATCACACTTCCAAGTAAAGGATTTCTTCCTTTCTCTTTTTTGTCCAATTTTCTTTAAGTTGTTATGCCGTTTTGTTTTCAATTAAAAATGTTGGGGTTTGATTTATCACCCTACCCATACTTCCTTTTGTATTTTTGGATTACAGGAGACCCCTTTTTCTCTCATTATTCCTTCCATGTACACCTGTTACCATACCGAAATTCCAGGAGGGATTTTTTCACTCCTCTTTTACATCTAAGTAATTCTTTTGAATTATGAATCTAAATTCCATTAAATTTGTTGGTACATGTGTCTATATGACCCCCTTACTGCCTATTTAATTTAAATATGATGAGACTCCCCTTTTTTTTCTCATCCACCATTTTTATGAGTTATTATTTCACATCGTTATGCTTCCAAAATTGCACTATGATTTTCCAAGCCAATGTAATTTTGTAGTGAATACCATACCCATTTCTATATCAAGGGTCTTCACCTTTATGAAAATTTACTTATTGATTATAAATATTCATGTATGTATTCCACATAGCTTTATTTTGGAATAAATGATGATGATTGATTCCATGGAATATGATCCATGTGGCACAATTATGCATGAAATAAAATGTTTAAGAAGGATGTGCCCTAATAGAGCTCCAATGCATTGGGTAAAGTATAGTATCATGATACGTCATGTGTAATGACTGTTTACTCATTCTAATTCATGTGAAACGGTGGTTTACTCATGCTTCATGTGCAATGAGGGTTTACTCATGCTCCATGTTCAATGAGCCTTGGCTCATGCTAAATTCCATGTTAAGTGTTGTTCCAACATTTCCATGTTTTGATTATCATGATTTATCAAGACTTTATGTTCATGTTTCTCTTGTGATCCATTGATATGACTATTTTATAACATGTATTTTATTCCTCATGTTATTCCATATTTATTCCCTTACTGGGATTTACATATCACCCTTTTCTTATGCATGTCCTCAGGTTATCCCATGCAATGCTAAGTACAGGGGAATGTAGTGGTCATGTAAGGAATCTTTCAATAAAGATGATGTATTTCATGTTTTAAGTTGTTATGTAATGATACAAAGCCCAAAAGGCACTATAACTCTTGATCTTATATATTTTATCAAGTGAATTTTATGTAATAAATCAGGTTTAATTGTGTAATAAAGAGAAGGGTTGTTATATTTTACCCCAAATATATAGGTCACATAGTTTGTACACATGGTTTGGCCAAACTGTGCCCCCACCTTTCATGGGTATCTATAGGAAAGGGGCACCCACATGGTTTACCTACATAGATTGAATAACTATGAAAAAATTTTGAAAAAACCCACCGACAGAATTAAAGAGGTGGTCGCAAGGTCCTGTGGCCCAAATTGCACGATTTGGTCTAACCCTGCATTCTACCCATTCTTTCGAACCAACACTCACATAGTTGTTCATACCGTGTAGCCTTCCCTGCTTGGTTTGAACAAACCATGCACTAGGAATATTTTACCATAAAAGCTGGGGTCTGGCTTTTGAACAATCCCCAAACACCCATTTTACCTTTATGACCTCTGATGGAATTCATAATAGGAATATTTTCAACATTTAAAATTAGAAATAATGGAAAATAAAGGATCTCTACCAAAAAGAAGAACTAGTTTCCACTTAAATAAATTCATCCATGAATTTCCATCCCATGTGTGGTGAAGCATAATTTGAGGATAACTCCATCCATTGTGATCATAGATAAACCTCATGCTCGTAGGTCTTATCATGTACTTGGCTGTGCTTACATAGAATCTGTACTAAAGGAACTGATTAGCTTCAGAGAACCTCCTTGCTACGATGCGAAATATGTATAGGATGGTCCTAAAAGGGTGCTCTACCTATAACTCAACCTCTTTGGGTTGAATGGAGTGAGACATGCCTAAATAATAATGACATAGTTGAGAAACATGGAAGACATCGTGGGTGGCCTGATACCTCTGTGTCTACTACAACTGATAGGCTACCATACAAACTCTCTCTATAATTTTGAATGACCCAATGTATCTTGGTGAATGATTACCCTATCTCATGATCCTCCTGTGTCCAAGCCTTGATGATAATGTAAGAAAACCTAACCCCTGACCTTGAACTCTGGTGTTCATCTATAGTGATTGGCGTATGATTTATACTGAGACTATGAATCAACCATCCAATTTCAAGTCAACTAAACCTGTTCTGCAGTCTCTTGAACAAAATGAGGTACAATTATAGAAGCCTCTCCTTCCTCTAAACAATATAGGAGTGATTAGAATGACGTAACATAGAAAGCCTTATATGGATCCATATGTAATGTAAATTGAAAGATATTATTGTAAGAGAATTCAACTAGTGGTATATATATCTTCCAAGAGCCCTTAAAATCTAAGATTCATGTTCACAACATGTACTCAAACACCTAAATATTGTTCTTTGACTAGTCATCTGTCTGGTGGTGGTATGTTGTGCTCAGAAGAACCTGTGTACCCAATTACCTTTGTAGCCCTTTTCAGAACTGTGATGTAAACTGGGGATTTCTATATAAAATTATATTTCATGGTACCCTGTGAGGTCATACTATCTAATAGATGTAAAATCTCCCATACTCTTCAACACTGAAGGTTTCCTTCATTGGTAGGAAATGTTAAAAATTCGTGACCCTATCAACAACAAACCATTTGACATCATTACATCGATACGAACTTGGTAAAAATGTTACGAAATACATATCAATGTCGACCCACTTATACTCTGGGATGGTTAACTACTGTAAAAGTCTATATGGTTATTGGTGTTCCTCCTTTACCTGCTAATAGGTGGAACACCTCCTAAAAAAACCAGCTACATATCTTTTCATACAGATCCACCAGTAATGAAGATGTAAATTATGATACATCAGGGAGACACTCTAATGCACTGACCAAGATGAAGCATGAAGGTTTCACATCAGCTCCTTGTGTTTGTTTAATGAGACCCACACAAGACAATGTGCTCACAGGATCTCATCACCACCTATAGTCCAACCTGGAGGAGGGTCCTCAGCTTCCACACTCTTCTGTAGGAAAGGCTCTCAAAATCTGATAACTGCCTCATCCTCACTCTATCTAGTAGGGAAGATGTAATAGATAAGGATTATTGATATGTATTCCCATGAGTTTCCTGAACCTCCAAGTGCATCTTAGCCAAAAATCCCTGAGCTTCCAATAGATATGGGACTACTAAACTACCTGTATCTGATTCTTCCTACTTAGTATCTTGACCAGAACATTTCCTTTATAATGTGTATTGGAACGTACATAGTCAAAACACTATAGGTATTCAACCCCCCTTCACTACCACAGATTCAGATCATGCTATGTAAATATGTACTTGAGGATTTTTGGTTTGTGTACACTATAAAATTCTCTCCAAGTAATTAATGTCTCAAAAAATGAAATTAATGAGTAACTATAGGAAACATGATATCATGTATCGGGTAATTCCTGTCATGTGGCCTCAACTGCTGAGATCCATACGCCACGACTCAATCTCCTTGCATAATAACATCTCTATGCTGGATACCTGATGCATCTTAGTTAACCATGTAACTCCATCCCAGATCTAGTAAAACCATTATTAATGCTGTAGTGAATCTACCTTTCAGCTCATGAAAGTCTTTATCAAAGGAATATGTCTATACATACATCACACCCATCTTAGTCAAGCCCATAATCAGTGCTGCTTACCATGAGAAGTCCTATTTGAAATGCCTGTAGTAAACAACCAGCCCAAATAAACTCTATACCACAAATAATATCTTGGGAATATTCTCGAAATCTATATTCCTCACTTTATCTCGATCAACTAATACTCTTATCTCTGAGATAATGTGACCAAATAAGTGAATCATATTTATCTATAAGTGGCACTTTGTGAGTGTAGAATATAATTGTTGATCTCTCAGTTAATTCAAAATGATCTGAAGATGTTTGTTATGGTCATGTAAATTATGATAATACACCAAGATTTAATCCATGAAAACCACTACTAATGAATCTAGACAAGGACCGAACACTTGTTTAATAAATACCATGAAGATTACTGGCACATTCATAAGTACAAATAGCAATACCATATACTCATATAGACTATACTTACTACAAAAGGATATGTATGGTATGTCTGATGGTCTAACATGCCCCTGATGATAACCAAATCACAAAACAATCTTTGAGAAGACCTGATCTCCTCAGAGTTGGTTGAATAGATCATATACACATGATAGAGAATATGTGTTCATAATTATTAGTAGGTTCAATTTACGATAATCTAAACATATCCTGAGTGTTCCATCTATATGAAGAAGTACTAGGTCAGATGAATCTCTTTGGCACTAAATTCTCTTATTTCCTTTTAATCTTTTTCATCTTAGTAGTTTCTATCATGTAAGGAGGATTAGATACCGGTGAAACTCATGCAATTATTTTGATAGAGAACTCCATCTATCTCACATGAGGTAATACAGAAACGTGGTCTGGAAAGATGTCCTTAAAACGATCAACCACAAGAGTGAAATCAGTCTTTCATGGTCCCTAATCATCCAGGTATAAACTCATAACCTAGGATATCATCCCACCCAGACCACAACACTAAGGTCAAACTAGACTCACCTAGATATCCCATTCACCTTTGTGCATAAACTATCTGGCCTTTGGTGATGTGCAACTCACCATACAGAGATAGAAATCAATGAAACCATGAAAGGGAACTAACAAGTCCATCCCTAGGTTGATGTCAAAACAAATCATCACAAGGAAAAATATTTCCCATAAAAAGTGACACTCACCAATTTCAAGGGAGAACACCTTGAACTAATGTACACCCTCCATTCTAATCCCCAATGGAGTTTCAAGTTTCATAAAACCATCAGAGGTTTAAACACTAAGCCTAAGGCTCTAAAAAATGGAAACATATATAAAACTATGAGAATAACCTATATAAAAAGGTGAATAAGATATAGTAGAGGCTATTAGAATAGTACCTCTAACAGGAGAAGGTCTATGATCTTGCACATGAAGGGTCTGTTGCACTGCCTATACCTAGACTGAACTGCGACACTATGACACTGCCTAGATACCCTAAGTGGATCCACCATGTTTTCTCTATAAAACATTGGTATTACTACCACCAACATGAGAACCACCTTGTCAAAATCATATATATGTACTCTAGATCCCTTCTTGATGATAAGTAATTAACCCTGCTCCTAAATGCGGAGTCGGTGCATACCCTCTCTCACTCACTGCTGGTGGAAATGTTTTGCAGAAGAGCTGTAGATAACCTATCTTTTTTTATGATCAGAAATCAAATGGTTCCTTAATATATTATGGAATCATATTTCATATCCTACCACACTTGTAAAACCTCACCTAACCACCTGATTATGTGGTCTGACTGCCAGTATCACCATGTGGATGCTCCAGATGATGCTTCCTACTACTGGTTGATTCATTACCCGATCGAGATACTGAACTACCTTCGATCACACCTCCGGTATCTCTAAGGTTAAACTATGTGATAAGTTTACGATTCACTATTACATAAATAGTAGTCAGCTGAAATACATTCAGCAACAATCAAATGTCACACCTGAGACCATCATCGAATTACCTAGCTTTAGATAAGTTTTCGCCCATCAAAATAGGTGCAAAATACCAGAACTCAGTAAAATAGGCCAAGTAATCCATAACCAATATCACACCTTTCTCTAGGGACAAGAACTCTTTGGCCATATCAGCCCTTAAAATCTCAGGATAGAATTAGAAGGCCAATTGAAAATACCTCCATGCCAACTCCCGATGAAACTTCATCAATGTTATAACATCTCACCATCTCCAGGTAAAATCATAGAGAATATACATGGTGAGATTGACCGTCCTATCAAGAGGAATCTCTAGATTCTAAAAGATAGGAAGAATGAAATCTAACCATGAATCCTCTCATTGTGGTCTACCATCCCCCCAAAACATGGGTGGATGTTACTCCTATAATACATTCGTCAGCCCTGCCATTAATGTGGAAGGCCATAGTGATCCATGGAATTTTTGTATAAATCACATAATTACCTTAAAAAACTGTGCCTCAAAACCTCTGTTAGGTATAGAAATTGATGTTGTAGATGGAAAAACTTGAGGATCCACTGGTAGCCCATGGCCTACCACCTTTAGAGTATGATCATCGCCACTCACTGGTCATTCCACTGGAGGGTGTCCTGGTGGAATGAGTCTATAATGCCAAACACACACCTCAGTTCAAGATCATTACCAATGTTTATAAATCAAAAGCATATATAATCAAGTATTATAGATAAAATCATATATCATTATGGATATATCCCTCTTCCTACTCCTATAGTTAGGTCTGGGTGTTATACAAGTCACGTATCAGTGAGAGACACTACCAATTTCCCAATAATATGGTTGGGTCAGGTCAAGTTCTACGTTATAAACAACTCATGTTTACATTTCATTCTCATTTATTAATTTTCATTTAAATACATATTGATTTCATTATATAAAAATTCAATTTAAAAGTTGGAACTAATGGATTACCATATTTCGATCCATGAGGGCCCATGCTCCCTAGGTACCAAAGTCTAAAGTACACCTAATCCCCAACAAAACCCATATCAATATACTTATAAAAAAAGGAATAAAAATCACGACACCTATCAAAATGACATCCAATAAGTAATGCACCATAAATGGCAAAACCAAATTAATGGAATGTGATTTCAATAAAGTCCCTAATATGATTCATGAGATGGAGTACCTTCATCTCATCAGGTTTCAACATAATAGAACCCAAAATTATATCAATAACAACATTACAATTCAATTGAATCACCCAAAAATGGAATCAAATCAACTGTAATAGTCAAAATCCAATAAATAGTTATTTAATTTGAGGAAATTTATATTTTTGTTGTATGTGGTGTAGATTTTCCTGGGAAAAACTCATTACCATAAATCTACCCTTTTTTATCCCATTATGTTGTTTCCATATAGTGAAGAAAACAAAAAATTAAATCTTCTAATTCCACTTTTTAAAATATCATGCATGGGTGCCACTGAAGGTTTTCTTAATCCCGGTTGGCCACATGGACTCATGTGCATCTCCCAAAACTACAGAGGCTACTGACTAGCAGTGAGGTCCTAGGGTGTGTCTTTGGGGAGACTATGACCTCTTATCAAAGTGTAATATAGTGGAATATCAAAACCATATATGTAGTGGAAGCAGTAAAACATATAAAAAATAGATCAATAGTAAAAATAGATAAAAATATCAAAAGGAAGTTTAAATACAAGGATGATGATGAGGATACATGGAATATGTCTCTAGGAAAGCATCCAAAATGTGTATTCAAGGATGATATACAATACATGTATCAAAACTAAAAAACATTAAAAGTATCCACTAGCATTGCAGGACTCATCTTGGACCCATGCTCCCCTACTCCCAAGTAATCAGTAAGAACCTCTAGTAGGTCACTTTCCCTAATCAACCCCTGTAATCATATAGTCTATTTGGGTACCCAAAAGTGTCCCAAATAGGGTGTGATATATAAAAAAAATTATGAAACCACCCATGGACTTTGCCAATAAGTAATTTAATATATATAACAACAGTGTCAAGACAATAATAATAATAATCAAGGATATAATCAAAAGTAAACATCCTAATAAATATAGGTTCTAATTTTTTAATCAATTTTATTTAATCAACTCCATTTAGAAGGTAATTCTATAATTTAATAGTGAAGATTGTATCACTTAATCAATTTCATTAAACTATTCATTATCATTTAAATAATATGTATCGAGAGCCGACATGACCCCAACATCCAAATGTTGACCTTAAGCATGTAATATGCATAAGAAGACCATCTAAAAATATAAGTCTAGACCGAATCCAATATTGTGATTTGGATTGGAAGGAACATCATAAGTCATTTCAGTCATTATTCCATTTAAAACCTTAGTCCATCATTGGAATTCCTAAGTTCTAATTCAAGTATCACTCTAAGGGTAATATGAACCCACACTCTCTGAGATCATCCATGGAGAACCTCTCAAGAACCCAGGTATCACTCTATGTGAGGTATAACATCTCAACCACTCAATTCATTCCAAGGAGGTCTAGGAAGGTAACCCAAGTATCACCCATGCCATATATAATCAAATTCCCTTGATTATGTCCTTATCATTCCATAATAAATCCAATTCTCACTTTGTATATATTAGTTAAAGACCATATGAGTCCATTCTTGGAAGCCAAGTATCACTCGAGCATAATAGTCAATAGTCAAATGAGTCCATCCATGGAATTATCACATCAATTCATATGTCACCCATGTATAATAATATTTGACGAATTCAAACCTATTGATCACTTCCATTTAACAAAATCATTTAACATGTCAAGGTCAAAGTCTCAAATATTCAATTCATTCTCACCACAGGGGTGACTAAATGGTCGATCCAAGCATGTAAGTCTTGCCTCTAAAATAATCACATGGTAAAATCATAATAAAAGGATTCTCAATCTTAAATAAACTATTATATGGAATACCCTCTATTTAAATCACATGTGCATTTCAAAAAAAAGAGAAAATCAAGATTAAATAAGCTATTATAAAGCAGGGGTCAAGGGTCCTGATAATTACATACCCGTCTTTCTTAACCATAGAATTACAATTGATATTACAATTCAATATACATATAAATTCATAATTTAAATAATAAATTTGATTTACAATTCAAATTACCAAAATAAATCCTAAGGAAAGGGGGAAAAAGGGAACACCTCAAGGTTTCCACGAACTTATTCTATACACCCAAGGGGTGGTTTCATTAAAGGCCCTCAACCAATAACGTTCATTGTGGGCCTCTTTAATTACATAGTATATACTTATCAATTAATACATGATCAAAATCCAATTTAATGGGCCACATGAGAATTGGACGCATGACACATTGACAAATACATAAATTAATCGACTATAAAAGAAAATAATGAGACCACGTACCTTAGGTCCATAGTTTATATCACTTATAGTATCAGTTAATGATTTAATTTAGATTGAGATAATATTGAAGAATAGATAGTGAACTTAATAAAAGGGAAAATTATATTTCACCAAAATAGTGAAATTGATATCAAGAAGAATGAAATAATATTAAAAAAGAATGGAGAACTCATGAAGATGGATCTGATGCTTTTTAAAAACTTGATTTTGAGTTCAGATGAAGGACTTCTATTGATTCTTGGAATAGTTAACAAAGGGTTCAAAAAAAGGGGAGTTGTTTCTGTTTTGGAGAAGAAATAGTGAAAATAGAATTATGTTTTAAGAATTAATTAATTGTAAAATATTATTTTTACTGCAAATATCTGGTTTGAATGGTTTGGTAGCATGGCTTGGCCAAACCGTGCAGTAACCGTGCATGGGTATCTATAGGGAAAGGGTACCCACACAGTTTGACTATCTGTACAAAAACCATGAAAAAACCCATTGCCAAAATAATAGAGGTTGTCACATGACAGTGAAGCTCAAATCACATGGTTTGGACTATCATTGTATCCTCCACCTACTCTATACCCATACCTCACATGGTTTTTAAAAAATGCGGCCTACCCTACATGATTGTCACTAACCATGTGCTAGGCATTTTTCACCTCAAAATCTTGGTTCCAGGCTTTGTACATGCTCTAGACACCCCTATTACCTTTATTGACTACAAGGGAATTCATAATTGTCCCTTTTCAATATTTTAACGGATAATTGATGGAAAATAAAGGATCTATACCTCAAAGAAGAACTGAGTTCTTAAATATTCATAAAAAGCTTTATTCATTTTTCAGAATTTTCTTACGTTATCTAAATAATTTTTTTTCTACTTTTTATTTCTTCTAAAATATAGGATCAATTTCTTGATATACATTTTGAATCATTAGAAATTTGTTTTAGTGATTCATTCATAAAAAATCATTTTGAATACTCATCATTCAAGGAAACAAATTATATTGATGTAGAAATTTATTAAAGGATAAAATTCTACTTTCCAAGTAAGTATATTTCCTAATATTCTTAGTCTAGATGGTAAAAGAATTCCTCAACTCTATGTAAAGGATCTGAAAACAATTTTTTTCCAATTTAATTTAATTTCAATGAATTTATAGTCTTTTCACATATCAATAATTTATGTTTTTTGTGGTTTTTAACTTTCTATGACCAATCACTATATTGTGATCAATGTTTTTTTTCTTATCTCTATCATTATATGTACATTATGTTTTATACCATGTCTATATTTTCACCTACCAAAAATGATATCCTATCTATAAACCAAGATATGTGTTATTCAGGATAACTTTTGTATTTTTCTTTCACTCTTATCAAGAAGAAGATTTATTAACTATTTTTTTATGATGTGATTTTGTACAATATACACAACCCCAATCTTAAACTAACAATGAAATATTATCATTATAACCCATTTTCTCCATTGGAGGGCATGGATAGGATTATCCACATTATGATATATATATATATATATTAACTAGACAATTAAAATTTATTTATTAATTCTAAGGAAATGGGCACTAATTTTTAGAAATGTTTATTTATGATTCAAAAACACATCTTCTTCAAACAGTATTTTTATTCCTTTTTGTGAGAAAATAATAAAATTAAAATTTGTAACTTTTATAAATTATATTTTATAAAAGGGATATTGTTTTTTTATTTATCATATCAAAATAATAATATTATTATTTTTTGGGATTTCTTGGAATGGTTTGATTTTTCAAGGAATAGTAAAAAATACAGATTTTTATTGAAAACTTTATTTTCGTTTTAAGTATTTACAAAGAAAAATTATATTTTTGATTATATTTAAAATATAATTATTAAATTATGATTTAAAAAATTAATTATGTTCTTTGGAATGAATTTTATTCTTTAATTTGATATAAAAACATTTTTATACCAAAAAAGATTTTTTTGGGAAAATCATTTCTTCATTACAATTTGTGTTTTTATGTAAAATTAATTCTTCCACTTCTTAGAATTGAATATTTAAAAAATAATTCCATATTTGGAATGAGGAATTTCAAAATTGGTAAATATTTCACTATTACTTTTGGTCATAATGAATAGCAACCGTAGTACATTTTCTTTATAACGGTAAAGGTAAAATGGGTTAGTTAGGGTTAAAACTAATATAATAAGGTCAAAAAATAAACCTAATACATTAATTTATTCTAATGTATGCGTTTATTTATTCCATGAAAATGTTTTTATCTAATAAATTTATTTTTGGTTCCATTTAACTTTGATAATGACAATTATAATATTTCTATAAATGATAAACTAAAAAACGTCATTCTCTTCACTTTAATATCTCTTAAATTTTGACATAGTGTAAACAAGAGAAAAAGTTATTTTATTAATGTGTAATTTATAGATAAATGTTTTTTTATCATTTTATTAAATTTATAATTTTTAGTAACGATGTTATTAACATAAATACATATGCAACACTAATATAATATTTAATCAATTAACAGAAAAATAAAATAAATAATTATATAAATATTAAAAATAATATATTCTTTATGTCCCAAATTTTTTTGGATAATTTTTACTTATTATTAATTTTTTAATGGTTTAAATTATAATTATAACTTTTTCATGATATCATTAAAAGTCAAATTAAATGAATAGTATCAAAAATGACATTAGCGAGATTTTTTTGAAATAATTTCTTATTAAATTGTTTAGAAATTATAGTTTTTTGATGATGAAAATTAGAATAATATATAGTCTAATAGTTAATCTTATTTCCATTTTTGAGTCAATAGTTACCTTATAAGTAAAATAATAACCTTTTAAGAGTGAAAAAGTAATTTCCACATTTAAGATTAAAATGGGTTAACTAATGGGTTAAAAAAAGACATGGTTTAGAACACTAATTAAACATGTAAAAATTATACTATTTTATGGTATTAACAAAAAATCCTAAATTTTCTTGGAATATATGGATATTTTGAAGCATTTTCTTGATACTGACTTCTTATAATTTAATCTTTTAAGAAATTCTAAATGTACCCCTAACCTCAATTATAAAGGGGAACATAGTCCCCTCACTTCTTCACACCATTTGTTCTATATATCTCAAACAAAACTACCAAAATAACTCCCTAAAAACCTTATAAACATTATATAGGTGATTATTTTCCAAAAATACCAACCCTAAGATCCTTAAGAGGGTATCCAAAGGAGTTCTTTCAATGAAGAGGAATTTCCCTAACCAATCACTTTATTTTAAACTTCTTTTTTTACCTCTATGGTATTTTTAATAAAATAATAACTTAAACATACTAAATATATTTAAATTGTATTATTATTAAAAAACACCATTATACACCCTCTTTTCCATCAAATGGGAAGTGAAAATATCGTTCGTGCATACGTACGACTTACCGTCTCCACACAGTGATACAGTGCATTTTCCACCAAAATATTTCATGGATGGTTATTATGATGGATTTAGTTATTATATATGATAATTATAAAATAATAATAATTTAAGAATTATAATATCACATCCATCTTCTTACCTTTCAATCCATTTGAAGATGATAATGTCAATTGTAACTCCCCAGCCCCAGAAGCCTAGAGTCGGTGCATTGTTTTAATACATTTGTATGATTACAAGGAATCAAGTCCCAAAAGACTAATCAGTTTAGTAGTATTGGAAAATAGATTACATACATGAATGTTACATTACACATTAGAAAATAAAACACATCATAAATGATCCTTTGAGAACGCCATTAATCTCCTAGCTTAACCCTGCTTATTAATCATAATACATTTCTAAGAATCATGGGAAAAATAAAACATAGAAAGGGGTGAGATCAAATGCTCAGTAAGGGTAATCAATACAATAGAAGATAACATAAACATTAGGAATGGTGAATAATTAAAAATGAATGCCTTTACAAATAATAAACAAGATCACTTTATGGCAGGAATATGAGTTGAGTAAATAATTCCATAATAAAATACAGTCATGGGTATTCTAATAGTCGAATAACCATATGAATCATCATTATTATTTTCATAATGAGGGAATTTATAATTCCACACATTCTAAAACATCTTATCAAGGCCTAATCCAAGACGTCTAAAAATGATCTAGGCCTCGGCCAAAGCCATATATCAAACTAGGAAAGAACATGGCCAATTCCACGTCTAATTGTCTCATGAGACCTACCGATGCATCGAGGAGCTATAGTGGGCTCCACCCATCACTTACTAAGTCCAATATATTCTTCATATAAAAAGGTTGAAACATAAAATAAACATTAGTATTAAAACTAGCATATGAAATGAAAATACAATAACCATAAAAAATTAATGGTTTAAAAATAACACATCCACCATCAAATATATCACAAAAACTTCAATAAAATGAAGAATATTTGTATCATAATAAATAAACCTCGATCAAGAATAATATCCCATAAAGGATATTGACATATTTGAAAATGATCAGTAAAATTATTTGAGAGAAATATCCCTTTTTCATGAAATCATGTAGAAGTCACATAATTTTTAAAGGAATTCATTTAAAAGATAGTTTTGAATCAAAGTGTCCCATACCACATTGAAACTTTTGAAAGGTATTAACATTTTAAAACATTCATGTTAATATAAATAAATCCTTATAACCATTTTAAAAACATGGACATTAATGAGAAAGGTTTATAAGAATAAATCTCTAAAACATTTAAAATGATGTTTTAGTAAAAAATTCCCTTAAAAATAATCCCTTTGAAAACTCTTTTATAAAACATGTACATGGATAATAAATATGTCCCAGTAGATACTTACGTAAAAACAACCTCAGAAAATAAAGAGAATGTGAAATTAACCCATAACGTGTACTTTTTCCTTGGTTGAGGGTACATTAACCACTTATATAATAGTTAAATCATTGTTATTAAATTATACAAGAACCATATATGTAAATATGATATCAGATATGACCTTCAAATATTGCTTTCTTAATAATATTTTAGTATTATCGTTGTTTCGAGGGTTAATTGATTCATTTTCCTTGATATGTTTTGTTACATAAGACATGTTTTTTATGGATATCATGTATTTGAATAATATCCAGAATGAAATTAAGTTCTTAAAAATTATTTTAAATCGTCAAATTAAAATTATTCGTGAATGGTTATGACGGGGAAATTAATCTCATCGCATTCGTGGAGACGGTAATCCGTACGTACGCATGAGTGACAATATCATTATATTGATGGTGAAATCCAATGTAATTGGATGCTATATAATATATATCTAATAATTAACATTTTATATTTATTATTTACATTAGTTATACTCATTATTATACCCATCCAAATAATAAAGCGTTTGAAGAAAAAACTACACCACGACGTGGTGATGATAAGCCGTACGTACGCACATATGGTGACTTTGTCATTTATAGGATGGATAGAATAACAAATATAGTTTTAACATATTTATAATAACATAAAAGTATGTATACGGTACTAGGTTTATAATTTTGGTATGGAAACACCAAATAAAGGGGATGTGGAAGAAGAAAAGCACTTGAAAGAGGGTGGTGAAATTATTAGCTCTACTTCGGGTGTTTCATTTTGAGTTGATCAAAAGGGATCCTTAGGTTGGATTTATGACCAATTTAAGGGCTCTAGGTTGAATTGAGGGATGTTGGGAAGGTATTTTGGTAGGTCTTGGCCGATGAATGTGTCTTTGATGGTGTGATTTTGAGAGAAGGGTAAGTACCCTTTTATAAGAGGGGTGAGAGTCACTTTAGGAAAAGATTAAAATATTAATTTATTATAAAATCATATTAGGATTATAATGGATCCAAATTAAATTCTTTTGATCATTATATGGTTATGTGTCGAACTAATCTCAAGCAATAGGTTTATAAAAGTATAGGTTACCATTGTAAACTTATCTTTTAGATTTAACTCTTAGTTAAATAGTTTAACATTTACAATGTCCTCTTGTTTTACTATAATAAATGGTCAAAAAACATACTATAAAATGTCAAAAGAACCCCAAATGGTTTATTTATGAAATAAATATTATTATATTAGTCTTTTGGAACAACCTTAGATTTTTGATACTATTATTTCAATTAATAATATAATATTTTTTTTAAAAAAATCATTTATGTCAATTTTGACACAATTTGGTATTTAGTTCATTGTGAAAGTCAGAAATACATTATTAATTCGAAAAAAATACATCATATCAATAATAAAATGTCATATTCACCTAGTAAATTCGTTTATGGAATCAAAACATTAAAATTATATTTTTTTTAATATTTAAAATATCGTTTATTTGATTCTTTCATTAATAAGAAAAATAGTACATCAATATTGTGTCATATATAAATATATATATTTTATGTATAAAAATTATAAATCAATTATCATGATGTATTAAATATTTTTATATTTCTAATTAATATTTATAGTCAAAGAGATCAATTATATAACCTCATATAAAAATTGTTTTACTAAAAGGTACATGCTTTTATTATTTTTGTCTTTACTTTAGATTATTTAATATAAAATGTCATTATCAATCCCAAGTGGATCCATGGGGTCCCAAAATCAACCCAATGATTTCCATGGTGTGAAATGTTTCATTCATTAGGGTTAAGACATGTGTTAGGGTAGTTTAATATTATTATAATATTATTTGTTTACCCTTATTTACTGGATTTACCCTTTAATCATGGTAAATAAAATATTTACCGAAGAAATTATTCATAATGTCTAAAAATCAAAGTTACCTATTTACAAAATTTATACCTTATGATTATAAATATGGAATCCATTTTTCCAAATTCAAAAAACAGAAGTGGAAGAAATTAATTTATAATTAATTCTCGTTTTCTAAACAAAAAGCGTGTTTTTATGAAATAATAACTATCAAAAGATTGACACTTGTTTATGTCCAGTTTAAATGTAAAATTACAACCAATGGAATAAATTATATTAAAGTATAAAAATATAATCTAATGATACTTAAAAACACTCAAATGTATAATTTAAAACTATAAATTATTTTGATTCTTATTTTTTCAATTAAAATTTATTATTTTTCATTATTCATAAAAATATGAATCTTATCAGAAAAGTACAAAATATTTATCCAAATGAAATTTTTAGGACCCACTTCTAATGAATAATTTAATTTCATTAAATTTAATATATAAAAGTGTCAAATATTTGTTTTAAAAAAAGGTTCACTATTAAAAGGAGATAAAATTGCATTAAAAAAAATACTTATTTTATCTAAAAAAATGAATTTGTTCTTATATTTTGTCTAAGAAACACATAATATGGATTCTAAAATTATATGGAGCCTATAAAAATCCAAATTCAGTCAATACTATTCATAAAAACTCTTTGAACGACTAGTTTGCTAAGTCATGGTGTGCTCAAACTCGGTCTTGCGTGTAACACAAGTTATTGAATTACTTTGAATAGATAACATAATATGAAATCTTGTGGTGTTACATCAATCGTGCGTATGTATGGACTACCAACACCATGAAGCAATGCAATTCATTTTTTATTTCCACTTACAGTATTTGGGAATAAGGATAGATTTATTGAATATCTATGATATTAAAATTATTATTTAAACATAAAATAATATTAACCTTTATTTAATTCCATCCATTGGAAAATGAAAACAATGTTCATGAATTGGTACGACCAATTATCTCCATGAATTATTTAATTAATTTTTCTATATCAACCTTAATGGATGACTCTGAATATGTATATAATGAGTATATACTATATTTATATCATTATTAAAATTATTAATATGGTGGAACCATGATCATATTATAGGGGGGGAAACTATCAAACCAAAATATACGTAAATTACGAAGAAAATATCACCTGGAACATTGATTTTAATAAAACATTACTAATAAATAGTTGATAAAAACTTATTTGTAAATCATATATATTAAAATATACATCTCATGAAACTCATCAATTTTATTCTCCTATGGTTATTTATTGAAATTAATTGTTTTAATTTCATTTTAATATATTTATGTATTAAATACAATATAATAATTATTTTAAGTAAATTCAATGTTTTTCCTCTCTTCAGGCGAAAAATATTTTTCTTATACATCAATGTTTTCTAAAAATGTTTTCATGATTTTTTTAATATTTTTTTAATATTTTTAACGTTATTTTTATGCATGATTGAAAAGATAAGAAAGAAAATGAAAACCCTGATCTCTCTCCTTTACGAGGGGTGTAGTAATATCCATAACATAAGATAAAACCATCATTGGACGATTTAGAATATTCGTAATACAAGTCAAAATGAATGAATTAGATGACCCAATATCAAATAAAGTAGTCAATAAATATGAATCAATAGTTATGATACCTCTCACAGTCACTCGAATAATATTTTCATCCTTTGGAGACTCATTCACTATGTGAAGAAGATTTGTTCCAGATACCTTTGGCTGGACCACATTAGTTCATGAATCATCTAATTGAACCATAATAATTTTCAATGATGATGATCTTGTGCCACTACATGGATCATAATAGATATAACATAAATTCGTCAAGTTACCTTAGAATATGCAGAAACCATATATCTTGGGTGCTTCAGGGATAACCCATTTTGAGTTCCCAGGCATGCCACACTGGTAGAAAATAAAAGGCCCTTTTCCAGACACTACACTTAGTATAGAAAAACCTTTCTATCGAGAACCACCCAAAGAATCATGGCAGATTATCTTTCCTTTAAAGTAACTAAAATAACTACATCTTGGATAAAAAGAAACTCCCATAAACCCTAACTTACTATCCAAGTCAAACTCAACCATTAAATCTCTATCCAACACATCAACATAAGAAGATAGTTTTAGAAATAAAAATGATAAGCGATATTAGATTGATGTCCAATCTCAAACTATTGTATATTTATCTAAACATTCAATAAAATCATAGGAGAAAACTGCTTAAGGTCATTACAGAAATTTATATACGCAGTCACGGTCCTATCATCCTGCTCGAGTTTAAAAAAATCTATATCCTTATCTAGTACCATCGAATCATGATAGAAATAGTCAGTGAAAATAACAATAAATTAATTCCACTATAAGACCACATGATTATTAATTATCACCATTGTTTCCCAATATCTCTTTTTAGTTCCTTCCATCTTGAAGGTGGCACATTTCTCCATGATTTCATTAGGCATATCCATGAACACAAACAAAATATCACTCCACCTCAACAAGTCCTCATACTCTTAAGGATCACATGGTACTTGGAAAACATGAGGATTATAACTAACGAACTCATAAGCATGATTCTAGAAAATATCCCAATGAGGTTCCATAACTAAAGCCTGAATAGAGGATGGTTGGAGGCACCTATCCTGGATTTGGGACACAACACCCAAAAATATCAATCAGATTCTTGTCCACGAATGGATTTTCTAATTGTGATTCCTTATAATATTCCTCTGAGATCCTATTAACCCGTCTTCTCATAAGCAAGATGATACAAAAAATTGATATATGACATTCAAGACATCATAATATTCCTCATAAAAACATTAAAACCAGGGAAACAAGGGAAAATAATCCCAAAAGATTGATAATAAATATTTGTACTTAAATTATCCAAATCCAAAGAAGGGGAAAATAATAGAATCAATATTTCTTTCCAAACCGCACATTGTGACTCAAGGCTCATTACAGGGATATATAACCAGTCACTCACTCAAAAATACCTCCCAGGTACCGAAAATAGTTCATAATTGTATGCTGACATCAAAGCCAGATAGATAACCTGTACCTTTGACGCCACATTTTCATGAACCGACCTAGACACCCTAGTACCATGATAACTAGGATATCACTAACATAGCATGAATGGAGTTAATGATCCCTATGGGTTAGTTATAAGAACTTTACAGTATACGAGATAAATGTGGAATTATTTTTGGCATACAAACTGTTAAAGAAATAGAAAAAAGTCAACATTCTCAAAGAAAACTACAAAAGCAGACCATACTCGAAGTGAAACGGGTATAACAAAACCCAAAAATTACATCATTAAAGTACTAGAAGAACAAGATAAAGAACCCATGTCCCAACATACATAGCTCTCCAATGACAAAGATCAACAACAACCACCACCTCAAAGTGACGCTTTCCTTATGCACGAACCTAGAAGAAGAATACCTATAAACTATTTAAGGAAAAGGTAGGGTGTGAGATATAATCCCCATTGGGTCTCACAATGTGTTCCATAATAATATTTCCTAATAAATAAACCAAAACATGATTTAAATTTCGAATAAAATAGGTATAATAGTACAATTTCATATTTAAATCAAAACATGTGTTACATTTCAATTGATGGAAACATTTCAAACAATGGATTACTAAAAAATTTATATAAAATAGTTTATATAAGTATATAGTCATCAGAAAAAAATGTCACAATAAGAGGACTATATTTCTAAATAATCATAATGATAAATGTGTTCATCTTCCAAGTGGTATGATAGTTCCAAGTTATAAGATCCTCTAACACTCATATCAATGATAATGGAAATATGTGTACACATGTCCCACAGACATTGTCCTAAGGGGACTGGTCAACATACAATCGAGGATAAGATCCACAAAAATTTGTTTTTTAATTTTTTTAAATCAATAATCCATTTCTATGGCATTTCCATCCTATCATGTTTTCCCAAATAACCCACTAACTTCCTAGGATTTCATTTTCTTAAACAATCATTCAAAATGGGAAAATCATTTCAAAATTATATAAAATTAAATTACCCCATTTTGAGTTTCAATATGAAAATTTCCAATTAAAAACCAAAATGTGGGATTTTATTCATTTTATTCCTTTTCTGATATGAAACCAATCATCGGTTCCTATCAAAAAAAATTTAGTCATTTTTATCAAATCAATTTCACAAATCATTTTTCACAAATTCCTTCAATTTCCAAATCACACATCGATATCCCAATTCCTAGAATTGGAATGTATTCCCCAAAATTTAATCCAATAAAATTCAAAGGGTAATTCAAAAAAAATTGGGTTTTCATAAGTCAATTAAAATCAATTAAATTTGAATGAATAAATTCAATGGATTTTAACTCAGAAAATCTCTATAGAACCACTTAAATTTAACCATGGAGATCACGTAACTCAACACCCACAATGAGAATTTCCAAAAATAAAATTTGATAGTGGAGATCAAGGAATAAATCCTAGATTCACGATCTAAAAGAATGGAGTTCAAATCCATCAACAACATTATTATCTAATATACCATTAAGAGGAGAGATAGATAGATAGATAGGGAGAAAAGTAATGGGATAAGTTCTCTTATACGAGAGTAATTGATCAAGGTTCTCCAAGAATCCACCAGCTTGGTAATGGGTTTGGAGGAGCTAAAATATCATATAAGGAGCCTCCATGGAAGAATAAATCATATAATTCTATGTCTGGGTGGAGCAGGGGTCTAAATTTTGGTTCAATAATTTTTTTATGAATTTTGGAAAATACAAAAGTCAACATGAACAGTTAGCAAGGAAGAGACGCATGATTTTTCAACTATTAATATTAATTGTCCCCTATATGATAGGGTTCATAGTCTATTTTAGGTGGGCATAGGGTTTATAGAACTGTGATCCAACTATGAAATACTCCACTATTTGGGTTTGCATGATTTCCACTAGTTGTGGACACCATTTTGGAAAACCGTCCATCAACCATGAACTACACATAAATTTCAAAAAAGTTAACCTTTTCACCTAAAACCATTTTATATAAACCCCAAAAAAAGTATGATTAAAAATTGGGGTCGTGGAGTACCTAAAAGCAGTAATATGATGTTACAATTAACCCTTTTTATGATATGGGATTTCAATATGGGTATTTTCAAAAGTCAAACCTTTGACTACCAAGTTCAAGTTCAAATTGAAAGCATGTAATTTTTTAAAGTGTGGGTGGGGGAGAATTTAATACCATGAAATTTTTAAATAATAATATTATGTTTGATAAGGAATATGGTAAGTAACACCGAACTTTAACGACCCACGAAATAGTATCACTAAAAAATGTCCTTTATAACCTAGCTATTGAATTAGTGAGTATAAATAAGACTGAAAACATTTTTAAATAAATATATATATATATAATGTTCATAATCAATAAAAAATCATTGTTTAATTCTTATGAAATAATCACAAAATTTTTTCTAAGTTTATTTTATTCTTAAAAAATGCATTTTATTCAAAAATAGATGTTATTAATTTTTTGAGATAATATTATAAATAATTTAATGAAATTTTATAAATTTTACTTTTTAAAAATTATATCATTTTTTGAAATTATCAGTTCAAAATAATATTAGATTGAATTTTTTGAATTTTTTTGAAATGATTGATTTTCCAGTAAATTGTTTAAAAGAGTCATTTTTATTGAAAATATTATTTTTTATTTAAGTATTTACAACATTCCTCTTTTTAAATGTAGTTTAAAAGTAAAATTAGTTATATCATTTTATTAAAAATCCAATTATGTTCATTTGAATCTATTATATGGTTGAATTTAGTTTAAAAACATTTATATACATAAAATATAATTTTTATGAAAAATAAATTTTCATTGCATTTTGTGTTTAATATTAAATTGATTTATGAAACTTCTAGAAATTGAATATTGAAAATGTATTCTATATTTGAAATCTATATTTCTAAATATGGTAAATAGGTCCCTTTTATTTTTGGTCATTATGAATAGTAAACGTAGTAAATTATTATCACTACAGTAAGGGTATATTAGTTAATTGAGGTTAAAAATAATATGATAAGGACTATATAATAACCCTAACAATTGAATTTATCATATTATATTAGTTTATTTTGGGCATGTCCATCCAATTTTCTAAACTATTCAAATTTTGTTCCATTTTTAATTTATTTTTCCCGCTATAATATTTTAGTAATAGATAAAGTAATAAATTCCACTTTCTTACTTTTAATATATATAATATTTTGTGACATGGATAAAGAAACTTATGTTTAGTTATAAATGTTTATTTAAAGGAAAAATTATTTTTATTATTATGGTAATTTATTTCTAATTTTTAATGTTAAAATAAGTACCTCCAATATTTGTGTAACCCCGACAAAACATTTATATAATTATTAGAGAAATTAAATAATTGATTCAAAAAAATATTAAAAATATTATATTTTGAATTAATTATCATATTAAATGAATTTTTTATATTAATAAACCATTTTAATTATGTGTGGAATTATTATATCATATTTAATTTGACTTTATGTTGTTTTTAAGGTTAAATTAAATGAATAGTTCGAGAAATGACCAAAATAATATTTTCTAATAAATAATATTTGATTTAATATTTTGAAATTCCCAAAAATACAATATTCGTACAAGTGATTGGTATATGTCTAAAAACATCATATATTATCCATTTTTAATCAATGTTCCTTTTATAGTAACTATATTGATCCCTAAATAGTAAAATCATTGTTATCGTGGTAATTGTCAAAAGGGGTTAATGTGGATAAAAAAATATAGAAGGGTAAAAAACCTCATATCAACTTGTCGAAATTTTATTAGATAATATTATTTTGAACCATCCTTATATAATATTATATTTATATCAGTTTTGAGCTAGTTTCCCAAAAAATTTAATTTATATTAATGTAATATTTTATATAATTCCAAGAATGTCCCTCCCCTCATTATAAAAGGGAACCCCTCCCCTCCACTATACACAATTAAAGATAAATTGTTTTCATTCAATAGAAGAAAAAAATAGTATTATAATATCCTCCCCATATTCTAGAGCTCTTAGTTTGGGCATAATTCCAATCATTGAGGGATTATTGTGTCGAGAAAAGGAGGTTGTTTGAAGATGTATAGCTTTTTACCGAATGTTTTATTTGTATTTCTTCTTATAGTTGCTTCCAATATTCTTAGAACATGATGAAATAATATGAATAGTATCTTAAATATACACATATATTGGTTTGTTAATGGTATAACTTATATCAATATCCTCTTCCAGAAAATGTGAAGAAAAACCTCTATTCGTTTGTACAGTGGACTACAGCCTCACGAACCGAAGTAATTTGTTTTCCGTTATTGTCTCTCATGGTTAGTTATAATTATGTATTTAATGTATATATATGATATTAATAAAATAAATATCAATTTTTATAATTAATATATCATTTATTTTCTTAACTTTGTATTTATTTAAAATTGATAACTTCGTTTCTGCTTTAGGTGGACTACCACCTCCACGAAGTGATGTGATTCATTGTTCACCACCAAAAAACATGTATGATATATATAAGTATATTTAAATAAATAATAATGTATTTATGATATAATTATATTTATTTTAAGGTAAAATAACACTTTTTATCTTTCCATCATAATCATTAATAAAGGGAAACTTTACTCATGTGTACATACGACTAACCATATCTGTGATTGTAATGTAGTTTATTGTTAAAAACCAAATTTTCTAATTTTTTTGAACATATAATTTATGAATAAAAATGATAATTATTTTCGGATTATTATTATGGAGATGATTTAACATTTTCCTCATTAAACGTAGTCATCATACCAATATCATTTTGGTCATATGAGCTGACTGAAAATTAATTTTTTATTTCGAAAACATCTACGAAAAAACCGAGAAACCAAGAATCAACCACAATATAAAATATGATAGTAAAAGGAATAATAAACATGAATTTTTTTCTTAAAAATATACATAACCAATATTTTTTTAAGGAATATAAGAAATGTATGTGATGATCCTGACTTGATTCAGGAGAGAATTTTACTTAAAACCTCATTTTAAATGTTTCAATGATTTATTTTCTAAATATTTTTCTACCAATTACATGTTTTTGAAATTATTTTATGGAATTTATAAAATAATTTTAGATTAAATTTTATGTCTCTTTTGAAACCTTTTCAACGGTTTTCAAAACGGAATCTTTTTATCGAATGTTTTTAATTAATTTATAAAAGGAAAAGGAACTGTTCTATTTTAGCTTATACGGCGTTAATAAATTTTCCATCTAACACATAAATTATTTGACATTTGGATTCCTTTATAAGGACTCATGTTTTCTTCAAAGATAAACCCTCATTCTCTTTGTTATGGGTTTTTTTCAAAAAATATTTTTAAATGGATGGAATATTTTGATATCTTGAAATGTTTTTTTATGGGTGTAATAAATATTTTTATAATTATACAAGATTTCATGTTTTGTGATTATTTTATGATTATTAGGAATTATTTATGATGATGATAGGTTCAATTATACACCACGGATCAGTGGTTTTATTATAAACCAATGATGAGTGGTTACATTATAAAACATGGATGTGGGTTATGTTATAATCTAAGTAATGGTGGTTATATTACAAACCAATGATGGGTGGATCCATTATATCTCCCAAATGCATTGTGTAATGATAAACTTATTTATATAACACTACAAAAAATGTCTTATACCAAAAGTTATTTATTGACAGATAATATGTTTGTTGGAAAAAATGAGCAATTCCAATAGATATTAAGTTCTATTTGTTTTTATTTTATGTACCAACAATTGTTTTTACCAACAGTTATATATATTGATATTAATCATTTAACACAAATAAATCTTTTACCAATAGTTAAATATATTTATTTATCATATCAATACTGAAAATTTGATACGTATATATTATTTTCACTAAATGTTATAAATTAAAATTATTTTTAATAAAATCATAAAATCAGATGTTTTCATTCATAAAATATATGTTTTTGATATATAAAATATATAACTAATATAAAACATATAATAAATTATTATATTTCTTGAAAACTAAAATATGTTCGAATGTACAATAATAAAAAGTAAAAAATATTCACTAATATATAATTTCATTGTATGTGTGTAAATGTTTTCTTATTCAGAATATATATAAATTTAAAACCTTTTTCTATATAGATAAATTATTTATAAATTTATTATATATTATGATATATATTTTTTAAATTGTACCATTAACATGACTCTTTCTTAAATTAAAAAACTCGAGCCACAATGATCATATCATGGTTAAATTTTTTATTATCACACACAAACCTAATTAATTTAATTTTATACCGATAAATGATGTGTGAGGCATGTAAAAAAAATCTTTTGTTGGTTTTTTACTTTTCCTTCCCGAATTTCCCCCCACCACAATCCTTTCTTGTTTGTGTTGCATGCCGTAGCTAGGAGGATCCCTGACCGCACACCTCCCTCCTCCCCTAAGCATGCAATTGGGAAGTCTTTCGTTCTGATTTCGCTTGCGGTCTCCACAGGTTAGCAATACTTCTGCTATACTCTCTTCTTTTTCTCTTTTCGTTGTGATTTTTTTATCTTCTTTGTGATGTGTGTGAGCCATATGAACCCTATCCCGATTTTTGGTATTTTATTTGTCGATTATCGATGGTTAGGCTTTGTGAGCCTCGATTGAGGATCATTTTAGCCACATTTATTGATGGAATTTTTTTGGTTTGGTTTCGTCTCATCTCCCCAACCGTCTCAGTGGTTTCGGATCAAGGGTTTTTATTGTTCAATTCCCCGGAATCATGCCTCTTTCTAATGATATTGATCTGAGTCATCCTCCCCTTGAGTTGGATAAGTGGAGGCAAAAGACGAAGCACCTCATCCGATCTCCAAACTCCTTCTTCATGGATGAAAAGTGTCAAGGTTGGTTCACCATTACCACCATGAGATGTCACTCACAAATGGTCTTTTACGTGGGAATTTCCAGATGGTGTTGTGCCAACCAACTGTTGGGTGTTCCAAGATAACTGAAGGATTCTCTTTCAGGCGTAAGGCCGATTGATCTTAACTGATTTTGGAGGATCAATTCATGTTCTAGTTGCCCATCGACCATCTCCAACTATTGTTTTCTAGGTTTCTTTTTTCTTAATCAATAACTTTTATTCAATAAAAATGTGTGGAATTGAAGTCATTTAAGGTAGTTCATAATCTGTTAATGGGTATAACATAATCTATTTTTTTTACGGTCGTGCATAATTTTTTCATTTTAGGGTAGTCCATTATCTTTCCATTTTATCCGCATTTGGAGAAGGTGTTATAGGAATTTTAGGTCAGTGCATAATTTGTTTTGGGGTAGTTCATAATCTGTTCATTTTATCCACATTTTAGAAATTTTTGTTGATTCTTGTTTGGCGTTGAACTTCTCCAGCTGGGAAGCATCAAAATCTAGGTCACGTGATATCGTGTTGCTGATACTCCCATCATCCATGCTCGCATCAACCTACATCCCACTGAAACATAACACTCTATTAACTTCTCCATATTTCACATCCTTTAACTTCACCAAGACAACACCCTATGTATGATTCTCCCAAACCTTGATGTAGTGTAGTGGACCAAGCTTCGTTGATTCCTCTTCAGCGTCTGCTTCAAATTCCTAACGCAGATTAACTTTAGTTCTCATTTCAGAAGTAGTAAGAATATGGGGAAATGATAACTATAGTAGTAATCGATATATTGGAATTATCACAACCACCCCATCCAATCATCTGCTCTTCAACCAGGTTTCTTTTTCTATTAGGTACACTTGTTTTCTATAAATTACTCAACTCTTTTCTCCAATTTTACTTGGTTCACCGACATGGGGCTATTGCAACCTAGTAAAAGTGGTGTTCCATCCAAGATTTATATATCCCAACCAAATGAATGTTCATTAAAATATCTAACATGTGCATAACCTTTTTCTTCATGTTTCCTCATTGACATAGATCCACTCATAATGTTTTTGTTTCAGGGCCCTGCTTAATTATCCCGCACATAAAAAATACCTCCCAAACCTCATCAAATGTAACATCATTTGGAAATACATTAACATAAACATGTGTGTTTAGTTTTAACTCAATCCAGTTCTCAGGAGACAACATGTTTCTAGTTATCTTCATACAAATTGAAATTTTCATTCAAGAATTTATTTCTAACTCATTTCTTAATGTCTATGTTTTTTCATTTCACTAAATGGGTTTTGAGGTATTAAATTAGGTTTCATTTATAATTGAATTCAGTGTTATTATAAATTGAGAGAAACTTTACTAGATTATGGAATTTCATTTAGTGTTACTAGAGTATAGAATTTTGAGTTCTACGTCAAACTTAATTGAAATTATATTCGTTATTAGTGGTTTTTGTAATTGGATAGATAAAATTGTTTTAATTTTTATATCATGGTTTTTTATTTTATGATTTTTTGGTCACATGTAATTTTTTATTCTTGTAGTAATTTTTCTATTATGCTTGCTGTTTATTTTTATATGAAATTGGTTGGTAGCTGGATGAACGTGGTAATTGGTTGGTTACTATATGGAAAATATTTTTGTTTGTGTGGTCTCTTTTTAGGCAATGATATGTTGGTTGTTTGTACTTGTTATAAGGGATTATATATCGATAGAAAAACAGATGAAAAAAAAATAAACTGGGGCCATTTAATGTCTATCAGAGGCTAGAGTTTTTATTAGGAATCTGGATGTTGTGGGAGGCAAGAAGCTTTCAGAAAGGCCTTAAACAAATCATGCTGACTGAAATTTCTGGAACACATTTGAAACTATGATCAAGTGAAGACTCATGGAGGTTATTGTTTCCACTGGTCCGATAAACCACTTGTTGTGGTTGATAATATTTTTATAGCATACTTTTTAATTTTTATATCATGAATTTAAATGAAAACTATTTTCTATTTTTTCTGTTTATCTAATTAGAAGTTACTTTTGATGGTGCTTGTATAAGGTGGATATGTTCTATTTGTTATCAACATTGGGATAGGTGCCAAATCAAGCATAAGAGGGTGGTCTATTGATACCAAATGGATGATGGTGTAGTTTTCCATTTTCAAATCCACTATTGTAGAAACCTTTTGCCAGACATGGTAATCCATAAATCTAGTAGAATGGCCCTATCCTCCATTGATTTCAAACTGGGATCAGATTGAAATCTCGAAAGAATCTTTTGGATGGTCTTGTAGGAAACATAAATAGGGGTAGATCAATTTGAATTCAATTGAAAATTCACCAAAAAAATGAGAGGAAAAATTTATTAACATGGTAAGAATTTATGGTTTTATTTAACAACTTTTCAATGTTCCTGGTAATAATAATATAGGAATGATGGAATTTTTACTTCTATTTTTACTTTAAGATTCCTCTACCTCTTGTGTATGAAAAGAAAATAGTTATCAAATATGTTGACATAGACATGTAGTATTCCATTGATTCATTGATTATGTGTATCATGAAGTGATGGATGGCGTTTCTTCATTCACAGTTTGTCAATGAGTGTGTGGAGAAGTCAAGACTGCATGTTCAAGATAATACATTGATGCCTCATTGCTTTTTTAGTGTTCTCACTAACATCTTAATTCCCCTCACCTATTTATAATGCCATGGTTTTAAATATTGAATATATTTTTGTGTCACCACTAATAATATATTGATGTATCATTGTTTTGGGAAATTTATTCTTTCTATGTGTATTCAATCTAAGTATAATCCCGGTGGGTTTCAAACTATTCTTGAAATCTAGAGTCTTTGTATTGTGACTGAAATCTAGAATATGTGAAATCTGAAATTTTCAAAGCCGGGAGAGAGCGGGCATAAAATGACTAGCCTACACGGTCTGTCAGGGATTGTGACACAACATTTCCAGCTTCCGAAGTGGTGGTATGTGGTCATAAAGGAGAGTCTTGATGTACTGCCCATAGGAAGATACATTCAAAACCTATATCTAGACTGTTTATTTCTTTGAAGAATAAATATTGACATTCATTTTTCCACATGCAGATAAAGGGAAAATACATCTATGAAAAAATGCACACTCACTTCTCTTTCTCCTAATTAAACAATTACCCTGTTATAGAGAACCACTAGAATACTAAAATGTGCACTAGTTTAGAATTTATACTTCAATTGTTGGGAAGAAGGAATATTTTTAGACCTATTAATATTATTATTTTGTTTATATACAATGGGAAGTGTTATTTTTACAATCTATCCATTCAATTATTTTTCAACCGTGTTTCTCAGTGTTCTACTTTTCACAAATGGCCTGGCGTCTTCCTAGATTTCACAACTGGACTGTGTGTGAAATCTAGAAAATGGAATCTTTTTCAGCCTTCCCATTTCATTTTATAATTCAACACAGTTTCATATAAATCTTGATCTTTCTGTCTTTGAGATAATTGTAAAAAAAATCAATATAATATGTATCGATAATCATGGTTATCCTAAATTATTCCATCATGAGATTATATTAACTTGAACCAAAACAATTAATTTGTATCAATTGTAATTCCTATTGAATAGTTTAAAAAATACTCTTTGTATGTTGAATATTGTGTCACTTGAATAACCCACCATTTAAATTCATGATTCAGTTATCTCAGCGTCAGATTTTGTTGTCCAAAAAGCCATATGTTCACAAGTTTTTGTAGATAGCACCCCAACAGACTGGGGTTTCCATGTTTGAAATGACTGCAGGATACTACATAAATCCTATTTTTCCAGTGGATGCTGAAAACAATTCTTAGTTGGAACATCATTTTTTGGGAAAAAAGGTAATTATATTAAATATTTAGTCATGAGCTATGATGAGGATTGTGCAAAAAAACTGTTTAGCCAACTAAAACCCATGATTTCAGTTTTATTTCATTTATTCAAAATTTTAATCCTTTTTGGATTGGTTTGATTTCAAAACATGTTTGATACAAATATTAAATTTTTTTGTTTGATGTGCTCTATTTTTCTTAAATAGGTTTAACCATTGTGATATTTTTCTTGTTTATAGTGTGATATTGGGAATGTATCGGTTCTATCAAGAAGTGAAAGAAAGGGAATCACTTATTCATGTGGGGATGATTCTGGAATTTGTTTCTAAAATTTGGGTTCACCAACTTTATGATGCCAATGTGGCCTCCTATAGGTGACCACCGCCATTGTGGTCAATCCATGACTAAGTGGGTGAGTTGCATATGTGGACCTCATTGCTTGTATTGGAGGTAACTCGATTTGTTTCTCACTAGAGCTGGATTGTGTGGCGGGGATCTTGGAGCTAAAGGGTGCTACTTCATGTTTGTGGTGCACTGAAGGCTACTAATTTATTTTTCCAGTGTGCTGAAGTTCATGGTATAGCTGGATCTGGATCACTGGTGGGGCAGGGATGGTGGCACTTTTAGGTTGTGTTTGTGTGTGCGTGTGGGGGGTGGGATTGTTGGTGGGATATTCCTCCATTTTTGTATTGATTATTTTTTATTAGATTTCATTATTAATATATATTTTTCAAGTTTGAACATTATTTTAAATTGTGATCTATGTAATAATTAAATAGATCAATTATATATAATAAATATTAAAATATATTATGAAATTTAAATACCAATAAATTTTAATTTTTATTCAAATTTAATTTATAAATATATATTATATGTTGATAATATTAATACCGACAAAATTTTTTTCATAAGAATTAGTTGTTAGACACTTTAACCAACTTATATATTATATGTTGGTATTTTTATAATTGTAACAGAATAATTTTTTCTGTCGCAAATCCATTTAGTGATAGAGTTTTTACCGACAGTTTAGTGATAGGGACATTTGTGTTGGTAAAACATTTTACCAATATAAAATTCAATTTTACCAACAGATATGTCCATGTTGGGAAACATTATTTTTTAGTGTAATTATGATGAAATTTGACAATATTGGTTAACCATTTGTAAGAGAGAGATGGGAAATTATTTCCGAATATATATTTATATTTTATATATTTTTATAGAAACATCATGATTTCACAAGGAATGTTAATGAGTATATGTTTAAAGATAATTATTTATTAAGGGTGGGAATTATAATTTTTTGAAATATTTATCTTGATTTTAGCATTATTTCAAATAGCCCTTTATGTTTTTTATTTTTCCTTAAATATTTATAATGAATTGTTTAAAATAACTATTTAGGTAGAAAATAAAATTTATTGAGTGAGAAAATATTTATTTCAAGACCAAATTTTATTGTGAAAAAAATCAATTTTTATAAGTATTCATAAAATAAATGATTTATTTCTTTCTTTTTAAATGCCCTTTGTTGTGAGTTTTTTTCTTATCTCAAAGTTTACTATTTTTTCATAGGGTTAAGGATCAGTAGGGATAAAGATGAGGTCAATAAATTCTAAAGATGTATCATTAAATGAAAACTTGTTATACCTTAAAACATTTGTGGGGAGAATTGATACAATGTATAAGTGTCAACATTGGGCTGAAATATTTCGTTACACAATATTGACAGAATAATCCTCTAAAACGTTAAACTATAAAGATCTTAAAATTAAATAGAATGCATTCTGAATATAAAACTCAATACTATGTAATGTTTAAGGCTTGTTACTTGTACTTTTGGATCTCAAATATTCCTTTTAAATTATTTACATCCATAGAAGGATAGTCAGATGAAACAGAATATTCAGACTCTTGAGGACATGTTTCACACTTGTGTATGAGATTTTGGAGATTCATGCTTAAGACAATTTCATATGGTCGAGTGTTCAAACAATAATAGGTTTGACTACACCATTATTATGGAACCATTTGATGTATTGTATGGTCTACCTTTTAGTTCTCCATTGTGTTGGATTGAGGTTTGAGATTAGTAAATTCATGATCTAGAGTTAGTGTAGAAAATGATAGGGATGGTTTAAGTAATTCAAGAGATGATTAAAGTAGCAAAGAAATGTAACAAGCCCTATATTTATCATACAAGGAGAACAATTGAGTTCTCTATTGGAGATTATGTGTTCCTAAAGGTGACTCCTCATCACAGGTAGAAAAGGTTTGGTCATGGGAGTAATATTTCTCCATAATTTTTTGGGCCTTTCATGGTGTTGGATCATGTTGGATCCAAGGAAAATTCGATAACACTTTTCCCATAGATTTTCATGATACATAATGTTTTCAATTTTTCATAGATACTCAATTATCATTATAAAGGCCCCCATATTATTTATTAGGGTGATATTGATGCTGATGATGACTCAAACATTGAGGAGTGACCTATTTAGATCTAGTACTGACATGATAAGGTGTTGTGAGGAAACATTATTTCCTTATTTCTTATTTTGTGGAGAGCTTGTGGAATAGAGGAGTGTACCTAGTAATGTGAGTCACAAATATGAACTCATTAGCCTGATATATTTAATATTTATCACTTCTCTTATAACCCTTCTAATTTTTGGTTGTTGATATTTATCAGGTTTATGGGATTATTTCCCCTTCTTTGATGCTATTTTTGTTTTCGTTCTCTTGATTGGGTGGTATATCCTATGGTATAGTTTTTAGGAGACTTTTTTAGTGTTTTTTATTTTATTTCTTGGTTACTCTAAGTGAGGTGGTTAAGATAGTGTGAAGGGTAGATCCTTGAGAGGTATCTCACAAGGTGTTATTTTTTCGAACAACAAGTTTTCTTTCTTTCTCTTTAGGGTTGGTTTTAAAATATCAAAAATGGGAATGGTTTGATATGTATCTAATGTATGGTCCCAGAACATAGTACCCCATTCCTTTTTGATTTTGGGTGTTGGAGGTTCCCAAAGGAGTCATTGGGGGGGGGAGATAGGTCTTGGAAGGGTTCCACTACTATTTTCAACATGATTGTTCCATGGAGGGTAGGCTACAATATAGTTCATCTAAGATTTATGGTAAGGAGTAGGTTTTTGGTGCAGGCTAGTAAATTTATACAACATGGACATAATTTCTACAATATTGTTCTATAAGGATCATTCAACCAAATTTGGGGTAGCGGTTCCGTGGGGGGGGGGGAGCCTATGACATTGGCTATGAATTTCTATGGTGTGGTGGTCTCATATGCAGTGTGTTACTATTCCTAAAATATATGACCATTGTTATCAATGTATTCCATGCTTCTCGAACATGGTTTAACCATATGAGATATAGTATAGTATAGCCCATTACGTTATAGTCCTTTTTTTCAATAGTTCTATAACATGGTGTTTGGTGTTGTTCTACGGTGTAATGCTTTTCATAATTCCTATAAATAATTAAATCCCCTATGAAATGAACTTTAATAAATATTTATCTCTTTAATCCTAGTTTCCCAAGATATATTTTTAAAGGCCTTTGAATCCACTTTTATTCTATTTAGCCTCCACCTTATAGTGATCAATCTGGGATGATCTATAGTGGGTTGTTCCATATTTCAAATAATTTAATCCTAAATAAGCCTTGTTCCTTCATTTTTTTCTTTCCATGCTATAAAGGATGATCTATTTTAATATAATTAATTTATTTTGATGTTATTTTTTTCATGGTTGTGGTGTGGTAATCTTGGGAAATCATAGTTTCTTTGTGAAAAAGGTGTTTAGAGATCCATTTAGTTGTACGTTATTATTTGAAAAACGTTGAATAATCGAGGTGGGGGATTTTATTTTTTATCCTATATTTTTTATATTAAATAATAATGTTATAAAGTTTTATCTCTTTGAGTGTATATGGAATTAAACCTAATAATAAATAAACTGAATAATGAAAAAATAGTTTATGTTTAACGATCACATGTTTTTCTACTATGATGACGAGTTCCCCCATGATTTATTAGATAATATGATATATAGGTTATGATTGGTTTATTATGTTTTTAATTATATGGTTATAATGTATAATTTGATGAAAATGGTAAATAAAGTAAATAAGTAATTTTCAGTTGGAAAAATCATTAAAGAAACATGTGTAGTGAATCCTTATATTCCGGTAATTTGATTGTACTAAAATTAAATCCAATATATTTATTATTTGTTTTGTTCTTCCATGTGTTAATTGAATTGAATGAATAATATGAATTTGGATGTTCTTGTTGTTTATAATGTTTAATTCCATGTTAATAATAAATGTTCTTCCTAAAGTTTGATGAATCTTAAATATATACTTAGAAGAATGTATAAATAAAATTTAATTTTTGATAAAAGTTACTTTGTGTTTCTGATAATTATAAACTATAATAAATGAATCACTTAACTAAAAATTGAGTAAGACTTGTTTTTTGATAATAATGAATTTTTTGTATAGAGATAACTTATTTTCATGTAAAGGAAAAATGACTTATTTTTGGGAATTGTTTCCCTCTTAAACTGGTTGGTTTTTTATTTCATTATTTTTTTTCTTTGGATATGATCCTTACTATGAAATGTGATGCGATACTAGGATGGGTAATTGTTCGTTGAGATATATGAATAGTGGTCTAGGTTTGTGGAATTATTTGACACCTATTATGGTGAGATGCATAGTGATATGCATTATGGTGCTAGGGATGGAACTATGTTTGATTGAATTGGTTCAATATAGGTTGGCCTGTTGTTTTTCATAATCTTGTATTCTTTCTTTTTTAATTTTTTTAAATTATGTATGGGTGTGTTTTTTGTTTACCAGCATTCATTTCCCTAAAACTTGAGGTTGATGGTTGTTCTTGGTTAAGCATCTATTTTGTGGTAGCTTAGTATGTTTCCTAGAGTACCTGGAATTGTTGAATGATTATTCTTAATAATTTTTTATCCCATAGGGCTAGTTCTTCTAGGAATGAGAAAGATGTAAATATTGAGAAACTATAGACTCTGTTGGATTAAGCTTATAGGTCATTGAATTGACATTGATATTTAATGTAATATATAAATATTAATTTTAATTAATTATTAATGAATTATATAATATATGTTGAAGTATTAAAATATAAAGAAGTAATTTAATGAAATTACTTTATTACATCCATTCTTATAGGAGATCAATTCCATAATAGTGGTAGATGGGTGTTCGAGTGATGATAACAATAGTTAATCCTAGAACTAGGTTAATTCCCATAGTGTTGTGAGGTTTATTATATCTTTTATGTTTTTTAATTTCATATGCTACTCCACCCATATTAGTGGAGATATTAACACCTAGTGGACTATGGAATATTTTTTCCCCAATATCCATGTTGATGAGGACCAGATGGATGACTACCCCATATGGATCCGCTCGCTTCTCTAGATAATATTATGTGTTGACATACACAATGGTTAGATTTCTCCAGATATGTGTATAGAGGGTTGTAATGAATTTTGGTTATTTCACACACATATAACTTTATATATACTATCCCAAGTATTATTATTGGTACGATGTGTATGTTGTGTAACATATTTTGGTATATTACTCTATATATACAATTTGATGGATTGAGGTAAAATACTTGATGTATGATACATGATATACATGCTATGGTGGATCCTGCAAACTACTCAGTTACTATATGAATATCTGGCATTGGATGAAGAGATGAATTGATCCACGAGATACATGTTATGATGTCTCTTACCAGGTGTTTTTGAGTTTGATTTATTTAAAGAGAGATGTCTTAAGACATACGACATTGGGGTAGAGTAGAAAAACAGCGAGGATTTGGTAGTGGGGTACCCTTTTTGATACTATTCTATATGATCTCTTGTATTAATTTTATAGAGAGACATATCCATGGTGTGGATGAGAACATAGTGTACAAATTTAGGTGAAAATTTAGTTTAACTTATTAGTTATTGGGCTTTAACATTATTTCTTTATATTTTTCATAAGGGAACCTAGGGATGATCCAACAGATTTTATATATTATGAAAAATCTATTTATATAAAAATATATTTTTAGGTTTATCGGAGTATGTTTGATATTGGGATGGTTTTTACTAGCTTGTGGTTATTAAAGAGATGTTTGGGCTTCATGGTTGCTACCGTGTTTATCCTTTATAACTTACTATTTTCTTTTTATTTGTACTAGTTTTTTCTGAAATTAAAAACATGTACTTTGGTTTTATTTTTCTTTATTTTTTGAGTAGGAGATATTTTGGTTTCTCATCTTATCTCTCATTCCTCATGTTCTCTTAGAGGGTGATACATTCCATTTGTAACATGATATTCTCTCATTTATTTATTCCAACCCGTGGCCTATTTGAGGTAGGATTTGGGCATAATTATCTCACTTATATCATTTATTTTATAGAAGTGGTTCCTTTTAGGGGATGGGGTCATCATAGTTTCCTCAACTATTTATAGTTCATACCTTAATAAAAGACTTGTATGAAAAGTTTCCATGGTCTTCCTTCTTTTATATACAAACTTATTTTGATCTCTAATGATGTTGTATGTATCAAAATGTTTTTTCAATTATGTATTTTCCTCTTGACACATACTTCTCTATCTTCATAAAAATGAAAACTATGTCTATATCTTTGTTATGAGTCTATTTATTTCTTATATTTTATTCAGTAGGTTCTAAAATGATAACATCGCCCTCATCAACCATAGAGATATCTTGTTCATCCCCTTACTCATTTTCAAATACTATAACATTATCAATATCAACAATCCTTTAAAATATCTTATTGTAACACCTTTATAATTTTCCATTTGAGTATTTCTCAAGAAAAATTCAATCTTCAGACTCACAAACAAACTTTACTCCTCTTTTTTCCTTTTCTCTTGATCAAAAATGTGTTTCAATAAAACTATGAAATTTTGACATTTTTATTTAAATTAAAATACATATCATATGGAGTCATGTCCTAATTTTTCCTTCTGATTCACCTATTTTGAATTATTCTTATAGTTATGATGGCCTGATACCAATAACACCTTGTTAATATATTCAATAAACTATATATTATCATATTTAGTTTCATTATGTTACATTAACCTCGTTATATTAATGCATGTTTTCTTATCTTTATGTGTTCAGAAGCTCTTGAATCTATCCAGGGCCCATGATTTATAAGACATGAACATTATGTAAGTCATCATTTTGAATTAAACTATATATTAAATGATGTACTTATTTCCACTTATGGAAATACTTTTCATAGAATCATAGAAATTATACTGAATCTATTCAAGAATATTTAAGGTTTTAATATCAACCCCTTATGAATTTTAGTCACTATTTTACAATTTTCCAATTTTTAAAAATAATAGCAGTGAATTCATTTCAAAAGGGTAAATTTCTCAATTTTTTCCATAAATCAATATTTTCATTTTAATTTTCCCAAGGTGACACATACTTCTATTTTATAAATCATTTTATTCCTATTTTATAAATCCACAGCCTTCATTTTATTCCCCAACCAAAAATTGTTTTTCTGGGGTTATTATACCTTTTAGTACCACAACCCCATCTATCAATCTTTTGGTTATGAACATAATTTTTCTTAAGATAACCTCACTTAAAAAATCACACAATTGTGGTACACTCAAAAAGTTTTGATTTTGGCCATCCTAAACCAAACACAATATAAAATGATTTTAATTTTACCAATGTTAGTCACTCTAATAACATTGATCTTAAAGGAATTATCATTACTAAATATCAAAAGTACTCCTTCATATTTTTTAACATCACTCAATTTTTTTAGATCACCTATAATATGGGATGTGCATCTAATATCCATGACATATGGGTTTTTATATTTGAAAGTGTCGAAATAAAAACAATAACATTTTCATGATTCTAGATTTGGGTTTTATTCTAATCATTCAAAAACCTCTAAAAAATAATCAACTGTTTAGGGTTAAAAGTAGAAAATATATAAAGTATGTCCTTATTGATCACATCTTTCACAAATATCTTATAATATTTCAAAACATTTTCTTGCTTCAAAATTCCCTTAAATCTACTGATTTATTTGATTAGTTTTCACTTATTCTTATGGTATCCCCCTTGTCTAATAATATCTTATTAATTCAGGAAGAGGCATATTATATTTAAATTTATAATCCATATGCCCAAATATTACATAGGAATAATAGTACACCTGAAATAATCCACATTATTAAATGTTATACTGCAAAATAGGTTACTATCATGCTCTATTTTCTTCTTCGAAATGAGTAGATCTCTTAAAATCCTATTATATAGTTATTCATTAAATATTTTTAATTTATTATAGATAATGTTATAAATTTATTTCTAGCTATATCTTATTACAATTGAGTCTCTCTATAAGGAATTCATGAATTCCATATTTCATTATGTCATGACTTTCTTTAGTATTTGTCATTTCCTTTTTTTCTAGAACCACTGTATACTTTCCTTTTTTATATCTTTCATATTTCATTGATAAAATATTGGTGATATTTTTCATAAAAAATTTTCCTATTTATTTAAAAACCTTTTTCTTGTTATATTTTATTTTTTGATTATGAACCTTAGCTTCATCATTCAATGTACTGATTATATCAATTTCATTGTCTCCTAGGATAACAATGGAGGTTATAACAAAAAGGGTTTTCGAATTCTTTTCACTATAAAATTTCATCGTCTCTATTTCTTTTACAAGATTTTACTATTCCTATTGAGGTTTTCGTTGTATGTATGAATTTTTTTTTCATCCAATAATTTCATTCTCTCATCATATTAATTTCTTTTACATACATCTTGATCTCAATTTTCATGATAGTATCTCCTTCCTATGATGTATATTCACTATTATATTGAGAGTCACGATCAAGAGGGTTTTAATATTCTTATAATTGAGAAATGAGAACCATTTCACATATATCTCTAAGATCGTCCTCATCGCCAATTTCTTCACTATCAGACTCACCGTATTTTATTGATAAGAAATTCTATTTGATGGAACATGAAGAAAAATTCTTCTTCCATTTTTAATATGTTATTGATAATTCTATAGAAATTGGTTTTGTAGAATATTCCCGGTTATCATTTTCAATTTTATGTTTCATAGAAAAATTAATTGAAAAATGACCTAACATGAAAAAATTAAGACATTTAAAGGGAATATTACCTATCTACTTACTTATTTCTCCTCTTTTAATATTTCTTAACATGTTAGAAAGAGTCTCAATATAATCTTCCATGTTTCTGTTTCATTTGAGAAGCCTTTATTCTGTTTAATCTTTACACCTTTAAAGGCTTTAATGGTAATTTTATTTTCCTTCTTTCTTTTTCTATTAAGAGCATGAAATCTTATTATTTCATAATTAATGTGGGGTTTTTAATGTTCATTAATTGTAAATTCATCAATACCTCTATATTCAATAGATGATATATTGGGAAAAAAAATTATGGAAGGATTCTTATCAATTGTTTTATAAAATTTAAATATTTATGAATTTCCGGAAACCCTAAATATGGATGACAATATAATTTACCCTAATAAAATAAATCCTCAACAATTTCATCCTCCTGAATTATAACATATTCATACTATTACAAACAAATATAAATATTTACTTCTTTCAATTTTTAATTTACTTCATAGATTCTTGGAATCTTCTTCCAAATAGCATTAGAAATTATCCCTCCCATGAACTTTGTATGTTATTTTTCTTATTATAATGATGAAAAGTAATTCTGTGGTTTCCCATAATATTTTATTTTTATTATTTTGTCAGATACCATGATAATTATTCTTCTAGAAAAGTTAATTCATAATAAATAGATTCGGGAACATCATGTAAAAGTGAAATAATTTTGAGTACATATTTTTTCTTCAAATGTGAAACCCTTTATAATCAAATGTTAGTTTTCCTTTTCTGTGAAAAGAATTGTGTCGATCCATTTCTAGTACATGATATAAAGAGAGTGAACCCTAATAGTACCAGTTTCTGTATAAAATGAATGGTGAATCACAATTATATGGGGAGGGGTGAATTGATGTGTATATGATCTTAAAATTTTCATCCCCTCTGTCATGGCTATTTAGAACATCTCTTTATGATTCCCATCGATTTAGTACATAAAGAAAAAGTTGAATTGTCAGAGGCGTTCGTCTCTTAATGTATAAAAATTTCCTTGGTGGTTCATGTTTGTTATCCCACTCACATAGTACCTTATTTATTATCAAAAGTAACTCAAGAAATGGTATAACTGTGAAATCATACAATATGCTAACATTGACCAGTTTCACTTTTATATCAATAGATAAAATAGAAACTTCAATGAAGAATGTTCAATTTTGTGAATATGAGCTTGCACATGGACTTCTAATAATGAAAAACTTCCCCTTCCTCTTCCTTGTATAGAAATCATTTGTAGCTACTATCATATGATTTTTCATCGATACAATAGCATATCAGTTATCTCATGTACATCATTCTCTAAATAGACACATGAATATTATTTGATCAACATATATATATTCAATATTTTCATTAGCATCAAATATTTCTCATATTTTAATTCCCTTAAAACATTTCCATTAAGTTAAATAATTATTATGTCAAATCATCATTCAAATTATTCCTAAAAGTTCAACACAAGAATCATCACATTTTCTACTTGTAGTATTTTAAATATCATGATCTTATTCTCTATTAAAATTCCCCAAAAAAAATCCATGAAAAAAAAATCAATTGATTTTTACACAATGGAATGGTTTTATTGAACCTCAAATTGTGTTTCTCATCTCAAGACTCAATTGTTTTACGCATGGTAAAGATCACAAAATAATTGTCTAATTTAAATATCATTATTCAAAATATATAAATTCTAGGAACACAATATTCATTTAAAATAAGTAAACTTAAGTAGAATTTATTTATATGTGTAGGATGAATTATTTTTTGTGATCCAAAAATCTCCAACACATAAGATAAATTACATTATTAACTCCGAAACACAATTATTTCTCCTTGAATAACTAAGTTTACATTCATGGTCAAAATTCTATTATGACATAAATTAATTTACTTATAGCCACTAAAAATATCTTACATGATCCAAAATATCTTACATGTATAAGATAAATTGATTTTCCAAATTTCGAACTCCTACTCCATTCTCGTAAAATAATTATCTTTCATGTATTAGATAAATTAATATTCCAAATATTGAGAACCTACAATAGGTGCTTAAGAGAATTATCTTAAGGTGTAAATTAATTTACTTACATGGTTATCTGTAAGAAAAATGAATTTATCATTTCTCTAAATTTTAGATATAACTTTCAAGGTTTCTTAAAATCAACACTAAGACACTAGAAAAGTACATTATCCATTCCCAATCACTCCAAATGATCATCCAAGAGGTCTTCATAGTTTCCTTAAATTGCATCAAAAGATGAATGGATTCTTTATAACCTTATATCATTCCTCTTATAATATGTTGTAAATAGTGATTCCAAAGCTCTAGAACATGTCATATCTCCATTAAGATCACAATAAACAATCATCAAACATAAAAATGTATTGCAAACAAATACATCACCATCACCAAAAGTTTAACAGTATAACATAATAAAAATGTAATCACCATCTATATAGAGTTAAATGGAGTCCATCCACGAAATAACTTTGTTCAATTATTCTTGATTTAGAAGAAATACAATAAATAAATGAAAAAAATCAATATTTAGGGAACAACTGATTATAAAATAGAGATGATCAGAGAAAAAAGAATTAAATACTCTTAGACATAAATCCCTATCTACAGATACTCCCAATAAAAAAATGAATAAACCAAGCAAGAATTAGTGGAGAATATACATGGAGATAAATATAATAATGCAAGACCTATTTATGTTTATATCCTATATATTATACTAAAAAAAACTAATTTACACTATAATAATAATATTATCCTCTAATTAATTAATTTTAATCAGTTTATAAAAATCAAGGAAAAATATCCATATCCAATTTTTGACAAACTCTAATACCCAATTGTATGGGTGTTACCCTTACATATCAGCTCCTGATGAACCTTATATAGTATCCCTAAAGTACCTTATATATCCACCTTACTCATATAAAAGTCTGTAAATTTTTAGGGGAATTAATATTATGTATCATAGGGAACAATGTTGTTAAACTTACATAACACGATGAAATTACTCTTATATCTCCCCATTTCCAAAGCATTACTCTTACACATCAAATTATGTTTATATTATGAATTTAATTTACTATAGAGTTACTATTATATATTAAAACTTTACTCCTTGGTATTATAATTATCCTAAAACTTATCCATTTATTTATTAGAAGATGCCTGTTATGTATTGTGTACCCATATATAGGTGTAACTTTTACATTGGAATATTTCCAAGACATAAAATCTTTTCCCAAACCCTTTACATACATATTGTTTCATATAGGATTATATATATTTTTTCCTAAAAACTAGGACCATTACACCTTTTGAATCTTACACATTTTATGTCACACCCCGACCAAAAATACATCTTTATTTTATTCTTTTATTGATGTTAGATCTTTTGGTTGAGATTTGTGTTGAGTTCACAAAAAAAGTCCTTATGTTTTTGTGGTTATGGGTTTCCATTTATACATATAATTAGTTATAGTTTTTTGGATTTAGATAATGTTGCAAGTTGAGGATCGTGTGACACCCACACTGTCACTACTTTGTGTTCAAAACTTTCAGGGATCATTGGGTGGACATACCAAGTGATTAGGGTAAAATTTGAGGAGTTTTTTGGATAATTTTTTGGGTCAAACAGTTCGATCACAATTTTCCCAAACCTTGCAACATAAACGCGCAATGTTGGATAATTTTTCTAGTTTCCCTCGCACGGTATGCCCACTATTTACAAAACTATGTAGTAAAAACGTGCATCCAATTAGAAGCTTAATAACAATTGATCTGGAAACCTGTTTGGGGTGATTCCACCTCCAAAATGAAGCCCAAACAATTGAGAATCAACTATATGATCCACACCTTCATTGGCCATCATTTTGGGGAACTTTTAGGGTCTAATTCTCAAGAAATTTTGGTGATCCTTCATATTTACATCATTAAATCTCCTCTCTTTCCCTTTCCCTCTTTATTTATAGTGTTTTATTTGTGGTTTCCTCCCTTGGAACAACCCTAGGGTTAGGTTTGTCTCATGTGGTTAATTTTTATTGTGGCTAGGGTATGTAAATTGTTCATGGGGATTATATCTCCTCTCCTTGATGTTTCATTCAAATCACACAAGGTTTCGGTAGTTGTTTCCTAGTTTTTCTTCCCAAATGATTTTCCTTTATTGCTTGGAATTTAATATTAATTTATAAAATTATTTCTCATATCTATTATGTTTATAGTTAACTTATGGTTTTTTTCTTATTGAATTATTATATTTAAAATGGATTTTAGGATGCTCCTCTATTTTTTCACATGTTTATGCCTTTCCAACTTGGTTGGAACTAGATGACTTTAACATCAAATGGTATTATTGGATGTCTTGAGTGGTGTTTTCTTGTAGAAAAATTATATGGAACTTTTTTATATTATGTTGTTTGGTTTTATGGAACTTAGTGTTTTTGTGGAAATTATTTCGTGTGTCACTTTAGAGGTTCGATGTGCCATTAGATGTTGGCACATCCATTGGTGCACTAGGTGGACAGATGGATGTGCCCTCAAATGAAGATGGTTTTTTGAATTGGTATTTTTCTCAAAACCTCTGTTTTATAAGAGATTCTAGTTTTCTAAAAATTTTTGGTCCCTTTGTTGGGATATTTATGTTGGTTTGAAAATAAGTCAATGAGTATATGCTCGTTTGTAGTTTGGTGTACGTTTTGTTGTGTGTGTGGTGTAATGGGTCGTTTGTTTTGTTTTTATGAAAGCATACATAGTAGTAGTAAATTATTTTGTATAATTGATTAGAAATATGAGATCCAGATGGAGATTTTGATTTTTAAATAAAAAATTGGTGTTTAGAGTTTTTTTAAAAGAGATTGTGAAATACTTTCATAAAGGCATTTGATTATGTAAAACTAAAGGCTTTATTGACAACTGCAAGGGTTTAATAAAGTGGTTTTGACAAAAGAATGATGTGACAACCCGGTTGGAAATTTTTATGTTTGAAATGTATGTATATATATATATATATATATATATATAAGTATATGGGGTTCTCCTATCTAGGGTTACATTTATCAGTGAATTCATAGGAAGCATCCCTGTTTGGAGTATGTAAGTGTGTTGACGACATTATAGGGTGGGTCATGTGTGCGAGGGCCTACTACATACACAGTACCATTATTATAACCACCATTGGTTCCTGGGTGTCTTTTAGTTGATAAACTAATGGTTTCTTATCAGTCCTAATTAGAGAGGTTGGTACCAACTGGTAGGTATATAGACCAGATGATGAGTTATGATGATTTATTTTTCTGTGAGGGCGAACATTTGGTTATAGACTATGGGGATTCACCATACACCGGAAGGTGGATCCAATCCGAGTGCATATAGGGGTTGTCTAGGGATGTTTAGGATCAACTATGGTTACTTTATTATTTAATTTTCTTTTTTTTCTTTCAGCTATACACATTAGTTTATTTCCAGTTTGTACTATTTTTTCATTTCTTTTAGCACAACCTTGGTCTTACTATCCTAGTTTTGTTTATAAAATGGAAAATGGTTTTAGGGATGGTATATAGTGTATGATGGAATTTTTTTAAGTAATAAAAATATGCTAGTTATATTAAAAATGTGAAAACCCTATTTTATGTCTATATTTCAAACTGGTGTTTATGGACTACTTCAGAAAAGAGAAATTTTGAAATCAGTGGATTGTTCTTGGCATCTCGACTGAGAATCTTGGTGCTCACGTCTATTATATATTTCCCCTTTCAGGTTCAGTTTCTTATTTCAGTCCCTAGTTCAACTGATTAATGTTGGAACAATATTGGTTTTGAGTTGGATGGTGACGTAGAAAGTTACAGGGAGGTATGTGCAGTTTATTTTCATTATGTTTATAGCATTATTTTTATATCCAGATTTTATTTATCTTTTTTTTATTCATGGGAAAAATTGTTCTGAATGAATAAATTTTGATTCCCAAAACTATTTTCTCGCCTGTGGGGATCAGAAATGCCTCTTTTCCCATACTGAGGAGTGACTCAAGTGACCAATTCGAAGTCAAACTAGGTTGGTTCGTGATAAAATGGAATTAGAGAAGACCCTTGATATTTATAGTGTCCAGTAGATGGAGAATAGGGTTGTTAAGACTCGGGAGGTAGGTTCGGGGTGAGCGTCAAGAACCCTTTCTCATTCTGAAACTCAAGTCACCAAGGGTAGTCTCTGATTGAGTCTTGTGTCTTTAGTTGTATTAGAATCAAGGGAAGATTGAGGAGGAATGTTGGTTTATGTTGTGGATTCACATGGTGTGGTGACCCATGTGGAGTCCAAGTGCCTGGTTCAAGGTTTTCTTAGTGTTATGCCTTACATGGGGCATGGATCACCACCATGTCGCCGAGTTAGGAAAATACACTGGTTCCTCTTTAAGGTAGTTTTTTTCAGTCGTGTTTTTTATATCGTTTGATGTGAGGGTATGTTTAAAATGATTGTAGATTTTGAAATGACAATGGTTTTGAAAGAGGCATTGTTTTTCGTAAAATGGTTTGTAATTGAGGGTGGGTTTTAAGTCATTGGGAACTCCAAATGCGGTTAGGGTATGTGCAGTTTAGAATTTTTTTGGGGTCCATCCTTGGATTGGTGTGAGTTGGTTTCATCATTATAAAAATATGTTAAGATGATGTGGGAAGTGTTTAAGGCCACTTTCATCCAACAGTTCATACTCAAGGAGGTCAAACAGAGGAAGGTGGCATAACTCTGGGATGTTCGGTAGGGCTAGCAGTCAGTAAAGTCATACGTTGACCATTTTAAAGAGTTGTTTCCATTTTATTTGGAAGAATCATTATAATATTAGTTAATTATCCTTATATTTTCTTAGGGTCTTCGTTATGAGATTATAGAAAAAGATCTCTCATCTGGTGAAACCTTTGTTGAGAAGTTGGTGGATGAGGTGTTCCTGACTGACCTTGTTTTTGTGGTGCAGTCAAAGGTTGTTAGTTCTTGTGATGGTCCCCCATCTGGTGAGCAGGGTGTACCAGGGGAACTAGTTTCTGAAAAACATCCTTTGCAGGTGCCGACTTCTAGTTTATCATACTATTCGCTTGTATGTTTCCTATGCGGTCGGCTTGGTCACTTAAAGCTGTCTTTTCAAATTCCTCTAAATACATGCCATCGTTGTTTCTATTTGGGTCATTTAGAGAAGTTCTAAAGGAGGAAAAATCTGAAAAATAATTCATGATCAAAAGATGTGTTGCCTGACTGTGCGGCAAGATATTCTTTAGCCATCAGAACCCCAGCCACAGGTGTCGAGGTGAAGCTCACACACAATCATGAGTGACGAGTGGTGTAAAACCCCAACCTAGTTTTGTTTTGAATTTTGGGATAGAAATTCTCAACATTTCCTTGTTCATTTTTCCTTGAAGTAGTAAGTTTTCTTTTTTGGTAATCATATGATAAACTATATCTCTTGTAAACCAAGAAGTTGAGTCTATCTGAATGTGGCATTGAAAATTTTCATTCTCCTTTGTGTGTGTCTTAACATCTTGTAGTCCGGTCTTAGTTTCAACTTTAAAAAGTTCTATTTTAGAGATGGTTGAGTTTTTTAGAATTGGTATATTGTGGGTTTAGTTTTTCTAGGAGGTTCCCTGTTTCAGTGGTTGTAGTGTCCAGCTTGTATGTGGGAGTTCGGGTTTGATCCTAGTTGTAATTCCCTGACCCTAGTTACCGAGAGTTTGCACATTATTACATAATATTGGAATTATTAGAAGAGATTTTGTCTCAAAATACTTATTATTTTAGTAGCCTTGGAATTACTAGATACATAAATAAGATTTACAATACATTATGAAATTGAAAAAAACAACATTTTGTCCCCTTTGACCACACTCGTACCCCTTAGCCTATTCCTGATGGTTAATCTTAATATACTTCTTCACGTCCTAGGAAAAATAAAATATAACAAAGTGGTGGGCTCAGATACTCAGTAATGATAAGAATATAGAAGAAACAATCATAAATGAGAATAAAAATATAAGGCAATGGATAAGACTAAAACAAAATCCTTTTAAACTTAAACTTTAACATAATATGGAAAATATAATTCAATTAATTTTATTTACGTATTCACATGGATATTCTACTAGTAAAATAATCACATGTAATATCAATAAATAATTTTATAATGATGGAATGCATAATTCTGGACATCATAACCACATAATCAAGGCCTCGTTCCAAGACTACAAATAATATTTTTTCAACGCCTTGTGCCAAGTCACTATTTTGTCTCATGAGACCTACAGATTCATCGAGGAGCTATATCAGGCTCCACCCGTCACTTACTAAGTCTAATTAATTCCTCATATGAAAAGTTTGAAACATAATCTAAACATTTATATTGAAACTAGCATACGAAATATTAATATTTTAACCACAAACCACGATTGGAATAATTATAGAACATACATAGTCAAATATAACTCATTCAATAAAATATGGATGATTAAGTTATAATAAATCAACCTCAATCAATAATAATGGAGGATATTGAAAGAGACGAAAATAATTATGAAAACTATTTGAGAGAAACATCCCCTTTTTCTTGAAAACATTTAAAAGTATCACTACTTATCAAGAAGCTGTTAAAAATAGATTTTTGAATCAAAGTTTCCCATACCACTTTGAAAATTTTAATAGGAATTTTAATATTAAAGCATTCATGTCCATTTAAATAAGATTTTAATACAATTTTTAAAATATGGACATTAATGAGAAGGATTTAGAAGAAAAAATATTTAAAACATCTAAAATGGAATTTTAGTTAGAGTTCCTAACCCAATGATAGATGCTTAAATAAAAAATATTTTATGTAATAAAAACAATATAATATCATGAGAATAAATGGATTCATGATATACTATGTCAATGTACAATATGTACACCATATAAAAGTGAATTGGTATATAACAACAACGAAGTCTTAATGGAATGTAAATTGAGATGAAATCCCTTATAATGACCATATCCTTTTGTTAAGGATAAATCAATGACATAATTATGTGTGAAAAAATATAAATACACTCAATATTATTGGATATTCAGTGTAAATCAATCAGAAGACATTCAAATATATTCTCGTAAAAACAACACCAATGAATGGAAATTGAGTTAATATTACTCTTATCAAGTTCATATCGATGACTTGAGAATTTATCAAAGGGGTGATTATGTGTATCAAAAGTATATCAACACATATGCAAGTGGAAATTACTAAATAAATAAATAAATAAATAGTGATTTCAAAAATAATCTTGGAGTAAAATAATCAATGATGTTTTCGTAAAACCCAATGAGTGGAAATTGAAATTAGAAATTCCTTTATCGATTTGGTAACATAAGAAACATACTACCCAAGAAATAAGGATCAGGAAATAAAGACATAAATAGCCATACATTAAATTATATTACAAAAAGAAAACAATCATGGGAATACATACGGAAAGTTGTACGTACACAAGTATGGTGACTTTGTAATTAATAGGATGGATAGAATAATGAAAATGGTTGTAACATATTCATAAAAACATAAAATTATTTATATGGTACTGGATTTATTATTCTGGTATGGACGCAACAAATTAAGAGAAAGTTGAAGAAGAAAAGAACTTTAAAAGAGGTGACGAAATTATTACTTTTTCTTCAGGTGCTTCCATTTGATTTTATAAAAAGGGATCTTGAGGATGTATTATGATCAAATTAAGTCCTCTAGATTGAATTAAGGGTATTTGGGAGGATATTTTAGCATGTTTTGGCCAATCCAAATGGCTTTGGAGGTTCGATTTTGAGTGAAGTGGAAGTACCCTTTTATAAGAGAGGTGAGGGTCACTTTAAGAAATTCTTGAAATATTAATTTATTATAAAATCATATTCAGTTTGTAATGGATCCAAAATGGTTTATTTCTTGTATAATGTGGGTATAGGTCTCTAAAATCTCAAAAAATAGGTTTTAGATAGGATTAGGTCACCATATTAACCATATCTTTCAGATTTAACTCTTAGTTAAATAGTTTAACTTTTACCATGTATTCCTGTATTATTATAATAAATGGTTAATAAACTTACTATAAAATTCCCAAAGTACCCCAAGTGTTTCATTATTGATATATCTAACCTTATCTAAGTCCTTAGGCCAAATATTATATTTTCAGAAATATCATATTAATTAATAATATAGAAACGTTTTTTAAAAACTCATTTATGTCAATTTTGACACTATTTTGTATTTAGTTTTGGTGAAAGTCAAAAATATATTTTTTAATTTAAAAAAATAAATTAAATATATACTAACAGGTCATTTTAACCTATAAAATTAGTGTAATTCATCAAAAGTATCAATTTACATTTACTTGGATATTGATAATATCAATTATTTTAATCATTCATTAATAAGGTAGTTACTTTGTCATCCTTGGGTCCTAAATAAATTTAATTATTTAATGTATAATTTTTTTTAAAAAAATACCATTATGTAGGAAATATTTTTTATTGCTAATGAATATTTATAATCTAATTTATCTTATGTATAACCCTATATTAAAAATATTTTAGTTATGAAAATTTAAATTTTACACTTTTTACTCTTCTTAAAATAAAATAATTATAAATGTCCTAATCTAATAAAAGTAGATCAAAGACGATCATATTTTATTCCTAAGGCTTATTGAAGTCCAAATACAATTATCCAATAGAATTAGGACATGTGTTATGGTAATTATAATATCATTTTTACTTTCAAATACCCTTTTTACTTTTAACCGTGGTAAATAAAATTCAAAAGATACTATTCACCAAAAATAATTTTCATTCTATTGAACCAAATTTTACTTACAGATGTCAATAGTGTCTCTATTATTTTTGAAATTCAATTCACAGAAGTGTTAAAATTATGTTTTATACAAATTTGCAAATGTGCCTCGAAGGTGAGTAAAAGACCGAAAAAATTTCAATGAAATTTTATATATATAATATTTTTATAAAATGACTTCAATGAATTAAATTGGTCTAATATATGTATTATGTATCTATTTTTACTTTAAAATAATTCTAAATTAAAAATAATTATTTAAATAAAATGTTGCCTTTAAACAATAACATAGACTTTTTCACTATTCATCAAAAATTGAATGTTTTTAGAAAAATACCAAAAAATCATCCAAAGATAATTTAGATATTCCCAATTCAAAAATGATGTCTATTTTAAAAAATTCAAAACATAGAAATTTTATTGATTAATTTTAAAAAATATTCCCATTGTCAAAACCAGAAAGTGGGTTTTTGAGAAGTAAAAACTATCAAAAGAGTGATATGTGTTTCTATCTAATTTAAATGTAAAATTACTTATAATGACCAAAATTGGATTAATTGATAAAAATATAATCTAATAATACTTAAAAACCATTAAAATGTATAATTAACACTATAAATTATTTCGAATAATAAATTTTTTTTCAATTAAAATTTAGTATTTTTCACTATTTAGAAAAATATGAAAGTTATGAGAAAAGCACCAAAAATTTATGAAAAATAAATTTTTATGTCACAATTATAAATAAAAAGTTTATTTTTTCATATTTAATATATAAAAGTTTCAAATATTTGATTTAAAAAGGGTTCTCCATTAAATGGCGGTAAAATTGGAATTTTTGAAAAATACTTCTTTTATCTCAAAATTTTAATTTGGTCCTATATTATGTCTAAGCAACACATAATATTAATGTTAAAATTATATGGAGTTTATAAAATTCAAAATTCAGTTGATACTATTCATAACCATTTTTTGAATGACATGTTTGTTAAGTTGTGGTGTGCTCGAACTCAGTTTTGCGTGTAGTGCAAGCTATTGAATTACTTTAAAGAAAATAACTTACTATGAAATCATGGGGTGTTACATTATTCCCCATTTTTGGAAATTGTGTCCCCAAAATTTTTAAAATTGTGTTTGGGAACATCATTGAAAGTCACACAATGGAAAAAGAGTCAATAAAACTATCACTTTAAAAGAAATAAAGAGAAGTACGATGGTCACCAGAGATAACCCATACCAGGATTACATATAGGAAAAGATGGATATTGAAGATAAATTAAGTGTAAAGTCATGATGGATAATGATAGAAAACGTGATTTGGAGAATGTTAAAAACAAGAAAACCACAAACTATTTATGGGTTAAACGGTTATTAGTTTTGGAATAGGAAAAGTAAACAGACAATGTTTTTAAGTTCCATTTCATATAGTTGAGAAATTTATTTTTGAGATTAACTAAGAACATAGAAAAATATACTTATTTTTTAAGTAGAGTTTCATCCTTTAATAAATTTCTACAACTAACTCATCTTTTCTACAAATTATGAGTATTCAAGATGACTTCGTCACACCTGAAGCACTAAAATCAACCTCTAGAGAATAACATAATCCAAAAAGGATGAACAATATATTTCCCCTTTCTTTAGAGATTAAAAAAATGAAATGGTTAGTACAAAATAAGATGATCCCCAAAATGGATAATCCTTTATAGAAAGAAATACTAATCTTAATTTCCAAAATTAAACAAGAAATACCAAAAGTTCAATAAATACCATTCAATAAAATTTTTTCCTTAAAATAATTCAATATAATCCAAACTATGATTAAAAGCCAAATCTCTAAAGAATTTAATCACAAAGTCTTTCATATTAAATAATAACATATATCTCCAAATAACATTAACTCCTCTTAATGTCTCATACAGAAGTGTAATCAACCAAATCACATATTCTTTAAGATATGTTAATCATTTCCATTAATAACCTGAATTTATATAAAAACATTGATTCTTCCAAAATAAAAAAAATCCACCATTACTTATCAAATGAAATCCCATAGTATTCTATTTTTCATAGGCATATAGTGTTGCCAACAGAGCGGACATCTTCCAAAATTACATTTATCACTTAATCATCAAATCATTTTCTTGTACTAAGGATATCCGTTTGAAAAAAAAATATCCCAAAAATACTTATTATTGATCAATAAAATCATTTATCTAAAGAGAATTAGTCACACTAACCATGGGCTTCATGTATCCCAGTGGTAGACGATAAATCCCATCCACACTTTGGTTTTGGGTTCGAATTGCGCAGCTTTATCTAACACGAAGGGTTGTCACACGGTTTGTGTGTTGTAATTTTTCAAACACTATATTTTATAACATTACCAAAATGAGATAAATTTCTCAAAATAACCATAACATAACTTAAACACAAATATTATCTCATACCTCACATTTTCAACCCAAAAATTAAAAATCATTAATTAGCTCAAATTCGAGGATCATATAATCCAAAATGGTTCTTTATAAGTACATAAAAAAGGATAATTAATCAACAAATATCATTTTCACATAACAAACTTTAGGGTTAAACATATAAGAGAAAATTCTTCCAAATTAATTCCATTAACAAAGTGTATTAAAACTTTTAAACATTTATCCATCCATTTATTTCCACATAGGTTCTTCCTTGACCTCATGGTTGTCCTGTAGAATAGGGCATTGACTCAGGTAATGCCAAGGTCCCCTATATTATAGAAAATTACTATAAATGGATTCTTAGTATCATTTTCATTTATTCCATAGTACTCTTCCTTTTTCCTCACCAATTCTTTACTTTATGTTCTTTTTCCCACACATAAATCATTTCTTTATTACATTGAGATACTTTCCTGGGTGTCTCCTTCCACATTCCGAGCATGATGGAAATTGAGATTTCTTTTCTCCATAATCTCCACTGTTGGAGCTCTTATAATTCTATACCTTTCCCTTTTTGTTGAGTTTGGGAGTTGGTTAATGTATATATTGCTGATGATATTTTTAGAAACCTTCTCTAACATGAACATTATATATTTTACACTTATCAACATTTCTATTAGTTTCTCATTTCCACTATCTTTCCCAACTTTTACATCATGTTAAATGTTACTATGAATTCCTTGGAATCCAGCCATTAAATAAAACCAAAAAGCATAGTGTGAGTAGAAATAGTCAAAAAATTATTTAGATAATATAATGAAACATTATATTCAATCTAAAACACCTTATAATTAACCAAGGTTATTTATTCTCATATTATATTAAAAGACTTCAAATAGTTATTTAAATAAAATGTTAATTATCCTAAGCATATCCCTTGGGAGTGTCATAAAGAAGAGTTTAGTAAGGCATGTTATCATGCACCACATCCCATTTGAGTCTAGCCCAAAGTAGTGTTTTCGGGTTTTACCCCTAGGTACTTCTATGTCGAAGCCAACTATACCCACTCGTATCCAGATAGGGATGTATTTCTTGGAAATCCGACATAATATTTACATTACCAATATTTTTGGATGTTCTTCTACTAATCTTCAAAGTCTATCTTAGGGTATTGTTTTCTAATCTATGTTTTTCTAAATCTGGTTTCCATGATTTGTACTAAACATCCTCTGATACCAGTTGTAACACCCCGACCTATATAACCAAGAGTTGGTGAATTATTAAATAGTATTGGCATGACAAGAAGAGATCATGTCTTGAAAGACCGATTAGTTTAGTATCCTTGCAAGTACTAGATACATACATAAGATTAATATTACATTATTAAATAGAGAAACCACCAAATTGTGTCCCCTTTGACCACACTCATATCCATTATCCTATTCATACAAGTTAATAATAATATACTTCTTCATATATTGGGAAAAAGAAATCATGAGAAAGGGGTGAGCTTAGGTGCTCAGTAAAGACAAAAATATAGAAGAAACTATCAAAAATGAGAATAAACATTTATGGAAATATATAAGACTAAAACAAAATCATTTTAAACATAAACCTCATCATAATATAGAAAAGATAAGCCAAATAATGCCATTTACTTATTCACATGGATATTATACTTGTCAAATAATAACATGTAATATAAATAGATAATTTCATAATGATGTAATGCATAATTCCGAACATCATAACCACATAGTCAAGGACTCGTGCCAAGAATTCAAATAAGATTTTGTCAAGGACTTGTTCTAAGACACTAGTTAGTCTCATCATACCTACCAATGCATCGAGGAGCTATAGAGGGATCCACCAGTAACATATTAAGTCCAATTCATTCCTCACATGAAAAGGATGAAGCATAATCTAAACCTTCATATTAAAACTAGTATACGAAATGTCAATATTTTAACAACAAACCATAAATGGTATAAAAATAGCACATACACAGTCAAAAATAACTCATTCAATACAATATGAAAGTGTTTATTAAAATAAATCAACCTCAATAAAGAATAATGAAGGATATTGACATAGATGAAAACAACCAGTATAACTATTTGAGAGAAATAACCAACTTTTCTTGAAAATATTTAAACGTATAATTATTTATCAAGAAGCTGTTAAAAATAGATTTTTGAATCCAAGTGCCCCATGCCACTTTGAAACTTATAAAATTAATTTAAATTTTAAAACATTCATGTCCATATAAGAAAAATCCTTAACACCATTTTTAAAACATGGAATTTAATGAGAAATATTTATAATAATAAATCTTTAAAACATTTAATATGATATTTTAGTTAGAATTCCCAACAAAATGAGAGATGTTCGAATAAAAATATTTTAGGTAATAAAAACTTTATAATATCATGAGAATAAATGGATTCATGATATACTATATCAAAGTATAGTATGTACACCAAATAAAATTGAATTAGTGAATAACAACAAAGAAGTCTCAATAGAATGTTAATTGAGATGAAATCCCTTATAAAGACTGTATACTTAGGTTTAGGATAAATAAATGAAATAATTATGTGTGAAATATATAAATACACTCAATATGATTTGATATTCAGTGTAAATCAATCGGATAACATTCACACATATTCTAGAAAAAATAACACCAATGACTTGGATGTTTAACTCAATGAATGGAAATTGAGTTAAGAGTACTCTTATCAAGTTCATATCGATAACTTGAAAATTTTCTTATGGAGATATTATGTGTATCAAATGTATATCAACACAAATGGGAGTGGAAATTACTACATAAATAAAAAATAGTGTTTTCACACATAATCATGGAGTAAAATAGTCAATGAAGTTTGCGTAAAACCCGACGAGTGGAAATCAAAATTCGAAATTCTCTTACCGATTTGGTAACTTACGAAGCATAAAACCCATGAAAGAAGGATAAAAAAATGAAGAAGTAAATACCCATACATTAATTTGTATTACACAAAGAATACAATCATGGGTAGTACATACACCTCCCAAAAGGAAATAGCGGCAATATAGCATGAATCTCTTGGGAATAAGAAGTGAGATGAAAACCCCTTACCTTGTAATTTTCCTTAGTTGATGGTAGGTTAACCTCCTTTATAATAGTGAAATAATTGTTATTATATAAAAAAATAACCACATACATAAAAACTATATCATATATGATCTTCTAATATTGCTTTGTTAATGATATTTCAGTAGTACAATTGTTCTGTATGTTAACTGATTCATTTTCCATTAAATATTTTTTTATGTAAGTCATGTTTGTTATGAATAGGATGTATATGATACATATACAAAATGACATTACATTATTAAACATTATTTTTTAATCATAAAATTAAATTTATTCTTGAATGGTTACGATGGGGAATGAATCTCATCGTGTTCGTAGAGACAGTAATCCATACGTACGCATGAGCGACAACATCATTCTATTGATGTTGAAATCGTATTTAATTGGATGGTATATCATATATACATAACAATAAACATATTACATTTATTATTTATATAAATTTTAATAATTATTATACCCATCCAAATAATGGAGTGTTTAATAACAAACTACACCACGACGTGGATATAGTAAGCCGTACGTATACACGTATGGTGACTTTGTCATTCATAGAATGGAAAGAATAATTAATATGGTTGTAACATATTTATAATAACATCACAGTAGGTAGAAGGTACTAGAGTTACTATTCTGTTATGGAAACAACAAATAATTAGAAAGCAGAAGAAGAAAAGAACTTTGAAAGTGGTGATTAAATTATTACCTCTTCTTCGGGTTCTCCCTTATGATTTGATCAAAAGTGATCTTTATGTTGTATTTTGATAAAATTAAAGCATAAATGTTGAATTGAGGGTAATTGGGAGGATATTTGGGTAGGGTTTGTCCGAGACAAATTGTTTTGGAGGTGTGATTTTGAGAGAAGGGGATGTACCCTTTTATAAGAGAGGTGGGGGTCACTTTGGAATATCTTGAAATATTAATTTATTATAAAACCATATTCGGATTATAATGGCTATAAATGGATTTATTTCGAGGCTAAGGAGGGATTGGATATAAAACCTCTCAACTAATAGGTTCTATATAGGTTTAGGTCACTATATTAACCTTATATTTTAGATTTAACTCTTAGTTAAATAGTTTAGCTTTTACCATGTATTTTTGTATTATTATAATAAATGGTTAATAAACTAACTATAAAAAGCCAGGAGAACCCCAAGTGGTTCATTATTGACATATAAAACCTTACCTATGTCCTTTTTCCAAAACATTTATTTTTATTAATATTATGTCAATTAATAATATAGTATTTTTTAACTCATTTTTTTCAATTTTGACACTATTTAGTATTTGGTTTTTATGAAAGTCAACAAAACATGGTTACATAAAAATAATCAATAAAAACATGTTATATTAAGCTATAAAATTATTGTAATGCATCAAAATTTTCAACTTACATTGATTTAGATATTTATAACATCAATTATTTTAATCATTCGTTAATTAGGTAATTACTCCATCATCATTGTGTCATAAAAAAATTTAATTATTTAAGGTCTAAAAATTATAAGTAAAATACCATTATGTAATAAATCTGTTTAGATTTATAATTAATATTATAGTCTAATTTATCTTATGTATAACCATATATTAAAAATATTATTTTTATGAAAGATTGAATTTAACAATTTTAACTATTCTTTAAATTAAATAATAATAAATTTCATAATCAAATCCATGTGGATCAAAGAGAATCATATTTTATTACTAAGGTTTATTTTGGTCAAAATAAACTTATCTAATAGAATTAGGACATATGTTAGTGTAATTTTAATATCATTTTTACCTTTAATTACCCTATTTTCTTTTAACCATGGTAAATAAAATTCAAAAGTTACTATTCACAAAAATTTATTTCCATCCTATTGAATAAAATTTTACTTACTAATGTTAATTGTGCCTCTTGGTGTTTTGAAATTAAATTCACTGAAGCAGAAAAATTATTTTTTATGCAAATTTAAAAATGTGCCTAAATGGTGCGTAAAATACGGTAACATGTTCAATAAAATTTTATATATCTAATATTATTATAATAAAATTTAATGAATTAAATTGTACTAATATAGGTATTATGTATCAAATTTTACACTAAAATAATTTTAAATTAAAAATAATTATTTAAATTAAAATTTGAATTTAAATATTAACGCAGTGTTTTCACTATTCATCAAAAATTGAATGCTTTTAGAAAAATATAAAATTTTCACCCAAAGATAATTTTTAAATTACAAATTCAAAAATTATGTCTATTTTAGAAAATTAAAAATATTAAAATTTTATTAATTTATATAAAAAAATATTCCCATTATCAAAACCAAAAAGCATATTTTTGAGAAGTAAAAACTATCAAAAGATTGATATGTTTTTATGTCCAATTTAAATGTAAAATTAATTCCAATGAAAAAATTGGATTAAATGATAAAAATATTATCTAATTATACTTCCAAAAAATTTAGATGTATTATTTAACACTCTAAATTATTTTGATTAAAATTTTTCTTTTCAATTAAAATGTAGTATTTTTCACTATTAATCAAAATATGAAAGTTATCAGAAAGCACTGAAAATTAATCCATACTAAATATTTATATTCCGATTCTAATGTAAAAGTTTATTTTGTCAAATTGAATATATAAAAGTGTAAAACATTTTATTTGAAAAGGGTTCTCTGTTAAAATAATGTAAAATTACAATTTTTGAAAAATACTTCTTTTATCTGAAAAATTGAATTTTTTCTTATATTATGTTTAAGAAATGAATAATATGGATGTTAAAATTATACGGAGTATATAAAATTCAAAATTCATTTAATACTATTCTTAACCATTTTTTGACGACTAGTTTCGTAAGTTGTAGTTCGCTCGAACTCAGTGTTGTGTGTAGTGAAAGCTATTGAATTACTTTAAAGAAAATAACATACTATGAAATGTTGAGGTGTTACACCGGTTGAGTTTTTTTGGTTTTTTTAGTTTTCAAGAAATTTTTCTATGTAATGCATGTTTGCTGCATTGATAGTCAAAACTATGCATCCCCATCTATGAGGACAGAACCAACTACACGACCAGTGCATGACAATGAAGTAGGTCACATAACCATGTGACTTGGTGATTTTATGGGAAGTGGTGTTTAACATGGTTGGCGCATGGTTTGGAATGTTTTTTGACCAAACCGTGTGAGTTCCCAAAAAAATTCCTTTTTTACCAAACAATGAAGTATGTCACATAATCCTTTATTTTATTCTTTTCTTGATGCTGGATCATTTGGTTGAGGTTCCGGTTGAGTTCCCAAAAAAATTTCATTTTTTTGGGGTTTTAGGTCTCCTATTATACCTATGATTAGTTATTTTTTGGGAATGAGATAATGTTTCATGCTAGGGAGTTTGTGACACCCATAGTGTCACTACTTTGCGTTTAAAACATTCAGGGATCAATTGGTGAATTTCCCTTGTGTTTGTGGTGAAATTTGAGGGCTTTGGACAATTTTTTGGGTTTCATGGTTTGAGAATAGTTTTCCAAAACCATAAATCCTAATCCTGTAATGTTTCATAACTTTTCCAGTAGCCCTCACATGGTTTGTGCACGTTTTACAAAACCGTGAAGCAAAACCGTGCATCCAATTACGAGCTTAATAACTTTTGACATAGAAACCCATTTTGGGTGATTACACCTCCGAAATAAATCCCTATTAGTTGGGCATCAACCAGAGAAGCATCCATCATTATCCTCCATTGTTTTGGGGCACTTTTTTGGAGATGTCTCAAGAAATGATGGTGGTTCTTCATGTTTCCTTCATTAAATCTCCTCTATTTTCCCTTACCCTCTTTTTTTTCTAGGGTTTTATTTGTTTTTATTTTCCTTATAAGAACCCTAGGGTTACAGTTGGCTCATGTGGCTCATTTTTCTTATGATTAGGTTATGTGGATTGTTCATGGGGCTTAGATCTCCCTCTCCTTGATGTTTCGTTCCAATCACATAATATTTTGGTAGGTGTTTCCATGATTTTCTCCTCCAATTAATTTCATTTGGTTCTTGTCATTTTATATAAATTTATAAACATATTTCTCAACAATATTATGATTATAGTTAACTTATTTTATTTTTTTATTGTTGAATTAATTGATTTAAAATGGATTTTAGGATGGTCGTCTATTTATGCACATGTTTATTCCATGCCAACTTGGTTGGAACTAGATACCTTAAATTTAAAATCGTATTGTTGGATGTCGTGAGTGGTGTTTTCTTGTAGAAACATTTTATGGAACTTTTTTGTCCTATATTGGTATGTTTTATAGATGTTAGTGTTTTTTTGAAAATTATTTTTCATGTCTCTTTGGATGTTCGATACGCCATTAGATGTTGGAACATACATGGGTGCACTAGGTGCACACATGGACATTCACTCAAATAAAGATGGTGTTTTCAATTGGTATTTTTCATGAAACCTCAGTTTCCTAAGTGGTTCTTTTTTTAAAATTCTGTTTGTCTCTTCATGGAGCTCTTTAAGTTAGTTTGAAAAGAAGTCCACGAGTATATGCCTGTTTGGATTTTGGTGTAAATCTTGTTTAGTGTGTGGTTTAAGGGGTTGTTTGGGTTGTCTTTAGGAATTTGTATGTAGTATTACTAAATAATTTTATGGAAATGATAAGAAACTTGGAACCTAGAGGCACATTTTGATTTTTAAATACAAAATTGGTGTTAAGAGTTGTTTTAAAAGAGTTTTTGTAATATTTTCGTAAAGGAATTTGATTATGTAAATCTAAAGGCTCGATTGACAACTCCAAGTGTTTAGTAAAGTGGTTTTGATAACTGAATGATTTGACATACCGATTGGCTCTTGTATGACTGACATATATGTATGTATGTATATATATATGTATATGTGGTGATCCTATCCAGAGTAACCTTTATGATTTAATGTATAGGAAGCGTCTGTGTTTGGGGTAGGTAAGTGCAGTGACGGTATGGTAGGGCGAGTCACAGGTGTGAGGGATTCCTAGTTACACAATATGATTTATATAACCAACATGGGTTCCTAGGTGTCTTTTAGTTGGTCAAGTGATTGTTTCTTATCAGCCCCAATTAGATTGATTTTTAGCCACTGGTAGGTATAAAGGTTAGATGGGGAGTGCAGCTGATTTCTTCTGCCGTGAGGGCGATCAGTTGGTTATAGACTATAGAGACTCACCATACGCCGATACGTGAATCCAAATCACATGCATCAAGGGGTATTCTAGGGATGTTTAGGATCACCCATGGTTACATTATTATTTACTTTTCTTGTTTACTTTTAGCTATACCCATTAGTCTATTTATAGTTTGTACTGTTTATTCATTTATTTTAGCACAACCTTGGTCTTCTTGTATTGATTTTATTTATAAAATTGAAAATGGTATTAGATGTAGTATATAGTATGTGTTGGAATTTTATTTTAAAGAAGAAAATCATGTAGATTATATTAAGATGTGAAAGCCCTATTTTAGAGAAGTATTTTAAACTGATGTTTATGGATTGCTTCAGAAGATAGAACTTTTGGATTCAGTGATTTATTCTTGGCCTCCCTACTGAGCATCTTGGTACTCACGCCTATTATATATTTCCAGTTGTAGGTTTAGTTTTTTATTCAGGTTCTTGGTTTAGCTTCTAAATGTTGGATAAAGCTTGGTTTTGAGTTGGATGGTTACCTAGAAGGTCACAAAGAGGTATGTGTAGTTTATTTTCTTTCCACTGCTAGATTTTTTTGTTGTCAGATTTTATTTGTCTGTTTATCATTTATCCATGGGAAAAATCATTCCCAATGATTACATTTTGATGCCCAACACTAGTTTCTAGCCCATGGGGATGAGGAATGCCTATCGGGCCATGTTGCGGACTAGCTTGGGTGACTGGTTCTAGGTATACCCTGGTTGGTTTCTGACATTATAAAATTTCTATTACATATAAGAGTTTTAAAAAATTATACAAATTCACTGAATTTTTAAAAATTTATAGAATTAAACAAAAACCCTTGAAGTTATAAAAATATGGAAAATCATGCCAAAAATGATCCACCCACCATTAATTTAGAATATCAATATATTTAAGCCAATTATATTGACCTTAACATCATGATAAACCTAAGACACGATGTGAAATTCTTCCATCACCAAAGAAAACCTCTCTATGTTGAGATCCATCTTTCTCAAAGAATTACATTCATCCTCCTAACAAATTCAATCCTTGATCCTAGGTGAGAACCTCGGACTCGATCCCTGACCTAAACCAAGACCCTGAATACATCAATAAGGTGAAAATTCAAAAATTTTACCATATTATATTCTTTGAATTGATATTGGATCTTAACACCCCTTTAATTCCTTTGCTTTATATCAAAATTATGACTTATGATGGATAAATTTCCCTTACTACCGAAGTTATCTATGCCCTATATTGGATAATATAGTTTTTTTGAGTCCTATTAGGGGTGTGATCTATTGATTATAATATTTTTGTAACACCAAACAATTCTAAAAAAAGAACATTTTATTAGATATTGTGTATGACACATGACACTATGCTTAGAAGAAAATATAACACCCCAAAAATTTATGAAATATTAATTTTTAAATAAATTAAATAAATTAAATAGATTTAATTACACACAACATTGAGATTTTCATACATTATGTGCAACAATGATTTCTTCGATAGCTTTCATTACATGCAAGACCATGTTTTCTTAAACAATAACATACAATTAATATTATTAATTAATATGAATGTTATCACCTAGCCATTGGAATAATGGGTATGAATATGATTAAATAACTTATGAAAATATATATTTTACACACATTTATTTTTTATATATAAATTAGAAATAAAATTATAATAATTCAAAAGATAAAGAAATATTTTCTAATATGTATTTTTTTTCTCAAAGGTGGATTAGTCACAGTTTTCACACAGAATTTAAAATTAATTTTGATTTTTTTAAATTTTTTTTGAATAATTAAACAATTTTTTTAAAATCATAATACCAAAATTATCATAGGGTCATTTTGTAACACTTTAATATTCCACGGTATTCTTCTCTCTGAATAATACAATAGCTTGAATTGTACGCAACTCTGAGTTCTTGCACACCATGACCACTCAAACTAGCCGTTTAAAAAGAAGTTATGAATAGTAATACCCACTTTTTGAAATTTTATAAATTTCATTTTTCAAAAAGGAATATATTTTTATATTGGGAATATAAAAAATTATCTTAGGGTGAATTTTTTGTATTTTTCTAAAAACATTCAATTTTTAATGAATAGTGAAAAACACTACGTTATTGTTTAAAACTGAATTTTTATTAAAATAATTATTATTTTTATTTAAATTTATTTTAAATTACAAATAGATACATAATACCTATATTAGTCTAATTTAATTCAATGTAGTCATTTTATAATATGATTATATATATAAAATTTTATTGAACTATTTAACGTCTTTTACCCACCTATTATGTACAATCTCAAATTTACATAAAATGTAATTTTACCGCTTCTCTAAATTGAGTCTCAAAAATACAATTGAGGCAGCTGTCATCAGTATGGAAAATCTGGTTTAATAGGATGAAAATAATTTTTGGTGAATCATAACACTTGAATTTTATTTACCACAGTTAAAAGAAAATAAGATAAATAATGTTAAAAATAGTATTATTGTAACATAAAATTACCCCAACACATGTCCCAATTCTATTGGATAGGTTTTTTTCGTCCAAAATATACCTTAGGATAAAAATATGATCCATTTTGATCCACTTGAGTCAGATTAGGACATTTATTATATTTTATTTAAAGAAGAGTTAAAAGTGTTAAATTGAAATTGTATTGACTAAATAATTTTTAATATAGATCTATACATAATATAAATTCGACTATATATATTCATTAGAAATATAAAATTATTTCCAACATAATAGTATTTTATTATGAATTTTACACATTAAAAAATAAATTTAATTATGACACAATGATGATGCATTAATTACCTTGTTAATGAAAGATTAAAATAATTTATATTGTAAATATTAAAATTAATGTAAATTGAATATTTTTATCCCATACAAAAATTTTATAGTTTAATATGATGTGTTAGAGTTTATTAAATGTATTTTTTTGAAGTAATCATGTTTTTATGACTTTGTAAAAATCCAAATACTAAATAGTGTCAAAATTGACAAAAACGTGTTTTTAAAACAAATACTATTTAATTAAATTATTTAATAGTCCTAAAAATATGAGATTCATCCAAATGATTTATATAATGTTACATATGTCATTAATTAATCACTTTAGTTTTTATTGTATTTTTATAGTATGTTTATTAACCATATAGTGTAAGAATACAAGAAGACATTGTAAGAGTAAAACTATTTAAGTAAGTGTTAAATATAAAAGATAAGGTTAATATAATGACCTAAACATGTATAAATCCTATTTTTTAGTAGGTTTTAGAAAATACCCACCATATCATTGAAATAAATCTATTTGGATATATTATCAACCGAAAATAGTTTTATAATAAATTAATGTTTCAAGATTTTCCAAAAGTCCCTCCCACCTCTCTTATAGAAGGGAACTTCCCATTATCTTAAATTCACACCTCTATAGGAATTTGTCTCGTCCAAAACCTACTACACTCCAAAAAAATACCCTCACTTCAACATAGAGGAATTAAATTAATCATAAACCAAACCTAATAAGCCCTATTTTCAAATATAAAAGGAAGCACCTAAAGAAGAGGTAATTATTTTATCACATCTTTCAATGTTCATTTCTTCTAACACTTACCCTATATTTGTTGTTTCCATACTAAAATAATAACTCCAGTACCTTATAAATACTGTGATTTAATTATAAATAAGGTATAACCATATTAATATTTCTATCCATCCTATTAATGACAGAGTCACAATACGTGCGTACATATGACTTACCATCTCCATGTCGGTGTGTAGTTTGTTATTCAACACTTTATTATTTGGATGGGTATAATAATGAGTATAATTGATGTAAATTATTAATATATAATTTTAACCATTCTTTATATATAATATATCATCCAATTACATATGATTTCACCATCAATAAAATAATATTGTAACTCGTGCATACGTACGACTTACCGTCTCCACGACGCAATGAGATTTCATTCCCCATCGTAACCATTACAGAATAATTATCATTTGAAAATGAAAAATAATGATTAAGAACTTATCATCAATCTATATATGAATAAAATACATCCCATTCATAACAAACATGACTTACGTGAAAAAACATATAAATTAAAATGAATTAGTTAACACCCGAAACAATGATAGTACTGAAATATTATTAACAAATCAATGTTAATGGATCGTATATGATTTAATTTTTATGAATGTGGTTATTTTATAATTTAATAACAATTATTTATCAATTATATAGGAGGTTAACATACCCTTGACTAAGGAAAATTACACGATAAGGGATAATTTTACTATCTATTTACTATCCAATGTTGTTTAAACATAAGTATCTACTAGGAATTCATTATCATCCACATCTGTGTTTCTTAAAAATGCATTTCCAAAAAAATTCATATTTCCTAGACTATGTGTTAAATTAATTTGTACGCTTGTTTTACTTTTTATAAAATGTTTTGAATGGAATATTTCTATATTTTTTCAACGAAGGTACTTTATGTCCTTTTCGAATAATTCTGGAAAGTATGTTTTTTAACTTATATAGAGGGTGTAGCTATTTTACACCATTATAACACATTCAAAGATTCCCCTACAATATTATAAGAATATTTTAAAATTAAATGTTTTCTTTTAATATTATGTGACATTTAAATTATTTCAATGTAGAAAAATATATTTCTCTCAAATAGGTTTTTGGATTGATTTCATCTATATCAAAATCTATTGTTGGATTTTATGTTTAATTGATGTTGATTTATTAGGATACAATATTCCATATTTTATTGATTGTGTTATGATATGTTTGACTATGGATGTGCTATTTTGATTTCATTCCTGGTTTATGGTTAAAGTATTAGCATTTCGTATGCTAGTTTTGTAGAAATCTTTAGGTTATGTTTTACCCTATTCATTTTAGGAATAGATTGGACAAACTAAGTGATGAGAGGGGCCCACTATAGCCCCTTGATGCATCGGTAGGTCTCAGGAGACAAACTAGTGTCTTGGCACATGGCCTTCAAAATATTTTTATTTGAAGTATTAGCACAAGGCCTTGACTATGTGGTTACAATGTCCTGCATTATGCATTCCATCATTATGATATTAGCTATTATGTGTGATTATTTGACTAGTAGAATATCCATCTGAATAAATAAATGAAATTATTTTATTTATCATTTTTATATTATACGAAAGTTTATGTTTAAAAGTCTTGTTTTTTATTCTTATACATTACCTTAAATGATTATGCCTATTTATGATATTTTTCACAGTATTGTTATCCTTTCTAAGAATATGATCTCACCAAGTTCTTATGTTTTATTTTTTCCAGGATGTGAAGAAGTATCTAATGACTGACCTATAGGGATAGGCTATGGGATATGAGTGTGTTCAAAGGATACACAATACTATTTTTTTTATAATTTAATGTAAAACTTATTTATGTATATATTATTCCAAGGCTACTAAACTAATCGGTCTTTTGGGAATGGATCTATTATGATCATGCCAATGTTATGTGATATTGCAATTACTATGGGTAACTAGGGTAGGGGAATTTTAGTTGGTATAATAGGAATTTTAGTACAATCCATTGAAACTAAATTTAGAAAAACTCTGATTAGAGAACATTACCCTAAGATAGAATTTGAGGATTAGTATTGAAGAACATCCAAATTTTTTGGTAATGTATATATTATGTGATTTTTTCAAGCAATAAATCCCTCCCTAGATACTAAAAGTGGACGTGGTTATGAAAAAAATGTACCTAGGAGTGAAAACTCTAACAAGGAGTTCCGGACTTGACTTAGGGTATCATGGTACATGAAAATGGGCCTTATTATGCTCCTTGTTTGACACCCCTAGAGTATATTCTTAAGATAATTTACATTTTCTCTAAAAACCATTATAAAGTATTTATGAGTAAATAATTCCCCAAAAAACATTTTTTGATTATGGATTATATGCATAAACTGTTCAATTTAGGTTAAGTATTTTACAAGTTAGAATTATGTATTGTGATTCTTAAACTAATAGAGTGTATGCCATAGTTTATAAATGACACCTAGTGGAAGTAATGTAAACCATATCAACACACATTATCCATGTTGGGATTTAACAACTATTAAAGATAAATATAGTGGAGTTGGGGATGCAACTGGTATTGAACAACTTATAACCAAACTAGGACAACTCACGCAGGTTATGAATAATAACCATACCCTTATAGATCACCCTGATCCACAATGAAGAGGATAAAAGTTTGACTGCTTCGTGAGGGAACAACCCCCATCATTCAATGGGAATACAAATCCACTTGTATCTCAATAATGGATAAGTTACTTAGAGAAAATATTTCATGCTTTGAAGAGTGGTTAATGGGAAAAATTCATTATGGCTATTTATCACCTCTCAGGAGATGCCAATCAATGGTGGTCATTAATTCCAAACAAAAACGAGGATGATGAAGTGTAAAATATGGAATGGAGGGAGTTTAAAAGTATTTTATTAGAAAAATAATTTCCTCTTGATCATTGATCAGATATGGAAAGGCAATTTTTGAGTCTCAGGTAAAAGGAGGATGAGAATGTAGCAAAGTATGAGGCTATCTTTACAAGGTTGTCAAGGAATACTATAGATTATATACGTGACCCATGGAGTAATATTGATCGATTATTTAATGGGTTAAAACAATTTCTTCTTAGAGAATTAGTCTCACAATCCTTCTCATCATATGAATATATAGTCTCATGTTATATCAAGATAGAAAAATAATTATTTAAGTCTAATGAATTTAAAGTGAAGCAAGAGAAGAAGAGTTCTGCTAAACACTATGAAAAGGGAAATAAGGGAAGGAAAAGAAAATCTGAATTTCCATCCTATTGTAATTGTGGGAGGAAACATCCTTGTGCATGCCTAAATTGGATGAGAGTTTGTTACAAGTGTGGAGAAAAAGGATACTAAGCTCATGATTTCAAGGGAAAGAAAGAAGATGTCAATGTTTAATACAACAATTGTAAACAAATATGGAATTATTTAAATAAATTTCCTAAGAATCAAGGAAACATACATCAGAAAAGGCCAAGGGATCAAGGCAAAGCTTATGTGATCACACCTACTGAGGTTGAAGTTCCGAATGACATGGAGGTAGGTACTTTAATCAATTCCTCAAAATTAGTCAATGATTTATTTGATTCTGGATCATCACATTCTTTCATTTCTTCCTAGTTTTCCATTAAAATTATATATTTTCAATTTCACTTCATAAAGGACTTGTAATTCAAAACTCATAATGGAAGTATCATTGCAACATTATTTTGTCAATCAATTACCTTTGTGGCATATAAACGTTCTTTATATACTGATATTATTGTCATACCCATGATTTAATTTGATATAATACTTAGTATGGATTGGATTTCAGACCATGATGTGAACATTTATTGTTAGAAGATAGAGGTTACAATTTTTGATGATGATAAGGAATCCCTTATCTTTAGATAAGAAACAACACCATCTGGTTCTCATCTAGATCCACCCCCAGTAGCTCTACTAAATTCAATTATTAGGGAGGAAGTGAGTAAAATAACTATGGGTGGGGAATGGAATGTTTAAATAGAGGATGTATCTATTGTTCAAGAATATGTTTCTGAGTTTCTAGAGGATTTACCTAGACATAATCCAAAATGAGAAATTGTGTTTTCCATTGACTGAATTCTTGGTTCAAGGAGAATATCAAAGACCCATTTTAGAAATTACACTTTGGAATTAGTGGAACTAAATAAACAACTAGAGGAATTGAGTAATAAAGGATTTATTCATCCTAGTGTTTCTCTATAGGGATCCCATTTTCTTTTTTTTAAGAATAAAGATTGATCTTTGAGGTTTTACATTGACTATAGGGGTATCATTCTATAACTATAAAGAACAAGTATCCCTTACCTCATATTGATCATTTATTATATCAACATCATATATCTAAATATTTCTCAAAGATTGAAATTTGATATGGATATCATCTGTTGTGTGTGAGGAAGAAGGACATTCAAAACACAATATTTCGAACTAGGTATGAGAATTACAAGATTACATTAATGCATTTTGGATTGACTAATGCAACATCTGTTTTCATGGATCTAATGAATATAGTTTTCAAGGAATATCTTGACAACTTTGTAGTGGTATTTATTGATGATATCATGGCATACTCAAAATTCTATGAAGATCCTAAAAATCACTTGCACACTATTCTAAAGAATGTTAGATGAAATGAATTATATGGAAAGTTTAGCAAGTGTGAATTATGGAATCAAGAGATTTTTTTCTAGTTTATATTTTATATAAGTATGGAATCTCTGTTGATCCATCAAATACAAGGGAAATCCATGAATGTCCAGAATCGACGAGTATAATTGAGGTATGCGGTTGTATTGATTTAGAAGTCCACTATCAACATTTTGTCCAGAATTTTTCCAGATTAGCTAACCCATTAACCAAGCTCACATGTAAAGGGGGTTAAATTGGATTGGAAAAAAGAGTGTGAAAAATGTTTTGAATAATTTAAGAGAATATTAGTCCATGGTCATATCTTGACACTATCATTGGGGAATTATGGGTTTGTTATTTATAGTGATGTATCCAAGAAAAGACTCGGTTTTATCCTTATGAAGAATAATAGAGTTATTGCCTATGTATCATCGAAGCTAAAAATTCATGAAAAAAAACCATCCCACTCATGATCTTGAGTTAGAATTGGTAATACTTTCTCTAAAGATATGGAGATAGTATCTCTATGGTTAAAAATTTGAGATATATACTGATTACAAGAGCTTGAATTATATTCTCTCATAGAAGGAACTCAACATGAATAAAAGGTGATGTCTCGAACTATACAAGGATTATGATTGCACAACACACTACTAATCGAGGAAGAAAAATATGGTGGTAGATGCCTTGAGTAGAAAGGATCACAGAGTTCTAAACATGATGAGAGTTGGAAGGGATCCTATGCTCATGGATCTAGTAGAGATGGATACATGAATAATCATGGAAGGTGAATCATCAATAATTTTTGAAATGGTTCCAAACCATATTTTCTAGAAAGGAAAAAAGTTCTTAGACTAATAATGAGAAGTTTCAAAATAAAATCAATGTTCTGAATGATGGGAGATTGATTGAACTCAAATATGAAGATGGAAACATGAAATCTGGGAAGAGAATTTTTGTTCCCAACATATATGATCTAAAAAAGGCATTTTTGGAAGATTATCATAGCTCTAATTTCTCTATACACCCTAGTAGTACTAGGATGTATAGATATTTGAAGGATCATTTTCGGTGGGAAAACATGAAGAGGGATATTTCTTATTATCTTTCAAGATGTATGGTTTGTTAATAGGTGAAGGTGGGAAGACAACATCCTAGAGGAGTCATGAAACCTCTTCCCATACCAGAGTGGAGATGGAATGATATTACGATGGTCTTTTTCATGGGGATACCAAAGACTCCTAGAAGGAATTATTCAAAATGGATCATTATTGATCGTATTATCAAGTTAACATATTTTCATGATATAAGATAAGATTTACCACTTGAACGTTTATCAAAACTATATATTTATGAAGTTGTAAGTCTTCATGGTGTAACCCTATCAATTGTTTCTGATCATGATCCCCATTTTACATCAAGATTCAGGAAAAGTCTTCAGAATGTCCTGGATATTGAACTTCATTTGAGCACTGCCTACCACCCGAAAACTAATGGACAACTAGAATAGACTATTCAAGCCTTATAAGACATGTTGATATCATGATCACTTGACATTCAGGATATGTGGGATTAGTATTTATCTCTGGTATAATTTTCCTATGATAATAGCTTCCATTGCAGTATTCAAATGGCACCATATGAAGTGTTATATTGAGAGATATTCCACACATCAAATTTTTGGGATGATGTTGGTGAAAAATAAACTTCTAATCCCAGAAATTGTTTGAAGAAACAACGGAAAAGTGAATATTATCCAAACCCCCATTAAAGCATCTCAAATTAGGAAAAAGAGATATACTGATAACTGAAAGAAGTATTTGGAATTTCATATAGGAGATTATTTTTTCTTAAAGGTATCTCCATGGAAGGGTGTTACAAGATTATGAAAGAAGGGTACATTAAGTCCCAAGTACAACAGAACATTCAAAATTTTGGAACAAATTGGAGTTATAGCTTGCCATTTGTTAATTCCACCAAGTATCTCCAAAGTTCATGAGGTGTTTAACATATCACTATTGATACAATACATTCAAGACCCAACAAACGTTCTCACCTATGATGAAATAGATCTAAAACAGTATCTATCTTATCATGAAGAGCCTATAAATATTCTTGGTACCAGAGAACAATTGTTGAGAAACCGTATGACTCATCTACTAAAAGTTCTTTGGAAAACCATAAAACGGAAGAGGAAACGTGGGAACCTAAAGAAAATATAATGAAGAACCACTTGAATCTTTTAGTGGAGTAATATTCTAAAAATGTAAAGGATGAAATTATTAGAAGGAGGGAACAATGTAACACTCCAAGCTTCCACTGTACGCATATCTTTGAATAATACAATAGCTTGTGTTGTACGCAACATTGAGTTCTAGCACACCACGACCAATAAAACTAGCCATTTAAAAAGTACTTATGAATTGCACTATCCACTTTTTGAAATTTTATAAATTTTAATTTTGAAAACGGGCTTCATTATTGGATTCTTAATATCAAAATTTATATATGGTAAATTTTTGGAATTTTTCTGAAAACTTTTAATTTTTGATGAATAGTGAAAAACACTCTGTTATTGTTTAAAATCTACTTTTTTATTGAAATAATTTTTATTTTTATTTAAATTTATTTAAAATTAACAATAGATACATAATACCTATATTATTCTATTTTATTTCATTGGTTTCATTTTATAATAAGATTAGATATAAAAATTTTATCGAACTATTTAACTTATTTTACCCACATACTAGGCACATTTGAAAATTTGCATAAAACATAATTTTACCACATATGTAAATTAAATTTTAAAAATCCAACAAACACAGTAGTCATCAGTAAGTAAAATGTGGTTCAATATGATGAAAATAATTTTTGGTGAATCGTAACTTGTGAATTTTATTTACCATGGTTAAAAGTAAATAGTGTAATTAAAGGTGAAAATAATATTGTAATATTATAAAATTGCCCCAAAAAATGTCCTAATTATATTAGAAATGTGTTTTTCAACCAAAATAAACCTTGTTAAAAAAATAGTAACCTTTTTTATCCACTTGGGTAAGATTTGGACATTTATTATATTTTATTTAAAGAATAGATAAAAGTGTTAAATACAAATTTTAAAAACTAAACCATTTTTAATATGGGGTTATACATAAGATACATTCGACTATAGATATTAATTATCAATATAAAAATATTTACTACATCATATTATTTTATTTATAATTTTTATACATTAAAAATTTAAATTTATTTATGACACAATGATGATGAAGTAATTACCCTATTAATGAACGATGAAAATAATTGATATTATAAATATTAAAATAAATGTAAATTGAAAAATTTGAAACCATAAACAAATTTTCTAGGTTAATATGTCATTTTAGGGCTGATTAAATGTATTTTATTTGAAGGAATAAACGTTTTATGACTTTCCCAAAAACCAAATACTAAATAGTGTCAAAATAGACATAAACGTGTTTAAAAAAAAAATACTATTTTATTTAGTAATATAATAGTAATAAAAATATATTATTCGTCCAAATGACTTAGATAATGTTACACATGTTATTAATAGAACACTTGAGGTTGTCTTTTGTTTTTATAGTAAGTTTATTAACCATATAATGTAAGAATACATGACAACATTGTAAGAGTTAAACTATTTAACTAAGAGTTAAATCTAATAGATAATGTTAATATGATGGCATAAAAATGTCTAAAACCTATTGGTTTGGAATATTTATTCCAATACACACTATATACTCAAAATAAATCCATTTTGAGATGTTAGAAACCCGAAATAATTTTATTATAAATTAATATTTTAAACTTTTCCTAAAGTGCCCCTTACCGCTCTTATAAAAGGGTACATCCCCTTCTCATAAATTCACACCTCTATAGCCATTTGGCTTAGAAAAACCATGCTAAAATAAACTCCCAACTACCATCAATTCAACCTAGAGGTCTTACTTTCATCATAATACTATCCTATGGAGCTGTTTTGTTCAAATAAAAAAGGTAGTACCCAAAGAAAGGTAATTATTTTTTCACCTATTTGAAAGTTCTTTTCTTGTTCCACATCCTCTTTCTTTGTTTATTCCATTATAAAATAATAAATCAAGTACATAATACATAATGAGATTTTATTATATATATGGTACAACCATATTCATTATTATATGAATCCTATGAATGACTAAGTCACCATACGTGCGTACGTACCGCTTACCATCTCCACGTCGTGGTATAGTTTGGTATTCAACACTTCATTATTTGGATGGGTATAATAATGAGTATAATTAATGTAAATAATAAATATAACCTTTTAATAATTCTTTATATATAATATACCATCAAATTACAAATGATTTCACCATCAATATAATGATATTGTCGCTCGTGCGTACGTACGGTTTATTATCTCCATGACGCGATATGATTTCATTCCCCATCGTAACCATTAAAGAATAATATTAATTTTATGATTAAAAATAATGTTTAATAACTTAATATAATTATGTATATGAATAAAATACATCCTATCAATAACAGACATGACTTACCTGGAAAAACATATAAAGGAAAACGAACCAGTTAACACCCGAAACAATGTTACTACTAAAATATTACTAAAAAATCAATATTATTGGATCATATATGATATAATATTTATGTATTTGGTTCTTTTATAATTAAATAACAATAATTTATCCATTAATAAGAGTTTAATGTACCCTTTACTATGGAAAAGTATAAGTTAATGGTTAATTTTAGAGTATCTTTATTATCCATGGTTGTTTATACGTAAGTATCTACTGGGAAATCGTTATCATCGACATCCATGTTACTTAAAAATTTATTTCAAAAACATTTTTAATATTTCATAGAATATGGGTTAAATTTATTTATACCCTTGTTTGAATTTTTTTAAAATGTTTTGAAAGGAATCATTCCATCATTTTCCAAACAAGGTACGTTATGACCTTTTCGAAAAATTAAGGAAAGAATTTTTTCTTAACTTATATATTGGGTGAAGCTATTTTCCACTATTATAATACCTTTGAATATTCCCTTAAAAGATTAAAATAACTTTTTTAAAAAAAAAATTTTCTTTTAAAATTATTCCACTGTTAAATGATTTCAAAGTAGAAAGAGATATTTCTCTCAAATATCTTTTTTGGATTGATTTCATCTGTGTCAACATCTATTTCTGGATTTTATGTTTAGTTGAGGTTGATTTATTATGATACAATATTCCATATTGTATTGATAGTTTTAAGATATTTTTGACCACATATGTTCTATTTTGATGTCATTCAAAGATTATGGTTAAAGTATTAACTTTTTTTATGCTAGTTTAATACGAATGTTTATGTTATGTTTCACTCTTTTCATATTAGGAATGCATTGGATGAAGTAAGTTACGGGTGGGGCCCGCTATAGTACCTAGATGCATCATTAGGTCTCATGATGTAAACTAGTGTCTTGGCATAAGACCTCGAAAATATTTTTATTTGTAGTTTTGGCATGAGGCCTTGACTAAGTGGTTTGGGTGTCTGAAATTATCCATTCCATCATTATGAGAGTAGTTATTACATGGGATTATTATACTAGTAGAATATCCATGTGAATAAGTAAATGGAATTATGTTATTTTTTATTTCCATATTATATTGATGTTTAATTTTAAATGGCTTGTGTTTTAGTCTTATTCATTGCCTTAAATGTGTATGCTTATTTATGATAGTTTCCACTATATTGTTATCCTTACTGAGCATCTAAGATCACTCCTTTCTTATATTTTATTTCTCCCAGGATGTGAATAATTATATTATGACTGACCTTTAGGGATAGACTACGGGATATAAGTGTGTTTAAAGGAGACACAATGTTGTTTTTTATTTCATAATGTAATGGAGAACTTATGTATATATCTTGTATTTCCAAGCCTACTAAAATGATTAGTCTTTTGGGATTTGATATCTTGTGATCATGAAAATGTTATGTAATAATTCACCAACTCTAGGTAACTTGGGTCTAGGTGTTATAGATTTTTTTGGGATTTTTATGAAATGTTTTATTTTTTGATAAATACTGAAAAATATTACATTTTAATTGAAAAATGCCTATTCATTTGTGTTATTTATAATGTTAAATAATATTTTCAATTGGTTTTATCTTAAAAATAGTTAAATTATATATCAATTAATATAATTTAGGTCATTTGGATTTTTTTCATAATGAATTTTGATACAAATATTTGTAAACTTTTGGTCATTTTCTCTTTAAAAACCCACATTATCATCAATTAAGAGAGATTAATTTTAAATTAAAATTTTCCATTTATGTGAATTTAATTTGGAAAAATGGATTCCATATTTTTATTTATAAAAATTTATAATTTTTAAAAAGTTTAAATAAATATTTTACTTTAATGAATAGTGAAAACAGTAAAAATTAATTACCACGGTTAAGGTAAAAATGGATTTATCAGGGGTTAAACATAGAGGATAAGGGTTAACAATTACCATAAAACTAGTCCAAAACCCGTTAGATGACACTATATTGAAATTAAATCTTATTGTTTCAACAATGAACCTTTTTTTATTTTTTTCATGGTAAAAATGTTAGTATGTTTGAATCTTTTCAAAAAATTACATGTGTGCCACTCACTTCACTTATAAAAGGCCACCCTCTATCCTCTATTTTTCACACCATCAATCTCTTTTGGTTCAACCAATAACAAGAAAAGTCAATTCATAAATTCCATTCACTCATAAAATAATCCTTGTGTTTGGAATAAATCAAACTATTTTGGATTTAAGGCTAACCTATGGATGATACCTGATAAGTTGTAGTGTTATTCAATGACCTTTTTTATTTTATTTCTTTCTAAAGATCCATTAATTCTTATAAAAACATTATTATATAATAAAATAAGTTTCTCAATTATACATTAATTTCATTATAATATGTTCATGACCTAGAACCATCCCCACTTCCATCAAATGGGTTACAATATTAGCATTTTTGTGTACGGTGGACTACCACCTCGCAAACCGGTGTCATTTTTTTCATTTACACCTATCAAGGATGGGTATGATGGTGGTTATAAAGTATATATATGAAATTTATAGAATAATTATACCTCTATATTAATTATATCATATATAGATATATATATCTCTTTTCTTACTTTCCATTCTACAGAAGATATGACAACGTTGCTCATGGGTATGGTGGAATGCTGCCTCGCAAAGCGATGTGATTAATCTTTCAGTAGCACTTTTCATGGAAATTGATAAGGATAATGTTAATGATGATATAAAAAATAAATTAAATAATTACCATATTCATGAAATATTTATTATTTTTGAAACATAATTTATATCAATTTCTTTCTTACCATATCACTCAATGAAATATGATATCGTTGTTCAGGTACGTGTGGAATACCACCTTCATAAAATGATGTAACTCTATTTTCATCAAAAATAAGAATTGACGATATATATAATTATATTTAAAGAAATAATATAGTATATATAATATTATAATAATTATATAAATATAATATATTACTTACCTTCTTTCTAGAATGACTATTGGAAAATGGAAACATTAGTCATGCATACATACGACCTATTGTCTCCATGATCATAATGTATTTTAGTTATCATAAACATCATTAATAATTGTGTTTAAAATTATAATTGATGTATAAGTATTATATTTATTCCATTATTATTATTATTTAAATGATAAAAGAATATAATATGCATAAGAACCAGAAAGTTTATGTCAAAGAATGAATGAGAACACAAAGCAATTAACACCCCAAACAATGAAAATAATGAAAAGTTATTAATAAAAGTGTGATAATATGTTATAAAAGGATAATATATGATATTATAAACATTAATATTGTTCTGGTGTAAGTTAATTACATGCTTATAATCTCTACAGAAGAGACTAAACTATTTTCAACCAAAAGAAAAGGGATTTCATCTCAATTTTATTTCATTGAGGCATATTGTAATATTATAAACCAAATTTATTTTTTATGGTGTATATACATTCCCTTTGAAATGTAATATCATCAAAAATTCATTCTTCCTGTTATACTATGTTTCAATTTGGATAATTTCATCTAATGGGATTCAAATTAAATGTTACAAACTAGTAAATAATTTCATAACTAAATTTATTTTTATTGGGTTATATTAATTATTTATTTTGGTTGATATTAAAATATTATGTGTGTAATAAATTTTCACTATATAATATTTTATATAAACATTTTTATTTGTATTTATATTTTAAAAACATACTCAATTCATTAATTAATTCTCAAATTAACGTTTTGATCACAATAAGGGTTTATTTAACAATCCCATTCTAATAAATATTGATTATTGTTGAATTTCAGTTGAAGGAAATTATTTGATCATTGTACAAATAATCCCATTCCATTTTTGTATCCTTTATCTATTCATGATATTTATAATTAATAATACCATTTTCCCACTCTTTGTTACTTAAAAAAATTTATTACATATTTTTAAGAAAATATGACTTAATTTCTATATTTGGACAGAAATCTATTTTATTCCAAAAAAAATGTTTTCAATTTTTTTCACATTTTTAAAAATGTTTTATTAAATAAATTTTTACCCTTTTTTTAAAAAAATCATTCAAAGGAAACTCCTTGTCATTTTCCAATCAAGGAACTTTTATAAACTTTTTATAGTGAAAAAGGAATGTTCTTTTCAGCCTGTATGACATGTACAGATTTACCCACACTCAAGACCATAATTTATTTAAATCTTCATTTAAAAGTATATAAGTATCTTTTTTGAAGATTTTATTTCTAATATTCTGAAAATTATTAGTTTTTAAAAGTGATGTTTAAAATAAAAAGATATTTTCCTCAAGAATTTTTTTAAATTTATTTTTATTGTATTTCTATTCATCATTAATAACAATCCTTTATTCATAATCCAATGGGTATATGTTATATTTATACTAACCTTATTATTCTTATGGATGGTTTATTGTCATTTTTACCGAGGAAAGTATTGAAAATCACTTCCTTGATTCATTCTTGTAGTAATTAGCATTCCCATGAATTATTCCCATTCAATTGGATATTAATTCTTCCCTATATATCCATATTATTTATCATGTATATTTATATTTTATTAAACTCTATATAATCTCAACATATGGTGTTCTACATTTATATTAATTTATTTATCTTGGCAATATTGATAAATTTTCATTCTTTACTCAATATAGATACTTGCTGATAAGGAACACTATTTATAAATTAAATTAATTGTTCGATATATGAGGAATTATTTAGACACAGAAGATATGGGTGGGGTGCGATTATAGATATCCCCTCGATGAACCAGTAGTCTCATCGGAATAATTAGTATTCTAGATATATTTAATTAGATTTCTACCCACAATTTTAAACTATCTCGCGGATTTATCTTGATGGTAAAGGTATCATTTTACTGAGAAACATGACATTCAATATTTAAGAATTTCCTCTATTCATAAGTTAGTTATTATTTTCCAAGTGATTTTCTATATAAAATTATCTATGGAAGATTTTCATTCTTAGTTTATTAAATAAATGTCATGTGTTTTTAGATATTTATATTTCCATAATGACTATGCCTTATCCAGTAATAATAGTCATGTTATTGATTTAATGGATTGTGTTTTCAGTTATTTACCTTTTCATAATGATTTTAATAGTCAAATTATTTAAATTCCACTCTTATATAATTTATTTACCTTTCCATATTGATTATTCAAATCACATTATTTAAATTTTAAATGTTTGTAGTTATTTTCCTTACCATTTTGATTATTCTCATTGATTCATGATAGCTTCTGCTATACTTAACCCTTACCGAGTATTTGAGATTACAATTATTTTGTTTCCGTTTCTAGGAATCCATGAATTGTACTATAAAAGAAATTCATGAATATGCTAGACAGAATACTGATATTCTCAAAAAAATATTCTAATTTGTGTATTCAAATGTAATATGGGAATCATATATGTATCAAGTTCCCCAGAACTACTAAACTATTCAATACTTTAGGATGAAATTCCTTATATCTATTCTAATGTAATAAAGAAGACACCAGATCTAGGATACTTCCGTTGAGGTCACTATATATTAACAAATTTAATAATTCTTACACTAATATATATATATATATATATATATATCATTAACATGGTTTGTTTTTATTTTTTGATAATATCAGTGGTTTTTATCAGCAATTAGTAACCTTATATAACAGGGAATAGTAACGTGTGATATTTTGTTTAAAAGAAAGATAATTTTATGGATCGATGTTGCTTTGATACATAATCATTAGATCTTTTGGGAATTATATTGAGCATGAAATAAGATGAATTAATGTAGTATCTGGGATTGGTGATAGAGTTTCTAGATATATTTCTAAAAGAGGATGTATCACTTCCCCTTCTATGTGAGGTCAATTTTAGAATACATTTAGAGGATAACATATTCATATTTTATATCTCACGTTATTATATTATTCAACCACAATTCCATTGGTTTTTAGTTTATATTAATGATATATTGTAGAAATAATTCATTCACTCAATTATATATCCTTGTGGATAACTAAGAATGTTTTTAAAGATGTCGGCCAACAATATTTTTAATATACAATGATTATTGGTGATTGAACTAGATGATGGGGAAGAACCCTTATCCGAATCAAAATATTTTTGAATTATTTTACTTTTTATAGATTATTTTTTATTTTTAATATACTGATCCACTATCAGGATAATACCAGATGAGGGTACAAGTGTAATATTCTTTGAAGACCACCTTCAAGTACCACTATGAATACTTTTATTTCTTTTTAATTATTTTTTGAGTCATGAGTGATAGGTAATTTTTCATGGAATTGAAAAACATGATATTTATGGGTTCTTAGTTATGATTTTGGTATTGTTCGTAATCAATATCCTAGTGTTATCAACATCTTGTGGATTCATTTCCATGTAATTGAGAGCTATGTAACATAACCCTTATAGGCATTAACAGAATTTAATGTACAAAAAACCCATTTCATATCATATAGTTTAATATGTTATGTCATAAATTATGACATATATATATGAAATAGATAAATTTTAATTCTATTAATCATGTAGATGATTCATTTGGGACTACTTTAGATCACTTAAGGTAGTAAAACATTAAGGGGTTAATGTTCGAATCTTCCTAACATGACATGTATTGTTGAATCATATTGAAGCCTTTATGTTAGAGAGTTATATGAGATCTAACTATTTTCAATTCTCATAAACTTTTGAAATATTTGATTAAATACAAGGCCTCAGGAAGAATCCATGTATCCTATAAAAAAGATTATATTATATCGGTTTGGTTGAAATATATTTTCTGTGTTACCCTATTTCTAATCTCTAGTTAAGAATATCTTCCTACCATTACTCTCTAATTAAATCATCCTTTCCACCATAAGATAATAGAATACTATGAAGGATTAAAATTTCCCACCTAAAGTGTTTGTTTTATTTAGTTTAACCCATGGATACACCTCTAAGAAATGATCATTTTGGTTTTTCCTTGGTGATATTCATCAATCACTAAATAAATGAATATTTTATATCATTATACTGTGTACGATACACATTTCTATTTTTATATGATATATGATTCAAAGGAAGGGTAATGTTTTTTTGTTTTTTTCTATAAATGTTTCACTTTTTTTAATTGGTAATCAATCAATAAAATCCATTTAGTGGTACTAAATCTTTATACTCTTACTTGATTCATGATATCATGCCAAAAATAATTGGGTTTTAAATCATTATGTCTTTCATAATCTTTTTCATAAAATATGATTCATAATTTTCTTGTGATAGATTGATGAGCGGCTTAAGATATATGATTATCACAACATGGAATTTTATAAAAAATCCCTTAGTTGTGTATAATTCATACCATATTAAATGAGGGAAACATAGTCGATGATAACGTTGTTTCATAGGTTAAAAAACATAGGAATATATCACCTTAATGATATCTATGCATATACTGAAACATTATTTATACATAAGGTTTTTTAAATTGATATTTTATTGGTTTTCCCCTTCATATATAATGTTTTTTACTTTGAAAAACTATAAAAAACCCTATGTATATAGGTTATTGTTTATTAATATATATATATTCTTCATAAAATACATTTGATAATTCATAGATTGTTAAATTCCCACAACCTATCAGTCATATTCTACGATTAAACCAATATTTTTTTAAAATGGTTTTAAATAGAGAATGTATTTTTTCATTAAATTATATTATGAATTAAATTACATATTTTTTAAACTCTTCATAAATTATAAGATATGGTATTTAAGGATATTTATTAATTTATTATTTCTTTTTATAAATTAATAAATTATAATGTATTTATAATTAAAAAGTTAATTTTTAATGGAAAATTTACTAATTAACATTATATAAGATTAAGTGTCAATATTGAAATACCTTTTAAAAAAGTAAATAACAAGAAAAATAATTTTGATATAAAATATTTATATTAAAATTATAAGTTTATTTTATAATATGTTTATAAATTTAAAAAATAATTTAAAAAAACAAGTTTTTACATTAAAAAGTTTATAATTTTTTATAATGAATTTTTCAAATTTAAAAGGCTTTATTTGGTAACTATTTAAACCATATCAAAATGATTTTTGATAAACGATTCATCAATTCTTAAAATAACACTGATATATGATACTTAGATAATATGAAGTGTTTACTTAATATAAATTGAAATATAAAATGTTTATATTTTAGGAAATATCATATTTTTATTGTAAAAGGAATATAATGAATAAAATAAAGGAGTTTGTATTAGGTAATAAATATAAGGTGACTATTTTTATCTAATTATGGAATGCCCATAATGAATTATAAAGTGTTTCTTAATATTTACTTTTGAAATGTTCAAAAATATTTATCTCCTGTATAGATTTATGAATTGTTTATTTTTTATCATTCACTATTTATTTATGTACTATAACTATTATATTATGAATTTTCATGTATTATTTTGTTTAACCGTTAAACTTCTTATAAATTACAAAAAACGTATTTAAGGAGTTAAATTCTTGGTATGGTAATATCCTTAGTGTTTCCCTACATTCACATCAACTTATATTGAGTTATAATCTTTAATTAAGTATTTAATTATGATTTATTGATATTTTGTGTAAGAATTATAATGTAATTATTTGATCTCTTGAGTAAAGTATCACAAGGTAGAGGGAAGTTTCATCAACATTCTATTAATAGGGAGGATTATACATTGGTCTAGAAATGATACGGATATCTATAAGTAGATCTAAGATTACTAATGTGGGTATTATTGATTTTATATATTTCAAAAAATTTACATGATTTATATTAGTATACCTTATAAAAATAGGAATTTGGATTTGACTGTATGTAATTAGATTCTACCGTGGGTTAATAACACATGTTCTTACTTTCATAGAGATTTACACATCAATATGAGATTATCATTTTGATTTGGTTGGATAAGTATGATTCAAAAGTCAATTGAAGCATGAATACATAATAGGAATAACATGATATAATAGGGTGATGTTAAATACTCTTAAAAATATTAATATTTATATTCCTTTGAATGTAGAACATGTTATGAAATAAATCATTCAGTAAAGGTGAACTTAATAATTTAGTTCCCATGGATTATCTTACATAAGGAAAGAATGTAATGAGATGACCCTAACCATTAGGTTTCTCATTCTTGGTGTTTGCAATGGGTTACACATAGATGGGAAACCCTAACCATTAAGATACAATAGGAATTTAGTTGACTAAATCTATATTATAAGGCCTTAGCCTTAAACCTTACTTAATCTTGAGTTATTACAAGATTACACATTGAGGATCTTTTCGTGTTTAGAGTTTTAGAGAATTAGATCATAAAACGTGCATTACATTCCACATATAAAAAAAGTGGTTACATAATGATAGTATTATCCTTTCCCATCAATGGAAATATATTTAAAATAAAACATGGATTCTTTCTTGACACTTCCTTGACCCTATCATCATATCATGTACCTTTCCCTTGACCTGTGAAAAACATTTCAAAAAACATGAGATGAGCATAAAAAGCTCAGTAAGGGATATAAAAATATGGAAAGGAAACATGGGTACATATATACATAAGAATGAAATCATACTTTACCCATAAAACATAAGAACTTTAACATACCTCATCAAATCACGAATAAATCATAGAAATCATAAGACATAAAGGTAACTTGAGTCATTCATAACATTTTTACGTAGGGAGTAACCCTCTTGGTTACGTTTGGAATACCCATCATAGTATATTCCCTAAATCTCTTTGTAGAAACCTTAACATTTCACTGCTTCGCGTTACCTAATGCATTGGAGAGCATTATCGGGCTCACCCGCCCTTAGTTTATCACGGAACCACCCGTCTTCATAATAATGCCCAGGAACCTCAACATAATCGTATCACATAAAATATCCATAAAGGAAACATAACATTTCTACCTTTCAATCACAAGATATCAATACAATAAATTTATATAAAAACATTATGAAAAACATTTTCAATACCAAAATAAAAGAAAATTAAAACATGGTATTTATTTTTCTTTAAAAAAAAGGTATGGCTTATAGAGGAAGCTGAAACTCAAATAATGGTCACGACGGCGGAGAAGTCGTTGTCGCTGCATACGTATGACAAAAACATTCCATTTTGTGGTTTAGTAAAATGCTTCATATAAAAAATATTCCTTTTGGATAAACGTAAAAGTCAAAGGGGTTTATACACTGTATAAAAGAAGGTTGTGTATAAAACAAAATATGCCTCAATGAAAGGAGATTGAGACGATGTCCCATACCTCAGGTCCGACTTGACTCGGTCGTTCTTTAATCTCCTAAATAATAAACTTGAATCAATTTATACTTTTTTAAGAACCTTTATCAAGTTCATTATTCCTTTTATATCACTTATTTCCATGTCATGAACACTATGTAATTATTTAAGTTAACAACGGTCGTTTTATCGATCATTGGTACTTGAGTCAAAAATAAGCCCCTTATAATTACAAGTTGTTCATGTATCCATTATATCCAGAATGGTATTCATGATTTATATATCATATATGTCATATATATACTGTACATGCATGAATTTATAATATTACATAATCATTTAGAGATACGAAATGAAATGCCCCGTTCATGGAGACGGTCAGCCGTACGTACGCATGAACGCTTCTTTCATTTCTATTTCATATTTTATAGAATGGAATCATAATGATATAAAGGTATATTATAATTCCAGTATAATATCATATATAATATCATATTTCCATCCCTTATACGTCCCACATATGGTATTTAACGAATCAAATCACTTTGAGGGGGCGGTAGTCCGCACTTCCTTAAATGAATATATCGCGTTTACCCATAATGGAAACCATAAAGGTATGCCCAAAATGAAAAATACAGAAGCTTAAGGAAAACATAAACATATTATATATCATATATAAATATAGTGTCATCTTCATGGCCACCTTTGAAGGTGTTAAAAGAATGTTGAACAATCATCGTTTCGGGAGGCATAAATTCACCATCCACGGAAACAGTATGTTATTTAACCATTAGATGTAGGTGTGTGTAATTGTAGCTCGAATAATTCTTATAACAACATCCTATTATATTGATGATACTAGATTTTTTACAAAATAAATGAATAAAAAGAGTTTATGGGGTTGGAGAAGAAAAATAAAACAAAAGGACTCAAGTGAAGGCATTACCTTAAAATCGGGTAACTCCGTTTGGTTTGAGCTCAAAGGATTCCTTGGGAAGACTTCTGCCCAAAGTGAGGCTTCAAGGAGTAAGATACGGATGTAGAGAGACAAAATAGGCCGGGGTTGGCCGAGCCAAAGGCTTTGGGGGTGTGGGTAAGGAGGTAGAGGTGGGGGCCTTTTATAAGAGGAGAGGAGGGGCACTCTTGGAAAGTAATGTAATGTTACATTATTTTAAAATGATTTTCGGATTCAAAAGGTCCCACATTGATATAATTCTAGGGTAAGGTGATAATGGTTCGAAATCCATCCATCAAATCGGTTTTGGACATGAGTAGTTCATAGATTTGACATTATCATTTCATTTTATTTAAATCCTTTATTAATGAGGTAATCACTGCATCATCATGATGTCATAAATAATTTAATTTATTTAAAGTATAAAAATTATAAAAAAAATACTATGATATAGAAAATCTTTTTATATTTCCAATTACTATTTATAATAAAAAATATGACTTTTATAACCCCATGTAAAAATTGTTTTAGTAAAACATTTCATGTTTGTGTCATTTTTTACTTTAACATTAAATAAAAAATTATTTATGTCATTTCCCAACCAAAGTGGCTCCATGGGGTCCCCAAGTTTACCCATGGATTGTCTTGGTCTTCCATGACACATAAAATGAGGGTAAGACATGTGTAAAGCTCATCTCATATTATTAAAACATTATTTTTACCTTAAACTACACTAATTACCACTAATCGCGATTAAGAACTTAAAAGTTACTATTCACCAAAAAATTATTTTAATCTCATAGAACCACATTTTACTTCTTAATGACAACCATGTATGTCGGATTTTTTAAAATCAATTCACAGAAGTGGCAAAGTTTCATTTAAACGAAAAATCTGTTTCTTTAACTACCACTTTGTGGTTTTACTATTCATCAAAAATTGAAGTTTTTCAGAAAGATACCAAAACATTACCATAAGATATATTTGATATTCTGAATTCAAAAATGATTTATATTTTAAAAAATTCAAAACATGTATGTTGAATTAATTAATTTAATAACTAATTCCCGCTGTCATGACAAATAGCGTGTTTTTATGAAACAATAAGTATCAAAATATTGACACTAGTTTAAGTCCAATTTCAAAGTGAAATTGATTACAATGACCACCATTGGATAAAATGGTAAAAATCTATTCTAATTTCACTTCAAAACCAATTAAAAAGATATTCTAATCATATAAATAAATTATATTAAAAAGGGGTTTTGAATTAAAATACAACATTTTTCACTATTCATAAAAAAAGGAACTTTATCGGAAAAATACAAAAAATTCACACAAAGTATATTTTGATGTCCCAATAATAAATAATAAGTTTATTTTGACAAACATAGCTTATAAAATTGTCAAAAGATAGATTTAAATAAAGGTTTTCCATCAAAAGGCAGTAAAACAATCTTTTAAGAAGATTAGTGTATTCCATGCATAAGATTGTATTTATTTTCATTTTAAGCCTCTAAAACACTATCTTAATCATTAATAGACATAGATAAAAATATCTATTATTCATTACTTACTTGGGATGTTACATCCTTCCCCCCTTTAGAAAATTACATTCCCACAATTTATTTACTTATCGAATAAATGGGTGTACTTATCCCTCATTGCATTTTCATATTCCCATGTTGCCTCTTCCATCATGTGGTTTTTCCACAAAACCTTTACCTGATTAATCACCTTATTTCGTAACACTTGCTCCCTGTGGTCAAGAATCTGGACCGGTTGTTCCTCATAAGATAGGTTCTCTTCCAGCTGAACTACCTCTGGACTCAAAACATGAGATGGATCTGGCATATACTTTCTCAACATCGAAACGTGAAAAACATTGTGTACCTGAGATAAACTCAGAGGTAAACATGGAGGTAAAGCCATTCGGTAAGCACCATATCCAACTCTCTCCAGAATTTCATATGGTCCAATGAACCTAGGACTCAGCTTTCCTTTCATACCAAATCACATAACACTTTTCCATGGTGATACTTTGAGAAAAACATGATCACCTACCTCAAAAGTTAGATCCTTCCTCCTATTGTCTGCATAACTCTTCTGCCTACTCTGAGCTGTTTTCATGTGTTTCTGAATCAGCTGAACTTTTTCTGCCATCTCTTCTACCAATTCTGGTCCCATCAACTTCCTTTCACCCACTTCATCCTAGAAAGCTGGAGTTCGACACCGCTTCCCATATTATGCCTGAAATGGTTCCATCTGTATACTAGAATGAAAACTGTTATTATATGAAAATTCAACCAAAGAAATATGTTGGTCCCAACTTCCCTGATAATCCATCGAACAAGCTCGTAGAATATACTCCAAGGTGTGAATTGTTCATTCTGACTGCCCATCTGATTGAGGATGAAAAGCTGTACAAAAATTTAGTTCAGTTCCAAATGACTTCTGAAGGCCTTTCCAAAAGTTAGAAGTGGACCTGGGATCACGATAAGATACAATGGAGAGGGGAACTCCAAGTAACCTGACTATCTCATTAAGATACAAACGTGAAATTTGATCGAAGGAAAAAGTATCTCGTATAGCAAGGAAATGAGAAGATTTAGTCAAGCGATCAACAATAACCCAGATTGCATTATTACCTCGAGATGTCTTCGGTAATCCCACAACAAAGTCCATGGATATATTCTTCCATTTTCACTCTGGCATTGGTAAAGGCTGAATCATCCCTTTCGGTAACTTCCACTATGCTTTAACCTGTTGACATGTCAAACACTTCACAGTAAAATCATCAATATCTCTTTTCATTCCATCCCACCAGTAATACTCCCGCAGATCTCTGTACATATTAGTACTTCCGGGATGAACTGAAAACGGAGAACTATGAGCTTCACATAACCACTCTCTCTTCAACTGTGAATCACAAGGCACACATAATCTCTTCCCACATCTCAAAACACAATCATTATCAATATTGATTTCAGGGAACTTACCTTTCTGAACCAGCTCTACCTTTATCTACAACTCACTGTCTTGCTTCTGTGCTTGATTGATTCTATCTAATAGAGATGATCTCACTGATACCTGAAACGAAACAGAAGAACATCCTGCGTCAAAAAATTCTATGCCAATGTTCATCAAATCCTTAACAAAAGGATCACGTTCCAAATGCAACATTGTTAATGAAGCATTACTTTTTCGACTCAAAGCATCAGCCACTTTCTTTGCTTTTCCCAGATGGTAATGAATTGTACAATCATAATCGTTGATTAATTCCATCCATCTCCTCTGTCTCAAGTTTAACTCTTTCTATGTGAATATATACTTTAAACTTTTGTGATCAGTATATATTTCACACTTTACTCCATAAAAATGATGCCTCCAAATTTTTAAAGCGAAAAAATAACAGCTAATTCCAAATCATGTGTAGGGTAATTTACCTCATGAGTTTTCAACTGTCGTGAAGCATAAGCAATTACCTGATCATTCTGCATTAGGACGCAACCATGTCCTTTCAATGAAGCATCACTGTATATAAAAAACTCAACATTCCTGGAAGGTAGTGCCAAAACTAGAGCTTTCACCAATCTTCTTTTCAATTCCTGAAAACCATCATCACATTATTTTGTCCAGATAAACTTAACACCCTTCTGAGTTAGCTTAGTCATTGGACTAGATAACCGTGAAAAATTTCTAACAAACCTTCGGTAATAGCCTGCCAAACCAAGGAAGATATGAATCTCAGTTACATTTGTGGGTCTTGGCCAGTCTTCCACAACTTTTGTTTTTGCAGGATCAACAGTTATCCCATCTTTAGAAACAATGTGACCATGTAAAGAAATTTGTTGCAACCAAAACTCACACTTGATAAATTTCCCATACAATTTCTTTTCTTTTAAGGTTTTCAAGATAACCCTTAAATGTCTTTCATGCTCCTCTTTACTTTTAGAAAACACCAAAATATCATCATTGAAAACCACCACAAACTTATCCAAGAACTCATGGAAAATTCTATTCATTAATTCCATGAATACAGTAGGTGCATTGGTTATCCCAAAAGGCATTACTACAGATTCATAAATGCCATATATTGTACGAAACGCAGTCCTCAGAACATCTGCTTCCTTTAACATCAGCTGATGGTACCCTGATCTCAAGTCAATCTTTGAAAAATACTGAGCTCCCTAGAGCTGATCAAACAAATCATCGATATGAGGAAAATGATATTTGTTCTGAACAGTGATGTTATTCAAGGATTTATAATCAATGCAAAGTCTCATTGAACCATATTTTTTTTAACAAATAAAACAGGAGCACCCTATGGTGATGTGCTACATCGAATGAAACCTTTCTCTAATAAATCTTTCAATTACTCCTTCAACTCTAAAAGTTCAATTTGAGCCATTCGATAAGGGGGTTTTGAAATTGGATTAGCATCAGGAACTAAGTCAACATTAAACTCAACTTCCCGATCTGGTATTATTCCAGGCAACTCATCAGGAAAAACATCAGGATACTCATTTACCACTGGCACATCATTAATCTGAACAGTTCCTTTATTTTCAATGATGTGTGAAAGGTAACATTAATTTCCATCTTTTACAAGTTTCTTGGCCTCTTGATAAGTTATCAATGGTAAGGGTTCAATATTGTACACAAACTGAAAGTCTTTCTAAAAAAACTTCTTTAGCTCTACAGTCAATCTTAGCATGGTAAATAGAGAGCCAATCCATACCCAGGAAAACATCAAACTCTACTAGAGGTAGAACAATAAGGTTTGCAAGTAGGTTCTTTCCACAGATAAGGATATGAAGATTCTTATAAATTCTTTTTACCTCAACATTTCCCCTAGATGTTTTTACCAAATTTTCAGGAGTCATTTCTTGAGATGGTATTCCCATATTACTAGAAACGTTTTCATATATGAAAGAATGTGTAGACCCCGAATCAAATAACACACTGGAATAATCTAAAAAAACAAACAAAGTACCTGATACAACTTCATTTGATGGCCCGACATCTACTGAAGTAGTTGCAAAGGATTTAACCACCCCTTTCTGCTTGTAGTATAACTACTTCCCATCACTCAAGCTCTTTGTCGGACACTCGTTTTCATAGTGACCCATCTCATTGAACTTATAACATTTCACTAACTGTAAATCAAATTTGGTCTTATCTTCACCTTGATCCTTTTCAGTGCAATCACGAGCCTTATGTCCCATATTACCACATCGGTAGCACTTTCCAGAATTCAGAAGACATTCCCCAACATGCCTTTTTCCATATTTATCACAAACTGGAAACTTAGTTTTCTTACCATCAGACTTTTTTGAAGAATTCTTACCTTTCTTCTGCCACCTCAGTCTCTTCTTCTGTTGGTTGTTATAGAACACTTGATCATCGGAAAACTCTATTTCCACCTTCTCAGCACATCGAACAAGATTTTAATAACTTTTAAACTCACGAGAAGCTAATGTCCTTCGATATTTTGGATTTAATCCTATGTAAACACGATTGATTTTACTATCAAGGTCTCGGATAAAATTTGGAGCATACCATGCCAATCGAGTGAACCTTTCTTCATAAGTAGCCACTGAGTCTTCCTCTTGCCTCAATTCCATGAATTTATTTTCCATCCAAAGTCGAACAGCCTTAGGAAAATACTTCTCAAGAAACATACCTTTGAATTCATCCCAGTCAAGAGCATCAATCTCATCGGTGTCCCTGATATTTTTAACCATAGACCACCACTGATCTGCCTCACCCTCCAAACGGTAAATAGAAAGACTAACCTTTTGATTGTCTGAACACCCCATGACATCGAAAATCTTCTCTAGTGCCTTAATCCACCCTTCAGCTAACACAGGGTCAGATGATCCTCTGAATTATGGGGGATGTTTCCTCATGAAATGTTCCACCACTGACATGTTCCTCTGCGGTTGATCTGGCTGATCTCGTGTATGGATACCACCACCATTTATCGCTTGAGTCAACTGCGCCATTACTGCAAAAAACTATTCAGTTATAATTCCGACCATCTCAGGATGTTGATTCGGAAGGTTATATCCTTCTACATGCCTTCCTAACACTACTTCCCTGTTTCCTCTACGGAAAACCATTCTGAACAAACATGTCTTAGATGAAGCAACATGGTAATCTTCAAATACTTTATCAATTCAATTTGACCATAAAAAAATATTTTTGGATAATAATTTAATAGAATTATAACTCCTAAAGTTATCTAAACTGACCTCTGATACCAAATATAATTCCCCAGCCTTAAACCTTACTTAATCTTGAGTTATTACAAGATTAAACATTGAGGATCTTTTCTGGTTTAGAGTTTTAGAGAATTAGATCATAAAACTTGCATTACATTCCACATATAAACAAAGTGGTTACATAAAGATAGTATTCTCCTTTCCCATCAATGGAAACATATTTAAAATAAAAAATGGATTCTTTCTTGACACTTCCTTGACACTATCATCATATCATGTACCTTTCCCTTGACCTGTGAAAAACATTTCAGAAAAACTTGGAATCAGCATAAAAAGCTCAGTAAGGGATATAAAAATATGGAAAGGAAACATGGGTACATATATACATAATAATGAAATCATAATTTACCCATAAAACATAAGAACTTTAACATACCTCATCAAATCATGAATAAATCATAGAAATCATAAGACATAAAGGTAACTTGAGGCATTCATAACATTCTTACGTAGGGAGTAACCCTCTTGGTTACGTTTGGAATAACCATCACAATATATTCCCTAAATATCTTCGGAGAAACCTTAACATTTCACTCCTTCGCATTACCCAATGCATTGGAGAGCTATATCAGGCTCACCCGCCCTTAGTTTATCACAAAACCACCCGTCTTCATAATAATGCCCAAGAACCTCAACATAATCGTATCACATAAAACATGCATAAAGGAAACATAACATTTCTACCTTTCAATCACAAGATATCAATACAATAAATTGATATAAAAACATTATGAAAACCATTTTCAATACCAAAATAAAAGAAAAGTAAAACATGGTATTTATTTTTCTTTTAAAAAAAGGTATGGCATGTAGAGGAAGCCGAAACTCAAATAATGGTTACGGCGGCGGAGAAGTCATTGTTGCTGCACACGTACGACAAAAACATTACCTTTTGTCGTTTAGTAAAATGATTCAAATAAAAAATATTCCTTTTGGATAAACGTAAAATTCAAAGGGTTTTATACACCGTATAAAAGAAGGTTGTGTATAAAACAAAATATGCCTCAATGAAAGGAGATTGAGACGAAGTCCCATACCTCGGGTTCGACATGACTCGGTCATTCTTTAATCTCCTGAATAATAAACCTGAGTTAATTTCTACTTGTTTAAGAACCTTTTTCACGTCCATTATTCCCTTTATATCACTTATTGCCATGTCATGAACACCATGTAATTATTTAAGTTAATAACGGTCGTTTTAACGATCATTGGTACTTGAGTAAAAAATAAGCCCTTTATAATTACAAGTTGTTCATGTATCCATTATATGCAAAATGGTATTCATGATGTAGATATAATATATGTCATATATATCCAGTACATTCATGCATTTATAATATTACATAATCATTTAGAGGTAAGAAATGAAATGCACCGTTCATGGAGACGGTAAGCCGTACGTACGCATGAACGCTACTTTCATTTCTATTTCGTATTTTATAGAATGGAATCATAATGATATAAAGGTATATTATAATTCTAGTATAATATCATATATAATATCATAGTTCCATCCCTTATACGTCCCACATATTGTATTTAACGAATCAAATCACTTTGAGGGGGCCGTAGTCCGCACTTCCTTAAATGAAGATATCGCGTTTACCCATAATGGAAACCATAAAGGAATGACCAAAATGAAAAATACATAAGCTTAAGGAAAACGTAAACATATTATATATCATATATAAATATAGTGTCATCTTAATAGCCACCTTTAAAGGTGTTAAAAGAATGTTGAACAACCATCGTTTCGGGAGGCATAAATTCACCATCCACGGAAACAGTATGTTCTTTAACCATTAGACGTAGGTGTGTGTAAGTGTAGCTCGAATACATCTTATAACAACATCCTAGTATAATGAAGATACTTTATTTGTTACAAAATAAATGAATAAAAAGAGTTTAGGGGGTTGGAGAAGCAAAATAATACAAAAGGACTCAAGTGAAGGCATTACCTTCAAATCTGGTATCTCCCTTTGGTTTGAGCTCAAAGGATTACTTGGAAAGCCTTCAGCCCAAAGTGAGGCTTCAAGGAGTAAGATAGGGATGTGTAGAGACAAAATAGTAAGGTTTTGGCCGAGCCAAAGGCTTTTGGCATGTGGGTAAGGAGGTAGAGGTGGGGGACGTTTATAAGAGGAGAGGAGGGGCACTCTTGGAAAGTAAAGTAATGTTACATTATTTTAAAATGAGTTTCGGATTCAAAAGGTCCCACATTGATATAATTCAAGGGTAAGGTGATAAGGGTTATAAATATATCCATAAAATAGGTTTTGTACATGTATAGTTCATAGATTATACATTATTATTTAATTTTATTTAAATCCTTTATTAATGAGGTAATCGCTGCATCATCATGATGTCATAAATAATTTAATTTATTTAAAGTCTAATAATTATAAAAAAAAATACTATGATGTATAAAATATTTTTATCTTTACAATGAACATTTATAATCAAAATATGACTTGTATAACCCCATGTAAAAATTGTTTTAGTAAAACATCTCATGTTTGTGTCATTTTTACATTAACATTAAATAAAAAATTATTTATGTCATTTCCCAACCAAAGTGGCTCCATGGGGTCCCCAAGTTGACCCATGGATTTTCTTGGTCGGCCATGACACATCCAATGAGGGTAGGACATGTTTCAAGCTCATCTCATGTTATTAAAACATTAATTTTACCTTAAATTACACTAATTACCACTAATTGCGATTAAGAACTTAAAAGTTACTATTCACCAAAAAATTATTTTAATCTCATTGAACCACATTTTACTTCTTATTTACAACCATGTATGTTGGATTTCTGAAAATCAAATCACAGAAGTGGAAAAGTTTCATTTAAACGAAAAATCAGTTTCTTTAACTACCACTTAGTGGTTTCACTATTCATCAAAAATTGATGTTTTCAGAAAGATACCAAAACATAACCCTAAGCTATATTTGATATTCCGAATTCAAAAATGATGTATATTTTAAAAAATTCAAAACATTTAATTTGAATTAATTAATTTAATAACTAATTCCCGCTGTCATGACAAATAGCGTGTTTTTATGAAACAATAAGTATCAAAATATTGACACTAGTTTAAGTCCAATTTCAAAGTGAAATTAATTCCAATGACCACCATTGGATAAAATGGTAAAAATATATTCTAATTTCACTTCAAAACCAATTCAAAAGATATTCTAATCATATAAATAAATTAGATTAAAAAGGGGTTTTGAATTAAAATACAACATTTTTCACTATTCATTAAAAAATGAACTTTATCGGAAAAATACAAAAAATTCACAAAAAGTATATTTTGATGTCCCAATCATAAATAATAAGTTTATATTGACAAACATAGCTTATAAAATTGTCAAAAGATAGATTTAAAAAAAGGTTTTCCATCAAAAGGGAGTAAAACAATCTTTTAAGAATATTAGTGTATTCCATGCATAAGATTGTATTTATTTTCATTTTAAGCCTCTAAAACAGTATCTTAATCATTAATATACATAGATAAAAATATCTATTATTCATTACTTACTTGGTATGTTACATATATTATGGATTTGAGTAATGATTTATCCACTCAACTATCAAATAATCATATATGATTTGATTTATAACAGTTTACTACTAGATATATTCATTGATTACTTATGTGATACCTATAGAATGTCATGGTGAAATATAGATCATGGCCTACTAATTGGTATAATTAATTTAAAAGGGGTCATAATTTTAGTGTAATAACATTTAATAAAAGTATTTATAAAATGAGTATGAAAAATTATAGTCATCTGATAAAATATACTATTATAGATAAATAAAATCATCACCATCAAAGAATTTTCTTAGATAAACCCGTAAAATGTACAATATGGATATAAGTAACTCCTAAAAATAGTAAAATAATAATGGTTCTTAAGAAAGGGGAATTATATTTTTTAAAGAAACACCATCCTAAGTAAAAAATAATTGAATCTATTTAACACATTGAATCAGGGATCTTATAAGAATCATAGAGTGATTCACTTGTGGATTCAAAAGAATTAGATGAAAAATAACCTATAGAATCTTTTAATCCAATCCTATAATCAATATAATTGAGTATTCCAATGACTATGAGGTATTAATGATATAATCTAAGGATAGTTTGTGTTGATGAATTCTTTTAGTTCTCATCTATGTATTTATTTATGGTGTGAATGATTTTAAGAAATGTTTACCCTATGTTATAAATGTTTTCATCATAGATGAACTTACGATGTGATATCTTGCTTTTTTGTTGTTGTGCTAATAATACATGTGAGTAAAAGTTCAAACAAGAAAAAAAGTTATTTATAAAGTACAATATTATTTATTTAATATTCTAGTCTAGGTAATTGAAACATAAATGTATTATCAATAATGAGGATCCATGATTCTGTTGGAGTTAGTAACCTAGAATCTACTTCTATATAATTTATGACAAACAATATTCATATATTGTAATATTAATAAACTTTTTATCACAACATGGATATTATTTTGTGTAATAAAGTATATGAAAATATTCTAAGAGTAGTTGTCGCGCTAAAAGGTCATAGTAGTTCCCCGCTATAATGAGAACCCAAAAGTGCTATGACATTATTATTAAATTTATATTCCATATCCAGCTGATTTAATTTGAGGGACACAAATGATACAAGCTAATTAGGGAGGGGACTGATAGAAATTTGATGCACCTTCTCATGATGCATGCCCTTGGTAATATCTAGTGTAGCTTATTATTAGAACAAGACCCACAAGTAGGAAATCCAAATTTATATGTGTCATTGGATGTTCCAATATGAATTTGTTTGTATTGATCCTTACACTTTATGATTATTTATAATGAATAATATAAGTCACATAATTTTATGTATTTATGAAATCCATAATGGAATATGTTTGCAGTGAGTTAGGATAGGTTGGGTGCATCCCGAGTAATATTTCATTAATAAATAATATGAGCAAGAATTTTTCCCTTATGTTCTTTAAAAAACATGATATATTAGTCCCTTTGATGGAAATGACATTGACTAAATAAATTCATATCCATGGTTTTCTATTAGAAATTTAAATTTTCAAAATTACAAAGGAAAATATATCAATCACATAGGTTGATGGGACCAATGTGCAACCTATTTGATTATAGATATCATGATAATGTTAATAAATTACATAGTAAGCATCTGTATGAGGTATTATGTCTCGTGGTAATAACTTCTTTCTCTACGGGTGCCTTGGAATTTTATAGAGTCTAGCCTTGGAATCTAGGCTTCTTTACCTAATTCCAAAAATAAAGAGGCCTAAAGGGTCACACACTAAGTGTATCTAGAATCTCATTTAAATAATATATTATTATGTAACAAGTTTAATAAGTATTATTCTTGAAAATTGTTTAATAAGTATCCATGTGTGGTTGATGTTATATATTCCATCACTAGTTATTCAAAAGATATTATGTGATAAGAATATTTAATAAATATTTATTTTATAGTTAGTTAATATCATATTTATTCATTTATCGGTGAATAATGTAGTGATATTTATTTATTAAATAAATAGTGATTATTTAAGGCCTGATAAATATTATAGAGGAATGGTGGACTGTGTTTTTAGGTCTGAAGAGAAAGAATATATATTGAATATTATTTGATTAAATAATAATCAATTTAATTTTCATGTTTTGTGCATGTCAAGGAAATGATAATAATATTATTATTTTAAGACATGGGTTTCCCCAAAGAATTAAAAAAATTTAACGGAAAATTGGGGAAATATTTATTTCTAAAACCTAAAGGTATTTAAACCCTATTATATTATTTTCTTAGAATGCTAATTCATTTGCATTGTTCACAAGTACAACCAGAGAGAATCCTCTCAAGCCCTAGAGAGATCATTCTCTAAGAATGTTCCTTAGAACAAAGAATGATCTTCATCAAACATCCACTCTCAAGTCTAGAGAGATCAATGAGAACACTTTGGAAGAGATTCTCAGGGAGATTAAAGGAAAAAAATTCAATTGATGGGATTTTCTGTGATACCACCCAGTGATTCCAAGAACAAAAATCTCAGATTTCTGGACCACATATGGTACAAAATAGATCTATTGTCTGATCCATAAATAAAGAATAAATTATTATAAGGTAATTATTTATTAAATTAAATTAATTATAATTAATATGTGATGATCTTCTACTTAGTTCTGACATTCTATCCCTTGTATGCTTTTCTTTGATTCAATTCCATTGATCCCGATGTTTATCATTTTGTAAATCATGGATTGATCACCTGTCACGACAAAAATAAAAGTTGGGTATGTCTTATTGCATGCTTCCACTACAATTATAACCTCTCACTAGTATTAGAGCATTCACATAATTATTTATTATAATTTAAATATAGTTGATTTATTTACAATTCTTCTTATGTTTTAATTCAAGTATAATCGTTCTTTTAATCCGAATTGTGAGATATGATTATTCCTATTTTTTACATATATCTAATCAGAACTATTAATTTCATGAATGAAATAATATGGAAGATCTCATATGAAGGTTCAGAGGATTTTTCATAGATAACACAAGAGTACACATTGTGTAACCGGAGATATATTCCATGTACTAGTGTTCAATTCACTAGGAGTTAGTTCATAATTAATTCCAACCATGTTCATTGAATACATGTGGGGAATTTAATTTCATACATTGAATTTTGAATGGTCTCTCTTGGAACCAGGTCAGCCAAAGTAAACATTGTGTAGCCCACACACATGACATTTAGTCCTTTAAGTAAAAAAAGGTCGTATATTTCCATACATGACCTACCTGACTGGTGTCCATGTAAACTAAAGACCACATGTCATGTATCCCTTGGTACACACAATGTACTCCAATTTTATTGAGGCACATTTTACATGATGAGTCCCTTTCCATGTTCATTTAATAGACAGTGGGATACGTACATGTCGTTTATCTCACCTTTACATGTCATGTAAATACATCATATTATGAAAAATTAAAATTTATTTATTATATAGTGTAAGCCTTAATAACATGTTATTAAATGTGGTAATTTAGTCTATAAGACACACCATGTGGCGGGTTTTATCATATTTAAAATTAATTAATTAATTTCTACATAATATTTAGATCTATATATCTTGTATGAGTCCTATTATAGTTATTACTATACAAGAATTGAATCATGGCATGTGACAAAAGAATCCTGTAATTTGTGTATTCATTAAGTTGATAGTACACATCATAAAAGTAAATTATAATTTTTCTATTTCATATTTCATAATAGTAAATAGTATACGAAGATAATACAATTGGGTAGATTAAGATGATTATTCACCATGTTGCCTCTAAGGTACATTTTGTATATAGATAATTTTAAATTAATTTGTTAAATTTTTTTAAAATTATTATAGATGACAATATCAAGGAAATTCATATTATAATTAAGATAAAATAATTGATTAATTAAATAAGATAATTAATTGGATTAAGCGCAATTTATCGTAAATAATAATGATTAAGAATTGAATGCTAGTTTCATTAAATGCGTAATTCGTTACATGCATGTGGACGATCATGAGGATAGACTTGTCCTATTTATGTGGTTGGTTTCATTTAATTTATTATTAAATTAAATTTTTGGTATGCATTTCATCTCTCATCTCATTATGTATGGGGCAACATTCTTATGTTTTATTTTATGCATACCCCTTGTTTCCCTCAACTACGTGTGAGTAAAAGTATATGTAATTGATGGAGATATCATGATAGAGGAGGCAGTTCATGTTTGGAGAGGAGGGAAAACCAACCCAAGCGATTTATATAGGTGGATAGGTGGAAATATATAACACAATACTTAATTGCTTCAAGGTGTTTTCCCCTAGGTTGATAGTTGGATTACCAACCACCAGTTAAACTAACAATTAGTAAATGATCATGATCATGCATATTTATTAGTTTAATTCTCTCATGTTTCATGGTTATTTCATTATGTATTTTTTTCTTGATCACATGAATTAATGAAATAACAACTATGCAAGATAAAACTAAAATAAATTGGATGATGTATAAATATTATCTAATACATGGTTAATCACTTGATTAAATCTACTTAATATTAACAAGTATATAAAATTTATAATAATTTTCAATTTACATAAAAAAATAGAAAATCTAAAAATTATATATATTTAGTCAATATAGACTTATACTACTTCCATTTATATCAAGCAACTGTTCAATGTGATTGAATAAGCAAAGTTGCAGATATTTCAATTATCAGGGAATTCAAACATGAATTTTTAGATTTGACTTATATTAATTCATATCAAGGGTTTAGAACCAATGAAGGAAATGGTTTAATTGAGATGAAAGTGATAAGGAAATCCATTTTAAGGACTTCAGTATTGGGGTGTCCACTCAACAAATCAAGGAACTGTGAGTTAACGCAGTTGGAATTAAGAATTCCTACCAAAAACCATTCATGTTATCTGACCAACCATGTTTAGGTAATGATAATAAGAATATTGATTCTTTTCACTATAATGTCCATGAAACATGATATTTTGATTCCAATGGTGAGGGATATTTGGTTTTTATAAAATAGTATGAGATTATGAAATATAATATTTATTTATTTTTCTAAATTTTATTAGATAATGTAAAAAAATATTCACATCTTACTTGTTAAAATAAAACTAAAATGACTTCAAACATATCACATTGATCCATAATTTAGAAGGATAACCTTCTCATTGGAAAACATTTTCATGATTGGCAATGGCACTACATGTTATCCTTCATCATGAAAAGGAATTTCCATGTGCAAGAAGAAGCAATTATTGATGTGATAATAAATAAGGATAGTGATGAAGAGATGTCTCTCTATGAGAAACTTTTAAATGATGCTACAAATGTTTAGTGTTTTATGTTATAATCCATGACCAATGAGATTTTGAATCAACATGATGACATGCATTCATATAACATGATGTATCAACTTCGGTATCTCTATCCGGAGAAGGTGAGACAAGAGAGATACAAGATATCCAATGTCTTGTTTTCAACTAATATTTGAGAGTTTACACTAGTTGGTCATCATGTATTCAATATTATTAGATACATTAAACTCTTATAAATCTTAGGGATAAAATTCCTGGATGATTTGTGTTAAAATATCATACATTCATCACTACGTAAAACCTTATCCACCGTTATTTTTAATTTAAATATCGCAATAATGAGAAGTGTCTTCGAGAATTTCTTAATTTGATTATCCAAGAGGATAAGGACATGGGGCGTGAAAAACTGATGGAATTATGGTGAATAAGAATATGATACACAATGGAAAGGGGCCCAAGAATCATAACAATTCTGAAGCTCCCGAGTCTCACCCTTCTAAGAAGAGGAAGATCCAAAGGCATGACAAGGAAAATGGGGAATTATGTTTTCATTGTGGAAAGAGAGGCCACTAGAAGAGGAAGGACACCCAAATTCAAGGGGAAGATAATGGTTCATTTGTTATTGAGTGTAATATTTCAATATCTACACATTAGGTATTAGATACAGCTTGTGGTGCTCACATTTGTAACCAAATATACGAACCAAGTAGATTCTAAAATACTACTAGTGGGGAGGTGGATTTGAGAACATCTAACGGTGAGAGGCTGGATTCTATAGCCATTTGTGAATCCAACATTCATTTCCAATGATAATTATTTTTTATTTTCAAAGATTTATATTTTGTACCAATAGTTACATATAACATAATTTATGTATCATGCCTAGATGCAAATGGGTTTATTTCGCTGTTTGGAAATAAAAGTTTTTTCTATTATAAAGAAAACATATGTTATGATATGAAACATTTAAATAATAGTTATTAAGTATTTAATTGTGAAAACCATGTATTGGTTATTTAGAATGAATCATGTTCACACAACTCATATTACCCCTATCTATGGAATCACCATATTGGTCATGTAAATGAGAAGGATTTTGGAAAAGCTCAGTCCAGATGGTTATTCAGACTCCTTTGAGATTTAACCAATTGAAAGATTTCATGTTTGTGTACAAGGAAAAGTGTCCAAATCACTATTATATGGAAAGGGTGAATGGGAAAAAGAGATTCTAGTATTGATAAACACTGATGTGTGGACAATTTCTAATAGTATATAGAGGTGGGTATTCTTACTTCAGAACTTTTATTGATGACTTGTGATTTGATCTAGTTATGTCAACTTGATATGGTATTTTTTTTGAGTTTTTTGATTGATTCAAGAATTATATAATGAAGTATAGAATTAAGTTGGAATAAATATAGATATTATTTGATTAGATCAAGGTAGTGAGTATCTTAATCAAGATATTATCGACTTTCTACAAGAGTTTGGGATTTTGTTACAACACCCTCCACTATAAACAACATACTGGAATTGTGTTAGTGAGAAGAGGAACCATACCTTTTACGACATGGTATGTTCAATAATGATTCATGTAGATCATTCATTATCATCTAAAGGATATTTATTACAAACTAAATAAAACATAGTAAAATGAGTACCAACTAATGAAGAAAATGGAATTCACTTCGTGTTATGGAGTGGAAGGAATATCATATTATTTCATACATGTGTATTCGTTTTTGAGGTGTTTGTTAAGGCCTTATTAGGAAACAAACTAGTTCCATGGGGTATAAAATGTATCTTTATAGAGAATCCCAAGGAAACAAAAAGATAATACCTATAAAAACCATCAAATTGCAAAGAAACTATTTCCTGACAAGCCATATTTTTTGAGAGGGAGCACATCCTCATAAAGTATAGTGCGGGTAAGATTAAATTTTATGAAGTGAATGTTTAGGATATTAAAGAGTTGGTACAGTAATAGGTTCCACAGATACCCATAGAAGAAGTAATTCCTGAAACATATGTACTACGTAAGATCCCATGAGAGGTAACAAAAATAGATAGATATGGTTTTCTTGTCACCAAATATGATGACTCATTATTAGTTGAAAATGAAGAACCTCTCTTATTAAAATAAGTAGTAGATATATCAGAAGCTACAAGATGGAAAAAAGACATGAATTATGAAATGGGTTCCATGTATCAAAACCATGTTTGGGTTCTTATTCATGCACATGTTGATGTTAACCCCATATGGTGAAAATGGTTATTCAAGAGAAAACTATACATTTAAGGTAATGTAAATACATATAGATAATGGATAGAGGATAATGTGTTTAAAAAATGTCAATTAATTGACTATGATGATTTATTTTCACCGGTTTCCATGTTTATGTCCTTAAAAACTATACTTTCTATATGATCTTACATTGATTATGATATTTGGAATATGGATATCAAAATCGCATTCCTTAATGAGATCCTTTAGAAAGATGTCTATACAACACAAAATGAATGGTTTTTGACTCTAGGTGATACAAAATGTATTCAAATGATGGAGAGATCCATTTATAGATTAAAGGAAACATCCAGTTCATGAAACATTTGATTTGGTGAAGCTATAAATGAATTTTCATTTTATGATGAAAAAATGTGATCTATATATTTATAATAGGTTTAGTAGAAATGTATTGGTTATCCTAGTAGTATATTTTGATGACATATTACTTATTTTAAAATACATACCAGTCTTATAGTCTACTATGTATTGGTTAAAAGAATTTTTCACCATGAAAAAATTAAGTGAAATATCCTATATTTTAGGGATCAATATCATTCATGATAGATCCAAGAGAATACTTGGACTATGTTAATGTGTATATATTGACTATATACTAAAGATATTGGGTATATAACAATTGAAGAGGGGATTGGTTCCAGTGTCACATGGTATGCTTATTTCTAGGAAGATGTGTCCTCAGAAAAAATAGGACAAAGAGAGAATGAGTAAGATCTAATATGCTTCAATGATAGGATAAATCATGTGTGCCATGTTATATAGTAGACATTATGTTTCTTATGTATTGAACATCATAGGAAGATATCAAAATGATACACGAAAACAACATTGGTATGCTATAAAGGCTATACTTATGTATCTAAGAAGAAATTAGGATGTGTTTCTGGTGTATGTAAGAGACAAGGAGCTGGTCATCAGGGGTTATAATTATTCTAGTTTTCAACCTAATCAGAATGTTCTGAAGTCATAATCAGGATATGATTTTTGTCTCAACGGAGGGGCTGTGAGATTGAATAGTTCAAAGAAAACAATTTTCTCTAATTATATTGTGGAATCCCAGTATATAAAAGCTTTTGATATAGACAAGGCTGTTGAGTAAATAAGTTTTTCCTTATGAATTTTCCATTCCTTCTTGTTTTTAAAAACACAAACACCTCACACTAAAGAAAATCAATTTTTATTCTATAAGGAAACTTTACATACTAAAGGAAATTTACCCTATCCTATATTTCCTTACACATATCAATATTTTTATTAAGTATAAAAATCGGATTCATACCTAAACTCACAGAATCATATAATACTTAGATATGAAGCATTCGGTTTTAGGATCCGAATTCTGGATGTGAACTGTAATGAAGTTCCACTCTGAATTCTGGATGTGAACTATAATGAAGTTCCACTCCAAATTCCGGATGTGAACTGTAATGAAGTTCCATTCCGAATTCTGGATGTGAACTGTAATAAAGTTCCACTCCAAATTCTGGATACTAACACTGACATATTTTGACTCCGAACTTTTACTAGTTCGAGTCTGAACTTTTACTAGTACGACTCTGAACTATTATGAGTTCGACTCCGATCTTTTACTAGTTCGACTCCGAACATTTACTAGTTCGACTCTGAACTATTATGGGTTCGAACCTGAACTTTTACAGAGTTATACTTCAAACTCTATAAGTTCATATTCAGAACTCTGATGAAACTAGACTCCGAATTCCATTTTGGTTAGACTCTGAACGTTTATTTTCTTACATTCCGAACTTTAGTTTTTCTTATTCTTACACTCGCTTCATTACAAAACAGTGTCGTGATTTCAGTTACACATATTTTGTTGTAAAACGATGTCATCCGTTCTGTTTCAAACTAACTATTGGTTGAGTTACATGTGTACAGATCCCTTTGAAAGTTAAGGAAAATATGACCATTGGAGGAGGGATCTGACCTTTTCAATCGTGCCTATAAATAAGAGCTCATTTGAATGATCTCAAGAACATTGATCTTTGACAACTTGTGCTTACATGCTGTTGAAGAGATTTCTAGGGAGAGATCCTCTTATTAACTCTCATGATTCGTGATGAAACTTTGAACGACTTGTTCAAACTATTCCTTTTACAGACTTTCTTCGTGCGACTCTGAATGTTGGTGATTACATTCGTGGGAATCCGGTGATAGGAAGATATAGGTACCGACTATATTGAAGTTCGAGGCTTTCCTTGCTGAGGAAGATTGAGGTTCCAACTACCTTGAAGATGAGGGCTTGCGGGGATAGTAAGACAGAGACTCCAATCTTCGTATTGAGGGCTTACCCTGGTGTAGGTGAGACAGACTTGCTTGAAATTATAAATCAAGGGAAATTTATCCAAGGATGTCGGATACCTTTCTCTTTGGGATAAAAGATTCATATATTGTTTCATGTAGTTTTACTACTTGATTTTTCCACTGCTTTTCATATTTTAAGGAATGTATAATCTTCTTATATTTCCTTACACTTGTACTCTGATTAATTTAGATTCTATACTCTATAAGGTAGAATCTCATATTGTAAACTTTGGTTAAGTTTCATTTTCTGGATCTATATTTCCAGAACCAGCTTTTCAGAATCACTTTCCAGATTTAAGAAAGTGCATAGAACTAGAAGTTTTTAAATTTATACTTTGTCGCAATCATTCATTAGTGATTAGAGGTGTTGTGAATTTTCATAAGTTTAACTTCGTTAAACATAGATCTTTCCTTGTTTATGGAAATTTTGTAACTTATACAATTCACCCCCTATTTTATTTTGATCATCTACATCATTATTTTGATCCTACAATTGGTATCAGAGCAAGGTCCTGAAATACTTATACTCACATATAAGTTTTTCTTGCTCAGTTTTTTCATTGTTCTATATTTTCCTTGCTTATGAATATTTTCCTTGAATTCGAACTTTTGTTATTAACAATTTTTTGTGTAGAACGATTTTCTTAAAGATGGAAGGTTTAAATGTTGTTTCCATAGAAAACCTAAATTCTACAAGACCACCAATTTATGATGGCAATGACTATGAGTATTGGAGAGATCAAATGAATACTTTCGTTATCAATACTGGGGTGGATAAAGTTTTTATGATTACTGGAAGTTATAAAATTCATGATAAGGAAGTGAGTGATCTCACAAACCAAGAAAAGCATGATTATCAATTAAACAATAAGGTACGCAATACTCTATTGTGTTCAATGACTAGGAACATATATAGAAAAATTTCTTCATGTGAAACAGCTAACTCTATATAGAAGAAACTTGAAGTTACTCATTTTGGTACATCTAATGTGATTGAGACTAGAAGAGCTATGTTGAGAGAATAATATCATGGTTTTAACTTTCTTTATGGAGAACCTATAAGCAAAGTACAACAAAGGTTTATGACTATCGTGAATAGCTTACAGTCCATGGGAGAGAAATTTCTTGATGATGAAGCTCTTTTGGAAAAGATTACAGATATTATGCCTAATGAGTGGGAATCAAAGAGGAAAACTATTGATGAGAATAGGAAGGTTACTCAAATTTACTTAGATGAATTGTTTGGAACTCTTCTCCAACATGAAACAAGGATGAAGAGAGATGTTGACAACATCAAAAATAAGAATGGGAGTGGTAATTTTACTTTTACTACAACATCAAATCACATGAATGATAAGACTCTTGAGAGAGTAACTAGATCCAACTCTAAGAAGATAACTATCCAATCCGAATCTAGTGAGAGTCAAGTCTCAGAAAATGAGTTAGAAAATCATTCTCAAAAAATGAACACGATAGATGGTCAAAGAAATTTCCAATCCTGGTATAAGAAGAATGAAAGGTAAGATAAGAGAGATTCAGAGGTCATATTCTATGAATGCAAGAGAAGTGGACACATACGACCTGATTTCCCCATGCTTAAAAAAAAAGAAAGAAAATAAAGTAATTCTGAAAGAAATAGGAATAAATTATACAAAGATAAAGCTAAGAAATGTCTGAAAGCTAATACTACTTGCAGTGCTAGCTGTGGAGATTCTTCAGAAAGTGAATCATCAGAATACGATTCATCAACTAAGAAGAATATGGGATTCTTTGGTAATACTTCTTTTCAAAATCCATGGCTTATGGCTAAGGTATGCCCTGCTAAAGCTTTAACAAACATATCTCTTGATAAGAACTACTATTCAGAAAATATTACTTCTAATGAAGATACTTCATCCTCATAAAATGAAGAACCTTCATATGAAGAAGTATCTAGGTTTTACAAGAAACTTGAAGCAAAAAATTTAAAATTTCTGAGAAGTTAGACAAGGAAAATACTAGGGAAGATTTTCTTACAAAAGGGATTTCAGATATTTATTCAGATCTTAAAGATAAAGAAGAGCTATAGAAAAACTTTCTAAATACCTTGAGAAAGAAAATTATGATAAGGAAGAACTTTCTAAAGATCTTAAGAATTCTATTTCAAAAATAAAAATCCTTGAGGAAAAATCTAATACTAAGGAAATGATTCCTGAGGATAGGAATTTAGTCATTAGACTAAAATCCGAAATTTTTTCCCTAAAGAAGATCCTTGCAAAATTTACGTCTGGGAAAGAAAATTTTGACAAGATCTATTCTCAAGTTAAACATAATGGAAACACTATTGGAGTAGGTTATACTCACCAAAAACTAGTTTTCAAAAACAACTATTTTGTTCCTTCTAGAGCCCCTTTTTGCACCATGTTTCAAAGTGGTGGGAACTGGAAGAAAATTTTTTCTTTTAATAAAGTTCAATCTCTTGGGTTTCATAAAGCATATTTCTTTAAACAAATGTGGATGCCCAAAATTTTGTTATCTGAAAATCTCGGATCCAAACAAGTTTTTATTCTGAAAGACTAATTTTATTTTATTTTTAGGAATACAAAGGAAGTACCATAAACAATACTTGGTACATGGATAGTGGGTGTTCCCAACACATGACTGGTAACAAAAACTATTTCTAAAAGATTATAAAGACGAATGGAGGAAAAGTAACTTTCGAAGATAATGCTCAGAGAGAAATTGTTGGTATAGTTAATATTGTTCTTCTTGGTAATACATTGATATCAAATGTTTTATTTTTTAAGGGTATTAAGCACAACCTCATTAGAATAAGTCAATTATGTGATGAAGGATACCTTGTGAATTTTATGAATGATAAGTGTTTAGTACACAATTCTAAGGAAGAATTTATTCTTTCCTCCAATAGGCAAGAGAATGTTTACACTTTGAACATAGAAGACCATATGATCCAAGACTTACTTTGCCTAAATGAAATGGAATATCATTCATGGTTATGGCATAAAAGGCTAGGTCACTATAACCTTATAAAAATATGTAAACTCTCTAAGAAAGGACTAGTTAAGGATCTACTAGAGCTTAGATTTGATTCTTCTAATGTTTGTGATCCTTATCAATATGGCAAGCAACATAATTATTGTTTTAAGATAATCGGTGATGTCTCAACAACTGATGCATTACAGTTAGTGCACATGGATCTTTTTGGTCCAACACAAATTGGAAGCATTGGAGGAAAGTAATATGTATTTGTTCTAGTTGATGATTACACTAGATTTACATGGGTATATTTTAAAAAAAAAGTATGAAGTTTTTTCTTATTTAAAAAGTTTTAGAGCCCAAGTTAAAAATGAGAAGAACCTTCCACTGAAAACTAATCATAGTGATCATGGAGGAGAATTTCAAAATTCTGATATTGAATTTTTTTGAAGTAGAAATGGTATTACTCACAACTTTTCATCACCTAGAAATCCTCAACAAAATGTTGTAGTTGAAAGAAGAAACAGAATTCTTCAAGAAATAACTAGAACCATGTTGAGTGAATATTCTATAGCTAGACATTTTTGGGCTGAACCTGTATGTACGGCTTGTTATACTATAAATCGAGTTTTGATTAAACATTTTCTTAATTAAATTATTTATGAGTTATGGAATGGTAGAAAACCATGAATTTCCTACTTCAAGGTTTTTGGTTACAAGGTATTCATCTTGAATACTAAATATAATCTACAAAAATTCACACCAAAATCCGATGAAGGAATTTTCCTAGGCTACTCCATAACTTTTAAGTATTATAGAGTTTTCAATAAAAACACTTGTACTGTTGAGGAAATAGTACATGTAAAATTTAATGAATCTGCACGATTTGTTTTTAAACCATCCCAACCTACATCTTCAGATGTGTTTTCAAAAAATGATTATCACCCATTGATAGAAAATACTTCTGATATGGAAAATGTTAAAGAAGATATGTCTAAAACATTTACCCCAGAAGACTTTCTACCCTATGTTGATGAAAAAGTTTTACAAAACCCATGTCGGGTTTTTCTAAAGAATCATCCCAATGATAGTATCATTGGTGATGTCAATGAACTTTTAAGGACTAGAAGTTCCTTAAGGAATGAAGTAGAACATCTAGCATTTATTTCCCAATTAGAACCAAAAAGCACTGATGAAGCTTTAGGTGATGATGATTGGATCAAATCCATGCTAGATGAACTAAATGAATTCGACAGGAATAAATTCTAGACCTTGGTTGAAAGACCTAAGGAAACTTCTGTTATTGGAGTAAGGTGGGTATCTAGAAATAAGTGTGATGAGAAAGGATTCATTATTTGAAATAAAGCTAGACTAGTTGCTAAAGGCTATAATCAGCAAGAGGGAATAGACTATGAAGAAACCTATGCTCCAGTAGCTAGACTTGAATCTATTCGAATTTTACTTGCCTTTGCAACATTCTTAAATTTTAAACTTTTTCAAATGGATGTGAAATGTTCTTTTCTTAATGGTTATGTTCTAGAGGAATTTTTTGTTGAACAACCTCCTGGATTTTAAGATACAAAATATCCTAATCATATTTTTAAACTTACCATATCTTTTTATGGTCTTAAAAAATCCCCAATATCTTGGTATGATATACTTACATGATTTTTAATGAAAATAACTAGGTTAAGGGAAATGTAGATCCATACCTTTTTATAAAGAATGATATGAAAAAAAATTTAATTGTTCAAATATATGTGGATGAAATCATATTTGGTTCAACTCAGAAATCTTTAACTGATTCCTTTGCTGATCTAATGAAATTTGAGTTTGAAATGAGTATGATGGGTGAGTTAACATTTTTCCGTGGTTTTCAAATTTCTTAAAAACCAGAAGGAATCTACATATCCCAACATAAGTATATTAAAGACCATCTTAAAAAGTATGGTTATGACAACACTAAGAGTATAAGTACTCTTATTGGTACCTCAAACACACTTTATCTTGATGAAGGTGGAAAACCAGTAGATCAAACATCTTTTAGAGGTATGATAGGAATCCTACTATACTAGATAGCTAGTCATCTAGAAATAATGTTTTCAGTATGGTTATGTGCAAGATATCAATCCAATCCTAAGGAATCTCACTTAAAGGCAGTGAAAAGAGTTTTTCACTACTTAAAGAGAACCATGGATCTAGGATTATTTTATACTTCTGGAAATGATTTTCTCTTAAAATGTTTTTCAGATGATGACTTTGGGGGATGTAGAATGGATAGAAAAAGTACATCTGGAACTTGTCATTTCTTAGGAGAGTCATTATTTTATTGGTCCTGGAAGAAGCAACACTCTGTAGTACTCTCCACTGCTGAAGCTGAATATGTAGCAGCTGGAAGTTTTTGAGCTCAAGTGTTGGGGATGCAACACAAACTCACAGATTATGGATTGAGTTTTACTAAGACTCAAATTTTGTGTGATAACACAAGTTCAATTTCCCTTAGTAAAAACCATTCACATCACTCCCGTGCAAAGCACATAGATATTAGGCATCACATTCTTAGGGATCACACACAAAAAGTAGATATCATTCTTCAGTTTATAAGAACACAAGATCAACTTAATGACATTTTCAAAAAATCTTTACCTTCTGATAAATTTTAATACATTAAACAAAAGTTAGGAATGATAACCATGAGATAATCATTCTTCAAAAACTTCTTGTTAAACAATTCTCCTTACAGTAATAAACTCCTTTTCATAGGGGGAGTACATTTGCATGATTAGTATAATCAAAATTTTCATAGTCAGTCTTTCAAACTTTTGTAACTAAAATTTTCATAACGAGTCTTTCAAAATTTTCGGAACTAAAATATTCATAATGAAAATTTTCGGAACAGAAATTTTCGGAATGGAAATTTTCGGAAGTGAAAATTTCATAATGAAAATTTCCAGAACAGAAATTTTCAGAATGGAAATTTCAGAACTGAAATTTTCATAATGATAATTTTTGTACTGACATTTTTTTAATGATAATTTTCGTACTGAAAATTTTCATAATGAGGATTTTCCTAATGAGAATTTTCATAATGAATTTTCCATAATGAGTTTCTCATAAATGAGTTTTTTATTAAATTTTCCTCAAGAAGAATATTTCAAATTACGAACAATCTTTCTTTCCAATCCGAAAGGTATGATTTCCTTACTTAAGTTTTTTTGGTCATATTTTTCTTGCTGGTATTTTCCTATGAGTTTTAAATTTTTTCGGATTCTAGTTTCTTAAATCTGAAGGTTTTTCTTAAAAACCTCAAAATATCAGAGTCAAGTTTTCCTAGTGGTTTGTATCTCCACCATCAGATCAAATATCAATGTATCTCAACCATTAGATCAACCATGGAAACTGAACCGTCGTCTCAACGCCTATATAAGGGGGACCCTCGAGGGTTGTCCCACATTGGTTTTTCAAATCTTTCACATCTCGAATCCCTGACTCTCTTCTTAAGGACCGTTAAGATCTTTCTTTAGCCCATTCCGAATCTTCCAGAACTCTCTGTTTCGAATGTCTGATGAAGCTACATCTCAAGATATGACTACCTCAAAGCCAATCTAAAAGTGGTTAGTTTACAGGGAGAGGGTAGTACATCTGAGAATTTTCATATATGGTTCTATTATAACTAAGAATATCAAATTTAATGCCTGGGAGGATGTTTTCCTATCGAAGCCGGTGAAACAGGATCTGGTTTATACAGAGTTGCTCATTAATTTCCACGAGTCTGTTTCCTTCCTTGCGGAAGATGACATAGATTTATTTTCGTTCAAGTCTTATGGGAAGACTTACAAATTATCTTACACCAAGGCTGTAAGATTGGTGGGTTTAACGTATGAAGGTGAAGTTGAGTTTTTCTCACACAAGATTTCAGATGAGTGAGGAATTTTCAACAAGGTGAAGGCTTTGAAATTCCTTGGACTTAAAGATGCCAAGACAGTTACGATTGCTCAACTCACTACGAATAATAAGATTCTACAGCTATGGGTACAAGGTTTTCTTTTACCAAGATGGGGTGACAAGGATAATCTGAATAAGAGTAACATTTACATTCTATATTTATTGGTAAATCTAAAGAAGATAAATCTGATGAGGCATGTTTTGATTACAGTTATGAATATCAAAGAAGGGAATCTAAAAGCTCAGATCATTGTGTATCCGACCCTGATTTCCAAAATTATCATCAGATGTCTTGAATCATTCAATGTTGCTTTCACTTCCATGAAAAGAAAGTGCAAGGTAATGTTAGTAATTGATGATACATTAAATAGGATGAAGATGGATTTTTATGATGAATCCGGAGAATTCTATCCTTTACCAGAAGAAGAGGCTGAGAACATTCCATAAAATGTGGAGAAGGATGAACCTGTGAAGAAAGTTACAAAGAAGAGAAAGCTTAAAAAATTGGTTGCTGAGGAAAAAACCCCCAATGGTAAGGAAACTCAATCTGCACCACCGAAGCCAAATAAACAAAAATCTTATCCAGATGAGGTGGCTGCTAAGTAGAGGGAAGACAACGAGAAGATGAAAGATGGGGATCCACCGTTCGGATTAGACCCTGCTGAGGCTAAGGCCTTAAGAGAAAATGTTGCAGATGTGTTAGAAAAGCAAGAAAAAGAGAAAAATATGAAGAAGAAGATGTTAGAGGAAGATATTGTTCAATCAATCTTGAAAGACACTGAAATAGACTCTGAGAATATTCCCAATCCGGAAACCTTTGATGTCCAATCTTTACCAAAAACCCCTAGAAAGAAATACCCAACTCTGGAAAAGTCCGACAGAAAAGAGATTATTGAAGAAGTACAGAAAAAAACTGGTAAAAAAGTAGATGAAGAGGTTATCGAAGAAGAAGAAGAAGAAGGAAGTGATAATCTGGATGAAATGATCAAACAAGTAGGATATTATCATAAAAAAGCTGAATCAGAAAAATTAGTCACTGTAGGAAAGGGAGTTTAGAAAGAAAGTAGAAAGGATGATGACAAGAAAGAGGAAGAGGAATAAAATGTTTTGTATGATGAGGAAGAATCCTAAGAGAAGCATTATCTTGAAGAAGGAGAAGAAAAGATGAAAATATATGAACACCAGATTGTTCAACTATCAGAAAGTGATGAAGAATCTCCATATGAAAAACCCATTCAAAAAACTAATAAGGGTAAGAAAGTACTCATGGATACACCAACAAAAGATATCTTCAGGAAGAAAGTGGTTGGTGGTTCTTCAAAAAGGAAGATGGTAAAAATTGAAGAAGAACAATCTCCAAGGAAAATATCTGATTCGGAGTCATAACCACACACTCCTGACATTGTTTTTGAATCTTTGAAAAAGCTGGTGGACACTATTCCGAAATTTCCCACTATTGACTCCAGATACCAGATGATGCAACATAGTTTGAATCAGAAGTTAGAATCCTTATCTATGGTGATGTATAAGTGTATAATGATTGAGGCTGACCATAGAAATTTCCTGATCAATTATGATGTACACAGGAAATCATGCAACAAAATCACTTTGTGGTCAAAGAAAATTGAATAAGACATGGATGACTTTGATCATTTTCAGAATGAGGTAAAAGATGCCTTGGACACCGAGGATAACAAGATTAAGAATCTTCAGGATGAGATGATCATTGAGCAATGTTCTCAGAATCAATAGGTCAAAGACCTGAATGGGAAGCTTAACTCGGTTTCACAGTAATGGAAAGGGGAAAAAGATTCACAGATTGAGTTTAAAGAGGAGATGGAAAAGAATGATGAGTTACTGAAGATGTAGGAAGAAGCCATGAAGGCTCAGGCAGAAGCTTTTACAGCTCAAGATGAAAGGATAAAAGCCTTGGAGAGGCAAGCTAAGGAGGATCAAAGAGATTTAAAGAAACTTAAAACCTTGTTGAAGAAGTTGATCCTGAAGGAAAAGGAAAACAAATAAACCCACTCCAATCATTTTTTGTATTTGTCTTTCCTCGTAAAAATTTTCTCAACTCTAATGAAATTTATTTCTTGGTTCTATCTTGTCTTGTTATATACTAATGTTTCAGGTAATTTATTTATTTTTTATTCCCATAAATTCTATTTGAAAATCACAAAGGGGGAGATGGAAAAAGAACTACTCAAAAGAGGAGAAAGAAAAATTTAAAGTGGAGAAAGAAAAATTTCTAAGAGAAATATCCTTAAAATTATGGGGAGTTTCTCATTACGAAGTTTTTGATTCCAATGATAATGAAAAGTCCACTCCGGATGTTCAGAATACAATCCTTAGAGTCTCCATGCCTAAGGGGGAGTTATTTGTATTCACTATCATCCATGTACAAAGGGAGATAAGTTTTAATTTCAATGTCTAATGAAATTTTTCAAAGTCTTTACATTCTTTTTCGTAAGGATGTTTGTGCTTTCCAAAAAGGGGGAGATTGATGAGTCAATAACTTTTTCCTTATGACTTTTCCATTCATTCATGTTTTTAAAATAACAAACACCTTACACATAAGCAAATAGATATTTTACTTCTATAAGGAAAATTTCATTCCTGAAGGAAATTTACCCTAACCTAGATTTCCTTACACATATCAATATTTTTCATAAGTATAAAAATCGGATTCATACCTAAAAACACATAATCATTTATACTTATAAATGAATCATTCTGTTTTAGGATGTGAATTCTGGATGTGAACGGTAATGAAGTTCCACTCTGAATTCTGGATGTGAACTGTAATGAAGTTCCACTCGGAATTCCGGATGTGAACTGTACTGAAGTTCCACTCTGAATTCTGGATGTGAACTGTAATAAATTTCCACTCTGAATTCTGGATACGAACTCTAACATAGTTCGAATATGAACTTTTACTAGTTCTACTCCGAAGATTTACTAGTTCGACTCCGAACATTTACTAGTTCGACTCCGAACTATTATGAGTTCGACTCTGAACTTTTACTAGTTCGACTCCGAACTTTTACTAGTTCGACTCTGGACTATTATGAGTTCGACTCCAAACTTTTACTAGTTCGACTCCGAAATTTTACTAGTTCGACTCCGAACTATTATGAGTTCGACTCAGAACTTTTACAAAGTTTGACTCCGATCTCTGTATGTTCAGATTCAGAACTCTGATGAAACTAGACTCCAAATTCCATTTTGGTTAGACTCCGAACTTTTATTTGCATACATTCCAAACTTTAGTTTTTCTTATGCTTGCACTCGCTTCATTATAAAACGATGTTGTGCTTTCAGTTACACATGTTTTGTTATAAAACGATGTCATCCATCTTGTTTCCAACTAATCCTTGGTTGAGTTACACGTGTACAGGTTTCTCCGAAATTTAAGGAAAATATGACTGTTAGAGGAGGGAGTTGACCTTTTCAACCGTGCCTATAAATAGGAGATCATTTGAATGAGCTAAAGAACACTAATCTTTGACCACTTGTTCTTACATGCTGTTGTAGTGATTTCTAGAGAGATAGAGGCTCTTATTAACTCTCAAGATTCATGCTGAAATTTTGAACGACTTGTTCAAACTTTTTCTTGTGTAGACTTACTTCGTGCGACTCTGAATGTTGGTGATTACATTAGAGGGATTCCAGGGATATGAAGATAGAGGTGTCGACTACCTTGATGTTCGAGGGCTTCCTTGCTGAAGAAGAGAGAGGTTCCAACTACCTTTAAGTTGAGGGCTATCGGGTATAGCAAGATAGAGACTCTAATCTTCGTATCGATAGCTTACCCTGGTGTGGGTGAGACAGACTTTCTTGAAAGTATAAATCAAGGGACCTTTATCCAAAGTTTCCAGATACCCTTCTCTTTGGGTCAATAGATTCATATCTTGGTACATGTAGTTTTAGTACTTGATTTTTCCACTGCTTTTTGTATTGTAAGGAAATTATAATCTTCTTATATTTCCTTACACTTGTAATCTGATTAATTTAGATTATGTACTCTATATGGTAGAATCTGATATTGTAAACTTTGGTTAAGTTTCATTTTACGGATATATATTTCCAGAACCGGTTTATCGGAATTACTTTCCAGATTTAAGCAAGTGCATAGAACTAGAAGTTTGTAACTTCATACTTTGTCCCAATCTATCATTGGTGATTAGAGGTGTTGTGAATTTTCTTAAGTTTAACTTCATTAAACATAGATCTTTCCTTGTTTAAGAAAATTTTTTAAGGTGTACAATTCACCCCCTCTTGTATTTTGAGCATCTGCATCATTATTTCGATCCTACAAAGGAATCCTATTTAAAATAGAACTTTTTATTGGAACTTTATGTGTTACCTAATATTATAGGACCTATAAAATTGTATTGTGATAATACTACAATCGTGGCTCTTACAAAGGAGCCATGGTCACACCAATGGATAAAGAATATACTCCAGAAGTAACAGGTCATTAGGGATTTTTATCTGTGGTTGAAGTTTCAAAACTTAGTGTACCCATAAAAGATAACATGGTAGAACCCTTAAAAAAAGTTCTATCCCATTATAAGCTTGAGTATAAGGTCAGAACCAATGGAATGAAGGTTGTTAGTTTTTGGGTCTAGTGCAAGTGGGAGTCTGTTGGAGTTGGTGACCTAAAACATACTTATGTATACCTTATGAAAACTTGTATGCATAGTTTTTATAATTAATAAACTCCTTATCACATGATAATTTTACTTATGAATAACATATTATGTGATAATGTCCTAAGAGTAGCTGTCATGCTAAAAGGTCATAGAATTTACCTTATATTATTAGAACCTAGAAGTTATACAACAATATTCTTAAATATATGTAAAATATCCAGATAAAATCATTTTAGGGACAAAAATGATACAGTATATCAGGAGAGGAAAATCATAGGACATTGAGACACCTTCTCATCATGTACACCATTGGTAATATCGAGTGTCACATATTATGAGAATGAGACCTACTAGTAGTAAATCCACATTTATATGTGCCACTTGACGTTCCTATCCACGAACATGTGTATTGATCCTTAAAATATAATATTATTATTCATGAATATTATAATTTGATTACTTTTGATATATCAATGAAAATGTGATGACATATGTTCACAACAAGTTAGGATATGTTAGGTGAATCGTTAGTAATATTGCATTAATGAATAATACAAGAAAGAATTATCCCCTTATTTTATTTAATAGAAGTTTATATCACAGGACCTTTTATGGAAATTATATATCCTAAATAAATCCATAAACAAGGTATTCTATAGGAAAGTTCAATTTTTGTAAACTCAATGAAATATTCATTGAGAATATAGGTTGATGGAACCAGCGTGCAACCTAGTTGATTAGAGATATCATGATAAAGGGATTATATTACACAGTATGCTTCTGCATGAGGTATTATGTCATTACATCATCGTAACAACCAATAACTCTTTCAATCAAATTTATCTTCTTATAATTATGTCATAAGTCAAATAATTTCATATAAATAACACAAAAAAATATTTATATATGAATAATTACTGAAATAAGAGGGTTTTTTTAGAAATTAAGAAACCTATACCAATGGAGTAGTAACATGACCATTGAAATATTAATATGACCATTATGAATAGTAAATAACTCAATAAAATAGTACATTCACCAATGAAAAGTATAAATAAAATTTAAGCATATTATAAATGAAACTATGATATAATTATATCATAGTATAAGAAACTAAATGTTTTGAAAATGATAAAATAAGTATCGATATTTTTGTGAAACATAAATGTTTATTTTCAATTTTATAATTAATATAATGATTTAAGAAAAAATTTATTTCCATAAAATCAATTCACAAATTAATATTTTTTTGTCATATGATTATAAGATAATGTTGTGGCGCCTGAATTATTTTTTCAAAGTGTAATAAAATTATTTATTATTTTAAAATTGGTATTTTTTGAATAAATGATTATTTTAAATAAAAATTAAACTTATCATATTTATGAAATATTAAAATAGAGTCTATTTTTTAATTATACACATCAAAAAATGTTTATGGTGAATTTTGGGTTTTTTCGAAAGTAGTTGAATTTTTTAGTGAATAGTGAAATACGAAAAATACATGATTTTTTAAGTCTTGGTTGATGTATGGATGATGTATGCACCATTGGTTCAAAATAACATTCACTAGTTTCTTTAGTTAGTCATAATAATCCACAGTATCGATATTCTTGATAACAAATAATAAACAAATGAATAAGATAATAAAAAACGACCCTCTCCTCCATTATAAATACCACCCCTCACCACCTATTCTTCTAACACATCTAAAAACATTAATCTTGTGCAAATGACACACAATAATCTTATGAGTTATCTATGCCACATCCAAGAGCCTTTTTTCTCAATTAAATACTATACTCAAGTGACTCAATGGGGTTCTCAAGGTGAATAATTCAAGAGGTAAAAACCTCTTTCTTTTTCTTTTAATTTATTCTCAATTTATTTTATTTAATTTTCCTATCCTCACCTCACCATATAAAACTGACATGATTACTAAATTATGTTTTATATACTATAATTTTATTGTGTTAATGTAACAACCCATTATCATTTCTTGTTCCCTCTCTTTTTGTTATAATAATTAAAACATCATCCATGATTTATTTATTTATCGCATTCTAGGATGATTGGTTTCAAATTTTTATTACCACCTTGAAGGATATTCATAAGAAAAGTTTTACTGTTAAAAAATAAAATAATATTTTTATTAAAACTTATTAATTTTTTAACTAGTATATATAAATAATTTAATTAATAAGACAAAACTATTTTTTATGATTAAAAAAACACCAAATTAATCTAAATAGTTTTCATTAATTTTTTATCAAATGAATCATTATAATATCAAGAAAAAATTATATATAATACAATTTAATATTATTTAATTTAATTAATAACATAAAATTCAATTTTGGATAACTGTTCTCATTTTACATGATTTTTCATACATGTATATAAGTAATCCATTCATAAAAACCAAGGAAACAAATGATCTTAAATGATAAAATAATACATTCTAACTCCCAAAAATGCCATAAATGAACTAAATAGAATTATAATAAATCACATACATGTAGAAAGTTTTATTAATTAATTAATTAATGGATTTAGTTTTATTATCCATGAAATTAAGATCATGCGAAGAAGACATAATGTAAGGTAGTCCTTCTGAACCTCCATTTTTTCCTTCAGCCTATACGTTCTCTCTCTTTACCCCAATGTAATTATTATTAATTTTTAATTCATAAAAATTATATTTATATATTCCAAAATCTTTTATCCATATCAGTTCATCCTGATTTTATGTGTAAATACAATTTTTAAAAAGGAACATTTCTCTATTCTTCCCAATAAGAAAGTCTGATTAAATGAATATTCCCAATTTCGTGCCCATTTTAATGTACCATTAATAATATATTTTAACCCCAATTACTATTTTAAATCAATATATATATCATGAAGCCCAATCGTTTTTCATTTCTATTTTTCTATAAGAGATTATTCTCTTTCCTCTTTAAATTACAATAAATATTTTCCTTAAACTGCACTAAAAATTTTCTTTTCTAATGCTTCTTAAACACTATTTTTAAATATTTTCACATCATTTTTTCATAAATTACCATTATCTATGCCTAGTTTATCCTATTAATGTCCATGTATGATTTAAAATCCATTCCTTCATGGATGCCATTATGATATTCTCTTTTGTTATCCCTTTAGACATTGTTATGATACTCAATTTCTTCCATGGGTAACCCTTATGTTTATGTTTGATTCATTATATATGATTATTCATGTGGAAGAAATATTCATGATAATTTTATGATGTTTTCACCTAGATAGATATCTAATGAATTGGGTAACGTTTCTCATGAGATGTCATGTTGGAACATGGAGTGAACCTGAATCCATTATGGGACTTTTTCCGCCATGTGTAATGGTCATGGAAGTTATCAATGATTGATTATTATGTCATGTTGTATATTGTTTCCACATTCCAAATATGAAATTATTACATGATCCCATATTATACAATTTATGCTTCCTTATGTTTATTCATGTTCCATGCCTTTTTATGTTATCATGTTATGCCTTCTAACCCATGTTTTATGATTCATTGCATTTTTTATTCCCTTACAGGGAGTTTTAGCTCATCCCTTTGATCATGTGTTCCACAAGTTATCCTATGCAAATATAAGATATCAAAAGATGTTAGGAGGTGTTTATGGAGATTATGTAATTTTTTTTAATTTTAACTTTATGACTTCCAATGATGTATATAATCATCCAAAGACACTGTAATTTACAATTATTTATTTTTATTTGATGGATAGATATTCTTAAAATCATGTAATAATATATGAATAAAGATAAGGTAACCATAATTCATATCGGAGGGATGTGTAGTTATATTTGGAGATTAGGATGAGAGAACTTTAGTAATAACTATAGGGAAAATTCTATCACAATGGATAACCTAGATTGAAACTTTGGGAATAACAAGATAGGATATACATTCCATTTGCAAGTTTATCCTTCTATGTTAAAAGTTTACTTTTATTATTCTTATTATCTAAGTATTCACGCCCCATAATTAAAATTTCTTTCTCTTAGTTAATGGATGGAAATAAAATAACCCATTCCAGTAATACGTGTGATAGGAAATGTGAAGATATACCTAATGATATTCCAAATGTGATTAGAATGGGTGGTCAAAACCTTATGATATTACTTTCTCAACTAGATCATGTTATGAATAATAACTTGAATTGTTTGGAACTCCATCATTATATTAATAGAGAGAAAGTTTTGTTTTAAACTTTTACGTGACAAAGGCCTCCCATGATTGGTGAATATTTTGATCCCATTTCAGATAACAATGGATTCACTATATTTAGATGATATTCTCTATCCTCCAGTGCTATGAAGTAGTAAATTTTGTGACGATGGTCTATCATTTTGATGGGAAATCCAATCTGTGGTGGACAATAATCATGAACACAAAGTCCAAGGATGAAATTGATTTTATATAATGGGGAGATTTCATGAAAATATTTGTCAATAAATATTTTCCCTGAACCCTTCATCTTAAGATGGAAAGGGAGTTCCTCAGACTATAAAAAATGAAGAAGAGTCTCTCAAGATGATGAGGAAAACTTTACATGTCTTTCAAGATATGCCTCTGGATTTTTCATTAACTCCGAATTTAAGGTGGATCACCTATTTAGTTAATTCAATCCAATTCTATGAAAATCATTGGTGACTCTAGACATGAACAATTATGATGAGATTTTCCATTGTGCCCTTAATGTTGAAATAGAGATTGGATGCTCTCAATGGTCTCATGGGACCATAGATAAAAAGAGAAAAATGGAGATTAATATGGCAGGATGAGTAGATAAATCCAATGATGGAAATAAAATCACACATCCCATGTGTCAAAATTATGGGAAGAAGCATCTTGGAACTATATAAAGGGAACTAGGAGATAATTAAAATGTTAAAGAATGGGGAATCTTTATAATAACTACCAAAGGGATATGAAGAATCCTGATAATGTGGAATAAGTAAGGAGGGTTCATATCAACAATCAACCTAAATTATAGAGTTTTAACTACAAGGAACATGGAAATTATGCTAGCCATTTCCCTAAGACAAGGGTTGTTGGAGGTAAATAACAACAATGACCTCTAAGGCACAATGGAAGGGAATATTGTATATTTACTACTAAGTTGTATCATTAAAATGATGTAGTGATAGGTATGTTGGTTATTCATTCAATAATAGAGAAAATACTATTTTATTTTAGTTCTACGCATTCTTTAATATCATACAAGTTTTGAAAAACTATTCAAACACCACACCAAAATATAGAGGATGTGTTATCTGTGAGAATATAAAACGATGTTATTATTTCATCCAAAGTATATAAATTATCCTTGGTTAATGTTTGTGGATTGAAATTCCCAATGAATCTCATCTGACTTATATTGGTGGAGTTTGATGCTATATCAGGAATGTGTTGTCTATATTTATACAAATCCAAAATTAGTTTTTGAGAAAGGGAGATCACCCTTCATATCCCAATGAATCCTCTAATTATGTTCATGTTTAAAGTGGAGGATAAATCTCCTTCAGAATCATCATATCAACAGTGGATATTATTTATATATGGAAAAGAATATATAGCACACATAATTGATACAATGGAGAGATTCATGCTCTATGTTAAACCCTTTTTAGGGACTAAACTGATGTATTCCATGATGAATTTCTCGTTCTCTCTCCTAAACTAGAAATTTAGTTCTTAATTAAACTTTTTCGTGGATCTATTCTTATATCAATCCTTATAGAATGGCCACCATTGAGTTTGAATAACCGAAGAAGCAATTATAAAAGAATTTGGACAAGGGTTTTATAATCCCAAGTACTTAAACATAGGGCGAACGAGTCCTCTTTGTCAAAAATAAGGATAGATAAATGTGACTAAATATTAATTATCACAAGATTAATAAAATCATGATAAATATCAAGTATCTTCTACCACAGATAGATGACTTGTTTGACCAACTATGTGGGGCTAATTATTTCTCTAAGGCAGACCATTGATTAGGATAATTCCAATTAAAGGTGAGGAAGGATGATATTTCAATGAATACCTTTTGAATGCGATATGGACACTATGAGTTCATAGTGATGCCCTTCGAGATCACTAATACTCCAGAAATATTCATGGATTTAATGAATATAGACTTTAGAGATTACCCTGTAATATTTTGGTAGTATTTATTGATTATTTTCAGATATACTCAAAGAGAAAGGATGAGCGTGAGGAGTATTTGAGTACTATGTTAACGACATTGTGAAGGGAGAAACACTTTGGATTGTCCAGTAAATTTGATTTCGGGATGGATAGAGTATCATTATTGGGTGATGTTATCACCCTCAAAATAACATATGTAGACTCCTATTAGAAAATGATAATCAAAGAGTGGACCAGGAAAACATATGTGAATGATATCCGTAGTTTCCTTGGTCTAGTGAGGCATTACCGATGATTTGCGATGAACTTCTCATGATTGTAAAACCCACTAAACAAGTTTAATCAGAAGGGTGTAATGTTTATCTAAACTAGTGAATTTGAATACCACTTTAAATATTTGAAAAATATTATTATAAATGCACTAGTACTTACTCTTCTGACCTGTGGGGAACTCTTTGTGTGATACAGTGATCCTTCAAAGGAGGTTTTAGGCTGTGTACTGATTCAAAATGATAAATTGATAGACTGTGCCTCAATGTAGTTGAATATTCATGAGGAAAATTCTCCCATGTATGATCTGAAGTTGGTATCTCTGATCACTACATTGAAAATATGGTGGCATTATCTCTATTGGGAGAAGTGTGAGATATATACAAAACACAACAGAATCAAAAATATTTTCACATTGAAGTAGATTAATATTCACCTGTTAAAATGGCCAGATCTCATCATGGATTATGACTGCTCAATCCACTATAATCTTAGTAATGAAAATAATTTAGTGGATTTTCTAAGTATAAAGGATCCTGCATCTTAGTCAATGATGAGAATTGAGAAGGATCCAATCATCTTGGACCTGCAAAGGATGAACATGGGAATCATTAAGGAAGGAATGACATCAATATTTTATCCAATGATTAATCAACCACCCATTAGGGATAAAATAATGGATTCCCAATGAAATGATGAGGAAACTCAAAAAAGGTGGAAGATATCAAAAAGGGGAAATCATCAACGTTAAAAATTGGTGAAGATGAAGCCTTAAGATTTGTGTTATGATTATGTGTACCATAATATTCGAAGATAAATAAGGATCTTTTGAATGATGCATATAGCTCAAGATTCTCTATTTATCTAGGGAGCACAAAGATGTATCCAGATCTCCAAGAGAACTATTGGTGGAGAAAAATGAGGAAGGAGATCACTGAATATATATCAAAGTTCCAAATGTTTCATCAAGTGAAGGATAAAAGGAAAAATTATAACGAGATGATGCAACCAGTATCCAGACCAACATGGAAGTGGGAGAACATTTCTATGGAGTTTTTCACTATAATTGCAAATACTTCTAGAGGGAATAAGACTCTATGGATCACTGTGGATTGTCTTAAAAGGGAAATTCACTTTATTTCAATTCAAGAGAACTTCTCACTAGATAAAATTTCATGTATATACATTAGATAAGTAGAAATACTACATTGAGTACCACTATCAACTGTATCCGATTGGGATCCAAGATTTACCTACAAGTTCTGGAAAAGTCTCTAAGATGCTTTAAACACTGGATCTAACTTTAGTATGACTTATCATCCTCAAAATGATGTCAAATAAGAGTGGATTGTTTAAATTTTGGATGGAATTTTTATAAAATATTTATGAAACATGAAAGGAGGACGAGACCAACATCCACAACTGGTCTATTTCTATTATAATAAATGTTTCCACAAAAGCATTCAAATGGCTCCATATAAATCCCTTTATGGGAAAATATGAGAAAAACTAAATGCTCAGATTAAGTTAGGCAATGTAAGCTACTCGGACCTAAAATTGTTGAATAGATGGTGGAAAAGGTGAAAATTATTCCCCAACACATCATGGCATCCCAAATTCGATATAAGATCATTGCATACAATCATCAACGAGACTTTTAATTTAAGGTTGAAGACATGGTATTCCACCACATATCTCTATGGTAGAGGATAATGAGATTTGGGAAGAAAAGAAAGATATGTCCCAGGTACATTAGACCATTCGAGATTATTGATCATGTTAGATCTGTGGCCTGTCGACTAGAATTTCCACCAACCATGTCTAAATTTCATGATGTATTCCATTTATCCATCTTGAGGAAGGTCATACTAGATCCCTCACATGTATTGAATTTAGAGGTGGTATAGGTGGAAACCGATCTCTATTATGAGAAGCATCTGGGGAGGATCTTGGGTCATAGAGAATGATTTCTTCCCAAAAATACTACTCATCTAGGCCAAGTAATATGGCGAAACCATATGAATGAAGTTGTAACATGGGAACTATAGGAAGTGATGAAGGAGAAGACCCCCCCATCTATTTTCACCTTAATATTTAAAATGAATTTTTGAGGTATAAATTTCACAATGGGGGAAAATGAAATGACCCAAAATTCTATCAATGAAATTTATATTTTTATAATATTTTCATAAACCACATAAAATTACATAGATAAAAAATACAAACATTATAATAGATGGATGAATGAAATAAGAGGATCTCTAAAAAATTAAGGAACCTATAACAATGGAATAGTAACATTACCTTTCGTATAGTAATATGACCTTTATGAACTGTAAAATGTCTAATTGAATAGTAATCTCACCAATGAAAGTATAAATAAAATTTATTTGTCTTATAAATGAAAATATGGTATAATTATATCATAGCATAAGTAAATAAATCTTTTGAAAATGATAAACAAAGTATTGATATTTTTATGAATCCTAAATGTTTATTTACAATTTTATAACTAATATAATGATTTAATATAAAATTTATTTTCATAAAATATATCCATAATTTAATATTTTTGTCTTATGATAATAATATAATTTTATGATAACTTAATAAATATTCCAAAGTGTTATGAAATCAGTTATAATTTTATAATTGGCATTTTTTGAATAAATTAATAATAAAATTTATCATATTTATTAAATTATAAAATAGAGACCATTTTTTAATTCTACATATCAAAAAATGGTTATGGTGAATTTTTGGTATTTTTATAAAATAATTAATTTTTTGGTGAATAGTGAAATATGATAAATACATGAATTATTGAGTAATATTTGATGTATGGATGATGTAAGCACCATTGGCTCAAACTAAAATAAAAATGTTACATTACATAGTCAAAATATTCTATACTATTGATATTTTTGATCCAAAATAATATACAAAGGAATAAAATAATGAAAAAGACCCCCCCTCCTCCAATATAAATACCACCCCTCAGCACCTTTTCTTTTCACACCTCTAAAGCCTTTAAGCTCATCCAAATTTTAATAAAATACTCTTACCAAGACTCCCAACACATTAATAATCTTTTTTTCTCAAATCAATACAAAACTCAAGTTCCTCAAGGAGGTTCTCATGGGGAATAATTCAATAGGTAAAAACCTCTTTATTTTTGTTTTAATTTCATCTCAATATCTTTTATTTTATTTTCCTCTCCTAAAATCCCATTATCCAAGTGATATTATGAACCTTTATATTTTATATTATTTTATTTTATTTTTTAATGGAAAAACCCATCATAATTTCTCTTTCCCTCACTTTTGTTTTCTAAAAATGAAAACATTGTCCATGATATGTTGATTTATTGCTTTTAAGGACTATAAGTTTTCAATTTCCATTACATATATAGGGATGGTCAAAGAACAATTTTTGTGGTTAAACTATATTATAATAAATTTTTACATCTTATTTTATGTTTTAAGTAATGTATATGCATACTAGTAATTATCAAAACAAAACTAGTTCATGATGATCGAAAAAAGGAAAAATAATCTAAACAATTATCATTGAAATTTTATCCAATGAATCTCCCTAAAATCTGAAAAAATTATATATACGACCATTTTATGTTTTTTATTTTCATTAATAACATAAAATTTAAATTTTGGAAAACTATTCTCATTTTACATGAATTTCCATACGTCTATAAAAGTACATCTATCAAGAAAACCAAATAAAAAAATGTTCCCAAATGATAAAATTGTATCTTCAAACTCATCATAAAGTCCATAAATGAACCAAATAAAATTATAAAAAAAATTTGAATAAAAGGTAATTAATTAATTAATTAATGGATTTAATTTGATTATCTAGGACAATAATATCAAGTGTAGGACAGTTTCAGACATAAGGTAAATGATTCTATCGAAACCACCATTTTTTCATTCAGGTTATGATTTCTCTATATTTACCCCAATGTAATTGTTATTTAATTTTATAGATTCTAAATGCTATTTATATATTCCCAAATCATGTATACATATCATTTCATCCTTATTTTACGTGGAAATACATGTTTTAAAAATGTTCCCTTCTCATTTTTTCCAGATAAGAATGCCCGATTAATGGGAACATCCCAATTTCTTCTCAATTTTCAAGTATCATCCATAATTTATTTTATCCCACATTATAATTCTAAAATCAACTATTCTATAGTGAAACCCTATCTTGTTTTATTTCTAATTTTATATATAATATTATTTTATTTTCTCTATAAATTATCTTTAACAATTTCCTTAAACCACACTAAAATGTTTCAGTTGTAATGGTTATTAAAAACTATTTTTACATGTTTTAACTTTAGTTTGACATTAATTATCATGATATATTCCTAGTTTATCTTATGAATGCCCGTTTATGATTTAAATCCTTTCTTTCATTGACAACATTATGATATTTTATTTTGTTATACCTTTTGACATGATTATGATACCCAATTCTATCCAAGGGTAACCATTATGGTTATGTTTGGTTCCTTATATATGATTCTTAATGTGGTACACTTATTAATGAAAATGTTACGATGGGTGAATCCAGATAGTCCTCTAATTCATTGGGAAATTTTTATTCTCATGAGAAGTCATGTTTGAATAAGGAGTGAACCTGAATCCTTTATGGGACTTTGTCTTGCATTTGCAATGGTCTTGGAAGTTATCCTTGAATCATACTTATTTCATGTTTCATGTTGTTTCCAAATTTCAATGATTACATTATTATTTGATTCCATTTTATAGATGTTATTCTTTCTTATGTTTATTCATGTTCCATTTCTTTTTATTTCATCATGGTATTCCTTTTAACCCATGTGTTATGATTCATTCAAATTTTTATTCCCTTACTGAGATTTTTATCCCATTTCTTTGTTAATGTATTCCCCAAGTTATCCTTTATATAAATAAGATCTTAAAGGAAGTTTGGATCTATTTATGTAGATTAAAAAATATATGTTTTTATTTTTCATTTATGCTTTATAATGAAGTATTTCATCATTAAAATACACTATAATTTAAGAGCATTGATTTTTATTTGATGGCTATTTTTTCTTTCAATCATGTAATAATATGTGAAAATGGAAAGGGTTGTTATAGGTATTGAATGATTTCTCTAAAAAGACATTGGTTTATTACTATATTCTATCCTTGGACTTTAGGTTTCTTCTCCTAATGGAACTGAAAAAGAGACTAAATAGGGTCACACATGAAGTGCATTGAGAATCTTACTAAAATAATATATTATTATTTAATATTAAACAAGCTGAATAAATATTATTTCCACACTTGGTTTAATAATTATTTGTGTACTCTTGATCACATATATTGCATCACTAGTTATTCGAGAGAATATTATGTGAGTGGAATATTTGATAAATATTTATTTTCTAAAGTGTTAATAGAATTTTATTTATTTATTTGAGAATACTGTAGTGATATTTATTTTTAAAATAAATAGTCATTATCCAAGGACTGATAAATATTATGGAGGAATAGAGGAATGAGTTTTATGGTCTAGTGGGAAATAATATATATTTAATATTATTTGATTAAATAATATTAAATTTAATTTTCAAGATAAGTATATGTTGAGGAAATAATAATAATATTATTATTTAAATACATGGGGTTTCACAAGGGATTAGAAAAATATTAAAGGTAACATGTGCAAATCTTTATTTCTAAACCATAATGTAATTTAAATCAAATTATATTTTTTTTCTTAGAGAGTCAATTCATTGGTGTTGTGTCCAATTTCATCCAAATATAATCATCTCAAACACTACAGAGCTCATTCATAAAGAAAAATCCTAAGAAAAAAGTGTGATATTCCTCTACCATCCACTCTCTAGTATATGGAGATCATGGAGAATGTTTTGGATGTGATTATAATGGTGATCAAAGGAAATGATTCAAACAGTAAGATCTACAATGATATCAACCAGAGATTCCTACAACGACATTTAGATAATTTTAGAACACATATCAATCACTATTAAAATAAATATTCTATTGATTATTTCAATGGAACAATGGTACAACATTGTGTTTTGTCTAATCCATCAATTAAGAAATAATTATCACAATGTAATTCTTTAATTGATTACATTAATAATAAATATAATTTGATGATCGCGTTCTTAGTTCTAGAATTATATCCCTTATCTGGTTTTCAATGATTCATTTATGTTGATCATTATGTTTATAATTTTGTAAATCTCATTTTGATCATCCATCTTGACAAATAGAAATATTTGTAATGACCCATCACATGCTTTCATTGTGCCCGAGACCTAAAAACTATATATGTTGTAATTTATTAAATACCTAAAAGGTTTTATAATACTTTATGGAATTTCCATGTCATATATCAGTGTTATAGAATGAATTATTCAATTTTTAAGGGTTTGTCATAAAAAATATATACAAAATGTATTGATTATGTAGTACATTAAAATCAAGGGAATAAATTAATGATCTTATTTTTTCAATCAAGTTATAAAGTAAATATGTTTATACAACAATGAGGTGAATATATAAAAATATATCAAGATCAGATGGATTTATGTAAAGGATGTTTATCATATTCTAATTTCGTTCAAAGATGAAGAAAAGTAGTCTACTAATAAATATTTTTTTTAACAATATGATATTATTATTTATTATTTATGCTTCATTGGATTTTATAAAATATTTTTGATGAATAAATGGATAATAATGTTTTATCAAGGATAAATTTTTTCATTAAAATTTTTGTTAAAATCTAATGAATTAGGATCCCCCATAATCATGGGAATATTTTGATGAATAATATTCTTTTCATTAAATTTTCCAAATAGAAATATTACAATATATGACATGGAAATAATATTTTTTAGTTATTAAAAATAAAATGAAATAAGATTCATTTACAAATATAATTTTTTTTATTCAAATTATATTACTAAAGTAAAATAGTTTCTTAGAGTTTATTGGGAGTATGTTTAGATATATAGAAGTTAAAAGTAAACATATAACATATTATTATTTTCAATTTTTTCATTAAATATACTAAATGATTTTAGGGTAAATAAAATTGTAAATATTTAAATTTAGATAAAATAAAAATTAAATTATTCTTAACATCATATAATATAAAAGTCTATATTCATACTGATACAATATAATGTGTTACATCTACCACTTAAAGATTTGAATGAAATTGTTTTGATGTAAAGTGTTTTATTAAGAATGATGGTAGAAAAATAAAGAGTTCATGGTAGACAAAAAAATTATTTAACATCATAGCATTTTTATTTTTGGAGATAACAAGTTTAAATATTTTCAAGGAGTTGAAAATTTGGAATATGATTCCCACGAATCAATATTATTCACATTGGATTTATTAATATATTCTTCTCACATTTGAGATTTGTTGGTTGGTTTTTTCCAATGGGAAAATAGTAATGTGACATGAATTACATAGAGGTGTAATGAGTTTAAAAAACCCCTAAAATTGAAGAAAGAAAATGGTTGATCTTGTAGTCTACCATATATGAAATGTTAGATAGTTTCATATTTATTTATTGGTTAAAATATTCTTAAAGAGTTTAATGATATAAAATTTATCGTGAAATGAAAAAGGTAATATAAACTTTATCATTATTTAACATTTGTTAAATATATTTATATATTGATATATATATCTTGAAGTGTAATAATAATTTACCTCTTTAAGTAAGATTTTGAGTTAATCCTTAAGAATGTTTTTTATTGAGTATTTTATGTTGTGATGAAATAATAAGGTCGCTGTGAGTAATTTTCACGTATCAGGAAACATAATATTCTCTTGTGGTAAAGAGTGGGTTTGGTGTTCTCTATAACCTAGGAAGTACACCACATAGAGTGTCATGCACTATGTATGTCATATACTAGGGGTAAATAGTTTTTATAAATAGTTCCCAATATCTAAGGTTTGTGAGAAACCTAGCATGATAAACTTTATACTTTTATACCTTTCTAATTCAATCTGGAGGCTTAGTTTTAATGGTGTTTGGGTATATTTTTAATTATTTCTTTGGTTGGAGCTCAATTAAGATAGGATTTTTCCAATCATATAAAAAGTTTGAAATATGGTCCATCAATGGATTTATAGTAAGGAAATGTTTGGATTTGGTTAGAAGGTACATATGATATTTATATACTTGGATTACATACTTGTGATGTGATCATAATCTTATTTAATTTCACGTTATGTATTCAACAACCTACTTAGTCAGTGGTCGGAGAGTTGAGAATATATGATGTGTCTTTAGGGTATTAACATACACAATTTTCATTGGCCACTTGCTATCTTATAAAAATTGATCATATGAAAATGCATTCTTTAAAAATATCTAGATTGTGGTTATAGGTATATGATTACATGTGTTTGATTGAGATCACACAAGATACATTATAGATTGAGTATAATTTATGCTTTTTTATAGGATACTATTTAAATATATTTAAGAAAAAAATCATACATATTTATTATCAACCATACAAAGGATCAGGGGGGAGGGGTATTACTATTTTATGACTAAATGGAGATTTATTTTGACTTAGATAGATACTCTAAAAGTGATTTGGAGTCTTTTTATAAATGAGTTTTTAATGGTGTATTCACATGTTATTTCCTATGATGTGATACATGGTGAAATTAATCGTATCATTCTATTAGGAATATATGATAATTTTTTTTCAAATATAGTTCAATAAGTTATAATATATGATATGATATATGGTTTAATGTAATGAAATATTTTTGGGATTTTGTGTATGTGAGAGATTATAGTGAATAATCCCTAAATCCCTTGTATATCTTATGGTATGATATGGTATTATTTAAACTATGAAATAAATAAAGGGAAAGGATTATATTTAATCCTTTAGGAAGATTATATTTTATTATGTTGAGATGAAACATGAAAGATACTTAGGTATTTCATAATGTATGACATGGATCCCCCATAATTCTATGAATCATTCAATTGATTCATTAAGCACTACTATAGATTACCTATGATAGAAAAATGTTATAGAGTTAATGTTTTAATCTATGTTACATGTGACCTATCATTGAAATGTAGGGAAGAATTTATAATTGGCGGTTTCATGAAATACTATTGTCGGAATTACATATATGTTTATGAAACGTGTGGGTAGATACATGGGATTTTGGAGTGTCCCTATATTATTTATAATGGAGGTTGGGCCATGGATCTAAATGATATATACATGTGTGTGACACTCTTAAAATTTTATTTCTGAGAATCACATTCTCATAAAGACCTATTAACCCATACTCCCATGAAACATGGAATACTAGTATGCCATTGATGTTTTGTGAAGTTACTAGGTAGCAAAAAAAAGTTGGTGTGAAGGATATTTAAATTATTTACCACGCGATCGATGTAACTACATCATCACCGATGAAGAAAAGACCTGGTAAAAACCTAAGGAATCTACATGATGAATATTAAGCATAAAATATAAATTATGAATACCTTATTTGATATCAATATATGATTGAAATTTGATTATTGATTGTGACGATGTCTTGGAGGGCCTGATGTCCAACCACTCTAGATCATTCACAAATTCTTTAAAATACCACAAGAGAATCGATCGTTGAATTTTGAGTGCTATCATGGAGGTCTAACGATGCCTTTGAAATTCTGAAGCTCACTAAAATGATGTTCCTCTGATCTGTGAAGAAGATCTGGACCTATTTTCTTGGACGGAGAACTTTTCACACTAGGAAGTGGGAGAGGATAGATATAACATCCCATTACCGATAAATCAGTTACAACCTTGACCTTGGCATGGTTCTCATTTTTCACATTGTCTATAGAGGGACAATAAGGAATTGGGAGGATAAATATACTACTAAAGTTAGATATATTTTTAAATTCCTCCTTTGACCATCTTTTTTTGTAGGCTAAAGGAGGATTACACACCATGTAACTAGGTTACACAATGTGTAATGGTTACTGAGTGTAAGTCATGAAAAGGCACACGCTGTGAAAGGTCACATGTCAGTTCATGTATTCTATGTTTTTAATAATGGATTTTAATCTAAGATGATGGGTTTTTCAGAGTAGTTAAATAGTGTGGACTTTACAACATGATCAAGAGTTTTATATCATGCAATTACTTGAGAAGAGAAGATTTAGGGCATCACTTAGGTTTTTGGTGCCCATTCTAACACCTATTTTTTTCTATCTCAAACTGAGGCTCTACTCTTGTGATTTTTGGTGACAGTATTCCTTCCAGATAGATTTATTTATCATTTTATCTTTTTATCGATCATGATGTGTCCCTATCATTGAGTAATATTTTCACTTCTTCATTTCTTTTGATCGTGGTAGCTCCCTTGGGTCACGTTATTAGATCTATTGATCTAAGTTGGTGTTCTATTTTTTTCCTCTAAGATCAGTTGTGAGATATCATTTTGGAGGATGTTCCTTTTTTGATCATGGCGTGGCGGTATTTTTTCCTTGAGGTATGTGATTTTATCTTCTCTATAGACCCTTTTATTTTCCAATTAAATCAATATTTAGATGTGTATTGGATTCTAGCACCTTCATTATCATCATTGTGTTTTTGTTGTTTGTGGATCATGTTGAGGGTGTGTGTGACTTGAGCTTTGAGGTAGGTGGTTCGGTCGTTAGCCTATGATAATAATCCTAATTTTATATTTCTTTATAAATTTATTTATCAAATTGGAATTCCTATTTGTGTGTCTAGAAAAAGGGGTTTTAAAGAGAAATGAGTTTTCCATGGTTTTTTATAAATGATAAGGAAATGTGTACTTTTGAAAAAATGAAGTTGATTTGTGAAAATGAGCACATGGGTTACCTTGGGTAATTATGTGGAAGGTTTATCTTGAGTCCATAGTCCATGTTTCGTGATTATCAGGAGGTTTTTTCATGGGGAATTCCACTTTTTCCTAGTCCTGTTGTTCTAGGGGATGAATATTGTAATTATTATGGGGTTTATGCATTGGGAATTCCTCTAATTCCTAGTACTATGTTCTGGGAAATATATTGTGCACTTGATTTATTATTGTATGAGTTGTATACCAGTCTAACCTATAGTAATCATTGCAATTGATACCCATCCCACTACTTCTGTTTAGTACTGCCTAGATTTTTGAGATATCTATGATATCCATGGTGTGCCTACTTTTATTTAAAATGGTGAAAAAAAGAAATGTTTACCGTGTTTTCTATATAAACACTTTACTACTTATCATTCCATGTTTTACGTAAAATAATTATACATAAATTTTCATACAGAGGCTTGATATAAAACACATGGGTGGGATTGTACTGAGCCTATTAGCTCATGCCCTGGACACCACCTTAGTGGTGTGCAGACCTTGGTATGTATTTCAACGTAGGGAAAGGAAAGTCTCCATACTGAGGTGGTTAGGTATGTGTCAACTGGTTTTTTGGTGATATTGGTGAGATGATGGAATTTTATCCATGCCATCTCATTGAATATATTTTTGGTTTTCTTCCTCGTAGTTGGACTTGTTTTTGGAGCTTTTCCTACTTTTATAGTTGTTTATTTCTGCCACATTTTTACTATTATGGAATATATATTCCATTAGTATTCCACTGTCCCTTTCATTATGTGTATAAATATATTCAATATGTTTTTTCAGGTTGGGAGAAATCATTCCCCTTGGTGTGTTGGTCGATGATAGGGATCTTGTCACCAACCCATGGGGATTAGGAACAACCTTTAGGTTTGTTAGAGATTGGGTCAAGTGTCATATTTAAGGGTATCCTATGCAAGTATATTACAGAATGGTATCATTGGAGGCCTATGCTCAATATTTCATATCTTTGTATTTCTGTTTGACTAGCGATAGGATTGTTAGTACTTTATAGGTATGTTGTAACGAGTGCCTTGCCAACTCTTATCGTAATGAGACTAAAGTTTCAATGGTATGTCCTTATATGTGTCTCTAGAGTTGAGTTTTGTTTCATATATCAGTTTATGCTTATGGGTTTTCTAGTTTGAACTTAGATTCATTCTATAGTCTGATTGATCTTGTGTTTTGGTGTGCATCAACATTCCTATAAGATATCTTCCTCAGGATCCTCAGGGAGGTGAAACTGATGCTCATCAAGGGAATGTACCTATTGATCAGAATATCATTGAGATTATTTTAAATGTGGTATTTTCTATTGATCAAGTCATACCATTATTTTATAACATAGTTGTTGAGGAAAAACTAGGAGCTAGAAGAGAGAGAGAACAATTGCAGGAGTTCATTCATGAGAATCCAACATCATTTCAAAGAACGACTGAATCTAAAGAGGCAGAGGACTGGTTGTATAGGATCGATAAAATATTGAAATTCTTGGAGATACATAATAATATTAAGGTGAAGTGTGGAAAATTTAGGCTTTAGGGTTCTGAAATGCAATGGTGGGATTCTATTGTCCAGGAAGACATGCACGTGGTCTTGGATTTTAAGGGTTTTAAAACCATGTTCTATAAGTAGTTATTAAAATATTTGTTGATGATATTGAAGTCTATGGAGTACTGGTATTTATAATAGATAGAGAATTTGATATTGTCATACCCCAACCAATTTTCTGAGCTTGACTGTTTTTCTTTGGATGTGGTGAGGAATGACCAACTGAAGGCTCAGAAGTATTGTGACCAGATTTCAGATCACAAGTATTCATGTTGAAACTTTCCACCTATGAAGATAAAATATAAAAATATATGATGGTAGATATGGATAAGGTAGGAATGGTCCGATTTTCCAAAACTTCTCTTCCATCTAGTGGAAATTCCTATGGAATGCATAGGAAGAAAATTAAGGGGAAGGATCATCATATAAATGTTGAAGGTGGGTCTCAACAGGGAGCCTCTTCTGCACTGTTCGTTGCAGCTATAAATGTGACTATAAATTGATATCAATGTGGAGAGGTCTGAAACACAATACATTCATTTAATATGCCCACTAAAACATGAAATTCATGTGGATACATTAGTCACTTATAGTGCTTTTCTCAGGCAATGACTACACCTCATTATAGTCAGGGTTCGTCAGCTCCAAAGGCTACTGCGGTGTATTTAGAAGTTTCAAGGACTATTGGGTTCCAGCCATAGGCCTATGGTGTGAAAACTTTTCATGCAGTAGATAAGTGTCCAGTGAAAGTCAATTTAGTTCTTATAACAGTGAGAGGTACTATCTTTATTGAATCTTGAGTTTCAATTGTTTTATAAAATACTGGTTCCTACCTCTCTTTTCTATCTTCACATTTTTTTGGATATTCATAAACATCCAAGGGAACTTATGCCATTTATAATGGACGTAGTGACACATTTGGGTAGGAGTAAAGAGAAGGGGTTTCAATGTCCTTCTTGGCTGTTAATGATATAAGATATAGAGTTTTTCTGGGATTTTCTCACTCTTGATTTAGAACTATTCGACATCATCATCGATATGGATTTTCTTGTTGCTCAGTGAGATGAGGTTGATTTCAATCATCAAGGTTCCTTATTTCATGATTCCAATGGGAGCTCTCATGTGTTTCAAGGTGAGTGGTACCTATGGTCTGTTTGTGTAGGACCTTCCCACACAGAGCTCAGAAGTTTGTTGTCTGCTAATACGATTGAACCTGATGACTATTCTTCTATTTTTGGACTTCCCGTTTTCATTTGAGACTTTTATGACATTTTCCATAATGACTTATCTTGTATAACTATAGAGAGGGAGGTAGATATTACTATTTACCTTGTTCTAGGTATGTAGTTGATATCGATACCCTCATATCATGTAGCACGAGCTAAGGTGAAAGAGATAATGATTCAGTTAAACGACCTGGTGGAAAAGGGTTTTATTTTACCTAGCATTCTATCTTGGGATGCCACTATGCTCTTTGGTAATTAATAATATGGTTTAATTCAATTATGTATGGACTATCTAAAGTTAAAAAGAGTGATGGCTATGAAAAAATATACTTTCCATGTGTGGATTATTTGTTTGATTTGTTAAAAGGTAAACATGGTTTTCTACGATTGATCTTCTATCGGGTTGTTATCAGCACAGGGTTCGGGATTCTGATATACTGAAGATAGATTTTAAGAGCATGTTTGGACACTATGAATATATCAGGATGCCTTTTGGTCTAACAAATACTCCTATAGTTTTTATGGCTTTAATGAATTTTATATTTCATCAATATATAAACACTTCTGTGGTAGTGTACATGGATGATATTCAAGTTTACTCAATATATGAGCATGAGCATGATGTATATCTGAGTTTGGTTATAGAGATTTTGAGAATTCACCATTTGTATGGAAAGCTTTGGAAGTGCAGCTTCTAGATTCAAAAATTGAAGTTCTTGGGGAACAATATTTATGAACATTGCTTGTCAGTGGATATTGAGAAGGTAGAGGATATTTGGTCTTGGAAGGAACCACATAACGTATTTTCAATTCAAACACCCCTTGTTACTTCTAGATATTACTAACAATTTCTTATAGATTTCTCTAATATGGCATCACCATTGACTGCTCTTACCATGAAAGAGGTAAAATTTACATGGTTTTCAATATGCCAGTCTTCTTAAGATATACTTAAATGACTTCTAACATCAGATCCTATTCTAATATTACCTGATCCTAGTAAGGGATACATGGTGTTTTGTGATGAACTGGGTGATAGTTACGGATGTGTGCTTATGCAGGATGACCGTGAGTTAGCTTATGGTACTCATCATCTTTTACTTCATTAGAATAATTACCCCACTCATGATTTAGAGATTTTCATAGTCATGCATGCTCTCAAATAAATTTAGCACTATCTTTTAAGGGATAGGTTCATGGTCCTTTCAGATCATATAAGTATGAGTTATATCTTTTCTCATAATGAATTGAATCATAGATAGATGTAATGGGTATAATTCCTCCTAATGTTTGACTTCCATATCACTTACACCCAAAGAATGAGAAATATCATTGGATATGATCTTATAAGGAATTTACCGTCACATGAATTCCCAATGATTAAAAGTATTTATAGTGGGGAGTTTGTAACATCCTGTCACTGATATATTTGGTACTTCTTTGACCTCATCACGAGTCTCCATGTTCCTATTGTTTATAGAGAAATGAGAAGGAACTGGGAGGGTACCTGTAATGGTGAAGTCAAAGATTTGTTATAATTTATGATATAACTATATCTTTCTATAGGATTAAGGAGGATTACACACTTTGTAACTGGGATACACGATTTGTAATGGTTTCTCAGTGCGAGTCGTGAAAGGGGTCACACTTTGAAAGGTCACACATCATGAATGATAGTTTTATGTTGTGTTTGTTTTAACTAACATATTTTTTATCTGATGTGTTGGGTTTTTTGTCATACATAAAGAGTGTGGACTTCACGATGTGAATGCGAGTATCACATCATGTAATTCCCCAATAATGGAATATTTAGGGTGCCTCTCGGGTTTTTTGGTGCCCATTCGACTATATGTATTTCTTTTCTCTCAAACCAAGGATCCTCATTAGAGGTTTTTGGAGACACCATTCAATCTAGATCAATCTGTTCAACATTCGATCTTCATTGTGATCATGACACATCTCTTCTTGTGAGTAATCTATCTAATTATTAATTTCTATTGATCGTGGTAGTGCTGTTGGGCCATGTTTTCAGATATTTGATATATGTTGGTTTTTTTCTCTTGTTATTTCAAAGATCCATTATACGATCTCATTATGGAGGTTGTTACTTTGTTGATCATGGTGTGGTGGGATTTCTTTCTTGAGGTATGCGGTTTTGTTTTCCCTACTAACCCTTTTATTTAATAATTAAATTAATCCTGAGATGTGGATTGGATTCTAGGGAATTCGGTGTCATTGTTTGGTTTTCATTGTTGGTGGATCTTGTTGCGAGCATGTGTGATCTGAGCTTTGAGGTAGGTGGTTCCTATTGGAGTTGGTGTCCTAGAAAAAACTACCTTTTACATCCTGATAACCTTTTATTAATAAATATCTTATCACATATTGATTGTTCTTATGCGTGACAATTCATTTGATAATGTCCTAAGGATTGTTGTTTCCTAAAGGGTTATAATGGATCCCAACAATGATGATAACTCGTAAGTTCCATAACACTGTTCTTGAATATATGTTCTATGGATGGATGATTTTATTTAATGGACATGTATAATACATTACATTAGGGGTGAGGACTCATAAAACCTTGAGGCACCTTCTCATGGTGTGTGACCTAGGTAGTATCTAGGAGAATATTTTGAGAATGAGACCTGCCAGTAGGAAATCCACAATTCACAGTGTCATTGGATGTTCCTATATGCAGATGTGTGTATTGGTCCTTATACTTTAAGAATATTATTAAATTGTATTAAAATTTTTACACATAGATGTATTAATTAAAACTGTGATGAAACGCTATTTTCATCGATGTAGAATATGTTGGGTGTTTCACATGTAATACTACAATAATAAATAATGCACGAAAAGGATTTTTCCCTTCTGTTCCATAACAGAAGTTGATATCTCAGGCCCTTTCCTGGAATTGATATAGCCTAATTAAATCAAGGGCCATGGTGAGGGATGGTAAAGTTCAATTATGGGAAGTCAATGATATAATAACAAGGCACATGGTTTGATGACCCTAGCATGCAACCCTCTTGATTCGACAAATCGATACAAAGCGATTACATTACATGGTAAACGTTCGTAGGAGGTGAAACATCATTGCGGTGTTAACTTCTTTCTATATGGGTTCCATGACATGTTTCGAGACACTGATATTGGACTTTAGGCAGGATCCACCTAATTCCACTGAAAAAGGGGCATAGAGGGTCCCACACTAAGTGTGTCCATGTATCATAGTTAAATATTAATTTAACAAGTTGAATAAAGATTATCCCCGATTGTGGTTTAAGAATTATTCAAGGGTTCCATATCGCATTTATTTCGACACTATTTATTCAAGAGATTATATTTTGGGTGAAATAATATATTTATTAGTGAGTAATTCATTGATATTTATTTGAGAAATAAATAGTCATTATTCAAGGTCTAATAAATGTGTTGGGGGAAATAAAGAAAATAGAAAAACAAAAGTACACACCATGTATATTAATATACATGCCATATAGTTTTTCTGGGGATTTTTGAGAAATAATATTATCTATTTGTTAAAAAATCTTATGTTTAATTCACCGGGGACATTTCAAGTGATAATAATAGTCACATATTGTTATTAAACATGGGGTCTTATTAATAAATAAATGAAATGAATAAATGCATTCAAGTAATTAATCCATTTTATTATTTTAATTTATAAAATCCCAATTACATTATTCTCATGATATCTAGCCATTCTTTCTGGTTGTGCACAAAAGGTCCGAAAAAGATCTCATGCCAAGAGAATTCAATTCCTCTAAGAATGCTCTCAAATTACAAGGGAGATCCTCCTCTACTGGATCAAGGAGTGCGCTTTGGAAGCGGGTCTCAAGGAGATTGAAGGTGGACATTGCAAGAAAAGGATATTCCATGATAGAACCCAGAGATCCCTTTGGAAACATCTAGGGATAGGTGGATCAAATTTGGATCACTGCTAGAGGAAGCCTACACTTGTCTTCTATGATGCAATGATGGATGACATTGGATCGTGACCGAAAGCATCAACGAAGAGAGAATTCCATCAATGTAATTCTTTTCTTTTAATTACATTAATTATAACCAATATATGATGATCCTCTCTATGGTTCTGAGACTCCCATATTTTCTTTCAATCTTCATTATTTTATGAAGATCTTGCATTTTATCATCATGGCCAAACTTATATTGATCGTTGTTGATGGAAAAATTAAAAGTTAGGTACACCCATCCACGTACTTCCACTGCACCCAGAACCTACAAGTGGTATCAGAGGGGGTCATATAATTGATTATAATTATTTAGTTTTTCATTTATGATTTATTAATTTAATAAATTAATTATTCCAATTCAAGTTAATAATTCTATAAATCTGAATATCGAGATTTGTTCTTCCTCTTTATTTTCTCGTTCACCATAGAAAAAACTATCTTCTATTTTAATTTTGATTAAAATAAAACAGAGGATCTCATCCAGAGGTTCCAACAATTCCTGGCTGTACAACACCAAAACACACGATGTGCATTCAGTAGTACACATCATGTAGTCAAGGTTAAATGAAATATGATTGGTCCGCCAAACCAAGCCGTGAATTGGAGTTTATCTAAGTCTTAAATGACTCCGTGTGTTGACAAGGAAAAGGAGGAACATGGTTTCAGGATTGCACTATGTGCGACCTATAGGACAGGAAATTTATCCCCTTCAGGTTAGGGTTGGACCATGTAACCTGTACATGGCTTTCCCGACTGGAGACTATGTAACATGAACACTACACGACATGTGGCCCACCGGACACGCCGTATACTCAAAAGATTTCCGAAGTACATCTATACACCATATCCCCAGTCATGTAATTCGGATGGAAGGTGAACGATATTACATGCAGTGTACTCAGAACTACTTGTCGTGTACTCATCCAAATTGTGAATATTTATTAAAACTTATTATTATATTATACAACCCCTTGAGATGTGTACCATGGTGTGATCATAAAGATGATGCCCAACATGTTCACAACAATGTTTGGAGGTTCTACACCAGTTGGGTCTCCTGTATTCAAGATTATTGGCTATATTAAATTCATGTACATCATAGGGATTAATTTCACTATTGAGTTATGTACAAGTCTCATCCTATCATCACTTCCTAAGAACATCTCTAGATTTATTTTCAACTAAAACACGAACAACAATGAGAAGAGTATATCAGAACTTCTGAACATAATTCTCATGGTAGATAAGTAAATGGGATGTGACAAACCCACAATCCTTATGGTGAATAAAAAAAAGGACAAGGAAAAGGGGACAACGATCTATAAATGGATTGAAGCCCCTGAGCACCGTCCCTAAATGAAGGGGAAGATCCAAAGGCAGGGCTAGGAATGGGTGGTTGTATGTTTTGAACGTGACAAGCCAATCCACTGGAAGAGGAACTTCACCCAGAAGCATGGGGACGCTAAAGTTGGGTTTGTTATCATGCTTAATCTTTCCATTTCTACACATTGGGTATTAGATACAGCTTGTGAGGATCACATCTATATTCAAATGCAGGAACCAAGTAGATTTAGAAAAATTTCCAAATGAGAGGGGGATCTTAGAGCTTCCAATGGAATGAGGTTGGCAACATTATCCATTGGATGTTACCATCTCTCATTTCCAACTAGGATGCTTTTGGTTTTATATAACTGTTATTATGTTCCTAATGTTACCAAGAAAATAATTTATGTCTCATGTTTGGATATGGATGGATTTATTTTCATGTTTGGAAATAAGGGTTGTTTCTTTTATAAAGACCATGTATGTTACAGAATGGTGTATTTAAATAATGGTTTGTAGGTATTACATTAGGAAAACAATGCATTGTCAATCGATAATGAAACAAACTCGCATGACTCATAAAACACGTAGTTGTGGCATCACTATCTTGGTCATGTAAATGAAAAGAACTTAACAAAGCTCTACCAAAATTTTTATTTAGACTCTACTGAGATAAAACCACTTGATAGATTTTACTCTTGTTTACAAGGTAAAATAACCAAGCCTCCTTTCAGTGGACAGGGTGAAAAGGCCATAGAGCTTCTAGGATTGGTGCACACATATGTGTGTGGACCATTTCTAATAGAGATAGAGCTAAATATTATCACTTCATTACTTTTACAGATGATTTTGAGTAGATATGGATTTATCTACTTAACGAGGTACAAGTGAGAGTCCTTTGAGAAATTTAAGGAATTAAATAATGAAGTGGAGAATCAGCTTGGTAAGAAGATAAAAAAGCTTCGATCGGATCGAGGTGGAGAATATATGAACTAAGAGTTCATAGACCTTTTACAAGAGTTTGGGATTATATATCAAATCACAGCTCTTTATACACCATAGTATAATAGTGTTAGTGAAAGGAGGAACCACACCTTGTTGGATATGGTGAGGATGATGATGAGTCATGCAGATCTTCCATTTTCCTTTTGGGGATATGTATTACAAACTGCAGTATACAAATTAAACTGAGTACCTACTAAGGCGGAAAATGGAGTTCCCTCTATGTTAGGGAATGGAAAGAAACCAATTTTATCGCACACACATATATGGTGATGCGAGGTATTTTTAAGGCCTACTCAGGCAAAAAACTAGCACCCTGGGGCACGAGGTGTATCTTTATAAGATATGCCAAGGAAACAAAAGGATATTACCTATATAAACCTTCATACAAGGAATTTACTATCACCAGACACGCTGTATTTCTTGAGAGGGAGCACATCCTCATAATGGATAGTGGGGGAAAGATTGACTTCGACGAAGTTGATTCTCAAGATACACAAGAGTAGGTTTACGATCAAGTTCTACGGGTATATATTAAAGAGGTTCTAGAAACTAAAATACTACGTAGGGGATGAAGAGAGGTAAGGGAACTAGAAAGATCTAGTTTCCTAGTCCCCAAGGATATTGAATCATTATTGGTGGACAATAATGAACCTCTCTCTTACATGGAAGCAGTAGAGAGATTAGAAGATGCAAGATAGATAGAATATTTGAATTATGATTTGGATTCAATGTATTATAACCATGTATGAGTTATTGTCGATGAGCCAGATGATGTAAATAATGTTGAATTAAAATAGGAATTCAAGAGAAATTTGGACATGGAAGGTAATTTTAAAACCTATAAATGAAGTATAGTGGCTAAAGGATTTAGACAATGTCATGGAATTGACTATGATGAACCCTTCTCACCAGTTTCCATGTTTAAATCCATAGTAATCATACATTACATAACATCTTACCAAGACTATGAGATTTAGAAAATTGATGTCAAAAAAACATTCCTTAATGGGAACTATCAGGAAGATGTCTATATTACACAACCAAAAGGGTTTTTGACAGCAGGTGAATCCAAACGGGTTTGCATGTTTCATTATTCCATTTATGGATTAAATCAAGCATCTAGTTCAGGGAACATTGGATTTGATAAATCCATAAAGGAATTTTATTTCATAAAGAATGAATGTGACCCATGTATTTATAAGTTGTTTAATCGGAATGTGGTCGTTATCCTAGTTTTATATGTTGATGACATATTACATATTAGAAATGATGTACCATTCTTATAGTCAATTAAAGACTAGTTGAACAAGCGTTTCTCCATGAAAGGCTTAGGTGAAGTAGAAAATATTCTAGGAATAAAGATCATTCATGATAGATCCAATAGGATTCTCGGACTATGGCAGGGTACATACATTTACTCGATACTAAAGAGATTTAGTATGGAACAATCCCATAGAAGATTGGTTCTATTGTCACATGGCCTAAATATTTCTAAGAAAATGTGCCCTCAAACACAACATGAGAATGATAGGATGAGTAAGATCCCGTATTCTTCGTCCATAGTATCCATCATGTATTCCATGTTATGTACTGTAATTGATGTTTCCTTTGTACTGAGTATGGTATGAAGATGTCAAAAAGATCCAGGAGAAAAACATTGGACTGATGTTAAGACTATCCTTAAATATCTGAGAATAACTAAGGATATGTTCCTGGTGAATGGAGGAGACGAGGATATTTTCATCAGAGGGTATGGTGATGCTGGATTTTAGATAGATCATAATGATCTAAAGTCACAATTTAGATATGTTTTCTATCTCAACAGAGGAGTTGTGAGTTGGAATACTTCAGAGAAACTAGTTTTCGCTAATTCTATAGTGGAGTCTATGATGCAGCTGAGGAATCCATCTAGATTCAGGACTTTGTCCAAGACCATGATGTCATAACTATGAGTAGAGATTCTATCACATTGTATTGTGATAATACTACAACGGAGGATCTTGGAAAAGAACCAAGGTCACATCAACGGAAAAAGCACATTCTCATTAAGTATCACCTCTTGAGGGATTTCTATCAAAGGGATGAATTTGTAATGATTAGAGTATCCAAGGAAGAGAACATGGAAGAACCCATGAATAAAGGTGTATTTCAGGAGAAGCATGAATATCATGTGAGAGGTAGCAGGTTAATGGTTGTTGGTAGTTTTCTCTAGTCCATGTGGGAGTTTGTTAGTGTGGGAGGCCTAGAAATAACTACTTTTTACTTTATGATAAATTTGTATTAATAAATAACCTATCACATCTAGGTTGTTCTCTTATGTGATAATGCATGTGATAATGTCTTAAGGACAACTATTGCACTAAAGGGTCATAGAAGATCCCTGCCATGATGAGAACCGGGTAGTGCCATAACACTATTCTTGAATATATGTTCTATGGCTGGATGATGTTATTTGAGTGAAAAAAATAATACAGGTCATTATAGGAGAGGACACATAAAACATTGAGGTGATTATCATGGTGTGAACCATTGGTAGTATCCATGAGGATATTATGAGAAAGAGACCTGGCCATAGGAAATCCACATTTCATGGTTTCATTGGATGTTTATTTCTGTAGATGTATGTATTGGTCCATAGAGTTTAAGATCATTATTCATGTGTATTACAACTCGCACACTTATATATATTAATGAAAACTATGAACAGACACTATTTGTAGTGAGTTAGGATTTCTTGGGTGCATCATGAGTAAAAATGCATTAATAAATAATGTAAGAAAGGATTTTTTTCCTTCTATTCCATAATAGAAGTTGATATCCTAGTCCATTTGGTGTAGTTGATATAGCCTAAATAAATCCATGGCCATAGTGACAAATGGGGAAGTTCAATTTTGAGAAGTCAAAGTAAGAATAATCTAGCACAAGGGTTTATGGCACTAACATGAAACCCACTTGATTAGAGATAAAGAGACAATGAGATTACATTACACGGTAAGCATTCAGATAAGGTGACACGTCATTGTGGCATTAGCTTCTTTCTCTATGGGTGTCTTGGCATGTTTCTAGATGCTAACCTTGGAATTTAGGTAGGTTCTACCAAATTCCATAGAAAAAGAGGCCTAGAGGGTCACACACTAAGGGTGTCCAAGTATCTTAGTCAAATAGTCATTTAAAAAGTTGAATAAATATTATTCTCGATTGTGGTTTAATAATTATTTAAGGATTATAGATCAAATTTATTTTATCAATAGTTATTCGAGAGAATATATTTTGGGTGTAATAATTTATTTAATAGAGAGTAATAAAGTTATATTTATATGAGAATAAATAGTCATTATTCAAGGTCTAATAAATGTGGTGGAAGAAATAATGAAAATGGAAAAACAAAAGTACACACTGTGTATATTAATATACATGCCATGTTGTTTTTCTAGGGATTTATGTTAAATAATATTGTTTATTTTATTAAATAATATTTGGTGTAATTTTCTGGGTTCATGTCAAGTGATAATAATAGTAAAATGTTATTATTAGACATGGAGTCTTACTAAGAATTAAATGAAATGAATAAATGCATTCAGGTAATTAATTCAAGGCGATCATAGGAGGACATCACTTGCGAAGGCTCTTCTGCGCTATCACTCGAATATCCCTTTAGAAACCTCTAGAGATATGTGGAGCATATGTGGATGACCACTAGAGGAATCCTACACTTTGATTCTACAATGCAACAATCGAACACATTGGATCGTGACTGGAATCATCAACGAGGAGATAATTCTATTATGGTAATTCAAGTCTTTTAATTAAATTAATTGAAACCAATATATGATGATTCTATCTATGGTTCTGGGGATCTCTTCCCTTTTCTCTTCATTATATTCTGAATATTCAGAATTTTATACACATGATGGATCTCGGATTGATCATTGTTAATGGAAAAATTAAAAGGTGGGTACAACCATCCATGTGCTTTCACTGTGATTAGAACCTATAGTTCTATCTTTTGCCTATGATAATAATCCTTATTTTCTCTTGATTATAAATCGATTTATAAAATTGGAATGACTATTTTTTTGTGTTGAAAAAAGGTTTTTAATGTGAAATGGATTTCCCCCCTTTTTTGATAAATGAAAATGAAATGGGTACTTTTTAAACATTGAAATTGATTTGTGAAAATGAGAACATGGGTTACCATGGGTACTTAGTTGGAAGGTTTAGATTGAGGCCATAATACATGTTTTGTTATTATCAGAAGGTTTTTTCATGGGCTTTTCACTATTTCCTAAGTCTTTATTTCTAGGGGATGCATATTGACATTGTTAGGGGGTTTACACAAGGGGTTTACCTCTAGTTTCTAGGATTATGATCTAGGAAATGGATTGTGAACTTTATTTTCTATGGTAGGAGTAGTATGATTGTCTAACCTATAGAGATCATTTGTACTGATACCTATGTTGCCGCTTCTATTTTTTATTATTTGGATTTTAGTGACAACCTTCATGTGTATGTTGTACATGATTCTGTTTTGAACTCTGAAAAAGGAAATGTTTTCCTTGTTTTCTATAAAACTTCTATATTTCTTATCATGACATGACTTATTTAAAATAATAATAAATGAATTATTATACAGTGAATTGATATAGAACACATAGTTGGGATCCTACTGAGCCTGTTAGCTCATGCCATGCACACCTCCTCGGTGATTCATATAACTTTGTTTAACTTCCAATGCAAGTAAAGGAAAGACACTGTAATAACGAAGTGAGGTTTTTGTCAGCTAGTTTTTGGTATGTGGTGGTGAGATGGTGGGAGTTCATCCACAACATCACAAGGAGTAGCTATTTAGTTTCAGTCTTGCAGTTGGACTTGTTTTTTGAGCTCTGTATACTTTTTTTTGTTCATTTATAATGTCTTTTTACAATTATGGAATATAAATTCCATTATTCTTCCACTATATCTTTCATTCTATATATACATATATTCAATGTGTTTGTTCAGGTTAGGTGAAATCATTCCCTCTAATGTGTTGTTCGATTCTCGGGTGCTTGTCACGAACCCGTGGGCATCGGGAATTCCCTTTTGGTGTGTGGTGGATCGAGTCGGGTGCCATATTTAATGGTAACCCAAGTCAGTTCATTACAATAGAGAGGATCTCAATTCATGCACAGTGAATATTCATCGCCATGTGAGCCTCTCCTCTTATTTATAATGAGTTTCCAAAATACATGGAAAGGGTCCCCAACACCAAATTTTTTTTCCACACTATAAATGATGCATTATAATTACATTAACGAGTAATAAATATCATTAATATTTTTATCACTTACTTTTCATACAATAAATTTATTACATGATAAAACTGATCCTTTTACATGACTCGTCATTTCCAGAAACATTAAACGAATGTTGAATATTAAATTAAAATTTATTCATATAATATTTTACATGTATTTATTTTAATACTTGTTAATAAGTTTAATAAATAAAATCAGTACATATTATTCAAAACTCGAATAATAATAAATTTATTTGTTATATGGTGATCGTATAACATTGTAAATCTTTTTCACCCCATTGGTGGGTACCACGATTTCCCGAACTCCTATTTCTATGAATAAGTATGGCTTTTGAATAAAATATTGTGTATGACCCTCTATGCCCATATCATGATAGTAGTGAATACAAATCAAATACCAGATTTAGAGTCTAGAAACCCATAATGTAAAAAAGGGATAAAGAGTTATAATATCCATGCCAACCTTCTTAAAAACACACACCATATAATATAATCTCATTGTCTCAAGATATCTCATAATTCAGGATTCACAGTGTATGACATCATCCATTCATTATTAATTATTCATTAAACATATTGGTCAGACATACCTTCTTCTACGATAACCATGGATTTAATGATTCCACTACCATATAGATTAACTGGTCTTGTGATATCTCTTCTAATCAAAATCTACAAATTATATCTTTATTATTCAATCAATGTCATACCACCAATGATGAACCCAATTAAAGCTACCTTACAATAACTTAATTTCCATTTTTTTCCACAAATCAAAATATGAAATCAAATAGTATACACTAATTATAATCTCAAGTCATGAAACCATTACACATGTTTTGAGATATGAACTACCAATGATATCCAAAAAATGTAGTATCCCAATTTAAATTTTAGTCCTCGTGATCTCATCTACTCGAGATCACCAATTGAGAACATTATGAGAAAAAGTATTAATTCTTATTTTCCCCTATCACCTGATAGTTAGAAATCATTTGTGTTCAGTCAGAATGATTTATCTAGACAATAGGACATTTTTTTAAGATTAATGTCATAGTTTTACAATGTTTTTATTATATCCAAGAAAATACTACATCGTTTTAATATGAGAAATAATCTATAGACAATACCCCAAAAATAGTGGATGCATAAATATCAATAGTATCAGGGTAAGAGTACATTATTCATAATTCATTGTATACAAGATATAGTAATTAAAAATTAATATTTATGTTCGGTCCTTGTAATCCATTATTAAAGAATTTTGAATCCCTATCCAAATATTATGGATGACTTAGTGCAACTTGTAGATACAACATAGAGGGAAGATCCATTCAGTTTTTCCTTGTTGGCCTCCAACAAGCATTGAGTGAATTTAAGGACAATAACATACTATAGAATAAAGATAATATTTCTAATTTCATATGATTTTAGTTTCAAAAGAATATTTATCATTAAAGGGTGGGTACAACCATGAAATTCACACACACGTAGAGAATAAAATAGTGGTAAACCCATTGGCCCAGGTAGTTAGCTCCCCAACCACATCCCAAATCCCTCCTAACCCCTACCACCCCAGCCGAGTGAAGGGGGAAAATATTTATTCAGGTAATGATGTATAGGTGTGGCATCCTCAATTGAATTCTACACATCTCCAAATAGGCCCTAGGGGTCCAACAGTGGGTTTGGCCCACTTCCCAATGGGGTAGAGGGTCCATGAGTAATTGTAAAAAAGGAATGTTAGGAATTAACTTGTGAGGACTCGAACCCAAAACCTTAGTTCCAGGGTGCAACAGCCATCACCACTCCACCTTACCCCTGCGAGAAAAAGAATAATAATATTTTGAATGGTTTGAAAAAACATTCAATCCTTTGATTAAATATTAATCACTACTTATAAACTATTCATTACCTATATAGTATTCTATCTGTGTGCATGTTTTAGATATGTGAGGTGATATTTCCTGATCATTTCATATATTAACAGGGGTTGTACTTTTATCCTTTCAAGTTTGAGGTTATTATTTCATGGGTAGAACCGAATAACATTATGCATTTTCATAGATTACTTTGATTGATAGTCTATTACATGAAATTAATTTTGGATTTTTCTCGGATAGAGATTCCCTTTCTAAATTAAGGATCATATATTTATGGGGATACATTAGTGTTAAAATACATGAAATTATTTTATGTAAATGTTTATATGTTCTTATATTCTTCCCCTAAAAATGAGAAATTTGCGCTTGAATATTATTGTTATGCTTCAAATATTAGTTTTTTTTCGATGTTAGGAAAATTATTGATCTCTTAAATATTTGTAGTTATATCTCTATGAATGTAATTGTGCTACCCATGATCTTTAGTTCATTGTGGAGGTGTTTTCTAAGAATATTTGGTGGAAATATCTCATCATATAGAACTATATGGTCATCATAGATCAAAGTAGCATGAAATGTATATTCCATCAGAAGAATATAAATTTTAGTTAGTGGGGATGGTTTGAGTTCTTTAAATATTATGGAATTTTAATTTCTTATACTTTGGGGAATATATTATCTTGGATAACTATATGGTCATCATAGATCTTGAAAACATGGAATGTTTCTTCCCAAAAAAAGATATTATTTTTTGTCAATAGAGATGGGTGGAATTCCTGAAAAGTAATGAAATTATAATCCACTATTGTTTAGGTAATCATGAAGTGGTTTTTTATTTTTTTGAGTATATAGATGCATGGTGATATTAAATTTAGGGATTAATATTAAAGAGAAATGATAGAGAATCCCATGGTTTTGAATTTGGAAATGGAAGAGGTTAGTGGTGAAACATTATTATATTGAATGATAGTGCACTACCCTTTTTAAACTAGTATAGGAATATGAGTTGATGTAACCTTAAATAGATCAATAAATAGAATATATTTTTTATATGGATTCATTAGGGTTAGTAGAAGTGTATTTATATCATTTACTATTGTTTTATGGGATGTATTTGGTTATATAGGTTACGTGTAAGGATGTTTTTCATGAGTATAATGGGTCAACCCTAACTATGTATCCTTATATTTACAAGATATATCACACATTAAAGGAATGGTTCTAGTGGGTTTTTAAGAATAACTCAGTGTAATTGTATGATTCTTGATTCCATTCCTATTAGAACGTAAAATCATATTATCAAAATTGAGTTGGTTTATTACAACTTTTTTTGGTCCCCTAATATATATAGTTAGATATATTGTTGGATTTTTTTAAATATTTTACATAGTATATGGGATTATAGGATTCTATTTGTGTTTTCATACCAGTTAAAGAAGTTAAATCAATTCATTGTGATCAATGATTTGGTTATCTATGATACTTCAGTAATGAATTTTTTGTGGAACAAATGGTTTGGCTCATGGAATTTTGGGATTATTTTTTTTGAATGGTATCCTTGTTTTACCTCCAGAGTATTAAAGTTTAATTAGGGACATATCATGTGGCCCAATCATTTAAAACATATGATGATTGAAATATTCTCAAATGGTTATAGTTGATCACACATTATTTATACTTTACGAAATATGTTCTTTTTTTGTTTTTAAATTTTTTTTTAAAATGGAATATTATGGGGTTATTGTATTGGATAAATACAGATAAAATTATGGAAAAAGGAACCCAAAGGTTAGTAGGTAAGTGGTAGATCCTAAGTTCATTTACATGGACCTTCATTTTCAAAATAAGTTAATTTAAATTCATTTGATTATATAATAAATTATACTCATGGATTATCATGCCCTCTATCGATTGGGATACTAAGTGCACTTTTTGAGAACTACAGGGAACACTAACACTCAAATAATATATATATTATATTGATGATCATTCCGTTGACATAGACGTATAAATACCCTCAATCCAATCCCACTATATAATGTTTGTTCCTTAGAACATATTATTTTTTCATATTTTTTTTGATAGGTACAAGGGAGTAATGAATGGTTTGGTATAGAATGGAATGTTTTTATTGGAATGTTATGTAACTATGGATAATCACATCAACAAACTAGCACACACCCACTTTCCCATTAAAAATGATTAAAAAATATAAATACATAGAAAAATAAGGACTTTAAAATGCCATGAAATCCTCCCTCACGGACAAATCCTCATGTTATAACTAAACCATAATGGAGTCAGAGAAGAGGTACATTGGGGAATCCTAAATAATAAGGGGAGGAGAAGAAAGAAAAAAATTACTGGGAATGGAAATAAAACTAAATAATATTAAAATGGTGAATTATATAAAGTAATATAAAAACATATACTACACCTTAGTGTTAGAAAAAGAGAACCTAGACTCAATATTTTCACTTGTCATTTATTGGATTCGAAATAATGGATTGATATTTTTCCATGAAGGGGGTGTAATTCACATATAAATTTATTTTTTTTGGATTTCCACATGTTGGCCCATTCAATATTATATTCTTGATTGTTACCATTTTCCTTAACTTTTCTAATGATGGATATTGAGTAAAAGAACATCTGATCCATTTCTTTATACAAATGAACCAAATTATAAGAAATATTATTTCATTGATAACCTTACATACAAGGCTTCCAAATGTGTTGGTGATGAAAACTACGACTAAAAAATATCATCATAAAAATTAATGTGTGTGATTCTATGATATTTGTCCCACATTGGGTGTTTCAAGTAGTTTTCGTGTTTTTAAGATGCTTGAAGATTATTGAGATCAAATTGGAGCCCAAAAAACATTAACATACCTTATTGTGAGAATTTTTCATCTAAAATACCTAAAGTCATGTGTTGAAACTACATTATGGGCCAATGGATCTTGCATTTGATCTTGATAGTGCGTTTCATGGAGAATGTAAGTTGTATCAGGGATCATGGGACTGCATTTTGGGGAAATGGAAATGATATATTGGATTCTCATGAATCTCATTTCATTAAAAATAGTTTCTCTCAATTATTTTTACATTGAAGCATGATTGTAATGAGCATTAAGTGTTCTAAGTTTTATTAGAATTATATGATTCATTATTTAGGGGCATGAGGATCCATTGTAGTGAAAATGGACACTACATTACAAAATGGGACTACATTTATTAGTATTCAAATTCATCCATGTTGTAGGATCCGGGCGCAGAGGAAGCGCGTTGGTGGGTTACCCCAAATTTAATTTTAACATTAAACAACGTTCAATCCGAGATCCGTCACGATATATGACACTGAATCTTCAGAATAGAACGAAGAATGAAAATAAAAGAAGTGTCCCGGAACCCTTGAGGAGGATCATCATATGTTGACTATAATGAATTTAATTAATGCATAAGAATTACCCCGTTAGAATTATTTCTTCGTTGATGTGTCTGGTCATGATTCGGTGATCCATCGTTGCGTCATAGAATCCATGTGTAGAATTCCTCTAGCGGTGATCCACATGTGTTTCACGTATCTCCAAACATCACCGAAGGGATCTCCGGGTGCTAATGCGGAAGAACCTTCGCTTGCGATGTCCGCCTTCGACCGCCTTGATCCGGTGGAGGATCTTGCTCTCGTAACTTGAGGGCGTTCTTGGTGGAAAAGGGAATTCTCTCTTGTCTTGAGAATATTTCCAAATCCGTTGTGCACAACAATGGCTCTTTAAAATGGTGGGGTTGTGAGGATATTTATAATCGGGTTTGATGCTAATAGAGTTATGACAATAAATAAATGCATTACGCGTTTTATTTATTTCATTAACTCTTATTGAAAACCCCCATGTCGAATTATTAATTCCTTGACATGTGCCCATGCTGATTATAATAAATATCATTTAATAAAACAATATTAAATCCTCAAAATACCAACTGGAAAAACTATACGGCGTGTAATAATTAATACATGACATGTACTTGTTTTCCATAAAACTACACGACATGTACTTTTATTTTCCATTTTTATCCACCACATTTATTAGACCTTGAGTAATGACTATTTATTTAGTAAATAAATGTTACTGCATTACTCGGTAATAAATATATTATTTCGTCCACCATATATTCTCTTGAATAAATAGTGTCAAAATAAATGTGATCAGACGTCCTTAAATAATTATTAGACCACAATCGGGAATAATATTTATTTAACTTGTTAAATTAATATTTAACTGAGATACATGGACACACTTAGTGTGTGACCCTCTAGGCCTCTATCTCTGTGGCATTAGGCTGAGCCTGCCTAAAGTCCAAGGTTAACATCTAGCAACACGCCAAGGCACCCATAGAGAAAGAGGTTAACGCCGCAATGACGTGTCACTTCCTATGAACGCTTACCGTGTAATATAATGCCTTTGTCTCGATATCTCCAATCAAGAGGGTTGCATGCTAGTGCAATCAACCCATGTTCTTGATTATTCTTTCTTTGACTTCCTAGAATTTTACTTTCCCATACCTTACCATGGCCATGGTTTTATTTAGGCTATATAAATTCCATCAAAGGGCATGAGATATCTACTTCCATTATGGAACGGAAGGGAGAAATCCTTTCTCTCATTATCTATTAATGCGGTATTACTCGTGACGCACCCAGCGTATCCTACCTCGCTGTGAACAGTGTGTCGTCACAGTTTTCATCAATACATCTAAGTGCGCAAGTTGTAATACCCATTAATAATAATCTTAAAGTCTAAGGAACAATACACATGTCCGCAGATAGGAACATCCAATGACACTATGAAATGTGGATTTCCTACTGGAGGATCTCGTTCTCATAATATCCTCCTGGATTTTACCAAGGGCGCACATCATGAGAAGGTACCTCAAAGTTTTATGAGTACTCACCCTTAATGATATGTATTATTTGTGTCCCTCAAATAATATCATCCATCCATAGAACATACATTCAAGAAAAATGTTATGGCACTTCCGGGTTCTCATCATAGCAGGGATCCGCTACGACCCTTTAATGCAACAGCTGTCCTTAGGAAATTATCACATGACATGTCATGTAAAAGAACAATCAATATGTGATAAGGTTTTTATTTAATTAATATAGTACAAAGTAGTTGGTTTTAGACCACCAACTCCACCCCTTTGATAGAAATTCCTCAAGAGGAGATACTTACGGAGTATGTGCTTTGTCCGTTGATGTGACCTTGGTTCTTTTGCGAGAGCTACCGCTGCAGTATTATCACAAAACAATGTAATGGGATCATTACTTCTAGGCACCACATCAAGCTCCTGGACAATGTTCCAAATCCAGACGGCTTCCATGGATGCATCATAAGCCGCTATATACTCGGACTCCACTGTAGAATCGGCGACAACTGGCTGTTTTGAACTCTTCCAGCTCACAGCTCCTCCGATGAGGCAGAAAACTTATCCATATTGCGACATCAGATCATTCTGATCTGTTTGAAAACCATCATCAGCATACCCTCTGATGACAAGCTCCTCGTCTCCTCCATACACCAGGAACATATCCTTAGTTCTTCTCAAATACTTAAGGATAGTCTTAACAACAGTCCAATGTTGTTCTCCTGGATCTGCGTGATATCTACCTACCATGCTCAGTGCATAGGCAACATCAATCCTAGAACATAACATGGCATACATGATGGATCCTATAGCCGAAGCGTATGGGATCTTGCTCATCCTATCTTTCTCCTGTTGTGTTTGGGGACACATTTTCTTAGAAAGATGTAAGCCATGTGACACTAGAACCAATCCCCTCTTGGAATTTTCCATACTAAATCTCTTTAGTATCTGGTCAATGTGTGTACCCTAACTTAGTTCAAGTAGCCTCTTGGATCAGTCACGAATGATCTTGTTCCCTAGAATGTAGGATGCTTCTCCTAAGTCCTTCATGGAGAAACACTTGTTAAACCAGTCCTTAACTGACTGTAAGGCTGTCATGTCGTTTCCAATAAGCAATTTGTCATCAACATATACCATTAGGATAACGACCGAATTCCCATTAAATCACTTATAAACACATGGCTCACATTCGTTCTTAATGAAACCAAATTAATTTATGGCTTCATGAAATCGAATTTTCCATGACCTGGAAGCTTGCTTTTATCCATAAATGGATTTTTGAAACTTGTGAACTTGTTTGGCTTCACCTAGGGTCACAAACCTTTCTGGTTTTGTCATATAGACATATTCCTAAAGGTTCCCATTAAGGAATGCTGTTTTGACATCCATCTGCCAAATCTCGTAGTCATGGTTAGCTGCTATGGCAAGTATGATTCTTATGGATTTAAACATGGAAACTGGCGAGAAGGTTTCATCATAGTCAATTCCATGACGCTGTCTGAATCCTTTTGCCACTAGCCCTGCATTATAGGTTCTAACTTGACCTTCTATGTCCAGCTTTCTTTTGAATACCCATTTGCATCCAACAGGCTTTACATCAACTGGCTCGTCGACCAGAACCCAAACTAGGTTCTAATACATGGAATCCATCTCAGAATTCATAGGTTCTAGCCATCTTGCAGCTTCTAAGCTTTCTACTTCTTCTTTGTAGGAGAGAGGTTCATCATTGTCCAAAAAAAATGATTCACCATCCTCGGTGACTAGGAATCCAAATCTCTCTGGTTTCCTTACCCCTCTTGAGCTCCTACACAGTACTTGTGTTTCTGGAACCTCTTCCACGGGGACCTGGGAAACTTGTTCCTGTACCAACTCCTGTGTATCTTGAGCATCAACTTCGTCGAAGTAAATCTTTCTCCCACTATCCTTCATGAGGATGTGTTCCCTCTTAAGAAAGATGGCTTGTCTGGCGACATTCACTTTCTGGTATTGAGGGTTATATAAGTAATATTCTTTCGTTTCCTTAGGATATCCTACAAAGATACACTTTCTGCCCCGGGGTGCTAATTTGTTGCCTGAGAAGGCCTTAACAAATGCCTCGCATCCCCATACACGTGTGTGAAACAAAGTTGATTTCCTTCCATTCCATAACTCAGATGGAATTCCATTTGCCGCCTTAGTTGGTACTCTGTTTAATGTGTATACTCCAGTTTTAAATTCATATCCCCAAAAGGATAATGGAAGATCTGCATGACTCATCATCGACCTCACCATGTCCAACAAGGTGCGGTTCCTCCTTTCACTAACACCATTCCACTGTGGTGTATAGGGATGAGTGAGCTGAGATAGAATCCCAGACTCCCGTAGAAGATCGATGAACTCTTGGTTTAGATATTCTCCACCTCGATCTGATTGAAGCTTCTTTATCTTCTTACCAAGCTGATTCTCTACTTCATTCTTGAATTCCTTAAATTTATCTAAGGACTCTGACTTATACCTCATTAAGTAGACATATCCATATCTACTCAAATCATCATTAAAAGTAATGAAGTAAGAATATCCACCTCTAGCTTCTACTAGAAATGGTCCACACACATCCGTGTGTACCAATCCTAGAATCTCTGTGGCCCTTTCACCTTGTCCACCAAAAGGCGGTTTGGTCATTTTTCCTTGTAAAAAAGAGTGACATCTATCAAGTGGTTTTAGCTCAGTAGAGTCTAAATAGCTATCTTGGCAGAGCTTTGTCAAACAATTCTCGTTCACATGAACAAGGCGGTGATGCCATAACTGGGTGATGTATGAGTCATGTGAGTTTGTTTCATTATTGATTGCCAACACTTGGTTTTTGTAATTCCATACATACAAACCATTATTTAAATGTTCCATACCATAACATACGTTGTTCATATAAAAGAGAAAACCCTTATTTCCAAATTTGAAAACAAATCCATCCATATCCAAACAAGATACAGAAATTATGTTCTTGGTAACACTAGGCACATAATAACAATTATGTAAACCCAAAATCATCCCAGTCGGCAATGAGAGGTGGTAGTTTCCAATAGCCAACGCAGCTAGCCTTGCGCCATTGGAAACTCGAAGATCCACCTCTCCTCTAGCGATCTTTCTAAATCTACTTTGTTCCTGCATTTGAATATAGATGTGAGCCCCACAAGCTGTATCTAATACCCAATGTGTAGAAATAGAAAGATTTCACTCGATAACAAATGCACCTTTAGCGTCCCCATGCTTCTGGGTGCAGTTCCTCTTCCAGTTGCCCTGTTTTCCCCATGCAAAACACACTGCCTCATATTCCTTGCCCTTCCTCTGGATCTTCCCCTTCATGGAGGGAAGGTGCTCGGGGGCTTCATTCCATTTATAAGTCTTTGGCCCCTTTGCGTTTTCCTTACTTTTCTTGTTCACCATAAATACCGTGGGTTTGTCACTCCCCATGTCCTTATCTACCTGTCGAATCAAGGTCAGAAGCATCGATAGACTCTTCTCATTTACTCTCATGTTATAGTTGACAATGAATCTAGAGAAGGTCTTGGGCAGTGATGATAGGATGAGATCTGTACCCAACTCATCCAGGACTTTAATCCCTAAGATGTCCAAGCGTTCAATGTAGCCGATAAGCCTGACTACATGAGGCCCAGCTGGCACAAACTCTCCAAGCTTCGTGGTAAACAAATCATTGGAGATCTCATACCTCTCTTGTCTCAGCTTCTCTTGGTAGAGATCTTTAAGGTGAGACATCATGCTATACGCGTCCATGTTTTCATGTTGCTTTAAGAGATCACTAGACATGGCCGATAGCATGAAACACTGGAAATCTGTAGCATCATCCATGTGTTTCATGTAGAGAGATAATTCCTCATCACTAGCCTCTTTCCCAGGCGCAACTGGAATAGGCTCTTCCATCACATATAATTTCCTTTCGTGGTGAAGGACGACTTGTAAACGCCTCTGCCACTCTTGGAAATTGGTGCTGGTGAGAAGGTTTTCTTTTTTGAGTATGGTGTGCAATGATATGTTTGAAGTCATTTTATTTCTGTTTCTACAAATTAAGATGAGCAAAGGTTTAGTAATTTATTACAAAAATTGAGAAAAATAAATAAATTAATACTTATTAGTCTCCCACTATTTTATTGAAATCCAATAGCCCTCACCATTGACATTGGAATATTCTGTTGCGTGAATATTCTAGTGGAAAGGATCCATATTTCCCTTCACATTACCCCAACTAGGGTTGGTCAAGAAACTTGAAGGGTTTTAGGCAGGCCTTCCAAATGCCAACTGCATTAACTCGCAGCTCTTTGATCCACTGAGGGGACTCCCCAATCCTGAAATCCTTTTTGGATTTCCTCAACCTTTGCCTCTTGGTCACACCAAGTCCGGCTGTGGCAGTCAACCCTTGATGAGAACCAAGTCAAGTCAACCCAAAACCTTGAATTTGAATTCTCCGATAATTGAAAGCACCCCAACTAGGGTTGGTCAAGAACATTGAACTATGGTTCGATTCTAACCAATATTATGGAAGGCTATGCCGACTTAATATTTATTTTGAGGTATTTTATCCTTATACATAAATTCCCATTTTATTATCTTTAATTACATGCTTCTTAATATTAAGTGCGATATACTCAAGTGATTAACCAAGTCTAAGATAATATTTACGTATAACCCAGTTTTATTTTAGTTCCATCTTTCATGATCGTTTAATTCATTAATTGTGTGATTGTGACAACACACCACAATAAATAAACCATGAAACTGACAGAAATAAAATAAATGGTATTATCATGATCTTTTCTATTGGTTAGTTTATCTAGCAGTTGATAAAATAACCCAAGACCTGGGGGAGAAACACCTTGAACCTTTCGGGTTCGTGTTTACAGCTTTCCACCTGTCCACCTTTGTAACTCATTGGATTGGTTTCACCTTGGATCCTGACTTGAGCCGCCTTCACTAGCTTGGGAGCTCCATCCATTACATATGCATTTATCTCACACGCAGGTGAGGGGTACAAGGAGTTTTTACATAAAAGAATCCTTGGGTGCGCAGGCCCTACATATTATTGAGGAGATGGCTCGCAGGCCAACAAATTTAATTTAAATAAATAAATTGAAAGAAACCATTCACATACAAAGGTCTCGGTCTAGCTCATGATCATCCATACATGCAATGATATTTATGCATAAATAAAACTAGCATTCAATTCTTTAATCATTCCTGTTTAAGATAAATCACGCTCTAATCAATTAATTATCTTTAATTAATCAATCCTTTTATCTCAAATCCCTTTTCTGAATTTCCTTGAGATTCTCATCCATCATAATTTTAAACAAATAAATTCATTTAAAATTATCCTTGTACGTATCTTGTACCTTGGAGGAAACCCGGTGAATTCCCATTTATTATGCAGATGTTAAATTAAACACATATATCTAAAACACCTATCACGTGTTGTGCCTCATTTTTACGCCGTCACCATGGTACACGTCTCAAGGGTTTATATAATATAATAATAAATTTAATAAATCTGCGTAATTTGGGTGAGTACACGGCATGCAGTTCTGACTACACGGCATGTACTTTTCTTCACAGTCAAACCGAAGTATACGCCCGGGGACATGGCGTGTTAATGTACTTCGGAAATTTTCGGAGTACACGGCGTGTACAGTGGGACACACACCATGTAGTTTCTACGTTACACGGTTTCCAGTCGGGCAGGCTGTGTATGGAGTACACAACCCAACCCTAACCTGAAGGGACTATACGTCGTGTTCATTGGACCACACGGCGTGTATTCCCGAAACCGTGTGCCACCTGTTTCTGGTCAACACACGGTGTCATAAATGACCTCAATACATTGCCCGATTTGGCAGATGGGTCAATGCATTGAACCTAGACTACACGGCATGTACTTATGAATACACATCGTGTATTCTGGTGTTGTACGGCCAGAAACGTTTGGCTCCTCCGGATGAGTTCCTCTATTTTATTTTAATCAAAATTAAAAGAAAAAAGCATTTCTATGAGGTGAACGAGAAACGAGGGAGGAGGAACAGATCTCGAGATTCAGATTTCCAGAAAGATTAAACCTGAATGGAAATAACTAAATTATTAAATGCGTAAATCACCAATGAAAAACTAAATAATTATAACCAACAATATCACCCCTCTGATACCACTTGAAGGTTCCGAGCGTAGAGGAAGCGCATTGGTGGGTTAGCCCAACTTTAATTTTAACCTTAAACAACGTTCAATCCGAGATCTGTCATGATATATAACGCCGAATCTTCAGAATAGAACAAATAACAAAAAGAAAACAAGATTCCCGGAACCCTTGAGGAGGACCATCATATGTTGATTATAATTAATTTAATTAATTCATAAGAATTACCTCGTTGGAATTATTTCTTCGTTGATGTGTCCAGACACGATTCGATGATACGTCATTACGTCGTAGAATCCAAGTGTAGAATCCTCTAGAAGTGATCCACACATGTGTCACGTATCTTCGAACATCACCGAAGGGATCTCCGGGTGCTAGCGCGAAAGAACCTTCGCTTGCGATGTCCGTCATCGACCGCCTTGATCCGGTGGAGGATCTTGCTCGCGTAACTTGAGGGCGTTCTTGGTGGAAAGGGAATTCTCTCATGGCTTGAGAGTATTTCCAAATCCGTTGTGCACAACAGTGGCTCTTTAAAATGTTGGGGTTGTGAGGATATTTATTATTGGGTTTGAGGTTAATAGAGTTATGACAATAAATAAATGCGTTGCGTGTTTTATTTATTTGATTAACTCTTATTGAAAACCCCAATGTCGAATTATTAATTCCTCGACATGCGCCCACGCTGATTATAATAAATATCATTTAAGAAAACAATATAAAATCCTCAAAATCCCAACTAGAAAAACTACACGGCGTGTAATAATTAATACACAGCGTGTACTTGTTTTCCATAAAACTACACGGCGTGTATATTTAATATACACAGTGTGTACTTTTATTTTCCATTTTTCTCCATCATATTTATTAGAACTTGAGTAATGACTATTTATTTCTTAAATAAATGTAAATGCATTACTCGCTAATAAATATATTATTTCATCCACAATATATTCTCTCGAATAACTAGTGTCAAAATAAATGTTATCAGACATACTTAAATAATTATTAAAACACAGTCGGGAATAGAATTTAGTTAACTTGTTAATTAATATTTAATTGAGATACATGGACACACTTATTGTGTGACCCTCTAGGCCTCTTTCTCGGTGGCATTAGGTTGAGCTGGCATAAAGTCCAAGGTTAGCGTCTAGCAACACGCCAAGGCACCCATAGAGAAAGAAGTTAACGTCGAAATGACGTGTCACTTCCTACGAACACTTACCATGTGATATAATCCCTTTGTCTCGATATATCCAATCAAGAGGGTTGCATGCGAGTGCTATCAACCCATGTGCTTGATTATTATTTCTTTGACTTCTCGAAATTGAACTTTCCCATACCTTACCATGGCCATGGATTTATTTAGGGTATATCAATTCCATAAAAGGGCCTGAGATATCTACTTCCGTTATGGAACGGAAGGGACAATTACTTTCTCGCATTATCTATTAATGCAGTATTACTCGTGACAAACCCAACGTATCCTACCTCGCTGCGAACAGTGTGTCGTCACCGTTTTCATCAATACATCTAAGTGCACGAGTTGTAATACCCATTAATAATAATCTTAAAGTCTAAGGACCAGTACACATGTCCGCAGATAGGAACATCCAATGACACTATGAAATGTGGATTTCCTACTGGCGGGTCTCGTTCTCATAATAACCTCCTGGATATTACCAAGGGCGCACACCATGAGAAGGTGCCTCAAATTTTTTTGAGTCCTCACCCCTAATGACGTCTATTATTTGTGTCCCTCAAATAATATCATCCGTCCATAGAACATACATTCAACAACAGTGTTATGGAACTTCCAGGTTCTCATCATAGCAGGGATCCGCTACGACCCTTTAATGAAACAGTTGTCCTTAGGACATTATCACATGACATGTCATGAAGAAGAACAATCAAGATGTGATAAGGTTTTTATTTAATGAATAAAGTACATAGTAGTTGGTTCTAGACCACCAACTCCAACGCATGTTTGAGTAGCATGCATAGGAGATGACGAATAGTGATTCCCATTATATTTTCAACCTATTATCTATACACTCACATACTATATCAGAATTTATCATTGATAGAATATTTATATATAAGATTAAAATTGTTCTATTTTCTACTAAAGTGTATTGTAAGAGTGTAGTATAAATTTTATAAAATATTCTTCCTAGGGGTTCCACTCATTCGGGCTCGAACGAATAATAAACTATTCTATCCTTATATTGTGCATCCCATTTCCCCAAGAATTTCTCTCGGCTTCACTTTCATACCACCTGAGTTCTCATGGAATATAATTATTTCCCAGAGGCAGGGCCATTTTTTTTCTTAGTCTTCTATAATTTTAACTCATACTAATCCCCATCTCATATAATATCAACATATATATTTTATTTATCTATTATTCCAATTATACATGGAATTATATTTTATAACTAAAAATTATGTTTTGGGCTATTTTCACATTAATGTACAAAACTATAAAACTAAAACACATTTATTTTTATATACATAATATAATATATGGTTTATTTTTAATTGATATATAAATGAAAAATATATAAATATTTTCTCAATCATTGAGTTTTTAAGATGTTATAGAATATCAGTTTTCCCTTAGTATGCAATTTAATAATCGAATTTACATGTACCTTGAGAATATATTTTAAAAACTAGAGAATACTTATATCAATATGTTCTTGACATTGTATATTTTTAGATTAAGAATTAAAAAATGGTTTATTTTTTTCATTAAAATATTTATTAATCATCCCTTAACATATAACTTTTTTTTGACATTACATAGTCAACTGTTTCAATCACATTTATACAATACCAATGCTGGAGAGTTAATGATTATTGGATGAAAGTTTTTGTAGAATATGATAATGAATTTATAGGTTTTTCATAATCATATTAAAGTCTATTGTGTCTTTTATTATCTAAATATAGAACATATATGGAGAACATCAGACTTTTTGGTAGGTGATCATGTGATTTTATTTTATTTTTTAATCATGGATATGATAAGTTTGGTAAAGGATGAAATATTTACCATCTGTAAGGCCCGATCTACAGTTGACCAGAGCTGGTGCATTATTTTATTACATTAGAATGATTACAAGAAAGTCTTATCACGAAAGAAATAATAGTTTAGTAGACTTGAAAAACTGTATACATACATTATTTATAAATTATAACTTTATATGAAAAACAACATAAAAGTTTCATTGGGAACATCCACCACTCTAAGATTATCCCTTCATGTAAATCATAATATACCTCTTCTTGTCCACGGAAAAAGGAAACATAGGAAGGGGTGATCTAAGATGCTCAGAAAGGGTAAAAAATAAATTCCAAGATATCATAAACATAAACATAATGAATGATGAATAGTTGAAAACACATTTATTTAAAACAAAAATAATAAACCTGAATACAATATGGTAGGAATATCTGCTGAGTAAACACTGCCATAATAAAATATAATCATGGGTATTCTACTAGTCAAATAACCACATAAACTATGAATTTATAGCTTCATAATGAGGGAAATGAATATATTGTACATGCTGAAACATACCATCAAATACATGGAAAAGTCATCTTAAAATGATTATGTCCTTGACAAAAACGTTTTCTAAAAATGGGCAAGGCCGTAGTCAAGTCCATATCTATTCATGTCCTGAGACCTAACAATGCATAGAGGTGATATAAAAATCCCATAACATCACATAATAAGTATAATTCATTCCTAATATGAATTAGTATAAACATAAACAACATATACATTCATATTTAAACTAACATATGAAATGTAGATAACTTCCATCGAACATTAAGGATAAACACTACACTTTCACAGTAAATTGGTGAATGGTTTTAAGATAGAACATCCATAATCAAAATAATAATAAAACATTAAATTAAATATGGATGATTTTATCCTAAAATATTATTCCCATTAGTACATAATAATCACCAAGATTATTTAAAAATATGAATATGCTCTTATAAAATCATCGAGTAATTCTCGAGATACAACTCTTTTACTTTGAAAAGATGAGTTATTTTTGAAATGTATTTATATAAAACCATAAATTAAGTAAGTTATTATTTTCATAATAAAATGGGTTATTTTATAAATATAATGGTTGCAAAAACAGATTATAATGTTCCATTCAGAATAGGTAAAAATTTGAGAAATTCCCTTGAATCAGGGTTGTATTTCGGAAAAAAATTTGAAAGTTACTTTTAAAACATGTAACTCCCATTAAATAAATATTAATTATATTTTTACACACACATAAAATATTCACTCATAATATATGATATTAAAATAAGATTAATTAATAATTTAATCGCAATAAAGAGAGACAAAGAGTAACCCGAAAGAAAATGGTTGTTCGGGTTGGAAAAACTTACCTTAAGTCTGAAGGTGTTCCTTACATGATATTAATGATCTGAATAATAAATTTTAGGTTCATAAATTAATAATATCACAAAATCCTCTAAATTTAATTGATTTAGTATATTTTTATTAGGTTCATTCATAGCCTTTTGATGGGTTAAGAGAATCAATGTCATTGTTTGGGAGCGTTTTTTACTTGGTTTTCATGACTGATTTACTTATATTCATGTACAGATAAACATGTTGAATGAGAATTGATGTACATAACATGAATTTTTATTATATTAGTGAAAATAATAATATTAAATGGTTATTAAATTTTTTTGGTTATTGGGAGTGAAGATGAATCATTATATAAAACTTTAATGATAATTGTTTTGGTGAATTGGCAGTTTTTAATCACAACAAACTAATTTTGATTTAAAAATTAATATCATGAGTAAAAAAAGATAAAAAAACCTTAAATATGTTATAATAAATATATTATTATCTATTTTAATGATAATTTTTTTTCATGACCATAAATAAAGGTGGTAATTGAAATTAAAAACCAGTTGTCTATGAATGTGATAAATTAACACATATCGGATGGTGTTTTCATATCTAGTATAAAAGAAGGTAAAATGAGAGATGATGATGAATTATTCAATTATCATAAAAAAATACAGTACATGTATGGTAAGGGAGGCATCATAACATTTGGATGAAAGGATTCAAGGAAAGAAATAGAAAAGTAATGAACTTTAAATAAAAGAAGTGAAAACATGAATTTATCTCCTAAAGTAATCTTCTTTTAATGCTTCTTTATAAGAGAGGTTTTGATATTTTAATGAGGCAAAGGGATGATGAACGTGTGGGAGGAGATTAGGAAGAGATTTTTGAAGAATTTGGTCAAGGAACAAGGCGTCAGAGGAGTGAAGTGATGAGGGATTGAGTGGGGGGGTTATAGTGGATGAGAGGGGTGATTTTTGAATATCTTATTCATTATTTTATTATTTCCCTCAAAACAACCAATAGCGTTGATTCATGTGACCCATAATAGTAATAATTTAATTTGATTTAGAACGAAGTGTTCTTACATCATGAATGATTCTAGTAATAGTGAATTAAACTAATAAAATATATATACGATAAATTATTATATTTACTATTCATAAAAAATTTGAGATATTCAGAAAAATCCATAAAATTCACCATAACCATTTGATATTGTGTTGAATTCAAAAATGAAATCCATTTTTTTAAAATATTCTTCTAAATATTATTAATATAAATTTTAAATAAAATCATCATTTATTCGGAAAATAACAATTTTAAAATTATAATTTGTTTTGTATAACCATGAAAAATTAATTAAGATCTCATTATCATATAACCTTCAGAAAATAAAACAATAATATGATTTAATATTAATAAGTTTCATATTACTATTCATATTACTATTCATAAGTGTATGTTATTATCCCCAAAAAATTAATTTGGTCATACCAGAATCTAAATATCTTACTGAACGCAACCGTGTGTGTTTTTCGTTTGTAATTAAAATCTTAGAGGTAGAAAAATTATGTTTATTGGATATATTATAATAAGGGTGGTTTTGTTGAGACTCAGTTTTACATGCTTTCAATATAAAATTTATTTTCAACTCCTTGGGGCGTTACATTCTCCTCTCAAAACAATTTCATCCTTGAAATTCATAGTATCTTTCCTAATAAAAATATTTGGTATGTCTTTATCATTATCATAATCATCGGGAATATATTTAGGGTTTTCATAACCTAAAATATATTTTTTATAAAATATTAAATTTCTACTCAGTCACTTATCCTTTTTAAAATCCATCACGCAATTTTAAATACATAATGAAATAGTCTTAAAGTACAATCGTCATATATTATATAATTCTTATAACCAATACATTGTTGATAAAATATTCAAATTAAATGATTCTTGAAGAGGCATATTAATCATTCCACTTCATTTGTGGTAGTATAATGTCATGCTCATTATCATTTAACATCATCTAGGGAATATTCCTTTGACGCTTGGGACATTGATTCACATAGTGTCCCATCTCCATGCAGTTGAAGCCTTGTACATTGGAAACCTTTTTCATACCATTGTAATCACGAAATTGGTGTCCTTTCTCTCTAAACTGATAAAAAACTCCCATTCATTTCAATCATTTATCAGGGTGATTCTTTCCACAATTATCACATATGGGAAAACCCTTATTTCCCATCTTCACTTTATCCATATTTTTCTCATCCATCCTCTTCCTTTCTTTCTTCCATTCAATTCCATATGACATAGATAATACATTACATATTTTTTTAACACATGATAATATTAATTCATGTGATGATGATTCATGGGAGATTATATTATTTTGAAATGATGTATTAAGACCATAAGGGATATGATCCTTCTTACGCTTTGCATCGCATGCATCGGTGAAGTTATCTTTCCTTGTAATAGATTCCAATTCTAATCAATTCTATATAATATATTAGTTTATAAAATAATGTACACTCTATAATTATAAACATATCATAAATTAATGCCTCATAAATCCTATAATCATATACATTTGTTTCTTTGGGGGAATAAATCCTTTATGATGGTGGGTAAAGAAAAAGTGAATTATTCTCAGAATATCTTCCGACAGTCTCAAAAAGGGTGCGCAGTAAGGCCCGTTGTCATGTACATGGATAGCTGGGGTTAAGCTCAAAATTCATTGTCAAATTTTTCACTCTTATATAAATCTGTGCTAGAACCACGTCTACATGTAGAATCCAGAAATGGATGTATTTTATAGAAAGATCCACAAAATCAATTCATTTAAAAAATTATTTCATATTATTATATACTTATCCTCAAAGACTATCTTAGGATTTTGTTCTTTAATATAAATTTTATAAATCTAGTATTCATTTTTATACTAATCTTCCACTCATACCATCTATAACACCCCGACCCTAATTGCCCGAGTTGGTGCGTTATTTTATTACATTGACATGATTATTAGAAATTCATTTCATGAAGGAATGAATAGTTTAGTAGATTTGGAAAACCAGATACATACACATGTTAAACATTATAAATTGAAATTAAAAACAATGTAAAGGTTCCATTGGTAACATCCACAACTCTAAGATTAATCCTACATGTCAATCATAATATACCTCTTCTTATCCTGGGAGAAATTAAATATAAGAAGGGATGAAATTAGATGCTCAATAAGGGTAAACAATATAACAGAAGATATCATAAACATAAATATTAGGGATGGTGAATAATTTAAAACACACACCTTTAAAAAATAATACACTTGAACACATTATGGAATTTATATGAGCTGACTAAACATTTCAATAATAAATCCCAATAATGGGTATTATAATAGTCTAATAACCACATGAAATATGAATTTCTAGCTTCATAATGAGGGAAATTCATATGCCAAACATTCTGAAACATACAGTCAAGGCCTCAACCAAGACATCTAAAAATTATTATGGCCTCAACCAAAGCCATATCTAAAAATGAGAAAGTCCTCAGCCAAGTACATATCAATTCATCTCATGATACCTACCGATGAATTATGGGTCTATAGAGGGCCCTAACAATTATATAATAAGTCCTATTCAATCCTCATATAAATGGGGATAAAAATTAAAAACATTTACATAAATATTGAAAATCACATATGAAATGTAAATAACCTTCCCGAACATTATGCATAAACACTTATCATTTAGAGCAAGTTAGTCAATGGTTTTAAGATATCACATCCTCAGTCAAACTAATCACAAAAAATTCAATTACATATGGTAGATTATATAATAAAATATTAATAAAAAAACATAATTATCAATATTAGTGCTGAAACAGATGAAGGTACACTTATAAAATCATCGAGTAATTCATGAGATAACTACTCTTTTACTTTGAAAAGAGGGGTTCTTTTGGGAAAGATTATACGAAACAAAAAATAAAGTACTATATAATTTTCATAATAAATTTAGTGATTTTATAAATGTAATTGTTTTTGAAATAGATTATAGAATTCCTTTTAAAATAGGTACGAATTTTGAGGAATTCCCTTGAATCAGGCTTGTATTTCAGAATGAATTTTGAAAGTTCCTTTTAAAACATCTAACTCCCAAAAAATAAAGAAGTTTTATGGTTTGTATAAATATATAGAAAATTTAAAAAAATTATGAGGAGTAAATAAGAATAATTAATTATTTAATTGGGATAAAGAGAGATAATGAGTAACCTGAAAGACAATGGAGGTTCGGGTAGGAAACACTTACATTAAGTCCAAATGTGTTCCACACTTGATATTAATGACTTGAATAAAAAAAATTGGTTCATAAATTAATACTTTCAGAAAATATTATACATTTAATAGATTTTTTATAACCTTATTAGGTTTATTAATAGCCTTTTGATGGGCTCATAGATTCAATTACATTGTTTTGGAGTATTTTCTTCTTTGGTTTTCATGATCGGTTTACTTATATTCATGTAAAAGTAAAATTTTAGAATGAGAATAGTTGTCTCGAATAGAAGTTTTATATTATTAGTTAACAAACATAATATTATATGGTTAAAAAATTCAATTATTTATTAAATGTTAATATTAATCATCATATAAAACATTAATGATAGTTATGTGGGTTAATTGGTGGTTTTTGAACACAACAAAATCATTTTGATTTATAAATTCATATCATGTGTAAAAAAGGATTATAGAACCTTAAATAAGTTATAATACATATATTATAGTCTGGTTTAACCATAAAAATGGTTTCATGACCAGAATTGAAGATGGTAATAGAAATTGAAAACCCATCGTCCCTAAATGTGACAAATTAACACATCTCAGATGGTGTTTTCAATACTGGTATAAAAGAAAGTGAATGGAGAGATGATAAAGAATTATTACTTTATAATAAAAAAATTATAGTACATTTATGGTACTATAGTCATTATAAAATTTTTAATAAATGTGGTGAGGAAAGAAAAAGACAATAAAGTAACTTGAAATAAAATAAATGAAAAGAGGAATTTTCCTATTGAAGTAATCTTCCTTGACAGCCTCTTCAAGAGAGAGGTTCTGTATTTTTATGAGACCAAGGGCTATTGGACATGGGGGAGGATATTGGGAGGATATTTGAGTAGAATTTAGAAAAGGTAAATGTATTTAGAGGAGTGAAGAGAAGGGGGGGGGGGGTGAGGGGGATTGATAGTAGAGGAGAGACATGATTTTTTAATATCTTCATAATTATTTTATGATTTCCCTCAAGATAACCAATATTGTTGATTAATGTGACCCATAATAGTAATAAGTGAATGTGAGTTCAAACCATGTGTTCTTACATCATCCATGATGCTATGAATAGGGAATTTAACTAATAATGTATATACATGGTAAATTACCTTTTTTACTATTCATAAAAAATTTGAGTATTTCAGAACAATACCAGAAATTCACCCAATTTTATTATGTGTATAATAAAAAATTGAAATAATTTTTTTTAAATAATATTCTAAATATTTTTAATTTAATTTATAAATTCAATCATAATTTATTAAAAAACTAACAATTTTAAAACTATAATTCATTTTATATCCTCTTGAAAAATTAATCATGATATTATTATTTGATAACCATAATAAAATAAAATAAAATTATTATTTATTATTCAAAAGGTCATATTAAAATTCTTAATACTATTAATAAGGGTATATTACTACTCACAAAAAAATTAATTTTTCCTTATCCGACTCTAAATATCTTTTTGAACGCAATCGTGTATGTGAGTTTTTTTTAAATTTAAATCATAGTGGTGTAAAAATTAGGATTACTAGATATTTTATAATATGATTTGTTTTGTAGAGACTCATTGTTTTATGTATTCAATATTAAATTTATTTTTAAATCCTTGAGGTATTACACCCTCGGTTTATTAAACCCTTCAAGGTGTTAGGGTGATTTTGTAAAGTTTTATAATTGTTTTTACTAGGAACTCCTATGGATCAAATTCATAGTGTTTAAAAAATTTCAAAACATTAATGATTTCATCATGTTGAGACCAATTTCGTTTTTGGGTTCTAATTATATAAATATAAAGATATTAAATTTATATATTAGCATTTGGAGAATCAATATCATTAGGGAAATGTGTTTTTAGATTTATCATAGCTTTGGTACATGATTTATAGAGTCATTGTAGCTTATAATAATTTAGGTGTGAATGAGTCACATATATTGGATCAATGATATAAGTTTTAAATCTTATTATTATAGTATTGTTAAAATTTTATTTTGTTATGAAATTATTCTACATTGTTATTTATTTTATATATTTGATTTCAACCATTGGTATGGATATATTCTCATTTAATTGGTATGCCATAAATTTTTTAGGTTTTGGGTTTGTTTTTTCTCACTGGTTTAATTCATATTCACAAGGAGTAAAATATTTTTAGAGGTATATAATAGGTCAATTACATCCGCCACTGCAGAACACAATGCAAAGAAGAATATTGCAGTAAATAACAGGGTCAGGGACCTGACCCCGTGACCTGCCCCTCACCCCCCCAAACCCTTACCACCCCACCACCAACAGTGGGGAAAACTGATATCTGTGGGATTTGAACCCAATTTTAAATTGTTTTGGTATTTTTAGATGGATATGGAAAGTTATATGGTGAATTTTTGGGAAATATTTGTGTTTTTTGTATTTATATTCTAACTACACTAAGGATTAGTCCCTCGAAGTTATCGATATCTCATGGGCCATGGTCCCGATTCTCAATATGGTGTATTTGGATATCGTTCTAAAAGAGAGGGTGTTTTATTTGAGGTCAGGTATTATTGGGATGAAACTACATCATGTTTTTTTTATATTATGGTTGGTATAAAAATTTATGTTTTATAGGTATTTGAATGGTGTTATGTTTAGTGGGGTCTTTGGTCACCAAAAGGAAGGTAACCATGTCATGATTATGACTGGATTAGAAAACTAAATCTTATATGAATATTTTCATCAGGGATGTTTCACAAAGATAGATGGTGGGTGAATACTTTTTTTTCATTTTTCTTACCATGTGATTGTTTTAGACAATAATGCATTTTTTGAAGGAAATAGATGGTGAGGATTCATAGAAGTTTAGTTTAATATATCTATGGTTTTTGAATAATAATTTATTGTGTTAAGACATAGTTTGTCTTAGGTAATCACTTTGATGGTTTTTTAAAAAAATATTCACATAAATATTTGGGTACCTGTCTTATCTCATTTAGAATATTCATTTTTTTGAAATCCAAGATGACAGAGAGGCTCCTTTATGGTGGGGTTTTTCACCTTTGATGAATTCGTGAGACCCCATCTACTGATATAGATTTTATGTGATTTTATGTACACTTTTCATCATCCATTACATCAATTTTATTGTTTTTAATTTTTTATGGCTTATGGAAGAATTTTGTGTATTGTTATAGTGGAGTATTGAAGTTAGGATGATTGGGTATAGGTGTATTATAGTATCTGTGAAAAGATATAAAAAAAGAATCAAAATTCATCTCATATTTTTTTCGTTACAAAATATCCTTTAATTCAATACTTTTAATGTTTATAATTCTCTTTAAAATTATTTATGCTAGTTTGGAATTGAAATGTTAAAGGATCATTGATTAATTGGTTAAAATATTCCTAATTAAATAATAAAATCAAAATTACAGGAAGGTTAAAAAATATCATGGTATAATCAATATATTTACCATATTCTTATTGTTTGAAACATTATTTTTATATTATATTTCATCCTAATGAATAAAAATGTCTTTGAGTGAGTGTAAATATGATTTAGAATTATTAATGTAATGTAAATTGAATTGATTATTATTATATTATAGTTATGAGGTTGATAATATGTAATAATATGATAATTATAAATATGTTACCGGAAGAGATCATGTTGAGGGTTTTGGATATGGTGGAATTGTGTGGTAATGATGTATAGTGCAGTGTAGTATCTAGGAATTTAGAAGCTCAATGAAACAAATGAATGGATTATATAATGTGAATATGGATGTGTTTATATTGAAATTTTCATGATTAAATAAAATTTTAAATTGATTAATCGAATTTTTTAATATTATTATATGTGGTAAATTAAAATTTAGGAAATGAACCAATATGATTAATGAATCCTTAGGGAAACTAACAATGGATTATGAAGTTGGTAGTTATAAGGAATAAGTGTGTAATTTGTTTTACTATGTGGCATGGATTAAAAACATTGGTATGTGTTAATTATAAAAAGTGAAAAATTATGATATATTATTTTAACTCTATATATGTATTGTCATATGTAAATAAAAATATTATTGACTAATTTTATTGTTGGTGTGGTGGTTTGTTACGTTTATAGAGGTTGCAACTCTAATAGTGAGTGAATGATTATTTTAGTGATGGGATGTTTTTAAGTGTTGTTTTTATAGGATGTGGGACCTCAATATTTTATGAGTAATTATATACCATTTTGTGTTTTTTCTCATTTCTTATGAACCATCACCTGAGTTAGGTAACATAACTGATAGCCTTATGAGGTTTGTGGTATTTTTAAACCCCAAACATGTACAATATAGATGATACAGATGGATAACCAATCCCCCAAAACTTGAAACCATAGTTTAGTTATGTTATAATGTGATTATGTGGTAATGTAGTGGTTCTTGCATATGATACATTTATTAAGGTATATTGTTATGATATTCCATTCTAGTATGAGGTTTTAGAAGATGTTTATGTTATGAAGTCAAATTATATAGCAGTGGTATTCAAATATGGAGTGTGCTTGTGGAATGTAGATATAGTAAGTAATGAGGGCACCCTTAAATATTTCATTAGATAAAAATGGATAGTTACTCAGTGGAAATTCAAGTGTACGGTAACTCCATGCTATATTTTCATGATTTAATACCTATCTACATTTTATATTTATTTGGAAATGTGGATACATTCACACCGTTAGGTATATGGATCCTTAAGTATTTACTAATAGGGTAATGAATTAGTTGCAATTTTTTTTAAAATTATTCAAATGAAAAACCATTATCACATGTTAAGAATAACAAGATTCTTATTGTTTTGATTTTCCTTCACCAAAAACACAAAAAATGATGAATAAAAACATTATTTACAAAAAACACACTACAAAAAAAATCACCCACAATGAGTATAATGATATACATGGTTCACTACTAAATTCCAATGGATATAACCTTAGAGTGATCTGGAATATATGATTTCACTAAATCCTACTATCTTAATGGATACAGAGAATATGTTTTATCATTGAACTCTGACTATATAATAATTTTTTTATAATGATATAAAATTATCTTATATAATTAAAATTAAAATTTTAATAAATATATAAAGAATATTATTCATTTTTTATAAAGAAACTTCCTTTTTTTGATGAGTAAAAACTGGCCTTCATATCCATAGAAACTTAATTTATAATCAAATAGAAATAAACATAAATATTTAGTATCCAATATATTATTCAAATTATCATAGATAAATAATGATGAAATAATAAGTATCTAAACATTAATAAAAAAATAGTTATATAATATCACTACAATAAGAAAATAAATCTTCAACCCCTTCAAAATATCCTCATTTTTGAAATCCAAATATTTCATCTTTAAAATTTTACATATGAATGATACTCTAAAATTATTCTTTATTTTTTAGTTTTTTATTAATTATTATTATTTCATGCAATTCTTATATTTCATGTAACACACAAATTTTACTATTTCATCACAAGAATGACTCCCTCATTAAGTCAAGTTTTAATTTTTAATTCAAATAATCTAAAACTGAATTTATAACTTTAATTGTTTCAATTTAAACCATTAAATCATTTCTTTCCATTAAATAATTATCTAGGGATATAATTAATTGAGATCGAGTATCTCATATGTACCGTAAAAACAATATAATAAAAAATCTCAAATAATTTTTTATACAAACCACTAAGTAGTGATATTAGACCCCCATATAATTTTTTCATGATAATTTTTAACTATTTCGAACTACTCTAATTGCTGGTCACCCCAAAAAAACCGTGGAATAAAATTATAAATTGTATCTTCATTGTAGAACCATGATGTCAACTGAAATATAGATTGAAAAACCATGAAATCCAATGTCTCTTATCATAAAAATGATTATGATACCCAATTCTATCCATGGGTAAACCTTCTGTTTATGTTTGGTTCCTTATATATTATTCATCACATGGGACACTTATTAATGAACTTGTTACGATGGGTGAATCCAGATTGTCCTCCAATGCATTGGGAAATTTTTATTCTCATGAGAAGTCATGTTCGAACATAGAGTGAACCTGAATCCTTTATGAGACTTTTTCCGCCATTTTCAATGGTCTATGAAGATATCCTTAAATCATACTTATTTCATGTTGCATGATTTTTCTACATTCCCATGATTACATGATTACTTGATTCCATTTTATATATGTTATTCTTCCTTATGTTTATTCATGTTCCATGCCTTTTTATGTCATCATGTGATTTCTTTTAACCCATGTGTTATGATTCATTCCAATGTTTATTCACTTACTAGGATTTTTATCCCATTTGTTTTTCATGTTTTTCCCAGGTTATCCTGTACATAAATAATATCTCAAAGGAAGTTTGGAGCTCTTTATGTAGATTAAATAATATATGTTTTTATTTTGGATTTATTCTTTATAAAGAAGTATTTAATCATCCAAATACACTCTACTTTAAGACCCTTGATTTGTATTTCATGGCTAGTTTTTCTTTAAATCATGTTATAATATGTGAAAAGGGATAGGGTTATTATAGTCATTGAATGATTTCTCTACAAATTCCTTGGTTTATTACTATATTCCAACCTTGGACTTTAGGTTTCTTCTCCTAATGGAACTGAAAAGAACCCAAATAGGGTCACAATCAAAGTGTATTGAGAACTTAGTAAAATAATATATTATTATTTATTATCAAACAAGCTGAATAAATATTATTTCCACACATGGTTTAATAATTATTCGTGTATTCTTGATCACGTATGTTCCATCACTATAGATTTTATAGAATATTATGTGAGTGGAATATTTAATAAATATTTATTTTCTAAAGTGTTAATATAATATTTATTTATTTATATGAGAATAATGTAGGGATATTTATTTAATAAATAAATAGTCATTATCCATGGACTGATAAATATTGTGGAGGAATATAGGAATCAGTTATATGGTCTAGTGGGAAATAATATATATTTAATATTACTTGACTAAATAATATTTAATTAAATTTTCAAGTTAAGTATATGTTGAGGAAATAATAATATTATTAGTATTTTGAAGACATGGGGTTTCAGAAGGGATTAGATAAATATTAAAGGTAAATTGTGAAAATATTTATTTCTAAACCATAGTGGCATTTAAACCCAAATATTTTTTTTCTTAGAGAGTCAATTCATTGGTGTTGTGCCCAATGTCATACAAAGAGAATCATCTCAAGCACTAGAGAGCTCCTTCTCAAAGAATACTCCTAAGAACTATGTGTGATATTCCTCTACCATCCACTCTCTAGTATAGGGAGATCATGGAGAATGTTTTGAAAGTGATTATCATGGTGATCAAAGGAAAATGATTCAAACAATAAGATCTGCAATGATATAACCCACAGATTCCTACAAAAACATTTAGATATTTTTAGAACACATATGAATCACAATTAAAATAAATATTCTCATGATTCATTCAATAAAACAATGGCACAACATAGGATTTTCTCTAATCCACCAATGTAGAAATAATTATCACAAGGTAATTCTTTAATTGATTAAATTAATAATAAATATAATGTGATGATCCCATTCTTAGTTCTGTAATTCTATCCCTCTTTTGGTTTTCCGTGATTCAATTATGTTTATCGCGATGTTTATAATTGTGTAAATCTCATATTGATCATCGATCTTGACAAAAAGAAAATTTGTTAATGACCCATCACATGCTTCCATTGTGCCCGATCCTACATACTATATATGATGTAATTTATTAAATACAAGAAAGGTTTTATGTAACTTGATGTAATTTCAATGTCATGTATCAGTGTTATAGAAGGAATTAATCAATTTTCAAGGGTATGTGATAAAAATATATACAAAATTTATTGATTATGTAGGACATTAAAATCAAGGGAATAAATGAATGATAATATTTTTTTCATTCAAGTGATAAAGTAAATAATTTTCTACAATAATGAGGTAAATATACAAGAATATATCAAGATCAGAAGGATCTAAGTAAAGTATGTGTATCATAATATCATTTCTATAAAAGATGAAGAAGAGTAGTATTCTAATAAATATTTTTTATTAATAATATGATATAAATTTTTATTATTTTTGATTCATTGGATTTTATAAAATATTTGTGATAAATATAAGTACAATAATATTTCATCTAGGATCAATGTTTTCATTACATTTTTTGTTAAAATGTGATCAATTAGGATTCCACCATAATTATGGGAATATTTTGATGAATAATATTCTTTTCAATAAATTTTCCACATAGAAATATTACAATATATGAGATGGAAATAATATTTTTTAGTTATTAAAAATAAAATAAAATAAGATTCATTACCAAATATAAAAGTGTTTTTGTTTATTCGCATGATATTACTAAAGTAAAATAGTTTCTCAGAGTTTAATATGAGTATGTTGAGATATATAGAAGTTAAAATTCAACATAGAACATATTATTATTTTTAAATTTTTAGCACCAAATATACAAAATGATTTAAGGGTATTGAAAAATTTAAATTTTTGAATTTTGATACAATAGAAAGTGATTTATTCGTAACATAATATAAGATAATAGTTTATATTCATAATGATACAATGTTATGTGTTACATCTACCACTCAAAGATTTGAATGAAATTTTTTTGATGTAAAGTGTTCGATTAATAATGATGATAAACAAATAAAGAGATCATGGTAGACAAAAAAAGATATTAACATCCTACAATTTGTCGTTGTGGAGGTAAGAAGTTTAAATATTTTCAAGGAGTTGAACATTTGGAATATGATTCCTAAGGATCATCATTATTCACATCGTATTTATTAATATATTCTTCTCACATTTGAGATTAGTTGGAGGGTTTTATCATGTGGCCAACTAGTAATGTGACATGAATTACATAGAGGTTTACTGAGTATAAAAAACCCCTAAAAGTGAATAAAGAAAATGGTTGATGTTGTATTCTACCATATATGAAATGTTATATAGTTTCTGATTTATTTCTTGGTTAAAATATTATTAAAGAGTTTAGTAATATAAAAGTTATCGTGAAAAGAAAAAGGTAATACCAAATTTATCATTATTTAACTTCTGTTAGATATCTTTATATATTGATATATATTTCGTGAAGAGTAATGATAATTTACCTCTTCAAGTATGATTTTGAGTTAATCCTTACTGATTTTCTTTATTGAGTATTTTATGTTGTGAAGAAATAATAAGGTCAGGGTGAGTAATTTTCACGTTTCAAGAAACATAATATTCTCACATGGTAAAGAGTGGGTTTTGTGTTCTCTATAACCTAGTAATTACACCATATAGAGTGTCATTCAATATTTATTTCATATACCAAGGGTGAATAGATTTTATTAATAGTTCCTAATATATTAGGTTTTTGAGAAACCTATCATGGTAAACTTTATACATTGATACTGTTCTAATTTAGTCCCAAGGATTAGTTTGAATGGTGTTTGGGTATATTTCTAGTTATTTCATTGGATGGAGCTCAACTAAGATAGGATTTTTCCTATCATATAAAAATTATGAAATATGGTCCATAGATTGATATATAGTAAGGAAATGTTTGGATATTTTGATAAGGTACATATGATGTTTATCTACTTGGATTACAAACATGTGATGTGATCATCATCTTATTGGATTTCATGTGATATATTCAACTACCTAGTAAGTCTATGATTGGAGAGTTGATAATATGTGATGAGTATTTGTGGTATTAACATACTAAATTTCCATTGTTCACTTGTTATCTTATAAAAATTGATCATATGAAAATGCATTCTTGAAAAATAGGTAGATTGTGGTTATAGGTATATGAATACATGTGTTTGATCGATATCACACAAGATCAATTGTAGGTTGAGTGTAATTGATGCTTTTTTATAAGATACTATTTTCATATATTTAACAATCAACACATATATATTTCATATCAACACTACAAATGATGAGGGGGTATTACTATTTTTTTTGACTAAATGGGGATTGAGTTTGACTTAGATAGATACTCTAAAAGTGTTTTGGAGTCTTTTTATAAATGTGTTTTTAATGGGGTATTCACATGTTATTTCCTATGATGTGATACATGGTGAAATTAATCGTATCATTTTATTAAGAATATATGCTAATATTTTTCCAAATATAGTTCCATAAGTTCTCATATATGATATGATATATGTTGTAATGTAATGAATTAATTTTGCAATTTTTTGTAAGTGAGAAATTATAGTGAATAATCCCTAAAGCCTCTGTATATCTTATGGTATGATATGCTATTATTTAAACTATAAAATAAATATAGGGAATAAATTATATTAAATCCTTTAAGAAGATTATTTTTTATTATGTAGAGATGAAACATGATGGCTACTTAGGTATTTCATAATGTATAACATGGATCCACCATAATTATATGAATCATTCAAATGATTCATTTAGCACTAATATAGATTACCTATGATAGACCAATGTTATAGAGTTAATGTTTTAATATCTATTACATGTCACCTATTATTGAAATTTATGGATGAATTTATAGTTGTTCATTTCATGAAATACAATCGTAGGATTTACTTATAAGATTATGAAACTTATGAGTAGATACATGGGATTTTGGAGTGTCCCTATAGTATTTATAATGGAGGTTGGGACATGGATCTGAATGATATATACATGTGTGTGATCCTATTTAATTTTTTTTTCTGAGAATCACATCCTTATAAATACCTATTAACCAATCCTCCCATGAAACATGAAATACTAGTATACCATTGATGTTTAGTGAAGGTACTAGGGAGCATAAAAAAAATTGGTCTGAAGGATATTTAAATTTTGTTACCATGCGATCGATGTAACTACATCATCACCAATGAATTTGAGACCCTGTAGAAACCTAAGGATTCTATGTGATGAATATTAATAATAAATTATAAATTATGAATACCTTATTTTATATGAATATATGCTCGAAATTTGATCATTTATAGTGATCACGTCTTGGAGGACCTGAAGTCTAACCACTTTAGATCATCTACAAATTCCCTAAAATACCCTAGGAGCATTGATCATTGCTTTTTGAGTGCTATCATGGAAGACCTATGTTTCCTTTGAAAATCCAAAGTTCACTAAAATGATGTTCATTTGATATGTGAAGGAGATCTAGACCTGGTTTCTTGGACCAAGAACTTGTCTCACTAGGAAGTGGAAGAGGATAGATATAACATCCCATTAATGATAAATCAGTTACATCCTTGGCCTTGGTATGGTTCTCATTTTTTACATTGTCGATAGAGGACTGATAAAAAATTCAGAGGATAAATATATTATTGAAGTTAGATATTTGATTGACTTCCTCCTTTAACCAGCTTTTTTTGTAGGATAAAGGAGTTTTACACACCATGTATGTAATTCCCCGACCCTCGTTACCCAGGGTCGGGGCATTATTACATAACATTGTCATGATCACAAAAGATCAAATCTCGAAAGACCGATTAGTTTAGTATCCTTTAAAACACTAGATATATTCATAAGTCTTACATTATATCATAAAATGAAAACTATAACAACATCTTGTCTCCACACTCATATCCCCTCATACTGTCTATGCAGGTCATTCATAAAATAATTTTCACATCCTGGTAAAAAGAAAACATAGAAAGGAGTGAGCTCAGATTCTTAGTAAGGATAACAATATAGAGGAAACTTTCATAAATAAGCATAAAAATTTAAGGCAACGTATAACTAAAACAAAATCCTTTTAAACATTAACATCAACATAATATGGAAAAGTTAAAATTAAATAATGATATTTACTTATTCACATGAATATTATACTAGTCGAATAATCACATGAAATATCAATAACCACTTTCATAATGAAGGAATCCATAATGCCAGTCTGTCATAACCACATATTCAAGGCCTTGTTCCAAGACTACAAATAAGATTTTGTGAAGGCCTTGTTCCAAGACACCAGTTTTTCTCATGAGACCTACCAATTCTTCGAGGAGCTATAGTTGGCTCCACCCGTCTCTTATTAAGTCCAACACATTCCTCATATGAACAGGTTTAAACATAACATAAAAATTCGTATAAAAAATAGCCTATGAAATGTCAATATATTTTCCATAAACCCTAAATGGTATACAAATAACACATCCACAGTAAAAAATATGACAAAACCTTCAATAAAATATGGAATTTTTGTATCATAATAAATAAACTTCAAATAAGCTGAAAATCTAACAAAGGATGTTGACATAGATAAAATGAAAACTATTTGAGAGAAATATCTCTTTTTTTTGAAATCATTTAAAAGTCACATAAGTAAAAAAATTTACTTTGAAAATATTCTTATAATCTTTTAAGGGAAGCTTTGACAATTTTATAACGGCGGAAAATAGCCGCACCCACTATATAAGTTAAAAAAGACATACTTTCCTTAATTTTGTCGAAATGGTTAAAAAGAACCCTGTTCAGAAAACAAAAAAAGATTCCTTTATAAAAATCTTATAAAAAGTCAAAAAGGTTATAAATGAATTTAACCCATAGTCTATAAAATAGTAACAATTATTTGAAATAATTTTTTAAGAAACATGGATGTGGATGATAAAGAGTTCCCAGTAGATAATTACGTATAAACAACCTCAGATAATGAAGAGATTGTGAAATAAACACTTACCTTGTACTTTTACTTGGTTGAGGGTATGTTAACATCTTGTATAATTGGGAAATAATTGTTATTAAATTATGAAAGAATCATATACATTAATATTATATCAAATATGATCTTTTAACATTGCTTTGTTAATAATATCTTAGTATTATCGTCGTTTCGGGTGTTAACTTACTCGTTTTATTTTACATGTTTTTTACATAAGTCATGTTTTTTATGGATATGTTATATCTTATTAATATACAGAATGATATCAAGTCCTTAAACATTATTTTTAATCATAAAATGAGAATTATACTTGAATGGATACGATGGGGAATAAATCTCATCGCGTTCGTGGAGACGGTAGTCCGTACGTACACACAAGCGACAATATCATTCTTTTGCTATCAAAATATTATATAATTGGATGGTATACCATACATATAGAATCATTATCATTTTATATTTATTATTTTTATCAATTACACATCATTATCATACACATCCAAATAATAATGTTTTGAATAACAATTACACCACGACATGGAGACGGTAAGCCGTGCATACACACATATGGTGACATGTCATTCAATGGATGGATAGAATACTGAATATGGTTTTACCATATTTATAATAATATAACAGTATATATAAGATACTGGATTTATTATTTTATAATGGAAATAACAAAGAAAGAAGAAGTTGAAGAAGAATGGAACTTGAAAGAGGGTGTTGAAAAAATTAACTTTTCTTTGGGTTCTTCCTTTTGATTTGTCAAAAGGGCTCCTTATGTTGGCTTTCTGATAAAAAAAAGTCATCTAGGTTTAATTAACGGAGGTTTATATAATATTTTGGCAGGGTTTGGCCAAGCCAAATGGCTTTGAAGGTGTGAATTAGTGAGAAGGGGGAGTGCCCTTTTATAAGAGGGGTGAGGGGCACCTTAGGAAAAGCTAGAAATATTATTTTATAATAAATTCATATTCGGTTTCTAATGTCTCCAAAGTGGATTATTTAAAGTTTAAGGTGGGTTTGGTCAAAAACCACTCAACCAATAGGTTATAGACAAGTTTGTTTCACTATATTAACTTTACCATTTTGATTTAACTCTTAGTTAAATAGTTTGACATTTACCATGTCTATTTGTATTTTTATATTATATAGTCAATAAACTTACTATAAACTTCCAAGATACCCCCAAGTGATCAACTAATAATAAACCTATCAGTATATAATTCCTTTGGCCTACCATTAAATTTTTAGGAATAGAATATCAATTAATAATATAATATTTTTTAAAAAACTCATTTTTGTCTACTTTGACAATATTTAATAATTGATTTTTGTTAAAGTCATAGAAACTTTATTAATTAGAACCAAATTAATTTAAGAAATCCTAACATTTCATATTAACCAATAAAATTCGTGTATGAGATCGTAACTTTCAAATTATATTTATTTTAACATTTATAATACTAGTTATTTGATTCTTTCATTAATAATGAAAATACTGCATCATTATTGTGTCATAAATACATTAAATTATTTAATGTATAATTATTATAAATAAAATAACATTATGTAGGAAATATTTTTAGATTTATAATGAACATTTATAGTTGAAAATATAAAATATATAACTCTAGTAAAAATTGTTTTGCTAAAAGATTTATGCTTATGTCATTTTAGTATTTACTTTAACTTAATTAATATAAAGTGACATTACCACTTAAAAGTGGATCCATGGGGTCCCAAAATTGAGCCAAATATTCCCGTGGTCAGACATGTATCAACAAATAGGTTTTAGACACGTTTTAGGGTAATTTAGTATTATTAAAATATTATTTTTTACCCTTATTTACTGGATTTACCCTTTAACCATGGTAAATAAAATATTTTTTGAAATAATTATTCAAAATGTATGAAAATAAATGTTACCTATTTAAAAAATTTGGACTTCCTGATTATAAATATGGAATCCATTTTTCTAAATTCAAAACACATATGTGGCAAAAGTTAACTTAAAATTAATTCCCGTTGTTAAACCAAAAAAGCGCGTTTTTAAGAGATAATAACTATCAAAAGATTCGCACTTGCTTATGTCTAGATTAAATGTGAAATTATGTCCAATGACTGACATTGGATTAAATGGTAAAAATATAATCTAATTATACTCTAAAATCACTCAAATTCATAATTTATCATTATTAATTATTTCGATTAAAAAATTGTTTTTAATTAAAATTTAGTAATTTTCACTATTCATTAAAATATGAAAGTTATCTGAAAAGTACAAAAACGTCACCCTAAGATAATTTCGATATTCCAAATCAGAAAATGAAGTCCATTTTGAATAATAAAATGTATAATATTTCAAAATGTGGGTATTACTATTCATAACAGATAGTTTGATTGGTTGTGGTGTGTGTTAGAACTCGAAGTTGAGTATAACACACGCTACTGTATTATTCAAAGAGATGTGTACTGTGGTATTTTGGGGTGTTACATTCTCCCCTCCAAATAATTTCATCCCTGAATTTTCTAGAATACTACAGCGTGAAAAGACTTGGGTGGTTCTTCATCATAAGTTCCTCGAGTTCCCACGTTGCCTCTTCCATCTTATGGTTTCTCCATAGAAATTTTACCAGACAAGTCGTCCAGTTTCTCAGCACTGGTTCTCTCGTATCAAAAATATTGATAGGCTGTTCGTAATAAGACAGATCGGGGTCTTTTTCTAATTCCTCATAGGTGAGTACATGCATTGGGTCAGACATTTGTTTTCTCAACAGTGATACGTGGAACACATCGTGAACTTTGGAGAGACTTGGAGGCATTACCAAATGGTAAGCTATGGCCCCAATTCATTCAAGAATTTCAAATTGTCCAATGTACTTGGGACTCCATTTTCACTTCTTACCAAAAAGTATAACAGCCTTCCCTAGAGATACCTTCAAGAAAATATGATCTCCTACCTGAAATACCAAATCCTTCCTTCGGTTGTCAGAATAGCTCTTCTGCCTACTTTGAGCTGTTGTGATGTGGTTTTGGATCACTTTCACCTTTTCTATCATTTCCTCCACCGGTTCTGGGCCTATGAGTTTTCTTTCACCAACATCATCCCAACAGGTTGGTGTGAGACATCTCTTTCTATATAATGCTTCATATGGTGCCATATGAATACTCGAATGGAAGATATTGTTATAGGAAAATTCTACCAGAGGTAAAAATTGATCCCACATACCCTGAAAGTCAAGTAAGCATGATCTCAACATGTCTTCTAAGGTTTTAATAGTCCTTTATGATTGTCCATCTGTCTGAGGGTGGTAGGCAATGCTCAAATGATGTTCAGTATCCAAGGCCTTCTGAAGACTTTTCTAGAATCATGATGTAAAACGGGGATCACGATCCGAAGCAATTGATAGGGGTACACCATGAAGCCTAAAAAATTCATTAATATATAGTCTTTCTAGATGTTCAAGTGGTAAATCTTACCTTATAGCAAGAAAATGATCTGACATGGTAAGATGATCAACAATGACCCATATTTCATCATTCCTTCTAGGAGCCTTTGGTAGTCCCATGACAAAGTGCATCGTGATATTATCCCATTTCCACTCAGGTATGGGAAGAGGTTGCATGACTCCTCCAGCCTGTTGCCTTCCAGCTTTCACTTGTTGAAAAACCATACATCATTAAACAAAATCAGAAATCTCCCACTTCATATTTTCCCACCAAAAACGTTCCTTCAAATCTCTATACATTTTGGTGCTCCCAAGGTGTATCCAGAAATTGGAACTATGAGCATCGTCCAACAATTCCCTTTTTAGATCAGGTATATCAGGAACACAAATTCTCCTCCCAATTTTCAAAATTCCATCTTCATACAGAAAGACACTCAATCTCCCATCATTCACAGCTTTAATCTTCTTTTTAAACACTTCATCATCGGCCTAAGAACTCTTAATCCTTTCTAGTAATGATGGTTTGGAAACCATTTGAAAAAGTATTGATGTTTCACCTTCCATGGTTATTCCCATATCCATCCTTACTAAATCCATGAAAATAGGATCCCTTTCAACTCTCATCTTGTTCAAAACTCCATGATCCTTTCTACTCAAAGCATCTGCTACCTTATTTTCCTTCCCCGGGTGGCAGTGTATCGTGCAATCACAATCCTTGAGTAGTTCAAGCCGTCACGTTTTCCTCATGTTGAGTTCTTTTTGTGAGAAAATCTACTTAAAACTCTTATGATCAGTATAAATCTCACATTTTCACCATAGAGATAATATCTCCATATCTTCAAAGAAATAATTACAGTATCTAACTCAATATCAAGAGTAGGATATTTTTTATCATGAATTTTTAGTTGTCGTGATGAATAGGAAATAACCCTATCATTCTGCATAAGGACACAACCAAGTACTTTTTTTAATGCATAACTATAAATAACAAATTCGACATTCCCCGATGGTAGATTCAATATAAGAGAATTGACTAATATTCTCTTCAGTTATTCAAAACTTTATTCACACTCTTTTCTCCAAACAAATTTAACCCCTTTATGTGTGAGCTTTGTTAATGGGTTATCCAATCGGGAAACATTCTGGATGAAACACTGATAATAACCTGCTAAACCAATAAAACTGCTTACCTCAATTATACTCACCGGTGCTAGCCATTCTTGGATTGCCTTGGTCTTAGAAGGATCAATAGAGATTTCATCCTTAGAGACAATATGCCCAAGAAAGGAGATCTCCTGAAGCCAAAATTCACACTTTCTAATCATCCCATATAATTCATATCTTCTAAGAGTCTTCAGGATAATGGGCAAGTGATTTTCATCGTCTTCATAGATTTTGGAATATACCAAGATATCATCAATAAATACCACTACAAAATCATGGTGATATTCCTTGAAAACTCTGTTCATTAGATCCATGAAAACAATGGGTGCAATATTCAGCCCAGAAAGAATTACTGTAAACTTGTAATGCCTGTACCTGGTTCGAAATGTGGTCTTCAGAATGTCTTCCTTCTTCACACACAACTGATGGTATCCAGATCGAAGGTCAATCATAGAAAAGTAATGAGCTCCATGCTGTTGGTGAAATAAATCATCAATGTGAGGTAGGGGATACTTTTTCTTTATTGTTATAGCATTGATTTCCGTGTACTCGATACATAACCTCATAGATCCATCTTTCTTCTTAACAAAAAGGACAGGGGCTCCCCATGGAGAAACACTAGGGAGAATAAATCCCTTATTAATCAATTACACTGGTTGTTTATTTAGTTCAACTAATTCCACCGTGGCCATTCTATAAGGGGTCTTTGATATGGGCCTTGAACCAGGAATTAAATCAATGGAAAACCCAATTTCTCATTCTGAAGGATTTCCAGGTAAATCTTCTAGAAACACATCTACATATTCATTCACAACAGGTATATACTCTATTTGAACATTCCATTCCTTTCCCACAGTCATTTCATTCTCTTCCTCCCCAATAATTGAATTTAGTTGAGCTAATGGGGGTGGATCTAGATAAGAATTAGGTGGTGACCATTCTTCTCTAAATATAATGTGTTCTTTATCATCATCATCAAAAATCTTAACCACCTTATTCTTATAATAAATTTTTGCATCATGGTCCGAATGCCAATCCATACCGAGGATTATATAAAATTAAATCAAGGGTATGGCGATGAGATCAGCAGATAATGAACATTTATATTCCCTAATGGGGACAGATCCACAGAACATTGTATCAATGATACATCTCTTAGGAGTACTAACTGACAACTCCCTTGTTCAATCAAATTGTAAATATCTAATTTTCTTTTCAAACTGGGAAGATATGAAACAATGTGATAATCCAGAATCAAATAATGAATTTTCTAAACATTAGGAAACCATTAAATTACCTACCACCATGTCTTTCAGAGCATCTACCTCAGCAGTAGTGATAGCATAAGCTTGGCCTTGATCTCTTGGGATTTTTCTTAGGTAGTTTCCCCTAATTTTTAGTAAATTTATTTGCGTAATGTCCCATCTCCCTGCAGTTTTAGCATTGAACATTGATAGCTTCTTTCTTCCCCTTGCAATCACGAGCTTGGTGGACTTTTTCACCACACTTGAAACATGATCTCATTCCATCCAAGAAAGTACTGGGGTGTTTCTTCCCACATTTACATCAAGATGGATAATCAACTTTTCCCTTATTCCCCTTATTTCTATTTCTAGAGTGATCATTAGATCTCTTCTTCTCTTACCTTTTAAAGTCGTAAGACTTAGAGAACTCTTTTTCTGTCTTGATAGAACATGATACAATATCTTCGTACAATGAGAATGTTTTTGAGACTAATGTTCAACGAAGAAATGGTTTTAACTCATCAAAGAAATGACCAATCTTACTTCTTGGGTTACCTATATAATCTACAACATACCTTGCTAACCTTGTATAGTTAGCCTCATACTTTGCGACATTCTCTTCAACTTTTTGTCTCAGACTCAGCAATTGCCTTTCCATATCTGCTCGATGGTCATGAGGAAAGTATTTTTCTAATAAAATCTCTTTGAACTCCCTCCGTTCAATATTTGATACTTCATCATCTTCATTTGTGTTTTGAATCAATGACCACCATTGGTCAGCATCTCCAGTGATGTGGTAAACTGCCATGATATCCTTTTCCCTTTCACTACTCTCCAAGGCATGGAATAATTTCTCTAAGGAATATATCCATTTCTCAGCTACAAAGATATTTGTACTCCCATTGAATGTTTCTGGTTTTTTCCTCATGAAGCGATCTAAAATTGATCCTCCATATTGTGGATCAGGGTGCTCCATATTGGTAAGGTTGTTATTCAAAACCTGAATGAGTTGTCCCAGTATAGTGATTAGTTGATCCGCACCTGTTGTATCACCAGCTCTACTATAATTATCTTGAGTAGGAGGGAAATCTTTACATGGAGTGCATGCATTGATACAGTTTCCATTTCTTCAACTAGGAGCCATTTATAAATAATGGCATACACTAGATTGGTTTATGAATCGCAATACGTAAATCTAATCTTGTAAAACAATAAACATAAATTGAACAGTTTATGGATATAATCCATAATGATAAAAAAAATTCTTTAAAGAAGTATATACTCATAAACCCTTCATAATGGTTAGTAAAGAAAAAGAGAATTATCCTAAGAATATCCCCTGGGAGTGTCGTAACCAAGAGTGCAGCAAGGCCCATTGTAGTGCACCAGTTCCCATTCGAGTCTTTCTCAAAGAGGTGTTTTCAGGTTTTACCCCTAGGTATATCTGTTCTAGAGCCGCATGTACCTGCTTGTATCCAGACATGGATGTATTGCTTTGAAAACTCACAAAATCTCTACAATACCAAAATTCAAGGAATTTCTTCTATACTAATCCTAAAAGTCTATCTTAGGGATATGTGCTCTAATCAAAGTTTATCTAAATATAGCTCCCAAGGTTTGTACTAAACTTCCTATAATACCAAATGTAACGCCCCGACCCTAGTTACCCTGAGTCGGTGCATTATTACATAACATTGGCATGATCACAAAAGATCAAATCTCAATAGACCGATTAATTTAGTAGCCTTGGAAACATTAGATATATTCATAAGTCTAATATTAATTCATAAAATGAAAACAACAACAACATACTGTCTCCACACTCATATCCTCTCATACTATCCCTAAAGGTCATTCATAAAATACTTCTTCACATCCAGGGAAAAATAAAACAAAGAAAGGGGTGAGCTCAGATGCTCAGTAAGGATAACAATATAGCGGAAAATTTCATAAATAAACATAAACATTTAAGGCAATGTATAACTAAAACAAAAGACTTGTAAACTTGAAATTCAGCATAATATGGAAAAGGTAAAATGAAATAATTTCATTTACTTATTAACATGGATATTCTACTAGTCGAATAATCACATGAAATATTAATAACCACTTTCATAATGAAGGAATGCATAATGGCAGACTATCATAACCACATAGTCAAGGCCCTACGCCAAGAATACAAATAAAATTTTGTCAAGGCCTTGTGAAAAGACACTAGTTTCTATCATGTGACCTACCGATTCATCTAGGATCTATATTGGGCTCCACCCATCACTTATTATGTCCAATACATTCCACATATGACCAAGTTTAAACAGAACATAAACATTCTTATTAAAACTAGCATACAAAATGTCAATATTTTCTCCATAAACCAAGAAAGGTATAAATGTAACACATCCACAGTAAAAAATATCACAAAACCTTCAATACAATATGGATGTTTTGTATCATAATAAATCAATTTAAAATAAGCTTAAAATCCAACAAAGGATGTTGACATAGATGAAATCAAAACAATTTGAGAGAAATATCTCTTTTTTTAAATCATTTAAAATTAACATAATTAAAAACATTTACATTTAAAATATTTTTATATGCTTGTAAGGGAAGATTTGCTGATTTTATAACAGTGGAAAATACCCTCACCCGCTGTATAAGTTAAAAAAACACATTCTTACCTTAATTCTGTTGAAAAAGGTTAAAAAAACCTTGTTTGGAAAATGATGGAAAGATTCGTTTATAAACATCTTATAAAAATTCAAGAAGAGTATAAATGACTTTAACCCATAGTCTATAAAATAGTAACAATGATTTGAAATACATTTTTATGAAACATGGATGTGGATGATAAAGAGTTCCTAGTAGATAATTACGTATAAACAACCTCAGATAATGAAGAGATTGTGAAATAAAAACATACCTTGTAATTTTCCTTGGTTGAGGGTATGTAAACATCCTTTATAATAGGGAAATAATTGTTATTAAATTATAATAGAATCATATACATTAATATGAAACCATATATGATCTTTAAACTCTACTTTGTTAATAATATCTTAGTATTATCGTCGTTTCAGGTGTTAACTTACTCGTTTTCTTTTACATGTTTTGTTATATAAGTCATGTTTGTTATGGATAGGTTGTATCTTTTTCATATACAGAATGATATCAAGTCCTTGAATATTTTTTTAATCGTAAATTGATAATTAGACTTGAATGGATACGATGGGGAATGAATCTCATCGCATTCGTGGAGACGGTAGTTCGTACATACGCACGAGAGACAATATCATTCTTTTGATATTAAAATAATATATAATTAGTTGGTATATCATATATACAGAATCATTATCATGTTATATTTATTATTTACATCAATTAAACATCATTATCATACCCATCGAAATAATAATGTTCTGAAAAACAATTACACCACGACGTGGAGACGGTAACCCATACGTACGCACGTATGGTGACATGTCATTCAAATGATGGATAGAATTGTAATGACCCAAACTTTTTGAATAGTATATAAACTTACTCTTAACGATTTAATAGAGATGTTAATGGTTAGTACAGAAAGAGGAGTCGATGGCTTCACCCAGTAGACTCGAACCTTATGAAGCCCACTTATCAGAGCTTGGGAAGGAGGTGCATCAGTGGGCTTCGCTTTGGACCAAGCCCAAGCCGAACTCCAGTGTGTCAAGCATGAATGGAAACGCCTATGGGAGAAGTTCAAGTTAGTGGAGATTACTACCAGGGAAATGTTATTTGATCCTCCCTCAGTTTATCTCACCATAGCACACCTTACACTTAGGTTATATGCTGGTGTTATAAGGGGCTATTTGACAAGACCGTAGCTTCTTTGTGCAATCCTTTGGGATGAATAAATTGAGATTTTTCCCTTTAGTGAAGTTTATGAAATTTCAAATGTCTGGATAATTTTAGGATGTATTTTATTGGTGATTTTTGAAAAAAGGATATTTTAAAATATTTATGTAAACCTTAAATAATTAATGATGTGTAATGATTTTCAAAAAGTGGTCTTCTGCAAAAGTGTTCAGTAAGAAATTTGAAGTCTAATAAGATCAACTTAATTTTTGATGAATAGTAATTTATGAATAGTGATTTTATGCTTGGGATTAGTAATGTCACCAAATGGATTTGTAATATCACTTAAATAATGTTTTAATATAATTTAGACACCTTGATTAAGTACTGTGATTCAATAAAATGGGTAAATAACGGTTTCATAAATTATTAGTCATGTATTAGTTTTTTCAGGTGAATAGTGTTTTTTTAATTAAAATTTAAATTAAAAATATTTAGAAAATTATTTTTATAAAATGGAATTTATTTTTCTACTCAGAGCATCAATATTATGTTATGATAATTTTTGGGGATTTTCAGAAAAAATGAATTTTCGGTGAATAGTGTATTTATTTAAAAATTAAATTAAAAATATTTAGAAAATTATTTTTATAAAATGGAGTTCATATTTGTAATCAGAGCATCGATATTTGGTTAAGGTGAAATTTTGGGATTTTTCTGGGAAAGATGAATTTTCAATGAATAGTAAAAATGCAGTTTTAGGGTTTCGGTATGTTTAATGACATCGTAACTATGTCATGATGATTTCATGAGATATTTTAAGGGTTGGACGACCAAAAGTGATTCGTTATTGTATTTGGGGCCCCATGTGGCCTAACTCCAAGGGAAATACCATGGGAGAGACCATGTTTTTGAGAAAACCACTTGTGAGGTGTCCCATGAAATTATTAAAGTATCGCCTAAACTTCCCTATAAATACCCACCCTTTCCTCCTTTATTTTTCACTCCCATCTCTTCCCCAGTTATGATCTGATCTCATTACCTCCCAATGAGTCCTCCCAAGGTTCCCCCAATCCCTCAAGGTCCAAACCTTTGAGTTTTAAGAGTTACGTTTTAAGGTTAGGGATCCTACCTCTCTCTTTCTTTCCGAGTACCCTCTCTTTATGTGATTTCTTTTATGCCCCATGTTCTTATATTGGGGATGCTATTTTATATTCCTCCTACTTTCCTTTTCATGTTAATATGATGAGAGATCCCCTCTTACTCTCATCATTTCGTTTTATGAATGTTTACGTGGCGCTGTTGGGCTGCCGAATTTTTTGTAACGGATTCTTTTACCCTTCTCATTTTAAAGTTCTATTTTCTTGTCATGCCTTTCAAGTTCTTTTTTATTATGTTGGGGTATGATCTATATATCTATCATTCTTACTTTTATCTTCATAGGATGAGAGACCCTATATGATCTCATTAATTCATTTTTTGAAGTTTAAGTGATGCTGTTAGGCTGCCGAATTTTCATAAGAGAAATCTTATTTTTGTCTTCCTCCCATGTTTTTCATTTCATATGGTATGTCTTTAAAATTTCATTACCATGTTCTTATAACCATTATATTCTGTCCCTATAATATTTTTGGATCATTTATGAGTGGGTGACCCATGTCCCCTCTCTTTTCAATGTTTTCTAAAACCCTGTAACATAGTCGTTATACTGCAGAGTTTTCGTCTCAAAATGTCTCTCTCTTTTTCTAAAAATTATTTTATTTTATTAATTTAATACTCAAAAAAATTTATTCTAAAGGTGTTTTCACCTATATATCAATATTTTCTATTTTAAATTCTGGTATTTACATATATGAGACCCGCTTTCCTTTTACGTGGGTTTAAAGTGACATAAAGATCATGTCTTAAAAGCAGTTTTTAAAAGGTTATGATTATGAAATTAAACCCATTTATTTTATGCTATATGGGTTATTTATGAAATTTTGATGATGATATATGTGGCTGACATGATTATAAATACAAATTAATGGTGTGCCCTGATAGCGCTCCAATGAATTGGGTAAAGACTTAATCTCTAGAGATGACCATTTTTAACGACGCTTTGGTGAATAACCTTGGTAATTTTTAATGACACCTTGGGGATGGACCTTGGTGAAACAAAAATGATTTTCAATATTAAATGTTGTGGACACATATTCAAGTTATGAAAAAAGTTGTTTTTATTATGATATGCCTCATAATTTCTTTCTCATGCCTTAAAGTTCTTTTCATGACCTTATTGAAGTATCTCAAGTTCACATGTAAAATGTTTCTCTAGTTTCCCTTACTGGGCCTTCTGCTCACCCTTTCCTTTGATGTATGTCCCCAGGTTATGAGATGCACTAATGAACCTAGGATTAACCAAAAGAGAAGCCTTTCAAGTGTTTAAGAAAATTTTTTATGTTGTTTTCGTGTATTATGTTCCTGGTTTCCAAGATACTAAACCTTAAAGATCCTCAGTTTTTTGTAATGTAATGAAATTTTATGTTATAAAAAGGAGGGATTCTATAGTTGTTATCAAAGGATGGTTTAGTTATTTTTGGAAATTAGGATATAAAAACATTAGGAATAACCCTATAGAAAAGATTAAATATAGGATAACTTCCAGGAATTTTGGTAAGTATTGACTAAGTGGTTTATCAAACAAATACATCCCTGTATGGATATGAGCAGGTAGAGGCGGCTCTGGGAAGGATATACATAGGGGTAAAACCCGAAAACACCGCTTTGAGCTAGACTCAAATGGGAACTGGTGCATGATAACGGGCCTTGCTGCACTCTTAGTTACGACACTCCTAGGGGATATTTTTGGTTAATCACTAGATTTTTATGAATCGTTACGAATAAATTATAGAGAAATGTAATTGTCTAAGCATGAAGTGTTAGTTAAAAGATTCATAAATGAAATAAGTTTCTCACTAAGGTTTTATTCTTTTAGAAAATGGCGGGAAATATGAGGAACCGTGCTGATGGTGACCGCAATGCACCATGTGCTGATGGCCCTCCGATGGAAGCTGGAATGGAAACATTCATGCGAATGATGAACCAACTGACTCAAGTTATGAGTAATAACTTGAATCAAGCTAAGAAGATGATCTCACCATGAAGGGAACGACACTCTGTTGAGTCCTTCATGCGTCAAAATCCACCAACATTCAGTGAATCTACTGATCCATTGGTTTCGGAACAATGGATAAGCTCCATTAAAAAGATCTTTTCTGTACTCCTTTGTTTGGAATAAGAAAAATTCACCCATGCTCCTCACCATCTAGAGGGAGAAACTGATCAGTGGTGGTCACTGGTCAAAAACACAAAGCCTAGAGGAGAGATGGAATCTATAGAGTTGGAAGAGTTCCAGGGAATATTCTTTAATAAGTATTTCCCTCGTTCCATGAGAACGATAATGAAGAAATATTTTCTCGAGCTGAAGCAGAAGGAGAACAAATCTATCGGAAGCTATGAGATGAACTTCACCCGACTTTCAAGATATACATCTAGCTTTGTCATGGATCCAAATAGTAAGGTTGACAAATTTTTCGGTGGATTGAGACCTCATCTGTGGAAGAATCTAGCCAACCGGGACTACGATAGCTATGAGGAGATCGTGCGGAGTTCAATGAAATTCGAGCTAGAGTTTGGTGAGACATAGTGGTCTCATAAATCAAATGACAATAAGAGATCGTTGGAGCCCAGTTTAGGGAAGGCTTTTGATCAGGTAAGAGTTGGAAAGAAAATGAAACTTACCACATGCAATAAATGTTGGAAGAAGCATTTGGGGAACTTCTTGATCAGAAGTGGAAAGTGAAACAAGTGTGGAAGAGGAGGCCATATTGCTCGGAATTTTCGTAGTGAGGTGAAGCATCAACTCCCCAACACTAACGACAGAGGGAAGATGGTTATGTCCCTACCCGAAGTCCAATTCATTACGTGTGGACAGCTTGGGCACGTTTCTAATCACTATCCAAATCCAAGGGCAGTGGAGGGGAATCACCATCAACCTCAGCAAATGCTAGGGGAGCAAGGTTGTGCTTTTTCTATCACAACAACAGAAGTTGAAGCTCCGAATTACATGGTAGCATGTACTCTTGTTTTCCTCTCCAAACTAGCAACTACTTTGTTTGATTCTGGTTTTACACATTCTTTTATTTCGTCCAGGTTTTCAAAGAATATAGAACAATCCCTGAACATCTTAAGGTAGAGTTGCTAGTCAAGAATCCAAGTGGGATTATCCATGCATAAACAGTGTTTCGAGACTCTAGTGTTTTCTTTAGTGAGAAGAATCTTATCGTAAATCTAGTATTCATTCCCATGTTAGAATTCGACGTTATACTAGGGATGGACTGGCTCTCAAAGTATAATGCTAAGGTCAAATGCAGAAGTAAGTAAATCTCCGTAGTCTTGAATGAACGACCTAAAATTGTCATCCAAGGAGAGATATCTCGAACTGATCCCTATCTAGAAGCACCTCTTATAGCTATCTTTATGGAGTTAATCGGTGATGATGAAGAAGGAAAAGGGGGTATAAAAATAGAAGATGTTCCGATTGTTCAAGAATACATGGACGTATTTCCTAAAGAGTTACCTGGACCTCCCCCAGAAAGATAGGTAGAGTTATCCATTGAACTCATACCTGGATCTCAACCGATATCAAAGACCCCATATAGAATGGAAAATGTGGATCTAGAAGTGTTAAAGAAATAACACCAAGGCTTGTTGGAGAAGGGGTTTATCTGACCGAGTGTGTCTCCTTGGGGAGCACCAGTTCTCTTTGTGAAGAAGAAGAATGGATCAGTGCGGCTATGCATTTATTATAGAGAACTGAACAAGATCATAGTGAAGAACAGATACCCTCTTCCAAGAATTGATGATTTATTTGACCAACTTCGTGGGGCTCAATTATTCTCCAAGACTGAACTTTGATCTGGTTATCATCAACTAAGGGTGATGAAGGAAGATATTCCAAATATTGCATTCCGATCAAGATATGGGCATTATGAGTTTACTGTTAGGCCCTTCAGCTTGACTAATGCTCCTTCTATTTTCATGGATTTTAATAATATAGTCTTTAAGGACTACCTTGATACCTTTGTGGTAGTTTTTATTAATGATATTTTGATATATTAAAAAAGTCATGGGGAGAATGAAGATTATCTGAGGGTTATTTTGAAAACTCCGTAGAAGGAGAGGCTCTTTGGAAAGTTCAGCAAGTGTGAGTTTTGGTTACAACATGTGGCTTTCATGGGACACATCATAACCAATGAAGGAATCTCAGTTAACCCGACAAAGACAATGGTTGTGGAGGAGTGGCCTCAACCCAAAACATTAACAAAGATTTGTAGTTTCCTTGGTTTGGTGGGATATTATAGGAGGTTTGTGAAAAACATTTCACGGCTTTCTAATCCACTAACCAAGTTGACTAGAAAAGGGGTTAAGTTCATCTGAACAAAGGAATGCGAGGAAAGTTTCCAAGAGCTGAAGAAGAGATTGGTTACTACAGCTGTGTTAAAACTACCCCTTATCGGAGAAATATTCATTATTTTTAGTGATGAAAATTTGAAAGGGCTTGGGTGCGTCCTCATAAAAAATAACAAGGTAATTTCTTATGCATCTCGACAGTTGAAGATTCATGAGGAGAATTATCCTACACATGATCTAGAGCTAGAGGCAATTTTTTTCGCTCTAAAGATATGGAGGCACTATCATTATGGGGATAAATTTGATATATACATTGACCACCAATGTTTAAAGTATATTTTCACGCATAAAGAATTGAACATGAGACAAAGGAGATGGTTGGAGCTTATTAAAGACTACGATTGTTCAATTCATTATCACCCTGGAAGTGAAATCAATGTTGCGGATGCATTAAGTCAAAAAGATTTTATGGTTTATGGAAAAAATGGGGATCCTAGGTGATCCATTGATTAAATATATAGTAAAACATTACATGGGAATTGTAAGGGAAGGGACCTCATCAACCCTATCCCAAATGATTTCAAAACCTTCATCACTAGAGAAGATCAAGAAGGCTCAAAAAATATCCTTTACTCTAGGAGAAGTTTGAGGCTGTAAAGGATGGGAAGTTCCCTGATTTCAATATTGATCAAGAAGGTGTATTGAAATTTCGTACAAGACTATGTGTTCCATCTATTCCGGAGATAAAGAAAGAACTTATGGATGAAACTCATAGCTCTACATTCTCTATACATATGGGAAGAACTAAAATGTATAGAGACCTTCATGATCATTATTGGTGGGATAACATGAAGAAGGATATTTCTTATTAAACTACAAGGTGCCTGGTGTGTCAACAAGTAAAGGAAGAACGTCAACTTCCTAGGGGGGTATTACAACCGCTACCCATACCAGTATGGAAGTGGGATAATATCACTATGGACTTTGTAACTAGTCTCCCGAAAACATCCAAAGCAATCAATGCGATATGGGTTATTGTGGACCATCTCACCAAGACCGCCCATTTTATCTCTATTAGGGAAGATTTTTCTCTGGATCAACTTGCCAGGATTTATGTAAAGGAAGTGGTAAGGCGTTATGGGGTACCACTATCCATCATGTCTAATCGTGATCCAAGATTCACATCAATATTTTGGAGAAGTCTTCAACATGCTCTAAATACTGAATTGAATTTTAGTACGACCTATCATCCTCAAACTGATGGCCAATCTGAAAGGACTATTCAGACACTCGAAGACATGCTGAGATTATGATCAATGGAATTTAAAGGTGGATGGGATCAACACCTCCCATTAGTTGAGTTCTCCTATAACAACAGCTTCCATTCGAGTATTCAGATGGCACCCTAAGAAGCTCAGTATGGAAAGCGATATAGAACACATACTTATTGGGATGTAACTGGTGAGAGAATGCATCTTGGTCTTGATCTTGTGCAAGAGATGACAGAACAGGTTCATGTCATACAACAACACATAAAGGATGCTCAGAGATGGCAGAAGAGCTATGCAGACAACCGTCGAAGGGACTTGGAGTTTGGTGTTGGCGGAAAATTCTTCCTTCGAATTTGACCATGGAAGAGTGTCACGCGGTTTGTGAAGAATGGGAAGCTTAACCCTAGGTACATTGGCCCCTATGAAATCCTTGATCACATAGGAGTAGTGGCTTATCGTCTAGCACTTCCACTGAACCTACCTCAAGTTCATGATGTCTTCCATGTATATCTCTTGAAAAAGTACATACCTGACCCTTCACGTGTACTGAACCCAGAGGTGGTACAACTGGAACATGACCTCTCGTATGAGGAGAAGCCAGTAGAGATCTTAGACCGTAGAGAAAAGGCTCTACGAAACAAGACTACCCACATTGTGAAAGTGTTGTGGAGGAATTATAAGTATGAATAAGTGACTTGGGAGCCTAAGGAAACAATGAAGCAAAAGTACCCTCACCTTTTCGACTACGCCTCAAGTATAAAATTTCGGGGATGAGATTTCTTAAGGGGGGAAGAATGTAACGACCCAAACTTCTTGAATAGTATATTAACTTACTCTTAATGATTTAATATAGATGATAATGGTTAATGCAGAAAGAGGAGTCGATGGATTCATCCGGTAGACTCGATCCTTATGAAGCCCAGTTATCAGAGCTAGGGAAGGAGGTGGCATCGTTGGGATTCACTTTGGACCAAGCCCAAGCTGATCTCCAGCATGTCAAGCTTGAACGGAAACGCCTATGGGAGAAGTTCATGTTAGTGGAGATTACTACTAGGGAAATTTTATCTAAGCCTCCCTCAGATTCTCTCACCATAGCACACCTTACACTGAGGTCATATGCTGGTGTTATAAGGGGATATGTGAGGAGACCGTAGCTTCTTTGTGTAATCCTTTTGGATGAATAAATTGAGATTTCTTCCTATAGTGAAGTTTGTGAAATTAAAAATGTCCAGATAATTTTAGGATGTATTTTTTTGATGAGTTTTAAAAAAAGGATATTTTAAAATATTTATGTAAACCATAAAAAATTAATGATGTGTAATGCTTTTCAAAAAATGGTCTTCCTCAAAAGTGTTCAGTAAGGAATTTGGAGTCTAAAAAGATCAACTTAATTTATGGTGAATATTAAATTATGAATAGTGATTTTACGCTTAGGATTAGAAATGTGAACAAATGGATTAGTAATCTCACTTAAAGAATGTTTTAATATAATTTAGACACCTTGATTAAGTAATGTGATTCAATAAAATGGGTAATAACAGTTTCATAAATCATTAGTCATGTATTAGTTTTTTCAGGTAAATAGTGTTTTTTTAATTAAAAATTAAATTAAAAATATTTATAAAAATATTTTTATAAAATGGACTTTATTTTTGAACTCAGAGCATCGATATTATTTTATGGTAATTTTTTGGGATTTTTCTGAAAAAATCAATTTTCGGTGAATAGTGTATTTATTTAAAAATTAAATTAAAAATATGTAGAAAATTATTTTTATAAAATGGAGCTCATATTTTTTATCAGAGCATCGATATTTGATTAAGGTGAAATTTTGGGATTTTTCTGAGAAAGATGAATTTTCAGTTAATAGTAAAAATGCAGTTTTAGGGTCTCGGTATGTTTAATGACATCAAAACTCTGTCATGATGATTTCATGAGATATTTTAAGGGTTGGATGACCAAAGGTGATGGATTATTGTATTGGGGGCCCCATGTAGACTAACTCTATGGGAAATACCTTGGTATAGCCCATGGTTTTGAGAAAACCACTTGTGAGGTGTCCCTTGAAATTATTAAAGTATCACCTCACCTTCCCTATAAATACCCACACTTTCCTCCTTTATTTTTTACTCCCAACTCTTACCCAATAAATCTATGGTCTCATTACCTTCCAAGGAGTCCTCCCAAGGTTCCCTCAAGCCCTCAAGGTCCAAACCATTGAGTTTTAAGAGTTACATTTTAAGGTAAAGGATCCTACCTCTCTCTTTCTTTCCGAGTACTCTCTCTTTATGCCATTTCTTTTATGCTCCATGTTCTTATATTGGGGATGTTCTTTTATATTCATCCTACTGTACTTTTCATGTTCATATGATGAAATATCCCCTATTACTCTCATCATTTCGTTTTATGAATGTTTACGTGGCACCGTTAGGCTGCCGAAATTTTTGTAACGGATTCTTTCACCCTTCTCATTTTCTTGTTTTATTTTTTTGTCAAGTATTTAAAGTTATTTTTATTATATTGGTGTATGATATCTATATATATCATACTGATATTTTTTCATATGATGGGAGACCCTATTTTATCTCGTTAATTCATTTTGTGATGTTTAAGTGACGTCGTTAGGCTGTCGAATTTTCATAAGAGAAATCTTATTTTTGTCTTCCTTCCATGTTTTTCATTTCATATGGAATGTCTTTAAAATTTCATTAACATGTTATTATATACATTATATTATGTCCCTATAATATTTTTGTATCATTTATGAGTGGTTGACCCATGTCCCCTCTCTTTTCAATGTTTTCTAAAACCCTGTAACATAGCTGTTATGCTGCAGAATTTTCGTCTCAAAATGTCTCTCTCTTTTTCTAAAAATTATATTATTTTTTAAGTGTATAAGGAAAGAACATTATTATAAAGGTTTTTTCACTTATATATCAATATTTTCTATTTTAAATTCTGGGATTTACATATATGAGACCCACTTTCCTTTTCTGTGGGTTTAAAGTGACATAAAGATCATGTCTTAAAAGCAGTTTTTAAAAGGTTATGATTATTAAATGAAATCCATTTATTTTAGGATATATAAGTTATTTATGAAATGCTGATGATGATATATTTGGCTCACATGATTATAAAGTCAAATTATGGGTGCACCCTAATAGCGCTCCAATGCATTGGGTAATGACTTAATCTCTAGAGATGGCCATTTTTAACGACGCCTTGGTGAATAACCTCAGTAATTTTTAATGACACCTTGGGGTTGGACCTTTTTGAAACAGAAATGATTGTCAATATTAAATGTTGTATTGACATATTCAAGTTATGAAAAAAAAGTATTTTTATTATAATATGCCTCAGGATTTCTTTCTCATGCCTAAAATTTCATTTCATGACCTTATTGAAATATCTCAAGTTCACATGTAACATGTTTCTCTTGTTGCCCTTACTGTGCCTTCTGCTCGCCCTTTCTTTTGATGTATGTCCCCAAGTTATGAGATGCATTAATGAACCTAGGATGAAATTATGTAAAATCCTTTCAATTTATTTAGAAGAATGTTTTATGTTGTTTTTATGTATTATGATCCTGGTTTCCAAGACAATAAACCTTAAAGATCCTCAGTTTTGTGTACTGTAATAAAAGTTTATGTCATAAAAAGGCCGGATTATATAAGAATACTGAATATTGTTGACATTATTTATAATAACATCGTATAATATATAATATACTGGAGTTATTATTTTAGAATGGAAATAACAAATAAAGAAGAAGTTGAAGAAGAAAGGAACTTGGAAGAGGGTGTTGAAAATATTACCTCTTCTTCGGGTTCTTCATTTTGATTTGATCAAAAGGGCTCATTAGGTTGTCTTTTTTATCAAGCTAAGGCCTCTAGGATAAAGAGAGAGAAGTTGAGATTATATTTGGGTAGGGGTTTGCCGATCCAAATGGCTTTGATGGTGTAAATTAGTGAGAAGGGGGAGTGCCCTTTTATAAGAGAGGTGAGGGAACCTTAGGAAAAGCTTGAAATATTATTTCATAATAAATTCATATTCGGTTTATAATGGATCCAAAGTGAATTATTTAATGTTTAAGGTGGGTATTTGTCTAAAATCACTCAAACAATAGGTTCTAGACATGTTTGGGTCACTATATTATTTTTATCTTTTTTATTCAACTCTTAGTTAAATAGTTTGACATTTATCATGTCTCTTTGTATTTTTATATTATACAGTCAATAAAATTACTATAAACATCCAAGAGACTCACAAGTTGTCCATTAATAATATGACTATCATTATATAATTCCTTTGGCTAATCCTTAGATTTTTTAAGAATAGAATATCATTTAATAATATAATATTTTTTTATGAAACTCATCTACATCAATTTTGACAACATTTAATAATTGATTTTTCAAAAGTCATAAAAAAATTATTAATTCAAAAAAAATTCATTTAATAAATCCTAATATATCATATTAACCAATAAAATTCGTTTATGAAATCGAAACGATCACATTATATTTATTTAAACATTTATAATACTAACTATTTGATTCTTTCATTAATAAGGAAAATACTGAATCATTATTGGGTCATAAATAAATTTACTTATTTAATCTCTAAAAGTTACAAATAAAATACCATTATTTAGGAAATAATTTTAAATTTCTAATGAATATTTATAGTTGAAAATATAAAATATAATTCCCTATGTAAAAATTGTTTTTCTAAATATATATGTTTATGTCATTTTTGTATTTACTTTAAATTTATTAAAAAAAGTGTCATTATCACTTATAAGTGGATCCATGGGGTCCCAAAATCGACCCAAAGATGAACACGGTCGGAAATGTATCCCCTAATAGGGTTAGGAAACGTTTTAGGGAAATTTATTATTATTATTATAATATTATTTTGTTACGCTTATTTACCAGATTTACCTTTTAACCATGGTAAATAAAATATTTACCGAAGTAATTATTAAAAATGTATAAAAACAAAAGTTACCTATTTACCAAATTTGGACCTCCTAATTCTGAATATTTAATCCATTTTTCTAAATTCAAAATACAGAAGTGGCAGAAATTAATTTAAAATTAATTCCCATTGTAAAAACAAAAAGAGAGTTTTTAAGAGATAATAAATATCAAAAGATTGGCACTTACTTATGTCCAGTTTAAATGTGAAATTTAGCCTAATAACCAAAAATGGATTAAATGGTAAAAATATAATCTATTTATACTCTAAAATAATTCCTATTCATAATTTACCACTATTAATTATTTCAATTAAAAATGTTTTTTAATTAAAATTTACTAATTTTCATTATTCATCAAAATATGAATGTTATCCAAAAAGTACCAAATATTCACCCTAAGATAATTATGATAATCCGAATCCAAAAATGAAGTCCTTTTTAATGATAAAATGCATAAACTTTTAAAAAGTTGGTATTACTATTCATAATGACTAATTTTATTGGTTGTGGTGTGTGTTAGAACTCGAAGTTTCATACAACACATGCTACTGTATTATTCAAAGAGAAGTGTACCGTGGAAGCTTGGGATGTTACAATGTAACTGGTTTACACAATGTGTAATGGTTTTTGAGTGTAGGTCATGAAAGGGGACACGCTGTGAAAGGTTACATGTTGTTTCATGTGTTCTATGTTTTTAATAATGGATTTTTAATCTCAGGTGATGGGTTTTTCATTGTACTTAAATAGTGTGGAATTCAAAACATTAATGAGAGTTTTATATAATCCAATTCCTCAGGAAGAGAAGATTTAGGGAATCACTCAGGTTTTTTGGTTCCCATTCGACCACCTATTTTTCTTCTATCTCAAACTGAGGCTCCACTCTTTTGATTTTTGGTGAAACTATTCCTTCCAAATATATTTTTTTATCTTTTTTTCTTTGTTTTGATCATGATGTGTCTCTCTGATTGAGTAATATTTCCACTACTTAATTTCTTTTGATCGTGGTAGCTCCCTTGGGTCACGTTATTGGATCTATTTATCTATGTTGGTGTTCTCTTTTTTTCCTCAAAAATCAGTTTTAAGATATCATTCTAGAGGCTGTTCCTTTGTTGATCATGGTGTGGTGGTCTTTTTTCCTTGAGGTAGTTTATTTTATCATATCTATCAACCCTTTTCTTCTCCAATTAAATCAATTTTTAGATGTGGATTGGATTTTATTACCTTCATTTTCATAGTTGTGTTTTTGTTGTTTGTGGATCTCGTTGAGGGTGTGTACGACTTGAGCTTTAAGGTAGGTGCTTCAGTCTATAGCCTATGATAATAAGCCTAATTTTCTATTTATTTATAAATTTATTTATCATATTGGCATGACTATTTTTTGTGTAGAAAAAGGGGTTTTAAAAAGAAATGGGATTTATATGGTTTCTTATAATTGAGAAGGAAATGGGTTCTTTTGAAAAAATGAAACTGAATTGTGAAAATGAGCACATGGGTTACCTTGGGTACTTAGGTGTAAGGTTTAGATTGAGGCCATCATCATTGTTTTTGTGATTATCAAGAGGTTTTATCATGGGGAATTCCACTATTTCCTAGGCCTGTTGTTCTAGGGGATAAATATTGTCATTATCAGGGGGTTTACTCATGGGGAATTCATCTACTTCTTAGGCTTATGTGCTAGGAAACAGATTGTTCACTTGATTTATTATAGTACGAGTAGTCTACTAGTATAACCTATAGTGGTCATTTCTATTAATACACATGCCACTACTTCTATTTTGTAATGCCTAGATTTTTTATTTAGCAATGATATCCATGTTGTGCCGACTTTTCTTTAAAACGGTGAAAAATATAAATGTTTACCATGTTTTCTATAAAAACGCTTTACTACTTATGAGGCCTTGTTTTACTTAAAATAATTATACATGAATTTTCATACATTGACTTGATATGGAACACCTAGGTGGGATTGTACTGAGCCTATTAGCTCATGCCCTGGCCACCTCCTTAGTGGTGTGAAGACCATTGTATGTATTCCAATGTAGGGACAGGAAAGTCACCATACTGAGGTGGTGAGGTGTGCATCAACTAGTTTTGGGGTCATATTGGTGAGATGATGGAAGTTCATCCACGCCATATCATAGAGTATCTGTTTGGTTTTGTTCCTTGAGTTGGACTTGTTTTTGGAGCTTTAGCTACTTTTATAGTTATTTATTTCTGCTACATTTTTCCGATTATGGAATATATATTCCATTAGTATTCCATTGTCCCTTTCATTCTGTGTATACATATATTCCGTTTTTGTCTTCATGTTGGTATAAATCATTCCATTTGGTATGTTGTTTGATGATAAGGTTTTTTTTCCAGCCCATGGGGATAAGGAACTCCCTTCAGGTATGTGGCAGATAGGGATGAGTGTAAGATTGAAGGGTATCCTATGCCATTTTATTACAAAATGGTATCAAAGTAGGTCTATGCTCAAGATTTCTTATCTTTTTATTTCTGTTAGACTAGATATAGGATTGTCAGGACTTGACAGGTATGTTGCAATGAGTGCCTAGTCAACTCTTGTCGTAATGAAATGAAATTTTCTATGGGATGTTGGTAAATTTGTCTCAAGTGTTAAGTTTTGTTTTAAATATCAGTTTATGATTATGGGTTTTCTAGTTTTAAATGATATTCATTCTATAGTCTAATTGATCATGTGTTTCGGCGTGCATCAACATGCCTCAAATACATATTCCACAAGCTCCTCAGGAAATTGAAACTGATGCAGCTCAAGGGAATGAAGCTATTGATCAAGATATTATTAAGAGTATTGTGTGTGCAGTCATTGATGTTTATTAAGATATACCATGAGTTTAGAACATATTTGTTGAGGTAAATTATGGATCTAGAGGAGAGATAGATCAATTGCGGGAGTTCTTGCATGAGAATCCATCATCATTTCAAAGAACGACTAATCCTCAAGAGGAAGAGGACTGGTTGGATAGGATCGATAAAATATTCAAATTCTTGGAGATACATAATAATATTAATGAAATGTGTGGAAAATTCAGGCTTTAGGGTTCTGACAAGTGATGGTGGGATTCTATGGTCCAGGAAGGCATCCATGTGGTCTAGGATTGTAAGGGTTTTAAAACCATGTTCTTTTAGTAGTTTTTACCAGAGTTGCTGATGATATCAATGTCTATAGAGTTATAGTCTTTACAATAGGTTTAGAATTTGGTATTGACATATCGCAACGAATTTTCTGAACTTGTTTGTTTTGCTTTGGATGTGGTGAGGAATGACCAACTGAAGGCTCAGAAGTATTGTGACCAGATATTAGATCACAGGTGTTCATGTTGAAACTTTCTACCTTTGAAGATAAAATATAAAAACTATGATTGAATATAAGGCTATGGAATGGAAGGATATATTTTTCAAACCTTCTCTTCCATCTTGTGGTATTTCCAATGGCGTTCATGGGAAGAAATGGAAGGGGAAGGATCATCATAGAAATTTTAGAGGTGGGTATCAACAACGAGCCTCTTCTGCACTATTCGTTGCAGCTATAAATTTGATTATAACTTGATATCAGTGTAGAAAGGGCTGAAGCACAAGACATTAGTTTAATATACCCATGAAAAAATGAAATTCATGAGGATGAATTGGTCACTTATAGTTCTTTTTCAGGATATGACTACACCTCATTATGGGTAGGGTTCGTCAGCTCCAATGGCTACTGTGGTGTAGTCAAAAGATTCATGAACTATAGGGTTCCTGCATAGGCCTTAGGTGTAAAAAATTTTAATATAGTAGAAGAGTGTCCAATGAAAGTAAATGTAGTTCCGGTAATAGTGAGAGGTACTATCCATTTTGCATCTTGAGTTGCAATTGTTTTATTCGATACTAGTGCCTCCTTCTCTTTCATATATTTATATTTTTTTGATATTCATAAAAATATATGGGAACATATGTCCTTTATAATGGATTTAGTGACACATTTGGGTAAGAGGAAAGAGAAGGGGTTTTAGTGTCATTCTTTTCCATTAATGATATAATATATAGAGTTGGTCTGGGATTTTCTCACTCTTGGTGTGGAACAATTTGACATCATCGTAAATATATATTTTCTTGTCGCTAAGTGAGATGAGGTTGATTTCTATCATCAAAGTGTCTCATTTAATGATGCCAATGGGAGATATCATGTGTTTCAAGGGGAGTGGTACATGTGGTCTAGTCGTGTAGGACCTTCTCACACAGAGATCAAACGTTTTTTGTCTATTAATACGATTGAGCCTGATGACTATTCTACTATTGTTAGTCTTCTCGTTGTCATTTGGGACTTTTATGACATTTTCCCTAATGGCTTATCTGGTATTTCACTAGGTTGGGAGGTAGAGCTTACTATTGACCTATTTCTAGGTATGCAATTGATATCGATACCTTCATGTCACATATCACCATCTAAGCTGAAAGCGATAAAGATTCAGTTAAACGACTTGGTGGAAAAGGGTTTTGTTATCCCTAGAATTTTTCAATGGGATTCCCCTATGCTCTTTAGTAATTAATAAGATGGTTCACTTTAGTTATGTGTGGACTATATGAATTTAAATTGAGTGATGTTTAAGAAAAAATATACTTTTCCATGTGTGGATGATTTGTTTGATTTGTTAAAGGGGAAATGTGGTTTTCTGAGATTGATCTTTTGTCGGGTTATTATCATCACAACATTCAAAAGTTATATATACCGAAGACAACTTTCAGGATTCTGAGATACATCCGAGTTTGGTTCTAGAGATTTTGAGAATTCACTATTTGTATGGAAAGATTTCGAAATACAGTTTCTAGATTCCAAACGTGATGGTCATAGGGAACAATATTTCTGAACATGGCTTGTCAGTGGATCTTGAGAAGTTAGAGGCTGTTTGATCTTAGAGAGAACCACATAACATATTTTCAATTAAAATATTCCTAGTTCTTTTTGGATATTACTAACAATTTGTTAAGGATTTCCCTAATATGGAATCAGCATTAAGTGCTCTTACCATGAATGAGGTGAAATTTACATGGGTTTCAATGTTCCATTCTTCTTTTTATAACATAAAATGTCTTCTGACATCAGATCCTATTCTAATATTACCTAATCCCAGTAAGGGATACATGGTGTTTTGTGATGAATTAGGTGCTATTTTGGGATGCGTGCTTATGCAGGATGACTATGTGTTAGATTACTGTACTCATCAACTATAACTTCATGAGAATAATTACTCCTCTCATGATTTAGTGCTTTTCATAGTCATGAATGCTCTCAAATTCTCGTAGCACTATATTTTAGGGGATAAGTTCTTGGTCGTTTCGTATAATAAAAGTATGAGTTCTATCTTTTCTAAAAAAGGAATGAATATTATATAGAGGTAATGGGTAAAATTCCTCCATATGTTTGACTTCGATATCACCTACACCCAAAGAATGGGAAATGTCATTGGAGATGATATTTTACGGAAAGTACCATCACATGACTTCCCAGGGATGAAATGTATTTATAGAGGGGATTTTGTAACATCCTGTCTCTGATATATCGGGTATTTCATTGACCTCATCACAATTATCCATTTTACCTCTATCTATAGATAAATGAGAATGAATTGGGAAGATACCTATAATGGTGAAGTCATAGATTTGTTATAATTTTTTATTTAACAAGATTTTTCTATAAGCTTAAGGAGGATTACACACTGTGTAACTGGGTTACAAGGTTTTTAATGGTTGCTCATTGTGATTCAAGAAATGGGTCACACTATGAAAGGTCACACATCATGAATGTTAGTTTTATATTGTGTTTGGTTTAAATAACATATTTTTAATCTGAAGTGTAGGGTTTTTAGTCGTACATAAACAGTATGGACTTCACGATGTGAATGCGAGTATCACATCATGTAATTCCTCAATAAGGTAAGATTTAGGGTGCCTATAGAGTTTTTTTAGTGCCCATTTGACTACATGTCTTCCTTTTATCTCAAAACAAGGATCTTCACTGGTGATATTTGGAGACACCATTCATTCTAGATCAATCTGTTCGACATTCAAACATCTTTTTAATCATGACACATCTCTTCGAGTGGGTAATATCTATACTTCTTCATTTCTATTTATCGTGGTAGTGCCATTGGGCCACGTTTTCAGATTTTTTGATATACGTTTGTGTTTTCTCTTGTTTTTTCCAATATCCATTGTGCAATCTCATTATGGAGGTCGTTCCTTTGTTGATCAGGGTGTGGTGGGATTTCATTCTTGAGGTACGTGGTTTTATTTTCTCTGTTAAACCTTTTTTTTTCTAATTAAATCAATATTGAGATGTGGATTGGATTCTCGGAAATTTAGTGTCATTGTTTGGTTTTCATTATTGGTGGATCCCATTGTGAGCATGTGTGACCTGGGCTTTGAGGTAGGTGGTTCCTGTTAGAGTTGGTGGCCTATAACCAACTACTTTGTACATCCTGATAAACATGTATTAATAAATACATTATCACATATTTATTATTCTTCTGCATGACAATTCATGTGATAATGTCATAAGGATAGTTGTTTCCTTAAAGGGTTACAGTGAATCACAACAATGACGAGAACTCATAAGTTCCATAACACTATTCTTGAATATATGTTCTATGGACGGATGATTTTATTTGAGGGACATGTATAATACATTCCATTAGGGGTGGGGACTCATCAAACTTTGAGGAACCTTCTCATGTTGTGTTCCTTAGGTAGTATCTAGGAGAATATTATGAGAACAAGGCCTGCTAGTAGGAAATCCACAATTCACAGTGTCATTGGATGTTCCTATATGTGGACGTGTGTATTGGTCCTTAGACCTTATGATTATTATTAATTGGTATTACAAATTTCACACTTAGATGTATTAATGAAAGCTGTGATGAAACACAATTTTCATCGAGGTAGTATATGTTTGGTGCGTCACGAGTAATAATACATTAATAAACAATGCAAGAAAGGATTTTTCCCTTCTGTTCCATATGAAAAGTTGATATCTCATGCCCTTTCATGGAATTTATATAGCCTAAATAAGTCAAGGGTCATGGTGAGGAATGGGAAAGATCAATTACGAGAAGTAAACTAAAGAATAATGGAGCATAAGGGTTGATGGCACTAGAATGCAACCCACTTGATTCGAGAGATAGAGACAAAGTGATTACATTACACGGTAAGTGATTGTAGGAGGCGACACATCATTGTAGTGTAAATTTCTTTCTCTATGGGTGCCTTGACATGTTTTTAAACACTAACCTTGGAATTTAGACAGGATCCACCTAATTCCACAGAGAAAGAGACCTAGAGGGTCACACACTAAGTGTGTCCAAGTATCTCAGTTAAATAAACATTATTCTTGATTATGGTTTAACAATTATTCAAGGGTTCCATATCGCATTTATTTCGACACTAGTTATTAGAGAGAATATATTGTGGGTGAAATAATATATTTATTAGTGATTAATTGATTGATATTTATTTGAGAAATAAATTGTCATTATTCAAGGTCTGATAAATGTGGTGGGGGAAATAAAGAAAATGGAAAAACAAAAATAAAAACCACGTGTATAAATATACATGCCATATAGTTTATATAGTGATTTGAGAGAAATAATATTATTTATTTATTAAATAATATTAGTTGTAATTCACTGGGTGCATGTCAAGTGATAATAATAGTCATTTATTATTATTATACACATGGTCTTATTAATAATTAAATGAAATGAATAAATGTTTTCAGGTGATTAATTCATTTTATTATTTTGAGTAATAAAATACCAATTACATTATTCTCATGATATATAGCCATTCTTGGTGGTTGTTCACAACATGTCTTAAAAAAGCTCTCATGCTAAGAGAATTCCATTCCTACAAGAACGCTCTCATGTTATGAGGGATATCCTCCTCCACTGGATCAAGGAGAGCACTTTGGACGCAGCTCTCAAGGCGATTGAAGGTAGACATCGGAAGCGAAGGATATTCCATGATAAAAACCCTAGAAAACTTTGGATACATCCAGAGATAGGTGGAGCACATGTGGATCACTGTTAGAGGATGCCTACAATTGGCTTCTACGACGCAATGATAGATCACCTTAGATTGGGACCGATAGCATCAACAAAGAGAGAATTCCATCAATATAATTCTTGTCGTTTAATTAGATTAATTATAACCAATATATGATGATCATATCTATGGTTCCCAGACTCCCCTATTTTCTTTCATTCTTCATTATATTCTGAATATCTGGCATTTTACCATCGTGATTGATCTTAGATTGATCGTTGTTAATGGAAAAATTTAAAGTTAGGTACACCCATCCGCACACTTCCATTGCACCCAGAACCTAAAAGTGGTATCAGAATAGGTCATATCATTGATTATAATTATTTAATTTTTCATTGATGATTTAATAATTTAATAATTTATTTATTCCAATTCTAGTTGAAAATTTTATGAATCTCAATCTCGAGATCTATTCCTCCCCTTTCATTTCTCATTCACCGTACCAAGAACTATATTTTCTTTTAATTTTGATAAAAATAAAACAGAGGATCTCATCCTGAGGTACCCAAGATTCCTGGCCACACAACACAAAAACACATGCCGTGTATTTGGTAGTACATGTCGTGTAGTCAAGGTATAATGCAAAAGGTTTGGTTCGCCAAACCAAGTCATGCATTAGAGTTTATCTAAGTCTTAAAAGACTCCGTGTGTTGACCAGGAAATGGTGGAAAACGGTTTCAAGATTGCATGCTATGTGGCCTATAGAACATGGCGTGTAGTCCCTTTGGGATAGGATTGGACCATGTAACATGTACATGGATTTCCTGGATGGAGATTATGTAACACGAACACTACATGACAGGTGGCCCACTGGACACGCCGTGTACTCCAAAGATTTCCAAAGGTCATCAACATGCCATATCCTCATGTGTGTACTTTAAACGAAAGGTGAACAATAGTACACGTAGTGTAGTCATAAATACATGCCATAAACTCATCCAAATTATGAATATTTATTAAAATTTAGTATTATATTATACAACCCCATGAGATGTGTACCATGGTGTGAGCATAAATATGAGACACAACACATGATATGTTTTTTATACATATGTGATGAATTTAACATCTTTTTAATGTTTATTTCTACTCATTCGGTAGTTATGAACTAGAATTCACCAGGTATTCCCTATGGTAAAAGTTACTTACAAAGTTAATTTTAAAAAAATTTATTTTTATAAAATTATGATGGATGAGAATCTAAAGAAAATTTAGAAAAAGGGTTTAATATAAAAGGAATGAGTAATTAAAGATAATCAATTGATTCGAGCATGATTTATCTTAAGAAATAATGATTAAAGAATTGAATGATTATTTTATTTATGCATAAATATAGTTGCATGTATGGATGATAATGAGCTAGAGAAAGACCTTTTTATATGGATGGTTTCTTTTAATTTATTTATTTAAATTAAAATTTGTTGGCATGTGAGCCTTCTCCTCATGAATATGTATAGCCTACATGACCAGTGTATCTTTTTTCTAAAACACCTTTTACTCCTCACTTGAGAGTGAGTTAAAATCATATGTAATGGATGGAGCACCAAGACAGTGGAGGTGGCTCATGTTAGGAACCAAGGTGAAACCAATCAAAGAAGATACAAAGGTGGATAGGTCAAAACCTAAAATCATGAACCCAAAAGGTTAAATGTGTTTCTCTCATAGGTCTTGGGTTAGTGTATCAACTTCAAGATAAAATAACCAATAAAAAAACTCATGATCATACCATTTATTTTATTTATGTTAGTTGCATGGTTTTTTTATTGTGGTTGTTTTGTCACGGTCAAACAATTAATGAATTAAACAAGAATGCAAGATGGAATTCAAATAAGACCAACTTATATGTAAATATTATCTTAGAGAAGGTTAATCATTTAAGGATACCCCAATTAATGTTAAAAATCATGTATGAAAGATAATAAAATGTCAATTTAAGTATAAAGATAAAATCCCTTAAAGAAATATTAAGTGTGTATAGCCTTCCATAATCTTGGTAGGAATCAAACCATGGTTCAAATTTCTTAACGAACCCTATATGGGGTACTTTTAATTATCTAGGAATTATAATTCAAGGTTTTGGGTTGACATGACTTGGTTCACCTCAAGGGTTGACTACCACAATAGGAAATTCTATGACCAAGAGGAAAAGGTTGAGGAAATCCAAAATAAAAGGGTTTTAGGATTGGGGTGTCCACACAACGGATCAAGGATATATGACTTAATGTAGTTGGAATTTGGAATGACTAGCTAAATCCTTTCTAGTTTCTTGACCTACCCTAGTTGTGGTAATAAGAAGGGTAATATGGACTCTTTCCACTTGAATATTCAGGCAACAGAATATTCTGAAGTCAATGGCGAGGGGAATTGGATTTTGATAATATAGAGGGATACTAACAATTATTAATTAATTTATTTTTATCAGTTTTATAATGATTAGAAACTAAATATTTTCTCATATTAATTCTTAGAAATGATAAGAAAAATGACTTTAAACATATCAATGAGAACCATAATTGAGAAGGGAATCCTTCTCAACATCACTAATTTCCTGGAGTGGCAGAGGAGTTTATGTGTCATCCTTTGCCATAAGAGGAAATTGTTTATGCTGGAGAAACCTATTCTAGTTGAACCTGGAAAAGAGGCATGTGATGAGGAACTATCTATCTATATGAAACATATGGATGATTCCACAAATGTCCATTATTTCATGTTATCGGCCATTCATAATGATCTCTTGATGCATATTGAAAACATGGATGTGTATAGCTTGATGTCCCACCTTAAGGATATATATCAATAGAAGGAGAGACATGAGAGCTATGAGACCTCCAATTATTTTTTTCACAAATATTCTTAAAGATAATGCACCATTTGGGCCTCATGTAGTCATGATTATTGGCTATATTGAATTCATGTACATCATAGGGAATAAGTTCCCTGGTGAGTTGTGTATAGATCTCATCCTATCATCACATCCCAAGACCTTATCTGGCTTTATTTTCAACTAAAACCCAAGCATCAATGAGAAGAGTCTATCATAACTTTTGAACATAATTATCTAGGTAGATAAGGAAAGGGGGTGTGACAAACCCATATTTCTTTTGGTGAATAAGAAAAAATTGACAATGAAAAGGGTCTAAGGATCTATAAATGGTCTGATGACCTGGAGCACCATCCCTAAAAGAAGGGGAATATCCAAAGGCAGGGCTAGGAATGGGAGGTGGTATATTTTGCATGTGAAAATCCAGGCCACTAGAAAAGGAACTGCACCCATAAGCATGGGGACGCTAAAGGTGGGTTTGTTATCAAGTTTAATCATTCCATTTCTGCACATTGGGTAATAGATATAGCTTGCAGGGATCACTTCTATATTCAAATGTAGGAACCAAGTAGATTTATAAAGATTTCCAGAGGAGAGTTGGATCTTAGAGCTTCCAATGGCGCGTGGCTGGATACGTTATCCATTGAAGATTACATTCCATCATTTTTAACTTGGATGCTTTTTGTTTTACATAACTGTTATTATGTGCCTAATGTTACCAAGAACATAATTTCTGTCTCATGTTTGGATAGGGATGGATTTATATTCATGTTTGGAAATAAGGGTTGTTTCTTTTATAAGAATAATTTATTTTATGGTATGGTGTATTAAAATAATGGTTTTTATGTATTAAATTATGAAAACAAAAAATTTTCATTCGATAATGAAACAAACTTGCATGACTCATACAACAAATAGTTGTGGAATTACCGTCTTGGTCATGTAAATGAAAATAACTTAGAAAAGCTCTACCATGATGGTTATTTAGACTCTACTGAGCTAAAACCACTTGATTGATGTTACCCTTGTTTACAAGGTAAAATAACCAAGCCTCCTTTCAGTGGACAAGGTGAAAGAGCCATAGAGTTTCTAGGATTGGTGCACTCATATGTCTGTGGACCTTTTCCCGTAGAGCTAGAGGTGGATATTCTTACATCATTACTTTTACAGATGATTTGAGTAGATATGGATATATCTATATAATGAGGTACAAGTCAGAGTCCTTGGTGAAATTTAAAGAATTCAAGAATGATGTAGAGAATCATCTTGGTATGAAGATAATGAATCTTCGATCGGATCGAGGTAGAGAATATCTAAACTAAGTGTTCATAGTCCTTTTATGAGAGTGTGGGATTCTATATCAAATCAAATCTCTTTAAAAACCATAGTATAATAGTGTTAGTGAAAGGAGGAAACACACATTGTTCGACATGGTGAGGTCGATGATGATTCATGCTGATCTTCCATTCTCCTTTTGGGGATATGAATTACAAATTGTAGCATACACATTAAACCAAGTACCAACTAAGGTAGAAATTGGAATTAACTCTGAGTTATGGAATGGATAGAAACCAATTTTATCTCACACACATGTATGGTGATGTGAGGGGTTTTTAAGGCCATCTCAGGAAACAAACTAGAACCCCAAGGCACAAGGTGTATCTTTTTAAGATATCCCAAGGAAATGAAAGGATATTACCTATATAACCCTTTAGAAAAGAAAGTTATTATCACCAGACAATCCATCTTTCTTGAGAAGGATCACATCTTCAAAAAGGACATTGGGAGAAAGATTGACTTTGAAGAAGTTGATTCTCAAGATACACGGGAGTTGGTACAAGATGAAGTTCCCCATGTCTCTATTAAAGAGGTTCTAGAAACTAAAATACTACATAGGGGCTTAAGAGAGGTAAGGGAACCATAGAGATTTGGTTTCCTATTCCCCGAGGATGTTAAATAATTATTGGGGGACAATAATGAACCTCTCTCCTACTAGGAAGCAATAGAGAGATTAGAAGATGCAAGATGGATAGAATCATTGAATTATGAGTTGGATTCCATGTATTATAACTAAGTATGGGTTTTGGTCGATGATTCAGATGATGTAAATCCTATTGAATTCAAATGGGTATTCAAGAGAAATTTGTACATGGAAGGCCAATTTGTCACCTACAAAGGATGGCTAGTGGCTAAAGGATTTAGACAATGTCATGTAATTAACTATGATGAACCCTTCTCATCAATTTCCATTTTTAAATCCATAAGAATCATACATTCCATAACATGTTACCATGACTATGAGATTTGGAAAATTGATGTCCAAACAAAATTCTTTAATGAGAACCATTAGGAAGATGTCATTATTACACAAACATAATGGTTTGTGATAGCAGGTGAATCCAAACAGGTTTGCATTTTGCATAAATCCATTTATAGATTACATCAAGCATCTAGTTCATGGAAATTTCAATTTGATAAAGCCATAAGGTAATTATATTTCCTTAAGAATGAATGTGATCCATGTATTTATAAGCGTTTTAATGGGAATTCAATTTTTATCCTAGTATTATATGTTGATGATATATTACTTATTAGAATTGATGTACCTGTCTTACAATCAATTAAAGACTGGTTGAACAAGTTTTTCTCCATGAAAGTATAAGGTTAAGCAGCCAACACCCAAGTAATCAAGATCATTCATGATAGATCCCAGAGGATGATTGCAATATGTAGGGGTACATACATTTACTAGATATTAAATAGATTTAGTAGGGAACAATCCAAGAGGGGATTGGTTCCAGTGTCACATGGCCTACATCTTTCTACGAAAATGTGCCCTCAAACACAACATGAGAATAATAGAATGATTAATATACAATATTTTTTGGAAATAGGATACATCATGTATTCCATGTTATTTACTAGGGTTTATGTTTCCTGTGTGTTGAGAATGGTAGGAAGATGTCAAGAAAATCCAATAGAACAGTATTGGACTGCTATTAATACTATCTTTAAGTATATGAGAATAACTATGGATATGTTCCTACTGTATGGAAGATATGAGGATCTTTTAATCATAGGTTATGCTGATTCTGGTTTTTAGAGAGATCAGAATGATATAAATTCACAATAAAGATATGTTTTCTATCTCAACATAGGATTTGGGAGTTGGAAGATTTCAGAGAAACCAGTTTTCACTAATTCTACAGCGGAGTCTAAATATATAGAAGTTTATGATGCAGCCAAGGAATCCATCTGGATTTAGAAATTTGTCCAAGAGCTTGATGTGGTAACTCTCAGTAAAGATCCTATCACATTGTATTGTGATAATACTATAGCGGTGTATCTTAGAAAACAACCAAGGTTACATCAACAAACAAAGAAAATTCTCTAGAAGTATCACCTATTGAGGGATTCTTCACAAAGGGGTGAAGTTGCAGGGATTAGAGTTTCCAAGGAGGAGAACGTGGTAGACCCCATGACTAAATTCATATCTCTAGAGAAGCATGAATATCATGTGAGATCTAGCGGGTTATAGGTTGTTAGCAGTTGTATCTAGTCCAAGTGGGAGTCTGTTGGATTTGGTGGCCTAGAAACATCTACTTTTTTACTTTATGATAAACATTTATTAATTATTACCTAAAATCATCTTGGTTTTTCTCCTACATGACAATTCCTATGATAATTTCCTAAGGAATCTATTTCACTAAAGGTTCATAGAAGATCCCTGCCATGATGAAAACCTAGAAGTTCCATAATGCTATTCGTGAATATATGTTATTTGGACGGATGATGTTATTTGAGGGACAAAAATATTACATGCCATTAGGGGTGAGGAAACATAAAAAATTGAGGCATCTTCTCATGGTGTTCACCCTTGGTATTATCCAAGAGGATATTATGAGAAAGAGACCTCTCAGTAGGAAATCCACATTTTATAGTGTCATTGGATGTATCATTCTATGGATGCTTGTATTGGTCCTTAGAGTATAATATTTTTATTCATGGGTATTAAAACTCACACAATAATATGTATTAACAGAAACTATGACGAAACACTATTCATAGTGAGGTAGGATTTGTTGGGTACATCACAAGTAATACTGCATTAATAAATAATGCAAGAAAGGATTTATCCCTTCCATTCCATAACAGAAGTTGATATCTAAGGCCATTTGGTGAAATTGATATAGCCTAAATAAATCCATGGATAGAGTGAGGAATGGGGATGTTCAATTCTAATAAGTCAAAGAAAGAATAATAGAGCTCATGGTTTGATGACATTAACATGAAACCCACTTGATTCGAAATAATAAGACAATGATATTACATTACATGGTAAGTGTTCAGAGGAGGTGACGTGTCATTGTGGCGTTAAATTATTTCACAATGGGTGCCTTGGCGTGTTTCTAGATGATAAGCTTGTAAATTAGGTAGGATCCGCCTAATTCCACTAAGAAAGAGGCCTAGAGGGTCACTCACTAATAGTGTCCATGTATCTTAGTCAAATATTCATTTAACAAGTTGAATAATGATTATTCTCGATTGTGGTTTAATAATTATTCAAGGATTCCTAATCACATTTATTTCAAAACTAGTTATTCGAGAGAATATATTGGGGGTGAAATAATGTATTTATTAGCGAGTAATGAAGTGATATTTAATTGATAAATAAATAATCATATTTCTAGTTCTAATAAATGTGGTGGAAGAAATAAAGAAAATGGAAAAACAAAAGTACACATTGTGTATATTAATATGCACGCCAAGAAGTTTTTCTGGGGATTTGTGAGAAACAATATTATTTATTTAATTAAATAATATTAGGTGTAATTTTATGGGTTCATGTTAAGTGATAATAATAATCAACTATTATTATTATACATGGGGGCTTACTAAGAATTAAATGAAATGAATAAATTCTTTTAGGTAATTAATTCATTTTATTATTATATGTAACAAAATCCCAATTAAATTATTCTATTGATATCTAGCCATTCTTTGTGGTTGTGCACAATGGATCTGAAAAAATCTCTCAATCCAATAGAATTCATTTACTCCAATAATTCTCTCAAGTTACGAGAGATATCCTCCTCCACCGGATCAAGGAGATAACTTTGGAAGCGACCCTCGAGGTGATCATAGGCGAACATCACAAGATAAGGCACTTCTGTGATATCACATGGATATCCCTTTAGTGACATCTCGAGATATGTGAAGAATGTGTTGATGACCACTAGAGGAATCCTACACTTGGATTCTACAACGCAATAATGGATCACATTGGATCATGACCGGAAGAGTCAACGAAGAGGGAATTCTATTTAGGTAATTCTTCTCTTTCAATTAATTTAATTGAAACCAACATATGATGATCCTATCTATGGTTCTGGGGCTCTCCTATTTTCTTTTTTTCTTCATTATATGCTAAATATCCAGTGTTTTATACACATGATGTATCTGATATTGATCATTGTTAATGGAAAAATTAAAATTTGGGTACACCCATCCACATGCTTTCACTGTGATTGGAACCTACAATTCCATCTCTAGCCAAGGATAATAATCCTTACTTTCTCTTGATTATAAATCGATTAATAAAATTGGAATGACTATTTGTGTGTGTTGAAAATGGGTTTTTAATGAGAAATGGGGTTTCCCCCATTTTTATAAAAATGAAAAGGAAATGGGTACTTTTAAAACATTGAAATTGATTTGTGAAAATGATGACACGGGTTACCTTGGGTACTTAGGTAGAAGGTTTAGATTGAGGCCATAATACATGATTTGTGACTATCAGAAGGGTTTATCATGGGAGTTTCACTATTTCCTAGGTCCTTATTTATAGGGGATGTATATTGATATTGTTAGGGGGCTTATACATGGGGTATACCCCAACTTCCTAGGCATGTGATCTAGGAACTAGATTGTGCACTTCATTAGTTATGTTAGGAGTAGTCTGCTAGTTTGACCTATAGTGATCCTCTATACTGATACATGTGCTGGTGCTTCTATTTTTTATTGTCTATATTTTTGTGTTAGACTTGATATGTATGATGTATATGCTTTTTTATAACATTTAAAAAATAAATTTTTACCATGTTTTCTATAAAACTGCTTTACTGCTTATCATGACATGATTTATTTAAAGTAATCATTCATGAATTGTTATATAGTGACTTGATATAGAATACATAGCTTGGATCCTACCATGCCCGTTAGCTCAGGCCATGCACACCTCCCCGGTGATGTATATAACTTTTAATACCTTCCAATGAAAGGAATGTAAAGGCATAATAATAAGGAAGTGAGGTTTGTGTTAGCTGGTTTTTGGTATCTGGTGGTCAGATGGTGGGAGTTCATCCACACCATCACAATGAGTAGCTATTTGGTTTCGGTCCCTGTAGTTGGACTTGGTTTTGGAGCTTTTTATACCTTTCCATTTGTTCGTTTATAATTTATTTTTACTGTTATTGAATATATATTCCATTATTCTTCCACTATCTCTTTCATTCTGTGTATACATATATTCCATGTGTTTGTTCATGTTAGGTGAAATCATTCCCTCTAATGTGTTATTTGATTCTCGGGTACTTGTCGCCAGCCTGTGGGGGTTGGGAATTAACTTTGGGTGTTTGGAGGATTGGGTCAGGTACTGTATTTAATTGTAAATCGAGTCAGTTCATTACAATAGATATGATCTCAATTCATGAACAATGAATATTTGTCTCCATGTGAGCCTCTTCATCCTCTTTATAACGAGTTTCCAAAATACATGGAAAGGGTCCCCAACCCAAAATATTTATTCCATGATATAAATGATTCCTTATGATTAAGTTAACGAGTCATAAATATCATTAATATTTTTATCACTTACTTCTAATATAATAAATTTATCGCATGATAAAATTGATCAATTTACTTGACTCATCATTTACACAAACATTAAACAAATGTTTAATATTAAATTAAAATATATTCATATAATATTTTCCTTGTATTTATTTTAATACTTGTTAATAAGTTTAATAAATAAATTCAATACATATTATTCAAAACTTGAATAATAATAATTTTTTTTAATATTAGGTGATCGTATAACCTCATAATTCATTTGGACCCCATTGGTGGGTACCATGACTTCACGAACTCTTATTTCTCTGAATAAGTCTGACTTTTGAATAAAATATTGTGTATGACCCTCTAATCCCATATCATGATAGTAGTGAATACAATTTTAAGACGAGATGTAGAGTCTAGAAACCCATCAGATACAAAAAAGGATAAAGAGTTATAGTATCCCTGTCAACCATCTTAAAAACACACTCCATATAATATAATCTCATTATCTCAAGACATCTCATAATTCAGGATTTACAGCTTATGTCATCATCCATTCTTAATTTATTATTCATTAACCATATAAGACGTACATACCTTCATCTACCATAACCGTGGATTTAATAATTCCACTACCATCCAGATTAACTGGTCTTGAGATATCTCTTCCAATTAGAAGATACAAATTATATCTTGATTATTCAATCAATGTCACACCACCGATGATGCACCAAATGAATTCTACATTATTATAACTTAATTTCCAGAGTTTTTCCTTGCACAAAAATATGAAATTAAATAGTATACACTAATTATAATCTCAAGTCAGGAGACCATTACACATGTTTTAATATATGAACTACCAATGATATCCAAAAAATGTGGTGTCCCTTTTGACATGTTAGTCCTCATGAACTCATCTACTCATTATCACCAATTGAGAACATTATGAGAAGAAGTGTTAATGCTTATTATCCCCTATCACCTGATAGTTATAAATCATTTGTGTTCAGTCAGAATGATCTATCTAGACAATAAGAAATTTGATTAAGATTAATGTCATAGTTTCACATGGATATTATTATATCCAAGAAACTACTATATCTTTTTAATATGATAAATAATATATGGAAAATTCCACAAAATAGTGGATACATAAATATTAATAATATCAGGGTAAGAGTACATCATTCATAATTTATTGTATACAAGATATGGTAATTAAAAATTAATATCTATGTTGGTTCCTTGTAATACATTATCAAAATATTTTTAATCCCTATCAAATGATTTTGGATGACTCAATGTAACTTATAGATACAACTTGGCGGGAAGATCCATTCAATTTTTCCTTGATGGCCTCCATCAATAAATGAGTGATGTTAAGAACTATAACATACTATGTAATAAAGATAATATTTTTAGTTTCATATATTTTTAGTTTCAAATGAATATTTATCATTAAATGGAGGGTACAATCATGAAACCGACACACATGTAGAGAATAAAATAACGGTAAACCCATTGGCCTGAGGAGTTAACTCCATGACCACATCACAAATCCCTACCCACACCCACCACACCAGCCGAGTGAAGGGGGAAATATGTATTCAGGTAATGATGTATAGGTGTGGCATCCTCACTTGTATTCTACACATCCTCAACAAGGCCCAAGTGGTACAAACGTGGGTTTGGCCCACTTCATAATGGGGTAGAGGGTTCAGGAGTAATTATTAAAGGTATCTTAGGATTTAACTTGTGAGGACTCAAACCCAAAACATCAGTGTCAGGGTGCCACAGAAATAACCACTCCACCCTACCCCCACAAGAAAAAGAATATTGATTTTTATTTAATGATTTAAAAACATTTTCACTCCTTTTATTAAATATTAATCACTCCTTACACTACTAGAAAAACAGGTCTTTGCGACGGGTCATTTGCGACGGGATCCCATCGCAAATGGATTTTTGCGACGGGGTCCCATCGCAAATGACCCGTTACTGAAAACGATGTCTCAATAACAATTTTTTGCGACGGGCCCGTCGCTAAAGCCCTTTTCCGCGACGGGGAGAATCCCCATCGCAACTAGTACTCCGTATATTTGTAAAAAACTATTTGCGACGGGCCCCGTCGCAAAAACTATTTTTTAAAAAATAAAAAAATAATAATACTATTTGCGACGGGAATAGTATCCCGTCGCAAATACTATAAAAAAATAAAAAAAATAAATTTTTAATAATTTATTATAACTAATATAATAATAATCCAATTATAATTCAAAAAATAATAATAATAAAATATTAATAAATGATTTTAATTAATATAATAATAGAATTATAATTCACAAATAAAAATTATAAATTATTTTAATTAATATAATAATAATACAATTATAATTCAAAAATAAAAAATAATAGAATATTAATAAATATTTTATAATGAGACAGAAACTACGAATAGAAAAAAAATCATATTTTGATTTCACAAATTTTATAACAAAAATACAAACTCTAATCTGAAGGAAGGGGGGAGGGGGGGATCTGCAGATGGTGGTGGAGGAAACTCCATCCCTAAAGCATGAGTGAGTCGGCACATGTACTCCATCTGCACCTGATGCTGCTGCTGCCACTGACTCGTCTGCTCCTCGTACAGCTGCTGCTGGCGTCGACACTCCTCCTCATGCTGCTGACGCATCTGCTCCTATCGGAGACTCTCTATCAGTGTAGTCTGAGATCACAACTGATCCTCATACTATGTAGCAGAAGAAGATGCACGAGCTCCTCTCGAGTTGGACGCCGACATCGCAGCACTGCCATAATAATCTCTGGGAGTCAGTCGAGAGCTGATACCAACTACCCGGCCCTTCTCGAAGGCATACTGGGTGGCCCGCATCCGTACCGCCTCATCAAACTGACGGCCAGTGGTCTGATCTGATGACTCGTCCTGACTCTCAAGTCGGGCCTGTGATGCTGCGGCCACATATGACTCCTGTAGTTGCAATTTAAAATTAAAATTGTGAATAAATTATATACAGTTAATTTTTAAACTTGAAAACAAATAATACTAACCACGATGTGATGCTGACGATCACCTCTGAGCTCCCCAGTAATAGGATCACTATACATCCTCCGATATACGTCGTACTCCGTAATATCGGGGTGCTCGACAGCCTATAAGAATAAAAAATAAACTGTTAATATTTATAGTTATATAAAATATTTATAAATAATGTACGTACCAGATGCTCTCTATGAGTACTGAAAGAACGACTCCCAGCTCGATGAGTCACTTCCTGTCTCCCCCGATTCTGCCTCCCCACCGATGATCTCCTCTGAAAGGCACCACTCAACCAGTGCGCACATAATCCATCCCATACATGGGATGAAATGTACTCTGGTCGGTGTGCTCTACATGACTCATCAAAATCTGACACTCCTGCTTTCTTCATCGCAGCTTTTCTTAAATTGTGCAAAAACTGACGAAGGTGATCACGCATGGCCACCTCCCATGCCTCGTGGATGGCATCACGCATGGTATCCTCGATCGGATACCATAAACCCTACAAATAAATCAAAATATCAAGTTAGAAATGAAATAATTTTCAAAATAAAAATTATTTATTTACGTACGTACCAACCAATGGCCGAACATGGCCTGCTGCACATCAATGGGAATCTGCTCCCATGTGGTCCACGGCTGAGAGAAATAGTTGCGCAAAATAGCGTTGCCCTGTCCGAATGATATATGCGGAAAACTGTAAAAATAATAAACATTTATTATGTGAATAGATTAATGAAATCTTAGTCAAATCAACAGGTTATCACACAGGTTATCACACCTCCGTGTGCATGGATCAAATCCAAGACGTGGACGTCACTCGGGGACGGGGTCAGGAATCATCAATCGTGCAAGACTGCGCCCCCTCCGCGTACTCCATGGAGCGCCTGCAGGCTGAGGGTCATCTGGCAGCAACTCATCCGCATCGAAAGTCAGGTCAGCATCCGCCAACTCACGAAATGTGGCGTCGTCCATCTGAAACAGAAAATGTTAATGTTGTTAGCAAATAATTCATAATTACTATTATATATACATATATACATATTATGATTGTATATAAATACCAAGGAATTCTATTAGTGTTCATCTTCATCATCATCTTCATATATGTCAATGTCATCTTCATATTCCTCCTCAACATCATCGATATCCATTCAAGTTATAGTTGCTTCATCTCTTACCATTTCAAATTCATATGTGACATCATTAACATCATCGTCATCACCGACTCTTAAATGTGGGGTGTCGTCATCGATACTCATGTCTCTTTGCTAAAAAGATTGATTTTGAGTACTCTCATGAAAAACTTCAATTCTTTGCACATCAGTGAAAGCACATTCACTTTGACTAAACTGATTGTCTCGAATTTTGATTTTTATTACACTCCACCAATCAGTCAAGTCTCTTGATGTAGCATAGTACTTTGCATAATCAACTTGATGTGCCTGTTGAGCCAATAAGAATGGTTCATTTACTGCGAGAACACATTTACATTTAATATCGATGATTCCATGAGTCGGATGAACACGCACGCCTCTCTCTGTATCCAACCACCGACATTTGAACATGGTTATGTAATGTTTTCCAAGATAACAGAGTTCAATGATTTCATCAAGTATGCCATAAAAGTCAACTTCATTTTCTCGATGATGAGATCCTCTCAAGCTAACTCCACTGTTCATTGTTTTTTTCGATTCCCCATATGTATGTGTGTGGAATCGAAATCCATTCACCACATATGCATTATAAGTTTTAACAAGTTTGGAAGGTGGGTTACTCAATACACACAACCGTTTGTCAATTTTATCAGCATGTCGAGACACCTGAAAATTTGTGAAATAATTATCAATATAGTAAACTATACATTGAATGAGTTGCTAAAAGATAAAGAATTTATGTTACCAGTTTGTGAAACCACTGAGAGAAATTTTTCAGTCGACGTTCTTCGGGAGCAGCTGCTGTAATTTGTGGAATTTGTTTCTTGATATGATTAACATACAACCTATAAAAACCAAAGTTATTTACTATAACATAAATGATAGAATAAGTGATATAAACACTTACAGTACAACTGATTTCATCTCTTCACAGTTGAGCAGAACATACGTACGAGCTCTATGATGTTCATCATCTGAAATCCAGCGTTCATAAACTCCACAAAAACCAAGCTCTGACTGGTTGAAAACAGATAATTGATTGTCGATTTCATCAATATTCCTCTCGTTCCGTCCCATTCGGTTGTGTTTTGAAGGATACTCAGATTCAAAATAATGGGAGCAGAAAAAAGTATTTCCTCTTGCAAATAAGCTTCTGCAATAGATCCTTTAACAGATGCTTTGTAACATACTTTTCTTTTCAATTTTTGCAAGCATCGTTCAAATGGGTACATCCATCGAAACTGTACTGGACATCCACATTTGGCTTCATATGGAAAATGTAACATCAAATGTTCCATTGAGTCAAAGAAAGACGGCGGAAATATTTTTTCCAATTTACATATAATTACAACAACATCTTTTTCAAGTTTTCCTAGAGAATCATAATCTGCTGTAGCCGCACAAATTTCATGAAAAAATTGAGACATGTCTGTTATGGAATCCCAAATCACAGAATTCAACAGACCTCTTAATCCAATGGGTAGCAGTCTTTCCATTATAACATGACAATCATGACTTTTTAATCCAGTAATATGACCATTCTTTACACATCTACCCAAATTGGAAGCACAACAATCTGGAAGTCTCAAATCTGCAATCCACTGACAAAATAATAAACGGTTTTCTTTAGACAGTTTATAAGCTGCTTTTGGATTCAGTAACCTTTCTGTTCTGACATTCTCAAACAGTTCCAATTTTGGACGCCTGCAAATTTGGGCAAGATCTAAACGTGCATTTACATTGTCTTTGCTCTTTCCTGGCGTATCCAAAACTGTATGAAACAAATTATCAAAACAGTTCTTCTCAATATGCATGACATCTAACATATGTCGGACCAACAAATCAGACCAATATGGCAAATCCCAAAATATGCTATGCTTAATCCAATTGTGTTCTTTCCCAAAACCAGAAATTTTCTATTGGTTTATTGTTGGACCAAAAGTGATGGGAGGTAATGAAAGTACAACTGATTTTAACTCCGAACCTGATATCATTTTTGGAGGTCCTTCCCTTTCAACTGTTCCTTTTCTGAAATGAGATCTATTTCTGCGAAAAGGATGATCAGCTGGAAGAAACCTATGATGACAGTAAAAATAACAAGGTTTCTTTCCATGAATGAGCATAAATTCTTTGTTCTCTCCCATACAGTAAGGACATGATTTCTGACCATGTGTACTCCAGCCAGATAACACCCCATAAGCCGGGAAGTCACTTATTGTCCACATCAATGCTGCTCTCAGTATGAAATTATATTTCGTTGCAACATCATATGTACTGACACCAGTACTCCACAATAAATTTAATTCATCAATCAATGGTTTCAAATAAACATCAATATTTTTCTTCAGATGTCCTGGAATTAGTAAAGTCAAAAAGATATATGGCTCCTTCATCAACATCCATGGAGGTAAATTGTACGGAGTTAAAAAAACAGGCCAACATGAATATTGACTACCATAAGATCCAAACGGACAGAAACCATCAGTGGAAATCCCCAGTTGACCATTTCTAGCTTCTAAAGCAAAGGATGGATGCACTCTATCAAAATGTTTCCATGAATCACCATCGGCCGGATGATTCAAGCTTTTATCGGTTGAAATATTCTCTTTATGCCATGACATAATTGTCACTGTATTCTTAGACATGAATAAACGCTGGAGTCTGGATGTAAGCGGAAAATATCTCAACTGTTTTACAGGAATCAAACCAGACTTCCCGTTTTGTCCTTCTTTATATCTCAGTTGCCCACATGTGGGACAACTATCCAACGACTCATTTTCCCCAGAATATAAAATGCAGTCATTTGAACATGCATGAATCTTCTGACAAGTAAGTCCCAAATTTCGAACCAGCCTCTTACTCTCATAGTAATTTGTAGGTAAAACATTTCCTTCGGGTAACAGTGTTTTAAGCAAAGAAAATATCTGGTCAAAACAGGTGTTTGACATTCCGTTATCTGATTTGATAGCCATAAATTTTGCAACTGCTTCTAATTTTCTCATCTTGCAGCCAGGATATAATGCATCCTCAGCAGACCTCAACAACTCATAAAATTCAGACGGTGCCAACTCAGGATTTGAAGCTATATCAGTCGGAGATTCTGTATGTTGAACAGATGAACCTACAACATCATGTACTAAATCTTGAAACCGGGATGGATCCAGAATCAAGTTGGTATCACCTGCTCTAGAACTGCGTTCACCGTGTTGATTCCAAAATACATAATCTGGTTGAAAAACAAAACGCAAGAGATGTTCTCCCACTTTGTCAAACGTGTCAAACGTTCTCAATGCACATTTTCTGTAAGGGCATTTTATTTTTTCTTCTGAAACAAATTCTGTATTTGATGCCGAAAATGATAAAAAAGTCTCCACACCCTCTACATAGACTAGATTTAAACCAGAACCGTTTGGATTTCTACGTTGATTTATCCATATGCGGTCACCTAATAATGATTGTTGAAGACCTCGTTGTTCCCTATTTCTCTATAAAATATAAAAGCATTACTGGTTTTGAATAATTTGTTAGAAAAAACACTCAAGCTAGGATAATTATAGAGTTTAGATCATACACAACTAACGGAAACTTTTTTTTGAGATAGACCTAATTATTACTAATTATTACTAATTATTACTAATTATTGGTAATTATTACGAATTATTACTAATTATCGGTAATTATTGGTAATTATTGGTAATTATTACTAATTATTGGTAATTATCACTAATTATTTGTAATTATTACTAATTATTGATAATTATTACTAATTATTGGTAATTATTACTAATTATTGGTAATTATTACTAATTATTGGTAATTATTACTAATTATTACTAATTATTGGTAATTATTGGTAATTATTGGTAATTATTACTAATTATTACTAATTATTACTAATTATTGGCAATTATTGGTAATTATTACTAATTATTGGTAATTAATACTAATTATTGGTAATTATTGGTAATTATTACTAATTAATGGTAATTATTGGTAATTATTACTAATTATTGGTAAATATTACTAATTATTGGTAAATATTACTAATTATTGTTAAGTTTTACTAATTATGGGTAATTATTGGTAATTATTACTAATTATTACTAATTATTGGTAATTATTACTAATTATTACTTATTATTGGTAATTATTACTAATAATTGGTAATTATTACTAATTATTACTAATTATTACTAATTATTGGTAATTATTACTAATTATTACTAATTATGGTAATTATTGGTAATTATTACTAATTATTACTAATTATTGGTAATTATTACTAATTATTACTAATTATTACTAATTATTGGTAATTATTGGTATTTATTACTAATTATTGGTAATTATTACTAATTATTGGTAATTAGTACTAATTATTACTAATTATAAGTAATTATTACTAATTATTACTAATTATTACTAATTATTGGTAATTATTGGTAATTATTACTAATTATTGGTAATTATTGGTAATTATTACTAATTATTGGTAATTATTACTAATTATTGGTAATTATTACAAATTATTGGTAATTATTACTAATTATTGGTAACTATTATTAATTATTGTTAATTATTACTAATTATTACTAATTGTTACTAATTATTGGTAATTATTACTAATTATAACTAATTATTGGTAATTATTGGAATTTATTGGTAATTATTACTAATTATTACTAATTATTACTAATTATTAGTAATTATTGGTAATTATTACTAATTATTGGTAATTAATACTAATTATTGGTAATTATTTGTAATTATTAGTAATTAATGGTAATTATTACTAATTATTGGTAAATATTACTAATTATTGGTAATTATTACTAATTATTGTTAATTATTACTAATTATTGATAATTATTACTAATTATTACTAATAATTACTAATTATTACTAATTATTACTAATTATTACTAATTATTGGTAATTATTACTAATTATTACTAATTATTGGTAATTATTACTAATTATTACTAATTATTATTAATTATTGGTAATTATTGGTAATTATTACTAATTATTGGTAATTATTACTAATTACTGGTAATTATTACTAATTATTGGTAATTGTTACTAATTATTGGTAATTGTTACTAATTATTGGTAATTATTACTAATTATTGGTAATTATTACTAATTATTGGTAATTATTACTAATTATTACTAATTATTACTAATTATTCTTAATTATTACTAATTATTCTTAATTATTACTAATTATTGGTAATTATTACTAATTATTGGTAATTATTCGTAATTATTGGTAATTATTACTAATTATTGGTAATTATTACTAATTATTGTTAATTATTACTAATTATTGATAATTATTACTAATTATTACTAATTATTACTAATTATTACTAATTATTACTAATTATTACTAATTATTGGTAATTATTACTAATTATTACTAATTATTGGTAATTATTACTAATTATTACTAGTTATTACTAATTATTGGTAATTATTGGTAATTATTACTAATTATTGGTAATTATTACTAATTATTGGTAATTATTACTAATTATTGGTAATTATTACTAATTATTACTAATTGTTACTAATTATTGGTAATTATTACTAATTATTACTAATTATTACTAATTATTGGTAATTATTGGAATTTATTGTTAATTATTACTAATTATTGGTAATTATTACTAATTATTGCTAATTATTTCTAATTATTGGTAATTATTTTTAATTATTGGTAATTATTTCTAATTATTACTAATTATTACTATTTATTGGTAATTATTACTAGTTATTGGTAATTATTACTAATTATTACTAATTATTGGAAATTATTTCTAATTATTGGTAATTATTTCTAATTATTAGTAATTATTTCTAATTATTACTAATTATTACTATTTATTTGTAATTATTACTATTTATTGGTAATTATTACTAATTATTGGTAATTATTACTAATTATTACTAATTACTGGTAATTATTTCTAATTATTACTAATTATTTCTATTTACCGATAATTATTACTAATTATTACTAATTATTGGTAATTATTGCTAATTATTCCTAATAATTACTAATTATTACTAATTATTCCTAATTATTACTAATTATTCCTAATTATTACTAATTATTCCTAATTATTACTAATTATTCCTAATTATTGGTAATTATTGGTAATTATTCCTAATTATTGGTAATTATTGGTAATTATTCCTAATTATTGATAATTATTACTAATTATTGGTAGTTATTACTAATTATTGGTAGTTATTACTAATTATTACTAATTATTACTAATTATTACTAATTATTACCATTTAGCGGTAATTATTACTATTTAGCGGTAATTATTACTATTTACCGGTAATTATTACTATTTACCGGTAATTATTACTAATTATTACTAATTATGGGTAATTATTACTAATTATTGCTAATTATTGCTAATTATTCCTAATTATTCCTAATTATTCCTAATTATTACTTATTATTGGTAATTATTACTAATTATTGGTAATTATTGGTAAGTATTACTAATTATTGGCAAGTATTACTAATTATTGGTAATTATTACTAATTATTGGTAATTATTACGAATTATTGGTAATTATTACTAATTATTACTAATTATTGGTAATTATTACTAATTATTGGTAATTATTACGAATTATTGGTAATTATTACGAATTATTGGTAATTATTACTAATTATTGGTAATTATTACCAATTATTGGTAATTATTACTAATTATTAATAATTATTACGAATTATTGGTAATTATTACGAATTATTGGTAATTATTACTAAGTATTACTAATTATTGGTAATTATTGGTAATTGTTCTTAATTATGACTAATTAAATGAATAATTACCAATAATTAGGAATAATTACCAATAATTAGGAATAATAACATTATTAGTATATTTTATTATTAATATTAAAATAATATAATTTTCTAATTTATATACAATTCTCCTTTCATCTGTGTGTTTTCTATCTCCATATACAAATAATACATGTGAAGACAGCAAACACACAGATGAAAAGAGAACTGTATATATATAAAAAATTATATTATTTTAATATTAATAATAAAATATATTAATAATTAAATAATGTTATTATTCCTAATTATTAGTATTTATTAAGTTATAAAACAATGTAAACATAATTAAATTACAACTAATTAAGAATAATTAAAACTAATAAAACATTGAAAATAAATATGAAATTAAAATAAATATAAATACCTTGAAAATCGATCTGAGGTTAATCTCTGATCGTTCTTCAAAACTTCAATACCAACTCCGGAGAAAAAAATTAAACTTGAGAAAAACTGAACTGTAGAAATAAAATTTTGAGAGAAGAAGAAGATGGAATTTGAGAATGATTTGAAAAAAACGGATGGGGGTATTTATAGGTTAGATTAGTTGCGACGGGCCCATTTGTGACGGGAACCGTCGCAAATACCTTAGCTAGCTTTTATTACGGTCAACGGTTAAATAGTTATTTGCGACGGGACCCGTCGCAAATAACCACCTGCCGACAAACTATTTGCGACGGGGAAATATTCTCGTCGCAAATACCTTTTACCGCCGCAAGTTATTTGAGACGGGAATATTTCCCCGTCGCAAATATGTTTCCTGCGATTTGGCGCGCAAAGGGCGCCAGTCCTTTTGCGACGGGGAAGGCTATCTCGTCGCAAAAGGCTACATATTTGCGACTGGCAAATACCCCCGTCGCAAATATGTTTTTAACAGGGGTATTTGCGATGGGATTTATTCCCATCGCAAATAACCGGTCGCAAATACCCATTTTTCCCGTAGTGTTATAAACTATTCATTACCTATATAGTATTCTAACTATGTGCATGTTTTGGATAAGTGAGTTGATATTTCTCGAACATTTCACATATTAACTGGTGTTGTACTTTTATCCTTTGAAGTTTGAGGTTGTTATTTCAGGGGTAGAACCCAATAACATTATTTATTTTCATATTTTACCTTGATTGATAATATATTACATGAAATAAATGTAGGATTTTTCTCGGATGGAGATTCATTTATATGATTTCCCAAGGAAATATCATATATTTATGGGGATACGTTAGTGTTAAAATATAAGAAATTATTTTATGTAAAATTTTATTTGTGCTTATATTCATTCCCTACCATATAAGAAATTCATGCTTGAATATTATTGTTATGCTTCAAATGTTAGTTTTTTTATCGTTGTTAGAAAAATGATTGATCTCCTAAATCTTTGTAGTTATATCTCTATGAATTTAATTGTGCTACCCATGATCTTTAGTTCATATTGTAGGTGTTTTATAATAATATTTGGTTGAAACATCTCATTAGAGAGAACTATATAGTCATCATAGATCAAAGTAACATGAAATGTATATTCCATCAGAAGAATATAATTTTTTTTGTGGGGCTGTGTGGAGTTCATTAAATATTATGGAATTTTAATCTCTTATACATTTGGGAAAATATTATCTTGGAGAACTATATGGTTATTATAGATCATGAAAACATGAAATGTTTCTTCTTGAAGAAAGATATGAATTTTTTTCAATAGATATGGGTGGAATTATTTAAAAGAAATGAAATTATAGTCAATTATGGTTTATGTAATCATGAAGTGGTGGTTTATTTTTTGAGTATATAGAAACATGGTGAAATTAAATTTAAGTATGAATATGAAAGAGTAATGATATAGAATCCCATGGTTTTGAATTTTGAAATGGAAGAGGTTAGTGGTAGAACATTATTATATTTAATGATAGTTCACTACCCTCTTTTAACTAGTATAGGAATATGAGTTGAAGTAACCAAATATAGATCAATAAATAGAATATATTTTCCATATGGATTCATTAGAGTTAGTAGAAATGAATTTATATAATTAAGTATTGTTTCATGGGATGTAGTTGGTAATATAAGTTATGTGTGAGGAAGTTTTTCATGAGATTAATGGATCAACACAAACTACATATCCTTATATTTACAAGATATATCATACTATAAAGGAATGGTTCTAGTGGTTGTGTACGAATAACTCTGTGTAATTGTATGATTCTTGATACCTTCCCTGTTAGGAGGTAAAAACTTGTTATCAAAATTGAGTTGGTTTATTACATCCTTTGTTTGTTACCTAATATAAATAGTTAGATATATTGATGGGTTTGTTTTAATTATTTTACATAGAATTTGGTATTATAGAATTCTATTTGGTTTTTTATACCAGATAAAGAAGATAAATAAATTCATTAAGATCAATGATTTGGGTATTTAAGATACTTTAGTAATGATTTTTTTTGGAACAAATGGTTTGGCTCATAGAATTTTGGGATTATTATTTTTGGAATGGTATCCTTGTTTGACTTCTAGAGTATTGAAGTTTAATTAGGGACATATCATGAGGCACAATCATTAAAATCATATATATTTCATAGTTTTTCATAGAGGATGATTGGAATATTCTCAAAAGGTTATAGTTGATCACACATTATTCATATATTACATAATATGTTCTTTTTTTGTTTTAGAAATTTTTAAAAATTAAATATTATGGGGTTATTTTATTGACTAAATACATGTAAAATTAAGGAAAAGATAATACAAAGGTTATAAGGTAAGTGGTAGATCCTAAGTTAATTTACATGGACCCTTCATTTTCAAAATAAATTTATTAAAATTCATTAGATTATATAATAAATTAAAATCATGGATTAGAATACCCTATAAAGATTGGGATACTTAGTGCACTTCTGGAGAACTATATAGATCACTAACTCTCACATAATATATAGTTTATTGTGATAATAATTCCATTGACATAGACGTATCAATACCCTCAATCCAATCCCACTATATAATGTTTGTTCCTTAGAACATCTAATTTTTTCATATTTTATTTGGGTAGGTATAAGGGAGGAATAAATGGTTTGGTAAGGAATGGAATGTTTTTATTGGAATGTTATATAATGGTGGATAATCACCTCAACAAACTAGTAAACACCCAGTTTCCCAATAAAAATGATCAAAAAACATAAATAAAAAAAGTAAGGACTTTAAAACACCCTAAAATCCTTCCTCATGGACCAATCCTCAAGTTATAACTATAACATAATTGATTCAGAGAAGAGGTACATTGGGGAAACATGAATAATGGGGGGAGGATAAAAAAGGAAAAAATAGTAGGAATGGAAATAAAACTACACAATATTAACATGGGGAATTATATAAACTAATATAAAAAAATATACCACACTAGAGATAGAAAAATATAACCAAGACTCAATATTTTCACTCCTCATTTATTTGATTGGAAATAATGGATTGATATTTTTACATGCAGGGGGTGTAATCCACATATAAATAGAGTATTTATGGATTTCCACATGTAGGACCATTCAAGATTATTCTCTTGATTGTTACCCTCCTCCTTAAATTTTCCAAGAATGGATATTGAGTAAAAGAGCATTAGATACATTTCCTTATATAGATGAAAAAAATGATTAGAAATCTTATTTCATTTATAACCTTACATAAAATGCTTCAAAATGTGTTGGTGATTAAAACTATGGAAAAAAATCTCATCATAAAAATTCAAGTGTGTGGTTCCTTGATATTCATCCCTCATTGGGTGTTTCAAGTAGTTTTCATGTGTCAAAGAAGCTTGAAGCATCTCAAGATCAAATTGGAGGCCAAAAGACATTACAATACCTTATTGTAAAATTTTTTTCATCTAAAATACCCAATATCATGTGTTGAAACAACATTTTGGGACAATAGATCTTGCATTGGATGTTAATATTGCATTTTATAGAGAATGGATGTTGTGTCAGGGATCATAAAACTGCATTTTGGGAAAATGGAAATGATTTATAGGATTCCCATGAATCTCATTTATCTAAAAATAGTGTCTCTCAATGATTTTTACTTTTAAGCATGATTATAATGAGAATTAAGAGGTTGAAGTTATATTGGAATTATATGATTCATTTTTGGGGGCATGAGGATCTGTTGTAGTGACAATGGACACTACATTACAAAATTGGAATACATTTATTAGTGTTCAAATTCATCCACGTATGAGTTGCATGTAGAGGAGATAATGAATAGTGATGACCATTATATTTTCAACCTATTATGTATACACTCACATACTATATCATAATTTATCATTGATAGGATATTTATTTATAAGATTTAACTTGTTCAATTTTATTCTTAAGTGTATTGTAAGAGCGTAATATAAATTTTCTAAAATATTCTTTCTAGGGGCTCCACTCATTCAGTCTTGAACTAATAATAAACTATTCTATCATTATATTATGCATCCCATTACATTCCCCTAGAATTTATCTTAGCTTCATTCTCATCCCACCTGAGTGTTCATGGAATATATTAATTTCCCAGTGGTTGGGCCATTTTATTTCATAGTTGCCTATAATTTTAACTCATGGAAATCCCCATCTCTTATAATATCAACATATATATTTTATATATCTATTCCTCCAATTATAAATAGAATTATATTTTATAACTAAAAATTATGTTTCGGGCAATTTTCATATTAATCTACAAAACTATAAAACTAAAACATGCGTATTTTTATATATTTAATACAATATATTATTTATTTATAATGGACATATAAATGAAAAATATATAAAAATTTGATGAATCATTGAGTTTTTAGGATGTTATAGGATCTCATTTTTCCCTAAGTATGGAATTTAATAATCTATTTTACATGTATCTTGAGAATATATTTTAAAAACTAGAGGATATTTCTATCAATATGTTCTTAACATTGTATGTTTTTAGATTAAGAATTAATCATTGGTTTATTTTGTTCTTAAAAATATTTATTACTCATCCATTAACATATACATATTTGTGTCATTACATAGTCAACTATATCAATCACATTTATTCAATACCAATGTTGGAGAGTTAATGCTTATTTGATGATTTTTTTTTGTAGAATATCATAATGAATTTATACGGTTTTCATAATCATATTAAAGATTGTAGTATCTTTTATTATCCAAATACAGAACATATATAGAGAACATCAGAGTTTTAGGTTGGTGATCATGTGATTTTATTTGATTTCGTTAATCATTGATTTAGTATGTTATGTAGTGGATGAAATATTTCCCATCTGTAATGCCTCGACAATAGTTCACCAGAGCCAGTGCATTATTTTATTACATTAGCATGATTACAAGAAATTCATATCCCGAAGGAAATAATAGATTAGTATATTTGGAAAACAATATACATATATTATTTAAACATTAAAACTTCAAATAAAAAAACAACATAAAAGTTCCATTGGGAACATCCTCTACTCTAAGATTATCCCTTCAAGAAAATCATAATATACCTATTCTTGTCCAGGGAAAAAGGAAACATAAGAAGGGGTTATCTAAGATGCTCCGTAAGGGTAAAAAATAAAGTCAAAGATATCATAAACATAAAAGTTATTAATGATGAATAATTGAAATCACATTTTTTAAAACAAATAATAAACATGAACCCATTACGGTTTCAATATTAGCTGAGTAAACACTGCCATAATAAAATAGAATCATGGGTATTCTATAAGTTCAATAACCACATGAACTATGAATTTATTGCTTCATAAAGAGGGAAATTAATTTTCTGTACATGCTGAAACATACCATCAAGGACTTGGCCAAGACATCTAAAAATGATTAATCCCTCGCCAAAAACTATATCTAAAAATGGGAAAGGCCGCAACCAAGTCTATATTTATTCATATCATGAGACCTACCAATGAATAGAGGGGATATAATGGGCCCCAAACATTACATAATAAGTCCAATGAATTTCTCATATGAATTGGGATAAACATATACTACATATACATTCATATTGAAACTAACATATGAAATGTAGATAACTTTCCCCGAACATTAATCCTAAAAACTCAACATTCAGGGTAAATTGCTGAATGGTTTTATGATATAACATGCATAATAAATATAATAATAAAACATTCAATTAAATATAGAAGATAATATCATAAAATATTGGTCACAATAATACATAAGAATCACCAAGAGTGTTGAAAAATATAAATATACTCTTATAAAATCATTGAGTAATTTTTGATGTAACTAATTTTTTATTTTGAAAAGAAGAGTTATTTTGGAAAATTATTTATATAAAACCATAAATTAAGTAATATAATATTTTCATAATAAAATGGGTGATTATAGAAATACAATGGTTTATAAACAGATTATAGTGTACCCTTTAGAATAGGTAAGAATTTGAGAAATTCAATTGAATTAGGGTTGTATTTCTGAAAGAATTTTGAAAGATACATTTAAAACATGTAACTACAATAAAATAAATAATAATTCTGTTTTTACCCATACATAAAACATTAAAATATTATATATGATATGTAAATAAGAATAATTAACAATTTAATTGGGATAAATAGGGAGAAAGAGTAACTGGAAAGAAAATGGTGGTTCGGGTTGGAAACCCTTACCTTAAGTCTGAAGGTGATCCTTACATGATATTAATGACCTGAATAATAAAATATAAGTTAATAAATTAATAATTTCATAAAATACTCTACATTTAATTGATTTAGTGTAACCTTATTAGGTTAATTCATAGCCTTTTGATGGGTTAAGAGATTCAATTTCATTGTTTGGGATAATTTTTATGCTTGGTTTTCATGATCAGTTTATTTATATTCATGTATAGATAAACATGTAGAATGAGAATGTTTGTACATAATAGAATTTTTATTTTATTAGTTAAAAATAGAAATATTAAATTGTTATAAAATTTTTCTGGTTTTTGGGAGTGAAGATGAATCATTATATAAAACTTTAATGATAATTTTTTTTGGGTGAATTGACGGTTTTTGATCACAATGAAATAATTTTGATTTAAAAATTAATATAATGATTAAAAATGGATAAAAAACATTAAATAAGTAATAATACATATATTATTGTATTTTTAAATGATAAAAAAACTTTCATGGCCATAATTGAAGATGGTAATAGAAATTGAAAACCCTTCGTCTATGAATGTGATAAATTAACATATATCAGATGGTGTTATCATTTCTAGTGTAAAAGAAGGTAAAAAGAAAGATGATGAAAATTATTCCATTATCATAAAAATATTATAGTACATGTATGGTACAGGAGTCATCATAACATTTGGATGAAAGGAGGTGAGGAAATAAATGGAAAATAAAGGTACTTGAAATAAAAAAAAGTGAAAAGATGAATTTTTCTCCTGAAGTAATCCTCCTTGAAAGCCTCTTTATGGGAACAGTTTTAGTATTTTCATGAGGCCAAGGGCTTCTGAACGTGGGGGAGGATATTAGGAGGATATTTGATAAGAATATGTTCTAGGAACAAGGCTTTAGAGGAGTGAAGAGAAGAGGGATTGAGGGGCGGGGGGGGGGGGGGGGTAGTGGATGACAGGGGTGATTTTTTAATATCTTATTTATTATTTAATTATTTCCCTCAAGAGAACCAATAATGTTTATTCATGTGACCTATAATAGTAATAATTTAATGTGAGTTCGAACCAAGTGTTCTAACATCATTAATTATTCTAGTAATAGTGAATTTAACTGATAATATATATATATATATACGGTAAATTAGCATATTTACTATTCATAAAAAATTTGAGTCCTTTAGAAAAATACAAAAAATTCACCCTATCCATTTTTCAATGTATAGTATTCAAAAATAAAGTCCTTTTTTTTGAAAATATTTTATTAAATATTATTAATATAAATTTTAAATAAAATCAAAATTTATTTAGAAAATAACAATTTTAAAATTATAATTTGTTTTCTATCCCCATGAAAAATTAATTAAGATCTCATTATCATATAACCTTAAGAAAATAAAATAATAATATTATTTTCTATTAATAAGTGTCATATTACAATTCATATTATTATTCATATGGGTATGTTATTATCCCCAAAAAATTAATTTGGTCTTATGAGACTCTAAATATCTTACTGAACGCAACCATGTATGACAGTTTTTTTGTAATTAAAATTTCATAGTTGGAAAATTCTGTTTATTGGCTATATTATAATAAGGGTTGTTTTTTTGAGACTTAGTGTTTCATTCTTTCAATATTAAATTTATTTTCAAATCCTTGGGGTGTTACATTATTCTCTCAAAAAAATTTCATCCTTCAAATTCACAGTATGTTTCCTAATAAAAAGATTTGGGTATGTCTTCATCATTATCTTAATCATTAGGAATATATTTAGGTCTGACTTACACTAAAATGTATTTTTTCCAAGATATTAAATTTCTACTCAGTCACTTATCCTTTTTACAAACCATCGCACAACCTCAAATACATAATGAAATAGTACTCCAGTACAATCCTCATATATTCTATAATTTTTAAAACCAATACATTGATGATAAAATATTCAAATGAAATGATTCTTGAAGAGGTATATTAATCATTCCACTCCATTTACGTTAGTATCATGACATGATATTATCTTGTAACATCATCTGGGGAATATTCCTTCGATGCTTGTGACATTGATTCACATAGCGTCCCATCTCCTTGCAGTTGAGGCATTGTACATTGGAAAATTTATCTTACCCTTGTAATCACGAAATTGGTGTCCTTTGTCTCTATAATGATAAAAAACTCTCATTCATTTCAATCATTTATCAGGGTGATTCTTTCCACAGTTATCACATGTGGGAAAACCCTTCGTTCCCTTCTTCCCTTTATCCATATTTTTCTCAGCCATCATCTTCTTCTCTTGCTTCCATTCAAATCCATAGGACATAGATAATTCTTTAAATATCTTATTATCACATGATAGTATTTATTCAAGTGATGAGGATACATGGAAGACTATATTCCTTTGAAATGATGGATTCAGACTTTAAGGGATATCATCCTTCTTACACTTTGAATCACGTGCATTGGTGACATTATCATTCCTCGTTATAAATTCAGTTTCTAATAAATTCCATATAATATATTAGTTTATAAAATAATGTACTCTCTATAATTATAAACATAGAATAAATTATTTCATAGTAAATCCTAGAATCATATAATTTGACTTCTTTGGGGGAATAAATCCTTCATAATGGTATGTAAAAAAAGTGGATTATCCTAAGAAAATTTCCCGAGAGTCTCAAAACAGGTGCGTAGTAAGGGTCATTGTTGTGTACTAGGATAAATGGGGTAATGCTCAAAATTTCAGGTCAAAGTTTTCACTCTTATATACATCTGTTTTAGAACCACATCCACTCGTAGTTTCCAAATAGGGATGTATTTTCTAGAAAGATCCACACAATCTATTCCTTATTAAAATTATAACATATTCTTGTATACTTATCCACAAAGACTATATTAGGATTTTGTTCTCTAATCTACATTTTCTAAATCTGGTTTCCATTTTAATAGTAATATTCCACTCATACAAACTATAACACCCCGACCCCAGTTTCCCAGAGTCGGTGCATTATTTTATTACATTGACATAATTACATGAAAGTTGTTTCCTGAAGTAATGAATAGTTTAGAAGATTTAGAAAACCAGATATATACATTTGTTAAACATTACATCTTGAAATAAAAAACTACATAAAGGTTCCATTGAGAACATCCACCATTATAATATTATCCCTATAAGTCAATCACAATATACCTCTTCTTGTCCTAGGAAAATCGAAATATAAGAAGGGATTAGCTTAGATGCTCAATAAGGGTAAACAATATAGCAGAATATATCATAAACATAGATATTTGGCATGGTGAATAATTGAAAACACATGTCTTTAAAAAAAATGCACTTGAACACATTATGGAAGTAATATGATCTGAGTAAACATTTCCATAATAAAAGACAATCATGGTTATTATAATAGTCAAATAACCACATGAAATATGAATTTATAACATAATAATGAGGGAAATTTATATGAAGAACATTCTAAAACAAACAATCAAGGCCTTGGCCAAGAAATCTAAAAATGATCGAGGCCTCATCCAAGCCATATCTGAAAATCAGAAAGGCCTCAGCCAAGTACATATCTATTCATCTCATGATACCTACGAATGCATCGAGGGTCTATAGCAGGACCCAAAAATAACATAATAATTCCAATTAATTACGCAAATGAATGGGTATAAACATTAAAAACATATACATTAATATTTAAAATCACATATTAAATGTATATTACTTTCCCGAACATTAAGTATAAACACTTACTATTCAGAGTATGTTAGTGAATGGTTTTAAGATATCACATCCATAGTCAAACTAATCACAAAAAATTAAATTAAATATGGTAGATGATATCATAAAATATCAATCTCAAGAATACATAATTATCAATATGAATGTTGAAATAGATGAAGATACACTTATAAAATGATCGAGTAATTCATGAGATAACTACTCTTTTACCTTGAAAAGAGGGGTTCTTTTGGAAAAGTTTGTCCAAAACCAGAAATGAAGTAAGATATTATTTTCATAATAAAATGAGTTATTTTATAAATATAATTGTTTCTAAAATAGATTATATAGTGCCTTTGAAAATAGGTTTGAATTTGAGGAATTCCCTTGAATTAGGGTTGTATTTCATAATGAATTTTTAAAGTTCCTTTTAAAACATGAAACTCCAAAAAAATAAAGATGATTTCGGTTTTGTACACATATATAGAACATTAAATAACATTTATGAGTAGTATAGAATAATAATCAATAATTTAATTGGGATAAATATAGATAAAGAGTAACCAGAAAGACAATGGAGGTTCGGGTAGGAAAACCTTACATTATGTCCAAATATGTTCCACACTTGATATTAATGACCTGAATAATAATATTTGGGTTCATAAATTAATACTTCCTGAACCTCTTCTACATTTTATAGATTTATTATAACCTTATTAGGTTTATTCATAGCCTTTTTGTGGGTTTATAGATTTAATTTGATTATTTGGGAGCGTTTTCTTCCTTGGATTTCATGATTGATTTACTTACATTCATGTACGAATAAAATTATATAATGAGAATAGTTTTCCGGAATAGAAGATTTATATTATTAGTGAAAAAAATAATATTACATGGTTATAAAATTCATTTGGTTATTGGGAGTGAATATGAATCATCATATAAAACATTAATGGTAATTATTTGGGATAATTGGTGGTTTTTAAACATAACAAACTCATTTTGATTTATAAATTAATATCATGTGTAAAAAAGGATTATAGAACCTTAAATAAGTTATAATACATATATTATAGTCTATTTCAACCATAAAAATGTTTTCATGACCATAATTGAAGATGGTAATAAAATTTGAAAACCCACCGTCCCTACATGTGAAAAATGAACACATCTCGGATGGTGTTTTTATTATTGGTATAAAAGAAGTAGAATGGGGAGATTATAAAGAATTATTACTTTATCATAAAAACATTATAGTACGTGTATGGTACTAGAGTCATAATAAAATTTTTATGAAATGAGGTGGGGAAAAAAGACATGAAAGGAACTTGAAATAAAATAAATATTAAAAGGAATTTACCTCATGAAGTAATCTTCCTTGAGAGACTCTTAAAGGGAGAAGTTCTAGTATTTTTATGATACCAAGGGCTGTTGGACTAGGGAGAGGATCCTGGGAGAATATTTGAGTATAATTTAGAAACGGTACATGGATTAGAGGAGTGAACATATGGGGGAGTGATGGGGTCTTATAGTAGAGGAGAGAGGTGATTTTTTAAAATGTTAGTCATTATTTTATGATTTCCCTCAAGAAAACCAATATTTTTGATTCATGTGACCCATAATAGTAATAAGTGAATGTTAGTTTGAAACAGGTGTGCTTACATCATCCATGATTCTAGGAATAGTGAATTGATATAATAATGTATTTATACGGTAAATTACCTTAATTTACTATTCATAAAAAATTCACGTATTTCAGAACAAAACCAGAAATACACCAAATTGTTTTTCTGTGTATAATTAAAAATTGAAGTACATTTTTTTTAAAATAATTTTCTAAATATTTTTAATTTATTTTTTAAATACAATCATAATTTATTCAAAAATTAATAATTTTAAAACTATAATTTGTTTTATATCCTCTTGAAAAATTAATCAAGATCTCATTATTTTGTATCCTTAAGAAAATATAATTATATTATTATTTACTATTCAAAAGTTCATATTACTATTAATATTAATATTCATAAGAGTATGTTTCTATTCACTAAAAAATTAATTTTCCCTTATCTGACTCTAAATATCTTTTTGATTGAAATCGTGTATGTCCGTTTTTTGAAATTCAAATCACAGAGGTGTAAAAATTATGTTTATTGGATAGGTTATAATAAGTGTTTTTTATAGATAATCATTGTTTCATGAATTAAATATTAAATTTATTTTTAAATCTTTGGGGTGTTACACCCTTGTTTTATTAGACCATTCAAGGTGTTAAAGTGATTTTGTGAAGATTCATAATTTTGTTTACTAGGAACTCATATAGATCTAATTCAGAGTGTTTATAAAATATCAAAACATTAATGATTTCATAATGTTGACACCCATGTCATTGTTGGGATCTAATTAGATATTTATAATTATGTTTCATTTATATATTAGCATTTGGAGAATCAATTTCATTAGGGAAATTTGTTTTTCAGATTTATCATAGATTTGGTACATATTTTATGGAGGCATGGTTGCTTATAATAATATATGTGGGAATGGGTCACATATATTGGATCAATGATAGATGTTTTAAATACTATTCTTATATTAATGTTAAAATTTTATTTTGTAATGAAATTATTCTACATTGTTATTTATTTTCAATATTTTATTTCAACCTTTGGTATGGATATATTCCAATTTAATTGGAATGCCATAAGTTTTTTTAGGTTTAGTGTTTGTTTTATTCTCAAATGTTTAGATCAAATTCTCAAGTAGTAAAATCTTTTGAGAGGTATATAACATAAGGGATAAAATTTTCCCCCAATTTTATATCATTTTTGGATTTATAGATGGATATGGAAAGTTATATAGTGAATATTTGGGAAATATTTGTGTTTTTATATTTATATTCTGAATACACTAAGGTTTAGTCCCTCAAAGTTATTGATCTCTCATGGTTCATGGTCCCAATTCTCATTATGGAGCATTTGGTTATGGTTATAGAAGAGAGATTGTTTTATTTAAAGTCAATCATTATTGGGATGAAACTACATCATGTTTTCTCTATTACAATAAGGTTGGTATAATAATTTAAGTTTTATAGGTATTTGAATAGTGGTATGTTTAGTGGGGTCTTTGGTCACTACAAGGAATCTAACCTTGTCATGATTATGACTAGAGTAGAAAAATAAATCATATATGAATAATTACATAATGGATGTTTCAGAAAGATAGAAGGAGGATAATTTTTTTTTCATTTTTCTTACCATGTTATAGTTTTAGTCAAATATGATTTTTTAAAGGAAATAGATTTTATGGATTTATATATGATTAGTTTATTATATCTATGGTTTTTGAATAATCATTTATTTTGTTAATAAATAGTGTGTATTAGGGAATAACATTGATGATTTTATAAAAAGGTATTCACATATAAATTTGGGTACCAGTCTTATCTCATGCTGCATATACATTTTTTTGAAATCCAAGATGGTGGAGAGGCTCATTTATGCTTTTTTTCACCTTTGATGAATTCATGAGACCCATTATATAGATATAGATTTTAAGGTATTTCATTTACACTTCTCATCATGTATTACATATATTGTATTGTTTGAAATATATTATGGATTATGGAAGAAGTTAGTGTATTGTTAGAGAGGATTATTGAGGTTAGGATGACTGAGTATAGGTCTATTATAAAATCCATGAAAAAATATAAAAACAAAATAATAAAAATTCATCTCATATTTTTTTTTACAAAATATGCATCAATTCACTGATTTTAATGTTTATAATTATCATTATAATTATTTATGCTAGTTTGGAATTGGCATGTTATAGGACCTTTGATTAATTGGTTAAATTTTTCCTAATTAAATAATAGAATCCAAATCATAGGAAGGTTAAGAAAATATCATGGTTTAATTAATGTATTTAAAACATTCTTATTGTTTGAAACATGGTTTTTATATTATATTTTATTCTAGTGAATAGAAGTGTCTTTGAGTGAGTGTAAATATGATTTAAAAGTATTATTTTATTGAAGATGGAATTGATTATTATTATGGTATAGTATTGAGGTAGATAATATGTAATAATATGATAATTATAAATATGTTAATGGAAGAGATCTTGCTGTGGATTTTTGATATGGTGGAATTTTGAGGTAGTGATGTATAGTGCACTATAGTCTCTACGAACTTAGAATCTCAATGAAAGTAATGAATGGATTTTGTAATGTGAATTTTGATGTGGTTAAATTGAAATTTTCGTGATTAAATAAATTGTTAAATTAATTTATTGAAGTGTTTAATATTATTGTGTATGGTAAATTAAAATTTAAGAAGTGAACCAATATGATTAATGAAACCTTAGGGAAACAAATAATGGATTATAACGTTTATAGTTATAACGAATAAGAGTGTCATTTATTTTACTATGTGGAATGAATTAAAAACATTGGTATGTGTTAATTATAAAAAGTGATAAATTATGATATTCTATTTTAACTCTCTATACATTGTGAAATATATAAATACAAATATGATTGACTAATTTTATGGTTTGTGTGGTGGTTCGTTATGTTTCTAGGTGTTGTAACAATAGTAGCGTGTGAATGATTATTCTAGTGATGGTATGTGTTTTAGTGTTGTTTTTATAGGATGCGGGACCTTATTTTTTATTATGAGTAATTATATACCATTTTGAGTATTTTTCATTTCTTATGAACCACCACCTGAGTTTGGTAACATAACTAATGGCTATATGAGGTTTTGGGTATTTTTAAACCCCAAATATCTATAATATAGATGATATGTATGTCTTACTAATCCTCCTATCCTTGAAACACAGTTTAGTTATGTTATAATGTAATTATGTTGTAATACAGTTGTTTTATCATATGGTAAATTTATTAAGGTATATTTTTATGATATTACAATCTAGTATGAGGTATTAGAAGATGTTTATTATTTGAGGTAAAATTATATAGGACTGGTATTAAAATATAGAGTGTTTTTGTGGAATGTGGATATAGTAAGTAATGAGGGCATCCTTAAATATTTCATTAGGGAAAAATGGATACTAGCTCAGTGTACATGCAGCTGTATGGTACCTCTAGGCTATATTTTCATGATTAAATACCTATCTACATTTTATATGTTTTCGGAAATGTGGATTCCATAACAAGGTTAGGTATATGGATCCATAAGTATTTACTAATATGGTAATGAATTAGTTGATAAATTTATTTTAAATTATTAAAATGAAAAACCTTTATCACAAGTAAGAATAACAAGATTCTTATTGTTTTGATTTTAATTCACCAACACCAGAAAAAAAATGATGAGTGAAAACATTATTTACAAAACAAACACTACAAAAAAATCACCCACAATGGGTATAATGATTTCTATGGTTCACCGTTAAATTCCAATGGCTAAGGCCTTAGAGTGGTCCGGAATAAATGATTCCACTAGATCCTACTATCTTAATGGATACAAATAATATGTTTTATCATTGAAATCTGGCAATATACTAATTTTTCTATAATGATATATAATTCTATTATACAATAAAAATAAAAATTTTAAAATATATTTCAAGAATAGTCTTTGATTTTTATAAAGAAACTTACTTTTATTGATGAGTAAAAACTGGACTTCATATCCTTAGAAATTTAATTTATAATCAAATAGAAATATAACAAAATATTTAGTAATCAATATATTATTCACATTATCATAGATAAATTATGATGAAATAATAAGTATCTAAAATTTAATAAAGAAAAATAGTCATATAATATCACTACAATCAACAAATTAGTCTTCATCACCTTCAAAATATCCAAATTTTTGAAATCCAAATATTTCAGCTTTAAAATATTACATATCAATGATACTATAAACTCATTATTTAGTTTTATTTTATTTTTCATTATTATTATTTCATACACTTCCTATAATAAAAGTAACACACTATTTTTACTACTTCATCACAATTACGACTCCCTCATTATGTAAAATTTTAATTTTTAATTCAAATACCCTTAAAACTAAATTTCTTTCTTTACTTGTTTCAATTTAAACCATTAAATCATTTCATTAAGTCAAATAATTTTATAGGGATATAATTTATTGAGATCAAGTATCTCATATGTACTGCAAAAACAATATAATAAAAAAATCTCAAATATTTTTTATACAAACCACGACGTAGTGATATTAAACCCCCATATAATATTTTCTTGATAACTTTGAACTATTTTGAACAAATCTAATCGATGGACACCCTAAAAACCATGGAATAAATTTATCTATTTTTTATTAATTGTAGAACCATGATTTCCACTTAAATATAGTTTGAAAACCCATTAAATCCATTGTCTCTTATTATAAACATGATATGATGATTATAGAACAATTGATTTCCTATTTTTCTTTCTTATCCAATGACTAAGACCAAATTTATTTTTAAAAAACTGAACCTTAATGACTAGAATTTTCATCTTTAAGTCATGAAAAAATTCATAAATAATGGAATATTTGGTTCCACATTTTTTTCCATCTACCAAGAACCATTAATAATCCCACCCAAACCACACAGTAATTTTTATACAATATAGTGAACATAGATTTTTTAATATCGAATAATTGATGAAACAACTATTTTTTTACCATCATAATCCATTTCTCCCAAAATAATAAACCATTATATGGTTTTGTAAAAAATGTTATGTTATTGTTTTGACTTCACTTGAAAAACCTTTGAATTTTAAACATTAATTACACGATTCTTCCAAACACCTCCAAACATCCAAATGACCTTCACCCCATATAAAACACCAAAATTTTATTGATTTAAAATTTTATTTATATAGTTTGAATAAAATACCAAACCAATTTCACAGATCACATCCACTTTAATAATCATCCATTTTATAAATTTTACATCACTTGTAGAATCTTTACATTATCAATTAACTTCTGGTCAAAATATTCTCCCCATTTGTATTTTTTCATCAACCATGGAACCAAAAACATTATAAAATAGATAAATGAATCATTTTTAATCATTTTAATACTATTTTAGTGAATTTCATATAAAAAATTAGAATAAAGAGTAACAATTCATATGTTACCCATAGGAGAAACTCTTTTCACTTAAAACTAGCTACTTTCAATTATAAACTCATTTTATCTATTCTCAATGTATTTAAAGTATTCTTAGGCATGTGATAATAAAATTTATTCACTGAATGATCCATAAAATATTGAAATAATTTACATGTAAAAAATTCATATATACTAAAATCACAACATTTTTCACACAAACAATGACACCACATGTGTAAATTGAACTCACAACTCTAAAATGTTAAAAAAAACATAAATATATACTCCTTTTTAATAAGTGATTTATGAATCCTTTATAAACAATTATCACTAGATTTATGTATTTATTTTCTCCAACTTTGAATAATACATCCAACGAATAAGTGGTAGATGCGATGGAACAAATACAATATCCTTAAGAAGGATGAAATTGAACACCTATCAAAAACCTCATGTGTTGAAATGAATCCATTTTCGATGGTTTGGAAAATTACTAAGTCACTTTCCCCGTAGTAGAAACAAAATAAAACATCATAAAACCTTTCCCATATATTTATTTTTATACGTATCACATGATATCAATGTCCTCGATCAATAATGGCAAACTAGAGTTCTAAAAATATTTATATCATTTTTATTACCATATCCCCCTTACAATTGAAAAATAATTTTAACCTTGTAATCTTATAATTAAGTTCACTAATATATAAATTGTTTTTTAATAATTGAAATTAAATATAACTCTTTTATATATATCATGTAATAAGATTTTTATTTTTTATATATTAATTCATCCAATTTTTTCATAAGAAGAATGCTCTTACAAACATCAAATTCCTGTCATAAGAACCTCTAACCCAATATACATTAGAAAATCGATTAAGGTGTATCATAATTTTGAATTAGTATGTTAGCCCAAAATAAAATGTAGGTTTTTTAATCTTAAAATACACATTGATAAAAAAAATGAAATTTATTTAGTGAAATTAAATAACGATCACCTACCATGATAGAATATATGATGTTCAGACATGATGTAGTAAAATAAAGTAAAATTTAGATGAAAAGTTTAAAATAAATTTGATTGACCTATTTACCTTTATGAAATTTGGAATATTTTTCTCCCATAATAGTTTAATTAGATGTCTCATTTGTATTATTCCTTCAAAACATCAGGAAATTTTATTGAGAATTTTTTTTTTGAGAAATGAAAATGTTATCCAGTTCTTGTGAAATTCAGATATCAAAGAAATCCATAATCCCTCCCAATATAAAATTTTAATTTAAAATTTTAATTTTATTAGAGAATACCATTCACTTACCTTCTTAATTTCCAAAAATATTCTATAACCTTCATATGTAATTATAATTATTGAAACCAACTTACTCTCTCTAATGTAAAAGTTAGTATCCTCTCTTACATTTCTATAATTCCACACCATTAAGCATGATTCATGTTTCAAATATCATAACCACATAGCTTTTTCGTACCAATAAAATTCATTTTTCAACAACCAAACACGTAGATCTTCATCCTCAATAAATAATCATGTGGGTTTCTCATTATACACTTCATTATCTTTTTTTCCATTTTAGAAGGCTGAAATGATATCAATTTAAAAAATCATGTATCATATTTAGGTTTTGGTAGAGAGAAAAAATATTTATGGTATCCATAACATCCTAGATTTGAGTATATGTTTTATTTCCATAATATTTTTATTTTTTTCATTCTAATAAATTGAGTAATTAGTAAAATGAAATTATAAAATTCATGAATCAAAATAACATAACATTTTTGAATCAGAATGAATCATTATAATAAAGGTACATGAAACATTGAATTAAATATAGTGGATGATTATATTCCCTAAAAACTAATAAATTATAAAGGTTATATAAATATAAATTAATAATATCTTTATAAATAGAAAATCCCCTCAATTATCTTTATCCTTTACCATCACTTTTTGTGAAAAACAAAACATACAATTATAATAAAATATCATAAAATGAGAGATTATTATGTAAAATATTAAATGTAAATTATGGGAATATGATTTTAGATTTGAGACGTAATAATTGAACGAGTTTATAGGATTTAAAGTGGCAATATAGTCATCATATAACTATTATAAAATGGTATATAATTATTAGATATAATACTAGTAAACAATTCATGAGATTTGAATTTCTAGTATGTAGTTGATATAAATATTTTTTATTTAGATGTTAAATAAATATAGTTAAAGTATAAATAATCTATTTTAAATAAAATAAATTATTGTAGAATAGAAAATAATAATAAATTATTTATGAAAATACCTTATATTATAAATAAATTATTTCTATGACATATAGATTTTTGTTAAATTTATTACCTTTTAAATAATTATATCAATAAAATGTATTTAAAAAATTAAAGGAATCCTTACAACAATTAGTTAATAAAATATATTACATAGTTAATTAATTATAATTACTGGTAATTTAATTATTCATGTAAAAATAAAATGTGTTAACATTGTTTTTATTTTCTGTTATATGTTTATTTAACGATAAATTTATCATATTTGGAATATTAAATTTTATGAAATTTACTGTATATTTATATATAAATACAATCTAGAATTCATTTAATTATTATTATATGGTAAGGAATAATAAAAAATGCACTTTAATACTTAAAATTAAATTTGATTTTTTAATGCATTATGCAATTTTATTTTAATAGAATTAATATATCATGGTAAAATGGTAATTTTAATAAAATAATACTTATATGTATAATCAATGATATTAATAATCATGTTATTATTAATAATTTTTATTAAATATGGATAAGAAAACATAATGCATAAAAAAAATTTCTACAAAAACTTCTATCCCCCTATATTATATGTTTCAATAGTAATGTTATATTTCAAATTTTTAAAAATTATAATTTTATTAAATGGATTAAAGTTTTAATATTATTAAATTTTAATTAGGTGTGAGTAGTTATCTTATATTTTCATAAAAATAATAATTAAATTGATAAATAATTATACAAGGTAGGGAGTCAAAAGTGGTATATTAAAATGGATTGAATTTTGTGTAATTAACATAATATTTTCATAATATAGAATTTATTTTTTATATATGGATGGTAAATACTACATCTTATCTAAATATTAATACGTAACTCATCTAAAAACCATGAAATTTCATCTATATCCTTCTCCTAACTTAAATTTTCAGTGAAATTTTCTGCATCCTCACCTATAATAATAGTTCTCGTCCACCCTGTCTAAAAAACACCTAAATTTTGATTATATTTTTAATTTATATATAGTTTTACATCTATTAATTTCTTATCCAATAATTTGTTTCCTTCAGGAAAAAAATAATGCATTCATACTAAAAGAATCCTTTATGAGAAGGACTGATTTCATAAAAGTTAGTAATAAGTTAATCTTCCTTACATTCATTTACTTTTGAATATCCAACCTTACCAAATATCATTCTTTACAATAATTATTTAATATTTACTTCATTATTATTCTATAAAAATGGTATCATTATAAAAAAACTTATTGTTCTTACACATTCCTTAGTTATATGGAATTGTTTTTTAGGTTTGTTTTACCACCCACCTGAATGATGTTATAACATTCACATCATGAATTACAAAGAAAATATAAAACTGGTAACATGATATAATAAATATTGATTTAATATCTTTCATAATTATATAATAGTAGTATATATAAATTTATTTAATAATAAAATAAATTATTTTTATCAAATCAATGATTGTAAAAAATCATATTTCAACTACTCTTTAAAAACAGTCATCATAACTTTCATAAAATGAACGTTTGACCATAAAAATATATCAAACACACCTATGTATCCTCATTTTACATTATTAAGGTGATAAAAAATGATCATGGATTATGGATCATAACTGTATTTTAAAAAACTACATTGAACAAACAAGATAATTAATGTAAAAATATTAACTCTAAAAAATGTTTATTAAAAGAGAAATAGGAAATAATAAATGAATGGTATAAAGATATATTAATATATATATATATATATTTTTTTGATAGATATTAATAATAAAAATAAACTAATTATATTGGAGGTTGGATCTTGTTCGACCAAGAGGGAATCCTAGGTAATGGGTTCTCACCTCAATTTACCTTAATTAAGATATGCATCATATTCACGAGTTGTTATATTTTCTATATTATATATACATCCCCTGAATTTATTTCCTAGTATATTTCATTCAATTAAAGTTATTTTAAAATAAATCTAAGGTTTACACTTTCATGTGGTTTTTAGTAAAAAGTAATAGAGCTGTAAGGATTATTTTAAAGTCTCACTTTGATTTCAATATTTTTTATGATTAAAGCTTCATTAAAGAAAAATTGTATGGTAATTCTCTCTAAAACCCCAGTTGTATCATTATACTCTAGTTAGTAATGTATTTTACATATATTATTGCAGTTTCACTAACCTTTGGTTAAAACTTCATCCAAAAATATAATTTTAAGTAGAGATAACCTTTTCTCTTTTTCTAAGCTGGGAATATTGCCCCTCCATGTACAGATTATTTATATCTCTTTGTGGATTCTGTTATCTAAACTTATTCATTTGTTAAAGAAATTTTCTATTTATTTTTACTTTATTTATAAATATGTGAAAGGGTTCCCCCTTTAATAATTTTTTATAGAGGTTATTTTATATTTATATTCTTTAAAAACTATAAATGGAATTGTTTAACTAATTCCACAGGAAATAATTTTCAGACTATTTCATTTAGTATTTGTTATGAAGATTTATTTTAAAGTTTTTATTTTATTTCAATGTAATTTATATTAGCTTTTTTATAAAATATTTCATTCGAAATAAAATTTATTAAAAACTAAACTGAATTTATTATTATTTTTGAATGGAAATTTGTAATGATCTTATATAGTGTGTTTTATCAACATCAATATCATTTTACTTTACATATGCTTCACTGGGGGATTTACTCTAAGGATAACATCCATTTTTTTTCAGTTAAATATTCATGAAACCCATTTATTTTTCAAAGGTTTATTAATCTATAATGGGATTAAGAATGTTTTCAAGTTTATGTTCAATAAATATGTACAGTTTATCACTAGGTGATTAGTGGGTCTATTATAGCCCTCGTATGTGTTGGTTAATGTTTTAAATCTCATTAGAATAGGATGAACCATGAGTGGTTAACCTATTCCATAAAAATTATTGGGCACAGGTGTGTAGACCTTTTCTAAATGGTTATAGGAAGGGGGTGTTTAAAAAATTTTGAAAAGGGTATGTAACATGAGTGATTAGTTTATATACTAATATTTTTGTGAGAGATGTGGTTATCCTATTCCCAAAAGTTCAAGGTATGTGGGTGGTCATCCTATGTCTAAAAAGTTATTAGATACTAGTTATCATCCCAAGTCTAAAATGTTATGAAATAAGATATTTTATCCTAAGTCCAAAAGATTATATGGCATGGGTGGTGAGACCAAATAAAAAATTCTACATGATATGAGTGGTTAGACCAATTTTAAAATTTCATAGGACATGGGTGGTTATCCCAATTATAAATGGTTATAGGATGGAGTTTGATAACCTAAGTCCAAAATGATATGTGGAGTGGTAGATTAGCCTAAGTCCACTTTGTTATGGCTATTTGGTTAGCCGAGTACATTATTATATAAATGTTTTGTTGGAAAAAACTAATATTTGTTTTTATTTATCTATATATATTTAAACCAAATTATTATGTTATGAGGAAAGAATCATTTTAAGAATAAAAAATTATGATATTATTTTTATTAGGTTGATTTTATTATGTTATTTTAATACACCATTATTATGTTAATATACACACATATTCATCTTATGCATACTTATGATCATTTATTGTTATCTACTATGGCTACCATTATCGAGAATATATGGTTTTATATTTATTTTGTTTTTGTTCCCTAGGATATGTTGTATAATATAAATTTTTCTTGTATAGAAGAGTGTCTAGTGTTTTTTAATAATTGATAAACGCTCAGAGTGTTTTAGAATAGGATTTTATCAATATAATTAGTAAGGACACAAAACCTATTGGTTAATATATCTGATTAATTTTAATATGAAATTAATATTCATTTAAGATGATGTAATGTGTTTGTTTTCTAATTTTGGTTCTTCTCAATTAGTATCAAAGTGGGGTTACAATAGTTTTGTGGAATAAAATATAAAGAAAAATAAGATAGTATGTAAAACAAACTATGTTGTACAAAAATTAATTGGAGGTGAACCTAAAATATCCAAAGCTAAAATGAACTTGTTATAATTGTGGAAATATTAGTATTGATTTCCCTTATGATATAATTGTTGGAGTTGGTTCTCTAGAAACGACTTATTTTTCACTTTATTGTAACTTATATTAATGGATTTTAATATTAATAAATTCCTTATCAAATCATGATTATTCTTCTGTGTAACATTGTATGTGATAATATCCTAAGAGTAACTGTCGCACCAAAAGGTCATAGCAGATCCCTATTATGATTATAATCCAAAAGTGCTATGGAACTATTCTTGAATATATGTTCTATAGGTGGATATATCATTTTAGGGACATAAATGATACAGGCTATCAAGGGAGGAGACTCATAGGACGTTGAGGCACATTATCATGGTGTACACCCTTAGTAATATCCTGGAGGATATTTTGAGAACAAGACCCTCTAGTAGGAAATAAAAATTTATACGTGTCATTGGATGTTCCTATATGGGAATGTGTGTATTTTTCCTTATACATTAAGATTATTATTAATGGATATTATGAGTTGTGAACATATATGTATTGATAAAAAATGTGACAACATATTTTCACGACGAGTTAAGATATGTTTGGGACATCATGAGTAATGTTGTTGGAATGAATAATGAAAGAAAGGATTTTTCCCTTTGGTTCTTTAACGAAGGATAATATGTTAGTCCCATTGATGGAAATGATATAGCCTAAATAAATCCCTGGACATGTTGATCAATAGGAAAGTTTTATTTCTGGAATGTCAAAGAAAGAGATATCGAGCATATAGTTTGATGGCACTGGCATGAAACCTGATCGATTAGATATATTTTGATAAAGAGATTATATTACTCAGTAAGAATTCATTTGAGGTGAGATGTAATTTTGGAATTAAATTATTTCTCTATGGGTTCCTTGGCATGTTTCTGGATGCTAACCTCAGACTTTAAGAAGGTTCACCTAATGCCACCAAGAAACAGTTCTAGAGGGCCACACACAAAGTGTATCTAGTTTCTAAATTTCATAATTTATTACTTAAAATGTTAAATAAATATTATTCCTAGTCATGGATTAATAATTATTTTTTAATTTTTAATCACTTTTACACCATTACTAGTTGTTCAAGAGAATATATTATCAGAGGAAAAATTAATAAATATTGAGGAGGATTGGTGAACTGAGTTTAATGGCCCAGTGTAAAATAATAATATTGAATAATATTTGATTACATAATATTTAATTAAAACTATCAAGTTAAGCGCATGTAAATAAATAATAATGTTGCTGTTATAATTTGACTTGGGGTTTTTACTGGGATTAATGAAATAATTTAAAGCACTTGTGAAAATAATTTATTATTACCCTAGTGAAATAAATGACCAATTATATTATTCTCTCATTATCTAAGGGCAAGCCAAGGGACTCCAATTGGTTTGTGAACAATGATTTGCAGAAAATATATTAACCCTAAAGAGTTATTGCTTCTCTAATAATGCTTTCAAGAACGATAGCGATCCTACTCCACTGGATCAAGGAGAATGATTTTGAAGCACTTCTCAAGGAGATCACAGGCAGACATCATAAGCGCAAGGATATTCTATGCTAGTGCATAGAGACTCCTTGTTCAACATCCTGAGACACATAGAATATGTGTGGATTAACTCTATTGGAATCCTACATTTGGATTCTATAACATAATGATGAATCACTTCATATCTGTGGCCAAACACATCAACAAAGAAAGAATAACCTCATAGGCGATTCTATTTAATTAAATTAATTTTAAAAAATATATTTTGATCCTCTCTATTGGTTTCATGTTACATCCCTTTTTCATAATTCTTTGATTCAATTCCACATATCACAACATTGATCATCTGATATATCTGATATTTTTCATTGAATATGGAAAAAAATAAAAGTTGGGCACCATCACTTCCATGCCTCTGCTACACCTGATACCTAAAGTTGTATCATAGAGATAATATTATTGTTTATAATTATTTAATAATCATTAGTGATTTTCGAATTTAAATTTTAGTTTTTCTATTAATGTTTAATCATTAATTTTAATTTTAATGGAAAGATTTTTTTCTTCCCTTATCCTTTCATACAGATCTAATAATAATGATTAATTTTATGATTAAAATTATATCGAGGATCTCATCTATGGGTGCCAAGGATTCTGTCCAGGTAACACTGTAGTACATGACATGTAATTGGAATTACACACCTTGTATTTATGTCAATGTATCAAGATAATTTCAGTAATTACTCAAACAATGTGCATTAAATACATGCAATGTAGTTAATTCTTACACCACATGTTGACCAGGACAGACTAGCACATAGTCAGTCAGACTACATGTAGTGTGGCCCACTGGACACGGTGTGTAGTCTCTCTAAGGTTAGAGCTACTCTGTGTATTCTATACATGGCCTACCTGATTGGTGATCATGTAACACAAAGGCAACACGACTTGTGGCCCAGTGGACATGACATTTAATCCATGATTTTTGATGTACACCTCACATGCCGAGGCCACATGCATGTTTGTTAGATACACGGTGAAGAATTTACTCATTGTGTAGACTAGATATACATGTTGTGTACTTTTTCTAGTTACAAATATTTAAAATTTGTTATATTATGTTACCCTTGAGGCATGTACTTACGTGTGGGAATAAATATGGGACACACCATTTGATGGGAATTGATATATATATATATATATATAAATGTTTTATTAATATTTGTGTAATAATCAAGATCTTCACATCATATATTATTTTTATTATAGTTATTATTCTATATTCATGATACGTTTCACAAAGAATAATTTTTATACAAATATAATTCATGTTGGGTAGTTTTGGACATGTATTCACCGGGTTACCTCCAAGGTACAAGTTATGTACACTGTTAATTTTAAATAAATAAATAAAATTTTTAAAACTATAATGAATGAGAATCAAAAGGAAATATAAAAAAGGATTATGATAAAATTATTTATTAATCAAAGATAATAATTAATTGATTCAAGTGAGATTTATATTAAATAAGAACAAATATATAATTGAATTCTAGTTTTACTAAATGCATAATCCATTGCATGAATGTGGATAATCTTGAGCTAGACCAGACCTTTGTATGTGATTTTTTTCTTTTTAATTTATTATCAAATTAAATTATTGGAATGAATGCATTATCTTCTCATTAATATGCAGGTCATGTGTTCTCATGGTTTCTTTTACATAAAACCCATTTTATCCTTCACCTTTATGTAAACAAGAGAATATGTAATGGATGGAGATCCCAAGATAGTGGAGGTGGTTTAAAGGGGGAGCCGAGGCGAAACCAATTTAAGGAGATACAATGGTGGATATTTGGAAATCTCTAAACATGAACCTAAAATGGTTCACTGTGTTTATCCCCTAGGTTAACGATTATATTATCAACTTCTTGTTAAACTAACCATTAGAACAATCTCATGATCATATCCTTTATTTTAATTATATTAGTTGCATGGTTATTTCAATATGGGTGTTTTGTTCTGATCACATAAATAATGAATTGACAATCATGCAATTATGGAACTAAAATTATATATTCAATGTGTAAATATTATTTAAATACATGGTTAATCACTTATTTAATTCCACTTAATATTAAAAATAATGTGAAAGATAATAATTGTAAATTTACACATAAAGTATAAAACCCATTAATAAAATATTTAGTCGGTATTTCCTTCTATTACTTTAATTAGAATCGAACCATAGTTCAAAGTGCTTCACCAGCCAAAGTTAGGGTGTTTTCAATTATCAAGTAATTCTTATTTGTGTTTTTGAGTTGACTTAACATGGTTGACATATAGGTTTTACTACTAAAGAAGGAATTTTTGTAGCTAAGAGGAAAAGGTTGAGGAAATCTAAATTAATGATTCCAGGATTGGGGAGTCCACTAAACAGATCAAGGAACTATTGGTTAATGCAGTTGTCATTTTGGAGGCCTACCTAAAACCATTCAAATTTCATGAAGAACCAAATATGGGGAAATGAGAATGGAATATGGATCCTTGACACAATAATATCCATAAAAAGGATATTCCAAAGTCAATGGTGAGCGTTATTGGGTTTCGATAAAATTGTGGGAGGTTAATAAATATAATTTTATTTAAGTGTCTAAAATTTGTCTGATAGTTTACTAAATCTCTTTTTATATTATTTGTAGAAACAAAATTAAAAGTAGAATAAAATATATTTCTATGATCCATATTTGAGAAGGAAAAGATTCTTACCAACATTAATTTCCATGCATGTCAAAGGTGCATATGGGTCATTCTTCACCATTAAAGGAAATTGTTCATGCTGGAAGAGCCTTTACTATTTGTGCCTAAAAATTAGGTGAGTGATGAAGAGATATCTCTATATGAGGAAAATTTGAATGATGATTCATAAGTTTATTGCTTCATTCAATCATACATATCTAATGATATCTTGAATCAACATGAGGTAATAGATTCTTATATCATTTTTCTCACCTTCAAGACCTCTATCAAGATAAGGTAATACAATAGAGGTATGAGATCTCCAATGCTTTGTCCACGAATACGCTTAGAGAGTATGTACCAGCTGTGACTCATTTAGTCAAGCTTATTAGCTACATTGAATGCTTGGACATCTTAGGGATTAATTTACCAGATGATTTTCATACAGATATCATTCTTTCATCACTACCTAAAGACATATCTAGTATTATTGTGAAATATAATATGTGAAATAATGAAAAGACTCTATTGGAACATATAAACCTGATTTGACAAGTGTATAAGGGCATGGGGCATGACAATCACGTTGTCCTTATAGTGAATAGGAAGAGGAAGGACAAGGAAAGGGTGCCTAAGACCTATAATAAGTATAAATCCCCCAAAAATTGTCCGATCAAGAAGAATAAGATCTAAAGGTAGGGTATGTAAAAGGAGGAAGTATGTTTTTAATGTGGAATGTCGAGCCACTAGAAGAGGAATTGCACCTAGAGGAAAGGAGAATCCAAAGGTAAATTATTTATCAATTTCAATCATTCAATTTCTAAAAATTGGGTATTATATATAACTTTTGGTTCTAACATATGTATTCAAATTTAGTAACCATGTAGATTTCAAAAAATTGCTAGATGATAGGTGGATCTATGAGCTGCCAATGGTGCGAGGATGGTTTCTATTAGCATTAGTGACTTCCACATTTCATTTCAAGTGATATTTTTTTGGTTTTACATGAATGGTATTATTTACCTACTAATACAAAACATCATAATTTATATATTAATTTTAGTTACATATGGTTTTATATTCAAGTTTGGATATAAATGTTGTTTCTTTTATAAGAACATCATATGTTATAGTATGAACCTTTAAATAATGGTCTATATGTATTAAATTATGAAAACCAAGTGTTGAAAATAGACAATGAATCAGGTTCAGTTGAATTATATAACACCCTATTATGGAATCACTATCTTGGACATGTAAGTGTGAATCCCTTGATAATGATCTATCAAGATGTTTATTTGGACTCTTCTGATCTAAAACAACTTTATTGATTTCGTTCTTGTTTATAGGGTAATATGACCATACCACCCTTTGTTGGATAGTGTAAATGGGAAATAGGTATTTTATAATTTGTACACACTAAATTGTGTGGACCATTTCTAGTATAGGCTATAGGTGGATATTCTAACTTCATAACTTTTACTGATTACTTGAGTAGATATGGTGATATTTATTATATGAGGTATATGTCAGAGTCCTTTGATAAATTAAAGGAATTCAAGAATGAAGTAGAGAATCATATTGGTAATAAGTTAAAGAATATTTTGATCTGATCAAGGTGGAGAATATATTAAAAATAGTTCAACAAATTTCTACGAGAGTTTGGGGTTATATATCAACGCACTCCACTGTATACACCACAGTGGAATGATGTTAGAGAAAGAAATAATCATACCTTGTTGGAAATGGTAAGGTTTATGGTATGTCATGAAGATCTTCCATTATTCATTTGGGGATATAAATTACAAAGTATGGCATACTCATTAAACTTTGTACCAAATAAATTGGAAAATGGAATTCTTTTCGAGTTATAGATTGAAAAGAAACCCATTTTATAGAATACACATGTATGGGGATGCGACGTGTTTGTTAAGGCTTTATAAGGTAACAAACTAGAACCTTGAGGACCAATGTGTACCTTTATAGGGTATTCCATTAAAACGAAAGAATACTACCTATTCAACCCCTTAGAAAAAAGTGACTATTTCCAAACAAGCCATCATTCTTCGGAGGGAACACATCCTCAAAAAGGATAATGGGATAATGATTGAATTCAATGATTTTGATGTTCAAGATACCCAATAGCTGGTACATGAACTAGTTCCATAGGTCACCATGGAAGAAGTAGTTACAGAATCACAAGTACTACATAGGATCCGAAGAGAGGTAAATGAACTTGGGTGATATTGTTTTCTAGTCACCGAGGATGGTGACTCATTATTTTTGGACAATGATGAACCTTAATCGTGTAAGGAGGAAGTAGAGAGCTCATAAGATGCAAGATGGATTTAATCGATGAATTATAATATGGATTCCATATATCAAAACCATTTTTGGGTTTTGATTGATGCACCAATTGATGTAAATACTATTAATTGTAAAAGGGTATTCAAAATGAAACGTGATATGGAAGGTAAAGTAAGTACCAATAAAGCAAGGATAGTGGATAAGGTTTTAAACACAGTCAAGGAATTTACTAGGATAAAACAATTTCTCTATTTTCCATTTTTATATACATCAAAATAATCTTTCCATAGTCACTTACCATGAATATAATATTTAGAAGATGGATGTATAGTCTCCTTTACTTAGCAGGAACATTCAGGAAGATGACTATATGACACAACTGGAAGGGTTTGTGACACCAGGTGATTCCAAAAGGGTTTAAAAGTTGTATATGACCATTTATGGATTGAGGAAAGCATCCAGTTAATGGAACATTCGATTTGATGAATCAATAAGACAATTTGATTTCATTAAAAATTAATATGATCCACGTGTTTTCAAAAGATTTAGTGGTAATGTGCTCTTTATCATAGTAGAATATGTTGATGAGATATTACTTATTAGAAACAATATACCAGTCTTATGGTCAATTAATGATTGGTTGAAGAAATGCATCTCCCTGATAGACTTTGGTAAATTAGAATAAATTATAAGGATCAATATCATTCATGATAGATCTAAGAGGATACTTGGAATAAGTCAATGTACATATATTGACCAAATACTAAAGAGATTTAGTGTGGAATAATCCAAGAGGGGATTGGTTGCAGTGTCACATGGCTTACATAATTCTTTGAAAATGTGTCCCCAAACACAATCAGAGAAAGAGAGAATGAGTAAGATACCATATGCTTCAATGATATGATAAATATTGTATGCCATGTTATGTACTAGACCTGATGTTGCATATGCATCAAGCATAGTAGACATATATCAAGAAGATCTTTGAGAATACCATTTGACCACTATTAAGAATATCCATAAGTATCTAGGAAGAACTAAGGATATGTTCCTGGGGTATATAGAATACATGAAACCTATCATCATAGGGTATGCTGGAGTTGGTTTTCAGAATGATTATAATGATCTAGAGTTGCAATCAGGATCTATTTTCTATCAGAATGGAGGAGGTATGAGCTGGAAGAGTTCAAAGAAGCTATTTTTAGCTAATTCTACTATGGAGTCCGATTATATAGAGGATTTAGATGCATCCAATGAATCCATATGTATTCATAACATTTTCCATGAGCTTGATGTGGTACTTAGCTATAAAAAACCTATCTCATTGGATTGTGATTATACTGTAGTTGTGGATCTTTCAAAAGAGACAAGGCCACATAAACGGAAAAAGCACATACTCCGGAAGTATCACTTGTTGAGGGATATTTTTTGAAGGGGTGAAATTATAGTGAGAAGGGTTCCCATGAAAGAGAACATGATAAGCCTCTTGACTAAAATCCTATCTCAATAGAAGCATGAGTACCATGTGAGAGCTACCAGACTGAAGGTCTTTTGCAGTTGTCTCTATTTAATGTGGGAGTCTATTTGAGTTCATTCCCTAGAACCAACATAGTTTTCACATTATGATTAATAATATTCATGATTTTTAAAGTTAATAAATTCCTTATCACAGCATGATTTTTCTTCTGTATAACATTGTATGTGATAATGTCCTATATGTAACTGTTACACTAAAAGGTCATAGTGGATCCCTGTTATGATGAGAATTGGGATGTTCTACCAAACTATTATGGAATATATGTTCTTTAGCTAGATGATATCATTTGATGGACACAAATGATACAAGCTATTAGTGTTGGAGACTCATAGGACAATAAGACACCTTATCATGGTGTACTCCCGTTGGTATTGTCTAGGAGGTTATTATAATAACAAGACCCACCATTAGGAAATCCACATTTCTAGGTGTCATTGGATGTTCCTCTATGTGGATGTGTGTATTGGTTCATAGACTTTATGAATATTCTAATGGATATTATCAGTCACACACTAAGATTTATTGAAAAAGACCATGATGATTTATATTCGTGGTGAGGTATGATATATTGGTTGCATCACGAATAATATTTAATTAATGAATAATGTGAGGAAGTATTTATACCTTATATTCTTAATTGTTACCCTAGTGAAATAAATTCTCGGTTATATTATTCTCTCATTACCAAAGGGTAAGCCAAGTGATTCCAATTAGGATATGCACAATGAATTAGAGAAAATATCTCAATCCCAAAGAGTTATTTCTTCCCTAATAACTCTCTAAAAAATGAGAGTGATCCTCCTCTACTAGATTAAAGAGAATTCTTTAGATGTAGTTCTCAGGGCGATCCAAAGTGGACATATCTAGCGCAAAGATCTTCTATGATAACACTCATAGACTCCTTCGACGATGCTCAGAGATATATAGAAAAAATGTAGATCACTACTATAATAATCATATACATGGTTTCTATAATGAAATGGTGGTGAACTACAGATATAAGGATGAATGCATCAACAAATAATGAATAACCTTGGAGGTAATTATATTTAATTAAATTAATTATAAAAAATTTATATTTATCCTCTCTCTCGGTTCTAGGTTTCTTTCCTTTGCCTTTTTTCTTTGATTAAATTCTAATTATCATGACATTCATATTCATATAGAACACAAATTGTTCATTGAATATAAAAAATTTCAAAGTTGGGCACAATCCGATCCATGCTTCCGCTAAGCTTGAAACCTATAATAATCTTTTAATATAATTATTGTTTGTTGATACCCACACAAAACCTTTTGGTATTATTCAATGGTTACAACCCTGAGGAATTGAGTTTACAATGATTGTGATAAACAATGAAATGACTATTCTAATGACAAAGCACACATTAAGGGAGAGATTTTTTGAAAATATTTTGTTTATTATTACTAAAAAATATTGAGTAATGGTTAATAACTTAATCCTATTCGAACATTAAATAATAAAATAAATTATGCTTCATGAATATTTTAGAGATAAGAAATATAGTAGAAATAATATTTTACATCTAACATTCCAAAAATATGGGAAGAAGAACTCATGAGAGTGTATTAATGCCACTTCAAGAAGTTTTTGTGTGTGTTGTAATTGAGAAAATCAAGTAATAAATTTCACTAGATAGTTTAATGGTTTAGTTAACATGAAAGAGAAAAATAGTATTCTTCCTATAAAACAAATTACAAAATAATTTTCTAAATAAGGAATCATGGAAGTAAGAAAACCAGTGTGACAATCCAAGGGCTAATAAAGAAAATCATTGTCAAAATGATCTTAATCCATGAGGCCATGAGGAACATTATGGAAATATATCTATTATAATGGGTCTCAAAAATAAGTTTATGTAGGGTACTATTATGAACTGATGTAGGATGAACTGATACATCACCAAACACTACTCACCCCTAGTTCAAAATCACATTATCAGTACCCATGGGATAGAAACTTGTTCTTAGGCTTTAGATATATGAACCTAGGAATGATTTCACCCTTGAATTTGAAATTGAAAAATTATTGAAAATTAAAAAATAATGAATATAAAAATTCTATAATAATGGGAACATCCATCCAACATAAACAATTGGATTCATTTTATAAAATAAAGTGGAAGAAAAATATAAATTACACTAGGTGAAACTGGAAAATTCAATATCCCAAAACAATAATAGAATCTCCATGTGAGTCAAAATCTGTCAATAAATCCCAAAACATCTAAAAATAGACCCAAGAATCATCCAAATAACATGATCAAATTCTAAGACACACATATAAATCATTAGAGGTACACACACACATACACACTGGTGCATATACATGATGTTAGAAAAACATTACTTGCAGGATTTCACTTGAGAATCTATATAGTTTCTTTCATATTACATTCCATAAATTCTTGTTTTAACATAATTTAAAAATATTTTTTTTGACATGATAAATAATAAGAACAAATACCATACTTTTTGGGAAAAAATCCCTCAAGGTAACATTGTAGTATTTTTGGGTTGATTGTGCTTGTTGATAAAGCAGGTTTCCATGGGGAATTGTCATGTTCCGGAAAATTTGTTGACAATCCATTTTGATAAAGAATGATGACAAAGGAAAGGAAAATCTGGAGGTGGTACAAAATAGAAATACAAGGTGGCATTGTTTCCCAGTGTTTGCCAAATTTTTGGGGTCCATAATTTGGAGTTTGGTGAGCATCGCGAAAATAGGATTTCCATGAAAATCATATTTTTATATGGAAAAGGCATGAGTTTTGCGAAGATGGGATGCATGGATTGGATTTTGCGTGGACCAAAAAAATGGAGGGGGTGATGCTTCATGATTACGTCAACGCTTCACGAACGACAGAGTTGAAGCGCATCGTGGCAGTGAAGGGATTTACGAGGGAGCTTCGTGGAGAAGGCACGAAGGAATGATGACGGTAATGATCCGCGATTATGACGAGCTCCACGATCAGAAAATTTCTATGGTGATTCACGATTTAGATAAAATTCTGGCAGAAACTTCGAAGCTTCGCGATTTGAGATGATGTGGCGTTGACTTCACATGGAAGGGTCGAGGGTTGGTGGAATCGCCTATAAATACAGGTCAAACCCCTTGAGGGAAGTAGAGAGAATTTTCAGATAAAATAATTTGCTCTCGGTTTGCGAAGGTAGTTCTCATAGCCTGTGTGCTTCACGAAATAAGAGCTTCAAGGCGGCTATTGTAGCTCCGCAAAAGTTGCGCGCTCAGTGTTGGCTCAGTGATCTTCGCGAGGGAATTTTCTCTGCAATGACTTTAGCTTCGCGGTAGTGATTTGCAGTAGTGCTTCGTGGTAGTGCTTCCCGAAAAGGCAGGAGCTTTGCGAAGGCTTGTTTGAGCTTCATGAAATTGGGAGCCTAGCGAAGTAGGGTGCTTTGCGAAAGTGTTTCCAAAGGAATTGCCTAGTGGTTAAGAGGCAAAGGGGTATTCATCAGTGGATGAAATTTGGACTTTAAGAGAGCATCTATCAATAGTTCAGGATGCATGAATTCATGCAAGTGAGGAGACCTACTGGTCTATAAACTGTGAGTGGATCCCTTCCAAGTGAAGTGAGCATAGGAAGAGGAAAAAGGTGATCTTCTCCACTGGCAGTGAGCCAGAGAGAGAGAAATACGAAGTGAACCTTGGGAAAGAAATGAGCTAACCCTAAATCATGTAAAGGCAGTGAGCCTGGGATAGAATGACGGTACCCAAACATTATATCCACAGCTTGTGAAGTATATTGGAATTTGGTACGATCGACAACCTATCGGCATATGCTCCTTGGACGTAGCCCTTAGCGGTGAACCAAGTAAAATTTTTGTGTCATGTGCTTGCTTTACTTTTTTTATATTGTGCAACAGGAAAGAGAGAGAATATTTTTTTTCTTAACAGCGAAACAAGATCAGAACGGGCATTAATTTTAAATTAGTCATACCCTAATTCACCCCCCTCTCAGGGTATTCTTCCTTGTGGACCTAACAACTTGTATCATAGGGAAAGGTTGATATTAGGTCTTATCTCAATGGAGGTCACTAATCATAATGGGATTCCGGTTATCGACGGATGTGATTTTCAGATATAGAAGAATATAATGCAACACTATTTCCGATCCTTGGGAATGGATGCGTTTTCAGTAGCTATGCATGGTATCACAGCTAATATTAATAGTGGTGAATTATCAGAAGCTAAGCATAGAGAGTTGGATGCTGATTCCAAAGCAATCAATTCCTTAGGGGGAGACATTTACAATCCCATATACATGAAGGTGATGTCATCCAAAACCTCAGATGCCATGTGGGAAAAGCTTTTGAATATATATGAAGGGGATACAATGGTCAGAGAGGCAAAGCTGTAGCTGTTGTGGAACAAATATGTAGTTCTGAAAGTGAACCCGAATGAGTCTGTTGACGCATTCTTTGATAGGGTAAACATTGTTGTGGAAGATATGCAAGGTCTTGGAGAAGTCATTGAAGACATAAAGATTGTAAAGCGCATCTTGAGGAAACTTCCACCTAGGTTCAATCCAAAAATTTCATTACTAGAAGATAAAGATCCAAAAGAGATGACACTGTACAATTTTCACAGTACCTTGGTTGCATATGAAATGAGGAACAACGATAATGAGGCTGTGGAAAAGGGGAAGTCCAAAGAGGTGTCATTTAAGGCCATGAAGAATGTTACCATGGAATATTCTTAGGAAGAAGAAGAGACAGATTAGGTAATTTCATTCCTCTCCTCAAATCTTCAAATAAGAAACGGAATGTTCAAAGGGAAGCTTCCACATTCTTGGTTTCGATGTGGAAAAGTTGGTCATCTTGCTACAAGGTGCCCCAAAAAGTTTCATGACGAAAACGATTAAGATGAAGTTGAAATTACCAAGAAAAAATATTCAGTCTATGTGAAAGGGAAGAATCATTTCAAGAGAAATTTCTTCAAGAAGAAGAATCTTCTTTCACAAGAAATAGACAGTTCAGATGAGTCTGAGGGTGAAGAAAGTGACGAGATAGAAAACTGCAAATATCGTGGACAAAATTCAATGGTGGTTGTTGTCAGTAGTGCTCAAGAAAAGAAAGAAAATAAAACTGATGTGGAAGAAGAAAAAATTGAAGGGAGAGTTATCATGGAAGATGAATTAGAAGCAGCTCTTGAAGAGATATAAGTTTGGAGAGAAAAACAAAGAAAACCAACAAGGTGGTACATGATGTCAAACTCTACATGCAAAAACAAGAAGAAGAGATGTCTGTGCTAGTAAAAGAAATTGAAAATCTTAAGTCTGCCAGGCCAGAGTGCACAGAAAAGGTTGATGAGCATAAGCTCAAGATTGATGAACAGAAAATGGAGATAGATTGCTTGAATATGAAAGTGAAAGATCACGTCAAGTATATCGAAGAGCTTGAAAAGGAAGTTGTCGGTATGTGGAGAAAAGTTAAATACCAAGAAAAACCTTTGAATCCCAACAAATTCTTGGGAAAGCAGGTCATTACGAAGACTGAAAAGAAGAAAGAATAGCCTAGTAGTTCAGTGGGAAAAAAGCAGCAATTGGGCTCAGATGTTAAGGTTGATTCAGGGCTTAATCAGAAACAAAAACCTGTGGCAGTTAAAGTCAGACCGCAAGCACCTGTCCTGATATTGAAGGTGGATTCGGGCAGAAAGCAGAATCAGAATATTCAGAGATCCCAAGGGGAAACTCGCAGTGTTGATGTAACACGAAGGAATACACTTTATATCAGGTGTTATTATTGTGGAAATATGAGACATTCACAATATGTGTGTTCCATAGCCAACAGATAACAAAGGGAACAAGAAAAGAGGTGGCAGCCAAACAGAGAACGGTTTTCCAGAACATATTTCGAAGGACACTGTTTTTGGTGCAGAGGATTTAGGCACATGGCTAGGTATGACACATCGACCATTCAGAGAAATGTGCCAAAGCAAAATCAAAACGTTAGCAAGCAGCAGATCGATAAACTGACAAGGGAGTCAAAAATGCAGAATAGATTTGAGGCTTTGCAAGATGAAGCTTGTCCATAATACTCTAAGAAAGAACAGAAGCCTCAATCCATGCCGAGTGTGAAAGAAAAAGTATGGACCAATAAGAAGAAAATTGAGAAGTCCGTGGTGGCAGAGATTGCCCTTAAAGCATCAGATCGCTCTGGTGTGTGGATCCTTGATAGTAGTTGCACATCTCACATGACGGGTAACAAGGATCTTGTTATATTCATAAAATATGACAAAGAAGGAGTTGTAAAATTTGGAAATGATGAAGTCCTGAAGATTGTTGGCTCAGGGAAATCCTAGTTTGGGGGAAAAGAAATGAGACGTGCTGATGTCTTGGTAGTAGTGGGTCTCAGTCATAACCTGCTCAGTGTTAGTCAACTATGTGACTCTGGGAACTCTATCTGATTTACTAAAAAGATGTGTATTGTTAAAGAAAAATATGGAACAACCATTCTACAAGGGAAACAAACAAAGGGAAATCTTTACCTGGTAGGTGGGGAAAAAAATTCGTGCTTTTTATCTAGAGAAGAAGAAAACCAGCTGTGGCATAAGCGACTTGGTCATCTATTCCAACCATCCATGGAAGATCTGGTAAAGTGTGATGCTGCTAGAGAACTTCTCAAACTATCACGTGATTTCACTCATACATGTGATGCTTGTCAACAAGGGAAGATCATCAGAAATACATACATGCCAAAGGAACAAAAATCAACTAGAGTTCTCGAATTGGTGCATGCTGATGTAGGTGGACCTATTTCACCACGAGCTATAAATGGGAAAAGGTACTATGTTATTTTCATTGATTATTTTAGCATAATGGACTTGGTGTTCATCATTACCCATAATATAGAAGTGTTCAGTTTCATAAAGCAGTATAGGAGGGAATCTGAAAGGATGCTTGAGCAGAAAATTCTAAAGTTTCATTATAACAAGGGTGTGGAATTCAAAAATAGTCAAGTTGAAGACTATCTCATGAAACACGGGATAAGGAATCAAGTTTCATTAGTGAGAGCTCCCCAACAGAATGGAGTTGTTGAAAGGAGAAATCGGATCATCAACAACATGGCCAGAACGATGCTTATTGATAAAGACCTACCCGATAAATTTTGGAAGGAAGCCATTTTGACATCAGTCTATGTTTCGAACAGGTTTCAGTTGTGTCCAATGTAAGGAAATACTCCGTATGAACTATGGTATGGAAAGAATCCAACGTTAAAATACTTTCAAATCCTTGGAAGTAAGTGTTTTATTCTCAAAAAAGAAATTCATAGGATGTTTGAGGCATGAGGAGATGAGGGGATATTACTTGGCTACTCAGGGTAAATCAAATCGTATAAATGCTTTAAAAAGAGGCTGAGAAAAATAGTTGAGAGCAATGATGTCACTATAGACGAAAATGAACATAATACTCCACGACATAGTGAACAATTTCTAGATGAAAGTGATGATGAGGTAAGAAACACGGGGGGAGTAGAAGTGGCTGAGGAAGACTCAGAAGAAGATACTGATGATGGGCAAGAGGAAACAAAATCTGAATCTGCTAAGAAGCCAAAGAGTAGAGCTAAAATTGATAGGAAAAATATCATTGGTGATCAGATAGATCCAGTCCATACTCGAAGGATGAAATCATTACAGCAAACATCATTTTTGTCTCAGGTGGAGCCGAAATGTTTTTCTGATGCAGATCAAGATGAAAAATGGTTCCAGGCTATGAATTAAGAGCTTGATTAGATTGAGAAGAACCAAACATGGGAGATTGTTTCGAGTCCAGCAGACAAGAATTTCATCGGGACTAAATGGGTCTATCGCAACAAGATGAATTAAGATGGAATAGTGATTCGGAACAAAGCATGGCTAGTGTGCCAAGATACTCCCATATAGGGGGAATAGATGTTGATTAGACATTTGCACCGATTCTAAGGATGGAGAAAATAAAATTCTTTTTGGCCATAACAGTGCAAAGAATGTTCAAAGTGTTCCAGATGGATGTCAAATCCGCATTCTTAAATGGATTTATGGAAGAGGAGGTGGATATTGAGCATCCATATGGTTTTTCTCATTCATGAGGATGAGAACGAAGTTTGCATACTGAAGAAGGAATTCTATGGGCTAAAATAAGCACCAAGGGCATGGTACTCAAGGCTTGATCTGTACTTGAAGAAGCTTGGTTTTTAGCATGGAGGAATTGATTACAACCTCTATTTCAGCAATGAAAGCAATCAAATGACGATGGTGCAATTTTATTACGATGACATAATCTTTGGAGAATCAGATGAAGCTCATTGCAGACTGTTCTCTGAATTAATGAAAAATGAGTTTGAAATGTCAATGATTGGAGAGATAACATTTTTATTTGGTCTACAGGTGACACAAGGAAGGAATGGAACATTCATTTCTCAATATAAATATGCCAAAGAGAGTCTAAGAGGGTTTGGAATGGAGAAGTCCAAGGAGATGAAGACTACGGTTTCTACCCGGATGAAATTATCAAAAGATGAAGATGGAAAGGAAGTTAATATCACAGAATACAGGGAAATTATTGGGTGTATATTGTACTTAACGACAACAAAGCCTGATATTGTGTTCGCCACATTCCAAGCAGCGAGATATCAGAGTAATCACTAGGAAAGCGACATGCTTGCAGTGAAAAGAATACTTCGGTATATCAAGGGCACAATGGATTTCGGCTTGACATATACTGATAAATCTCAGACCGAGTTAATGGGATATACTGATGTAGATTGGGCCGGTTAAGCAGATGATAGATAATCAACACCAGGTGGTGCATTCTATCTTGGTGGATTGTGTATTTCTTTCCTAAGCAAGAAGAAATATTTCATTTCGTTGAGCACCGCGGAATCTGAGTATATGGCGGGCACTCAAGCATGCACAGAGTTATTGTGGATGAAGCAGCAGCTTGAAGATATGGGAGTTGAAGTGAAGTCTCCGATCGGAATCCAGTGCGATAACTCAAGTGCTATAAATCTCATCAAAAATCACGTCCATCACTCAAGGACAAAGCAAATTGAGATAAAGTATCATTTTATCAAGTAGAAGGTTGAGCAGGGAATCGTGAAGTTGGATTATGTGCCTATAGAGCTTCAGTTTGCAGACATTCTGACAAAGGCCTTACCCAAGGAAGCATTTGAAAGGCGTCGACTGGCTTTGGGAGTTCAATCAACTCCATGCACATTAAATTGTGTTGATGTGGAACCCCCCTCTCCCCGAGGTATGGTGTGTTTTTCTCTACTGTGCTACTGTGTTTACATACCAATGTCTCAGACCACAGAGGAGTGCCATTTGGGTTCTTTGAAAAAGGGAGAGAAATAGTGACCCCTCAAGTGGGAGAAACTGTGGATAATAGAGGGAGAAAATGTCTTTGTCAAAGACACAGGGAGAAGCTGATAGGTGGAGCAGCGAGATAGGGGGAGATCAATCGGATTGGGGGAGAGTTTTAAATCTGAAATGCTAGAAGTGATTGATCAAAGCATAGAAATCATGATAGATGAGGATCGTGACAAAAGCGGAACAATGGTGTTGGAATGGTGAGAGAAGGTTTCCAGCTATCACTAATTGGGATTAGTGTGGATCAACAATTAGTATCAGTTTAATAATTGGTATCAGGTTGATATCGTCAATTTTTGTTTGACATGAAGTGACTCACTGATGAACTTTTCATAATACTCTTGTTTATCACGCCGAGCATTGCTCATGTGGGCTTAGAGTACGTGATAATTGAATCCTTGAACGCTATCAGAATAACAAGAGGCGAATGGTGGTAGCAGACAGAAGAAGACTCAGTGAGGTATCAATGTGCAGAAAATATTTTTGAGAAGAATTATGAAGAATTGTCAACAAACCCAAAGGGGGAAATTTTTGGGCAAAAATCCATCAAGGTAACATTGCAGAAGTTTCGTGTTGATTGTGTTTGTTGACAAAGCAGGTTTCCATGGAGAATTGTTGAGTTCCAGATAATTTGTTGAAAATCCATGTTGACAAAGAACGATGAAAAAGTAATGGACTATCTGGAGGCGGTACAAAAGAGCAGTAGAAGGTGGAACTGTTTCCCAGTGTTTTCCAAATTTTTGGGGTCCAAAATTTGGAGTTTGGTGAGCATCGCGAAAATAGGATTTCCATGAAGATCATATTTTTATTTGGCGAAGGAATTAGTTTCACGAAGATGGGATGCATGGATTGGATTTCGCGAAGGACAGAAAAATGGAGGCGGTGATGCTTTATGATTATGTCAACGCTTCACGAACGGCAGAGTTGAAGCGCATCACGGCGGTGAAGGGATTTGCGAGGGAGCTTCATGGAGAAGGCGTGAAGGAATGTTGATGGTGATGATCCATGATTACGAAGAGATCCGCGATCAGAAAATTTCCGTGGTGCTTCGTGATTTAGACACAATTCCTGCGGAAACTTCGGAGCTTCGCAATTTGAGATGACGTGGCATTGACTTCGCGGGGAAGGGTTGAGGTTCGGTGGAAACGTCTATAAATATAGGTCGACCCCCTCGAGAGAAGTAGAGATAATTTTCAAAGAAAATCATTTTCTCTCGGTTTGCGAAGGTAGTTCACGTAGCCTGTGTGCTTCGCTAAAGAAGAGCTCCGTGGCAGCTATTATAGCTCTGCGAATGTTGCGTGCTCTGCATTGGCTCAGTGAGCTTCGCGAGGGAAGTTGCTCTGCAACGACTTGAGCTTCGTGGTAGTGCTTTGCAGTAGTGCTTCATGTTAGTGCTACACGAAAAGGTAGGATATTTGCGAAGGCTTGTTTGATCTTCATGAAATTGGGAGCCTAGCGAAGTAGGGTGCTTTGTGAAGGTGTTTCCAAAGGAATTTCCCAGTGGTTAAGAGGAAAAGGGGTATTCATCAGTGGATAAAAGTTATAATTTAACAGAGCATCTATCAATACTTCAGGATGCGTGCATTCATGCAAGTGAAGAGACCTCCGGGTCTATACACTGTGAGTGGATCCCTTCCAAGTGCAGTGAGCATAGGAAGAGGAAAAAGGTGATCCTCTCCACTGGAAGTGAGACAGAGAGGGAGAAATAGGGAGTGACCCTTGGGAAAGCAGTGATCTGACCCTAAATATTGTAAAGGTAGTGAGCCTATGATAGAGTGATTGTACAAGAAAATTGTATCCAAAGATGTGAAGTATATTAGAATTTGGTACGACCGACAACCTGTCGGCGTATGCTCCTTGGACGTATCCCTTAGCGGTGAACCATGTAAGATTGTTGTGACCTATGCTTTCTTTAATTTCTATTTATATTATGCAATAGTAAAGATAGAGAAGATTGTTTTTCTTAACAGAAAAACAAGATCAGAACATGCATTAATTTTAAATAAGTCATACCCTGATTAACCCCCCCTATCTGGGTATTCAGCCTTATGGACCTAACAATACTCTTCTACTTTCCTTCAAAAAATAGGATAGAACATTTTTATGAAAAATAGTGGCACAACCGACCGAACATAATAATTAAAAAACCAATAAAAGATCTATGTTTTACCAGAAAATACATTTTAAACTATGAAAAAAGTTATTTTGAATATGTAAACCAATGTACAGTTGCATTATATTTTACCAAAACCTCAAGAAATTCCTTTTCAAAACAAACTTCACATTCTTTTTTAAAACCAAAATTTCCACACAATTTATAAATTAGATATATGATAAAATAAAACCACAATCAAGAAAAATTTATAGGAATAAGGACACCAATATGTCAATAGAATAATATAAAACTACGAAAAACCAAACCTAGGGGCTCTGAAATTTAAAATTTATAAGGATAAAATCAAGAAATATATATTTTGATATATTCAAATTTCTTAAAAAGGACAAAAGTTTCATGATGAACTCCATATGACTAATGTAACAATATCTAAACTTATGAAACAAACCCAGGATGTCATGTAAGAACATTTCTATCTTGGTAGTCCATCGAACAAGTTGGGCCCTATAAAAATCCTAGGATAACAAAGCTACTATGTGCATGTAATCCATCACAGGAGAAATCAGCTACATGATAATTTAACACTATAAAGAGGGTAATATACACTATGTGTTCCCAATTATAAAATATATTATACATAGACTCCTATTACTCCCATGAAATCCAATAAAATGAAGGTGAGTAATGAAAAACAATGCGATCATCATTCAAATAAAAATTTTAAATCTGAAGTAGTAAACCTAATCCAAATTGCAACACCATTTCACTAAATAAATCCTTTCACATCCAATAATAAGAATAAAAAATAATTATTCCCCCATTGAGTTATAGTGAATAATGAACATAATATATAAAAAGGGGATCCATGTTGAGAGCAATCACAGTTTCATAACAACTATATTTTAATACATGTAAGAAAACCATTCCAATATACAGATGGGATTCTGGGGAATTTCACACCATTAAACTCTAATAATTTTAACATTCTTTAAAATAAACCAGTTATAAGTGCCCATTTAGAAATCGTAGAATTCCATTTTGAAATCACCTTTGAACAAAATAAGAATAAAATTCATTAAATAGTTGAATTTTTTCCAACACCTCATATCTAAATAAACCACAACTTTTTATATAATATACGCTCTAACAAAATAAACTAGGGTCAAAATGCCTTTAAAAAATTTATGCTCCAATGGAAGAACCACCCAATAATTTTATCAAACACCTGGATAGTAAAAATCCATACTAAGTGATAATACTATTTTAAAACCATTTGGAACCTATCATGGGTGAATCATATAGGTATAATTTGGAAATTAAATAATTTATTAAACACTAAGTCATATCATGACATGGAATATAATGGAATAACACAAAATAACTACTTTTATGCCAAATAAATAAATTGAAACATGTCACCTTCGATGGAGAATTCTCAATGGAGTAAAAAGACACCCACATCAACCCCTAAAAATCCAAAATTTCCAGATTAGAGCTTAACAAACCCTAAAATCATCGCATACAATTATTAGGGTTCTTATAAGAAATTAAAAATTAAGAGAAGGTGATAGGAATGAGAGGAGGTGAACAAAAGAAGATATTAACTTGTAAAACCCACTATAAATTGATCAATAGATCCCTCAAAATTATGAGGAAGGGTGAAGGGATCTCCCATATATGTGCCACAGGGTTCGGTAAATAAAAACAGGGTAGAGGGAGTCCAAAAACCAGCTCAAATACATATGGTAAAAAATCTTAATTTCAATTTTTAGTGAAACTAAGTAGATAACATGTTTTAGTTGCATAGTTTGGTAAGTCATGTGACAACTATTCCCATTGGTAATAGAAAAGCACAACACATTGGCATAGTTTGTCTGCATTGTTTCTTTAAACATTGTTCCAACCATGCAATCCACTTCCACATGAAAATTGATATGAAAGTTTTATCAAGGAACCTTATATATTTTGATATACCATGTTTTAAATGTGAATAAATTATAATTAAAAACTATATAGTACCTTTTATACTTTCTACAATGTTTCTAAAAATCATGTGCAAACCTAACACCAACACTCTTACACAAAAAAAGGCTCCCATAGTTTTAACTTAGTTTCACATGTTATGGATTCAAATGTAAACTTCCCATAAAAAAAAACTACACAAGAACAAAATCAACCCAAATAATCATGACACCATCATAATCGCTTATTTTCTTCTAACCCATGAACACTAACAATGAAATACTGAAAACTTTCTAAATTTTAAAAAATTTAACTGAACTATCTAGGTTTGAAAAATATCCCATACCCAATAAAATTAACATATCCAAAACATCCAAATTTACAATAATAATCAAAGTAAATTACGTGATTCTTATAACCATAGACAACCATAAAAGAAAACCATCTCAAAACAAGACCAGAGTTCACAACCCACTAAGGGACATAAAAAATACTATAAAACCAAGTCACCGACCCAACACATCCTGATGTAGTAAAAGAAAATAATTGATCACTAACATACCTAAATGTGAAATAAAATAGTCTGAACCCCAGCTCATGAAACTTTATAGAGGGTAATTTAGGGCCAAAATCATAGAACACTAACTCAGAATGATCTTGATAGAAAATTCATTCCCAATAGTTCCCGTAGCTAATGAGTAATAGTCCACTCCACTATATTATGCTATCATAGATTATAATGAATTTATATTATCAATCTATTGAACTATCTTCATTCATAAAAATCACCATAAAGTTATCATTACTAACCAAAAAGAAATATAATGATGAATAAATGAGGCATAAACATCCCAAAACAACCACTATTCACCCATGAGAAATCAAAACTTCTCCCAAAAGATTTATCAAATAAAAGTCACCATGAAACATTAAACACTATATGATCCTTGATAAATAATTCCAAAATGGATCATTTCCCAAATCTTAATCACATCCTAAATTCACCCACCAACAACTCCATGTAAAACTACTACCAATGACCCGATTGACCACTACAATAAAGCACATAATACATTCACTTCTCAGTCACCTCAAAAAAAGGATGAAGAACGTTGTGGAATCTCTACCACTAAAACCATGGGATAATATGACTGCACAAAAATATTCATGAATAAAACTCTAATATCCATTGACAAGAATGTATGAATAAAAAAATATGTGACTATATTTAGATCCGAGTCATTTCCATATTCTATGAGTGCTACATCCATGAAAAAAAGTTAATTATCCTAAAATGGTTCCTCCTAAGAGACAATATTTCTTCCTTTAATAGAAATATTTCAATGAGGCATAATTATGAAAAATGATTCATGAATCCAACACATACATGTCTCCCAAACCAAACTTAAATTGTTCAAACCCACATAGATATAAAAAATAATATGCACAATTTACCATGGAAAACTGTTGTAAAAAATTAATTCTTATATAAATCACCAAATTACTTATGGTATCAAAAATCATTTTCTAAAATCATGTTTGATTTATCAAAACATCCATCCATTGAAAAACATTCTTTTTCATTTAATTAAAGGATCAATTCCCAAAGTAAATTTCAAAACATTTTCCCTAGAATCAAAATCCCTTAAATCCATTTTTTACAACGTTACTCACTAGAGATTTATGAAGCACTCCATTATTTCAAATGGTTTCTTAATAATTATCCACCTTCTATTTCATGAATATTATCCAATTTAATACATTTCAAAATACCACCATATACTCATTTTTAAACTAAAAACCCTTGAAATAACACTCATGTGAAGTCAAAAAATGATTCCAAATAACCGACTAAACTAGTTTTAAGCCCCAAAATACTTTATTAATTTAATTAAGAAATCCAAAAAATCCAGAAAATTATATTTCAACAAAATAGATTCAATTTAAAAAAACTTCTAATGTATAATTTTTATTCCAAAACTGTTTTATAAAAAATCCTTTATTTCAAATACAAAACAAATTTTTAAAATGAAAACATAAACAAAACACATTAGAAATCCAAAAAAATCCAATCCAAATTGTCAATATATCAATGAAATCATTTGAATTCACACCAATTATAGTGTATCCCCAAAATCATTATAAATATTAGAAAAATTGGGATGAAAGACTATGGTTGAATCAATTACATGGTTTGAGGACAAAAATCCAATCATAAAACAATTACAAAAATGTTTTCATGATTTGGAATTTGGTCGATTCCCAATATTTATGTTTTTTCAATATTTCCTTACACCACTATTACTTTTTCTATTTTAATCAACAAAATTACAAGAAACACCACCATGAAAACTCACATTATGTGAAAAAAGATTGAAAACCCTCCCCAATAGTTAATAAAAAATCCCAAATCACAAGATAAAACCCCTATTACCCATGAGAACACATGTTTCATCACAAATGGTGGTGATCAAGAACCTACTAATGAACAACCTCCTAAGTCCCCAAAATAATCTGAAATACAAACTACCATAAATCAACCAAATAATAAAAAGGAATTTCATGATCCTATCCACTTTTTTAGAATCCTTATATCTAATGGAATTTATAATGAAATGGATTGGGTTTCTTTGACATGTCACCTAATCCAACTTTCCAAAACTCTTGATAGGAACTCCAGAACCCGAAGGTCTATAAACTAGTTTTTATACATAAAAAATAGTCATTTTGGAACAATTTCATCAATGAAGAAAAAACATTAACAAGTAGGATTAATAAATAAATAAGAATAACAAGAATCTTATTGTAAAGGTAATATCAACCCAAAACATAAAATTACATACACCAAATAAAATATTGTGAAAAAAAATTACTTAAAATAGGAAAAACGTTCCCATAAAACATCCAAAAAAATAGATCCAAAAAATTATCTAATGGAACTACTATGTGCCCAACCATCACTCATAAAATCTCAACACATCTAATAACATTCCCAATGAGAATCTAAATAAATAGATCAAATACCTATAACCTGAGTGAAAATATATGAATTATATATACAGACACTAGTGTATTTAAATTGAATGATCCAAACATTCTCAATATAATTTAACCAATGAATCTATGTTTTTCCTTTCATATTACTTTATTTTAATTCTAGTCTGAACATAATTTGAAAAATGTTTTTTACAAGAGAAAGAATAAAATTACTATAATAATCTACATTCTTTTAAAAATCAGGTTAAGAACTTTTTAAGATCAAGTGATGCACATCCAACCTATAATGATAGTTATAAATCCAAAAGGAAATAAAGGTTTTACATTAACCACCCCTTTAAAACCTGGAAACAATAATTTTAAATATTTTAAAAAATAAAATTTATTCTTATTTTTACAAAACCATTCTCAAACTACTTTTTAATAGAAATGATAATTTCCATTTTAGAACCACTTTTTTTTAAATTATAAATTAGTTTGAATGTAATCCAAAACCAAAATCAAGAAAAAGGAATAGACATGACCACATTAAGATACCAAATTAATTAAATAAAATAACCAATAACCAATCAAAGGCTCCTTGAAATTTAGATTCTTGTTGGATAAAATATAGTCATATATATTGTGATCCCATTAAATATACAAATAATTACCTAAGTGTCATGTATAAACACTAAATTCTCAATTAAAATAATTGAAACTGAAAACAAGAACCCGATGCCATCCTATAAGAAATTATCTATCTCAGTGGTCCTGTTGAACTAGTCAAGAACTATAACTACCCAAGGTGTGTGAAGATGATATAGATACATAATATATCCTAGGAGTAGTCAACTCCATGGGAAATGACTCCCTAGAAAGACAAAACGAATAAAAAATGGATTTAAAGTTATACATATATTTTACTTAATCTCTAATAATTTCTATGGAATGAAAAAAAAGTTGTGGGTAATAATAAAAAATGCAATCCTAACACAAATCAACAATTGAAATAAAAATAAATAAACCACATTTGACCTCTAGAAATATAATATGATACAAACCCTTTCATATCCCTGAATAAGAATCACTAATATATATTTCTTCATGGCATACCAATTTTTAAGGAATATAACATAAATGGAGAGTCTAGACAACTAGGTAAGTAACAATTGTTTTTAAAAAATCTTTTCCAAAGTGATAAAATTGTAATATAAAAACAAACTTGTAATGCGAAAACATTTCACACTGTTGAATTCCAATCATCTAAACATTCTTTTAAGTCAATTGGATATAAGAACCCCTATTGAAATCACCCAATCACATATTGAAATCGGTTTTGAACATCGTAAATCCAAATTTTTTAAAATCATAAAAGTTATACCAACACACCATTTTTTAAATAATCCAATCTTTTTAAACATAATAAATTGTTTTAAAAAATCAACTAAAACCAATTTTTTTGAGAGATTCATGTTCATTTAAAAGAGTAAAAATACAATTTTATATAACATTGGGCATAGGAAATTCCCACACCAAATATTAAATTCATTTTATACCCCATATGGTTATGAAATAATGACATAATTTTGAAAAGAGATTTTTTTCAAAATGCTAAATAATATCATAGAAATAAATATGAATGATTGAAATAAAAATTCTTATGATGGTCCAGAAGGAATAAGTCTCAATGCACCATCTTTGATGGAGAATATTAATCTGAGAAAAAAGATACCCCTAAACCCAAAACATCAAAACCCCCATGATTAAAACTTTCCTAAAAACTAAATGCATTCTTCATGGTGATTAAAGTTCTCAAGTAAAAGGGAAATTAAAGGTAAATAAATGAATTATTGGAGAATAATAATGAATAGATAACCTTTTAAAACATGCTTGAAATGAAGGAATGGAGGCCATAAAATCAAGAGGAAGAGAGGATGAGAATTCCATTTATGTTTTACATGGTAGGATGAAATCTATTGTGAAGAGAGGAAAAAATAGAGTTAAAATCACCAGGGAATAATATTAATTTCAGTTTTAAGTAAAATTTTTAACTTTACAAGATTTGGAAACACATTTTGATGAACCATGGGGAAAAAATTTATATATAACTGAAAACTCACAACACATTTACATATTTCGGTGTCACATTTTCTCAAAATAGTGCGCTAATCATGGCAGCCAACCCCCAAAAAAATGTGCTCTATGGTTGACCTATGAACCCTAAATGTTTTGATATACCATTTCCTAACCGTGAAAAACACACTATTTAAAATTTCATATTTACTTGCATTCCATATGCAAGGGTTTCAGTAAGTGTTATCATATTTTTCACCAACACCCTTACTCATAAAATATACCACATGGTTTCTACTAGGTATATTATGGCTTGGATTCACCAATATGCTACCAATATAGACAAACTTTGAAAGAAAAAATCATTTAAAAATCTATATTCTTAATGTTAATCACATGGTTTCCCATAAATTGTAATAATAACTTTTCAATAAGGGAAAAGTTCTTTATTTTAAAAATTTTACCAATCTCTCATGGTTTAAAAAATACCATAAAATAATAAAGAAAATAAATAGTGACATGTGGGTGTTATAGGTACACTGATCATCCACACAATAACTATAAATGTATTATTTAATTATAGTTGTAACCAATCCTTTATATCTTGTATATTTTATAAGGGAATAAAATGATAACCCCAATGATTATACATTTAATTGATATTGACAAATCCCAATAGTTTAGTTATTACATCCCTTATAAATAAATATTCTATAATTTAATTTTTCAATATTTCACATTATAAAAATCACATTATTCACTATTTAGTTGATTTGATGTGATGTTTTCCATGAATTACCTCTCTATATATAGATTCCAAATCAATTACTAGAATAAGGAAATTACATTTCATATCAGAAATCAACCGATGACCATCTCTTGGTGAAATATTGATTATAAAAACATAATGGAAATTTATTCAATTTAATTTGTATCAATATATAATAATGAGGTACAATTAGCTTTAATGTTCAGGGAGAAACTAAATATTTTTTATAATATAGTCGTTATGGAACAAATTAAATTTTTTTAAATAATTTCTACATATTCCCCCATATATTATGGTGGCTTTTTCATAGAACTCATATATGGTGTTATTCCCATATGAAAGGATGTAAATAGAATAAACCAATAAATTGGAGGAATCGATGAAGAAAAAATTGGAGAATTTGAATAAGTGTTTTATACTCCCAAGTGATTTAACAGAGGCTAAACTAGTTCTTTTTTTGTACTGTGAAAGATGGATCAATGTACCACTCCATGGATAATTATAACATAAGATAATTATTACCAAGAACATGCATTTTTTACATTATATTGATGACTAACTTAATAAATGGTGAGAAGAGAAATATTTCCCAATGATTTCACTTCAATACATACATTATAAATTAAAGGTTAAAGGGTAGGATATACCCATGAAAACCGTATAGACAAGATATATACACTCTTAATTCACAGTGATTCCATTTAGACATACAAATTCCATCCCTATCTCCATGTATCTAATTAATATAGTATTTAGTGATTACATGGATCAATTTTTTCTTGTCCAAATAGATTATATTCTTAATTATTTCAAGAACAATAAATATCAGGAAGATATATTATTTATTAAGATGGAGACCTCTAGAAAATAGAAAATGTATGCCAAATCTAACAAGTACTTATTTTTGATATAGTAAGTGTCATTATTTAGTTAGGTAGTCACAAAAGTGGGTATATATATGGATCATTCAAAGATATTGTTAAATGAATAGTTTCCCTAACAAACCAGTATAAAAAATATCCTTAGTTTTCCAGATTAGATAAATACTTCCGACACTCTTTGAGAAATGATTCAAAATAATCAAATCCACTAACAATGTTACAATGAAATGGATTTAATATCATTTGGAAATATGAATGTGAATATAATTTCATGTATCTCAATATAAGGTTTATCAATACACGTATAATCAAACTACCTTTTATTAGAAATGGTTTTGGGATATAAAATAGTGCATCAAATAAGGAATTGAGAAGCAATCTAATAAAAAATTATATGGTTGTTGCTTATATCTCACATCAATTAAAGGTCCCTGAGAAAAATTACCCAACTCAGGATCTATATATAGAAGTTGTAATATTTCAAAAAATAGATATCTAGGAATATATGGAACAAATTTTTATGAAAAATTAAAATCTAATCATATGCCTGTTATGGAGAAAAGTTTTGTTTTCCTTGTCATATAAAAGGTACTAATAACTCATTATAAATTATATCTTGAGTAATTATTACATCAACAATACACTCATAAATTTTCAATGTTGTGAGAAATTAAAATTGTCAGAATCTAATTTATTTAGTTGGGGGGTGAATATAATATAGCCAAATTAATTATGGTTTTTACTAACATATGATAGTTTTTTATTCCTTGTATTGAATTTATACTTGACTGAGAATAAATTATATAAAGTTTTCATCAAAATAATATCACATTATTCAATCATAAATAATTAGTAAAATGAAATACAATGAAACTATTTATTAAAAAAATGTATTATTATATCACTTAAAATTAATAAATTAAAATGGGATAATAAATTTCAAATAAAAATATCATTAAAACCATGTCACACAATGGATCAACGTGAACCATGCGAATCTGTTTTATTGAAATAATATAAAAAAACAACAATAAAACATGAAAGAAAAATTCATGTTATAATATATTAGATGAAAATTAAGGTAATGAAAATTATGATTCGAGAAGTTAGGAGGGAATAAATTTATAAGATGTAATAAAGGATATATAGTCATTTTATTACCATTACAAGGGTTATATAGGTAATGCGTATAATACTAATAAACATGCCACTATTTTATAATTATTGGCATGAAGTTTAAATTAGTATTTTTTCTTTAGTTTTTTAAAATATATTGAAATTATAAATAATTTATTTTAATAAAAAAATATTTTAGAATAGAAAAAATACTAATTCATTCCTGAAAATACCTTCTATTCTAATGAAATTATTTTTATGAAATATATATTTTTTGTGAAATTTTTGTTAATAAATTATATCAATAAAATGCATTGATAAATATAGTGTAATGATTGGTATAGTAAATTTATAACATCCTATAAATAATGATTCAACTATAAGGAATACAAATTTAATTGTATTTGTATAACCAGAATATTGTGGTTGGAAAAATATTTAACACATATTTTATCCCATTTTTAAGTAATCTTTCTAAAGCATTGATTATAAAATTTAATGATTTTTTATATATCATATAAATTATAATTAATCTGAGTATTATTATCTAGTGAGGAAAAATTATAAATTCATTTTTATAAATAAAATCAGTTTTTTCTAAAAAATGTTTTTTAATTTGTTATGTATTTTTATTCTAAAAAAACAAATTATGGGTAAATTATGGTTTTAAAAACCCTATTTTTATATATATTAAAAAATATATAACTAATCATTAAATAATTAGAAATTACAATTAAATAGTAATTATAAAACATAATGTTTAAAATGTTATTTTTCTATAAAAATCAGCATTCTATTATATTTGATGTTTTCATTTAAAAGTAATATTTTTAATTTTTATTTAATTATGTGGATTTGAAAGTTCAAATAATCACATCTATATTTGGTAATAGGGACCATCTTTTATTTTTATCAAAAAATTAACTACCATAAAAAATAATTAAAAAAGGTAAAAGTCTGTTAAAATTTTCTATATTAAAATTTCTCAAATTTAGTGTAATTAACATGATATTTAGAAATTTTTGGAGTTATTTTTTTATATTTAGGAGTTTATATTACTTTTAAAAACATATTCCTACATAAATCATCATACTCCCCTATGATTTCATCTTTATCCTTCACCCAACTTAAGTGTCTAATGGAATGTCTAATTTTTTCACCTATTAAATGAGATCTATTAAAAACACTCAAAAAAATTATATAATTCATTTATATCATTAATTAGTACCTATTTTTCCTCTTATAAATTCATTTTATATTTTTGGTAGCAGTTGGTTATATGAATAATGTCTATGTTCTTCATTCCAGAGGTAGACCTTTTGAGAAGGAGTGATTTTGTCAAATTAATGAGTTCTTCATCATTACATTCATTTACACTATCATCACCAACATTAATAAATATCATTATTCAATTTATTTATTTAATATTAACATCATTATAATTCTGTGGAACTGATAATATGATAATAGAACCAATTTTTCTTACCCATTCATTCGTTATATCACATTCATTTTTTGGTCAGTTTTACCACATACATGAATGATGTTATAATTTTTACGTAATGAATGTACAATATAACTTAAACAATAGTAATATGATTTTAAAATGATAAATATAATATTATTTAATTATTTATAAGTAGTAATTTATATACTAATATTCCCTAATAAAAATAGTATTTATTGAATCAAAATTCACTAAGGAAAGGACATTTTAATCAATCATTTAAAAGATTCACAAAAAATTCACTAAAAACATTTTATATTATAAGTATATCAATAAGAAATATTTAAAATTCATCTATATTATAAAGGTGAATAAAACATTATAAAGTATAATTGACTGGAATAACCATTCTGAAGCCAGCATAGGACAAACATAAAAGTGAATACTTTAATATTACTTTAAACAAACAATGGTTTAAAACTAGTAATAAGAAATTATAAAAATATAAAATAATGTTAAAAATAAAAATAAATATGAATATTTTTCTAATGTATAATAATAATGAACCTAAATTTATTATATTGGAGGTTAGAGTGTATAAGACTAAGACGGAATTCTAGGCCATGGTTTCTCATCTCAATTTCTCTCCATTGAGATACTCATCACATAAAACCAATTTTTTCTTTTTAAAGTATATATAATACCCAATAATGTATTTAATAATAAATTTCATGAAATTATAGTTTATTAAAACACCATATAAGGTTCTATCCATTAAGGGGTTTTTGATTTAGAAGTTACAAAGGCCACAAGGGTTCTTTTCAAATGTCACTTTGAATTCGATATTACTTATAAATATATTTACATTGAGAAAACATTATGTGTTATTTATCTCCAAATAAAAATTTATATTCATATAATAAGGTTATTTATAAGTTTTAAACATCATCTAACCATTTCAAATTCCATCAGTTGACAATTAAACTAAAAATGTGCTTGTAACTGGTGCTGACTATATCTATTCTTTTCAGTCATGATTCTTTATCCTCCCTTTATATATTCATTATATTATTTTATGTATTTAATAATGTATACATATATGATTATTAAGGAAAATTTATATTTATTTTCATATTCAATAATTTTTTTGAAATGAATTTGTTTTAGTTTTTTTCCTCATGGGTCATTTTGAATTAATTTTTTTTATAAAGATTGAAAGGAATGTTTGTTTTACTAATTCTCATATGAATGAATTTTACTAAACTATTCATTAGTTTTCATTAAAAATATTTATTTAAATTTTTTCATGGTTTTAAAAATTAATTCAGATTCTCATTAATCTTAAAAATATCTCTTTTTAAATAAAATTTATAAAAACAATAAAGGGTATTTCTTCATATTTTTTAGTGTAAATATCGATTTCTTTTAGAATGTTTTTCTCATTTATATAAACAGATTTTAACACTTCTTATGCATTAACTATATGATATGGTTTAATAATACCGTTAAACTTCTTTATATGGATAGATTATGATCAAATTTTAAGGAAATCTTCATGAAACCCATTGATTTCTCAATGATAATTTATGGTGTAGAGAACCCGACATGGCTACCACTTGAACCGACACCAAAGCCACCCCACCAATTATCCTAAGGAAAATTCCTGGTCAATTAAGGCAAATGAAAAGAACCGTAGTTTCAATAAATCAAACATATTGAATGATTTCAAACTTTATATAAAAATAAACACTTCTAATTAGAGAAAAAATAACAGGAAATAAAACAGAACTCACATAATCAAGTAATGACATTAACTAATCAATAATATATATTGAAAACATACAATATTAAAAATTAAAGAGATATAAAATCATTCCTAATATTATGATACCAAAATCAAAAGAAATAAAAGAAAATATTCATCCGAAACCCACCATTTCATTATGACCCCATGGACACTCTCTATATCCCAACCCAACCATAGTCAAACCAATATCGCAACATTATGGTTACCAAAACCAATCCATCTTAAAAAAAACATGACAAATTTATACAACTAATGGTGTATTGAAGGTGTAGGAAAAACTAATCCAATTTGATAATCATGATATAGTTCATCCAATTCATTTCAAATGAAGAATATATTAATATAAATTGAAATATATATAGAAAATATGTTTTCCCATATCCATAAACTAAATAAAATAACATTTGAAAATGGATTTATTATGCTCAATTTATTTATTTTAATAACATATAGATAATTACATTGAAAAAAATTCATTTAAATGATACATATCCTTAAAACACCCCTTTTTATATAAAAAATGGCATTCATAAAAACATTACCAAAATTCCATAAGGAAACCCACTCATATTTCATAAATAAAATACTGAAAATAAAAGTAGATTATTACCCACAAATAAGAATACATAAAATAAATGAAATAATCTGGGAACCACATACTCAAAAAAATAGGTAATGTCTGAAGAGACCATGGTAATCACATAGATCAAACAAATACCAAAATAATATTTTTCACAGACTCTACTAGGTTCTAACAAGAGACAATCCTTGATTTTACCAAACGTGGACTTAATGGTTGACAAATCAATATCCTATCACAATCCACCAAGCTGGATATTACCTATCCTAGTGATGGAGTAACAAAACATCTAGTCCAAACCATACTTTAGTGGACACTAATATCATGAAACTATCATCTATAGTATATGTTTTGACATCACTCATAGCTACTCGAGTTCCCATGATGAAAACTAAATATGAGTTTTAATAAAAAAGAATGAACAATAAGTACAAGAATCATATAATATGAAACATGAACCACCCTCACCTATAACTATCTCATAATAAACAACCCTTGGGATCTATAAACCGATCACTAAATACATTAATCACTACCCATTAATGGATACAAACACAAGGGGGTAAATAAGGTTATACAAACTTGTACATTTTAAATAAATTTAGTTATCTAAATGAAACTTTTAAAAGGAATCATCATAAAAATTTATCTATATTTGTTTGAAATTACATTTTCAATAAATCATTAAAAATTAACCATTGAAATCCACTTCCAAAAACATTTATTAAATAATTCATAAAAATTCCTTCAACAACACAAAACATTAATTTTATTAACAAAAAGAACTAGACATGATTAAATACCATTTAAAATTAATTTACCATAAATAAAATATTATAAATATTTTTACAAACATATATCTTGAGAAACCCCCCCCACCTTTAAGAATAGGAAAACATGAAATCCCCATTTTTCTATGTGGGAATTAACCCCAAAGTATTCATAAATACAATTAGAGCTATCAAATTTAATTTTAAATTAAAAAAAATATTTTAAACCCAAATCACTAAACACATTTAAAATAATGTATGAACAAGAAAAAAATATACCTCATTTTAATGGTGATCATGCTGGATTTCATTGCCATTGATGATAGATTCTCAAACATTTACTAAGAGGACCTGATCAGTACCTAATGAAAAGATCTCCATGATTAAGTCCTTTGATATTATAAATCTAATAAGTGAATACCCTTGCATTAAAATGATATTGATAATCAAAAGGTAATTAAAGGAGGAAGTATTAGAAATAAAAATATAAGGGAATAAAGATATTATCTTAGAGAATCACTTGAAAAGGATGTGGAGATAGCCATCAATCCAGAATATTGGAGTGGTAGAGATCCTTTAATGTATGGTATTTTCTATTAAGCTATGTGAGATTGAAAGAGGGTAAAATTGAGTTAAAGGGGCCAGGATTATAATAGGAGTTTTGAAAATTAAAGAAAATTATGTATAAAACATGGGTTGGTCACACTATTTTCCAAAAAATACACCAGTTATGTAGGTCATCCATAAAGGAAAACATAATGTGTAATGTTTTTTTATGTTAACTAAATGTTTTAACAAGCTATGTTGAGACTGGAAAAAACCCACAATAAACATTTTAGACCCCAATAATCTATTTCCTCATGATTAGTACTAAACATCAACCAAACTATGTACATCCTAGAAACGTTCTAATTTTTTTAATTTCTATATTGATACTCCTAGGAACTCATGAAACTTCTAGGAAACTAATAATAAAATAATATAATATAAAAAATATAAAAAATTCATGTGGGGTGTTAATCTATCTTGATCATAATATATTATACCCTAATAATATATAAAATAAGAGTGGAAGAAAATGGAAATTGATTGAACGACACCTAAATATGTGAGTTGTGTGGGATAAGAAACTATCTAAAAAAGAAATTATATATGTGAATTAAAAAAACCTCCAAATAATAATAAATGAATCCAAAAAAACCATGAAACATATCCAAATAAAACCCATCCACCACTGAGAAGAATAAGGTGTAAGGTAGGTAGTGACCTCTCATAGGTCTCCCAAGCATTTAAAATCAATTTAAATTGTGTGATATGGAAAAAATCACCACTAAAAAAACTAACCACCATAATTGATGTAAGAACCCGGTTCTTATTCTTGAGGTATGAGTTTCTTATTTTCCTTTTTCCTTAAGTGTTTTTTAGAAAATAAGGGAAATGTGGGAAAAATACAAAAATTTATGGGTACACGCCGTGTACTTTTTCACATGCTTTGTACTTTGGCCATGTGGGATGAGAATACAGGGCATGTAGGAGGGTGTAAAAACTAAATACACACCATGTACTTAGTAATACATGCCGTGTAATCAGGCGGCAGGTGAACAGTAAGGCGGTGGAGAGTAGCCGCCTAATGAATAGTCAAAAAGTATAGTACATGTAGTGTACTTAGTATTACATGTTGTATAATCAGTCGGTGTATGAACAATAAAGAGGTGGAGAGTTACCACCAATGAACATTTAAAATGAATTTACACATCATGTACTTGAGATTACACACTATGTAGTTATGTTTTTTCATTAAAAATAGGGAGTAGCCTCCTCATTCAGTAGAGGAGGCTGAAAACTCGAAAGGAGCACCGAGAGAGGAGGCTGAGGCATGGAGGAGCTCCCAATCGCACTCCGGGACTCCGATTCTTCTGGCATCGATCTCATTTGGACCGTGTGGGTAGGGTATTCCCTCTCCTTGAGTATTTCCTTCCAATTATTTTCTTATGGGAAGTTAATTTGGGTTGGAATGAGATACTTTTTATCTTAGATCTATGTCGTTCTTAGTTGTTTCGGGAGGCACCATTCATGTATATCGATTAGAGGAGATCGAGGTAGGTGGTCTTGTGTTTAATTCCAACTGTCGAGTTGATTTTGTGTACTGTTGTAGCACGCTCTCATGTTCGGGGTGTCGTACGGTTGAGGTTTTGACTATTAAGATACCTAGAATTGCATTGATAATCAAATTAATTTGTATAAAATGTTTTTTGGGATCGTTGCTTTGATCCTGGGCCATCCCAAGGGTGAGTTTCCCTTGTTTAGCTATTTGGACCTGATACCTGTGGGTATTCCATGATGATAGCATGTTTTGAGTTTTCCTGAGAGGAAAAATATATAAATTTCTTGTTTATGAATTGGGTTCGGCCCAGTTACTTGCCTTTCCTATGGAATGCCTGAGGGTAGTGTTTTGCTTATCCTGAGGGCAGTGTTTTGTTTTTCCTAAGGGAAACATTTTCTTATGCCTGAGTGCAGTAGCTTTTGTGCCTGAGGGAAATATTCGTTATGCCCGAGGGATGTCAATGGAGGGTTTCATTTTTTTCCTAAGGGAAAGGATTTTCATGTCTGACGACAAGTTTTACTTGAATATTCATTGCAGTGATTTCTTTTATTGTACCATCCAAGTTAAAGCACATGCATGTTATTATTATTATCCCTACATATTTGATATCCTGTTGTGGTTTTTGCTGTGGCACTGTATAGAATATTGTCGGTCGTGGAAGAGTCACAGAAAAATCGTAATATTGAATTGTTAAATAATTGATAAAATGGTAATGTAACTAGTAGGAATGGTTACTTTTGAGTACTTCCTAGTTTACTCAATTTAATTATTTCACACTGATGTTGCAATTTTTCACTGACAGTTGGTAATGGGCCTTTGGTGGTTGCCTACTGGGTTTATTTCTCACACCCTATTTGGTTCATGTCTTGGGCCTAAACAGATTATATTACTGCAGGTTTTGATAAGTTAAAGGGTCCCTACACAGGTATATGATTGTTGCGGAGGAGTAAGAGAGCATGTGACTGAGATTAGGCTTGTGATGTTGTTGAGCTCCTGTTTCACAGCTTGGATTTGTTTTGTGGTACTTGTACCTTGTGATGTATTTTATCAGATTGCAGTGTATCCTGTTTTGGATGCTTTCTTAGAATTAGAGACATATTTCATTATCATATATATAACGGCCGGTTTTATTTTACTTCAGTTTCATCGTCCATTTCAGGTCCATATTGTTTACTTTTTCATCTTTTGTATGTTTATATTTATTTACGATGCACTACACATTAAAAAATGGGGGCATAGTTTCTCCACTATTAGTCCTAAGCCCTCGCTGCTAGTCGAAAGTCTCTGGAATTTGGGTAAATCTACTTGTGGTCATGTGACCAACTGGGTTCGGGCACCCGTTGTGTGGCACTCGGATCCAGGACATTAAAAAGTTGTATCAGAGGATCTTCTTTTCATTGAATTAATATTTTGAGCCTATAGTTAGGGATAGGACAAAATAGGTACTTGGTAATAAGATGTGCTCGGGAGTAGCTAGCCCATGTACATGGAAAAACCAATTTACCTTATGTTTCAATTTTACTGATTTTTCACTTTTACAGTTGATTTTATTTTCACCATTGGGTTATGCACTTGTGGTGTGGTGTTTATATTTTTATACCTAGGTTACATTTAGTTGCAACCCGATGAGATGAGGGTATGACATCTCATGCATCATTTATGCACATGTTAGAATCACATGCCATGAATAGTTTTTATGCCATGTTTGTGCATTAGAAATTTCAAGTTGTTGTGATAGATGTTGTGCTGGAAAATTCAAGTTATTTTGATAGGTACATTGAGTGATATTCCTACTGTTGATAGGTTATTTGTACATGTTATAGGTGGGTTTATGGATGCTAATATTTGGTTCTTGAGAAGTATGGGCTCTCTTGGACTGGAATTTAGTGGATCATGATGCAACCTTTTTGTTGCGTTTTGTACTATAATGAGAAATTTCGGGTGGTAAACTTTGGTTCACAGGGAGTATGGGCCCCCATGGATCGGAATTTGGAATAGAGGTTCTTGAAATTAAAGAAAAAGGGGCTCCGAAGTAGTTTATGATGTATACAATCCAGAAAAACCCAGAATACATAATGTGTGTTTCTATGAACACACTTCATGTACTCTTCTATTTAGTATGAAATGATTTTTTAAGTATTTTCCATGAACCTTATGTGCACGACGTGTAGTCTCTACCAATGTTATAGACTGTGTAGGAAAAAACAAGGGATACAAAAACTCTTGAGGGAACACGTCGTGTACCTGTTGTACACGCTGTGATGTGTTGACCATGTGTCCTCCCATGTAACTAACAACACAGATGGAGAAATATTATATTATACACGCCATGTAAATTCTGAAAACACCGTGTTGTTTAATTTGGGGATCTGACCGTGTATCTAACAACACGGGTCTAGGTTATCCTTTCTCGTACAAGCCGTGTCCATCTGGCACATGTTGTGTAGTGTGAGCCGTGTATCTGGTTGTGTCACAAATAACACGGGTCAATGAATCTCATCTAGTACACGTCGTGTACTTGTGGGAAACGCTGTGTAGTCTTGACCAATGAGATACCGTGTGGACTTGGCCATGTGGCTGGGGAGACGGGGTGGTGTACACACTATGTGTAAGTGTAACACGTCGTGTACCTAGGGTTGAGACACGCCCAGGTCAGCATCAGAACACGACCATGTAAGGGATTAAGGTCACACGATGTGTAGACTTTATAGACTCTATATAGTCTCTTTTTACCAGTTCTTATGTTTTTTGTTTCCATTTTCATTGGAACTATTAAAAAGACAAAAAAAAATTGATAGTAAATTAAACTAAGGAATGTGTTTGACCATTTAGAGTCATGTCGCCGAGACAACCACGAACTAGTCGCCAAGAGAGTGGTGAAAATTATACTCCAGACATGGTAGGCTATGGGCTACCGATGGATCCTCCAGCAGTGCCAGATGCGGTGCCAGACATTATACCGGATGTAGGCACAAACGCGTAGTTACATGAATGCTTCATGCGGTTCATGCAGACCTTCCAGGGAGCACCGCCAGTTGTCATATATATGGCAGACCTGACATGTATATTCCAGTAGCAACATCCACCTACGTTTTCAGGGGATGGCGGACCACAGGCTGCAAAGTCATGGCTAGGTTCTATGAAGATGATCTCTGAGCTTATTGAGATGCCTCCTGGGAGGAGGGTCAAACTCGCTACTTACATGATACCTGATTCCTCCAAGAGACGGTGGGATGTCATCACCTAGACTCAATATCCCCGAGGCATGGCATGAGAAGATTTTCAGGTAGTCCTCTATGACTTTTTTTTCCAGAGATTCTAAGTGTAGATCGAGCTTGAGAGTTCATGAATCTGTAGTAGGGCGCCAGGTCAGTGATGGAATATTCTAGCCACTTCAATGAGCTACAGTGTTTTGCACATGTTCTGGTGGGTGATGAGACATTGAGGGCTAGACGCTTCAAGGATGGTCTTCGATATGACATCCATGCACTGGTGAATGTTTTCAAGTTGCCTACAATGCATGATATTGTGAACCAGGAATTGATTATTGAGCAGAACATGCGGGAATCTAGTGGGATAGAACGGGGGAGTTCAACAACGGCCTTTGATACTATTTCTATCGGTAAGAGGAAGAGGAAGATGTATTTCTCTCACAGTGGCAGTACTAGCCCGAAGACTTCTTCAAGTTTCCAGGTAATGTGCTATCAGTGTGGTAAAGAGGGGCACAAGAGACCTCAGTGTCCATGTGACCCAGTGGAGTGCCGAGATTATGGCCAGATGTGTCAACTTCAGCATTTTGCAGGTGTTTCCACTAGTGACTAGTGAGAGGGATTCGGTGCAGACTCAACTTGCAGGAGTGGGGCCAAAATCTTCTTACAACTCAGGGAATTGGGATATGCCTGGATGTTCAGGCCGAGGTGGTGGTCGTGGCCATGGTATCCAGACACTAGGATATTAGAGACAACAGGGAGGGTCAGCTCAGGGAATACAGGCTATGTCACAGGGCCACGACACTAGGCAGACATATGTAGTGCAACAGACCTAATAAGAGCAGGATCCCGAACCTTCCAAAGTCAGCGGTACTATTCTAGTTGCTTCTGTTTTATCTTCAGTACTTTCCGATACTGGTGCTATGCATAACTTTATATCTGTGCCCGCTTTGGATATCATTGGGCTCTGTGGTTCTTATTCTTTCGATATCAGGATTGTATAAACTCCATTGGGAATCATAACAAAAGGTGTGAGTTAGTGCACAGAATTCCCCCTAGAGGTTAGTGGGTGTCACTTTCTATGGGACCTCTATGTCTTAGAGATGACGGGATATGACTTCATTCTCAGGATGGAATGGTTGGTACCCTTTTGAGCCTTTGTAAATTTCTATCATCGTAGGGCGACTTTCACGTCACCAGAGGGAAAAGAGTTTCTATACAAGGGAGAATGGGATGTCCAGGCGAGCCGAGCTGGACTCGAGCATCATGGGTGAGGTGGAGTGACAGCCCAGATTGTGATTTTATATCTTGATGACCAGGGAACTTGTCAGTAGGATTTCCCTCCGGTTGTTAATCATTTGAGGGATGTCTTCCCAGATGACTTTTTAGGTCTACCCTTGGAGCGATAGGTGTATTTCCTTATTGAGCTTATGCCCGGAGAGACACTGATTTACTTTACTCCTTATAGGATGGATACACCGGAATTTAGGGAGATCAAGTGGTGGTTAGAGGAGATACAAGAAGAGGGTTTCATCCGACCTGGTACTTCTCCTTGGGGTTTGCCTATCCTATTTGCGAATAAGGCTGACGGTACCCTCAAACTTTGCATAGATTATCAGAAACTGAACCAGTTGGTGGTTAAGAACCGATATCCCATACCAAGGATTGATGACATTTTTTGTCAACATTGAGGAGCACGAGTGTTCTTGAAGATTGAGTCGAGATACGTATATCATCAGCTGCACGTTAGACCATTAGACATACTGATTACAGTCTTTCAGAGTAGATATGGTCTATATGAGTACATGGTCATGCCATTTGGGATTACAAACACGCCATCATTCTTCATGGATCTGATGAATCGTGTGTTCCACCTATATCTGGATTATTCTGTGGTGGTCTTCATGGATGATATATTGGTGTACTCTCACACTCGACACGACCTTGCCACCCATGTTGAGATCATTTTGAGTACACTAAGAGAGAATATGTTATATTCTAATCTCTCAAAGTGCCACTTTTGGATGGGCCAGATTCAATTCCTGGGACATATTATCTCAGAGGTAGGAGTTGTAGTAGACCCAGAGAAGGTGAGAGTAGTAGTTTCCTGGGAGCATCCTAAGAACGTGTTTGAAATATGGAGTGTTTTGGGGATGGCTGGTTACTATAAGCGCTTTATATAGGACTTCTCCCACTTAGCAGTGCCATTTACGGGTTTGACTAAGAAGGGTATGAAGTTTGTTTTGTCAGAATCTTGCGAGACATCCTTCCTGGAAATGAAGGGAAGGTTGACATCTTTAGAATTCCTGAATCTTATAGAGAAATAGAAGAGATATATAGTTTACTGTGATGCATCAGGTATTGGGCTGAGAGAAGTGTGGATGCAGGGAGATCGAGTAGTTGCGTACGAGTCTCAGAAGTTGAGTCCACATGAGAGGAATGAAATTACGCATGATCTCTAGTTGGATGTAGATGTTCACGTGTTACACTGTTGAAGAAATTACCCCTTGGGTGAAAATTTGGTGTTGCTTATAGAACAAAAAAGACTTAAATACATCTTTACCCAGCGTGACTTGAATTTGAGATAGCGAAGGTGGGTTGAAAACCTTCAGTCCTTCGACTTTGAGCTTTCCTATACACTTGATAAGAGTAACGCAGTGGCTGATGCACTGAGTAGGAGGACTCGGATATAGGCAGTGCAGGAGGATAGTGGTGAGTGGCAGCTTATAGCTTCGTTATCTGAGATGCATTTGGAGGTGGATGATAGTCAGGGGAGATTCTATCATTCGTCATTAACTTTGACTTCTACGCTCCTGGATAGAGTGAGGATGAGACAACTATCAGATTCAGAAGGCCTAGTTCTACAGATGTCCGTGGCAAGTGAGTACCCCCCCTCCTGGTTGGACAATAAGCGATGATGAAGTACTACATATCCATGGATGAGTGTGGGTTCCAGGGGATATATTAGAGGATTTGATATAGGAATTTCATGCTTCAGCATGGTTATAACATCATGGAGTTACCAAAAAGTAACGTGACTTGAGACGTCAGTATTGGTGGCAGGGTATGAAAAGAGAGGTAGCTGGTTTTGTTAAGAGATGTTCTACCTGTTAACACATGAAGGTGGAGAATGAGAGGTCAGCCATACTATTACAACAGTTACTCATTCTGGAGTGGAAATGGGATGATGTTGCAATGGACTTCGCGACTGGGTTTTCGAGGTCACCTCGAGGAAATGATGTCGGGTGGGTTGTTGTGGATAGACTTACGAAGGTAGCTCACTTTTTCCCGATCCAGGAGACCTTTAGTATTGACAAGATCAAGAAGTTGTATATACTAGAGGTAGTACGTCTTCATAGGGTCCCTCGTTCTATCATTTCTGATAGGGATTCCCATTTCATATCTCATTTCTGGTATAGTTTTCAAAGGGCACTGGGTACATAGGTGCTTCTGAGCACAACATTCCACCCTCAGACCGATGGCCATTCAAAGAAAACCATACATGTGCTAGAGGAAATGCTACGTGCATGTGTCCTAGAATTTGGGGGATCGTGGGAGAAGTACATACCCCTGGTCGAGTTTTCCTATAGTAATAGTTTTCAGGAAACTATAGAGATTGAACCTTACATGGATTTATATAGTAGGACATACCGATTACCCTTGTACTGGTTGGAGGCAGGTGAGCAGCTTTACTAGGACCACGTCTCGTGAAGGTGACTTTAGAGCAGGTCCAGTTGATTCAGAAGCAGATGGATACTATATAGTCTTGTTAGAAATCTTATGATGATCTTCATAGATGACCCTTGGAGTTCGTGGTAGGGGATCAGGTTTCCTTGCATGTTTCATCGAGTTTGGGACACATGCGGATCAGGAGATAGGGTAAACTTTCACCGAGGTATGCAGGGACATTTGAGATTCTGGAAAGAGTCGGACTGGTTCCCTATTGGTTGCAGTTACCACAGACGTACTAGGTCTTGAACAATGTCTTCCACGTATCTCAGCTACACCACTATCACTCTGACCCGTCTCACGTTTTTCAGCCCGACGAGGTTGAACTTCAGGTAGATTAATCCATTGAGGAGCATCTGATTCGTATTGCAGATATGAGAATGAAGGTTCTATGAGGCCAGTCAGTTCCTCTCATATGGGTTCTATGGTAGTATGGCTGAGTGCAGGATAAAACCTGGGAGCGGGAGACCGACGCACGTGCTCAGTGGGTAGAGTTGTTCTCGCCTTTATCTTCACCACCCTTGGAAGGTAAATTTGGGGATGGATTTTTTTAAGGGGGGATGCTTGTAAGAACCTGGTTCTTATTCTTGAGGTACAATTTTCTACATTTCCTTTTTCTTAAAGTGTTTTTGAGAAAACAAGGGAAATGTGTGAAAAATCATAAAATTTATGGGTACACGACGGGTAATTTTCCACAGGCTGTGTACTTTGGCTGTGTGGGGTGAGAATACAGGGCATGCAAGCTTGTAAGTGATACATGGTGTAAAAAACAACTACATGACATGTAATTAGTTATACCCACTATGTAAATAGGAGGTAGGTGAAAAGTATGGCGGTGGAGTGTAGCCTCTAGATGAACATTCAAAAATGATAGTACACACCGTGTAATTAGTATTACACACCGTATAATTAGTCGCCAGATGAACAGTAAGGCGGTGAATAGTTTCCGACAGTGAAAAGTTAAAAAGCAATTACATGTCGTGTACTTGAGAGTACATTCCGTGTAGTTATGTTTTTTCGTTAAAAACAGGCAGTAGACTCCTCAATTGGGAGAGGAGGTAGAAAAATTGAAAGGAGCACCGGGAGAGGAGGCCGAGGTTTGAAGGAGCTCCCAATCGCACACCGGGCCTCTGATTCATCCGTCGTCGATGTCATTTGGACCGCACAAGTAAGGTATTCTCTCTCCTTGAGTATCTCATTCCAATTCATTCCCTACTAGAAGTTATTTGGGTTTGTATGTGAAAATGTTTTTCTATGATCTACGCCATTATTGGATGTTTCAGGAGGCTCCTTTCATGTATATCGATCTAAGGTGATCGAGGTAGGTGGTCTTATGTTTAATTCCAACTATCATGTTGATTTTTTGTACTGTTGTGCCATGCTCCCATGTTCGGGGTGTCGTATAGCTATGTATTTGATTGTTAATATACCAATAATTGCATAGGTAATCTAATGAATAAGTATATATTGCTATTTGGGATCGTTGAATTGATCTAGGGCCACCCTGAGGGATCATTTCCCTTTTTTAGCCGTTTGGAAAGGATACACGTGGGTATGCTATGATGATAGAATTTTTTGAGTTTTCATGAGAGGAAACAAATATAAATTTCTTGCTTACGCATTGGGCTTAGCCCGATTACTTGCTTTTACTATGGAATTCTTGAGGGAAGTGTTTTTCTTAGCCTGAGGGTAGTGATTTGTTTAGCCTGAGGGCATCATTTTCTTATGTCAGAGGGTAGTATCTTCTGTGCCTGAGGGAGATATCTCATATTCCTAAGGGAAATATTTGTTATGCATAAAAGCAGTCACCTAAGGGCTTCATTTCTGTTTGCCCGAGGGTAAGGATTTTCATGTATGAGGACAAGGTTTACTTGAATATTCACTGTGGTGATTTCTTTTTTTGTACCTTCTAAGTTAACGCACAGACATGGTATTATTATTATCTCTACCTTTTAGATAGACTATTGTGGTTTATGTTGTGGCACTGTATAAGAGATTTTTCGTCGAGGCTGAGTCTCAAGAAAACTCAAAATATTTAATTGTTAAATAATTGTTAAAATGCTAATGTAACTGGTAGGAATGGTTACTTTTGAGTACTTAATTGTTTGATGCCTTTCATTATTGAACAATGCTTTTGCACTTTTTCACAAACATTTGGGCATAGGCCATTAGTGGTTGCCTAATGGGATTTCTTTCTCACACCCTATTTGGGTCATGTCTCGGGCACAAACAGATTATATTTTTGTAGGTGTTGATAAAGGAAATAGTCCCTACAAATGTACATGATTGTTACAGAGGAGTAGGAGAGCATGGGACCAAGATTAGGCTTGCGATGCTGCTGAGATCCTGTTGCACTGCTTGGTTTTGTTTTGCACTACTTATAACTTGTGATGTATTTTATCAGATTATAGTGTATCCAGTTTTGGATGCTTTCTTAGAATTAGATACATATTGCATCATCATATATATGACTGCTAGTTTTATTTTACTTCAGTTCTATCGTCCATTTCAGGTCCATATTGTTTACTTTTTTTAGTTTTGTATGTTTATATTTATTTCCACTATTCTACACTTTAAAAAAATGAGGGAATAATTTTCCAACTATCAGTCTTAGGCCCTCACTACTAGTCGTCATCCTCAAGATCTTGGGGAAATTTTCTTGAGGTCATGTGAAAAATAGGGTTCGGGCACCCGTTTTGTGGCACCCGGATCTGGGACGTTACAATTGACAACCATAATTTACCATAAAGTAAAACAAATTTAACCAATCATGAGTATCTCCTAGGAGAGAACTCTAACCCCAGAAATAAAAATAACCTAAGAGAACACAACATCTATAAATTAATCTCTATAGTCAATATTAAAAAATATTCACCCATAATACCCTTTAATATATTCTAAAAATCATAAATTAATATGAAACAATATGGGTACTAAACATGGTTCATTCTACTTAATGGGTAATCTAAGATCTATAATATGGATTCTCATCCTAGGTGATTCAATAAAATATAAAACAACATCAGCAAGTACTTAGTAGACCAAATTAAATTATTTATTTATATGTAACACCTTAATATTTTTTGAAATATCTTTTATTAAGATATACTAAATTTCTTTGATAGCTTGCGCTACTCGTAACACTGTGTTTTAAAGAACCACAATAAACTTTAATATTATTATTTAAAAGAGACGATTATAAAATAGATGTTAAAATTAAAGATATTAATATTAATAAATATTTTGTAGATATTAATTATAATATTTTTATATAATGAAGACATTGAAAAAATACTAATATCTAGTAAAGCCTTCATTGTTTTTGAAAATACTATTTTCTCAAAAAATGTTTCTAATATAATTTTGTGAACAAATAAAAAATTAATTTTTTAAAATTTTAGAAAATTAATTTTGATAATAAAATGTTCATTTTTTAATCATCTTGACAAAATTATCTTAATGTAATTTTTTAGATTTTTTTTTAAATTTAATTTTTTGATGAATATTGAAAAATTATGTTTTTATTGAAATCTACCTTTTTGTTTAAATAACGTATATATTTTTTTAGAATGGTTTTAATAGTAAAATTATATCAATAATATATATATTAAACATATTTTGGTAATTTTAATCAATTTCAATTTTAAATCTGATATTAAAACTTTTTAAACTTTTGAACATTTTCTCGTTGAAAAACTACTTTCTCATCTCACCTACGTGGTTAATTTAAAAATTTATTTTTGGACATACATTGATAAGAATTTTTTAAAATGTATTAAAAATTCAGAATTAAAATAATTCATATTATTTAATTAGTTAAACTTCATTTTTGACCATAATGAATTGTAAAAATAGTAAAAATTCATTACATTGGATAAGGTAACTTTTTTACTAGGGGTAAACTAAAAAGATAGGGGTTAAAATGACCCAAAATCTATAAAATAGTAATTTTATGAAAAACTTTTAACCTTATAATGAATTTATAAATATAATGGTCCATTATAGAGCCCTGTGGGATGTGAAAAATATGGGAATATCCTTTTTTCAAAATATTAAAAGTTTGACACTCACCTCACTTAAAAAAGTCCACCCACTCTCCTATCATCTCACTCTTCCCAAACTATTTTTTTCATACAATAACTTCAAAAATATATTCATTAATCCTCTAATCTCATACTCTAATCCATATTTTGTTCATAAATCCCACCTTGGAAGGCTTTTGGTGCAAACCAATATAAGAAGTAGAAAGAAGAGGTAGCGTCCATATCCAAGCATTTTATTTTATTTCTTCCTCCACCTTCTTCAATTATTGTTAAAATGGGATGATATAATAAAATAAGTATATTACATATACTGATATGTTTTTATGTGTAATTGATTACCTACAACCATCTCAACTTCCATGAAATGATATATGAAATCATCATTTTTGTGTTTTGTGGAATACCACCTCATTAACCGATTTGATTCATTTTCCATCACCACCTCTCATGGATGAATATAATGATATTTTAAATTTTTATATATTATATATGATATATATATATATGATATTATTATACTTTTTTAAATATTATATCACATATACCTTCTTACTTTGTATTTTACGGGGATATGATAACGTCACTTATGTGTACAGAGAAGTACCGCCTCATGAATCGATGTGATTCAGTCACACCTTACAAGGAAGTTAATAACGAAGGGTTTATTGAAAATATGTGATATATATGAAAAAATAATTTTTTAATGGAAATATATTATTTACCTTTCTATCTTTCAATGCATCAAGGGAATAGAAATAATGTTCAAATGTATTGATATCCTACAATCTCCATTAACGGTGCATTTCATTTTTAATCTCTAACTTTTTCATATCACTTAAATAAATATATTCATAATATACATTATAATTATATTATGGTTAATTTTTTTTTATTTATTCATTATCAATGTAATAGTATCAAAAATAGAAAATCAAAACATACAGTAAGAACAAGCAGTTATTGCATAAAACCTAACATTCACATGGAATTTTTAACAAACGGGTAATAAAATGTTATAAAAGAATAATACATGATATTTTATATATAATTATGGTTATATAATATATATATATATAATAAAATTATTTATATTAAATAATATTTTTTTAACATGTATGAAGGAATCCAAGACATAAGTTAAGATATTTTTTTAATCATCCTTCTTTGAGACATTTGTTTTGTTATGAATCTATCTTATTTTGTGAGGTGTATATACAAAAATCATTTTTATGTAATATCATGAATTTATTTATTATATTTATATACTAATATTAAATTAATATTATTATTTGATGGGTCTTGTGATTCAATGTTACCCTAGTGTCAAGGGTTTTATGTTACAATCTCATCGTTTATGAGAATTGTTCATGATTATACTTACAAGGATGATATATTAAGATCTATTTATGAAGAAACACATGAATTTTATTCTACAATGGTTATTTTCTGAGAATAAATTTATTCCCTTAATTTCACTAGATTTATGTACTCAAGAGTTTAAAAGAATATTTTTATGAAAAATTATCTCTATTTCTCTCTTCGATTCAAAATCCCTTTACATCGGTATAAATGTTTTCAAAAAATATTTCAAAAATGTTTTAACATTTTCCAAAGGTTTTTTTAAATATATTTTTACCAAATTTTTACCTTTTAGAAAATTTTTACAAGGAATATTTATTTCATTTTAAAAGAAAAGGATCATGTAGATTTTATCAAAAATATGAAAGGAATATTTGTTTTAACATACCTGACATGAATAATATTTTATGATATCATGACCAATCAATGATTTAAATATCCCCCTATAGGTGTTCATGGTACTTTTCGAAGAATATTTTCTTCTAAAGATTTTTATATTTTTATATTTTAAATAAATTATTTTAAAGTGAAAAGTTAATTTCCTCAATAAATGTTTTGAATTATTTTTAAATATTATTTTATCAGTATAAATGTTTTATTTCCAATAAATGTTTTTGAAAAAAAAAGTTATTTTTTAAATTTTTTTTCAAGGTGGAAAGCCTATTTTCCTCTAGTAAAGTTCTTAGTGATATTTCTTTAAAAACCATTGTCCTTCTAAGATGAATTTTTATTATTATTTCTTAAGATATAGTTGTAATATAATCAAAGGATAAAATTCTTATTCTTTCTCTAAGTGGTTTATTTTTATAATAATAATATTATATGAAACTAATTTCTCTTCAAAATGTTATACCATAATAAAATAATTATGAAACCTGATTTTTTATACATTTTATGATTTGATGAAATGATGAAATGATTATAAAGCACATTTACTTACATAGGTTATGTTGTGTTGAATGGTTTATGAAACAAATTTATTTTCATGAGTTATGATATGATGAATGCTTTTTGTTCTAGTGTAACACATATGTGTAGATTATATTGTGGGTGAGAACTATATCTCCCTCAAATTTTTTTGTTAATGATTAATATATCATGAGATAAAAGAGACTATAATGAGAGAGTAGACCCTATTTATAAAGGGAAACTATCCTCATTGATAGTATTGGGAGCCAAACATGATTAAAAACATGGTTTTGGGTGTGAAACCATTCTAATATGGTAGTATTGGTAATGATCCTTTATCTACTAATGAAATGACATTATATTATTATATGTATTTAAAAAATATATTCCTTATAGGAATGTAATGTTCTCATTGTCTATATTCCTTGATTCTGTTATGATTCAAGTATTATAACTATCTGGGATTTATTCCATGACTCATATTTTTGATCTATGATATACAGGGTATGGTTTTCAAATGTTACTCATATTCTCATACCATAATGCTGATGATATGTTGATATCTCCCATGTTTACCCTTACTGAGCATTTGATCTCACCATTTAATATGTTTCCTTTCCCGAGGTTATGATGAATGGTATTATGTATGATATGTTTAAGAAGGGTTTTAGTTGGGAAGAACATATTGGGATATGACATAACATACATCTGAAATTGTTTTCTTGTTTTCACCTTTCTAAAGGCATGTGAAATTTATGATCTTAATGTGCGTGTTTGTGTAATTTAATTAATATTCATCTAAAAAAGGCAAAATATCTATATATGACTATTTATTTCCTTTATATACAAGTTTCCCTATCATTTACTCTAAGGTCTCCCATGTTCACACCAAGAATAATCCATAAAACATCCATCCATAAAATGTAGTATAATGTCATAAAATCCAAGGTAACCTATAATAAAACCAATTTTTCTTATAGAAAATATAATCCAATACTATCTAAAAAATAAAAATATAGATATATTTAATACAACCAACACATAATCTCCAAAATAATGAACCACCAAAAACATATCAAGACCCAATCTCCCCTTTTAAGAACTCAAACTTTGAAAAATGTCGAAAGATGGCCTAATCAACCATACCAATGAAAAGACCTTGGATATTTTTCATAATATGAACTATATGATCTTGTTTCTCTACACTATAAAAACATGAGACTCTTCATCATCGTCTTATTAGAGGACTGGCCCTCATCCACCTCTTACTCTTCCACATTGGGCTCCACTAACTTCTGATCCTCACTTGATAGATCATCTTCACCCACTTTAACAAAGAAATATGGACTAAACTCTAGTATAAAATCTTTAAAAATCCTCTTTGGAAAAAATCATAGTGAAAATATTGTGTTGAATAAATCTCAAGACATTCCTTCATAATGCTAAGAAGGAACCATGGCCTACCGCCAAACCAAGATTAATCCTTCAAAAAGGGAAATAGTGGCCTCCAATATTGAAGACTATAGAGAGTGCGGTAAATTATATATTTAATGAAATAAAATCATCCACTCCATAACCTCAAGAGTGCCTTTATCGCCACACAAGAGTCATAAAATACGTAGATGTTGTCTAAGAATGTGGATGAAATAGGATCCACCACTCGATCCCGAGTCTCGGTAGAGTCAACTAGTGAAGAAAAAAATCTTATATTATGAGAGAATAAATATATAATATCATCTCAATGAATTATATTCCCACTTCACTTATATTACTCTCCATGAGGCCTACAGTAAAAAATAGAAAACACATTCTATTTCATCCCACATCTACAAAAATCTAACTACATAGTTCTAAAAAAAGACACCGAAACATGAATCACCTAACAAAAAATATAGGAAAACCCTTCCTAAAAATTTCACACATGACACATATTTTCAAAACCCCCATTAAAACAACCCATTCTATTCACATCCTTATAAAAAATAACACATTACAAATTTTCATTATGATACCAAAAGAGTTTATAAAAACTTTTAGTTATATAAAAACAATCTGATATATTTTCTCAAACATAATACTCATTTTCGTCCCAAAATATATTAAAATTTTTATTTTGTAATTAGATATCATTGAAAAACTTATAAATAAAAAATTTTAATATATTTTTTGACAAGATAAAATCATCCAATAAATTACCAAAAATAAATAAATTTCATAATTTTTAGTCTTTAGAATATTTCATGGGAATAAAAATTATCCCACATAAATTTCTAAATAAATTAAAAAAATAAAAAATCCAATGAAAACACATTTCATATCCAAAAACCAATTTCTTAACACATAAAATAACATTCCATAACAAAATCAACAAATAACCTCAACATATTCTAAATCCACACTCAATTTCACTAATTCACTAAAAATACCTTTATAAATATCAAAAAAATCGTACATTCCAATGGGATCATGTTGGAAAATATGGGAGGGAGGATATAATTTTTTAGATTAAATGTAATGGTTCACAGTTTGAGAACATAGGTTGGTAAGCCATGGACCATCTATGAAACAGACTCTATAGGGGTGTCTGACCCACTCTTAGTAGGATTCAAACACATTACAAGAATGTGATGGATAACTATTCTAACTTTTTTATCTAACAAATTAAAAAATCTAATATCAAACAAATCCCAGAAGAAAAAACATGTGTGTGAGGGTTCAAAATAAAATCAAACCACATCATAATCCATTAATGAAAATAATAAAATAAGAATCAAGAATCTATCTCTCAACTACCCCTGGAAACTCAATGTTCAATATGGGTAAGAGATGGCCAGGAATGTTTCAATATAGTCCACCTAAGTTCCAATGTATTAATAATATCCTTTCTATCAAGACTCACCAAAAATAAAAAGTCAATTAATAAAGAATCTAAACCATTCATTGATCCTAGGCTCTAATACCAGTTGTAAAAAATTTCAATGGGCTTCCACCTGAGATGACACTTGACCTGACCTACCACTTATCCCACGGTGTATTCTAGATCATCATGGGCTTGCAACCAAAGATAAGATATCAATAGAGAAAACAATGTTAATTATTTCAACCTTGATATATAAAACTAAACATATATAATTATAGATAATGGAAAATGAAAATAAAATGGAACACACATATTCATTTTGTCAAATAAATGAAATGATAGTATAATTCGAAAATATCCCACACAAAAAATTAATTGAACACAATATCTATGCCAAGAGGGTGATACAAACCCCATAAGAACTAAAAAACCTAGAATGAAACCACACCATTTCTATATAACCCATGTAAACTCTCTATCCCAAGCCAACATTGGTCAACCTTAGCTCCCAACATGAAGGTGATAAAAACCAATTCACCTAAGAGAAACCTTTGGAATTTCATATAATAAATTGTGTGTGTATGGTGTGATAAATACTAAGTCTAATAGGTAAGCACCATAGAGTTCATCTGATTCCATTCAAATAAAATATTAATTACACTAGTTTTCAATACATATATATGATTGGATTTTATAAATCTTATAGTTAAATAAAAAACAATTACAAAATGGATTTGTTAAACATTGTTTCTTTAAATTTATTAATTGTAAAAAAATCCCATTTTAAAAATGTCAATTAAATTGCGCATAACATGAAATCACCACTTGTTCATATAGAAGACACCTTTCTTAAAAATGATCCAAAATTTCCATACAAAAACCCCCTAATGATTTATAAATAAAATATTAAACAATGAAACAATTTCAATAAAATAAATTTATACAGGAAATAAAGGAAAACATATTGATTCTATATATGTAAACTAAATTAGGAATGTCTGAGGAGAAAAAAGTAATCCCTTAAATCAATACACCATCCAAATAATATGTGTCACATGATCTATTATAGGGTTTAATTTGAGATATTTAAAGACATTTCTAAAAATGGAAAAGTTGAAAGCCAACATTTTTTCATAAAAAATACTCCGGACTAGCTTATAGCTGGCCTACTGACTGGGGTGCACCCAATCGATTCCTAACTAATTCTTGAGGGGATACTATTAGGATACATATATAATGTTTTGTATAATTATAGAACTCCCATTTAGAAACCTAGGACCCCATGATGAAGAAAAAATCGAGGGTGATTATAATATATGTATAATCAGTATAAGAATTATATAGAATGAATAATAACTCACTGTTACCTCTAACTCCCTCATAAGAAACAACCCTATAGATCCATCATCAAATCACCACGTATATCAACCACCAACTATAAATGGAAACTAACAAAAGGGTCCAAAGGAGGGTTTGAAACACCTATACCTTTTGAAAATAAGATGAAAATTCAAAAAATTACATTATTAAATTGACCCAAAATATCTAGTAATTTATAAAATTTTGAAATTTTATTTTATAAATTTCTTCAAAATCAACCACCAGAATCCATCGCAATTTTATTTTAAAAAATTCATCAAAACCTTTTAAAACCACAAATTACTCCTTTTATCCTACCTATTTTCTATAAAAGGTTAAAATACCATTGAAATTATACAAATCCCATAAATAACTCTCATAAAATTTTTAACAAACATGTAACATAAATAATCCCCCTTTGAGAATAGAAAACATAAAAAACCCTCTATGATATGAGTTGATTCACCCAAAAGACATATAAATATTAATAAACCTATCACATATAGCATTAAATTGATAGAAAAAGATTTTAAATCGTTAATAAATTAATGAAATTTCATATAAAGGACGAACATGAAAACACCTACCTTAGTTCAATGGAGCTGAGCCACATCTCATCATCTTTGAGGGTGGATACTCCAAGAGGACTGAAGGGAAACCGAGCATGACCTAACAAAAAAATCCCATAATTAAGTCACCTAGAACCGTAAATCCAACTATGGTAGTCCATAGTGTTCACGAGAGATGAAGGGACCAGTGGAAAAAGAATGCGGACAGAGAGTAAATAAGAAACTAATGGATAATAGGTGATTACCATGGTAAATCTCTTAAAAATGAGTTAGATATATCATGGACTCAAGAAGGGAGGAGTATAAGAGATCCCAATGCATATGGAAAGTTTAATAGATTTTATTTATGTAGGAATAATGTAATGTTTTTTAATGGATCCATGGGTAGAATAATAATTTCACAAAATTTAAAATTTGGGTAGATAGCACAGTTTGGAAACTGTGTTCCAACTATATAGGTAATGTAGGATCGAAATATAATATGAGATGCTCAATATACAAGAGGGGGGGTGAATTGTATACTTTAAAAATTCCTTTGGAACCTTTAAAGTTAGTTAAGAAACTATAGTTTCCTTAAGAAAAGGAAAGGGCTATGTTTAACAAAGTTAAACTAAATAAATTCACAACACCTATAACACCGAACTGAACTTGGAAAGAGATTCCAAAGGTAGGTTCCGGAAATATGGTTCCGGAAATTGAAACTTAACAAAAGTTACAATATGAGATTCTACCTTAAAGCGTATAGAATCTAAACTAATCAGAGTAAGTAAGGAAGTATAAGAAAGTTATACTTTCCTTAAGATACAAATTTCAGCGGAATAAAGACAAGTAGTAAAACAACTAGTAACAAGATAATAGTCTTTTAACCCAAAGAGAAGGGTATCCAACAACCTTGGATAAAGGTTCCTTGATTTATACTTTCAAGCAAGTCTGTCTTACCCACACCAGGGTAAGCCCTCGATACGAAGATCGGAGTCTCTGTCTTGCTATCCCCGCAAGCCCTCAACTTCAAGGTAGTTGGCAACCTCTGTCTTCCTCAGCAAGAAAGCCCTCGATCTTTAAGGTAGTCGGCACCTCTGTCTTTCTCACCAAGAAAGCCCTCGATCTTTAAGGTAGTCGGCACCTCTGTCTTTCTCAGCAAGAAAGCCCTCGATCTTTAAGGTAGTCGGCACCTCTGTCTTCCTATCCCCGGAAGCCCTCGAATGTAAACACCAACATTCGGAGTCGCACGAAGCTTTGAGAGTTAATAAGAGACTCTCTCTCTAGAAATCACTTCAACAGCATGTAGGCACAAAACTCAGTTGTTTTTCCAACCGCACCGAGCTCTTTCAAATGAGCTCCTATTTATAGGTAAGTTCGGCTCCTTCTCCAACGGTCATATTTTCCTTAAAGTTCGGAGGGACCTGTACACGTGTCACTTAGACAACGGTTAGTTTATAACAAAATGAACGACATCGTTTTATAACAAAGTAAGTGTAACAGAATGTACGACATCGTTTTAAACTCTAACATAAAGGTTCAGTATAGAAACTTCGGAGTGAAAGTTCGGAGTGAATAAATTTAGAGTGTATAAAACAATGATAATCAGATTCTGTTTAATAGGTGAATTCGGAATGAGAATTCGGAATAAGAATTCGTCATCAGAAATCGTAATGAGAATTCATCATCAGAATTCGTAATGAGAATTCGTAATGAGATTTCTTCATTAGAATTAGTAATGGGAATTCGTCAACAGAATTCGTAATGAGAATTCTTCTTCAGAATTCGTAATGAGAATTCGGAATGGGATTTCTTCATTAGAATTCGTAATGAGAATTCTTCTTCAGAATTCGTAATGAGAATTCGTAATGAGAATTCATCATCAGAATTCGTAATCAGAATTCGTAAGGAGAATTCATCATCATAATTCGTAATCAGAATTCGTAATGAGAATTCATCATCAGAATTCGTAATCAGAATCTGGAATAGATCTTAGTCAGAATTCATATCCGGAATTCGGAATGAAACTTCCTTATAGTTCTTGTCGAGAACCGAATCCTAAAACAGAATGCTTTTATATCAAAGTTTTAATGACTCCAAGAAAATGAATCCGAAACTCATACTTAAGAAAAATATGAATGAAAATATGATAAGAATAATTTTTATTATAAAAGCGATTTTCCTTAAGAAAGAAATTTTCCTTATAAAAGCAATTTTCCTTAAGAAAGCATTTTTCCTTATAAAAGCAATTTTCCTTAAGAAATCATTTTTCCTTACAAAAGCGATTTTCCTTAAAGATAATGTGTTTGTGATTTTCAAAACAAGAAGGAATGGAATAGTCATAAGGAAAACCTTATTGACTCAACAATCTCCCCCTTTTTGGAAGGCACAAACATCCTTACGAAAAAGTTATTCTAATAAGAAAGAAACACATTAAAGCTTATCTCCCTTGGTTTAAGGATATAGATGAATACGACTAACTCCCCCTTAGGATTTGAAACTCTAAGGATCGTATTCATAATTCCGGAGTGATGTTTCATAAGAAGGTCTTCTTTAAGAAAAAAAACTCCCCCTAAAACAAACTCTTATTAGAGTTCTATTTCCTTGGGTATTTTTCTTTCTCCCCCTTTGATAAACTCTTATTAGAGTTCCTCTTTTTCTTAAGGATCTTTTCCTTCTCCCCCTTTGTGATTTTCAAAAAGAATTGGAGGGAATGGAAAAAAAATAACCAAGTACCTGAAATATTAGTAATGACAACAATAGAAACAACAAGCACGATTCTCATTAGATTTGAAATGTCAGCAACAAAATAATTACAACAAAAAGATCGGATTGGTCAATTCGGATCTTTCTCCTTCGACATTAGCCCCTTAAGAATCGTCTTGATCTTCTTTAAGTCTTTGTGATCTTCCTCTGCTTGCTTCTCTAAGACGACTATTCTTGCTGACTGAGCTTCAATTATTTCTTCCTGAGCTTTCAAATTTTCTTCATGAGATTTCATCTTCTCTTCCTGAGCCTTCATCCTTTCTTAAAACTCGATCCGATAATCCCTTTCATATTTCCAACATTGATTAACGGAATTGAGCTTTCCATTCAGATCTCTCACTTCCTGAATCCGAAAGTTATTTTCCTCTGTCAATTTCTCTTCGAATGATGCAGTCAGCTCTTTAATCTTCTTGTCCTCGGTTTCAAATTCATCCTTAACATTATCCTGAAACTCATCAAGCAACCTCATCTCTTCCACATTCTTCTTCGACCAGCTTGTCATCCTCTTACAAGATCTTTTATGTGCTTCGTAACCAACGAAGAATGTTTTGAACTGAGCTTCAATCTCAACGCACTTATCCATAACCATGGATACGGAGTCGGTTTTCTGATTTAGGGCATGTTGGAGCATCTGGCATCTGGAGTCTATACTGGAGAAGGTCAGAATGGTTCCTACCAACTTCTTCAAAGATTGGACAACAAAATCATGCCCCAACGATGATGACTCCGAATCTGAAATCTTTCTAGGAGAATTTTCTTCCTCAATAAGCTCCAAATTCCTCTTAGAAGAACTACCAGATTCCTTCCTCATCTTCTTTTCTGAACTCGGGGTATCAGCAAGAACTTGTTTCCCCTTATCTTTTTCCGGAATAGAAACCTGTTCCGGAGATTTCTTCTCACTATCAGAGACTTGAACAATATAATCTTCCTCATCAGCAACTTCTACATTTTCCTTCTGAGCAGCATCAAGTGAAAGATGTTCTTCTTCTATCAGACAAGAAACTTCTTCTTCACCTTTCTCTTCTTCCATAGTCGGAGTAACAAGCTTTGAAGATTGAGCTTCAGAAGTTCGGAGCGAGAGGTGTTCCGAAGGAGTTCCTTTATATTCATCTACTTGTTTGAGCACATCTCCTGTCTCACCACTTCCTTCAGCAGCTTCTTCAACCTATTCCACTTGCTCTTCTTCCTCAGCATTCGTAGCAACATTCTCTTCTGGAGCAACAAGTCTAGCTTTATTTCTAACAATGACTCCATTTTCATCACATTTGTTTCTGAAGACCCATTTTACTCCAATAACAGAAGTTTCCATAGGTCTTTCAACCAGGGTCCAGACTTTATTCCTTTCGAATTCATTTAGTTCATCTTGCATGGCTTTAATCCAATCATCATCACCTAAAGCTTCATCAGTGCTTTTAGGCTCTAATTGGGAAAGAAATGCTAGATGTTCTACTTCATTTCTTAAGGAACTTCTAGTCCTTACAGGTTGATTTACATCCCCAATGATACTATCACTGGGATGATTCCTAAGAAATGCCTGATTTGGGTTTTGTAAAACATGTTCATCAACATAAGGTAGAAAGTCTTCTGGGGTAAATGTTTCAGAAGTATCTTCTAGAACAATTCCCTTATTAGAAGGTTCTTCTATCAAAGGTTGATAATTAGTTTTTGAAAACACATCTGAAGATGTAGGTTGGGAGGTTTTAAAAACAAAAGGATCTGACTCATCAAATTTCAAATGTACTGTTTCTTCGACAGTACAAGTGTTTTTATTAAAAACTCTATAAGCCTTAGAGGTTGTGGAATAACCTAAGAAAATTCCTTCATCTGATTTTGGTGCGAATTTATGTAAGCTATCTTTAGTATTCAAAATGAATACTTTGCAACCAAAAACCTTGAAGTAGGAAAGTCTTGGTTTTCTACCATTCCATAACTCATAAGGAGTTTTATTAAGAAAAGGTCTAATCAAAACTCGATTTATAGTATAACAAGCAGTACTTACAGCTTCAGCCCAGAAATGTCTAGCAATAGAATATTCACTCAACATGGTTCTAGTTATCTCTTGAAGAATTCTATTTCTTCTTTCAACTACACCATTCTGTTGAGGAGTTCTAGGTGCTGAAAAATTGTGATTAATACCTTTCTTACTACAAAAAGTTTCAAAATCTGAATTTTGGAATTCTCCTCCATGATCACTATGAATAGTTTTCAATGGAAGGTTTTTCTCATTTTTAACTAGAGATCTAAAACTTTTGAAATAAGAAAAAGCTTCAGATTTTCTTGCTAGAAAATAGACCCAAGTAAATCTAGTGTAATCATCAACTAGAACAAACACATAGTATTTGCCTCCAATGCTTCCAGTTTGTGTTGGACCGAAAAGATCCATATGCACCAACTGTAATGCATCAGTTGTTGAGACTTCACCGATTGACTTAAAACTAGATTTATGTTGCTTGCCATATTGACAAGGATCACAAACTTTAGAAGAATCAAATCTAAGCTCCGGTAGATCCTTAACTAGTTTCTTCTTAGAGAGTTTACATAAGTTCCTAAGATTACAGTGTCATAATCTTCTATTCCATAACCAAGAATGATCTTCCATTGCACTTAGGCAAGGTAAATCTTGGCTTCTTAGGTCTTCTAAGTTTAAGGTGTAAACATTCTCTTGCCTATTGGCTGAGAGAATAAATTCTTCCTTGGAATTGTGAACTAAGCATTTATCATTCCTAAAATTTACAAGGTAACCTTCATCACATAACTGACTTATGCTGATGAGGTTGTGCTTAAGACCTTTAACAAAAAGAACATTTGAAATCAAAGTTTTACCCAAAAGAACTATATTACCAATACCAACAATCTCTCCCTTAGCATTGTCTCCGAAATTTACCTTTCCTCCTTTCGTTTTGATAATCTTTTCAAAAAAGCTTTTGTTACCAGTCATGTGCCGGGAACATCCACTATCCATGTACCAAATATTGTTGTTGGAACTTTTTTTATTTTCCTGAAATTAAGAACGAAGTTAGACTTTCGGAATCCAAACTTGTTTGGATCCGAGATTTCCAGACAATAAAATTTTTGGAACCCACATTTTCTTAGAAAAATAAGCTTTATGAAAACCTAAGGATTGGGTTTTGTTTAAGGAACAATTTTTTGCCCAGTGACCACCACACTGACATTTAGTGCAAAATGGGGCACTTTGAGGAACAAAATAATTGTTACTGAAAACTGGTTTAGCATGGGTATAACCAAATCCGGATTTATTTCTTAAAGGTCATATTTGAGAATACATCTTATCAAAATTTTCTTTACCATGGGTAAAGTTTGATAAACACTTCTTTAAGGAAAAAATTTCGGACTTGAGTTTTACAACCAAGTTTTTATCCTCAAAATCATTAGTTTTGGAACTAGAGTTAGGCTCGAAAACATTTTTCTTAGAAATTAATTTTTCTAATTCTTTAGAAAGTTTGTTCTTCTCAGAACTTACTTCCTCAAGATTTTTTGAAATACTTTCAAAATCAGCATTTTTCTTATCAAGATCTTTAGAAAGATCTGATATCTCTTTAGTAAGAATAGAATTCCTAGAATTTTCTTTATCAAGTTTCTTGTTGAGTTTGGAATTCTCAATCTCAAGAAGTTCAGCAAATCTAGAGACTTCTTCATAAGTAGGTAAAGTATTTTCCTCATCAAAAGATGATTCCTCATCAGAAGAGTTATAATACTTACTATCCTTTGAATTTAAAGAAACATTGGTCAAAGATTCAGTATTTCGTACCTTAGCCATAAGACAATGATTATCAATAGGTAATCTGGCTATAAGACCAAGATTCTTCTGTCCTGAAGATTCATATTCAGAAGATTCATCTGAAGAGTCACCACCACTGGCACTCCAGGTGTTATTAGCTTTCAGAACTTTCTTAGCTTTGGCTTTGTAATACTTCTTCCTGTTCCTGTCTGAATGCCTTTCCTTTCTTTCTTTCTTTCTGAGCATAGGGCAATCTGGTCTAATATGTCCAGCTCTTTTACATTCATAACAAGTAACTTCTCCATCTTTCTTATCTTTCCTGTCCTTCTTCTTATACTTGGATTGAAAGTCTCTCTGTCCAGCTATCTTGTTCATCCTTCGAGCAAGATTGGCTAATTCATTTTCTGAAACTTCACTTTCACTAGATTCGGATTGGAAAATAACTTTCTTAGATTTGGATCTGGTTACTCTCTCAGGAGTCTTAGCTTTCATCTGATTGGAAGTTGAAGTAAAAGCAACAGTACCATTTCCATTCTTCTTCTTGATGTTGTCAGCATCTCTCTTCATTCTAGTTTCATGTTGTAGAAGAGTTCCAAATAATTCATCAAGAGTAATTTGAGTGAACTTCCGGTTCTCATCTATAGCTGTTCTCTTGGATTCCCATTCATTGGGCATAATGTCAATTATCTTGTCCACAAGAGCTTCATCATCTAAACCTTTCTCTCCCATAGATTGTAGACTGTTGACAATAGTCATAAATCTTTGTTGAACTTTACAGATAGGTTCTCCATAAGGAAAATTGAAGCCATGATATTCAGCTCTAAGCATAGCTCTTCTAGTCTCAATCACTTTAGAAGTCCCAAAGTGTGTAACCTCTAACTTCTTCCATATACAATTAGCTGCTTCACAAGAAGAAATTTGGCTATATATATTTCTGGTCATTGAACATAATAAAGTATTGCGTACCTTATAGTTGAGTTGATATTCTTGCTTCTCCTGGTTAGTAAAGGTTCTGACTTCCTTGTCAGGAATTTTATAATCACCAGTAAGCATGACAAAGTTGTCTACTCCAGTATTGATAACAAAAGTCTTCATACGATCTCTCCAGTATTCATAATCATTACCATCAAAGATTCGTGGCCTTGTAGGATTAAAATTGTCAATATATCCAACATTAATTCCTGCCATACTAAATAATAACTTGGATACAAACTTGTTAGTAGCAAATATTTGTAATCACAAAGTTCGGAATGGGAAAAGTTCGGAATGGATAAATCGGAATGACAAAGTTCGGAATAGAAAAGTGAGCAAGAAAAACTTGTATGTGAGTACAAGTATTTCAGTAACCTTGGCTCTGATACTAAATGTAAGAATGGTATAGAGTAAGAGGTTTCCAACCTCTGATAACAATTGTAGGATCGAAATATAATATGAGATGCTCAATATACAAGAGGGGGGGTGAATTGTATACTTTAAAAAATCCTTTGGAACCTTTAAAGTTAGTTAAGAAACTATAGTTTCCTTAAGAAAAGGAAAGGGCTAAGTTTAACAAAGTTAAACTAAATAAATTCACAACACCTCTAACACCGAACTGAACTTGGAAAGAGATTCCAAAAGTAGGTTCCGAAAATATGGTTCCGGAAATTGAAACTTAACAAAAGTTACAATATGAGATTCTACCTTAAAGCGTATAGAATCTAAACTAATCAGAGTAAGTAAGGAAGTATAAGAAAGTTATACTTTCCTTAAGATACAAATTTCAGCGGAATAAAGACAAGTAGTAAAACTACTAGTAACAAGATAATAGTCTTTTAACCCAAAGAGAAGGGTATCCAACAACCTTGGATAAAGGTTCCTTGATTTATACTTTCAAGCAAGTCTGTCTTACCCACACCAGGGTAAGCCCTCGATACGAAGATCAGAGTCTCTGTCTTGCTATCCCCGCAAGCCCTCAACTTCAAGGTAGTTGGCAACCTCTGTCTTCCTCAGCAAGAAAACCCTCGATCATTAAGGTAGTCGGCACCTCTGTCTTTCTCAGCAAGAAAGCCCTCGATCTTTAAGGTAGTCGGAACCTCTGTCTTTCTCAGCAAGAAAGCCCTCGATCTTTAAGGTAGTCGGAACCTCTGTCTTCCTATCCCCGGAAGCCCTCGAATGTAAACACCAACATTCGGAGTCGCACGAAGCTTTGAGAGTTAATAAGAGACTCTCTCTCTAGAAATCACTTCAACAGCATGTAGGCACAAAACTCAGTTGTTTTTCCAACCGCACCAAGCTCTTTCAAATGAGCTCATATTTATAGGTAAGGTCGGCTCCTTCTCCAACGGTCATATTTTCCTTAAAGTTCGGAGGGACCTGTACACGTGTCACTTAGACAACGGTTAGTTTATAACAAAATGAACGACATCGTTTTATAACAAAGTAAGTGTAACAGAATGTACGACATCGTTTTAAACTCTATCATAAAGGTTCGGTATAGAAACTTCGGAGTGAAAGTTCGGAGTGAATAAATTTAGAGTGTATAAAACAATGATAATCAGATTCTGTTTAATAGGTGAATTCGGAATGAGAATTTGGAATAGGAATTCGTCATCAGAAATCGTAATGTGAATTCATCATCAGAATTCATAATGAGAATTCGTAATGAGATTTCTTCATTAGAATTCGTAATGGGAATTCGTCAACAGAATTCGTAATGAGAATTCTTCTTCAGAATTCGTAATGAGAATTCGGAATGGGATTTCTTCATTAGAATTCGTAATGAGAATTCTTCTTCAGAATTCGTAATGAGAATTCGTAATGAGAATTCATCATCAGAATTCGTAATCAGAATTCGTAATGAGAATTCATCATCAGAATTCGTAATCAGAATTCGTAATGAGAATTCATCATCAGAATTCGTAATCAGAATTCGTAATGAGAATTCATCATCAGAATTCGTAATCAGAATCTGGAATAGATCTTAGTCAGAATTCATATCCGGAATTCGGAATGAAACTTCCTTATAGTTCTTGTCCAGAACCGAATCCTAAAACAGAATGCTTTTATATCAAAGTTTTAATGACTCCGAGAAAATGAATCTGAAACTCATACTTAAGAAAAATATGAATGAAAATAAGATAAGAATAATTTTTCTTATAAAATCGATTTTCCTTAAGAAAGAAATTTTCCTTATAAAAGCAATTTTCCTTAAGAAAGCATTTTTCCTTATAAAAGCAATTTTCCTTAAGAAAGCATTTTTCCTTACAAAAGCGATTTTCCTTAAAGATAAGGTGTTTGTGATTTTCAAAACAAGAAGGAATGGAAAAGTCATAAGGAAAACCTTATTGACTCAACAGGTAATCCCATAAGGAAACCTACAATGTGAATTTTTCATGGATTCACCAAATAGATTGACAAACCTTGTTGATACTATGTAATAATCACCATCAAAATTAAAAATTCCCATGCATGTTTTCTATATGTTTACTTCTAACCTTGCACTAAACCATGTGTAGCCAAAAAAAGATACAAAAATTTAAAATTTTGATCATAAAACTCTCAAGAACCGATAAAATGTCAATGTAACATAGAATATCATAAAATATAGAAAAATAAATGAAAATATTAACACACTGTGTGTCACATATGGTATGATTATACTGTGAATTTTTTCAAGTTCATAAAATATAAATTTTGATTATTTATCATTATGTGATACATGGGTCCATTATAGACCTCTAGAGCATTGGGAAATGATTTTTTATCTATTGAGATCATTATAAGATATGGGTGGTAAGACCGACTCTAAAATGTTTTGGGATGTCGGTGGTTATCACAATTCCAAAAGATTATAGGGCACTAGTGGTTATCCCATGTTTAACAACCCTGGTCCAAGAATCCCAAAGCTAATGGTTACTTCATTACATTGGCATACGATAAAAGGAATTGTATCCTGAAGGATATAATCTTGTAGTAATATTGGAAAACTCTATATATACTTGAAATTAAAATTACAATTGAAAACCTAAAATAAAAAATGTTCTGTTTGAGAATTCTATTATTCCTCAAAGGATATCATTGATTATCAATCAAAAAACACTTCCTTTAATAATGTGGATAATAAAACATAATAAATGGGTGGGATTCAACATTAAGTAAAGGTAGGAATAAAGTGGAATATATAATTTATAAATAAAAATAATCATTATGGAAATAAAAATAACTGAAACACATGTCATTTAATCAATAAAAAAATCAAATAGAGTAGAAATAAATGATGATCAAATAATTACATATAAATAATAACATGATCTTGAAACTTATAAATAGAAATTATAACTAATCAAATAATCACATGGATATCAATAACTGGTCTAATAATGATGGAATAGAAAATTCCTGACATTTGAGCATAATTTTAATACCTTTCATGAGATATTTTAAATAAATGGGTGGAAACCCATCTAATTTGGATTATTGATTCTTCACATTTGACTTAAGAGTCAATGCATAGATGGGATATCTATAAAAAGTAACCACCCATAACATAATAATTCTAATGCATTTATCGTATTACATAGGTGAAAAACAATCAACATAAAAATTCATATTTAAAAACTAACATTCAAAATGTTAATACCTACCCGAATTAAATAATCATAGTCATAAGACATCTTAAAAAATATGGTGAATGATAATAAAATCGTAAATCCTCGATCAAAATTATAATAAACCATCCAAATAAATAATAATTATTATGTTAATAAAAAATTTCCCAAGTGGATTATAAGTACAATAATGGTCTGATGTCGAAAAAGAACAGAAATACCAAAAAAATATCATTAAAAACATTATCGAGGAAATAAAATTCTCACTGTGAAAATAATGATAAAAAATGCTAGAAAATATTTTTGAAAATAATTTTATTTTAAAATATAATTTGAAACTTAAATAATAATCATTGAAACTTTTAGCGTTCATGACCATAGAAAATTCCATTCATGCCGTTTGTGTTAAAACAAATATTCCTATCACATTTCTGATAAATACGGAACTATCATTGTTATAAAAAACATATGAAGATTACCTTCAAATAAATTAAAAATTAAAAATTGTTAAAAATAAACTTACTTAATCCTTTTACATGGTTTTAAAATTTATTTTTGAAACTTTTTTATAAAATATGATTTTGGAAGAAAAATTATTTTCGATTGAAGAGAGAAATGAACTCAATTTTATTAATTTTTTTTCTAAATCATCTTAAGTAACAAAGTGTATGAAATGTTATTATTATTTAAAAATTTAATGAATAATAAGAAGATATGAAATTATATTGGTTCTAATATTGGAATAAAAATAATTCCCCCAATGGAGTCATAAATATAAACAATCCTGAATAATAATGATTTTATAATATAAACCCTTACCACTTTGGAAACTTTTAAATCATATTTCTCATTAATTAAATAATAAAAAAAATGGAACACTAAATACCATAAATATGTGGTGATTCAAGATAAAAAATATAAGATGAACATTATGTACACCACAGAAAATAATAATAATTATTTAATAAAACATATATCTCATGGAAGTAAAAGTGGGACAAGAAACCCTTACCTAAAGTTTAATTTCCTTCATATCTGTATAAACCTCCTTGATAATATATATATATTTATTATAAATATATTATAGAACCATAATCATATATTACATACCATATATGATTTAGCTATCATATTTTATCCCTATTTTATAATCAATTCTTCGTTAAAATCAATGTTTTAGTGATAATGGCTTAGTTTTCATGTGTGTAATAGTTCAACAATTTTGGTTATTTTATTTTGACCATGGATACATAATATCCATAATATTAATAATAATATAAATATAAAATATATTCATTATATATTTATTTATAATAATCAATTAATGTTTGAGATAGAAAATGGATTACATCATTCATAGAGACGACCGACCGTACGTATGCATAAACGTTGTTTCAATTTTTCTTGATGGATGAAATAAAAGGACAATAAATATTCATTAATATTATTAAAATCATTATTATTTAATATATATCATTTATATTAATAAATAAATCCCTGCCACCATCCAAGTAAAAATAAAATTAAAAACTTTTCGCATCACTATGTGAAGGTAGTAGCCCACACATATGCATGTGTGACATTATTGTTCTCTAAAAAACTATAAGATAAGAATTTTAATGTTATTTATTATTTAAATAATTATTTTAATTTTATAAATATCTAATATATTCATTAACATTAATCTTGCTACATTTTATTTAAAACATAAGTGAAAAATGAATCGTATCGCTTCGTTAGGCGGTAGTCCGTTGTACACACGAGAGATGTTATCATATTACCCATAAAAAGGAATTTATAAAGGTATATGTGGTGTAATAATATCAGTTGTATGAATATTTTTAAAAATATCATAAAAATATGTTAATTCCATCATTATATCCTTCCATAAATGGTGGTGATGAAAAATGAACTATATTAGTTCGGAAGGTGGTTGTCTACCGTATACACGATTTTCGGTTTATTTTTCCATTTGATTATAGAGGATATGGATATAGGATATTATATTAACATAATAAGATATAAAATATATGATATAATGTTTTAATTATATTAACATAGTTTAAGAAGGTTTTATGTAGGTGGAATAAGAAAAAACACGCGTTTTAGAATTTTACCTCTTCTTCAGAGAGCCTCTTTAGGTTTTTACCTAAATCCTTATTAGAATGACTTCATAAAAAAATAATTTATCTTGGATATAGATAGGTAATTAAGGAATGTGTTTTGGCATGTCTTGTATAATCCAAATTGTTTTATCATTAAGAACAATAGAGTAGAGGGAGTGGCCTTTTATATGTGGATAATGAGACAGACATGGAATTTGAGAAAGACATAGTTATACATATGTTTTTATTAGGAAACAATCATAAACAATGCATTAAAGATGAATATTATAGATTTTAGGATCTATATACTTCCATTAAATGTTTTTTGGAAATCTTAATGTCATTTTTAACACTTATCATCTTTCTTCAATCTCCTATAATCCCATATTTACCTTAACCCTGAAAATTAACATTTTTCTGTTTTCACTATTCATTATGGTCAAAAATTAAGTTGACCTTATTCGATAATATAAATTATTATATTTTGAAATATTTAATCCATTTTCGCAACTTAAACTCACATTAGTGGTTGGATTTAAGTTGATATTAATCCACAAACATGGAAAAAGACCGGTTTTCTAAATAGAAAATTTCCATCATTATAGAATGTTTTAATATAAAAATTCAATAAGACATTTATAATAATTTAAAAAATTAGTTAAATTGTAAAATTATTCAAATAATATTACATTAAAATAAATTTAAAATACAATTCATCATTTTAAATAATATGAATGATAATTGTTTTTTAAAAGAATCAGTATTTTTCACTATTCATCAAAAAATTAATATTCTCAAAAAGATCTCAAAAATTCACCAAAAGATAATTTCTCAAATTATATTTAAAAAATTATTTAATTTTTTAAAATAAATTTTCTAAAATTGGTATAAATTTATTTTATGTTATGTACACAAAGCGCGACTAATCAGACTTTCAAAAAATACTATTTTTCCTAAATTAATTCATTCTATTCCATATGGTTCTTTTTTTATTTCTAATAAATATTTATTCATTTAAATTATTTTATACATGTTTAAAACATATTAATTTCTTGATATAGTTTTTACTATTCATATATGTCAACTTAACAGCTAGGTTATATTTGTTATGTTTAAATAATAATACTTTAACAGAGTATCACATTTTGTTCGAACCTGGTGTTGAATGCATCAAAAGCTATCAGAGATATAAAATTTATTTAAAAAAAGATATAATAAATTGTTATGGTATTTAATTCTCTTATAATATTTTCATTTCATGTCATATATGTTATCAAACACAATATTCATTTTTTAGAATCTCGAGTTGTTACTTTCTACCCTCTTAAATAAATTGTGTCCTCACAATTTGATCTTAATAATTAATGATTTGAAATTTAAAATTACCCTTCCTAAAATCACACATCATGAGAAGTGTTAACATACTAACTCCTTTATAAGATATACAACGTTGTATGAATGTAATCTGAAATATTCAAAAAAATAGTTTTCCAAGTATTAGAATATAGGGGAGAAGGTATGATATAGACATGGAAGAAAACGTAATGCCCAAATAATAATCGAGGGTGATAGAGGTCATTTATTGGAATAAAGTTAAAGATAAATAAAATTTAATTAAACACAAAAACATAACTATTTTAGGATTTTACAGACTATATTAATTATCTAAAATGATGGTACTAGTATAAAATTTTTGTTTCAAGATCATTTTCTTATAGATGAAAAATTACTTTACTAACTAGACCGAGAACATCTAAAAATATGATTACATGATATATTTCTATTTCATTTGAATAATATCAAACTTGTTTTGTTCTTAAATCAATTGAAACTTCATTTATTATACAAAGAAATGAATATCCAAGATTAATTTTTATTCACGTAGCATATTTAACATATCATTAGAATGACAAGTCATTCCTCCTGTATCTAGTTTTTTCCCAAAAAAATGGTTATGAAAAGTTATTCAATAACACCTAATGATCATATTAATCCATTAATTATATATTTCACCTTAATTATTTTCTAAAACATGTTTTTCCAAATTCATGGTCGAAAGTTTTTGAAGGAAGGTCACTAAATAAACATTACATTCCCCATACAATATAATGTGTCTCTTAATTTCAATTTACAAATATGTGAATACCTTGATCGTCCTAAAACGTTAATTAAAATTTTCATTATTCAAAAAATAAAACCTCAGGTTGTCAAGTATATTTTAAAAAAACAACAGTCACATTTAACTACAAAAAATATGACAGAAACCATCAAACCTCTAAACAATTTCATTGTCACCAACACTATCCCATAAACACCTGATTATTATCTTAACAACATGATCATTTAAAGGGTTATACTCCCTCAATAATGTGTTTTCCAAGAGTTTCAACTTCTCACTAAATCATTTTTCCTAGTCATTTGTTCCATTCAATATATACTATAAGATCCTTTAAGAAATAGTACTATAGTACAATCCTTATACATTTCATGATTCTTATTACCCTAATATCAATGATAAAATACTCATATAATATAACTATTTAACATAAAAGTCACATTAACCATTCCAATTCAACTTTGGTGTTATCATAAGATTAACCATGATTCCTCCACTTCTTTTAAGGTATGGTTCCTTAACCCATTGAGAATTCGTTTTACTATTACCCTTTCCCCTTATTGTTGAAGCATTCAACAATGAAAATTTACTTATTTTCCATCAAATAAAAATCATTTTCACCTTTATTTCTACACTGGTATAAAACTCTTATTCCCTTTAAATAAGTTCCATAATGTTTCTTTCCACAATTATCACATGGTAAAAAATACATCTTCCCACTAACTTTCTAATATAATTTTCTATCTTGCATCCTCTTATTATATTAACTCTCATATAATCGATAATAATTTGTGAATTATTTCTCTATAATGATAGCACAAGATACTAAATACTCATATGATGATAATTTTTGGGAGACTAGTAACCTTTGAAATAATGGATTTATCCCCCGAAAAATTAAAATTCTTACTCGTTGTATTACCTTCATTGATACAGTTCCCATTCATTATTATATGTTTCATTACTAAATAATTTTATACACTAAATTAGGTCATAAAATTATTTATCATAATGTATAATACAAAAATTTGTGAACCACATAACATAAATTGAAAAAAAATTTAAGAATAACGAATATCATAATAAAAAACACAGGTTTTTTGGTAATGTTTCCAAATCATAAAGATATTATCAAATCCATTATAATGGTTTGTACAGATAATTTGAATTATATAAATTATATCCCCCAGTAGTGTCAAAACAGGTGTCAATTAAGGCCTATATTGGTAAATCAGGTAACACTCGAGTCTTTCCCGATGCACTTATTTAAATGTTATTCCCACTTAGTACATTTGTGCCAGAACCACACACACTTGTAGTATCCAGATATGGATGTACTTCTAGGTAAACCAAAAAATCTATACCTTAAAAAAATTTTATTATGTCCTTAAATTTATATACTCAATTTATATTATATGGTTATACTATTTAATCTATGTTTTCTGAATCTAGTTGCCATGGTTTATACTAAACTTCGTTTGATACCAACTATAACAACCCTGACCCTAGTAGCCCATAGAAGGTGGTTACTCTATGAAATTTTCATAAGATACTCAGTATCATATTATGAAGGACTGAATACTTTAGTTTCCTTGGTAAACTACATACATAATTGAAAATAATATTACAATTAAAAACATAAAATAGACAACGTGTTTTCTTTGAGGAATTAATTATTTCTCATAGAACATCCCTCCATATCAATCATAAAATAATTCCTAGTATTCTAGGGAAAATAAAATATAGGGGCTGAGATAGTATTCTCAATGAGGGTATGTGTACATTGGAATCCCTCATGAATTAATAATAATAATCAATATAGAAAAGTAAATAACCAAACACATAATATTCAATATATAAACTAAGAATAACACTGAAGAAATAAATGATGATAAAATAAACCCACATAAATAATCAAGTAATATTAAAACCTATCAATGGATATTCTAAAAATAAAATAAACCCATGGACATTAGTAACTAATCTGATAGTGAGGGAATAAATAATGCTAGAAATATAATACATTCTATAAGTACCTTTCATGAGAATGTTTAAATATGTGGGTATAAACCCTTTTAATTTGGAAAAATTATTTGCCTCCTAAGACCTATCGATGCATTGAGGGTGTTTCGATAATTGGGACACACTTATAACTTACTAATTCAAATTCATTTATCATATGAAATGGGTTGAACATTGTAATGAACCAACGTTTCTAATGGATATTCATCTCTTATAAATATTTCATATAATCATATTAAAGAACAACATAATGAACTACTAAGTTCTATGTGCCTTTAAGAATAATTTTCCACTTTTTTGTTTTGAATTTCAAAAATATAACATACACGATTACGATCAGTAAGTTATTTTGAGTCTGATAAGGAAAACATAATTTTCGATGAATAGTAATCGACCCTTATGAATAGTAACATACCCTTATGAATAATTATATACCTTAATGAAGACTAACCTTACCTAATATTTTATAAAGATAATATTGAAGTGAAAGTATGATTTACCAATATTTTAGAATAAGTAAATGAATGTTTTAAAACCAGGTTTTTAAAAAATTATGAGGTTAACTAAATATTAAAATAATCATATTTAGATAATTAATTTTGAAAATTTGAATTCATTTTTTTGATTCTAAATGTCGAAAAATGGTTGGGGATAATTTTTGGTATTTTTCTGAAATACTTGAATTTTTTACGAATAGTGAAATACCATAATTTACAAAATAAGCTAAATAAACTAATTATAGATTCATTCATGATGTTATACTAATGTAATCCAAATTGGTTCTATTTCACATGATAAAATTACTATTCATGGTCAAGTAAGACTCATTATTCATTGAATATTGGTGAAATGATAAATTAATGAATTTTATATTGAGAAATCCCCTCTCCCCTCCACTATAAATACCACCCTTCACCCCCTTATTTACTCACACCTCTCAAGCATAAAAAACTTTTCTAAACTATACCCAAGAATCTTCTCTACCCATAACCCACGTCCAAGTGATTTTGGTCTCATTAATAGACCAATCCTAGGACCCATAAGGAGGATCTTAATAAGAGGATTTAAGAGGTAATTTCTCTCCCTATTTCCTTTAACTTCCATTCAATTTCAGGTTATTTTCTTATTCTCTCCCCAAATATTTTCATTCAAATGTAATGGTAACTATATTATCATACATATACTAGAATATTATTATACTAATATTATATTATACCATCCAACCCCCTTCTCCTCTTCCATTTATTTTATAAAATAAAACGTCATTCGTGTGGTGTTAATCTATCACCTTCAAGAATGACATGTTTTGTTTTTCCATTTCTACATTAAGATATAGTGATGAAACCATTTTTATGGTTGATATAATAAATTTTATATTTTTTATTTTTTATTTAATGTTCTGTTACTAAATTATGTAAATATTAGTAAATTATTAATCAAAACAAGTTTGTTATGGTTGAAAAACCGCCCAAATTAACACAAACAATCAGCATTTAATTCTTATCGAATGATTGATATACATGGTATATAATATAATTAATTTTAAGATTATTTAAACTTATATGCTATCATTAATAAAATTAAATATCAGTTCTATATGTTTATCCATGTTCTACATGAACTTTCATTTATGAATAAAAGTGAACCACTCAAGAAACCCATAAAAACGAACATTCCCGAACAATGTTTTTTATACTCTAAAACTCATCCAAAGGCCCATAAAATAACATAATGAAACCATAATGAACCAAATTCATGTATGGAAGGTATTTTAATTGTCAATTAATGAATCCAATGTGGTTATACTGGACATTTAATTGATGAAAGCATTCAGAAACAAGGTAAGTGGAAAATGTCGAACTCAACTTTCTTTCTTCGGGTTCTCCCTCTTTCACTCCATTTTTGGTATGGTAACTATTTAAAAATCATATTTTCATAATTATATTATTTATTTAGGATATATATGTTTACTACTGAAGTTTACTTCAAACAATAGTTTTCCAAAAGAACTATTCTTTCAAAAACACACACTTTACTTCTCACTCAAGGTTGATGGCTATCGTATCACGTATGTTATTCCCACTTAATTTTGGGAACAAAATTCCTATGAATGTGTTCTTATGAAATGAGACCCATTCCTTTACATGTTTTTTTATGTTCATTTTTGATATATTTTCACTGTGGAATGAATGATAAATGATAATGTTATGACGTGATTTGTGCGCCTGAAATTATATAGTGCAATATGAATGTTTCAATGTGATGGGTGCTCCTGGAATTATAAAGCACTCCAATGCTTTGGGTAAAGTGTTGAATCTCATTAGTTAATTTTAAATTTTTTTTGAACAATATTATAGCTCTTTTCACATGTATGTGTGGTAGCTTACCACTAAGACATGATATTTCATTTTTATGCATTGCCACATTTCAAGTCTTTTCTTATAGATTCCTCTCATGTTCATGATTTTTTCCAATGTTATGATTATGTTCATGCCATGATATATTTTTGTTATATATAATATTACTGGTATTTTATCTCCCCCCTTTTGAGGTATATCCTCTGGTGACTACATGTACTAAGAAGGGGTGAAGTGCCAATAAAAAGCTAGAGAAGAAGAAATTTAATAAATGTGTGTGCTTGATGTTGTGATTGTCATGTATGATCAAAGTTTTCCCAAGACACTAAACCTTTGGATCCTATATGTGTAATAATATTATGTTTTTATCATTAAAATTATGTAATAGTAATGTAAAAAACGCTTGGTCACTATAGTTGGTATCAGAGGCAAGGTTTAGTTAATTTGGAAAATATGATTATTCAACCCTAGAGAAAACCTCTTGTTTGAGACTGAGTACATATATACACAAAAGAATATTTAAATAGGGATCCATATGTTATGATTTTAGTATAAACTATTCAAATGAATAAGTTATTTACTCATGACTTGTTGACATATGTTTTGTTCCGACCTTTTATATTTTAGAAAATGGTGGGAACCATGAGAAACTAGGCCAATAACTCATGTGAGGGCCAATGCAACGATTGCTCAAATGACTTCCCCAATGATTTGGGAGGTGGATTTCAAAAATTCAAGGCAATTATTACCAAACTATCTCAGGCTATGAAAAATAACCATAACAATGGAAAACATCCTACTTCACCAAAGAGGGAAAATAGCTATCGATTGTTTTATATGCAAACGACCAACGATGTTTAGTGGATCTTCTGACCCACTAGATGTGGAACATTCTAGTGGAAAAACCATTTAACACATTGGAATTTTTCAGGACGGTTCTATATAACTGACATGAAAAGCTTCAATAACCGATATATAACATCCATTATTTTATAACAGACATGATATATCGATTAGGATCCATTTTGTATGTCGGTTATTTTATAACTGACGTAAAATATATGGATATTATCTTTTCGACATCGGTTATTGTATAACGGATTTGTAAATCGAATCTGGTGTGCTTTATCATGTTAGTTATAAAAAACCCGATGTGATAAAGCTAATCTTAGCAATTTATCATGTCAGTTATCAAAATAACCGACATGATAAAGCGACATTTATCAACTCGGTTATTTTATAAACGATGTGATAATTTTTTTTCTACATAGGTTATTATATAAACGACCATATAAACATTAAAAAAATAGTTTACCATGTCAGTTATTAAATAACCGACGTGCTAAATTGTTTAAATTATTTATCGAACCTCGTATTCATTCATTCTGTTTTCTTTGATCGGGAGACCTGCGACTCGTCTCTCCTGCACGGAAAACCTAGAAACGATTCATCGAAGTCGTACCCTCCAGCCTTGTTTTTACAACGTCATTATTCATACTTATTATCATCATATCTATCATGTCGACTCACAAAACTCAAGTAAGCCTCACACGCCACGTTTTCAGTTTTTATTTTCCGCGATGCCCTAAACTAATATTTTTATTTTTCTTTGTTCTAACTATCGTGGTATGTTTCATAGTGTTCATTTATACCATGAAAAATTCTTTTCAGGTAAAATAAAACTATGGAAGTTATATCATGTAAGTTTACTATTTTTGTGTGTTCTATCATGTGTGTGTGCATGTACAGGGGGCTTCCAAGGGGGTGGGGGTGGTGTCCAGGGGGGTACGGGGGCTATCCAAGGGGGTTGGGGGTGTCAAAGGGGGTGCCAGGGATGTCAAAGGGGGTGGGGGTGGTGTTCATTGGGGTGCGGGGGCTGTCCAAGGGGGTTGGGGGTGTCCAAGGGGGTGGGATGGGGGTGGGGTGGGGGTTGTCTAGGGGGTGAGGGGGCTGAGGGGGATAGGGGTGTCAAAGGGGGTGGGGGTGGTGTCCAGGGAGTTTAGTGGGCTGTCCAAGGTGGTAGGGCGTGTCCAGAGGGTGGGGGCTGTCTAGAGGGGTGGGGGTTGTCCAGGGGTGGGGGCTCTCCAGTGGGGTGGGGGCTGTCTAGAGGGTTTGGGGGGCTGTCCAGAGGGTTAGAGGGTGTCCTGGGTGTCCATGGAGATGGGGGGTCAAGGGGTGGGGGGGGGTCCATGGGGGTGGGGGCATATCCCGAGTGTTTGGGGGGCAGTCCGGGGGGGGGTCTAGGGGTGAGGGGGATGCCCAATGGGATAGGGGTGTCCAGGGGGTGGGAGATGGTGTCCAAGGAGGTGAGTGGGTTGTCTAAGGGGGTAGAGGGTGTCCAGGGGGTGGGGGTTTCTAGAGGGGTGTGGGGCTGTCCAGGGGGTAGGGGCTATCTAGAGGGGTGGGGCTGTCCAGAGGGTTCTCGGGGGGGGGGGGGATTTTTAGAGGGTTGGGGGTGACTATGGAGGTGTGGGGCAGTCCAAGGGTGTTTGTATGGGGGGGGGGGGGTCCAAGGGGGTGGGGGTGTCGAAGGGGGTGGGGCATGTGCAGAGGGTTTGGGGGGCTGTCCAGGGGGGGTGTCCAAGGGGGTAGGGTGTGGGTGGAGTCTAGGAGGGGGTGTCCAAGGGGGTGTGGGGGGATATATAGAGGGGTGGGGTGTCCATGGGGTAGGGGGATGTCCAGAGGGGTGGGGGTCTGTCCAAGTGGGTGGTGGTGTCTAGGGGGTGTCCAAGGGGGGTGTGGTGTCTAGGGGGTGTCCAAGGGGATTGAGGGTGGTGTCCAGGACGTGGGGGGGATGTCGAAGGGGGTGGTGGTGTCCAGGGGGTGTCCAAGGGAGTGGTAGGTTGTTTCCAAGGGGTGGGGGTGTTTTCCAAGGGGGTAGGGGTGTCCAGGGTGTGGGGGCTAGTGTCCAAGGGGTGGGGGTGGTGTCCAGGGGGTGGGGGATGTCCAGAGGGGTAGGGAGATTGTCCAGAGGTTTCAAATCGTTAGGATCTGTGTAATTTTCAGTAGTGAATGTATACATATTTATTATTTATACATCATATTTCTTTTTTACGGAAGGGTGAATTTGGTATCCAGTTGCACCATTATGTGTTCTATGTGAACCTTAAGAAGAAAGGATTGAAGATGAATTTAAAACTGTTATATCTAACTGTATTTTCTTTCTAAAATCATTTACAAACATTTTTTTAAAATACACATAGATTTGTTTTATATTTCAATTTTTTTACATTTAAATTATGACATTTTTTATATAAACATATATTTTTCATATCTTAAAAATAAGTATAATTTTGATATTTTTTATAGGTAATAATGAGTCAAAGATGGATTACGGCACATAAAATGAGTAATGAATATGAGGAAGGTGTTGATGCCTTTTTGGAATTTTCTATGAAAAATGTTCCAAGCAGTGACATTTTTTTCTATCCATGCCAGAAATTTTAAAAAATGAAGAAGTTGAAAAGTAGAGAGATAAACGATCATCTGATTTGTCATGGTTTTAATCCGAGTTATAGCCCATGGAGTTGGAATGGTGAAACTGGATGGAATGTATGATCTACTAATGATGATGATTAGCAAGATGGTAACTCTGATGGAATTGAAGAAATGATTCTCAATATTGTATAAGAAAAATTTGAAATAGAACTGATAGTTGCGTGTCTATATGGTGATGCTGAAAACCCATTGTATACTAGTTGTACATATTTTATGGTTTTGTTGGTTGTGTTAAAATTGATTAACCTAAAGGAAAAACATGGATGGAGTGACAGAAGTTTTACATAGATGCTACAATTGATGAAAGACATTATTCCAAAAGATAACAATCTTTCAGATTCACATTATACGGCCAAGAAAACATTATACCCGATGGGATTGTGATATAAGAAAATACATGCATGTCTGAATGGATGTATGATATATATGAAGGAATATGAATTTTTTTCAGAGTGTCCTAAATGTGGGACATCATGGTATAAGGTGAAAGAAAAATCACAGACTAATGTAGAGATTATAAAGATCCCTTCCAAGGTATTTTGGTATCTTCTTATCATTCATCGTTTCAAATGTTTATTTGCTAATTCACATTATGAAAAAAGGTTAATATGGAATGCTGATGAGCGGATATGTGATGAAAAAATACGTTATCTAGCTGATTGTCCACAATGGAAGAAAATTGATGATTAGTATCCTACATTTGGAAATGTAATTAGAAATCTCAGACTAGGGTTGTGCACATATGGAATGAATCCATACCAAACCCTCAGTAGCACACATAGTTCATGGCCTATTTTATTGGTAATTTACAACCTCTCTCATGAAGTTTGTATGAAGCACAAATATGTCTTGTTGAGTATAATGGTCTACGGTCTGAAGAAACCCATAAATGATATTGATGTTTTCTTGTCACCATTGATTGATGATTTGAAACATTTATGGCAGGATGGTATTAGGGTGTATTATTATCATAAAATTGAATATTTTCAACTACATGAATTGTTTATGTTCACTATTAATGACATCCTAACATATGGAAATTTTTCTAGATACATTGTCAAAGGGAATAAAGCATTTCCAATTTGTGAACAATAGACATCATATTTTCAATTGAATCATGGGAGGAAAACAGTGTACATGGGTCATCGAAAGTTTTTGCCTATGGATATCTATTATAGTAGACTAAAAAAGGAATTTAATGGATCACAATAATTTTATATTGCTCTAAAACCTTTATCCCATGATCAGTATTTTGAGAGGGTGGAAAACCTTGATGTGACATTGGGAAAGACACATAAATATGGTAATGATCGACATATTTGGAAGAAAATGTCAATATTTTTTGAGCTACCATATTGGAGATATCATGAAGTTAAACATAATATTGATTTCATGCATGTGGAGAAGAACATATATGATAGATTTATTGGAACATTGTTAGATATTAAAGGCAAGACAAAAGATGGGTTGAATGCAAGATTATACTTACTTTCAATGGGAATACATTTGGAGTTAGCTCCCACTCTTAATAGAAGAATAAAATTTATTCCCCCGGCTTGTCATACATTATCCAAGAGGGAGAAAATTAGATTTTGTCAGTGTCTTCATGATATCCACTTACCTCAAGGTTATTCTTCAAATGTAAATTTTTTTGTCTCATTGATGGACGTGAAGTTAATAGGTATGAAATCTCATGATTGTCATGTCATGATGCCACGACTTCTACTAGTTGCATTGCGTGGAATTTTTTCCATCCGTGTCCGAAAGACTATAATGAAGTTGTGTTATTTTTTCAATACAATTTGTTATAAGGTGATTAGTGTGAATGCTTTGAAAATTTTGGAAAATGATTAAATTTTTATACTTTGTCAATTGTAAATTTATTTTCCTACAACTTTTTTTGATATAATGGTTCATTTAATGATTCATCCGGTTCAATAAATAAAGCTTTGTGGACCTATATCTATTTGTTGGATGTATCCTTTTGAAATGTATATGAAAATATTGAAGGGGTATGTTAAGAATCCATATCGACCTGAAGACTCCATTATTGAAAATTATATTTTTGAGGAGGTTTCAGAGTTTTGTACGAGCTACTTGGCTACGGTGTATCAAATAGGTTTGCCTCCATCTCTCAATGAAAGAGTTAATAATAAGGTAAAGGGGATTAGTGGACTGAAATTCAAATTTTTGTCAGCTGAACTGATGATGAAGTTGGAATTATACATCTTGAATAACATAGTTGATGCTCAATCGTATATCACATTTCATATTAAGGAGTTGAAACAATGTCATCCAAAGAAGAAATAAATGTGGATTTTGAATGATAACAACAAAACATTTTTGTCATGGTTTAAAAAAACCTTTCTGGGTAGATCATATATATCAGAGACATTAAAATGGGTAGTCGGTGGTCTTTGTTTAAATGTGATAACATGGTCCGGTTATGATATTAATGGCTATACATTTCATAAGAATGCTCAGGAAAACAGAAGTGCAGTTCAGAATAGTGGTGTATTGGTGTTTGTAGAAGCAATTCATTTTTAGAGTGCTAAAGAATAAACCCAATTTCTATATCAAGTGAATATTACGGAGTGATTGAAGAAATATGGAAGGTTGATTACTTTAAAATTAAAGTTTCTATTTTTAACTGTAAATGGTTTATCAGTAACAACAGTTTCAGACACGATGAATTTTGAATGACAGATATTAATCTGAATAGATTAGAAGAAACAACTGTTTCTTTTATAATGGAAACACTTGCAAAACAAATTTTCGATATAGTAGATCAACCAGATATGCAGTGGGTTGTTGTTTTAAAAGGGAAAAAACAAAATGTTAGGGAGGATGAACTTGATGAAGATGATGATTTATGTGAGATCCCTACTTCCATGGAAATATTAACAGAACATAATGATGAGCATGTTGAATACATGGTTTGTGCCATAAGGAATGATCACGATGAAGGAATTTGGGAAAAAATCTATTTGTAAATTCCTAAAATTAAAAGTAACATTTGTCTATTTCCTGTTTACATTTATTATTTTAAAAAAATGTTATATATTTTTAGTTTTTTCATTATTAAGAAATGTATTAAAGCAAATAAGTATAAGTTTTTGTTTGGTTTAATTTTTTTAGTTTACTTTATCATGTTTACCATTACATAAATTATATATATATTATTTTTTCCCAATGACAATTAATTGACCATGTTCTCCATGTTTACCAGGTTTACCATGTTTACCATATTTACCATCTTTTCCATTGTGTAACATGCTTACCATATTAACCATGTTTATTGTTACATAACTTAGTGAAATTTTATATTTTCTATTTAAATTTGTATTGTAATATTTGAATTTATATATTTTTGAACTAATGATTGTTTTCTTGATTGTAGGGATAACAATAGATCAATCAGTTGATCAACCACATGATTCCGGAGATGAGCATATTGGTCATACCTATGGGGAGGAACATTCACATGCTCCTCTTAATGTTCCCGAATCTTCCTAATTTTCTCCCATTACGAAAAAGAGTTCAATAGCTGGTAAACATGGGTGCACGTGTGTACCAAAATTATCACTTGTCTGTATGAAAGATCATAGGATACTCATTGAGTTTGTTGAGGATGATATTCCTAGGGTTCCAAATTCAAAATATTTTAATAGTTTTATATCAACTCAGGGTAAGAGAAATGTATGAATTTTGTGTGATGACTGGAGAAGTGTGGACAAATCGATAATCTCTCAGTTGTGGGAGACGATTTTGGTATAATCTGTTGCTATTGTTTTCCTATTATTTAAATGTTTCTAATATATATAATATGTTTAACCTCTTCTTTATCTTATGTAATTTGATATTCCTAACACTGGAGGGGTCAGTAAGAAATGCTTATCGAGGGCTGCCAGGAGATGGAGGGATTTCAAATCATCCCTCTCATCTGATTTCATTTTTGGTCATAGGAATCTTGAAAATCCATGTCATATATATCCTTTCATAGATGAAGAAAAATTGAGACAATTTGTTGAAAGTAGAAGAAAATATTCATTTTTGGTAAGGGCAATGTAAACTTTTATATGATTTCTTATATAAATTATATAATTAATGATTTTTTAATGATTTCTTATTCTTAATTTACAGAAAACAAGGAAACCTCATCAGGAGATCCAATCTAAAAATTTATACCTTTATAGTTTATTTTTTGGAGGGTATACATTTTTGGAAGAACAAATTATGGCAGAAAAATTACAAAAAATAAGAGCTGAGTCTTCAAGCTCTGGAGAGGTGGCCCCTCCACCCCCTCCATCTAGACCTGCAAAATGGAAGAGAGCGAAGATGAGAAAAAAGGGAAATATCATTCGGAAGAGTCGAGAATTGTAGCTGAAAGGATTGTAAGATATCTATTTTATTTGTTTATGTTTACTATATTCTTAAAATAATTTCAATCATTACAGAAATGTTCAATTAATTAATACAGGATTCTCTTGAGGAGTAGAGCTCACATGGGGTAATTATAGCTCTTGGGAGGCAAGATATTTTATCTGCAGCATTGGGAAATCCCGAACATCCTGGTTGGGTACGAGGATATCCAACATTTGTATCGGTAAGAAAAGTGTTGCCACGTTTTTCAACTTCTTACATTTAGGGTGTTTATAAAAAAATACAATCCTTGGAGGTTGAAGTTCATAATATTAATGCGATGATGGAGGAAAAGATTAAAGCGTCAGTACAGTCTATGTTTGAAGATATGCAAAGGTAATTTTAGAATGTATCTCCCACTCCTTCAACTCCCCCTTTAGACCCCATTATTTATCCTCCACCTCCTCCAGTAGCTCCCACTCCCCCACCTCAGCCTGCAAATGCCATTTTTTATCCTACACTGCCGCCGTAGCTTCCGACTTATTTCTAGTTGTATGTTAATGATCCTCAACATCATATAGTTTCATATGGGATGTTATATTGTATAAGAGATATATTTCATCATCAAAAATTAAAGGTAGGGAATCATAGGGTCACTATACAAGATATTATAGATAGATAATCTCAAGTACCATTACCTACATATGAGGGGATGACAGTTGGACATAGTATCGACCATTTTTTAATTTGGCCATCCAGACTTCTGCGACTCATTACCATAGAGGTATATATGTTATATCTTCTATTTTATTTTTTTATTAAAGTTGTTTTATAATTTGAAAACTAATATATTTTTCTATTTATTTTTACATTAATACTTCAAAGGTAAAGAAAAACTGTATAGAAAACACCATAGAAAAATGGCTATGACATCAGATATAGATCCTAGTAGTCCTGATAGATTGTCAAGTTATTCAAATTTTTTGCTGGATCATTTTGAGTTTCCAAGGGAACCTGATGTTATTAACATTTTCATGACTTATTATATTCCCCCTTTACTTATTTTATATGAAATGTGCATAATTTTTGTGAAATATTATTGTTTTAATATTAAGTATAATATTTGAGCATTTTTAGAAGTAGTCAAATTGAGTCAGTTTAATGTTTTAATTATAACTATCACTATACTGATCCAAATTGTGTGGTTCTTGTTTGGTAGGATTCTTCCTTCAATATACAACATTTCCTTAGAAGGAATCATGATCCAATGCTGCTATGTGAAGGGTCATATGGTCCCCACAAACAAGACCAATGAATCTGTGAACAAACTGGACCAGCCTTGAAGATTGATTTACTGGGCTAAATCCAGAAGTCCAAAAACATTAACTCTCCACCATAAATCGGGGGACACTACATTTCATCGTGGATAAAAATTTCAAGGCCCAAATACAAGTAAAAGGGGCCCAAATAAATCTTTGAAATCCAGCCCACCATTCTGGCAGAGAATTACAATCAGTATAGTATGCATGACATATCTCCTGATTTAAGCATCCAAGGGAGCTGGGATTTTGTAGTGTGAAAGAGGAGATATAGGTGGCCGACTTTGTTGAATAATTCATTCGGATTTTAAGGCATCTTCCTGTTCAAAAATCCATTCACATTCTGGACATTGAAAAAGAATGGATAAAAATGGACAGTTTACCTTTGTTTAATAAAACCGCCATAACGTTGGATACACTTGTCCAAATGCTTCCATATTTTGACAGTAGTCGGAAAACTTTATTATCTACAACTTTGAAGAATGAGATATTCGCCGATTCGTCTGTCCGAATTGCCAAATTGGCGATGCAAGTGGAGGGACAAATTGAGAATGCAAACAGTCCACTCCTTGGGCTATAAATACTCTCCCCTTCTCTCTTTGAGAGGGGTTGGCATTTAAGAAGAGAGGATATCATATTGGCACGACCAAAGCCTTTACAAAGGCTTGGGAGGACCTTCCATACTCAAGTTTTCACTTGAGAGACCTTTCCTCCTCTCTTTCTTTTCACTTACTTTTGTGGTCTTCATTTTTTTAATCTTGTAATTCTCTTTCTTTGTAATTCTGTTTTAATGAAAGTTACTTCTTCAATATCTCTTATTCTCTTCCACCTTATGTATTTTAATATTAATGTTCTTAAAATAGTTTAAATTCAGTTCAATCCCCTTACCTTCTTTAGCTTCCTCATTCAATCGAAAGTTCATTTTTAATTATCATAATTGTTTGTGTGTGTGTGTCGACGTACCACTCTTTTCTTATCCCTTTCTTTTTATTCTCTTATTAATTTATAATCATAATCATTATAACCAGATTATTAATCACCCAAATGGATGAGTAAATCTCTCATTGGGGTGAGTTATAATTTAGGTATGTTAAGTGATTGAGAGCTTATGCTCGATGAATATTCTTTGAATTAACATTGTGTATGTTGGACTTAACATGTCATGGATTAATGACTTGTTTTGTTTAACATGTGGTTTCCATAGATTATTGGAACCATAAATACACAAACATAAATAAGATCTGATTGATATTATAACCTTAAGTTAAGTTAAGTCTTGGTTTATAACCTTAACACTTAATAATTCTAATCAACATCATCTTGTGACATGGGTGTTAATTTAAATGCAATATAAAGCAAAGCTTGAGGATATCACAAGCTTAACTAACCTAATGATCAACTCACCCCAATCTTTATCAATTTGGTAAATCAAACATAATCCATAAATCAATTCAATTAAGCTCTGAAAACAAACCCCCCCTAATTAAAATACAATCAACTAAAAACAAACGACTACTATAAAGTATCATCGCCGAGGATTCGACCCGAGTGCTGCTATACACATTAGCAGAGCACCGGAACTTTGACCGGTCGATAGGCGACAATCGGCCACACTTTCAAATGGCGCCGTTGCCGGGGATGGTGCTTTAAGTAGTCATTAGTTTCTGGTTATTATCAAGAAAACACAAAAAAAAAACAAATTTTAAAAAAATTGAAAAAAAACACAAAGAAAAACCTGTCTTCACATAAAAATCATAAACTGAAAAAATACAAAGGAAAACTCGTCTTCATCATCCTTTTTAAATCTCTCTGAATGCCCCGCAGCCTCCCGAACAATCCCTCGGATTTGTTTGACCCTGAAATTGATAGAACTCTTCGTCGACTTAGGAGGACCATTAGGGATAAACAAATCACCCAAGAACCAATCATTGCCCTACCAATTGAATTAGATATGGCCAATCCTAGGGAACAAACATTGAAAGAACTTTCTGCCCCTGATATGAATGACCAAACTCTTGGTATTCAATATCCAAACATTGAAGCTGACTTCTAACTCAAATCGGGTTTGATTCATCTTCTTCCTCATTTTCACAGGCTAGCCGGTGAGGATCCACATCTTCACCTTAAAGAGTTCCAAGTAGTATGCTCTACCATGAAGCCTCAAGGGGTTTCTGAAGAACAAATCAAGCTTAGAGCTTTCCCCTTTTCCCTAGCGGATTCTGCCAAGTCTTGGCTCTACTACCTCCCACCTGGTTCCATAAACTCATTGGTTGACATGAAGAGAATTTTCCTTGAGAAGTTCTTTCCCGCTTCCCGAACAGCTTCTATCTGAAAGGAAATAAGCGGCATCCGTCAATTCCCTAATGAATCACTCCATGAGTATTGGGAGAGGTTCAAAAAACATGTGGCAACTTGTCCACGCCATCAAATCCCTGACCAACTTCTGATCCAATACTTCTATGAGGCGTTATTGGCTATGGAGCGAACTCTCATTGATGCGGCAAGTGGTGGTGCTCTTGTTGACAAAACTCATGCAGCTGCAAGAGATCTCATAAGTAACATGGCTGCAAACACGCAGAAATTCCATACTCGAGCACATGCTTAAGTGAAACAAGCCCAAGAGAATCAATCCATAGAGCCCAACAAGATGAATGGGTGGATGAGTGAACTTACAGGTCTTGTGCGTCAACTAGCAGTGGCTACCAAATCCCCAACCTCATCTTCTCCACAGTCACTATTCCCTGGACCTATCAAGAATTGTGGAATCTGCAACTCTCCATCTCATCTGACTGACACATGTCCATAACTTCAAGATGATCCATCTAATTCATCTAGTCCAATGGAGCTCAATGCGGCATATGCTCAGCGAAACTTCAACCATCAAAAATCAGGTCAGTTTGTTAGAAACTTCATCCAACCCCACTCTGAGCCCTTCTCTTCTACCTTTAACCCACCTCTGAGGTATGGTAATCCCATTTCTCATCCTCCTCAGTTCCCTCATCAAAACCCAAACCAGTTTCAATATAGTCAAGGTGTTGGTAACTTCCAACAACCTTATCCTTTTGTTCCTCAACCCCAATGGAACAATCCTCCTCCTGGATTCTACTATCCTAACGAGCCTTTCCAATTCCCCACCCAATACAATCGCTTTCCTAAGAACCAAAATCAAGGCCAACCTAATTTGGGACAAGCCTCTTCTTCTAAACAACCATGGGAAAGTGCTGTAGAGGATCTTGCTTCCTTCACCCGTTCTAGCCTCAAGAACATTGAAACCCAAATAGGTCAACTTGCATCCCACCTGAGCCAGCAACAACCATCCAATTCATCCCAACTCCCAGCTCAACCATTACCCAACCCTAAGGGTAATGTAAGTGCGATTGCACTTAGATCGGGAAAGCAAATTGCTATGCCCCATGCTGATTGCTCTACCTCCCCTTTCGATGTTGATCTAGAAAATGAAAAGAACAAAAAGCTGGAAAAGGAACTTGAATCCACTCTTTCACCTCCTTCCATTCCTCTAAGGAACCCAATTCCTTTTCCTCAAGCCATCTCCAAGCCTAAGAAGTCCATTGAACCTGATCCTGAAATGCTTGAAATGTTTAGATGTGTTGAAGTGAACATCCCCCTCTTAGATGCCATCAAAAAAATCCCTAAGTATGCCAAGTTTCTTAAGGAATTGTGCACCCATAAGAGGAAACTTAGGAACATTGAAAATGTTTCAACCCAACAGTCCATTCCCATGAAGTGCCAAGATCCAGGGACCTTCACGGTTCCATGCCAAATTAGAAGTTCCAACTTTGATGATGCACTCATAGACCTAGGAGCCTCAGTTAATGCAATTCCCAAATCCATATTCTCCAACCTTGGTCTAGGTCCCTTGCACCCAACGAGTATTTTCATTCAATTAGCCAATTGAAGCACTGCCAGTCCTGAGGGGATAATTGATGATGTTCTTTTTCGGTTCAATGATCTTATCTTCCCAGCTGATTTCTATGTCCTTGACATGGAAGGTGAGACGACCTCTTCTCGATCTCCCCTAATTCTAGGAAGACCATTCCTCATGACTGCAAGAACCAGGATTGATGTCCACTCATGCATCTTATCCATAGAATTCGGTGACCAACTGGTCATGTTCAACATTTTCCAAGCCATGCGATACCCATATGAGGATCACTCTGTATTCTCAATCTATGCTTTTGGGGACACTTCTAAGATTCAATCGAACCCCAATCCACCATGTTCTTCATGTTATAATGATAAAGGATCTTGTGAAATCTGCACCATGATTAACAAAGTCATAAATGGTGAAGTTGATGTGGACCTCTCATTCATAGACTCCATCAATCTAGAGGAACTTGAAAACTCTCTTGAATCCCACATCAACTCTGATCTCTACTGCCCCACCTTGGACAGTGTTGAGGAAAATGATCCAAACCCATCTGGAATCCCTTCTCCTGCTCCTAACTTGTCTAGCTCTCAAATTAATGTTGAAACTGATCTAAAACCACTTCCTTAACACCTCAAGTATGCATTCCTTTTCCATGATCCCTCCTACCCTGTCATTATCTCTGCTTCACTTTCTGAAACTGAGGAGTCCCAACTTGTTCAACTGTTAGAGGAAAACAAAAATGCCTTAGGTTGGACCCTAGAGGATATTCCAGGAATCAACCCTGCCCTTGGCATGCATCACATCCATCTAGAGGAATCATCCAAACCAATTAGGCAACCTCAAAGAAGACTCAATCCACCTATACTTGAGGTAGTTAGGGAAGAGATTACCAAGCTTCTTCAAGCTGGTATTATCTACCCAATTTCTGATAGTGAATGGGTTAGTCCAATTCAAGTCGTTCCTAAGAAGGGCGGGATAACATTTGTCACAAATGAACATGGAGAAGTGGTCACAACTCGAGTGAAAAACAAACGGCGTGTGTGCATCGATTATCGCAAATTGAATACTGAAACATGAAAAGATCACTACCCACTTCCTTTCCTTGACCAAATGCTTGAGAGATTGGCCGGAAAGTCACACTATTGATTTCTTGATGGTTACACCATCTACTTCCAAATTCCAATCGCACCTCAAGACCAAGAAAAGACCCCATCACTTGCCCCTTTGGAACCTATGCCTATAGGCGAATGCCTTTTGGCCTTTGTAATGCTCCTGCAACATTCCAGCGGTGTATGATGAGTATCTTTTCTAAATTCATTGAGAATTTCATGGAGGTCTTCATGGATGACTTTACAATTTATGGCGAGTCATTTGAATCTTGCTTACATTCACTCTCTTTGGTCCTTCAAAAGTGTGCCAAGTGCAACCTTGTGCTGAATTTTGAAAAATGTCACTTTATGGTTTCAAATGGGATTATTCTAGGTCACATAATTTCTCAAGAGGGTATCCAAGTTGATCTAGCCAAAATTGAGGTGATCCAATCACTACCTGAACCCAAATCAGTTCGAGACATTCAGTCCTTCCTTGGTCATGCCGGTTTCTATCGGCGATTCATTCAGAACTTTAGCAAGATTTCCCTCCCATTCACTAGTTTACATCAAAATGATTTCACATTAAATTTTGATGAGGCTTTCAAGAGATCCTTCATTGAACTCAAATCTGCTCTCACATCTGCTCCAATAATCCAACCCCCAGATTGGTCCTTACCATTTGAATTGATGTGTGATGCTTCTGATAGGGCCATTGGGGCTGTTCTTGGTCAAAGAAGAGAAAACATTCCTAATGTCATATTTTATGCCTCAAAAACATTGGATGAAACTCAATCACACTACACTGCGACTGAAAAAGAACTTTTAGCTGTGGTTTTTGCCTTGGATAAATTCTGGCCCTATCTCTTAGGTGCCAAAATCATCATCTTCACGGACCACTCAGCATTAAAGTTCTTACCTAAGAAAAGTGATTCCAAACCAAGGCTAATAAGATGGATTTTAATGCTCCAAGAGTATGACCTTGTGATAAAAGATAAACCTGGAAAAGAAAACCCTGTAGCTGATCACCTGAGTAGAATTTCTGATTCTTCTCATTCTAAAATAATTGATCCTGAATTTCCCACTGAACACCTCTCATCTCTCACTCCAAAGTTACCATGGTATGCCCCAATTGTCAATTACATGGTTTCTGGTGTTTTCCCTAAATATTTTTCAAAGAACAAAAAGAAAAGATGAGAAGTGATTAAAAGCATTATTTTTGGGAAGATAATAAACTTTGGAAAACTGGGGCTGACATGGTAATTAGGAGATGTGTTGATGAAACTGAACAATCCTCCATCTTGGAATTCTGCCACTCAATTCCTGGAGGTGGCCACTTTGGACCACAAAGGACTTCTCGAAAGGTCCTAGATTCTGGATTCTTTTGGCCTTCACTCTTCAAGGACTCACACGAGTTCTGTCAATCATGTCCCACTTGCCAAAATTTTGGCACAATTTCCAAAAGAAACGAAATGCCTCAAAAGCCATTAATCTTCTGTGAGCTTTTCGATGTTTGGGGCATCGATTTCATGGGACCTTTTCCCCCTTCCAATGGATTATCCTACATTCTCCTTGCTGTTGACTATGTTTCTAGGTGGGTCGAGGCCAAACCCACTAGGAAATATGATGCTCAAACTATGAGTGAGTTCCTCAAAACCCATATCTTCCATCGATGTGGAACACCACGTGCTTTGATAAGTGACTTAGGAACTCATTTATGTAATAGAACCATGGATTAACTTTTGAAAAAGAATGGGGTTTTACATAAAACATCCACTGCATATCACCCTCAAAAAAATGGAATGGCTGATCTTTCTAATAGAGAAGTGAAAAGAGTGCTTGAAAGAATTGTTAAGCCCACAAGAAAAGACTGGCCCGATAGACTTGGTGAAGCACTTTGGGCCTATCAAACAGCCTATAAGACACCCATTGGGATGTCTCCATTTAGGTTAGTCTTTGGTAAAGCCTGTCATTTTCCAGTTGAAATCCAACATAAGTCATTTTGGGCTGTCAAAACATGTAATTTTGATTGTGAAAAATCTGTTGAAGAAAGATTGTTTCTGTTGACTGAATTGGAGGAGCTTCGACTCGATTCGTATGAGAACTCCATTCTCTAAAAAGAAAAGGCAAAGTCACTCCATGACAAGAACATTCTTCGAAAGGTATTTCATGAAGGTGAAAAGGTAATGCGCTTCAATTCTCGATTTCGACTTCACCCAGGTATGCTTAATTCTCATTGGGAAGGTCCTTTTGTTATTACTAACGTTTACCCATTTGGTGTAGTGCAAGTCCAAGACCCTTCTTCAAAAAGAACATTCACGGTAAATGGACACCGGTTAAAGCATCACCATGAGAGGACTCACAATCCAGGAACCACGTCGACTTCTATCAAAACCCCAACCACTTCAATAGAACCACCACTGGATGGAGACCCGCCAAATCCAAACCAGGGGCACCTCTTTCCCTTTAACTCTCTCTCTCCTCAATCTCTCTTCCCTCTCTTCTTCTCTCTATTTCTTCTTCTTCCTCTCTCCCTCTCATTTTTTTTACAACATTCTTCCACAACTTTTTTTTTCTATTTTCTCTTTTGTGTGGATGTGTCATTAAAAATAAAAAAAATTTAAAAAAAATTAATAAAAAAAATTGAAAATTAAAAAAACAAAAGGGGTGTCATAATTACTCATCATCTAATATTGAAATTCTGTCCAACCATTTTGGGGAGTCAAAAGGCTTGTTTTAAACTCAAATATATTGAATTTTTATCTCAAACTTGGGTAAACAATTTTGTGTCAATAACAAACATTTTGAATGAACAATTTTTGGTGGAAAATTATTCTCCCCTACCGTGAGAAATAACATTAGCCTTCATGCCAAGGTCATATATGGCCATATTTTTCATTGTGTGTCTTCACCACTGATTGTGAGTCTTGAGTTTGTAGACCTTCGAGCTGAATTTCCATCTTTTGTGTGCATTAATATGATAGAGGCATTTTTTAAGCCACATGAGAATCAGAATAGCCAAATAGCCTCCCGTTACCCTTACATTGATCCTACTTTTGAAATCCCCTTTGAGCCTATGAAAACCTTTCTTTTGATATCCACATTACAATCCTAATACCTTGTCCCACCCAACATTTTCATGGATTTTCATTGTACAATTTATTGAAATTTAAGTGTGGGGGGAATGGACTTAATATTTGGGCGTACTTTCATTGATTTCCAATGTGTCACCATATGCTTGAGGCCAAGCATCCATTCAAGTGTGGGGGAGAGTTTGTAATTCTGTGAGCTTTGGGGTGTATATGTGTGATTTTCATTTGTACAGAAGTCATTGAAAAGTGTTCAGAAAAATGAAAAAAAATTATATAAAAAAAATGAAAAAAATAAAAAAAAGGAATGGGTTGTGTCTTGGGTGGGTCAAAAATCATTCATCATCAACCTTTGTTCGTGTTATAAATTAGTTCCATGTGGAGATCAAGCATGGGTTGGGAGATGACTGTGAGACTTGTTTCAAGCACAACTTTCGAAAAAAAGTGAAAAAAAAGAAAAAAAGAACACTTGAATCATCTTGTATTGTGTCATTATTGGAAGTCTTCCATGTTGTACATATTCCATCATCTCACCATATTCCATTTTCTATATCCCTCACTTTTCATTCATCACACATTCATGCCCTTGTAAATATGTGTTTCTATTTCCTTTCAAATCAAATTTCAAAAAAAATGTGCATTGATTTTTCCATGTTGGTGTTTTTAACCCCTCTTTTCCTTTGGAAATTATATACCTATCGTCCCATAGCCACTGAAAAACCCCTTAAAACATATCTTGATCCTTGTACACATTAGATTTGGGAATGGAAGCTGAGATCTCTTACAAACGCTTGATTTTCACTTTTTGTTGGTGAATGAGTGAACCTCCTAAAATACATTTTTATCATCTTGAGAGGAGTATGTTTTGAGTGCCTACATTTTCTAATTCAAACCGTGAACATGAAAAAATGAATTGTTTATAATGCATTATTGTGAACCAAATTTGTGATGGAATTCAATATGGATGAATGAAATGGTCTAAACCTCCCCTGATCGGAGAAAACAAAATTTTAATATTTGTTGGTGAGTGAAAATGATTTTGTCATGTTTTTATATTTGTTGCACATGAGGAAACGCGCAAATCTAAGTGTGGGGGAGTTGATGTTATTAATATTTTCATGACTTATTATATTCCCCCTTTACTTATTTTATAAGAAATGTGCATAATTTGTGTGAAATATTAATGTTTTAATATTAAGTATAATATTTGAGCATTTTTAGAAGTAGTCAAATTGAGTAAGTTTAATGTTTTAATTATAACTATCCCTATACTGATCCAAATTGTTTGGTTCGTGTTTTGTAGGATTCTACTTTCAATATACAACATTTCATTAGAAGGAACCATGATCCAATTCTGCTATTTGAAGGGTCATATGGTCCTCACAAACAAGACCAATGAATCTGTGAACAAACTGGACCAGCCATGAATATTGATTTACTGGGCTCAATCCAGAAGTCCAAAAACATTAACTCTCCACCATAATTCGGGGGACACTACATGTCATCTTGGATTAAAATTTCAAGGCCCAACTACAAGTACAAGGGGCCCAAATAAATCTTTTAAGTCCAGCCCACTATTCTGGCCGAGAATTAAAATCAGTATAGTATGCATGACATATCTCCTGATGTAAGCATCCAAGCGAGCTGGGACTTTGCAGTGTGACAGAGGAGATATAGGTGGCCGACTTTGGTGAAGAAGTCATTCGGATTTTAAGGCATATTCCTGTTCAAAAATCCATTCACATTTTGGACATTGGAAAAGCATGTATAGAAATGGACAGTTTACCTTTGTTTAATAAAACCACCATAACTTTGGATCCACCAGTCCAAATGCCTCCATATTTTTAAAGTAGTCGGAAAACTTTATTATCTACAACTTTGAAGAAGGAGATATCTGTAGATTCGTCTGTCTGAATTGCCAAAGTGGCGATGCAAGTGGAGGGACAGATTGGGAATGAAAACAGTCCACTCCTTGGGCTATAAATACTCTCCCCTTATCTCCTTGAGAGGGGTTGGCATTTAAGAAGAGAGGATATCATATTGGCACGACCAAATCCTTTCCAAAGGCTTGGGAGGACCTTACATACTCATGTTTTCACTTGAGAGACCTTTCCTCCTCTCGTTCTTTTCACTTACTTTTGTGTTCTTCATTTTTGTAATCTTGTAATTCTCTTTCTTTGTAATTCTGTTTTAATGAAAGTTACTTCTTCAATATCTCTTATTCTCTTCCACCTTCTGTATTTTAATATTAATGTTCTAAAAATAGTTTAAATTCAGTTCAATCCCCTTCCCTTCTTTAGCTTCCTCATTCAATCGAAAGTTCGTTTTTAATTATCATCATTGTTCGTGTGTGTGTGTTGACGTACCACTCTTTTCTTATCCCTTTCTTTTTATTCTCTTATTAATTTATAATCATAATCATTATAACCAGATTATTAATCACCCAAATGGCTGAGTAAATATCTCATTGGGGTTAGTTATAATTTAGGTATGTTAAGTGATTGAGAGCTTCTGCTCGATGAATATTCTTTGAATTAACATTGTGTATGTTGGACTTAACATGTCATGGATTAATGACTTGTTTTGTTTAACATGTGGTTTCCATGGATTATTGGAACCATAAATACACAACCATAAATAAGATCTGATTGAGATTATAACCTTAAGTTATGTTAAGTCTTGGTTTAAAGCCTTAACACTTAAGAATTCTAATCAACATCATCTTGTGACATGGGTGTTAATTTAAATGCAATATAAAGCAAAGCTAGAGGATATCAAAAGCTTAACTAACCTAATGATGAACTCACCCAAATATTTATCAATTTGGTAAATCAAACATCATCCATAAATCATTTCAATTAACCTCTTCAAACAAACCCCCTAATTAAAATACAATCAACTAAAAACAAACGACTACTACAAAGTATCATCGCCGAGGATTCGACCCGAGTGCTACTATACACATTAGCAGAGCACCGGAACTTTGACCGGTCGATAGGTGAAAATCGGCCGCACTTTCAGAACCTCATGTTTTGGGACATGCAATAACTGTGGGGATTGAGAAAACTGATATCATGGAGCTTGCTACTAAAGATAAGTTCGGAATCAACATGGTACAAATTTATTCCATGTAAGTCTTAACACCTTTTCCATGCGTTATATTTATTAAAATGTATACTTTTTTCTGTTTTGAATTAGTTATCTCTATAACATTTTTGGGAAGAATGAGCGGACATATGTATATGGATTCATGGACCCACATTTGATTTCTTTTTAAAAACGTGAATTGGATGAGGAACAAAGAATTCCTTATATTGCTGAAAGATTTAAATAGAACATAGTCACACAATGTTGGATGATGCCTTTTTGTGAGAGGTATGAAACACATCTATCTCAAAGAGTTCATTATCTTTTAACATAAAAAACCACTAACCTTAAAATTTTTTATGAGTGATCATTGGATGTTAGGTGTTTTTTTCAATAGAGAAAGCACTTTATTGGATATGATCTATCCATGGAGATGTGTGGGAAAGTTTTACAAAAATTTTAGGAAAGTAAGATTCAATTTCTCAATAGTTTTATATATTATAATGAATTTTAAATTTATCCCATTCGTATTATTTTCAGACAGGGTAAGGGTCTACTTTCGAAAAAACACAATGAAAAGGAGTGTGACGATCTAATATCTAAATGTAAAGGTAAATATCCATTTATAATTTGTACTTTTTGATTTATTACATAAAAATAATATATTGAATTTACACTCATTCAAACAGAATTTTCATGAACAACAATGCGTCATTAAATGCGGATATTATATGTTCAGTTTTATGTATGAAATAATAACAACTGGAACAGTTGTGAACTTTGACCTGTTAAAATTTCCTTTTAAACTTTTCCATAATATTTCATTTTATTTATTCATTATACATGTTAACTACTATCCTTTTAATTTTTATCTACTTTATGTCCCTTAACCCTATAGTTCTCAAGACGTCAAACACTTACATTTAGAATAGTAAAATTATATTACAGGTTTGATTGAATTTTAGTTTGTTTTAGGGTAAAATGTAATTTTGAATATTGTCATTGTAATTGTGTATTTGATAGTCATTTAGGATGGATTTAGTTTTTTTTATGTTGACATTGTATGTTTTTTATGTTATATATGTGAAGGTTTAATTTTTCTCGACTTCTTGTTTTGGCCTACTTATGATGGTTTTTCTGGTATGGATTCTGGTATGGAGGAGGGGTTCAAATGGTGTGGGGGTGTCCAATGTGGTGGGGAATCTAGGGGTGTGGGAGTGTTGTCCAGGGGGTGAGGCGGTGTCCTGGGTGTCCATGAGAGTGGGGGGAGTCCAGGGTGGTGGGAGCGTTTCCAAGAGGGTGGGAGGGCTATCCAGGGGTGTGGGGGGCTGTCCAGGGGTGTCTAGGGGTGTCATGTGGGGTGGGGGGTTTCCAAGGGGTGGGAGGGTTGTCCAGTGGGGTGGGGGGTTTCCCGGGTGTCCATGGGGATGGGGGGCAGTCCAGGGGGTGGGAGAGGAGGCACCACCATCCCTCGAGGGTATTAACGCCGTTGGAACATACTCATCACTCTCACATGTGAAGCTTGAGCTCTCAAAATGTTTCACCAATGCATTCTTCCCCTATAAAAATCATTCATTATATCATTTTGATGCTAGTATAAGTACGGGTAAACGCCGTCATGTGTGACTAAATTACCTAGATCCTGGCGGTGGAAATCTCCCAGATCTTGTGGGACTGGAAATGATGCTTCCAAGGCTACCCATGCGATTCCTAAAACAACCTCCACATAGCCTTGGAGCTTGTCAAGTTCACATAATCATATCCCTTATTGCACCCATCCTCAACAAAAACCTAGAAATAAACTCCATCAAACAAAAAAACACTTTCAGATGTAAAAAATAAAGGAATATGTTGCTCAATTGAAGTCAATGAGAAAGTATACAAAATCCAATGATGACGGAACACCTTCACCACCACCTCGACTGTTCGCATCCTTGAAATGTTGGTCCAGGTTCATTAATAACATATCCCGTCTGTCACCAAAAAAATACACAAACAACTCTTTATTTGTTCAATCATCTAATTTGGGAAACTAAACAGTCACTTATGTGTACTTGTTGGGTATGTTTCTGATCATCACAGTCATCTTCTCCGCATCCCTCTCCACCAACTGAACCGGCTCCCTCATCCCACCACCGGTATTTTTGTTAATGTCACTTCAGGCGTCTCATGGGCAGCCTTGGGAGCATCATTTCCAGTCCCGCAAGATCCGAGAGATTTCCACCGCCAATATCCAGGTATTTTTTTCACACATGACGGAGTTTCCCCTGGCTATACTGGCATCAAAGTGATATAATGAACGATTTTTATAGGGGAAGAAAGAATTGGTGAATAATTTTTAGATCTCAAGCTTCTCATGTGATAGTGGTGAGTACCTTCCACCAGCGTTCATCCCCTCGAGGGATATCAATGCCTCTTATCCCAACACCAGCAGTCCAGGGGCATCCCAGGGGGTGGGATATTAGTCTAGAGTGTCGGGGGTGTTCAGGTGTGTGGTGGGGTCTTGTCCAGTTGGGTGGGAGGGTGGGAGGGTGTCCTAGAGGGTGGGAGGGATGACCGAGGGAGTGGGGGATGTATAAGGGGTGCACTGGGGTCGGGGGTTTCAAGGGGTGTGGGATGGATTTCCATGGGAGTTTTGTCCAGTGGGGTGGGGGTGTCAAGGAGGTTGGGGGTTTTAGGGGTTTGGTAGGACTCTCTCGGGGTGTGGGAGTGCTATACAGGGGGTGGGGGTGTCCAGGAGGGTGGGGGTTGTCCATGGGTGTGGGGGGCTGTCCAGGGTGTGGGGGCAGTCTAGGGGTGGGGGTGTGGTTGGGGCTGTCTAGTGGGGTGGGGGGGTTCTGGTCTGGTTTCGGTTGGGTTTTGGTCTGGGGTGTCCAGTGAGGTGGGGGCTGTCTAGTGGGGTGGTAGGGTGTCCAGGAGGTTGGGAGGGATGTCTAGGAGAGTGGTGGGATGTCCAGAGGTTTGGGGGGGGGGGGCAGTCTAGTGGGGTGGGTGGGGGTGGGGGTTCTAGGGATGTGGGAGGGTTGTCTAAGGGTGTGATGTCTAGTGGGGTGGGGATGTCCAGGAGGGTGGGAGGTTTCTTGGGGTGTGGGAGGGATGTATAGGGGTGTGGGAGTGCTTTCCAGGGGGTGGGGGTGTCTAGGAGGGGTTGGGTTTGTCCAGGGGCGTGGGGGAAGTCCAGGGTTGGGGGAATTCTAGGGGTGGGGGTGTCCAGGGTTGTGGTGGGGGCTGTCCAGTGGGGTGAGGGTTCTGGTCTGGTTTCGGTCGAGTTTTGATCTGTTTTTTCGTCTTGGGGAGTCAAGTTATGTGAGGGTTTCTAGGGGTGTGGTGGGGGATATCCAATGGGGAGGGATGTTCATGCAAGTGGGGGATGTCCAGGGGTGTCTAGGGGTGTGGGGGGGGGGGGTTCTAGGGGTGTGGAAGGGATTTCCAGGGGTGTGGGAGTGTTGTCCAGTGGGTGGGGGGTGTCCAGGTGGGTGGGGGTTTTCCAGGGGTTTGGGGGGATTTCCAGTGGGTGGGGCAGTCCAAGGGCGTGGGGGGTGTCTAGGGATGTGGTGGGGGATGTCTAGTGGGGTGTGGTGGGGGGGTGGGGGGTTTTAGGGGTGTGGGAGGGATGTCCTGGGGTGTGGAATTGATGTCCAATGGGTGGGGGTGTCCAAGAGTGTATGGGGGTTATCCAGGGGTGTGGGGGTGTCTAGGGGTTTGGTGGGGGCTATCTAGTGAGGTGGGTGGTGGGGGGTTTCAAGGGGTGTAAGAAGGTCATCCGGGGGTGTGGGAGTGATTTCCAGGGGTGGGGGTGTCTATGAGGGTGGGGGTTGTCCAGGGGTGTAGGGGGATGTCAGAGGGTTGGGGCAGTCCATGTGTGTGGGAGGTTGTCCAGGGGTGTGGTGGGGGCTGTCTAGGGGGGTGGGGGGGGGGGTTCTGGTCGCGTTTTGGACTCTTTTTGGTCTTGGTGTGTCCAGTGTGGTGGGGGGTCCAAGTGTGTGGTGGGGGATGTACAGTGTGGTGGGGGGGGGTCTGGTCAGTTTTTGGTCAGGTTTTGGTCTACTTATGGTATCTTTTTGGTATGTAATTGGTATGTTTTTGGTCAGTTTCAAGTCTTTTGGCAGGGCATATCAGTGGTTGATCAGTGATGGCGGCTATCTAGTGGGGTGGGGGGGGATCTGGTATGTGTTTTTGCTATTTTTGGTATGTTTTTGGTCTGTTTCCAGTCTTTTGGCAGTGCATAACAGTGGATGATCTATTTAATTTTAAAAAAAAAGTATTGTACGTTGGTTATTTTATAACTGATGTAAAAAATGTATTGGGATTAGTTTTAACGTCGGTTATTTGGAAACCGATGTAATAAATTCATGGGAAATGGTTTTTATGTTGGTTATTTCATAACTGACGTAATAAATGGAATTGAATAGTTTTTAATGTTAGTTATTTTATAACTGATGTAATAGATATGTTTTTACATTGGTTATTATTTAACCGATGTTGGAAACCGCTTGGAAGAAAGGTTTATCATGTTGGTTATGAAAATAACTGACATGATAAACACTTCAAAGGAGTGATTTATGACATCGGTTATATAATAAATGACGTGAAAGATTATATACCCTGTCGGTTATTAAATAAATGATGTAATAAACCATGACTCTGAAGCGTTTTCCACATCGGGTTTTTATCAACCAACATGAAAAATGCTTCGGATTTGTGTTTTTTACATCGGTTGTAAAATAACTAACATAAAAGACAATGTTTATAACATCTCCTATAATAATGTCTGCCAAAGGCCGATGTAAAAAATAAAAAATAACTGTCATAAAAAGCATTTTTTTCACTAGTGATAGTGGGTTAACTCCATGGAGAAGATCTTTTCTATACTCCACTGCTCTGAGATGGATAAGGTGACACTATTCATTTATTGTCTAGATGGAGAGGCCGATCAACATTAGGCTTTCATCAAGAACATCAAGACAAGGGGGGAAATTGAAGATATGTAATTGGAATACCTCACGATCTTGTTTCGCAATAAGTATTTCCTAATAACTCTTATCACAAAGAGGAGAGAAGATTCATAGAGCTCAATAAAAAAGTAGTAGATTCTGTCACAACCTACAAAGATAATTTCACAAGGCTTTCAAGGTATGCTTCGAGTTTTGTTATCAACAATGATTACAATATTGACAGATTCATTAGAGGATTAAAACGATTCCATCAAAAGCCTCTTGAAATTTGGTACTATGTGAGTTTTGAAGAAGTTGTTCGATGTGCTATCAAATTGTAGATAGTGATTGTAGAATGGTCCCATGGCTATGGTGATATGAAATGAAAGATGGAGTTTCAGGTCGGTGGATCTAATGAAAAAGAAGGGAATAAAACTCAATGACCCACATGCCAAAAATGTGGTAAGCTGCACCATGGGAACTTTTTCAAAGGGTCGGGGAAGTGATTAAAGTGGGGGAAAGAAGGACACCATTATCAAGAGTTTAAAAAAGACATTAAAAGGATGGATAATGTTCTGGAATACAAGAGAGGACCACCCATGGTTCAATGCTACAACTATAGGAAGCTAGGTAAATATGCAAGCTAGTGCACTAAACCTCGAGTTCTTGAGGGTAATCAGTGTCAGCATCCACCAAATTCAAAGGAACAAGGGAAGGATTATGAAATACCTACTGTATAAGTGGATAAAGATAATGAATTCATACAAGTTACACTTCCTTTTCACTTAAGAATGGAAAAGGTCTTATTTTATTCTGGTTCTATGCATTCATTTATATCTTTCATGTTTGGTTGAACTATAGAATCGAACCCCTGAAACCTTGAAATAGAGATATTTGTAAAAACACGAAGTGGTGAAATCACTGTAACCAATGTTTTTGAATCTTCTCATATTCACGTATGTGATAAGATTCTTCCAGTGAATCTCGTAATACGTCCCTAGGAGGAATTCAACACTATAATGGGAATGGATTGGATCTCATTATACAAAGAACATATCAACTGTCGAGAAAAGGAAATATCATTTCATATTCCGAACCATCCCATGATCCTCTACAAATGCATGGAAGATTATGAATCTCCTTTCAAAAATCCTTCAATTGTTTGGTTGTGGATTCCGTATAAGTAATCATACCTCTCCCAAATGGTTGAGTCAAAGAATAGTACCAATATTGTAGGAATTCCCATCATGAGTGAATATGGTGATGTATTTCCCAATGATTTACCAAGAATTCCTCAAGATCTTGAGATAGAGTTCTCAATATAACTCATACCCAATACTAATACTATCTCAAAGTGTCCCTATAGGATGGCTCCTATCGAACTGGAGGAGTTAATGAAGCTGCTATGAGAGCATCTGTACTGAGGGCTCATATGCCCTAGTGCATCACCTAGGGGTGTGTGAGTGCTATCTTTAAAGAATAAGGATGGAACAATGAGACTGTGTATCGATTATCAAGAACTCAATAAGATCACCATAAAGAACAAGTGTCCTCTTCCAAGAATTGATGACTTGTTAGATCAATTAAGAGGATCTCAATAATTCTCAAAGGTGGATATTCATTCTATATATAATCAGCTAAAGGTTAAGAAGGAAGATATTTAGAATATTGTATTCCATATAAGGCATGGGCACTATGAGTTTCTGGTGATTTGCTTCAAACTTACTAATTCCGCTGAAATCATTATGGATGTTATGAATAGAGTGTTCATACATTACCTCAAAAAAATTATGGTTGTGTTTATTGATGATATTATCATCCACTCGAAAATCAAGGAGGAACATGAATAACATCTAAGACCTATGTTGGTGACATTGATAAAGGAGAAGTTGTACGTCAAGTTCAGAAAGTGTGTCTTTTGGATACAGTAAGTCATGTTCTTGGGACACGTGATCATAAGTGAGGGATTTTATTTGGACCCTTCAAAAACAAAGGCGATTGAGGAATGGCCCATTCCCTATAGTGTCACATAAATCTGAATTTTTCTTGTATTATCTGGGTACTATCAACGTTTTGTGAGAAATTTTTCACAATTGTCAAGCCTGCTAACTATGTTAACAAGGAAAGGGGTAAAGTATGTCTAGATGGAAGAATGTGAGGGAAGCTTTGAGGAGATAATGAGAAGTCTTATCACTACACCTATACTCAAACTACCGAAAAGTGGAGAATATTTTTTGATATATAGTGATGCATCAAAAAAGGCTTTGGTTGATTACTCATGAAAAATGAAAATGTTATAGCCTACACCTCAAGACACTTGAAGATCCATGAACAGAACTACCCGACACATGATCTAGAGTTGGAAGCCATGATTATTTCATTAAAAATATGGCGACACTACCTTTACGGAAAGAAATGTGACATATAGACCGAACAAAATACCCTAAAGTATATATTCAAACAAAAGGATCTCAACATTCATAGAAGGAGATGGTCAGAGTTAATCAAGGATTACAATTGCTCTATTCACTATCATCCAAGAAAGGAAAACAAGATCGCTGATGCTCTAATCAGAAAAGAACCTGCTACTCTATCCATGTTACGGATTGAGAAATCCTTTATCTTCTTGGATATGCAAAGGATGGATTTAGAAATCATATGGGAAGGGGATACTGCCCACCTTGAAAAAATGATTACGCAACCATCCAACCAAGAGATGATTAAGGAAACACAAAGGGATGATGCAGAGATACAAAGATTCTGAATGCAATAATGGAAGGGAGGCTACAAGAGTTTCATATTGACGTTGATGGTGTGATTCAGTATGGAACGCGGCTTTGTGTGACTTCATCACCTAAGATAAAGAAGGATCCATTGTACAATGCACATAGCTCAACATTCTCTATCTATCTTGGGAGTACCAATATGTATCATGATATCCAAGAACACATCTGGTGGGATAACATGAAGAAGGAGATTGTAGAATATATCTCAAGGTTCTTAGTATGTCAGCAAGTTAAAGCAGAGCCAAAAAAATCCAAAGGGTTGATGCAGCCATTTCCTTTACCCATGTGGAAATAGGAGAATGTTACTATGGATGTTGTCACGGTACATCCAAAGACGTCAAAGGGAAATAATGCAATATGGGTTGTGGTTGACCGACTCACCAAGAAATCCCAATTTATCACTATTCGAGAAGACCTCTTGCTTGAACAAATTGCAGAGATATATGCGAAGGAAGTGGTGAGACTGCATGGAATTACACTCTTGATTGTCTCTGATCGTGATCCAAGGTTCACATGTATATTCTGGAGGATTCTTCAACATGATTTGAGTACAGAATTAAATTTCGGCATGACCTATCACCACCAAACTGATGGCCAATCTGAAAAGACTATTCTAATGCTTGAAGATATGGTAAGATCCAACTCTCTATAATTCAATAGTGGATGATATCAGTATCTCCCATTGGTTGGATTCTCATATAACAATATCCTCCACTCAATTATTCAGATGGCACCATATGAAGCTCTGTATGGAAAACAATGTAGAACTCCAACCTATTGGGATGAAGTTGGAGAAAAAAAGCTACTTGGACCCGATCTTGTACAAAAGATTACATAGAAGGTTCAATTCATCTAGAAAAACATCAAAGCTACTTAGATTCAAAAAAAGAGCTATGTTGGAAACCATCGAAGGTGCATGGAGTTCCATGTTGGTGATAAATTCTTCATTATAATATCACCATGGAAGAGAGTCATGCGGTTTGGGAAGAAAGGGAAGAGAAGCCCAATGTACATTGACCCCCCCTTTAGATCCTTAACCACATATGAGTTATGGCATATCGGCTTTCACTTATACCGAATGTGGCCCAAGTTCATGATGTGTTTCATGTATCACTCTTGAGGATGTACGTACCAGATCCCACACATGTACTAATCACATAGGTGGTACAGTTGGAAGATGATCTCTCATTTGAGGAGAAACTAGTAGAGATTATGGATGGGAGAGATAAGTTTTTACACAAAAATACAACCCACATTGTTAATTTTTTGTGGAGGAACCATAATTTTGAAGAAGCTACATAGGAACTAGAAGAGGAAATGAAAGAGAAGCACCCTCACCAGTTGGTGAAAAGTGAAATTTTGAGGGCGAAATTTCATAAGGGGAAGAATGTAACGACCCAATGTTATTAATGGAAATTAATCTCTTCTAAATATTTCATATAATCACATGAAAGAACAACTTAATGAAGTACTAAGTGCTATTTGACCTTTATGAATAAGCTTGTCACTTCTGTGTTTTGAATTTCGAAAATCTAACATACACGGTGGCGATCCGTTAGATATTTTGAGTCCGATAAGAAAAAAATATTTTTTATTGAATAGTAACCTACCGTTATAAATATTAACATACCCTTATGAATATTGATATACCCAAATGAATATTAACCTTACCTATTATAGTATAAAGATAATTTTCAAGTAAAGTATGAAGTACCTATATTTTAGAATAAATAAATGAATATTTTAAAACTGTTTTTAAAAAAATTATGAATATAATTAAATATTAAAATAATCATATTTAGAATTTTATTGAAAAATGGACTTTATTTTGGGATTATACATGTTGGAAATGGTTGGGGTGAGTTTTTTGGATTTTTATGAAATACTTGAAATTTTAATGAATAGTGAAATACCCTAATTTACAAAATAAGCTAAATAAGCTATTTATAGAGTAATGCAAGATTTTATGCTGATATAAGCTCTATTGGTTTGAGTTCACATGATAATATTACTATTCCAGGACATGTAAGACTTCATATTCCTTGTCATTTGGGGAAATAATAAATTAATGATTTTTAGGTTAAGAAATCCCCTCTCCCCTCTACTATAAATACCATCCTTCAACCCCTCATTTCCTCTCTCCTCTCAAGCTTCAAGACTTGTCTAAACTTTTCCCAATAATCTTCCCTAGACCCTCCCCCACGTCCAAGAGCTTATGGTATCATAAAAAAACAATACTATGTCCCTTAAGGAGGATCTCAAGATGAGGATTCAAGAGGTAATTTCTCTCCCTCTTTCCTTTAACATCCTTTCAATATCAAGTTCTTTTATAATACTCTCCCCACCTGTCTTCATCCACATGGTATGTAATCTCTACAATCATACATATAATGGAATTTTATGATACTAATGGGATATTATACCATCCAACCATCTTCTCCTCTTCCTTTTATTTTATAAAAGAAAACATTGTTCGTGAGGTGTTAATATATCACCTTCAAAAACGACACATTTTTTTTATACTTTCAGATATGGTCATTAAACCATTTTTATTGTTGAACCCGAATATTTTATATTTATTATGTCTTATTTAATGTTTTGGAGCAAAATTTTTTACATATTACTAAATGATTAATCAAAACAAGTTCGTTGTGGTCGAAAAACCGCGCAAATTAACCCAAACAATCATCATTTAATACTTATATAATGATTCATACACACGGTATATAATATAATTCATTATAAGATAATTTAAACTTCTGGAATATCATTAATAACGTGAAATTTTAGTTCTATATGTTTATCCATGTTCTACTCAAACATTCATTTATGAATATAAGTTAACCACTCAAGAAAATCATAAAAACGAACATTTCTGAACAATGTTTTTTAAACTCTATAACTCATCCAAAGGCCCATAATATAACTTAATGATACCATAGTGAACCAAATCAATGTATAAAAGATTCTGTAATTGTCAATTAATGAATCTAATGTATTTATATAGAACATTAAAGTGAATAAAGCATTCAAATACATGGTAAGGGGAAAATATCGAACTCAACTTTCTTTCTTCAAGTTCTCCCTCTTTTACTCCATTTTTGGTATGTTCACTCGTTAAAAATCGTTTTTTAATCATTATAATCTTATTTATGGGTTATAAATTTTTTCTAATGAAGTTTATTACAAAAAAAAAAGTTTTCCAAAAGAACTCTTATTTCAAAAACACACCTTTTACTTCTCACTCAAGGTTGATGGATATCGTATCAAGTATGTTATTCCCACTTAATTTTGGGAACCCAATGTTTATGAATGTGTTCTTATGAGATGAAACCCATTACTTTACATGGGTTAGTTATGGTCATTTTTTATATATGTTCATTGTGTCATGAATGATAAATGATAACATTATAATGGGATGTGTTCGCCTAGAATTATATAGCACAATATGAATGTTTCAATGTGACGGGTGCGCCCATAATTATACAATGCTCCAATTCATTAGGTATAGTGATGAATATCAAGAGTTAATGTAAAATTATGTGTGAAAAAAGATACTATATTTTTTCACAAGTATGTGTGGTAGCTAACTACTAAGACATGATGTTTCATATTTATGAATTGCCACATTTCAAGTCTTTTATTTAGGATTCCTCTCATGTTCATGATTTATTCCTATGTTCTGATTATGCTCACCCCATGCTATATTGTTCTTAATTATCCTATTACATGGATTTCATCTCGCCACTTTTGATGTATATCCTCATTTGAATACATGTACTAAGGATGGGTCAAATGCCAATAAGAAGATTGAGAATAATGAATTAAATAATTTTTTTTCATGATCTTGTGATTGTCATGTTTGATCACAGTTTTCCCAATAAACTAAAACTTTTGATCCTATATGTGTAATAATATTATGATGTTTATCTTTAAAATTATGTAATCGTAATTTGAATAAATTTTGGGTCACTATAAACATAATCAACATAAACATTCATATTGAAAAACTAACATAAGAAATGATAATACTTACCCCAGTCAAAGAAAAATAATCATAAACCATACAAAATAGTATAGTGAATGGTAAAACAGTATAAATCCTCAGTCAAAATGATAATACATCATAAAAACAATTAATATGTATTATATAAGTAAAAACTATCCCTAGGAGATCAAAACTACGACATATGGTTTATGTAATCAATGAATAAAAATATAATAACTATGTCATTAGAAACATTTTTATGAAAAATTACCTTTTCACTATCACAATAAACATTTTAAACACATATTTTACACAAATTTCTGAAAATAATTTCCTTTTAAAATATACTTAGGAACATATTAATGAATATTTAACACATTTATTGGTCATGATGTCATGAAATTATCTTCATGTCGTACACATTAAAAAAAACATTCCTTTCAGATTTTCGATAAAAACCGAATGAGCATTGTTTTTCAAAATACCTGAATATTTTTTTTCAATTTTTGTTAAAGAAAATTAAAAGAAATTAAAATTTCTTTAATATATAATTAGAAAAGGTTAAAATCTATTTTAAGATAATTTTATGAAAACATGGTTTCATATGGAAAATAATATTTGATTGAAGAGAGAAGTGAATTAAGATTTCATAAATAAACATTCTCAGTCATTTTATATAAAAATGTTGAAACATTGTAATATTACATAAACAGTTCATAAATAACCATATTATATGATAATATATTACTTTTATGGTGACAATACCAAATAATTCACACAAGTGAGACTTAAATATAAATAATTCATGAATAATGACGATATTGTGAAATATACCCCAACAACTTTGGTAACTTTTGACTCATAATACCCATAAAAGATATATCAATCAAATGAAACATTAAATAAAATGAATTTAAATATATTTATGATATAATATATTAAATTTAAATTATATACACCACATAAAAGAAATAAGTGGTGAATATGATAGATGTCTCATGAAAGTAATAATGAGATGAGAAACCCTAACCTCTTATTCGACTACCTTTATATGTGTATGAACGTAATGTATAATAAATATAGGATATATATATATATACACATAATTATATATATTTAATATCATATATGATTTACATAAAGCCTTTTATCACTAGTTTATTATCAATTCATTATTAAAATCATATTTTAGAGGATAATTACTTTGTTTTACACATCTCATATAGTTTGGTAATTTTGGCCCTTTTAATATCAACATGGATTAATCATCTACATATTTTTAACAGTGATATAAATATAATATATATTAATTATATATGTATTTATAGAATTATATTAAAGATAAATATATAAAATGGACTACACCATTCACGAAGATGATAGGCCGCACGTACCCATGGATGCTCTTTCAATTTTCTTGACAGATGGAATTAATGGATCATAAATATTAATTAAAATTTATATAATATTTATTATTTAATATATTTAATTTAATTAATAATATTCATCATTATTACAATCTAGTTAAAAATAAAATGGAAAAAATTTCACATCACTATGTGGAACCGGAAGTCTACACGCGTGATTGAGCGACACTATTTTTTTATAATGGATTTGAATATAAGAAGTCATAAGTGATAATATATTTAAATAAATAGGTTTAGATCATAAATTTCACATATATTAGTTAACTTTAACTATATTTCCTTTCATTTAAAGAGTAATTGAAAAATGAATCACATCGCTTCACGAGAAGGTAGTCCGCCAAACGTAGGAGCAACGTTAAATTATCCGCCAAGAAATAGAATGTAAGAATGTATATATGAAATAATAATTAAATAAGTATAAAAATTTCATAGATATTATATATATATATGTAAAATACATCATTATATCTAGTGTTTAAATGCAGTGATGGAAATCAAATTACATCGGTTCGTGAGGTGGTAGTCCCCCCTATACACAATCAATGATTTTGTTACCCATTTTATGGATATGGATATGGATATGGATATGGATATGGATATGGATATGGATATGGATATGGATTATGATATTAACATAATTAAATCTAATTATAAATTATTTTTTTTATCTTATTTTAATCGTTCAATAATCATTCAAGGAGGTGGAAGAAGAGTCAAAAAAAATATGCATGTTTAATAATTTTAACTCTTCTTCAGAGAGCCTCTTTAGGTTTCTAACTAAATACTTATTAGGAGGTATTTATAATAAAAATAAGTCCTCTAGTATGTGATTAGTGAATTAAGTAATGTTTTTAATTTTTTTTCTATGGAAATAAATAGTTTAGGTATTATTAATAGGAGAGGATATGTGGTGGCCTATTATAAGTTGATGTGAGGATACACATGGATTTTCTGAAATGATAAAGTGATTCCCATGTTATTCTTAAATTAAAAACTTAAAAAATGGTCCATTTTCAAAACATTGAGATTATAGGGTCTTTTATGTCTATAACATGGGGTTTGGACTTGTTTTAGGCCATTTTTAACTCATATTTTCTTAGTTTAACCCACCCATGTAAACCCATTTTTACCCTAACTACAATAATTAATTTTTATTGTTTTCATTATTAATTATGGGAAAAAATTAATTTGAAATTATTTGATAATATTTATTATCTTGATTCAAAATATTTAATCAATTTTTTGAAATTAAAATAACACAATTGGTGTAATTCAATATAGAATTAAACCATTAAGGTTACGAAATAACAGTTTTACAAATAGAAAATTTACATAAGTATAGAATATTTTAATATATAAATTCTATATGGAATTTAATAAAATAACCTAAATTTTTTATATTTTGTAATAATTGAACTAATTTTAATTTAAATCTGGTTTAAAATATAATTTATCTTTGTAAATAATATAAATGAAAATGAAAATTTCAATAACTATTAGTATTTTTCAGTATTCATCAAAAAACTAATCTTTTCAGAAAATTATTAAAATTACCACAAATGTAAATTTTGATGGTATATAACAAACACTAATTTTTTTTTACAATAAATAATGTTGAATTGTTAAAAATTATTTTTAAATTATTTTTACAAAGCGTGAAAAATTCGTTTTTTCAAAACAATATAGCTTTTCAGAAAAGAGTTTTTTTATTTTCCAAATAGCTATTGTTTTATTTATAATTAATTGATAACCATTAAGTTTATTTCATATTTGTATAAACCATATGATTTTCATAATTTCTTTATTACTATTCATACTTCCAACATAACATTTAGGACTTAATGGGCATGTTTAAACAATAATATTATAATAGAGTATCACCTTTCATTTAAACCTGGTGTTGCATGCATCGCAAGATATCAAAGAGATTGAACTTATTTAAAAATAAATATATCAAAATATCTCATGGTGTTATATTCAATTCTAATCAGGGAATTTTGTTTTATATATTCTATCAAAAATGATGTTCCACTTTAATAATCGTAGGGTATTACACCATTATCAAAATGTTAAGGGACAGAGGTGGTTAGAAAATGTCTAAATGGTTATGGGATGCAAGTGTTCATCCCAATTAAAAAAAAATCATATGAATTCTTAACCCAAGTGAATATTTCTATGGAATGTGTCTGGTTATCCCATTTCAAAATAGTTTAAGTTGTAGGTGGTTTTCTTAAGTACAAAATGTTATGAGACATATTTGGTGTACATTATTCCAAAAATATAATTAATCTCAGTTGTTAACCCAAGTTAAAAACGTTATGTGACTTATATTTTAAGAAAACATCAAAAAGGTTTTGTGATGCAAGTGTTTATCCTAATTCAAATATTTTATAATGATTGAATGGTCACCCTAAGTCCACTATATTATGGGTAGGTGGTTAGCCTAGTCAATTATGATATGAATAAATTTTTGGTTAACCTTGACCTATGTTTTGATTTCTATGATTATTTTTTATGAAATTATTATGTTATTCCAAAACACTCATTTTATGTATTATGTTTTACGATTTATGTATTAATATGTTTTATTTTCATATTCTATGTTATTAAACCCTAATTATATCTCATACACATATGTTTATCTTATGCTCATTTATGATCATTGTTCATTATAATTTATTTTTACCATTTTGGAGAATATAAACTCACTTGTATATTGTTTTTTGATCCCTCAGATTTTAAAGAAGAGTATAATGCATGATATTTCAGGAAGGGTGTCATGTCTTGTGAAACTCTAGAGAAATATTTAGAGGATTGTAAACTAATATTTGAATGTATCTAATCTCTAATAAAAATAAACCTATTGGTTTTGAGATTCGATATATTATCATATTTAATGAATATTCATGTAAAATAATTTAATATATATATATGTTAATATTGTGTTTTATCAGCCTCATGTGATATAACCAGTGTAAAATTTTCCTTAATAACAATCCCTTCAAACTGAGAATATCCCTTTTAAATGGTCAATTTTTTATTCCTTACATATTTACCATTTCTAATAAATATATCATGGAACACAATCTTTTTTATAATAACATTATTGTGTTTAGCTTAGATTATAAATTCAATGTTTTTTTAGTTTCAATTTAAAAAAATGCATTGTCATGACCCGTCGCTTGGAGCCCGTGCCGTGACTACCCCAAGCCCGCCTTCAATAGGCCAAGGGCTAGAGACTAGTACCAAAAGGAATTTTTCCTAAAACTGGGAAGGCATTTCTTTTATAACTTACAAACTCAGTTAACCAAGCACACAACAAGATACGAACACAAGGAAACTATATAACCAAAAGAGTGGTGAAAATAAAAAGGGGGCTAGAATACAATCCCAACTGTAAAGGTAGAATTACAACTGAAAAAAGAGAGAATATAGCTATTGGATCATCCTACGAGGTTCCTAACTGAAGGGTAGGTACAGATCACCTCCTCAACACTTCATATCCACTCTTCTCGTCTTCGTACTGACACGCCGTATGGTCCACCTCCTGGTACTGTCCATTCCTGGTACTCTCAGCCTCTGTTAGTGTTTTCTGTCATCTACATCCAACATAACGAGGTGCGGGCATAGCCCGTGCAGGGGTGAGTATAAAGATACTCAGTCGGGACCCCGAGACCCTCTAGGTCTCACAAAATCCATCAAGGATAAATCAAAAAGTATTAAATCAATAGATAACCTTACTTAGGTATATGCTCATACATATACCTAAGTTATCAAGTAATCAATTCAAATCTTGAGGAAAACACAGATGTACTGACTGAGCTCACACCATGATTTATTCAAGGGGTTGTACCAAGTAACATTCTAAACACAACATCGAACACCTCAGTTGCTGGAGAACTCCTCCTCTATCAAGTATAGTGGGAATGCCGTGTCACACAAAGGCTCTTCCCACTAACCTTGGACTACTAAGGTACTTCTCATGTCGAGTACCGTGGGTCAGCCGCATCACACAGAGGTGATCCCCACCATGGGTCTGCCATGTCACACAAAGGCGCTCCCCCTCATGGCATGTTGAGATACTCCTCCTGTTGAGTACCATGGGTCTGCTGCGTCACCAAGGAACTCACCACCATGGGTCTTCCGCTTCACCATGGCGCTCCCCACTTGGCCAGTCGAGTTACTCCGAGTCGAAACGGTCATTAGTCGTCAAGTCTCTGCCAGCCAATGGGTTCCTGCACAATGCACACTCGTCTCTGGGAGGATTCACTCCACAATCTATTGGTAAATATTCTAACTACCATGAAGTCCTATGAAGATGTATCTCAAAGGTCTACCACATCATAGGGGTCTCAACGTAACAGACGACACATCAATCAGACATCTGGTCTATGAGATATAAGCCTTTTTGTTCTGGGGGCCCAGGTGGATTCGTGCTCGATTCAACCTCACTGTACCCCATCTCAATCCAAAACTCCAGTGGGGTGTACTCAAAGGTAACATCGTGCTCCAAAATTTCCAGCACCGCTGACGGTTCATCAAACAGTCATCTGGTGATAACGTTATGGCCAAAAAAGTAAATGGGTCGTAGTGGGCCTGGGTCTGGGCCGACTCAGCTTGGGCCGACCTAATTCGGGTTGACCCGACCCATAGTGCGGCACGACCCATTGGGTTCGGCTTGGCCCACAGAGTGGCCCGACCTACTGGGACCGGCCCGGTAGGCTACGAGGGCCCAAGGGTGCCGCGGGGGCGGCTCGACCAAGTGGTGTCGTCAAGGCGCGGGGCGGCTCGGCATGGCCAATGGCGGCTCAACCAAGGATGGCACGAGACCATGAGGCGATGGTTCGGCCACATGGCTGTGGTCCAGCTATGGGCGGCGGTCCAGCAGTCTGACCACGGGGCGGAGGTCTGGCCGCGGTCGGCACGGAGGTCACGGTGCAACGGCGGTGGCTGTGGGGTGACGTTGTTGCGTCGTCGCCTTTGTCCCTGTCGGCGATGGTTCCAACCGCCATTCTTGTGCCCAAACCATGGATGATTTTCATCTTACTCCATTGCAAAAAAACACCACATGATTTGCGGAAGGGTCGGGCCATGTTTTTCTAGCCCATACCCTCCACGTTAGGGTGGTAGCATATGGGTCATCACGAACATGAACATGAATGTCAAATCCTATCCTCCCGCAATGATTGTTCCCAACTCGCAAAAGAAATAGAAGGGGTGTACATGGGATGTGTTAAAAAATATTAATAAACTATAGCCTCAGGTTGTTTGTTGATGTTGGTGCGAGAAGGATGTACGGACATCGATTCATCATAGATGAAGATGTCCCACATCAGAGGGAGTCAAATATATCAGCGTTCGTCTCACCCACCACATGCTTCTGATCTTAGGCTCGTTCGTTGGTTCTTTGTAGTCGAAGTCGTTCTTCATCTACGAGAGAATTCTTCGTTGGTGATCATTCTCCCAATATTTATCCTCTCCCAATTCCACCAATATTTCAAAGTTTCCAAAATGTGATATGTTTCCCCCAATTTAATTGTTGGCACAATTTAAAATTGGGTTAATTAATCACATAGGTTGTCATAATTAAGTGTGGTGCATTGGATTAATTATTGTGAAGGAGGGTTGGAACAATTAATATTGGAGGAGTTGAAGAGGCTCTCCAACATTTAATGAGGGTTTTGAGAGGTTTAGGATCCGGTGGTCCCCACAACCAGAACCTCTCATGGGAGGTTAGGATTAGGTGGTCCCCACCACCATAACCTATCATGGGAGGTTAAGGGCTATGGTCCCCACTTCTCATCTTTGAGATGGAGTTTTTAACAAATAAAATAAAAATAAATGCTACAGAACTTTATTTTTATTTTATTCATTCACGAAAAACCCAAAAACTAACTTCCACCCTTAACCAACTGTCGTCGTGTTGAAAGTCTCTTTAAGTGAAAACCGGTGTTGCGAGTTCAACGGTACCCTCATATTTCAATTCCGACCATCGGTTCAAAAGTTAAAAAACCACCCCGCATGTTTACTGAATGTACCCGAACTAAATTTCTGAAAAATCATTCCAGGAAATCTAGGCCTTGGAATCATGTGCCTTTACTTTTCACAGACTCGTAAAATTCCCATTTATTTATAAATCATTACATGGAAATTATGGGTTTTAATATTCTCCCCACCTCAGGGCTCTACGTCCCCGTAAGACACAACTCATACTAGATAAAAAATTGAGGGTACTAAGAATGCATCTGAGCCTCCCTCTCCCATTTTCTCTCCTAGAGGTTCCCGTGCTACCAGCGAACACGCACCAGAGGTATCGACCCTCCACGAAGGACCCACTCTTATCGATCGTCAATCTCTACTAGGACCTCCGTAAATGTTTTTCCATCGTTGATGTCCAGATCGCCATGGTCGATGATGTTAGAAGGGTCATGCACGTATCTCCTCAATTGTGATACGTGGAAGACGTAGTGCACGTAGTGCAACTGAGGTGGATTTTCTAAGCGGTAAGCCACCTCTCCATCTCTACTGAGCACCTGAAATGGTCCGATGAACCTTGGAGGTAACTTGCTGCATCGTCCAAATCTTTGTAAACCTCGTCGAGGTGAGACCCGTAAAAAGATGTGGTCGCCATCCTCAAAATATAGAGATCACTGTCCTCTGTCAGCATATGACTTCTGCCTACTTTGTGAAGTCTTAATCCGCTCCTGGATGACCTGCACCTTCTCTATGGTAGCCCGTACCATCTCTGGTCCCACGAGTGTTGACTCCCCTGGGTCATTCCAGCACAAAGGTGATTTACAAGGACATCTGTATAACGCATTGAAAGGTGTCATCCCAATGGTGGAGTGACATCTGTTGTTGTATTCAAACTCTACCAAAGGCAAGTGATCCTCCTAGCTGTGACCGAAGTCGAGGACTTAATCACACAACATGTCCTCGAGGGTCTGAATGGTCCGCTCAGTCTGGCCATCCATTTGAGGATGGAAGGCAGTGTTCAGATGAAGCTGCGTCTTGAAAGCCTCATGCAACTCCTTCCATATCCGGGAAGTAAAACATGAATCATTATCAATGAAAATCGTCAAGGGTACTCCATGTAGCCACAAAATCTCTTGCACATAGTGGTGTCCCAATATCTCTACTGAACCCTACCCTAGGATCGGTATGAAGTGGGTCGAATTGGTGAGCCGGTCAATGATCACCCAAATCGAGTCATGACCCATAGATGTACATGGAATTCCTATAACTAATTCCATTTATATTCCATCCCACATCCACTCTGGGATGTCTAAACGCTGAAACAAGCCTACTGGTACCTGATGCTCCTCCTTCACCTGTTCAAATGTGATGCATCGAGAGACATACTCTACAACTAATTTCTTCATTCCTGGCCACCAGTGATGTCATCGGAGATCCTAGTACATCATCGCCACTCATGGATGTACCGCTAGAGGGTATGTGTGTAACTCCCTCAACACTTCCTCCTGAAGTGACAATAGTACCATGGTACGTCCTCTGAAAAGGATGATGTGCTCCCCACCATCAAAAAATCCATCAGGTGCCTGTCATGTGGATATTTGAGAAAATCGTGTCTAGTACTTAGTGTCCCCAAGTTGAACCTCCCTAACTCGCCGAAGAAATGGGGGAGTGACTGTAAGTGAATAAAGAAAATATGTTCCATCTATATCCACAAATGATATCTGTAAAGTAGCCAACTGCTACGTAGCCTCACCTAGCAGATATATACTAGCCTCCTGCTGAGTTCATCTTCTACAATGTTCCCCTTCCCATGAGTATAGACTAACTCGATGTCATAGTTCTGGAGGAACTCAAGCCAACATCACTATCTCAGGTTCAGGTCATTCGGAGAGAAGATATACCTGATACTCTTGTGATCTGAGTACACTGTAAAATGTTCGAACATAAAATAGTGCTGCCACATCTTCAAGGCGAATACCACTGCAGCTAACTCCTGTTCATGGGTAGCGTAGTTATGCTCATGTTGTATCATCTTCCGAGAACCATATGCAATCACTTCTCACTCCTACATCAAGAAACATCCAATCCCAGTCCCTGATACGTCGCACTAAACTACGTACCCTGCACCCTCCTCTAGAAGCCTCAAGATGGGGGAACGAGTCAGCCTCTACCTTAGCTCTTGAAACTCTACTACCATCTCTCCGACCATACGAAGGGTTTCACCTTCTTCGTCAAGGCTGATAGTGGTGATGAAACTCTGGAGAAATTTTACACAAACCTCTCGTAGTATCCTACCAAACCTAGGAAACTATGTACCTCCGTCACACTCCCGGGTGGCTCCCATGCAAGTACTGCCTCAATCCCTGTTGGATCCACAATAACTCCAGCCTCCAATATGACATTTTCTAGAAATTGAACCTATCGAATCCATAACTGGCACTTCGAGAGCTTACCATAAAGCTTTTTCCCTCTGAGTGTCTTTAATACAACTTGAAAATGATAGGCATGCTCCTCCTCCGTATCCGAGTAGATCATAATGTCATCGATGTAAACCAAAAAAAAGAAATCAAGGTATGACTGAAAGATCCTGTTCATGAGTCCCGTGAACACTGCTCGAGATTTGGTCATGCCGAATGGTATAACCATGAAATCCTAATGGTTGTAACGACACCTGAAGGCTTTCTTCTTCACATACATGTCTTGTACTCTGAGCTGGTGATTTCCTGATCTGAGTCTATCTTTGAGAACCACCGTGCACCCTTTAGCTGATGAAAGAGCTCATCAATCCTCGAGAGTGGGAACTTGTTCTTCATGGTCAACTCGTTCAGGTGCCGATAGTCAACAAAAATCCTAAAGCTCCCATACACCTTCTTGAAGAATAGAATCAGGGCTACCCAAGGTGAAACACGGTGCCGGATGAATACCTTACCTTATAAGTCCTCCAGCTGTACCCGCAACTCCCTAATCTCTGCGGGAGCCATCTGATACGCTGGTGTAGATATAGTTTCCATCTTGGGGTACAAGTCAATGTTAAAGTCCACCTCTCAGCGATGAGGTAGAGCTGGCACATCATCAGGGAAAACATATGCATAGTGGTCCACCACTACAGGATATCTTGGACTCTCCACATCAACAACTCTGAGGGTAAGGCTAGCCAACTGATGATTGATCAGCTGCACTCTCCTCCGGGTATGTCCATCCTGCACTACAAAGGATCCCTTCTCGCTGGTGAAAGTAAACCTGGTCCCATCCGTGCAGACACACCGCACCTTGTGCCTAATATAGTAAATCTGAGCATGGAGTTTAGATAATCGGTCCATACCCAAGATGATGTCGTAAGGCCTCGACACCAATACAAGGAGATTCCAGTCGATGCTCTTGACCCTAGAGTAAGCTCACACTACCGACACCTTTGCGTAATCATTGAATCCGCTCCTATAGAAGTATATAGCCATACGGATCAAGCCAACGGATCCATTGGAATCTTCGAACTCCAAATGAGGTCAGGGGAAATATAATAATGACTGGAACCTGTGTCTATAAGTACTGTAGCTAAGGTGGAGTAGACACACATCGTACCTCATATCATCTCTGGAGCACCATGATTGTAAGCCTCAGCTGCCTGGAGCTGAGCTCTCCCCTATCCACCTACTCCCTATGGTTGGATTAGACCTCCTGGTGGTGGTGGCGGTAATATCTCTAATCATCACCCACCACCAACTGCACGTCTAGATCCTCTACCACGTCTGCCTGCTCCCTACTGACCTCCTCAGTGGAATCTTTGTCTCTCTATAGGCGGTCCTTCGACTGTATTCTGATCATCTGAATGGCGGGTCAGACAGTAATCATCCATGTGACCCTTCCAGCCGCATGTGTAACACTGCCCACTCCTGGTATCACTGGCTCTGCCTCGGGGGCCCCGTACAATCGATCCTGAGTCATGCGGTCATCCACCCGTAGGTCAGGTCGTCTTGCACCTCTGCGACATCTGTCTCGTGCCAGCTGTAGAAGTATCTGCCACATGAAAAATGGTTGTGGGTTTAACTGCTGGAGGATGCTTAGAAAGGAAACTCTCCACTAAGAGGGCTCTCTCTACATACCCTGCCTACGTCAGGATACTGAGTGGGATCATCGAAGCCATGATCTCTCGCATGAACCCCTGCTTGAAGGTCTGGGCCCTGATGAATGGTTCTCACACCATATCTAGAGAGTAATGTGAGAGTTCAGTGATCCTCACTGAGTACTGATACACAATCATGCTTCCCAGCTGCAGATGAAGTAGCTCCTGAATGCGCACTGTGCGAAGAGTTGCTGGAACAAACTCTTCTCGAAACAGGCTCTCGAAGTCTTCCCAAAAAAGTGTCACCTCGTCGTGAACCTGGAGAATCAAGCTCCATCATCTGCCTATAGAAGGATGGAGGCAAGGATCAACAAGAGATCTGATGGTGTCCCTCCAAATCAGAAAACTCTCCCCACGGGCTCCAGCCAATCCTCAACCGCATGTGGGTCCATCTCTTCCCTAAACCTAGGTGGCCTCTGGTGTTGGAACTCGTGGAATGACCTCAAGCGGTGTGCACCGTCTGCAGCTGGGGATGGTGGAATCAGTGGCCCAATGGGTAATGGTACCCCTAGTGCCTCTGCTGGTGCCTCTACTGGAAAGGGTATCTACACCATGGCGTCGTCGCTTGGTGGGCTATCAGTGCATACAACTCTCTAAACCCTAGTTGGCTATCTTCGTGGAGGCATCTTGAAAAGAAACAGGTCTTCCACGGTCATTATGTTATACTTGGTGAGATGAAAGTTATAACTGGTGAGATGAATCAAGAGATACAAAGAATAATCTTGAAGAAACATATCCAATCAGTGTTTTCGTGCACTGAGTTGGAAATCAGAAGTCAGGGTCCTAGTGTATGGATACGTCAGACGCCGCACCAACACTGGATTCCCTAAACTGATAACCACACTCACTACACATAACACTATATCCGTTTAAAGAAATATCAAAGTCATATGTTCTATGGTAGAACCGACACCTATGATACCAATTTTTCACGACCCATCCCCTGGGGCCCGTGACGTGACTACCCCAATCCCGTCTTCCATTGGCTAGGGGCTAGCGACTAGCACCGAAAGGTGTTTTCTTGAAAACTGGGAAGGAATTTCCATTATAACCTGAAAGCTCATGTAACCAAGAAAATAGAAAAAAACGAATATAAGAAAACTGTATAACCAAAAGAGTGTTGAAAAAAAGGGGGACAGAATATAAGACCAACAGTAAAGGTAAAAGTAAAAATCAAAAAAGAGAATAGAAAGCTAATGGATAATTCTCCGAGGTTCCTACCTGATGGGTAGGTACAAATCACCTCCTCAGCACTTTACATCCACCCATCTCCTCTGCGTATCGACACGTCGTATGGTCCACCTCCAGGAACCATCCAGTCCTGGTACTCTCAGCCTCAGTCAGTGTTGTCCGTCATCTACATCCAACACAACAATTTTGGGGCATAGCCTGTGTCGGGGCGAGTATAACGATACTTAGTAGGGACCCCAAGACCCTCCAGGTCTCACAAAATCCATCAAGTATAAATCACAATATATGAAATCAACACATAACCTTACTTTGGTATATTCTCGCACATATACCTATGTTATCAAGTAATCCATCTCAATCATGATGAAAACATAGAGGTACTGACTCAGCTCACACCAGGATTTATTCTAGGGGTAGTATCAAGTAAAATTTTGTGCACTACGTCGAACACCTCAACTACTGGAGAACTCCTCCTCTATTGAGTATAGTGGGTGTGCCACGTCACACAGAGATGCTTCCCACTATCCTTGGATTGCTGAGGTACTCCTCTTGTCGAGTACCATGGGTCAGCAGCGTCACACATAGGCGCTCCCCACCATGGGTCTACCGCGTCACATAGAGGCGCTCCCCCTCATGGCCTGCTGAGGTACTCCTCCTATCGAGTACCGTGGGTCTATCATGTAACCAAGTCACTCCCCACTGTTTGTCTTCCACAACACCAATGAGCTCCCCACTGGGCAAGTCGAGTCACTCCGAGTCGAAACGGTCAGTAGTCGTTATGTCTCAGCCAGCCACTAAGTTCCCAAACTATGCTCGTTCGTCTCTGGGAGGATCCACCCTATAAGCTACTGGTCGATACTCCAACTGGCATGAAGTCCCACGAAGAAGTATATCAAAGGTCTGTCACATCATAGGGGTCTCAACGTAACAGATGACGCGTCAATCAGACGCCCGATCTATGAGATATTAGGCTTTTTTTCCCCGGGGCCCAGTTGGATTCGTCCTCGATCCAACCTGAATGTACCCCATCTGAATCCAAAAATCTATCAGGGAAAACATAAATGGACCATATCACTCCAAGATTTCAAAAACTGTTGACGGTTCATCATACAGACATCTTGTGCAAAATTTAAGGCCAAAAGAAACTAAATGGGTCGTAGTAGGCCCGGGTCCGGTCCGACCCGACCCAACACGGCCTGGGCTGACCTGGTTCGGGTCGACTCGGTCCAATTTGCTGGGTCTGTCTTGGCCCGTATTGTGTCTTGAACCATTTCTTTTGGCTCAGCCCGCTGAGTGGCCCGGCATGCTGTGTCCGGCCCTACAGGCCGCGACGGCCACGCGGGTGCCCCGGGGGCGGCTCGGCTGAGGGGTGCCGTGAGGGTGCGAGGAGGCTCGGCCCGACCGGGGTTGCTCGGCCTAGGATGGTGTGATACCGCGGGGCGGTGGTCTGGCCACGTGGTGGCGGTCCGTCTGCGGATGGCAGAGGGATCCACGGTCGACACGGAGGCCACTGGGTGGTAGCAGTGACTGTGGGGCGGCATCGTTGCGCAGTCGCCTTCGTCTTGGCAGGCGGTGGTGTCGGCTACTGTTCTCATGTCCCAACCATGGATGATTGTCTTCTTCCTCCATCGCAAATAACACCACAATATTTTTAGAAGGGTCAGGCCATGTTTGTTTGTCCCGTACCCTTTGCGTTAGGGTGGTAGAATATAGTTCGTCAAGAACATGAACATGAATGTAAAATCCTATCCTCCCGCAATGATTGTTCTTAACCCTCAGAAAAATAGAATGGGCGTACATGGGAAGTGTTAAAAAAAGATTAATAAACCCCTACCTCAGGTTTATTGTTGACTTTTTCATGAGAATGAAGTTTGGGCGTTGATTCGTCATAGATGAAGACGTCCCACGTTTTAGGGAGTTGAAGATATTGGTGTTCGTCGCGCCCGCCACTCGTTTTAGATCCTAGGATCGTTCATTGGATCTTAGTAGTCGAAGGTGTTCTTCATCTTCGAGATCATTCTTCATTAGAGAACGTGTTCTTCATTGGTGATGTTTCTCCCAATATTTCTCCTCTCCCAATTCCACCAAATTTTCAATGTCTCCAAAATGTGATATATTTCCTCCAATTTAATTGTTGGAACAATTTCAAATTGAGTTAATTAATCACATAGGTTGGCATAATTAAGTGTGGTGCATTTGCTTAACTATTGGGGAGGAGGGTTGGAACAATTAATATTGGAGGAGTTAAAGAGGCTCCCCCACATTTAATTAGGGAGTTGAGAGGTTTAGGCCTTGGGTGGTTCCCACCACCATAACATCTCATGTGAGGTTAGGCTCGAGTGGTCCCCACCACCATAAACTCTCATGGGAGGTTAAGGTCTGTAGGTCCCCACTTTCCAACTTCCACATGGTGGTTTTAACAAATAAAATAAATGTAAAAGCTACAGAACATTATTTTTATTTTATTCATTCATGAAAAAACCAAAAACTAACTTCCACCCTTGACCAACTATCATCGAGGTGAAAGTGTCTTTAAGAAACAATAGGTGCTGCGAGTTCAACGGTGACCTCAGATTTCAATTCTGAGAGTTGGTTCAAAAGTTATAAAAACCCACCCGAACGTTTACTGAATATACCCGAACATGTGTTCAAAAGATTCATTCTGTGCCCTCCGGGCCTCAGAATCACTTTCCTTCAATTTTCACAAACTCGTAAAATTCCCATTTATTTAAATAAAAATAATTTTACATGGAAATTCCAGGTCTTTACATTTATCATTATTATAATCCACCCACACTTGATGTTTTTATAATTCACTCTCACAATTTGGTTTAACTAGTGAAATCAATGAGATTTTTGATATTATCATTAATGCTCTCTTTATTTGGAATACAGTTCTTTTATCAAAACTAAAATTTTGGAACCACAATTTCCTTATCAACATTTAATGGACAAAATTTTATTTTTTTCATAACTTGACGTGGACAGATCATCATCTTTATCACATATATCACTTGATAATTCATATTTACAAAAAAAATCGTGTTGTTAAAAATATTATACTTCTTATAAATCACTCATTAATAATTTTATTTGTTTTAAAATATTATTAAATGATTTTTATTACAAAATCTAAGCAGTATAGTAATTAATTTTTTCTATTTACTTATTATATAAGCATTATGACCTTCCATTTGAAAGATAATCCTGGAAAATTCATTCAACAAATATTTTCTCAAACTAATCAATATTTTCATCGTTAACATTGATGATTCGAGGCCTAAAAATCAGCCCTAAATAGTTTAATCATGTGGTATTCTTGTAGCACATTTTATAGGGTAATTTTTTTTTAATTTGAAACATATAATAAATTATTTTTAATATTTACTAATTTTCTATCCACTTTTCTCCTAAAGATTTATGAGGTATCAAGCTATTATAACATTATTTTAGTCATTTCCAGAAAGCCTAAATTTTTCTATTTAGACTATTCATTTTTATGGGGTTTATAGAGATACCTATTATTGAATGATAGTATAATGTTTCATATATAGTTTGAACATTCAAAATGTGTACAAAATTCTGTGATCCATTTTTATTCCCTTAAAATATTTACAATATTATAACTTTTATATCCTATAAAAACAATTAAACATTCTCATGAACAATAATTTATGACTAATAAAACTAATACATATAGTTTTATTAAATTAAATAATAAATGATATAACATACTTATATTTATTTTTAAATTTAATCCTCATACACTTACAAATATCCAAATGATGAAGATCTAATAAATAATAAATATGAATATCCACTTTATTATTAAATATTTAACAATATTACAATTTCATGTTTATAAGTATGAATATTTTATTTTCTTCGAGTAGTCTCTATCATGTTACTTTTACCATGATGTACAATCCTTCAATTCTAGAATTCTTTACCCTATTTAATTCTCATATAACAAGATATTTTAGAAGCACCCATTGAAAATAAATTACCTCTTATTGTCTATATTTATGTTATAAATTGATAATAATTTCTCCTCATCAATATGAATTAATTATACTAAAAAATAACTTCACACCCTTCATCATAGAGTTTTTACACACTATTTAAATTATGGTTCAACCCATTGAAATAAAATTTATTATTTAATTAAAACATAATATTTTTAATTTTCAATAATAAAAAACTTTTTATTTTGAGTGACCAATAATTCCCAAATATCACTAAAGCTTCTGTGAAAATGTTAACATTTGTTATAGGCTTAAAATAAAATCCTATATGATATTAACACCCCATTTTTAGAATTAAAAATAATTCCTTTTATACTACGTTCAATTTCATATAAATAGTAATAGATATCTCATTTACATTATTATTATTTTGAAGCTTTGGAGTATAATAGTTTATATTAAACTAATAACCTATAATTGTAGAGATATTATCTACAACATGTACGGGTTGGTCACCCCATTAAAAAAGTTCATTCAAAATCTGAAATTGATTCTTTATCTTCACCTTAGAAATTGAAAATTTCTATTGAACTTGTCTCCTTTGTGTTTTATGAACCCCCCTATAAATACAACCTTCCAAAATTCATTAGTTAATTTAACTTCCATTTTTTCATAAATATCTATTTCTTATATATACATATACACCATAACACCATCAATATCGATCAGATGATACTTTTATTCTACAAATAACTTTATGTATAGACTATGCTACATACTATCTATTGAATTTTTAACCTCTAATGTTTTATTCAGTTTGCAACAAAAAATCATTGGATAATACCATCATATTTTGTTGAATATCATACTGATTCATAGAATTTTATCCTTTTCATTTCATGTTAAGTTATCACTCATTGAAATTATAATACTTTCCATATTTCAATAATTTTCCCCTTTAAAAAAAATATTCACTTCCTTTGGCTCAATTATCATATCAGACTTTATTCAAATAAACTAAAGAAATTTTTTACACATTTTGTGAGATGTTTAATGATTTTAATGTGCATTACACTTACTATAGGCTTCAATAAACATGATATTTCCCATAAAAATTTATCCAAATTCTAGGAATGGATTTTCAATCATAAATATTAACTAATTCATATGATTTTATCCTTATAGAATGTTTTCAAAAACATTTTATTGTTCTTTTATATTCTATATAATATTCTCTTAAATATACTCATTTCACATTTTCTATAACATTAGAAACACCTTCAATAATTACTTCTATGTCAATGATATATATTCTTTTTTAGTTATGTTGACTCAATGTAATTTTAATTTCAAGGGTCTTTATTCAAGGTATTAATATCGTTATCAACAATTATATATTTAATATAATATTATTTAACTCTTTGTTCTATATAAAATTTTTTTTAGTTTCATGCACATTATTATCACTCTCATCTATTTCACTAGTGAACACAACATCATTCACTTTAGTGTTAAAAATATTCTCCTCTATTTATCATAATGATTCATATTTATCTTTATTCATATGACATTAATTATTATACAATGTTGATACTATATTTACCATTTATAACTTTGATAAATCATTAACTTTTACCTTATAAGAAAGGCTCAAATTGTTACAATTAAAATATCTCATTATAGAGAAACATATTGATGACTCATCCTCAACATCACATTATACATCATTCATATTTAAAAAATTTGTGAAAATTTTCCATTGGATCCCCGAATTGAAATAATTTAGTATAATATACTTTTATCCCTTTATGTTAACTTTTTGAAAACTTATTTAAATAAAATACCTGAACATATAAAATTGAATATCATCATCATCATCATCACCAAAATTGACATTTTTTTGTTTTATTTTGAATACATATTCTCCTTATTTAATAATAGAAAATAAATTTCCATTTAAAAATATTTTTTTAAAATAATTTATATTAATTTTAACATTTTATATGAAATATAAATAGTAAAAAATATTTAATGGAAATGTGTTAAGATCTTGATTTTGAAGTATCAGTACCATTACATAAAATCTATCAAGAAATATGTGGTGTATCTTTGAAAGCATCATGGAATATTCTAGATTCTTGAAAAAAATATGTGGGTTCTCACTAATTAAAAGAAACATTTAAGGAATCCATCAATATATTTTTCCTAAAATGATAAAATGTCTTTGTATTTCATATACTAAATCTATAATTTTGTTTTATTGACAATAAAAAATATTCACATATATTTTTTAACTTATACAAAATTATTTTTTCTATCTCAATTTATATGATTTTCAAGGTTTTTACCCCTAAAATAGATGAAATAATTGAATTTCAAGAATGGTCATAATTCACAATACTCTTTCGTTGAATAACGATTATTAAAACACATTATCCATGGGTAATATTCCAATTATTTGAAATGTCAATCCCATAAAATTTAATAGATAAATCATATTGGATCATACAATCCTACCAAATTTTATTCTTCATTTACATAAATTGCATAATCCCATTTATATTATCAAAAGTAAGGCCATGATTTATTGATATGATATTTAAAAACAATGAAACTTCATAAAGGGATCACCTATCACATATAATATTCAATCAAGAATTATGTATCCAAATTAAACCCATAATATAACATTGATATCAATTATGATTACCATTATTTCAATATATATATATATGGATACCCAATAATTCCTTGTAAGAGAGTGAATCAATTAATTAATTACATTTACATTATACCAATGACCAAACTTCTTTACCGATTATGATGAACTGCATTATTCAATTCGGAATTACTTCCACATAAAAGTCAAATTTTGATAAGTTAAATCCAATTATTCATATTTCTCACAATAAAAAATATATATTTGTCATAATAGATTTCAGGTATTATCATTCAATATGAATGGCTACATCATTGGAATGATCTTGAAAACTACATATCATACTATCCACTAATCATCACTGATTGAAATATATGGATTTATCCTCGAACTATAGTTACTAAAATATTACACATTATTAAACTAACATGATATTACATAATTAAAAAAGATAATATTCAAATGTAAAAAAGTAATAATCATCATTAACCTAAAAGAAAATATAATTTATTATCGAAGACTACATAACCCCCTTCACATATTAAAAAACATGTTTTTTCATCAAATTGAAAGAGAACTCAATCATTGAAAACACATAATAATATTCAATTATTCTCTATGATATCTTGAATAATGAATAATTCTCTAAAATCAATCAACATAAAAATTAATAACACGTACCTTTCTACAACTAATTAGACTTCATTCTGTTCAAGTCTATCAACAGTATTTTCATCCAATTGACTTAAATTGATGATACTATTTTACAAAGTTCCTTTAGACTTATTATTTAATTTTTGGTTCTAATAATCCTTTTTTATCTCTAAGACACATCCTTTAATTTTGGAAACACCGCAATTATACCACTATAACACAACACAAACTCCCTCTTTCAATGAATTTTTTATTTTAAATTCAAATCATAATATCCAACTCAGATTATAACTTGAAATTCTCTGATTTATTCAATAAAATCATTCCAAATAATTAAATTATTATTATATTGGTCTAGGTAAATAAAGGGTTAATATGGGTAATCCCAAATGTTTACCATAATGTTAGATCATAAGAAACTATCATATATTATTTTTCAGCTTAAGAACAACTTGGTCAGATAAAACCATGGTTGAATATTTTCGAAACTAATCATAACCATTTCAAATAACACTAAATCATATAAACTATACATAGACCATGGAATAATATTGGTCATTTTTATAGGAACACCATGATGAATTATACAATATTTTCTTAAAGATATTTCTTTCATTATCTTTGACCATAACCATGATGGAATGATTATGGCATTGTACCTTTCCCATTTCTCATCCCAATAACAATACCATGACTATTATCCATTTAAAATTTACTTGGAATTGAGACATGTCTATTTCTATGTTAAATATAATACTAACATAAAAAAACAATATTAGAATTCCATGTTTTTCTCAATTATCCAAGCATGATGAAAAATATCATAAAAACCAAGGTGTAATTTGGATTCACTGTGATGAAAAGGGATTTTATACTTATGATGATTAGTGGAATCAATGTTTTGTTTACCTAAACATGTAGTGTTTCTTTGAACATGAATCAATGTAATGTATTTTTGAACCACATGACATGTTTTGGTTCTCTTCCTCACAAACAACTCTAAACATAAATTTTTTTAAAAACTACACTAAACATCCTAATTAAACTAACATAATCCAGAATACCTAAATCAATAATAATTTTATTTCAATTTATGTATAGAAAAAATACAACTCTAATGTCACAAATCACATCTATTACAATCAAATCTGACAAAAACATTCCATCCTATAAAAATTGAACACATCATGTGGAACATTGAAAATCTAAAACTTATTCTTGGTTATAATAAGAGAGTGAAACTATAGAGAGAGTAGTTATAGTTATATTGGTAGAGGAAATGATTTGTTTTTATAGTTTTTTAATTTAATCCTTAGTAAATTTATTCTATATTAGCATAAGCATTTCCAGGGAAGAACCCACTAAGTTTACTTGTATACTCAACCATACTTATATATACAATTCTTATTTATTTACAGGATGGATTTATAGAACAATAGTCACATTAAATTTTTTTTATATATTGATAGGTTGGTGTTGGGGAATATTGTTTAGTTTATAATATGTATCTTATTTTTCATATTTTATATAAAAGATATCCTTTTTTAATATCACATTCCATAAATTATTTTTTAATATTTTTATTTTTGATATATTTTATCTTTAGAGTTTTTACTTATTTAGTATTATTCAGACTAATAATATATTAAAAGAGGGTAATTAATACCATAGTTTTTGTTACAAACCATTGTTTCTAGTCTCTAACACATGATCTATTATAGTTTGGATTCACCTATCACACCCCAAATCATGACCATCCAATGATCAATTATAGTAGGATAAATTCATGAACCATAAAAAAGAATATAATATTATTTACCATTCATATCTAGTATATGATACTAAACCCTAGATTTCATGTGGTTGTCATCGACCACCTTCTTATCAGCTATAATTAAGTCTCCTCATAGAGTGAATTTTGATAGATATAGATATATAGAATAGTTTAAAATTCATGTAAACGCATCTATCCCTGGATATAGAACCTAGTATCAATATATCTAAACATGGGAATAATCTAGTAATGAATCTCTTACAAATCATCATAAATAGGATATTTTTTAGCCACCACATATGGCTCCAAAATATGCTCATTATACAATAAGGTAATAGGTGGGACCCCACATCTATGTTATCCTAAATTATTTCCTTATCAAAATCCATAATGTCTACCAATAATATCATAACCAATATAGGATGCATCTTCCAACATAAATATTCCCTAAAATAAATCTTCCGTGAACTTAATTCATATGTTTGACAAGAGTATGTCGTATATAGGAATTATTCCTCTTCTACACCATAAGTTGGATTATCTAAACACTTATATATAACTTTAATTCTTCTAAAATTTTCTACATAATTATTTCAAAACATTATATTTCTTCAAATCTTACTAATATCCATATAGTCATCATCTAATCACTTTGATTCCACTCTATCATGTCTCCATTCCATGAAAACCCTACATTGGTTATGGAGAAACATGTTTTTACCCTCAAAAACCTCCTCCAATTAGCCATGTTTTGGGGAATAGATTTAGGGGTATAAATCTCACACATTGGAGTAATTTAACTAAAAATTATAAAACAAATACTATAAATAAAAATTTAAATAATGAAACATTATGAAAAAAACATAACACCAATCACCTTTTATTTAACTCAACAACCCTGATAATGTCACATTAAAACTCCACCGACACAATCATGAAAATTTTATAAAAATATATAGGGGTATATATACATATACTTAGTAGGTCAACTATTATGGAAAAATAACCAAGTCAATATTAATATTTCATAATAATCAATATATTAATATTATAATACATAGTCATATCTTTCTCAAGAAAAAAAACTAATATAAATCAACGACAAATGTATGAAATTGAACCATTCGATCCTCGAACATTATGATTAATTATGAAAAATCTTAATTCATTTAATTAATCAACACATAATAGTTTTTATGTTCATATCATTAAGGTATTTCCAGACCATGACCATAAAAATCATAACTAAAAAAATAATAATGTCTCTATCATGTAAAAAATTCTTCTAAAATGTAGAAGATCCCCTAAAAACCATATCCCATCATCCAGTATCCACATATTTGTAAGAATATGTTCTATAATTCATCAAAATTCATATTCGTAGAAAATCCATGTACATTCCATCACTGAACCATAAGATAAAGTATTTATACATCTAAATTGGGAGAGAGAGGACATTATAGCCAAGCCTTCTAGTTGGTCTAAACACCAATCAAAATATTGGAGAATAACTATAGAAACCATATTCTAGTGGAATTTGAAAATAAAATAGTACTAAAATTATTTAAACAAAATCACTAATACAATAATAAATATATCTTATGGTCTTGTAACAATAAATGAGTTATTTTCATAAGTAATAAACATAATATTGATGACATCTATCATTATGTCGAAGAAATCACATCAATAATCATGCCACTATATTTCAAAATGATGTAGACTTTTAGTTAATATCTTATACCATATATATTCAAAATTAATACACTATGTTATCATATTTATCTTTTTATATAATAAAATACTACATGTTAATCCAATAATATAGATAATACTATCAAAGAAATTATCATGTTTATGTCATAAAAAATCATAATATGTTATAATAAACATGATTTCATATACATTAAAATACATAATTTTTTTTATTAAACACCTTAAATATGATACACCAAAAAATATTGTGGTTTAGTTTATTTTATATATTTGGAACATAATATAATTTGTTTAGTAATCAACATATGATTTATTTTTCACCATCGTAATAGGATCCTAAATATCATTTCCATTATATCACTATATGAGTTACATTGGGTCATAAATAAAATAAAAGGTGATCTATAATGACTTGTAAGTGGTTGATAAAAGGGTAACACGGGTAGAATAAGAATCATGGGAAAAATGAAACATCACATGGAATAACAAGTTATCATGAATATAAAGTAGACATAAATCATAGAATCATGGAATAAGAGAACATGAGTAATGGATATATAGAAATAGTATAAAACATGACATATTAAGAAAAAGTAATGGATCACATCGTAGAAAACATAACAAATTCTGATAGGATCATTGATCATGACCAATATAAGGAATCATATGAGATAATAGAATTACCCATTGCTTTGTGAGGATTTATAATTATGAGGCCACTAGTAACATAAAAATATGGGCATGAAAACGAGTTCCGCTTAATGAAATATTGGATACCTCAATCATTATCATAATAACCTATGAGAAATAAATATGTTAATACAAAATTCATAAAACATCATTATATCATAGAGAATAATGAATCAAATAGGTTCAATAGAAAGAAGAGTAACAATATATATTTTGTGTTAAATGATATGGTTCTTTAAGAATAATATATCATGTATAGAAGATGAAGGAAATAAATTTTTATAGTGAGGAAAAACATGGGAGGACTATGAATATTGAATTTAATCATTTCAAATGTTATTTAAATCATGAATAAATTCTAGGTGTGCATGATTTTCCCTATTAAAGAAACAAAACATAAAGTTCACAAATTTTATAAGGTATATATAAGAGTGTTAAAAGATGATGAGAAAACATAGTTATAGAAAGAGAAAAATTCAATTTTTTTTTACATACGTAATAGATTTCCAAATAAGAATTAATGTAACATGTTTTTAATGATAAGGCATGATATTGTGATTTGGCCAACAAGTAAGAAGGTTAAATTATTTTACAAGGTAATAAAACCCTATGATGAATATATTTACAGTGATAAGAGATAAAAAACATATCCAATGTGTTTGAGGGTGAATCCCATTACCTTAAGTACGAGTTTCCTTATAATTATTGTTGGCGCAAAAAATATGGCCCGAACGAATGGAATAAAAAAGGTTGGCGCGCTGCCTCGCGAAGCACCGCCACGAAGCACCCACGCGAAGCCCCGCCGTGAAGTGCCCCGACCATGGCGGCCGCGCGAAGCTCCTAAGGCAGTAATGCTCCGCGAACGCATTTGACGTTCGCGAGCCGCCGCGAAGCTCCTGAGGTGGTAATGCTCCGCGAATGCATTTGACGTTCGCGAGCCGCCGCGAAGCTTCTGAGGCGGTAATGCTCCGCGGACGACGTTGAAGTTCGCGAGTGCGCAGCGAAGCACCGCAGGCGGCGCGCGAGTTCTGCTTCACGGCGCCCCTTCCCTATAAATACTAGACTCCCCCTGAGTACCAGAGGATGGACAATCCGACCTTTCGGCTTCTCCTCTCCTGAATCGCGAAGCACTCTTTGCCCCGGGAATCATGAGCTCCACGAGGTATTTCTACTTCGTGAGACGCCTCTGCTTTGTCTCGTTTTGAGCCCCTCTTCCGAGAGGGATGCCCTTCGCGAAGCTCAAGGGCGTTCGCAAAGGAAGGGGATTCCCAAGGGAACCCGGGCAGCCGCGGAGCATTTATGCTTCACGAAACACCCAACCCATGCTAGTGATCCCTATGCTAAGGCAGGATCGCTACACATCGCGAAGCACACTGCTTCGCAGGACCCTGCTTCGCGAGACACCCCTTCTTCACGAGGCAGTGCTCCGTGAACACTGTTCCACTTCGCGAAGCACATTCCACTCACACCTATGCCCCATGCTAAGGCCAAGGCACTCCACCTCATGAATCACACTCCTCTGCTTAGCGATTCTTCTTCCCATGCGACCCTCCAGGTTTGCATGATGTGATTTCAAAGTCCCATGGACAATACCACCCGTAGTGTTACTTCGCCTAATTCTTCTTCGCATAGGCGCGCTAACGGCTATTGCTTCTTCGCATAGCCACACTAAGGTGGACCCCTCGATGGTTCGTTCGACGACCCCCTTAACTATGGCCTTACTGGTACCTTCCCTTCCCCAAGGACCAGAGGGTACCAGTTATGTATGTTCTAGGGGTGTGGAGTGAACCCACCTCGTCCGAGCTGCAGGACGTTAAACTGCCAAGCACCACGTCCTCAACACATGATGTTAAACTGTGACCCAACCTCATCTCCCTCACGAAGGGTCCCCCCAGGTCGAACATTTTTTACGCCCACTCGTCTCCACGGGAATGGAACTCTTCCTCACATGGAATGAGATCCTCCTTTTTGGAGTGGCGTATGTTCGTAGGTGAAGGGTTGCCTCAGAGCGTAAGCCCTTAACCTTTCATACGGATGATTGCACCCGTGCATCTCCGTACTTCCCCACTACCAAGGTCAGTGGAGGGCATGATAGGGAATGAGGCACCTCCCATCATTGGACCAAGGTCCCTCTTTCCCGCGCTTCGTCGCACTTTGGGCCTCCCTCCTGGAGTAAGTCCCAACACCATGGGCCGCCCAACGCGTAAGCCCCTTTTCGCTTATCACGGACACACCCTTCACAACGTGATCATCAGGTCCTTGCAACCTCTTGTTTCTCACACCAAGCATGACTCAGGTGGGCTTAGAGTGAGCACTGACCATGACCCCTCACCCTTGAGAACTACGAGATCTTTGATCCATGTCAAGGGATGGTACATAGGAAGCCTCAATGAGGTTCAAGCCTACCGGTCATTCTTCCACGTTGGGTCTCATTCCCATCCAACATGATGTTAAACTGCACATTCCAACCAAACTACGAGGACTTTGATCCATGTCAAGGCATGGTACGTAGGAAGCCTTCACGAGGTTCAAGCCCACCAATAGTGGACCCCCGGGTCTACTTTCACGTCGGTTCACCGACAAACCCATCCTAGAGAACTATGAGGTCTTTGATCCATGTCAAGGCATGGTACGTAGGAAGCCTCCATGAGGTTCAAGCCCACTCGTCATTTCACGTCGGGTCTCACCCCCATCCAGCATGACGTTAAACTACATTCTGGTCCAGTGGTAAGCCGCTGCGACCCATCCTTGAGAACTACGAGGTCTTTGATCCATGTCAAGGAATGGTACGTAGGAAGCCTCCATGAGGTTCAAGCCACATTGCTCGGTCGTTTACTCACGTTGAGTTTCACCCTCGTCCAGCATGACGTTAAGCTGTATGCCCTCCTTGTCCCGTATGACATTAAATTGCACACCCATTCCCACCTGAACTACGAGGACTTTGATCCATGTCAAGGCATGGTACGTAAGAAACCTTCCCAAGGTTCAAGCCCACCACTAGTGGACCCACAGGTCTACTTTCACATCGGTACGCTGACGATGCTCACCGGGACAAGGTCCACCTTCACGTCGGTTTATCGAAATCATCCCGAACTACGCGGACTTTGATTCCCTGCCAAGGGGATACGTAGGAAGCCTCGTCAAGGATCAAGCCCAACTACACTGTTTCCCCTACGATGGTCCCATTTCACTCTCCCTCCACTTCATTCATCAACCTATCACCCGTCCCGATTCTCGCCCGGACCATCTTATCACGGTGAGACCATGTCGGCATGCTCTTCTTCGCAGCCATCCATGGGCTGGCCCCGGTATCGACATCCCTTCAAGGAGGATCCCTCAATCCGATCTATCCTAGCTAATGCTCTGGTTGGGTTGATCTGTCTCCGCTAGACATTAAATTCGCGGCATACCCTGTGCCGAGGGGGGAAGCTGAGGAAAACCTCAGATATGTGTCTATGACATATAATTCCCCGCGCTCGACGCGGGATGCCTCGGGGCTCCACGCCCTCGAGAAGCCTTGTTACCAAGGATAATAGACAGACATGCCAGGTACCCCAGCATCCATACACGCAACTGATGCCTCAACGTGAATACTCCCCTGACTGAAGGTTGCTACCCTGACTGGACCCTTTGCAATGTCCCGACAGAAGCAGTGTAATTAACCGGCGTCCATGGAAACATGGCACTAGGAATAGTTTCACGAACTACGTATTAAATCTATGAGGGAGACCCGGACTAGGTGACGAGTTCCAAGGAAGAAACCACAGGAGGTAGAACCGACATCCCATCATCCCGTTTCGATCAAGGAGCAGACGTCCCTGAATAAGGAGCGAATGCCGCCCACCTTTGGAAAGCGGGAATGCGGGGCAACAGAAGCGCCGCGCGTACTCCCCTGTGAACACGGAGCGGAACGCGCGCGCGCACCCCGGCGGAAAGCATCGGAAACAGAAATGGTGAACCCGACATGAAATTCTTCTCCTCAGTATGGAGATTAGTAGCGTTCGAGACACCAGTAGATTGACGTGTCGCCGGATCAAGAGATTCGGTGCCTGGTCCCGCCATGCAAATAGCGGGCCAGTCGTGAAACTCACCGGAAGTCAGGGCAGTAGAACGTGGGGCACTCCGTTCTACAGCGTGTTGGCGTGGATCCTTCTTACAGACATGGAGAATGAAAGGAAGTTGGGGCACTGGCTGTCAATCCTTTTCCTCTCAGTACTGATGAGTTGATCCCTTCATTTTCCAGGAACCTGGTTGCTGTTACAGAGACGTGGTCACCATCCGCTCCCCGCCCACGCAGGGGCAGGGGCAACACCGCCACGGCCACCCCACGTAGCGCCGCTACCGCCACGACGGCCGCCACATCGTGGAATACGGGGCGTCCACGTCCCCTTTCCCCATTAGAGGTCATCTAGCGAAGGGTGATCAACAACCTCGTGCGCAGGTATAGGAAGAAGGGGTCATCCCAAGCCGGGATATGGCTCGCCTGGACCTGGAGGCCTCCAGGCCCCGCTGTCAACGCCGCCCTAACAGGCTGCGCAGGGAGCCCCTGCTCCCCACCCCAACATTTAACCATTTCGGGAGCCTGTCTCCGGAACGCCTTGACGACTCCTCGCCTAACGCTGAAGAGGCGGGCGCCGTCCGGCTCAGCCCGCTCAGGGTCCCGACCCAAGGGCTCCAAGCGAGAGCTCCCTCCTGGCCGCGTCAGCGCCGCCATCCGGCCCCGCAGGAAGAGCAGGTAGGCTACGTCCCTGCACCACCTGCACCAGCTCGCCTGACCCGACGTCAGCGCCGGGCCCGGGCTGAGGACGCTCGCCCAGGCGCGTCGACGTCGACAACTACCGTGGCCCGAGCCACCGCCGACGCGCATCGTGAAGCCCCTGCATACACTGAGCAGGGGCACTCCTTCACCCAACCAGGATCGAGACCCCAACCGCCCCACGGGCAGGCTGGGTTGACTCTCCGGGTTGCAGGGCCAAGTGGCGATCGCCGTGAGCTAACCCGCGGGAATGTCACCCCGTACGGAGGTCCTCCCCGTACCACTACTCCACAGAGCGTGGGCCTTCCCTGCACTGAGGTTCATCATGGAGGCATGCATCGTGCTACCCCCATCCCGCAGGAAGACCTCCCCGCGGCAGTGACACTCAGCGTGGAAACATTTCCCGCGCCCACTATACAGGGTATGGAGTCCATCCTCCTGCCCCCGGCCGCCAACCTGAAGGCACCGTCCATCCGGTCCCTCTCCAACGTGGGGGCCCTCCCTACGTTCTCTCTGCAATCGGTGAAGGTCCTCCTCGCCCCGGCAACTCGAGGAGTGAAGGTCAGCCTCGCTCCACTCGCATCAATCATGGAGGTCCTCCCCATGCTCCTGCCGATTCCAATAGAGGCTCCGCCTATATGGGTGCTGTTCACGGAGGTCCTCCCCATGTACCCTTCGACATTTTCCCCGGTGCCCCTCGCACCCCGGCTATCTCGAGAGGGGGCCCTCTCCGCCACAGCGCCAGCACTGCCCCGAGGCTGCCTAATAGGGATCAACCCTGTCCCGAAGAGCCGCCCCGGGGCAGAAGAGCGGGTCGTCGCCGCCACAAGAAGAATCCTGGGAAGGCCCACGTGGAGATCAAACCTGCCTGCTTCTCCGACTCGGAAGCGGAATGCGATTCAGCGATGGAACCTTCTCCCCGCTCCTCCGTATCGTGGACCGGGGCAGGAACCAGACGCGTTAGCCTCATTCTCCCAGAATTTTAGGTCCACCAGATTCCCATCTCTCTCCGCAGGTACATCCAAGAGGAAGAAATCATGGGAATTCCACAGGTCTCGACCGCGCAATCACCGCCTCTGTCACCAGAAGAGCAGTCTACCTCTGCCAGAGATCACGGAGAGTTATTTTGGGGGCCAACGACGGTAGAGCGACGACACGACCTGTCGCCGGTAGCCGCGGCTCTTGTTCCAGAAGATGTGGTAATCAACCCTTCGTATCATGACATCGTGGCTAGGTCACCTCACTCTTCGGAGGATGGCCCGGAATTCGGCGGCCAGTCAGCTCGTCTGCCGTATTCTCCACCGCCGAGCTTACTATCCCAAAGGTCCGCCTCGGTACCGCTACCGGTCCCTCAGCCGCCCCCGGTTGACGAGTGGGGCAACACAGGGCCAGATCCTGAGTCCGAGCCCAGGAGCTTCTGGAGTATTCTTACAGCGGATTACTTCCCGGAGAAGTTCTGGCCAGCGGCGGTGCTGAATTTCCACATACCAGAGTCTCTTACCCCTGAAGAAGTGGGGTGCTTTTATCGAACCCTATGGGCGACACACTTCCGCCTCCATTATGAATGGGTGGTGTACCCCAGAAGCCGAGAGCACTTCGGAGAAATCGGCGAGCAGTGCCGCCTGATCGATGCGGCCGTACTTCTTGTGGCCCAGCACCCTGAGTCGCCAGGCCACCAGAGCGCCCTTCAACGAAAATGTGTTCAGAGTCTTAAAGCACTCCGCAGAATCATCAGGGAAGCCACCCCCCATGTGCAAGTCCATGGTTGGGGACACTATGCCGCTCTCCTCTTCGACCCTATCCGACGGCAGCCCGATTTGCTATGCGACATCGAGGACATGCCCTCAAGAGGGGTCGCAGTCCACATGGCCGACGTTGGGGATAAGGAAGATGAGCTTGAATTCCTTGATGGAGAATTACCACCCGAGGGTGTACCACCGCTGCTCAACCCATCAGGGAGAGTTACCCGTCAGCAGAGGAACCTGCTAGGCCTCCCCGTACCAACCGAATCGCTGGTACTCGGTCGAAACACCGGCAAGGGTAAGGAGCACGTCAGAGCTGTCTAGTACTCCAACCTGTCTGCCTCTGCACAGAAGATGGAAGAGGATCCAGAGAAGGCCATGTTACGCCAGCATCTTGCTAAGCAGAAGAGGCTTGTTGACAAACTCTTGGCTGAGCGCGCCGCAGAGCGGCGACCCAACTATGGTAATCCCAGGCCGGGGCAGCAGGGGCAGGAAAAATTTCCCCCCGGTGAGATGCCTCCGGGTCACCCGGATCATGCTACTGCCACAGACAGGGCGGAAGCCAGAATGTACGGCAAGAGGGCGCGATACGTCTCGCCAAACCCCCCCGAGCGACGAGGAAATATGAAGAATCCAACCCGGGTTCCCCCAGTCGCCCCGCAGGTCGTCCAGCCAGTCGACCCACGAGTATCCGAAGCCGTCTACCGTGTTGAAAAACCTGGAAATGCACTTGTGGTTAGGGATCCCTGTCAAGACAGGGACCCCCACCCGGAGGATCTTATCGCAGCGCTCACAGCCCGCCTCGAAGCGTTGGAAACGCGGCAGGTGGCGGTCCCACCGGATGGCAAGCCTTATCCCGCGTGGGTGGATGATATGCCTGCACCTCCAGGTTTTGGGAACACCAATTTTTCACCCTTCAATGGGACAGAGGACCCGCCCCAGCACTTGGCTCATTTCTCTTCCAGGTGTGGCCCCATGATGGGGACCCCGGCTCAGCAAGAAGCCGCCAAGCTCCGATGTTTTGTACAGACATTGGAAGGTCCGGCATTCGTCTGGTACAGCCAGCTCCCTATCGGATCAGTGACCGGTTGGGAGGATCTTCGCCGGCAGTTCTTGTACCAGTTCTGCTCCACCACGTGAAAGACCAGCATTGTAGACCTCTTCAAGTGAAAGCAAAGGCCTGATGAGCGAGTTGCAGATTTCATCACCCGGTGGAAGGGACTTACGTATTACCTCGATATGTCACTGACTCAGGAGAAATTACTGACGATGTGTGTGGGGAATGTTAAGACAGAGCTGGTACCCTCCCTAATTACCCAGAACAACCCTGGAGGGTTCAGAGATTTCTCAGATAAGGCTCAGCGCCTCAAGGAAGCCCTGCAACAGGCTAGTCAGGCACGTATGTTGCCCCCTATGATCCCAGCTAGGAGGACCGCCAGGGCTAAACCTGCCGCGATGGCTCAAATAGAAGCCCCGAGGCAGCTGGAGTGGCTGCCGGCGGCACCACCCCCGTAACCCTGCAGAGGTCCTCCACCTCAAGCACAGGCTCCTGCCCAGCAGCGACTACCTCAGAACCGACAGGTTCCCCCGCGCAATGTGCCACCGCCACCTAGGCGAGACAATCAGGCGCCGCCTCCTCGGCAGGCCCCTCCGGCCCCTCGTCAGGGCCCCCTATCCGGAAAGAAGGTACCAGACTTATTTGTTCAACGAAAATCAGGTCCCTTGCTACTTCCAAAGTGCTTTAGAGCAAGGAATTGTGCGTCTGCCTGAGTGCAGAAGGCCGGAAGAGGCGCATCTCACCGATCACCCCAACTACTGCCCTTATCATCGGATCCAGGGGCACACCCTCAAGCAATTATATGTGTTTAAGGTCTGGCTTCAAGACCAGGTCAATAAAAACATAGTCAAGTTGGGCCCAACACCAGCGCAAGTGGCAGGTGTCTTTGCAGGATCAGAGATCGGCAGCGACAGTGAAAGTGAGTGGCAGCAGGTCCCTAGCCGCGGGTCCCGGAAATACGCCGACTGGATGGCTCGAAAAACCATCGTTCGTGCCCATGGAATCATCCGGGCACGCCTGAAGCAGCCGGAACCTTCAGAAGAAGTAGTCGGTGCCTCCGCATCATCTTCACAGTTGGCCCCTTCCCAAAAGGGCAAGCAGTGGCGACGCAAGAAGAAGCAACGCGCACCGCCAGTGCTGTCGTCATCCCGCACTCTCAGTGACTTTATGCCCCCTGAAATGGGGATTCCTCCCAGAATCCGCCCAGCGGTGGATAACTCCTCGAGCGAATGCCAAGGGTACGCTTCGGTTAACTCCATGGAGCTCGTAAAGCCCTATATGACCCCCGACGAGGGGGAATGCCAGGAAGACCTCCCCAACGTTTACAGCCGACGTCAACGTCAGCGGAATCGCAACCGTGCCGGTCATCAAGGTATGTCGGTAGGCACTTTTGGCCAGGTCGTGCACGCTACCGAGACCAGGCAGCAGGCTCAGCGCAGATCTCAGCACGCGCAAACCCATCCAACACCCTCGGCTCTACCTCCACCGTCGTTCGTGCTACTGGATCGGGGGGAGCTGCCTCGTTCGTATCACAGTCGGCCTTGCCCAGCTACATGCCAGCCTGCGCCGTCCGATCCTAGTCTGGAAACTACTCTTCAGGCTTCTACTAGTAGGAAGCAAGATGTACCCAGTACTAGTCAATCGCCGGTTCAGCCGGCCGGACCCGCCGTGCCTCCAAATGCCGAACGACCCCCTGTAAGCAGAGGTTCGCGTTTGGCACGAAAGTACGATGTTCTGAATCACCTGGACGGCATTCCTGCGAGGCTCTCCATCCTTGAGGCCCTTCGCCTGTCATCCGAAATGTGCGAAGCACTTGCCGAGGCCCTAAGGAGCCCCCTCCAGTTCGAGACAGAGGTAGCAGCTGCAGAAGCCTTCCATACAGAGACGATTGAAAACGCCGAATGTCGGGCGATTATCTCGTTCTCCGGTGAATATGAGGACCATCCTATACAGGGGTACATTCTCCCGCTGTATATCACTGGTCATTTCAACGGTGTGGAAGTCCGCCGCTGCCTCGTTGACACAGGTTCGGGAATCAATCTAATTCTGACCCGGACGTTGCGAAAGCTGGGTCTGTCTGAAGGTGATTTAACCCCCTCTGACCTCAGGATCCTGGGGTACGACAGGACAGAAAAAACCCCAGTCGGCAAGATCCGCCTGAAGACTCAGTTTGGTGGCTTAATTGCCAGCACCGAGTTCATGTTTGTCTCTCAGGATACCGCCTACAACGCATTGATGGGTAGGACATGGCTCCATCTGCATGCAACGGTCCCTTCTTCGTATCACCAGTGCCTCAAGTACTCGCTCAACGGTCGAGTAGGCATGCTCCAAGGAGACGCGTCCCCTTTCTCTTCTTGTGAGGCCCTCTATCTGGATGTGGGTTATTACAAAAGTAAGTATAAACAAATCCTAGTAAACGAGGATGAACCCGCCCCGGTCACAAGTGACCCCTGGGCAAGCATGGATGATGCCTACATCCTCCCGATCCACCGGTTGGAGGCCACGACCCCCGACATGGGGCAATGTTTTGTTGTTTCGGGTACGCAGGGAAGGCATGTTCCCGTGTCCAAGCAACGACGGAAAATCACCCCGTACTCCTACATCAACCAGGCTCAAGTCATCTCGGAACCCCCTTCCCCTGTACGGTACCGGGACATCAAGCTTATGACAACGGCGGTGCGCCATACGTGTCTCTTCCGCCGGGCTGGAATTAACCGACTCAGGCCGACACGTCACCACTGCTTTGATATCATCAAACGTGGCCCTTTAGGCCGAAGGCCAGATGGGATAGGATCGACTACCTTCATTGCTATGGTCTCAATGACAAGCGAGTCTCCCGAGGTGATGACCGCTGCTGCCCAAGCCGGCACCAGCTGCCCCTCGGATTTTGATAGCCCAAAAGTATCTTCCGTCGTGGGAAGTCCCCCCACGGGTGGGGAGGAAGACTTGGAGGATGCTCCCCCCGCCTTTGAAGAAGGCGTTTCTACCACGGTTGATTAACTGGTACAGGTGAACCTTGGTAGCGAGGCAGATCCAAAACCCACATTGATCAGTGCAGCCATGTCCCCTGAGTAGCGGCAGTAGTACATCGACTTCCTCAAACAGCACTGTGATGTGTTTGCATGGAGTTAAAACGAGATTCCGGGGCTAGATCCCCAGGTAGTCGTTCACTGTCTGGGCCTCCCGGCAAAACATCGTGGGTTTAAGCAGCCTCCCAGGAAGATGCACCCTTCTCATGGTGTTATGGTTGAGGCCGAAGTTGACAAGCTAATCAAATCCAACTTCGTTAAAGAGGTCCAGTACCCCAAGTGGCTAGCCAACATTGTGCCAGTCAGGAAGAAGAATGGGAAGATCAGAGTCTGCATCGACTTCCGCGATCTTAATCGCCACTGCCCAAAGGATGACTTCCCACTCCTGGTGACGAAGTTGTTGATTGACGCCACGGTCGGGTTCCAAGCCCTCTCTTTCATGGATGGGTATTCCGGGTATAACCAGATCCGGATGGCCCATGAAGACGAGGAGTCCACTGCCTTCAGGGCTCCCCAAGGTACCTTTTGCTACCAGGTAATGCCATTCGGTTTGAAAAATGCAGGTGCCACTTATCCGAGGGCCATGCATCGCATATTCAAACCGATTCTCGGGACATTGGTGGAATGCTACGTGGATGACCTTGTAGTCAAATCATGCCAGTGCCAGGACCATCTCAAAGACCTTGAGAAAGTGTTCGGTTTACTCCGTTCCCGTCACCTGAAGATGAACCCGCTGAAGTGTGCCTTCAGGGTCACCTCCGGAAAGTTCCTGGGCTTTGTTGTCAGATACCGAGGTATCGAGATCGACCCGGAGAAGATCAAGGCCATCAGCCAAATGCCTCCCTCAAGAAAAATTCGGGAGCTTAGAGGCCTTCAAGGCCACTTAGCCTATATACGCCGATTCATCGCGAATCTGGCCGGCAAGTGTAAGCCCTTTTCCCGGCTCATGAAGAAGGGCGCTGCCTATGAATGGGATGAGGGGTGTCAGACCACCTTCGAGGAAATCATGCAGTATCTGCTCCAACCTCCGGTCTTGATGCCACCCATCTCCGGAAAGCCGCTGGTCCTTTACGTGACCGCCCTGGAGAGATCCCTCGGTGCGCTGCTCTCCCAGAAGAACAACGAGGGTACTGAGAACAGTCTCTACTACCTCAGCCACATGCTTCTCGATACGGAGGTCAGATACTCCCCTATCGAAAAGAGCTGCCTTGCGCTCGTCTTCGCCATGCAGAAGTTGCGACATTACCTGCAGCACCACGAGGTGCAATTGGTCTCCCGGGTAGACCCACTGAAGTACATCCTGAACTGCCCCATGCTGACTGGCCGACTAGCACGGTGGGAAGTGATTCTCCAGCAGTTCGATATCAGGTTTGTACCTCAGAAGGCCACTAAGGGACAGGCATTGGCAGACTTTTTAGCTGCCCATCCAACCTCGGCGGATCAATCCCTGGACCTGGATTTCCCTGATGAGATGATCCTCTCAGTCGATCATGCTGTCCCGTGTTGGCAAATGCATTTCGACGGTGCCTCCCAGAGCCCCACCGGTAGGAGTCTCAACGATCCCAAGCTCAACAGAGTGGGCCTGGGTGTTGTCTTCATTACCCCGGTGCAGGTCGTCCTTCCATACTCGTTCCTATTGTCAGAAGGTTGTACGAATAACGAGGCAGAGTACCAAGCTCTCATCACCGGCCTCAAGCTGGCCCTTGAGATCCATGTTCCCCATCTACATGTGAAGGGAGATTCCGAGCTGGTAATCAAACATGTTAATGGCGACTACGTTGTCAGGAAACCGGAGCTCGCACCGTTGCTGGAGTACACCCTCCGCCTAATGGCCTAGTTCTCTTCTCGGCCAGAGGTTACCCATGTCCCACGGTCGCAGAACGACCAAGCAGACACCCTGGCTGGCTTAGCCGCGTCGCTCGTAGAACCCGAGCAAGATAATTTGGTCATACACGTGGCCCACCGGAGAGTCATTGCCCTCGTCACCCAAGAGGACCGTGATAGCCTGTGGGTAAGTCATCTCACCACCGTACCGTCCATATCGGGAGTCCCGGGTTCGTCAGATGCATTGGTTGAAACCACCCCTTACTGGAGAGCACCTTTTGTCGAGTATCTCCAAAATGGTCAGCTCCCGGACGACCGGGCCGAACGCGAGCGAATCCGACGCCGCGCGCTGCAATTTACCCTCCAGAGCAGCCCCAGTCTTGAACAGATCCTTTATAAGCGGAGTTTCGATGGTGTCCTCCTCTGTTGCATCCAAGGAGGGGAGATACCTCAAGTTATGTAAGAGGTTCATGCCGGTTCCTGTGGCGCCCATCAAGCTGGGCCGAAGCTGTCTCATCAAATTCGGAGGTTAGGGTACTTTTGGCCCTCTATGATCCACGATTGTATTGGATATGCCAATAGATGCCACGCGTGCCAAGTACACGCCAACTTATTGAATCGGCCGCCGGAGCCCCTCCACCCCACCAAGTACTCTTGGCCATTTGCAGTATGGGGACTTGATGTAGTGGGACCGTATCCACCGGCAACATCCCGCCAGTGTAGGTTCATCCTGACTGCTATTTCTTCTCCAAGTGGGCATAGGCGGTTCCGCTCAAAGAGGTCAAGGCCCGTTACATCATTGACTTTGTGAGCTCCAATATTATCCACCTGTTTGGAGTCCCTCACGCCGTCCTCACCGATAACGGCACCAACATCCGAGCAGCTGAATTGAAGAAATTGTACGCTAAGTAAGACATCCGGTCGAACCATACCTCCTGCTACCACGTGCAGGAGAATGGACAGATCGAGGCGTTCAACAAGACCCTCTCTAACATTCTGCAGAAGATGGGTGGTCAGAACAAGAAATGTTGGCCGGACAAGCTCCCCAATGCCCTCTGGGCTTACCGGACGACGACCCGCAACTCTACCCAGGTGACCCCATATTCCCTGGTGTATGGAGATGAGGTCATCCTACCCATTGAGATCCAGCTGCCGTCATTACGCACTGCAGTTTATGACCACCAGACACCAGATGAGGTAGCCGAGATCCGTCTGGCTGAATTATAGGCACTGGATGAGAACCGGCTTCATTCCCTTCACAATCTAGAAAGGCATCAGGACAAGATAGTGAGAGCCTTTGACAAGAAGGTTCGTCTCCGCTCTTTTCTACAGGGTGACCTGGTACTGGACCTTCGAGCACCAATGATTCCCGGTAGGAAACCGCCCAAGTTATAACCCAAATGGGAAGGGCCTTATATCATCCATAAGGTTTACCCCAATGGAGCATACTCCTTGATGACCACGGATGGAGAGCGTATAACCCCTCCCACCAATGCCAAGTTCCTCAAGCGATACTTTGCCTAGGGAAAAAAAGGTCCAGCACGACCCTAAACTACGAGATGGTCCCGCACGACCCTAAACTGCATCCCTGTCCTTACTGAAAGACGTTAAACTGCAAGCCAGTCAGGCCTTCCTGACCGAGGCTCAGCCTCAGGCCCCTTGGCCTCCTCGTGCCCCCGACCCCCCGTCCTTACTGTAAGACATTAAACTGCAAGCCAGTCAGGCCTTCCGGACCGAGGCTCAGCCTCAGGCCCCTTGGCCTCCTCGGGCCTCCGGCCCCCGTCTTTACCGCGAGACGTTAAACAGCAAGCTGGTCAGGTCTCCCAGACCGCGGTCCGGCCCCATGCCCCCTAGTTTTCTCCGATCTACCCTCTTGCGGGATTGTACGGTATGGTGTAGGACTACGTCCTCATTCACGTCGGATTACTCGTTGTACCGTACATATCCCCTAATGAGATGCTTTTCATCATCCCGCATGATGTTAAACTGCATTTCTAGAACTACGTATAGATTGATTCCCATCTTCATGGGATACGTAGGAATGCTCGGACGCCCCGTCTTGAGCCCAGCCCCAAGATTTTCCCTTCTACTATTCCCCCTGTTAGTAGTTTCCTCGGAGGATATTTGTGTAGCAGGGAGTAGTCTTTCTTGACCCCACTCATGAAACCCCGCTCGCACAAGGATTGTATGGGTCGCACCATGTGCCCACTCCCGTTCTTCTATTCCTTCAACGTCCTCACCGCATGACGCTAAACTGCATGGCCTTCAAGAACTACGTATGGCTTGATTCTCATCCTTATGAGATACGTAGGAATGCCCGGACATTTTGTCCGTTGGCCCAGCCCAAAAGCCAAAATCTTCACCTCGGGTCAATACATGGCAGGGTGCACACTTTTGCCCCAACTCACATCGAGCAAGCCTCGACCCGGCTGCACATCCCCCTAGAGGTGTTTTCCCCTTTCGTGGATGGATACAACTATGCTTCACCCACTCCTTGAGTGGGATTCCATCATTTTTTCACACCCAGAGGGATCCCCATGAACGGCCTGGATACAATGCCCAAGGGACCTCCTACCGATACGGGCCAACGCCCCCAAGGGTTTTCAAGCAACAAGCCGATACAAGTCCCGCGTTGCGAATTTGGTCAGCGGTTGACGCTCATTTTCTGCTCCCACAATGGGTCACCATAGGAACACTGTGTTTCGAATATGGTCAACAGTGTCCTGGATCTTCGGGTCCACCCCGAAATGTCCCAGACATCGAGTGCAGTGATTCATTCTGCCCCATCCCGAGGTGAAAACCTTACCCCAGGTGGTGCTAGCGATCGGGCCAAGGCCCAGGATGCCTCATAGGGGTGTACGGTGTGATGTGGGACTATGTCCTCATTCACGTCGGGATAATGTACCATGCCGTACACCCTCCCTTTACGAGGCCTAGCCTCAGGCCCCTTGGCCTCCTGGGGTCCCCGACCCTCGTCCTCATGTAAGACGTTAAACTGCAAACCAGTCAGACCTTCCTGACTGATGCCCGACCTTAGGCCCCTTGGCCTTTCCGGGCCACAGCCCAGGTCCCTTCTTACCCGGAGTGTACGGTGTGATGTGGGACTATATCCTCATTCACGTCGGGATCATGTACCATGCCGTACGACTCCCCTTATGAGGCCCAGCCTCAGGCCCCTTGGCCTCCTCGGGTCCCCGACCCTCGTCCTCATTGCAATACGTTAAACTACAAGCAGGTCAGGCCTTCCTGACCAATGACTTCCCATCTTGTCCCCTTGTCCTATCCTTCCTCCATGTGAGGATTATATGGTGTGGTGTGGGATTATGTCCTCATTCACGACGGTCTCGTAATGAACACACCATGTACCTCCCCCTACTGAGCTATTTCGTCGATCCTTTTTCGGCGGTTCACCAATGTGCTTAAGAGTACTCTAGTTTATTACCTGGAACGCCAAGCTTTATTCGGACACGTCCGCACCCACTTTCCAGGCTTTGTGTATCTCTGCATTAGGGCTTCCATCATCTTTCACGCCTGGAGGGACCCCCAATAATGGCCTGGATACTACTCCCAAGGGCTCTCCTACCGTTATGGGCCAATGCTCCGAGGGTTTCGGACAACAAATCGATAAAATCGCGCGTTGCGAATTTGGTCAGCGGTCGATGCTCGTTTGTTGTTCCCATCTCAGGCTAACGCGATATGGACGCTGTGTTTCCACCATGGTTAACAGTTTTCCTCTATCACCATGCCAACCCATTAAGCCCAAATGCCGAGTACACAATTCACACCCTTCATCACTCCATCATGTCCAAGTAGAGTCTCAGAACTCTTGGTACTTTTCCTCCGTGCATGTCTGCACGTTGGGGGGACAAGCTACATCAAAAGTGTCCTTCAGAACTCTCTGCTGACTCCCCTTTGATGGACGCCCCAAGTATTGCAATGAGGATACCCCCCTTGTTTCCCACACCGATTTTATCTCACGTGGGCTTAGGGATTGGGTTGACACCGGTGCTTACTCGGGGAGTTGTCACCATCCACGGTCCGAGCTCTAAGACCATAAACTAAGATTCTCATCTGGAACTACGTTCAAGACCACTTGTCTTTGTGTCCAGATTGATTTTATCTAATTATCCTCTTGGGTCCTACCATTGGGACACCGACCACTGGACCACATGTCGTAGTGAAGGATTATGTCCTCATTCACATCAGGTTTGCAATAGCTGCACCACGCGCACCCCGTTATGAGAGTTATCCCTCCTATTCCTTGTCCTGCATGGCATTAAAAGGCACCCTTCAGAACTACGTGTGGATTGATTCCCATCCTCGTGGGATACGTAGGACCACCTGAATGTCTAAGATTCGGGTCCAGCCCCACCTTTTAGTGATCTCCTGATCTCCCGGTCACCTGGGCCACTTGGTCGATCCCTCTCCAGAAGGGGGATGTGTAGGTATGATACATGGTTTTGGGCATCGTGCCCCCTTCCCCCGAGAATCTTCCATCTCTCGATCACCCTCAAGGTTGAGTCCCTTGACTCCTTGCAGTGGTTCACCCATGTATTAAGAGTACTCTGGTCTAGGACCAAGAGTTTCAGATTCAACTTGATCAAGTTCCTTCCACTTGTCAAGCTTCGTGTTCCCCTCTATTTGGGCTTCCATCACCTTTCACACCCGGAGGGACCCCCCAAGAACGGCCTGGATACAATGCCCAAGGGCTCTCCTACCGTTACGGGCCCACGCCCCCGAGGGTTTTGGACAACAAGTCGATAAAATCCCGCATTGCGAATATGGTCAGCGGTCGATGCTCATTTGTTTTTCCTCATTTCATGCTAACGCGATAGGATGATGTGTTGCGAACATGGTCAGCAATAATCCTCTATCGTCACGCCAGCCCCTTCAGTCCTTGAATGTTGGTTGCATGATTCACATCATTTTCCACCCCATCATGTCCAGGTGGAATCTCGACACTTTTGGTGCTATCCCCCAGTGCACCTTTGCATGTCAGGGGGACAAAGCTGCAATATGGCGTCCTTCGGGGCTCCCATGGTCCGAGCTTTAAGACCATAAACTAAGATCCATTCGGGACTACGTTCAACTTGATTCCCATCCTCATGGGATATGTAAGACCGCCCAGACGTCCTGTCTCCGGGTACAACCCATTCAGGAAGCCAGTCTCTCCCCCTGTTTCACCTCTGTATAGGCCCCTCGGCCTAAAGTTTCCCTCCCCGAATGGCGTACAATCTGATGTGGGATCATGACTCCGTCAATTGTGTTTTATAACACTGCGCACATTTCCCGCCTAGCATCGTCTCTGCTACGTCTGCGCTGAATAACGATAAAATCCATGCTTGGTCCTATCATACGACCCTAAACTGTGACATTATCGTCCTGGCCGCACGACGAAAAACGGAACCGCATTGTGGTGACCTCGTTGTAGAGCAAATCACGTTGGGTATTGGTCACGTGCCATGCCATTTGTCAACACCCATCACGGCTTGATCCTTGTGGCGACATCACAGCCTACTATTCTAGGCCTTTCGCTTCACAAAAAAAAAACCATTCACCTTAAAGAACAAACAAGATACATCAAATTATGCTTCTTTTAGTGAAAGGGAAACGCCCGAACTCCCCTTTTCCCCTGGCATTGGTATCTTACCATGTCACCCTTTAGAACTACGTATGGCTTGATTCTCATCCTTATGAGATACATAAGAGCGCCCGGGCACTTCCCCACGGGCCCAGCCTAACCTTTGTGTTCGGTCCCTCGAGCATTTCCTCAGAGAACGCATGGTAAGTAGGGCTTAGGTCCTCCTCCACGTCGGGTTTTGTTTCCATGTGTCCCCTGCTCCCTTTACCCATTTATGGTCTAAGGCCCATCAAGAATTACGCAAGGCTTGATTCTCATCCTCATGAGATACGTAGGAGTGCTCGGGCACTTCCCCGCGGGCCCAGCCTAACTTTCTCTTTCGGTCCCTTGACCAAAAACCTCTCCCAAGGAGGTTGCGCGGTGTGATATGGGGTTGTGCCCTCATTCACGCCGGGTTGTTCACCGTGCCATGCACACCTCCTATTCCCGTTCACGCCAGGTGTTTGAGTTACTCCACCATGTGCCTCTTATGTTTCCTCTCACCCATGGTCTGAATTCTACGACCCTAAAACTAAGATCCCCCCAAGGGAAAGGAATCTGCTCCCTCTCTCTAATATGTTTTCTTGCCATATTCAGATGTGTTTTGACAAAGAGCCCGAAGTGTGGGATTTTCACAGGGACATTCCCCTCGTCCCATGAACAAGCTTCGTGAGCTCGCTATTTGGTTCCTCATCCTCTTCCACATCCAAAAGGACCCTCGGGCGACATGGATACTAGGCTTAAGGGCTCTCCATGAATGCTGGACCTAAGGGCCCTTCAATCGTTTCGGGCCAACGTCCCTACGGGTATTGGACAACAAATCGATAAAATCCCGCGTTGCGAATACAGTCAGCGGTCGATGCTCATTTTTCTGTCCCCATTCTAGGCTAACGCAACAGTATGCTGTGTTGCGAACATGGTCAGCAGTTATCCTCCATCGTCATGCCGCCATCATCGTGATCTGAATCTCGAGCACCATGATCCACACATTTCCACTTCCCCATGTTCAAGTGGAATTCCATCATACTCGGCTCTTTCTCTTCGCGCATCTAGGTGCGCCACAAGATCGTGTTAGTGTCACTGGGCTGGGATTCACCGAGCATCCCTTTGCCCTAACCTGCCCCTCTCTGTGTCGGGAAATTCCCACCACTACTGCTTTTTTCCCACACCGAGCACGACTCACGTGTGCTTAGTAGTTTTGGCAGGATGTGTACCAACACGGTCGGGCTGCTCATCATCCTGCATGACGTTAAAATGCGCTTCCAGAACTACGTATGGCTTAATTCCCATCCTCATGGGGTACGTAGGAATGCCTGGCCACTTTGCTTCGGGCCCAGCCCAATCCTCACTCTTGGTCCCTCGGCCTGAAGAGTTTCCTCCGGGGGTATGTGGTGTGATTTGGACTCCAAGTCCACATTCAAGTCGGTTTTATATCTACCGCGCCACACGATTCCTTCCCTTTTATTCCACGTCCTATCGTATGATGTTAAACTACAGGAGTCTATGTGTCCTCAATGCATGAAAATAAAATGTGGTTCTACCCTGAATAAGTTCAGGATTCCCCAAGATCCCACTGGGAAGAGACAGATCCCCTTGCCAGAGAGGCCTTGTCCCAAAGAAGGAATGATCCATGATCAAACCAATGTTCCCATATGGCGTACTCCCACCACGGTGGTGTAACTACCTAAGAGTTGGATTCTGTTCGGACAAACCATCACTCTGTATTCCACGATTTGCGTACCCCTTATTCGGACCCTCGTCCCCTTTCATGTCTGAAGGAACCCCCTAACGGCCTGGTCTCATGCCGCATCGGCTCACCTACTGTCCTGGGCCAATGTTCCGGAAGACAGGTCATGTATGGAAGGACCCCCTAACAGTATGGATTTTTGACCTATGGTCCGCCAACTGTCCTGGGCCAACCTCCCGAAGTATTGATCAACAAAATTTGTGACATGGTCCCGTGTTTCGAACATGGTCAACGGTCGACCCTCATTTGTTGTCCCCATTACAGTCTAACGCAGTAAGGGTACCGCTTCTCCTCCAAGGTTAACGGTTGTCCCTTATTTTCATGCCATCCCCACAGTGTTCCGAATCTTGGGTATCGTGATTCACACATCCCATTTTCATCTGTTTGGACCGATTTCAGCGCCCATGGCGTTGCCCCATTCGTGCATAAGAGCACGTTGAAGAAACAGTAATTCGGATATCCTGAAAGTTCCTTCTCCCATCAAGCCTCTCCCATCTCTCAGAGATCCGGACTGGTAATCCGAATAGCGGACATCGGGCTCGACCCACGTGGGCTTGGGGAATTGTCGTCGGACGTCCCGAAAACATTGTAGGGATGTAACAAGGCAATTCAACAGTGGAAATCGTGCGTACTACGAAATTCAAAACAAAGGTAAAATTTGGAAGCATGAAAGTACCAATAAAAGGCTTATGGGTTTGTTACAATACTCTGGGGTTAACTTTCCCCATGGATGGGTTGAACTCATCAAAGGAGCGTTGCACCTCCGCCACCCGTTGACTTGCGGCATCCAAGGCTTGCTGCCACTGAACCAGCTCCCGCTCCTCCTCAGCAGCAGTGGGGCGCAGTTCGTCAGTTCTGTCTTTGGCCCTCTCTACGTCAGCTTGAACGGCGGCCATCTTTCCAGAGGTCTGCCTCATATGCTCTTCTGCTTCTACCAGCTGGGCCTTCAATCGTGAGACCAGCTCAGATTGTACGTCAAGAGAGGCTGAAATCTCGTCTGGCCAGGTCTGCATATGTTGAACCTCGCCTTCAGCCTCCTGGAGATTCTTAATGCTGGTCGCTTTCCTCCGATGCCAGCCCAAGCTGAGCCCACGATCATACTCCCGGATCTTCTCAGCCATAAGATCTCAGATGAGTGCGTAAGTACATTGGGCATCCACTCCCCCAGCGCACAGTTCGCGCAACCGCGAGCGAAGCCTATCCATTTCGGCCAGCCATTGTGCTTGGGGGGTGTCCTTGATAAAGCGCGCGATCAGCTTCCATGACCGGCGGTGGACTATGCTGTTGTCTTCATCGTCAGAGGCTGTTTCGTCCCAGTCTGCGCGATTGGAAGGCTCATACGCAGGATACGCCCGCAAGAATTCCTCGGCAAGATCAATGTCCGGTATTGAATCCAGTGCGACACCTGGAACCGAAGCGGGCGCGACAGAGCTGGGACCGACCGGTTGATCCTCTTCCTCGGAGTCCACCTCAATGATTTCGGGTACGGCCCTGCTGGTGGTCCCGCCAATGATGGTGTGCGTCATGGCTTGAGAAGATGGTGGGACTATCGCCACCATTACCGGCATGCCCCTAGGAGGGACGCCACCAGACATCCCGACCAGCCTTGCCGCAGCAGCCCACGCCAGTCGAAGAACTGTAAGACAAAGAGTGACATAAACGTTAGTTGGCATGGTCTACATGTGACAACGAGGAGACCGGTGGAGGAGACTTACGGAGATCAACCTCTGAGCGCTGCTCCTGAACCGGTACTGACGGGACCCCGAGACGAGGCCCCCCGTATACTGTTGGAAGGTCTGGAGATTCCGGAGGAGCCACCTCGGGCGCCCAGGTCCCACCAGACACGGAACTGGACGCAACCATAGGCACGGGTTCTGAAGGTCCCACCTCATCACCCGCCAAGGAGCGAGAACGAGGCCTACGAAAAATTTCCTCCTGCATTGCTCAAACATTGGTGAGAAGTCCATAGGGACCCAAGAACAGATCGTAAGGAGAGAAGTTCGTAATGCTACCTCGAGAGCCTCCGCGGACTCATCGGATTCTGAGCCTCGGTCTCCGACCTCGCCCTCCTCCAGCGGGCTCCCTCCTCCAGTCTCATCCTCTCGAGAGGAGTCCTCTGATTCCTCCGGCAAGGGGAAGCGCTCCCTCAGATCGGCAGCCGATAACTGTGGGGGGACCGTCTGATTCAACAGTACCCTCACCCGGTCTGTCATTGGGCGAGGGACACCACTGGAGTGGACATAATCCTCCAGCTCTTCCAGGTACTATTTTGCCTCCGCTGGAGACGCCATGAATCCAGCCCGAACTGGGCCTATAACCGGTAATTCCATCCGGAGGCAATTCAGGTGGGCCCATATCTCAGATGGGCTGAGGAATTTCCGGTTGACGTCCCAAATGTCCCAAGCTTCCGGGAAGACGACATCCGCTGCCATGTCAATGTGGCACAGGCGCTTCCCCAGAGCCTGATTGGATATCCTACGAAATCCCCTCAATGGACGCCCCTCCGGATGACCCTGCTCTCCCGGAATCACCGGATCCACCGCTGCTGCCATACCCTCGGCCGGTGCGGGTCAAGCCGCCATGGTAGCCCCACTACCGCGAGCGGCCCTAGCTGCCCTCCGACCCCGACCTCGAGATAGAGGAGGCCCACCGTCACCAACCTGGATCGTTGGTTGCTTCAGCATCTCCCCTTGATAAGCAGCTTCCCAACTGATGGCGTACTCCTTCACTAATCCGAAGGCAGCGGTGGATAGAGGCAATGCAATCCGCATCTTTCCATCTTCCTGTGTGAACATGAGCCACAGCTGCCTCATCACACACGGGTGCTCCTCATGACGCACCTCCCAGTAGACCTGTGGGGTCAGCCGCTGGAGGCACCGGAACTCCCTCGCAAACCGATGCGGAGTGTACGGTTCACAGAGTGGCTCACGATCTATTTGTGCCACCAAAACTCCACCCCGGAAGGCCAGGAGGTAAGCCCGATGTTCTTCCGTTCCTCGTCCGTCATCAGTAAGCATCCCCGTCGGCAATGGGAAGGGATGGAAGTTGAACTCATCCGCCCTCCACACCCTATTCAGCACCATCAGAACGGCCAGTTTGAACGGGAAGCTCCCAACCGCGTTCAGGATGGAGGGGCGGAAGTTCGATCCCGACGGCGAAATGGGGTTTGGATACTCATAAATCCCCCTGATATGCGCTGCGATCCACCCATACAGGAGGTGGAAGTGCCCTCATATCCTTGGAGGCTTCTTTACCTCACTAATATTCCGCAGCATTCTATACAGTTTGGTGAGCATCGGGATCCCCAGGTTGATCCACTGCCCCATGGCCAACATCGACACCATGATAAACGAGCTGGGCCGTACCCCCTTGCTTGTATCTCTCACCGGTAGGATCCAGCAACAGATGAGAGCCACGATGAACGCCGCCAGCCTGACTATCGGCTGTTGATTAGTGCTGACACTGAAACCCCAAGTCTTCCATTGGATGTCCTCCAAGACCCGCCAATATGAGTTCCCCTTGCCCCGTTGGGCTGCCCTTGGACAAGTTCGAGGCCTCGGATGGAACTCTCGATCCTCTGGGAAATTCAGGAAGCATTTGAACCATCTCCTAAAATGGACATCCCTCACTGCCTCCTTGTCCTCTCCGGGGACAAGTGCCATCAGCGCCGATGCCAGTCGCGGCATTTGCTTCGCATCCCCCCACGCGCTGACAACGGGGAGGAATTCGTCATACATGGCCCCCATGATTGGGACCCCAGAAATCTGGTGGACATCCCACAGGCTGATGCCCACCTCCCTGTGATTTAGGTGAAAAGTGTTGGTCCTAGATGACCATCTACTCAGCAAATCCAGCATTAGCTGCTTCGGTTGGTAAATGTGGAATTGGGAGGCCCATGCTGCCTGATACAACCCCACTTTCCTCAGCTCGGCCCCAAACTCCTCGCATGAGGTGCCTAGCCAGTAGGCCCAGGCCCAATCATCAGTAAAGTTGCCGCCCGGGCGCAGGTCCCACTCATCGGACCATCCCTTCTTCGAATCCTGCAAAGCCGCCTTCATCATGGTACGGTAGAGGGGAGGGGAAGTCTCCGGCTGCAATGGCTTCCCGTCAATGTCGTTCACATGGTTGTAGAGACAATCAGCGGTAACGGGTGTGATGTCCTCCAGCGCGTGACCATCGGCCGCTCTGACCCATTGGTGCTGGCACAGTGTGCTCCTGAACTAGCAAGCTGGTTTGTCCCTACTCGCCTTAGGGATGAAGATGTCATCCCTCAGCCCGAAGCCGTACAATGGCAGTTTCTTGCACTGCGAATAATCTTTCTAAACCTCCAAGAGAAGATCTGTCAAAGAAGTGTGGTCCGAGTGGCTCTGGATCATCTCCCCCAAGCCTGGACGGTTGGCCATCTCATCTCGACGAGCAGCATCTGCAAGGACCCCCAATACAGCTTCTTGATGGGCCATTTTAACTCTGGCCCTCAGAAAAATAATTCTTCCCGCTGGATCGCGATGCTCGACCGAAAAGCTCAACCGCGAAGACGGATCACGAAGATCGGTTGTGAGATCAAGCCGCGAAGTCTGGCCAAGGCCGACAAGCAGAGGTTCGCTTGGCGCGGATGCGGAGTTGGAGACCCGCGGATCGCCACGAAGCTCGATTCGCGGAGGACTATCACGGAGTACGTGGAGCTTCGCGAAGTCAAGAGCACAAAAAGATAAGGAAGGAACGTGAAGACAAAAGAGGGCGGCCCCCCTATTTATAGGCGGCGACACCGGAGCATCGCGGCATGACTCACCCGCGCGGAGCATCGCGGCGCGGCCAGATCTGTGGCCCCGGTCAGCACTGCGGGCCCCCTTCGCGAAGCCGCATCGCGAACCACTGACAATTTTGGCGATTTTCTCTCAGACTTCAACCCTTGGCCCTCCACGGCTCCAAGTCTGAGGGGGGGGGGCATTTGTTGGCTCCAAAAATATGGCCCGCACGAAAGGAATAAAAGAGGCTGGCGCGCTGCCTCGCGAAGCACCGCCGCGAAGCACCCACGCGAAGCCCCGCCACGAAGCGCCCCGACCATGGCGGCCGCACAAAGCTCCTGAGGCGGTAATGCTCTGCGAACGCATTTGATGTTCGTGAGCCACCGTGAATCTCCTGAGGCGGTAATGCTCCACGAACGCATTTGACATTCGCCAGCCGCCACGATGCTCCTGAGGCGGTAATGCTCTGCGAATGCATTTGACGTTCGCGAGCCGCCACGAAGCTCCTGAGGCGGTATTGCTCCGCGGACGACGTTGACGTTCGCGAGCGCTCCGCGAAGCACCGCAGGCGGCGCGCGAGTTCTGCATCGCGGTGCCCCTTCCCTATAAATACTGGACTCCCCCTGAGTCCCAGAGGACGGACAATCTGAAATTTCGGCTTCTCCTCTCCCGAATCGCGAAGCACTCTTTGCCCCGGGAATCATGAGCTCCGCGAGGTATTTCTACTTCGCGAGATTCCTCTGCTTTGTCTCGTTTTGAGCCCCTCTTCCGAGAGGGATGCCCTTCGCGAAGCTCAAGGGCGTTCGCGAAGGAAGGGGATTCCCAAGGGAACCCCGGCAGCCGCGGAGCATTTATGCTTCGCGAAACACCCAACCCATGCTAGTGATCCCTATGCTAAGGCAGGATCACTACACATCGCGAAGCACACTGCTTCGCAGGACCCTGCTTCGCGAGACACCCCTTCTTCGCGAGGCAATGCTCCGCGAACACTGTTCCACTTCGCGAAGCTCCTTCCACTCACACCTATGCCCCATGATAAGGCCAAGGCACTCCTCTTCGCGAAGCACACTCCTCTTCTTAGTGATTCCTCTTCTCGTGCGACCCTCCAGGTTTGCACGATGTGATTTCAAAGTCCCATGGACAATACCACCCGTAGCGTTGCTTCGCCTAATGCTTCTTCGCATAGGCGCGCTAACGGCTATTGCTTCTTCGCATAGCCATGCTAACGTGGACCCCTCGATGGTTCGTTCGACGACCCCCCTTAACTATGGCCTTACTGGTACCTTCCCTTCCCCATGGACCAGAGGGTACCAGTTATGTAAGTCCTAGGGGTGTGGAGTGAACCCACCTCACTCGAGCTGCATGACGTTAAAATGCCAAGCACCACGTCCTCAACACATGACGTTAAACTGTGACCCAACCTCGTCTCCCTCACGAAGGGTCCCCCCAGGTCGAACATTTTTTACGCCCACTCGTCTCCACGGGAATGGAACTCTTCCTCACATGGAATGAGATCCTCCTTGTCGGAGTGGCGTATGTTCGTAGGGGAAGGGCTGCCTCAGAGCGTAAGCCCCTAACCTTTCGTACGGATGATTGCAGCCGTGCATCTCCGTACTTCCCCACTACCATGGTCAGTGGAGGGCGTGATAGGGAACGAGGCACCTCCCATCATTGGACCAACGTCCCTCTTTCCCGCACTTCGTCGCACTTTGGGCCTCCCTCCTGGAGTAAGTCCCAACACCATGGGCCTCCCAACGCGTAAGCCCCTTTTTGCTTCTCACGGATGCACCCTTCACGACGTGATCGTCAGGTCCCTGCAACCTCTTGTTTCTCACACCGAGCATTACTCACATGGGCTTAGAGTGAGCACCGACCCTGACCCCTCACCCTTGAGAACTATGAGGTCTTTGATCCATGTCAAGGCATGGTACGTAGGAATCCTCCATGAGGTTCAAGACTACCCTTCATTCTTCCAAATCTGGTCTCATTCCCGTCCATCATGACGTTAAACTACACATTCCATCCGAACTATGAGGACATTGATCCATGTCAAGGCATGGTACATAGGAAGCCTTCACGAGGTTCAAGCCCACCAATAGTGGACCCCCGTGTCTACTTTCACGTCGGTTCACCGACAAACCCATCCTAGAGAACTACGAGGTCATTGATCCATGTCAAGGCATGGTACGTAGGAAGCCTCCATGAGGTTCAAGCCCACCCGTCATTTCACGTCGGGTCTCACCCCCGTCCAGCATAACGATAAACTACATTCTGGTCTAGTGGTAAGCTGCTGCGACCCATCCTTGAGAACTACGAGGTCTTTGATCCATGTCAAGGCATGGTACGTAGGAAACCTCCATGAGGTTCAAGCCACATTACTTGGTCGTTTACTCACGTTGAGTTTCGCCCTCGTCCAGCATGACGTTAAACTCTATGCCCTCCTTGTCTCGTATGACATTAAACTGCACACCCATTCCCACCTGAACTATGAGGACTTTGATCCATGTCAAGGCATGGTACGTAGGAAACCTTCCCAAGGTTCAAGCCCACCACTAGTGGACCCACGGGTCTACTTTCACGTCGGTACGCTGACGATGCTCACCGGGCCAAGGTCCACCTTCACGTCAGTTTATCGACATCATCCCGAACTACGCGGACTTTGATTCCTTGCCACCGGGATACGTAGGAAGCCTCATCAAGGCTCAAGCCCAACTACACTGTCGCCCCTGCGATTGTCCCATTTCACTCTCCCTCCACATCATTCATCAACCTATCACCCGTCCCGATCCTCGCCTGAACCATCTTATCCCGATGAGACCATGTCGGCACGCTCTTCTTCGCAGCCATCCGTGGGATGGCCCCGGTATCGACATCCCTTCAAGGAGGATCCCTCAATCCGATCTATCCTAGCTAATGCTCTGGTTGGGTTGATCCGTCTCTGCTAGACGTTAAATTCGCGGCATACCCTGTGCTGAGCACGGGAAGCTGAGGAAAATCTCAGATTTGTGTCTATGACATATAATTCCCCGCGCTCGATGTGGGATGTCTCGGGCCTCCACGCCCTCGAGAAGCCTTGTTACCAAGGAAAATAGACAGACATGCCAAGTACCCCAGCATCCAGACACGCTACTAATTCCTCAACGTGAATACTCCCCTGACTGAAGGTTGTTGCCAGGAATGGACCCTTTGGAATGTCGCAACAGAAGCAGTGTAATTAATCGGTGTCCATGGAAACATGGAACTGGGAAGAGTTTCACGAACTACGTATTAAATCTATGAGGGAGACCCAGACTAGGTGACGAGTTCTGAGGAGCAATCCGTAGGAGGAAGAACCGACATCCCATCATCCTATTTTGATCAAGGAGCAGACATCCCTGAATAAGGAGAGAATGCCGCCCGCCTTTGGAATGCGGGAATACGGGGCAACAGAAGCTCCACGCATCCTCCCCCGCGAACACGGAGCGGAACGCGCGCGCGCGCCCCGGCGGATAGCGTCGGAAACAATTATCCTTTAGATCTATTAATCAAAATATTATATTCATTAGTTACCGTTTACATAAAACTATTCATAATTATTAAACATTTTATTTTCATTTATATAAATTAATTGATAAATTATTAGTGTGATGTATTTTGTTTCAATTATTTCAACTTATTTGTTTAATAGTTTTTGATGACGGGTTATAAAAGTGATGAAGGTCCCCAATATATATAGAATTATTTCATAAAAAATATTCAAATAATGGTATAGAGTTCATAATGTTCATAAAATTAATGGTTTCTATCATGCATATGGTTTAAGCATTATATTAATAAGTTTATTCTAATTTATTCTTTATGTGATTCAACTTATTGTGATAGCTTTCTTAATACTGACAATACCATATTTATATTTTAATCAAATAATATTAAATCTGTTTCAATATAATAATTTATTCTATAATTATACATTACTAACATATTAAATCCAACCATTGTGGTGGTGATGAATAATTAAATACATTATCCATGGAGGCAGTAAACAGACCATGATATGAGAGAATATGTCATTTTATAATAAATTATATGGGTGGGATAGTAGTTACCACATTATTATTATAACATCTCATACCAGATAAGATAATAATTTCAGTATTACATGATGAATAATTGATATATGGTGGCTTTTGAAGAATTAAAAAACTCATAAGAGTAGGGTTAATATAATTTACATCATCCTGTAGAATTCCTCCATTGATATACTATATGGGATTTAAGGGATGTTATTTTTTGTAGAAAAAAATAATAATATATCTATATGGGAGTTTGGAATGGTTTTTTTAAAATGTATTTGACAACGTAAAGGAGTTATAAGTGCAGATAAATTACTGTCGGTGGGGTTTACTTGCAGATGAAGGGGGGGGGGGAGTTTTTAACATAATATTGAGTAATTTATTATTTTCTCTGAAGACTATAAATAGTATCGATTCTTATGAATATATAGATTAATATATTCATATCAGGATAACAAAATTGTTTTTTAATCATCTTGTAAGTAATTAATAATGTTTATAAAATAACAGAAAGTACCACATTTTACTATTCACATCCTTATTTTACTATTTTTGAAAAATAAAAAAACATCACCGTTAACAACTACTTACATTAGTAAAGATTTTTTTTTCAAAAATAGCTTTCAAATTTTTATTTTGAATATATAAATATAGTTTTTAAAATTTGAATTTATTAATTAATATATACCATGTTATACTATAAATGGATTCTCATACTTACTTTAAGATACATGTATTGAGTGATTATTTTATAATATTTTGACACTTATATTTATTTAAATGTATGATTTTAAAATTTATTTACATGTTTAATTAATTATTTACTCTAATGGATATTTTATTATTACAACGATCAATTAACTATTTAAATGATTAGGTTATAATTAGAATAATAATATCTTAGACAGTCATATAATTATACGCATCCAATAAATACCTATTTTTAGATAATTATTCATTACCTCAATTTTCTCCCATGGTTAGGTACACTGCATTTAAAAATATAAATATTGTTTTAATAGTTTTTGTTTCTTTTTTTCTGTGTTTTTGAGGTTATAATAATACTATTAGAACATGAAGAAACTGAATTTCAAACTTTAGTTCTATTATTTAATATCCTTTACTATCCCATTTTACTATTTTTAATATATTGGTGTGTATTTATCCTTTGTATATTATATTATATATTAATAAATATAAAGTAATGTTTAATTTTATTTTGGGGTGTCTTTGTTTTATTATATATGTCTTGTATAAATGTGACACATACAGATATTTACATATAAAATTTCATATATAAAATTTTATATCATTACATTCTTAACTATAATAAATATTTAAATTGAAATTTCAATTCATATACTAATATGAAAATAAATTAGGGTAGTTATACTTCTTTGCATCCTTAGGTTATGATGTTTCCCCTTTATACTTATGCTTTTTTGAAAAGAACCATTAATGGTGAACTATATTATATCATTAAACATTTTCTCTATATTCCAAGATCAGGACTGGATGCTCCTTATAAGAGATTTAATACCCCATCTAAGCTACCTGTAGGTTCAATACATGTAAAGGATTTGGTACTTCCTTCTTCAAGAGTGATTGGTGGAACAAACAATGTACTTCAGATAAGTTTTTTCGGAGTTATAGTGAACATTCCATAGCTCCAATGTGTATGGATTCTCAAAAGGGCCAATGTATCTAAGAATTATCTTTACCTTAATCCCAAACCTATTTAATATCATCTTTAGAGGTCTAAAAAGGAACACATTATCTCCATATTCAAACTCTAGGTCTCATTTATTACTATCCTAACAATTCTTTTTTCAACTTCGAACTACAATGATTTGTTATTGAATTAATCTGAACTTATCCTCAATTACATTGACCAATTCATGTCCTAATCGATTATACTCTCTAACTATATCATTTAATGTTTTATTTCTACACTTATTCCCATATAGGTATTCATTAATTTCTATCGAAATTATTATTGTGAAGCAATTGTTATATGATAACATAACCAAAGAAAGATATTGATCCCAACCTACATTAAATTTCACAATACAAGATCTGATCATATATACCAGAGCTTGAATGATCTGTTTAAAAATACCATCTACTTTAGGATAAAATATCATAATAATGTTCAATACAATGTTTAATTTTTGTTTACGTATTCTCCAGAATATTGAGGTGAAACTTAGATCTCAGTGAGATGCAATGGATAGTTGGGCTCTATGTTGTCGTACCACATATCTAATGTATGTACTAACATGGTGATTCATAGATAACTCTTCATCAATGGATATTAAGTGGTAAATCTATATAATATGATCAACCAAAACCTATATGGAAATGTTTCATACAGATTTCTTTGGATTAATGGTGACAAAATCCAAGGTTATGTTCCACCAATTCCATGTTGTTATGGATAATGGTTTCATCACCCCATTGAATTTTTTAATTATTCATTAAATTGCAGTAATTAAATGAAATTTTATTTTTCATCACCAATATCCTTCTTCATATTTTCCCGCATAATGTTCACTCAATGTTATTTATACATATTTATGATTTATGAGAGGAAAAATAATGTTGATCTATGAGAATATTCTAATAAATCCTTCATTATATCATTTCTTTAGGGTATACATATTTATGTCCCAAATCATAAAACTCCATATTTATCAAAGCTAAACTATGAAAATTTTCCATACCATATTTTTTTCAACCTTATTTTGAATCTCTAAATCATTCTTTTGAGAATCCTTAATCATCCCCAATATCAATGGTTAATCAATATTTTTGGAAAGTATTTATTTTTTTCGTCAACTTATGATCTTCATTTATACCCTATATATGTCATATAATATTAGATCCAATTAAATACTCATCATGGATTAGGGTGCATGGTCATTTATATTTAGAGTATCTTCCACATTATTCGACTTTCCAAACTAGTAAATGATTGAGCATACATTGTTCATTATGAGCTCTAACTATCATTACTCAAGCATGTTGATCTCATTATACATGAATATATACATTAATGTTTTTTATTAATATTTATATCTAACTTTTATCTTTGGACATAAGTCCTAAAATTCACCATGGAAAGTATTAACAATTTAAACCCTAGATTGAGATTCAAATAAGTTTTTTCACAAACCATCAACTATTATAATAATAGGATATTAATTTATTATTTTTCATGACTACACAATACAATACAATTTTCCATGCATAATTATATATAAAAAATACTTCACTATGTAAGGATAATATAGTTTTTGGCATTGTGACTAGACTCTTCATAAAAATATTTAATGTTCTCTAATAATTAATCTATCCCAAAAAGTATTTCTTTCTTGATGTATCTTGGATAATGAGATTGACAATTATGGAAATTTTCTGACAAAAAATTGGTAGTACTAAACTAATTTGAGGAAACTATGGATCTATATTAGAGATGTGGTACTTAGAAATTATTTAATTATAGATCTTGAAATATTTTCTTTTATGTGAGAACATTCCCCAATAATGTTACTTTCTCTATCTAGAAGTCAAATTTAAATTACTTTTCAAATATCATCATATTTAATTATGTATTTTTCATAGTATTAGAATAATTTTTATTTTAGAATACAAGATAAAATATTCAATAAATACCACAAAACAATTATCAATGTAATCACTAAATACTATATTCATAATTTCTATGAATATTTTTAAACCATTACTGAGTCATTATGGTATCACTATGAATTCATAGTGTCCATGTATTGTGTTAATGGTAGTATTTCAAATATATGCATTATTCACCTTAAATTGAGGATATATCAATAAATAACACACCTTTGTTATTTAATAAGACACATTTAGTTTGTTGAATAACTCATGAAATTTTGCTGGTGCTTAATAATTAAGTTTATTTATTTTATTTGTAACACCTCAAGCTTCTACAGTATGCTTCTCTTTGAATAATGTGATAGCGTGTGTTGTACGCAACACCGAGTTCTAACACACTATAACCAATCAAACTAGCCGTTATGAATAGTAATACCTACCTTTTGAAATTATATATATTTTATATTTCAAAATGGACTTCATTTTTGGATTCGGAATATTGAATTTATCCTAAGGTTAAATCTTGGTACTTTTCGGATAACTTTAATATTTTGATGAATAGTGAAAATTACAAAAGTTTAATTAAAAACAACTTTTTTAATCAAATTAATTAATAGTGATAAATTATGAATTTGAGTGGTTTTAAAGTATATTTATAATATATTTTTACTATTTAATATAATGTTGGTCATTTGAAATAATTTTACAATTAAACCGAACATAAACAAGTGTCAATCTTTTGATAGTTATTATCTCTTAAAAACACGCTTTTTGTTTTGACAGCGGGAATTAATTTCAAATTAATTTCTGCCACTTCTGTGTTTTGAATTTATAAAAATGGATTCCATATTTGGAATCAGAATGTTCAAATTTTATAAATAGGTAACTTTTATTATTAGACATTTTGAATAATTACTGCGGTAAATATTTTATTTACCATGGTTAAGGGTAAATCCGGTAAATGAGGGTCAAAGAAATAATATTATAATAATAATAAATTACCCTAAAACGTATCCTAGACTTATTGGTTGATACATGTTCGACCATAGGCATCTTGGATTCGATTTGGGGACCCCATGGAGCCACTTGTAGGTGATAGGGACACATTATCTTAATTAAGTTAAAATAAGTACAAAAATGACATAAGTATATATCTTTTAGAAAAACAATTTTTACATAGGGTTATATATGTTGGATTTTCGACTATAAATATTAATTAGAAAGATAAAAATATTAACTACATGATGATATTTTATTTTCAATTTTTAGAGATTAAATAATTTAATTTTTTGATGATACAATGATGATGCAGTAATTACCATAGTAGTGAAAAATTAAAATAATTGATATTATAAATACCCAAATAAATATAATTTGAGACTTTTAATGAATTACACTAATTTATTAGGTTAATATGACATGTTAGGATTGATTCAATTAACTTTTTTCGAAGTAATAATTATGTTGTGATTTTAAAAAAAATCCATTCTTGAATAGTGTCAAAATTGACATAAAAGTGTTTTTAAAAAAAATATTATATTATTAATTGGTATTAAATACCTAAAAATCTATGGTTCAGCCAAGAGACTTATATCATGATAGGAGCATCATTAATGGACCACTTAGGGGTCTATTGGATGTATATAGTTTGTTTATTAACTATATTTTATAAAAATACAAAGTGACATGGTAAATGTCAAACTAATTAACTAAGAGTTAAAACTAAAATATAAGGTTAATATAAGTACCCAAACCTGTATAAATTATATTGTTTGAGTGTTTTTCGACCTATCCCCACCTTAAAGTTTTAATAATCAACTTTGGAGCCATTAGAAACAGAATATAAATTTATTATAAATTAATATTTCTAGCTTTTCCAAAGGTGCCCCTCACCCCTCTTATAAAAGGGCACTCCTCCTTCTCATTTCTTCACACCTTAAAAGCCTTTTTTTCGGCCAAAATCTGCCCAAATACTCTCCCAAATTCCCTCACTACAACCTAGAGGCCTTATTTGTATCAGAAAGCCAACCTAAGGAGCCCTTTTGATCAAATAAAAAGGAAGATCCCGAAGAAGGGGTAATGTTTTCACCACCCCTTTTCAAGTTCCTTTCTTCTTCCACTTCTTCTTTCTTTGTTTTTACCATTCTAAAATAATTACTCCAGTATATTATATATACTGTGATGTTATTATAAATATGGTACAACCATATTCAGTATTCTATCCACCCTTTGAATAACATGTCACTATACGTGCGTACGTACGGCTTACCGTCTCCACGTCGTGGTGTAATTGTTATTCAATATATTATTATTTGGATGGGTATAATAATGATGTGTAACTCATGTAAATAATAAATATAACATGTTAATGATTCTGTATATATGATATAACATCCATTTATATATTATTTTAATATCAAAATAATGATATTGTTGCTCATGCGTACGTACGGACTACCGTCTCCACGAACGCGATGAGATTCATTCTCCATCGTATCCATTCAAGTATAATTATCATTTGATGATTTAAAAATGATGTTCAAGGACTTGATATCATTTTGGATATGAATAATATACAACCTATATATTACAAACATGGCTTACGTAACAAAACATATAAAAGAAAACAAGTAAGTTAACACCCGAAATAACAATAATACTAAGATATTATTATCAAATCAATATTAAAAGATCATATATGATATCATATTAATGTATATGATTCTTGTATAATTTAATAAAAATTATTTTAGCATTATACATGAGGTTAACCTACCCAAAACAAGGAAATATACAAGGTAAGGGGTTTTCATCTCACTCGTTATTTTCGTGAGATTCATGCCATATTTCCATCATCACCTTTTGTGTGGTGTATGTACTGACCATAATTATACCATTTGTGTAATACACTCTAATTTATGTGTATTTACATATTATTTGTATGATACCTCTTTCATGGGTTGTATGTTTCATAAGTTACCAAATTGGTAAGGGTTATTTCACAATCTCTTCATTATCCGAGGTTGTTTATACGTAATAATCTACTAGGATCTCTTTATCATCCACATCCATGTTGCTTAAAAATGAATTCCAAAACAATTTTACTATTTACTAGAATATGGGATAAAGTCATTTATACCCTTGTTTGACTTTTTATAAGAGGTTTATAAAGGAATCTTTCTGTCGTTTTCCAAACAAGGTTCTTTTTAACCTTTTCGACAAAATTAAGGTAAGAATGTTTTTTTAACTTATACGGTGGGTGTGGCTATTTTCAGCCGTTATAAAATCGTCGAAGCTTCCCTTACAAGATAATAAGAATATTTTCAAAAAAAATGTTTTATTTCATAAATATAAGACTCTTAAATGATTTCAAAATAGAAAGAGATATTTTTCTAAAATAGTCTTTATTTCATCTATGTCAACATCCTTTGATGGATTTTAAGCTTATTTGAAGTTGATTTATTATGATACAAAACATCCATACTTTATTGAAGGTTTTGTGATATTTTTGACTGTGGATAAGTTATTCTTATGTAACTCATGGATTTTGTTTAGAGTATTGACATTTCTTAAGTTATTTATAATCCGAATGTTTATGTTGTATTTCAACCTTTCATTCAGATGAATGTGTTAGACAAGTACGTTCTGGGTTGGGGACCAGTAAAAGTAAGCCCTCCGGTTTGGTCTCCGGTTATTAGAGGAACTCCGGTTTGGTCTCCGGTTATTAGAGGAACTCTGGGTTGGTGTCCGGTTATTAGAGGCACTCCGGGTTGGTGTACGGTTATCAGAGGCACTCCGGGTTGGGTTCCGGTTACAGTTAGCCCCTAGGTCTTGGGACGAGTCCTTGACAAAGAAATTAAAGTTTAGCATTATGCATTCCATCATTATGAAAGTGGTTATTGTTTTTGCATGTGATTACACGATTAGTAGAATATCCATGTGAATAAGTAAATGGAATTATTTCATTTTATTTATGCCATACTATGTTGAAAGTTCAAGTTTGAAAGTCTTTTGTTTTAGTTATACATTGCCTTAAATGTTTATTCTTATTTATGAAAGTTTTTTCTATATTGATATCCTTACTGGGCATTTGAGCTCACCCCTTTTCAATGTTTTATTTTTCACAAGAAGTGAAGAAATAAATTATGAATGACATGTAGGGATATTATGTGGGGATATGAGTGTGGATTATGGAGACAATATGTTGTTGTAGTAGTTTTTCATTTTTTGATGTAATGTAAGACTTATGAATATATCTAGTGTTTCCAAGGCTACTAAACCAATCGGTCTTTCAAGATTTGATCTTTCTTGTGATCATGCCAATGTTATGTAATAATTCACCGACTCTGGGTAAATAGGGTTGGGGCATTACAGTTTGTATCAGAGGAAGTTTAGTACAAACCTTGGAAGCTAGATTTAGATAAAATCTGATTAGAGCACATAGATTTAAGATGAATTTTGAGGATTAGTATAGAAGAACTTCCTAGAATTTTGCTATTGTAGAGATTTTGTGAGTTTTCCGAGCAATACATCCCTGTCTGGATACGAGCAGGTAGAGGCGGCTCTGGCACAGATGTACCTAGGGGTAAAACCCGAAAACACCGCTTTGAGCGAGACTCGAACGGGAACTGGTGCACAACAACGGGCCTTGCTGCACTCTTGGTTACGACTCTCCCGGGGGATATGCTTAGGATAACTCTCATTTTCTTTACAAATCATTATGAAGGATTTATGAGTATATACTTCCTCAAAGAAAACATTTTTATGATTATGGATTATATCCATAAATAGTTCAATTTATGTTAAGTGTTTTATAAGTATGGGATTATGTATTTTGATTCATAAACTGATCTAGTTTATGACATTGTTTAGAAATGACTCCTAGTGGAAGAAATAAAAACCGTATCAATGCACGCATTCAATGTAGGGATTTCCCTCCTGCTCAAGATAATTATAGTGGAGCTGGTGATGCAACTGGTGCCGATCAGCTAATCACCATACTGGGACAACTTACTCAGGTTATGAATAATAACCTTACCTGTATGGAGCACCCTGATCCACAACGTGGAGGATCAATGTTATATAGATTCATGAGGCAAAAACCACCAACGTTCAATTGGATTACAAATCCCTTAGTAGCTGAGCAATGGATAAATTCCCTAGAGAAAATATTTCAGGCTTTGGGGAGCAGTGAAAGGGAAAAAGTTATCATGACAGTTTACCGCCTCACTGGAGATGCTGATCAATGGTGGTCATTGATTCAAAACATGAAGGAAGATTATGAAGTATCAAATATGGAATGGAGGGTGTTCAACGATCTATTTTTAGAAAAATACTTTCCTCGCGACCATCGAGCTGATATGGAAAGGCAATTTCTGAGTCTGAGACAGAAGGAGGATGAGAATGTCGAAAAGTATAAGGCTAATTTTTTAAGGTTAGAAAGGTATGCTGATGATTATATACGTTACCCAAGAAGTAAGATTGATCATTTCTTTGATGGGTTAAAACTATTTCTTCGTCGAGCATTAGTCTCACAATCCTTTACGTCGTACGAAGACATTGTCTCATGTGCTATTAAGACCGAAATAGAATTCTCTAAGTCTTATGACTTTAAAGAAAATCAAGAGAAGAAGAGACCTGCTGATCAATCTGGGAATGGAAATAAGGGGAAGAAGGGAAAGGTTGAATATCCATCCTGTGGTAAATGCGGGAAGAAACATCCTGGTACTTGCTTGAAGGGAATGAAAGTCTCTTACAAGTGTGGTGAAAAAGGCCACCAAGCTCGTGATTGTAAGGGGAAGAAGGAAGCTACCAACGTTCAGTGCTACAATTGCAGGGAGATGGGGAATTATGCAAATGAATTTCCTAAGCGTCAGGAGAACTTACCTCAAAAAAGGCCAAGGGATCAAGGCCAGGCTTATGCTATCACTACTGCTGAGGTAGAAGCTCCGAAAGACATGGTGGCAGGTAATTTAATGGTTTCCTCAAGTTTATCAAATGCATTTTTTAATTCTGGATCATCGCATTGTTTCATATCTTCCCAGTTTGCTATGAAAATTAGATATTTTCAATTTGATTTAATAAGGGAGTTGTCAGTTAAAACCCCTAAGGGAAGTATCATTGCAACAATGTTTTGTGAATTAGTCCCCATTAGAGCACATAAATGTTCTTTATCTGCTGATCTCATCGTCATACCTGTGATTGAGTTTGATATAATCCTCGGTATGGACTGGATTTCGGACTATGATGGGAAGATTTATTGTAAGAAGAAAGAGGTTACGATTCTTGATGATAATGATAAGGAACAACTTATCTTTAGAGCAGAATCGTTACCACCTAATTCTTATTTAGATCCACACCCAGTAGCTCAACTTAATTCAATTATTGGGGAGGAAGAGAATGAAATGACTGTGGGTGAGGAAAGGAATGTTCAAATAGAAGATGTACCTGTTGTGAAGGAATTTGTAGATGTATTTCCGGAAGATTTACCTGGACATCCTCCAGAACGAGAAGTTGAGTTTTCCATTGATTTAATTCCTGGATCAAGGACTATATCGAAGAACCCTTATAGAATGGCCACTATAGAGTTAGTCGAACTAAAGAAACAACTAGAGGAGTTGAGTAATAAAGGATTTATTCGCCCTAGTGTTTCTCCATGGGGATCCCCTATTCTTTTTGTTAAAATGAAAGATGGATCTATGAGGTTATGTATCAGCTACAGGGAGATCAATGCTATAACGATAAAGAACAAGTATCCCCTACCTTGTATTGATGATTTATTTGACCAACTGCATGGAGCTCAATACTTTTCAAATATTGACCTTCGATCTGGATACCATCAGTTGTGTGTAAAGAAGGAAGAAATTCCGAAGACAGCATTTCGAACCAGGTACGGGCATTACGAGTTTACTGTAATGCCGTTTGGATTGACTAATGCACCCTCTGTATTCATGGATCTGATGAATAGAGTTTTCAAGGAGTATCTCGATGAATTTGTGGTGGTATTTATTGATGATATCTTGGTATACTCCAAAACCTACGAAGATCATGAAAATCACTTGCGCATTATCTTGAAGACTCTAAGGAGGCATGAATTATATGGAAAGTTTAGCAAGTGTGAATTCTGGCTTCATGAGATTTCTTTTCTTGGCCATATTGTCTCTAAAGATGGAATCTCTGTTGATCCTTCTAAGACCAAGGAAATCCATGAATGGCCATCCCCTACGAGTATAACTGAGGTACGTAGTTTTATTGGTTTGGCAGGTTATTATCGACGTTTCGTCCAGAATTTTTCCCTATTAGCTAACCCATTAACAAAGCTCACACGTAAAGGGGTTAAATTTGTTTGGACAAAAGAGTGTGAAGAATGTTTCAAAGAACTGAAGAGAAGATTAGTCAATGATCCTATATTGACTCTACCATCGGGGAATGATGGTTTCGTTATTTATAGTGATGCATCAACGAAAGGACTTGGTTGTGTCCTTATGCAGAATGATAGAGTTATTGCCTATGCATCACGACAGTTGAAAATTCATGAACAAAACTATCCTACTCATGATCTCGAGTTAGCTGCTGTGATCTTTGCCTTGAAGATATGGAGGCACTACCTCTATGGTGAAAAATGTGAGATTTATACTGACCACAAGAGTTTGAAGTATATTTTCTCACAAAAAGAACTCAACATGAGGCAAAGGATGTGTCTTTAATTACTCAAGTATTATGATAGTACGATACACTAACACCCAGGGAAAGAAAACAAGGTGGCAGATGCTTTGAGCAGAAAAGACCATGGAGTTTTGAACAATATGAGAATTGAATGGGATCCAATTTTCATGGATCTAGTGAAGATGGACATGGGAATAACCAGGGAAAGCGAAACATCAATTCTTTTTTAAATGGTTGCCAAACCATCTTTACTAGAAAGGATTAAGAGTTCTCAGACCGATGATGAAAAATTTTAAAAAAAAGATTAAAGTTGTGAATGATGGGAGATTGAGAGACTTTGTGTATGAAGATGGAATTTTGAAAAGAAACTTTGTGTTCCCGATTTACCAGATCTAAAAAGGGAATTGCTGGATGATGCTCATAGTTCCAATTTCTCTATACACCCTGGGAGCACCAAAATGTATAGAGATTTGAAGGAACATTTTTGGTGGGACAACATGAAGAGGGAGATTGCTGATTTTGTGTCAAGATGTTTGGTTTGTCAACAAGTGAAAGCTGGAAGGCAACAGCCTGGAGGAGTCACGCAACCTCTTCCCATACCGGAGTTGAAATGGGACAATATTACGATGGACTTTGTCATGGGGCCACCAAAGACTCCTAGAAGGAAAGATGCACTATGGGTTATTGTTGATCGTCTTACCAAGTCAGCACATTTTCTTGCTATTAGAGAAGATCTACCCCTAGAACGTCTAGAAAGACTATATATTAATGAAGTTGTGAGACTTCATGGAGTACCCCTATCGATTCTTTCTGATCGTGATCCCCTTTTTACTTCATGATTTTGGAAAAGTCTTCAGAAATCCCTGGATACTGAACATCATTTGAGAACTGCTTACCACCCTCAGAGAGACGGACAATTAGAACAGACTATGCAGACCTTAGAAGACATGTTCAGATCTTGCTCACATGACTTTCAGGGTATGTGGGATTAATATTTACCTTTGGTAGAATTTTCCTATAACAATAGCTTCCATTCGAGTATTAAGATGGCACCATATGAAGTGTTATACAGAAATATATGTCGTACACCAACCTGTTGGGATGACATTGGTGAAAGAAAACTTTTAGGCCCAGAACTGGTGGAGGAAACGGTGGAAAAGGTGAAGGTAATCCAAAATCACATCAAAGCAGCTCAAAGTAGGCCGAAGAGCTCTGCCGATAATCGAGGGAAGGATTTGTAATTTCAAGTCGGTGATCATGATTTCCTGAAGGTATCTCCATGGAAGGGAGTCATAAGTTTTGGTAAGAAAGTTAAATTAAGTCCCAGGTACATAGGACCTTTCGAAATTCTAGAACGAATTGGGGCTGTGGCTTACCGATTGGCAATGCCGCCAAGTCTCTCCAAAGTTCACGATGTGTTCCACGTATCTCTGTTGAGGAAATACATGCCTGACCCAACGCATGTACTCACCTATGATGAATTAGAACTGGAACCCAATCTTTCCTATTGTGAAGAGCCTGTTAGGATTCTTGATACGAGAGAACAAATACTGAGAAACTGGACGACGCGTCTGGTAAAGGTTTTGTGGAGAAACCATAAGATGGAAGAGGCAACGTGGGTACCCGAGGAACTTATGATGAAGAAACAACTGAGTCTTTTCATGTGATAAGTATTCTAGAATTTTTGAGGACGAAATTATTTGAAAGTGGGGAGAATGTAACACCCCAAGCTTCTACGGTACGCTTCTCTTTGAATAATGTGATAGCGTGTGTTGTACGCAACACCGAGTTCTAACACACCATAACCAATCAAACTACCCGTTATGAATAGTAATACCTACTTTTTGAAATTATATATATTTTATATTTCAAAATTTACTTCATTTTTGGATTCGAAATATCGAATTCAGCCTAAGGTGAAATTTTGGTACTTTTCGGATAACTTTAATGTTTTGATGAATAGTGAAAATTACTAAATTTTAATTAAAAACAACTTTTTTAATCAAAATAATTAATAGTGATAAATTATAAATTTGAGTGCTTTTAAAGTATATTTAGAATATATTTTTACCATTTAATATAATTTTGGTCATTGGACATAATTTTACAATTAAACCGAACATAAACATGTGTCAATCTTCTGATAGTTATTATCTCTTAAAAACACGCTTTTTGTTTTGACAGCGGGAATTAATTTTAAATTAATTTCTGCCACTTATGTGTTTTGAATTTAGAAAAATGTATTCCATATTTGGAATCAGAATGTTCAAATTGTATAAATAGGTACCTTTTATTTTTAGTCATTTTGAATAATTACTGCGGTAAATATTTTATTTACTATGGTTAAAGGTAAATCCGGTAAATGAGGGTTAAAAAAATAATATTATAATAATACTAAATTACCCTAAAACGTGTCCTAGCCTTATTGGTTGATACATGTTCGACCATAGGCATCTTTGGGTTTATTTTGGGACCCCATGGAGCCACCTGTAGGTGATAGGGACACTTTATTTTAATTAAGTTAAAATAAGTACAAAAATGACATAAGTATATATCTTTTTGAAAAATAATTTTTACATAGGGTTTTATGTTTGATTTTCGACTATAAATATTCATTAGAAATATAAAACGCTTTCCTATATGATCATATTTTATTTAAAATTTTTATAGATTAAATAATTTAATTTATTGATGACACAATGATGATGTAGTAATTACCATAATAGTGAAACATTAAAATAATTGATATTTTAACTATACAAATAAATATAATTTGAGACTTTTAATGAATTAAACAAATTTTATAGGTTAATATGACATGTTAGGATTGATTAAATTAACTTCTTTCAAAGTAATCATTCTGTTATGATTTTTACAAAAATCAATTATTGAATAGTCTCAAAATTGACATAAAAGTGTTTTTAAAACAAATATTATATTATTAATTGGTATTAAATTCCTAAAAATATAAGTTTAGGCAAGGAGACTTATATCATGATAGTATCATCATTAATGGACCACTTAGGGGTAGCTTGGATGTATATAGTATGTTTATTAACTATATTTTATAAAAATACAAAGTGACATGGTAAATGTCAAACTAATTAACTAAGAGTTAAAACTAATAGATAAGGTTAATATAAGTACCCAATCCTGTCTAAATTATATTGGTTTAGTGGTTTTCGAAATATACCCACCTTAACCTTTGAATAATAAACTTTGGAGCCATTAGAAACCGAATATGAATTTATTATAAATTAATATTTCTAGCTTTTCCAAAGGTGCCCCTCACCCCTCTTATAAAAGGGCACTCCTCCTTCTCATTTCTTCACACATTCAAAGCCTTTTTGTTCGGCCAAACTCTACCCAAATACACTCCCAACTTCCCTCACTACAACCTAGAGGCCTTAGTTTGATCATAAAGCCAACCTAAGGATCCCTTTTGATCAAATCAAAAGGAAGAACCCGAAGAAGAGGTAATGTTTTCACCACCCCTTTTCAAGTTCCTTTCTTCTTCCACTTCTTCTTTCTTTGTTATTACCATTCTAAAATAATAACTACAGTATCTTATATATACTGTGATGTTATTAAAAATATGGTACATCCATTTTCAGTATTCTATCCACCCTTTGAATAACATGTCACTATACGTGCGTACGTACGGCTTACCGTCTCCAAGTCGTGGTGTAATTGTTATTCAATATATTATTATTTGTATGGGTATAAAAATGATGTGTAACTCATGTAAATAATAAATATAACATGTTAATTATTCTGTATATATGATATACCATCCATTTATATATTATTTTAATATCAAAAGAATGATATTGTCGCTCGTGCGTACGTACGGACTACCGTCTCCACGAACGCGATGAGATTCATTCTCCATCGTATCCATTCAAGTATAATTATCATTTGATGATTTAAAAATAATTTTTATGGACTTGATATCATTATGGATATGAATAATATACAACCTATCCATTACAAACATGGCTTACGTAACAAAACATATAAAAGAAAACAAGTAAGTTAACACCCGAAACAACGATAATACTAAGATATTATTATCAAATCAATATTAAAAGATCATATATGATATCATATTAATGTATATGATTCTTGTATAATTTAATAACAATTATTTCACCATTATACATGAGGTTAACCTAACCCAACCAAGGAAAAGTACAAGTTAAGGGGTTTTCATCTCACTTCTTATTTCTGTGAGATTCATGCCATATTGCCACCATCACCTTTTGTGATGTGTATGTACTGCCCATAATTATATTCTTTGTGTAATAAACTCTAATTTATGTGTATTTAAATATTCATTGTATGATACCTCTTTCATGGGTTGTATGTTTCATAAGTTACCAAATTGGAGAGGGTTATTTTACAATCTCTTCATTATCCGAGGTTGTTTATACGTAATAATCTACTGGGTTCTTTTTATCATCCACATCCATGTTTCTTAAAAATGAATTCCAAAACATTTTTACTATTTACTAGAATATGGGTTAAAGTCATTTATATCCTTGTTTGACTTTTTATAAGAGGTTTATAAAGTAATCTTTCCGTCGTTTTCCAAAAAAGGTGCTTTTTAACCTTTTCGACAAAATTAAGGTAAGAATGTTTTTTTTAACTTATACGGTGGGTGTGGCTATTTTCCGCCATTATAAAATCGTCGAAGCTTCCCTTACAATATAATAAGAATATTTTAAAAAAAATGTTTTATTTCATAAATATAAGACTATAAATGATTTCAAAATAGAAAGAGATATTTTTCTAAAATAGTCTTTATTTCATCTATGTCAACATCCTTTGATAGATTTTAAGCTTATTTGAAGTTGATTTATTATGATAAAAAACATCCATATTTTATTGAAGGTTTTGTGATATTTTTTACTGTGGATAAGTTATTCTTATGTCACTCATGGATATTGTTTAGAGTATTGACATTTTATAAGTTATTTGTAATCCGAATGTTTATGCTATATTTCAACCATTCATTCAGATGAATGTGTTAGACAAGTATGTTCCGGGTTGGGGAACGGTAAAATTAAGCCCTCCGGTTTGGTCTCCGGTTATTAGAGGAACTCCGGTTTGGTCTCCGATTATTATAGGAACTCCGGGTTGGTGTCCGGTTATTAGAGGCACTCCGGGTTGGGTTCCAGTTACAGTTAGCCCCTAGGTGTTGGGATGAGGCCTTGAAAAAGAAATTTAAGTTCAACATTATGCATTCCATCATTATGAAAGTGGTTATTGTTTTTTCATGTTATTATTCAATTAGTAGAATATCCATGTGAATAAGTAAAAGGAATTATTTCATTTTATTTATGTCGTACTATGTTGAAAGTTCAAGTTTGAAAGGATTTTGTTTTAGTTATACATTGCCTTAAATGTTTATTCTTATTTTTAAAATATTCCGCTATATTTTTATCCTTACTGGGCATTTGAGCTCACCCCTTTTCTATGTTTTATTTTTCCCAGGAAGTGAAGAAGTAAATTATGAATGAACTGCAGGGATATTATGTGGGGATATGAGTGTGGATTATGGAGACAATATGTTGTTGTAGTAGTTTTTCATTTTATGATGTAATGTAAGACTTATGAATATATATATTGTTTCCAAGGATACTAAATCAATCGGTCTTTTGAGATTTGATGTTTCTTGTGATCGTGCCAATGTTATGTAATAATGCACCGACGCTGGGTAACTAGGGTCGGGGCGTTACATTATTGAGCTCCTGATAATCAATATAATGATTAATTTACCAACCCTTATTCCTGTTAAAGAGGAATGGGGAACCCCATGGTGAATCAATAAGGTGTAGAAATGTCATTACCAAGTCTTCATTTTCTTTATTATAGTCATCCAAAGAAAAAATAAAAATTCTATATGAAACCTTGTATATGGAAAGTGACTTATGTATAATTTCTATAGAGAACTCAACCTATCAATGAATAAGAAGACCAATAAAATATTTTTGAAATATATTACCATATTCCCTCATAATATTAATTTCATCAAGGATGATCCTTTTACTTTTTATATATATTAAGTATTATATTATTGATTATAAGTCCATATTTTACATGCTATAAAAGGGTATTTAAAGGGAGATTCATCATTATCCTCAATCTTTAATAAAATAGAATGATGGTTTCATATATGAAATATTATTCCCCTCCCCATGATGTTGATATTTTATCTACATAGATACAACCTCTTTATAAAAAATATATAATCAAACTATACCAAAGGGTGTATAAAATTGTTTTTTCTGATATTTAACCCACAAATTATAATTGAAAAGGAGTTATACACACATGGTGTAATGGATACATAACTTTTTGTTTTTAATGGTAAACCAACCTCTATATATTGAGGTGTTTTTTAATATTTCTACTAAAGTATCATTATATGAAAAAATTCCTGAAACTGGAATCATATAAGGAACCCATTATTATTGAACTTGCAAAAAATGTACCTATCACCACTTAATTTTTACCATCTACCTTTGAATTACTGACTATAAAAGCTTCTCTATGTTATCTTCACATTGAAAGTTATTTTTTAAATTATCCTTATTTTCACTTTTATAAGTTCATTATCTTGTTTAGTATACATGTTCCATGAAGTATAAACATTTTACCATGGGTCAAGGATTGATCAAAACCTTCTTTTTTTGATAATATAAATTTTCATATTCTTGTCCCTTTATAATTGATTTTATTTATTCCCTTATTTTTCACACATGAAACATAACATTGATCCATTTCGGTATATTCCATGTTTCTTTTTCCACACATATGATATGTGGGGAGTTTAATATTATTCCCACTATGAGATTTATTGGTTATATCTCCATTTTTATAATAAATTATTCTCCTTTCGTCAAAAAAAATGAAAATCGATAATCACTAATATCTATCTCAACTTTTTGTTCATATCAACCCTTTTCCTCATATCGATGAAATTATTTAATTATAAATGTTTTTCAATAACTTGACATTATTACACTAATGAAATGGATAACTATTCATCTCAAGTTAATAAAAAATCCAAATCATGACCTTGAATTCATTTTTCGTTATAATAAACAATTGATTTATCCTTTCTTGAATCATCCTAATAAAATCCATCACCAATTCAATACAAATATTATGCGGAAAATATTTATTATAATTAATTTTTTTGAATTATTACCAATCTATTGATTCAAATCGTTACCTTGGATTCATATTTTTGATAAGTTTGCACCATTCATATTTTACCCTCTAAATGATATATTGATAATATCACCTTCTATTGGTTTGATCATTGGAAAATGGAAAATATATTTTCAATAAAATTAATCCATTGCTCCACCCAAGGGTTTGGAAGAATGCCCTAGAGAAGGATTTAGTGAAGGAAAAATCCCCAAGTGTGACAAAACATTCCCCGGTGGAACATAACTAATGGTGTAGTGTCCAAGAACATGAAACTCATGGTCATGATGTGGTGGAAACCATGATAGTTTTAAAATAGAAGAAACTATAACTTCTATTTATTGATCTTGATAACTTCGAAGAGGTAAAATGCATGAGACATTATTGGGATTTTAAATGATATCTCAATCATTATTTCCCACATATTTATCAATCCCCACACCCTTGGACCTTTCATTTATTTTCGTGATTCTCCAAAAAAAAATGGTGTGCATTGGTTTCTTCTCTTTTTAGGGATCTATAACACCCTGATATTTGAATAGAAAAAAATTATATTCAATTGAAAATATGGCGCGCAACACCGAGGTCAAACAACCTTGAAATATAATTATGACTAGTAAAACATAGTTATAAAATTTGAGAGTATGAATAGGAATAACAAATTTTTTAAATATATTAAAAGGTCATTCTCAATACCAATGTGTTGATTAATTTTTAATAAATGAGGATTCTATTTTTATTGAAGTAATATTATCCTTTAAATGTATGTTTCATTTTAATTTTTTATTTATTTTTTTCATAGAAAATTTTATACTTTATTTTTTATTTTATTTTGTTTGTTATTTTGAAAAAATAAAATTCATTTTAGAAGTTTTAATATCAAAATTATACTAGGGTGAATTTTCTAGATTTTTTTGAAAATATTGATTTTTTATGCATAGTGAAAAATATTTATTTGCATTGGAAACTGTATTTTTTAATCATTTTATTTTTCTGAAATTATTTAAATGTAACATTTTTCTCTTATATTATTTATAATCCAATTATTTTAAATGGAGTCAATTTTATCACAAACATTAGTACATAAAAGACATTTTTATGAAAAACTATTTTCTTGTGCACAATATATTTTTATCTTAATAAATAAAATTGGAAACTATTGTTGAATCATTTAAATGAAAATTTTATATTATATACTCTATTAATTTTTTTAATATTCAGCTAACATTTATTTAGTTTATTATAAGAATAAATAAGGTTTAATGGTAAAATTACATTTTTTATAAAAATGGGTTTTTTTGAGTTTTACACAGTTATTTTAAAATTAATATCAATCAATTATATAAAATGAATATTTATAAATGGATTTAAAATATTAAATCATGAGTCTCAAAATTATAAAATATTCCTCATTAATTGTTTGGTCAATATTATTGTATCCCTAGTAAAATTTATCACCTCAAGGAAGGGTAAATCTGATTAATCCAGGTTAAAACTAAGCAGTAAGGTCCCCATTATTTATATTAATTCTTATTGGATCAGGATAATAAAAAACTCACCACATTTGGATCTAAAATTTATTATGTAAGGGAAAATTTTCCATAAAAAGACATATATGACATTTAAATCAAATAAAGCTATAAAAATCCACTCTTTTAGTTTAAAATATATCTTACGTGTTCACATTGGGAAAAATAAATTGGCGAAGGAAACATAATAGTAATTTTTAAAAAATTAAATTATCTTCCTTATAGGAATTTATTTATAATTTTTATTTGTTAAATATTGTTTTATATGCATGCGTAATGCTAATATTGTATTTATTAAGTTAATAGAAAAATAAAATAAATGATTCTAAAAAATATAAGTATTATAATTTGATTATGTTATAGTGTCCCATGAAAGTTTATTTTAATATAACATATTTTAGATATCAAAATATATTATATTCTAATTTTAACATTGTCTTGGTGTGTTTAAAATCAAATTAAATGAATAGTTCCAAAATTGAGATTAATGAAATTTTAGGGAAATAATATACTATTAAATTATTAAAAATTATAAAAATATTTAAATATTAAAATTAGGATAATATATGGTCTGAAATTTTATCCATTTTCCTTTTATCATATAATAGTTAACTTATAAATAAAATTATTATCCTTTATGAGTGAAAAATTTGTTGCCAAGCTTAGTGATAAAATGAGTTATTTAAGGGGTTAAACCAATGTATATGGTTTAAATCACCCTGTAAACCTATCCAAATTCAATTTTTTGATGGGATTAAAACCAAATAATACCTTATATTCATATATATGTCCATTTTTAAATATTTTCCTTATGAATTACTTCATTATAATTTTATCTTTTAAGGAATCGGTATAGTGCCCATCACCTCGATTATAAAAGGGAACCTTGTCCTATTACTTATTCACAACTTTTGAGCCATAAATATCAACCAAAACATAAAATATCACTCCCATACGTTATTATTAAATTTTTATAGGCTAAAATATTCCATAAAGACTGTCCTTATGATCCTTAAGTGGATCTCTAAATGAGTTATTTCAAAGAAGAGGTAATCACCTTAATCAATCTCTCTCTTTTTAATTCTTATTTTAACTCCTATAAATATGTATTATTTATCATAAAATATAAAATACATTTTCCTAAAAATAATTAAATGTTACTATTATTATAAAACCCCCATTATTTATAATATTTCCCATCCAATGGATGATAATTTACCTCTCATGCCTACATACTTTTTATAGTCTCCATGTAGAGATACAATTCATTTATTATCACCAAATATTATGGATGAGTACTATAATGGGTTTAATATTTATATAATATATTTAAAATATAATTATTATTCTATAATAATTATATCTTTTCTACCCTCTTACCTTCCAATCTGTTTGAAAACGATAACATTGATCGTGTATCTTTGTGCACTACCACCTGTACAAAATAATGTGATTTTTTTAATTTATGTTTTACTTAGATGATAATAAGGATATATTTAATAGATATATATATATATATATGATATTTATGATATAATTATTATTCTATGATTTTGAGTTATTATTTACCTTTCTTTAATCTCATTTATCTAAAAGTAAAAACAATGTTCTTACGTACATATAGCCTACCATCTCGATCAATGGTGCAACTCATTTTTATATCTATAGAAATTATGGATGACTATATATATATATATAATGAAGATATATTTTATTTATATAATAGCTAAAACACATAATATTATGGAAATATTATAAATGTAAGAGAACTAGAACTTCCAACCATATATTCTTATGAAAATTGAAACACTTAACACCGATATACGATGATTTTATTATGGAATTATTGATAAATAATAACTAAAATGTTATTAAAATACCATATAATATATTATAACAATGTACATGGTCATTTTATATAATTATAATCAATATAAATATATTATAAATGGTCTATACTTCTTTCGAAGCAAGTGGAACAAAATGTAAGGGTTTATAATATCAAATTATCTTATTTCAGTCATATGTTATGTTATGAACCTATATCCTTTTATGTGGTGTATATAATAACCTTTTACAAGTTATATCACTATTATACTTATGTTAACGAAATTTAATTTTTCAGTTTAAGTTATTATTTCATGAGGATTTCGATTCAAATGTTACTAATGTGGTAAGGCCTATATATTAAAATACCATTGTTTATTGGGATAGATTAGGATTAAGTTATGATAATGAAATATTATAACATACCTATACATTCACACATGAATTTTATTCTAATTTATTTATTTCTTTATAATACATTTTTATTTATCATTTTCCATTTTTGATACTCAATATATGAATAGAGTGTTTTTATGGAAAATTAACCTTATTTATCTCTTTAGTAGAAAACCATTTATATTTTATATACAGATTTTTAAAAAAAAATTCAATATTGTTGTTAATATTAAAAAATTATGGGTTGGATTTATTTTAACCCATGAATTAACTTTTATATAATTGTTAAAATTGATTTTTTTTTCATTTTACAAATGATGTACTTTTTTACTTTTTACCAAAACAAGAAAGAAATGTATTCTTTTATCTTCTACGATATAAATCGAATTTCCACAATTATGACTACATGATACTGTAAAGAATACATTATATTTTTTCAGAGATATTTTCAATGAAAATTATTTTCATAATATTTTATGAATATATATTTTTTTAAATGTTATTTTCAAATTAGAAAGCGTATTTTCATAAATTATTTTGTAACTATCATATAATGGTATTTTTATTAATACATAAAAAAATTCTGGATTTAACAAATGATTTTATAGGGATAGGAACCAAGGATACAATTATTATTCTTTTAGTTTTTTATGATTATGATTTAAATTTTTTTTTGGAAACTCGAAACGTTTCGATAGTCTATGCTATAAAGAATTGATGAAATGTTTCTCAAACCTATTTTATTTTCAACAGTTAAAATATTAATATTATTATATTATATTTTAGAAAAAATATGTGTGATTTTAATTATGATATAAGTGTTCAAAAAGTATATATCCCTCCAATACATTGGGTAAAAGTGGATATCTCATGAGTTAAACCGGACCAGAATGGGGGTGAACCTAGTTTATTAAGGGGATATATCCATTAAGATAGTTTTCTAGTGAACCTTAACTACTATAATGATTTTGAGAGTGAACCAAATCAACTATGATTGTATTGGTAGTGATCCTTGACTAATATGGAATTTTTTTCTTATGTGTATTCAACAAACTTATGTCTTACACCAATGTTATATTGTAACCTACCTTGATTTTAAAATAGGAACATCATGTTCTCTAGTGCATATAAAAACAACAACATGTTTATAAGAGAATTTAACAACATAATATTTTATGATATATGTATTTTTAAATAAATTCAATTTCATTGATAGTTGTGATGCATGCAACACTGGGTTTTAACAAACTACAATATATTATTAATATTATTATTTAAAAAAGAATGTTATAACCTAAACATTAATATTTATGGTATGAATATGAATATATATATATTTTTTAAAAAATAAGTATGAATTCTTTAGATAAATAAAATTTATTGACAAATAAGTACTTATTTTTGGTAAAGACTTTCTCTATATTGAAAATTAAATTTTCTAAAAAAGTGAATTTTAATTTTTTTTTGTGAAAAAATAATGAAATTAAATTTCAATAGATTTATAAAATTAATTTGAAAAAAAAATATTTTTTTAATAAAAAATTAAAAAATAAATTTGGGGTTATTTTTGGGATTTTTTGAAAATATTATTTTGAGGATGAATAGTGAAAAATACTCGTTTTATTGAGAACTAAATTTTTTATTACATAATTTCAGTATTTATATTTTGTTTTAAATTGTTTTAAAAGTAAAATTAGAATAATTTTATATTTATGAATACAATTCATGTCATTCAATTGATTTTTATAGTGATTTTTTAAAAACATTATCTACTTGTTAAAATTTTCTCTCTAGAAACCAGTTTTTTCATCGCTTCTACGGGTCTAATTTTAAAATAAAATTTCAAAATAATGAAAGAGGAATTTGTAAAAATTTATTAAATATTGGGAATTCTAATAATTTCTATTATATAATAAATCTAACTTAATTTTTTCCAGTAATTAACAGTAATGAAATTAATAATAAACTAATGCGGTTAAGTTAAAACATGTTTACAAGGAGGGGAGCGGGGGTTAAACATAATTTATAAGGGAAAGAAATAAAAAAAACATACCTAATTATTATTTTATGGTATTATTTATATATTATAATATCTAATGTTTTTTAAATATCCATTTTTTATCCTTTGGGAATGTGAAAAATGTGGGAGTAACTTTTTCTTTTCAAACACTCAATGTGTGTCCTCTCCATCACTTAAAACAGGAAACTGCATCCCCTCACCTATTCAAACTACCCAAACCCTTTTTTAACCAATAAATACCCAAAATTATTCTTTAATTCCCTACGACATCCATGATTCATTTTGTTTTTTAGAAAAACCTCATATGAAGCCTTTATGAATAAGTCTATGGGGTTTCTCTGAAGAATATGTAAAATTATTACCGTGCATATTTAATTTATTTCTTCTTCAACCTCCTTAAAATATATTTTTATATTATAATATAATAAAATAGGTATATTATATATATTTACATTTTATTATGTTAATTAAATAACATATATAAATTTGCATTTCCATCAAATGGAAAATAAAACACTCAATCATGTTTAAGGAGGACTACCACCATTAAAACCTATGTAATTATTTTTTTACGTCATCATCTCTCACAAATTGATATAATGACAGACTTAAATTATTATCAGTACATTTATAATGTTATTATACTTATATAATTATGATATCTCATAAAAATTATTACTTTCTACTCTGTGGGGTGATACGATAAAGCCACTTGTGTGTACGGAGGACAACAACCTCACAAAGTGATGTGATTTATTTTTCAGTTACAATTAACATTGAAGGTATTAAGTTAAAATTTAATGATTTTTTGTGATATTTATTACCTTACTATCATTATGTAAATATAATATCACTTATAACTTATCATCTTCAAATATATTGGACAATTATAATGTTGATGATGTATACGTGTGGAACACCGCCTCCTCATAGCGATGTGAAATATTATTCATTATATTTTTACATGGATGAAGATAAAGATGAATTTTATTAATAGAAATTATATATAAAATATAATAATGAATATTTAAAATATAATTAATATTTATTTTCATTTCATTCCATTCACCGAGAAAATGGAAACAACGTTCATGCGTACATATAACCTACCATCACCATGAACGATGTAACTCATTTTTTATCTATAAAATTTTAGAATTATTAGAAAAACATGAATAATTAATATATTATATTTATATAATGTTTAAAATTCAAGATGATATTGAACTATGATCAATGTAAAATGACCGAAAATATAGAACGAAATATTTCACGAAAAATAGAGGAATTAAAACCCAAAATAGTGATGTTAACAAAGCATTTTTTGTAACTTTTGAAAAAATATTATAACAATATAATGTATGGAAATAAATATATGAGTATGGATCTGAAATATATTTATAATAAATATATATTAATTATGCAAGTGGTCCATACACATTCAATGCAATTTATACTTGAGGTAAGGGTTAGCTATCTCACTTTTACTTCCTGGTGACATATGCCATATTCACTAGTTAGTTATTTTGTGTGGTAAATATAATTAATATTTTGTTTTTTAAACGATGAACCCCATTATATTATTTTTATTTAATGTTTCATTTTATGTTATTTCTTTCATGGGGATTTGGTTTCAGAAGTTAACACAGTTATAAAGGTTTATTTTAATAATCTATTTTTTGTAGTAATTATTGTTGTTTATGTTTTTTATGATGAAATACCATGATATATATTCTATTAAACTAATTTAGTTTCTTATCCTATTGTTATTTCTGGATAATTCATGTTTTATTCCCATTTTACTCTCTTTAAGAATGAAATAGACCAAATAATCCTTTTTTAAAGAAAATCGAATTCATTTCTCTCTTTGGTCGAAAATCCTTTTTATTATATTTAATTTTTTTTGTAAAAATCATTTAAATTTTTTAAATTATATAAATAATTTATTAAAAACAATTTTACCCATGATTGTACTTTTAAAAAATGGTTAGAAGGAAATGTTGTCTTTGTTTTTTGAATGAGGCACTTTTAAAAATTTTATAATACTGTGAAAAAAATGTTGTTATAACTTATAAAAATTCTATGAAATTACCTACCATCATGAACACTAATTGTTTAAAGATTCTATTGAATGTTTATAAGGGTATGTATTAAGACAAAGTTTTCCCTACTATTCAGTAATTTTTTAGTTTTTAAATGTAATTTTCAAAGTGAAAATGATATTTTCCCCAAGAATGTTTTTATTTTAATTTTTATTGTATTTCTATTCATAACAAAAACAAACAACCCACATTTTAACTTATTATCAATTGAGAATATGTTGTAAAGATAATATCCTTTTATTTATCTTATTGGTTTTTTTATTAGTTTGATTGAGATATAATATTTTTAAACCACTCATCATACTAATCTGAATGGTTTATGATTAAGTATATGGATTAGTGAAAATTATTAACATTTAGTAGGATAGTTTTTCGATAGGAATATTTATGTTGAATAGTTTTCAACCTTTTCATATGATGAATTCATTAAACTTACTAAGTGATGGGCTGAGACTGTTATAATGTCTCATTGACTTGGTATGTATCATGAGGAAAACTAGTGTGGGTTTTTGGATGAGGCTTTACCCATTTACGTATGATTTTTTAGCATGAGGACTTGATGGTATGGTTTGTTTGAATAACAAATTAATGTAGTGCATCCCTACAATTCAAGGTTTCTAGGTTCAATAACCATGTCCCACAACATAGACTAGGGGGAACTAGGCATCATATATAATCCATAACCATACCCCTCCCATCACAAGGCCTTTTTAGATGGGGGATGACAGTGAGCCACCATGGATGGCAGTGATCTCTAGTGTAGAACTAACCCATGAGGCAGTGAACCAAAGTAGAGAATATTGTGATGTAGGGGCATAAATCCTAGATGTAATCCCTAAAATTATTATCAGATATCGGTAGGTAGGCCTTTAATCATATAAAAATATCTAGGAGAGAGATTTTTAGAGTCCAAAAGGAATTTAGTGTAGCTCGATGAGTCTAAGTTATTGGGTGCAGGGTTCCATCCCACAATAGGGAATCAAAGGAAATGGGAATCATATATAACACCCATCAACCCCTACCATCACAAGCACTTTTCAGTAGGTGGATGGTAGTGAGCCACCCAGGTGGGAAGCGAGCCCTTTTGAAGATCAAACCCATGAGGCAGAGATCCAAAGTAGAAAATATTGTGAATTAGGGTCATAAAGACCTGATATAAGCCCTACAGATCAATAAAATTACTGGATTTGTCGTAGAAATTTTAGGGATTTGTGAAGAAATCAAATACATTAACATTGTGAATAAAATTTTGAGAAGGATTCCACCTCTCTACAATCTAAAAGTGTAATACTTTTAAGGAAAGGGATCATTTTAAACATTATTTGGATGATATAATATAAAGTATGGTTGAATATAAAATATTATTAAAAACTAATGACACAAAAACATGATTAATAAATGAAATGGATTTAATGTACATGGAAAAACTTGGGGTATCTAGAGATACAGTTGATGAAGGCAGAGATGAAGAATAAATTTGTTCCCATTTTGCAAAGAAATTCAAGAGAGGAAATAGTTGATTCAAAGGAAATATTCCCTTGACATGTTATTATAGTGGTGGAGTTTTCCACATTGCCTCTCGATGCTCAAGGAAGATCAATGATGAATAAAGTGAAACAAAAACTTCATAGAATCCAAAGAATTGGTTTTATCATAAGAGAGAATTCAAATATGGAAAGAAAGTAAAATTTATTCATTTAGTCTATAAATAAAAATTTGATGACAATGAATTCATTGAAGAATAAAAATTATTGTTTAAATTTTGATCCCATGTGTCTATGATTGCTATAATTGAAAATTTGGAATCATCAAAAGATAAATATAGAGATAATGAGACAATTGCTGGTAATGATCTCAAGATGAGACATATATATTTTCTTGGTAAGACTGAGAATCAAATTAACAGATTCAAAAAATGTGGAGAAGTTTTCGTAGGAGCATCAAAATATTTTGATTGGTTCGAAGCTGAAATTGAACGTCTATATGTAGTATGGATGGAAAATTTAATAAAATTTTAAAGAAAAGAAGTTGTAGTGGAACTGAATCTCGAAATTGAAGAACTAGAAAAGGTCATTAATGAACTTACATCTAGACTAGAGAAGAATTCCATGACTATAGAAGGTCTTGAATAAGATGTTTTTACTCTTATAATTATACTCGATAGTGAATGAAATTAAAATAAAACAAAGAAGAAAATTTATTTTCGAAGATTCTTAGATAATGAGCAGATAGAGAGTGCTAAGAATGGTTCCAAAGGATTAGATAAGGATTTTAATGATCAAAGATCTATGTGCATGGAAAAAATTAGTGTGTTCTATGATTCTGAAACATCTAAGGAAGGAAATAAGATGAACCAAAATAAAGGTAAGCTAAAATTTGGACATATCTCAATGTCACCTAGTGTCTTAATAAAGAAATATTCAAATCAAACTGAAATAATAACTCAATCATAGCCACAAGTTTCCTAAATTGATAACTAGTCAAATTATTTTTATAAGGATACATGGGGAGGAACAGAAATGAAAAGGAATTTCCTCCGGTGAAATGATAATTATGTGGATATATGGGCCATACCCTGTCATATTGAAAAGAGGAAAAGTTCTATTTGAATGGGGATGATATATTATGTCCATAAATGATAATAAATCCATATATTAATTCTTATAGAAGAAAAAATATCTATTTATATTGTTTTTATTCTTCTAAATTTGGCCAGAAAGTTGTTGATTACATGTAGAAGAAATCAATGAATAATTCATACAAAACTCAGAGACAGTCCAATACTCATGAACTAGATAATGCTAATCTTACAAAAATATTTTATCCTCTGGTTGAAGTGTGTTCATATGATGAACCCGTACACATGTAATAGATATTTGAAATACCAACTTCATCCTTCACCCAATCTGATATTTCAATGAAAGAAAAGAAGAAGATTGGGAAATACAATATTGATGAAGTCTCTCTAAAAGCTACAAAGAATAGTACCACCTGGATTTTCTATGGAAAATTCTCGTCCCATATGACTACAAATGGGGACTTATTGAATAATGTAAGGAAAAGGGTTGACAGAATAGTGTGGTTCAGAAATGGTTTTTCATTGAAGATCAGAGGAAGTGGGAGTACAGGATTGGAAAATGGAGAGCTTAAGAAGACTAATTTTTTTTAAGTGGATGGTTTTTGTCACAATATCCAGAGTGTAATTAAACATTTTGACCTAGGAATTATAGTGGAATTCAATCAAAGGGTTTCAATATAAAAGTAAATTCAGAGAATTATCTCATGAAAGGATGAAGAATAGATGATGACGTATATGATGATGATAGTAAAGAGAATATCAATCTAATAGTTGAAGAAGGAAACAACTTGTGGCATCAAAGGATGGGTCACATTAATCAACATGACATGGAAATGTTTTTTAAGATGAATACTGTCATGGATGTCCCCAATATAAAGCATTTACAGGTATGGCTTGTGATGCATGCATATGAGGGTAGTTGGTCTACAGTTCAAACCATCCAAAGAAGAAAAGGGCATCAAATATTCTTAATATCATCCAAACATATGTATGTTGATAGATAAATGTGGCAAGAACATATCAAGAGAGGAACTTCGTCTTATTTACTTATCATTATAGTATAATGGATTGTGTTATGGTTATAGATAGGAAAAATAAAATGATTGATTTCATGAACACATATCACTGAATAGACAAGAATGATACTAGATAGAAAATCAACATTTTATGGTGTGATAATGGATGGGAATACACATCCACCGATCTGTAAAATTACCTAGAAAAACGTGAAATAAAAAATTCGGTGGATGATATAAGAATCCCACAAAAATGGATTTTTTTAGTGTAAGAATATATAGGTGAACAATATAGACAAAACAATGCTGATTAATAGTCATATACGTCTCTATTATATGGAAGAGGATGTTCAAGTTAAAGTGTATACTCAAAATCAAACAGAAATTTATATGGGAGAAATTGAGACACCATATGAGTTGTGGCATGGAAGGAATCCCTCTTTGAAGCATTTTTTTGTTTTCAGAAGTAAATGTTTCATCTGAATCAAAGAAGGAAATCAAGGAAAATATGGTGATGCTATAGATGAAGGAATATTCCTTAGATATACAATGAAGATAAAAGTATACAAATGTTTCAATTATAATCTTATATTTTTTTTGGAAAGTAGTGATGTGAAGATCATTGAATATAAGGAAGAAATGACTGAAGGAATTCCTATGATGATGTGATACAAGATGTGGAAGAATGTGGACATGGAACAGATCCAAATACAAAAGTAGAGTAAGGTGATAAAATCATTCAAGTGTCACAACATGATGTTGATTCAGAAGAAGAATCATAAGAGGAAGCCATGACAGAAGAAAATTCTTCAAAACATCCTATGTGAAATCAAAGAGAAGGGATTTATCAATCTAATATCAGTGGGGATTTTAAATCCCCCACAAAAATAATAAAATTGAGAAATAATTCACAATATGCCTTCTTATCAGTTTTAGAACCATCATCATTTGAAGAAGCTTCAAAGGATGAATCATGGGTTAAATCCATGAATGAAGAGTTAGATTAGATTCATAGGAACTAGACATGAGATCTTGTTATGATAACAATAAGAGCTAATGTGATTGGTACAAAGTGGATCATTAATAACATATTCAATGAGAAATTTAGTGAGATCCGAAATAAAGAAAGATTGGTGTGTAATGAATATTCACAGATTAAAGGTGTTGATATTGATAAATCATTTTCTCTAATGGCGACACTGGAGTCAATCGTGATTTTTATTTCCATGGAAATTCAATGAGGATACAAAGTGTATCAAATGGATGTTAAAACAGCTTTCTTGAAGGGTGTTCTTCAAAAATAAGTATACATTGAACTACCGGTGGATTTTCTACATGGTAATGATGAAATGAAGGTATTTAGATTGTTGAATTCACTATTTGTTATGAAATATGCACCACAAGCATTGTCCTCTTGACTGCATTCTTATCTAAAGATGATCAAATTTAAAATAGTAAGAGTGGATTGCAATATCTATATGAAGAACACAAAGGAAGATCAGTTTATGGTGTTGGTGTATGTGGAAGATATTATATTTAGTGGAAGCAAGAAGAGATTAGTGGAAGAATTTTCCAAACACATGAAATCAGAATTTGAGATGTTTATGAATAGAGAACTCACATACATCATTGGGATACAAGTGATTTAGAATAAATTCTACACTTATATTTATCAGGAAAAGTATTCAAGAGATATGCTAGATAAAATTCAATATGTATGATTCCAAACCAATGTTGACACCAATTATAGTTGAGAAAATACTAGGAAACAGTGAGGATGGGACATCTATAGATCCCACATAGTATAGAAGAATCATTGGAATCTTATTGTACATGACAATGAAACAACCATATATTTTATTTTCAGCTTGCTTAGTGGTCCCCTATCAAACTAATCGGATGGAAGAACATATAGAGGCAATAAATGGAATCATGTGGTTCATTCAAGGTACTCAATATTATGGATTATACATTACTATAGGAAGAACTAGTGAACTATCATCATTTTTAATGCAGATTGAGATGGAGATATTATTGATCGAATGTCCACAAGTTGTGGAGCTTTATTTAGAGGAAATAAGTGTTTGAGTTATTTGGGAATGAAATAGAAATGTAATTCTCTAAGGAGTGACGAAGGTGATTATTCATTCACCACAAAGCCTTTTACTCAACTATTATGGATTAAGAAATAACTGACTAATATTTCGGATGAGGTGAAATAGTCGAGGGTGATTCTCTATGATAACAAAAGTGTAATTAATTTTACAAATAATCTTATTCATCATTCTCATATGAAACACATTGAAACTAAATATCACTTTATCAAGGAAAATTTTTAACAAGTCATGGTTAAAATCGATCATGTTGGAACTGATGATCACATAGCTGACTTACTAACCAAGCCATTATCAAGACATGTGTCTAAGAAGCATTGGTTTTCATTGTTCATCCTCCTCCCAGTGCATGAGGAGGTTATATATGTCCCCTTTCCCTAGTTCTATTAGCTTTTTCAATCTGTTTATAGATGTGATGCAGATTTATGTGGGAGATACTATCTAGGGGGAGTGTGTTTTCATCTCTAAAATTAAAAGATAGGTTAGTTTGGGTTTTTTTCCCATGGGGTAGAATTGATAAATTAAATGGTATAAAAAAGGAGATTTAATTGTTTTTTCGGTTGTAAGAGAATGGAGAATAGGAAATGGACACAATCAATGGTATTAAGGAGGAGAATGATGAGTTCCAAATGCGGGGAAAATGGGAATTTGGTGTTATGAGGATATAATTAGAGATTATCTTGGACATCTTTAAGCATTCCGAAACACGAGAACCCAATTCATTCTTCCCATTCTGTTTTCTAAACCAAGAATTTTTCATATAGACCTTGAGTGAATGATGAGTTGTTTCTTGCATATCAGGTTTTGATAGTGGAAGTTGTTTTATGGAATTTATCAATGATTGAAAAACCCAAAGGGGGAGCTTTTTTGAACCAAGGCTGGTCTTTGCTATAAATGGAGCAAGTTTTCTATTTTTTGTCAATCTTTAAATGGAATATCAGTGAGTTTGGAAGGAAAGGGATCTTACAGTTTAAGAAGACAACTTTATTGATTGTGGTTACATTTCCCAGTGTATAACAAATTTTATTCCGAAAATTAATAAATAGATAAATGTGTTTTTAGTGAAGGGAGTTGTGAACATGTTTGAAGATGGTTTCAAAAGTTGTGTGCAAGTATTGTTTTGGGATTATCACGTTAAAATATGGAAAAGAAAAAACATGCCGATAAGGTTTAACTGTGTGTGAATGTTGAGGTTGCGTAGAAGAGTCTTATGCACCCAATGTGATTTGAAAATGGGTTTTTACATGATCAAAGGGAGTCTTATGCGATGTGTCATCGAGACCTATAAATAGGCAGCTACCCCCACTCAAGACTATGAAAATTTTCAATGAAGATCAGTTTCCTCTACATCATGAAATATTTATATATGGAAGAGTGGTAGAAAGTAAATATTGTGTTGAAAGTGTTCCTTCAGTCTAAAAAGAAAAAGTAAAACATGTGGTGTAGCTGAACAGAAGATAAGTGTTGTGCAAAAAATAAGTGTTGTGTGGAAGTCATCTTGCATGAAAATTCCAAATATTACATGCAAGATCAAGTGTTGTGCTCAAGTTCCAGTGTGTGATTCTAGAAAGTTTATAACATCTAGTATTTTGATCAATGATTTCAAGTTCATCAATTTAAGACAACGATGCATTAGTCGTCTTGTGAGAGTTAGAGATAAAGACTTAAATTCAAATCTATTGAAGTGGCCTTCATGTCGATAAATTGAGTTATACTTCACCCAAGGAAGTGGGATTGGGTGATTCACTAGAAGTTCTCTAAGGGATTTAGTGTTACATCCCAAAAGCCTTATAAAGGACATGCACCTAGCATATCGTGACTATGTATCAACTCTTATATTATGCAACTAGTGAATATTAGTAGATTTAGTTACAACTGACCCATTGTCGTTGTATTATCCTTGGACTTGCCTTATTTTCTAACAATGTAAAATTGATGTGTTATCTCTTTGTATGTGATTTCTTATTTACTTAACATTATCATTAGATTGGTTTAGAGGTTACTACATACATGGGAACAAGATCAGATATTTTAAGAAGGAAAGTTGACACCCTGATTCACCCCTCCCCTCTCAGGGTGTTCTGGGGTCCTTCAAGGTTATGATGTATGAAATTATGTATTCCCTTAATAGGTTATTAGATATTGATGTTACAAGTGATTATATTATTAGTTTTAATATCCATGGATATGTTTTAACATCACGTGATTATTTATAAGGAATTATTTTATCATCATTTATTACTTCCACATTATACTCAAGTAATTGATTGAATGAAATAATTTTTAGTTACATAACTTTCCATATTTATTATGGATTATTTATTCAAGATAGATTCCATTGTAGATATAATTTTACTATGTATTAGAGATCAAACATTTCTAATGATTTATTTCTGTAAGATGCTATAAAATGTTTTATGATTGATATGCATGGACGTTGTAGTTGTAATAATGATGAAATCAAATAAAAAACTTTTTTTGTTTTCATTCTTCAAATTCATACGAGATTGAATTATGTATCTAATTAACTAATACTACTAAAATATTGTGTCATCTGGGATGTGATCACATGTATCTAGTTCCAATGTAATAATGTAACCACCGACACTATTCCACTGTGGTTGGGGTATTTATAGTTGGTATCTGAGGACGTTTAGTAGAAAAATGGTAAATAGATTTAGGAAAATTTATATTAGGTTAAAGAACACTATGATAGTCTTTGAGGATAAGCATGGAAGAAAATAATAGTGTTTTTTATAAGACATTATATTGTTTTCCTAGAAATACATATCTATCTGGATACTACACTTTATTTTTGTTTTGATACAATTTTACATATGGTTAATAACCCTAAAATGGATTATTCAGATTCTAATAAATTGTCACCTAGTACATGAAATATGGCCTTTATGTGATGTTTTGTTGAAACTCTTGGGGGATACGATTCAGAGATTTCATATATTCTTTACAAACCACCCTGGAGAATTTGAATAGATAAAAATGATGGATAACCTATATTAAACCTAAGGTTTCATAGATTGAAAAGAAGGTTTCCTGATACAGACATACAAAAAATTATTTTTCTTGAATATGTGGTTTCTACTATGATTATTTTCTCTCACACAATTTTTTTGGTTTTGGTAAATTGTTGGAACAATAAGGAATATGGTTAATATTGGATGTAATAGATAATGTGTTAATCAGAAACCCAATGGTTTGACAATTAGAGTGAACCATATTGAGATTTTTTATAATCAATTATCATAATAAATGATTAAAAACATAATAATTTACCAACCATTAGAAACACCAAAGACGATAAGGATAGAGTTCCCTTAGAGCTCAGGTGGTGGAGACCATTGATGAAATATAGGATAGTTTCCTATATATTGATAATGTGGAAAGAAGAAGTCATGATATTGTCTTAAAGGTGTGAGGATATGATTTATGTATGAATAATAAGGGTATAGAGTAAGTAATTATTGTGGAAAAATGAAAATTCTTGTTAACACAATGGATGAGAATAAATGTTTCCCAAAGTCATCATTGACAGTTGAATGTTTTAAATATGAAAAGTATGACCATTATGAAAATAGATGTCATAGGGAGAAAGATAAAGAATTTTATCAAAATTTTTGTATGGTTAATGATTTTTCTAATGATGATTAAGAGACTAAAAAGGATATATAAAAGGATGTAGGTATTGAGGAACCAGATGATGAACCATAGTTAATGGTTTCAGAATTAAGTTGAATGATTAATGTTATTGTGTATTTGGATTCAAGAATTATGTTATTGAAGTATTTTATTAATGTTTATATAATTATAAGAATAATGAAACATATAAGTCTAGTATAACTTTTGTTTTTATAAGGATTTGAAAACATACTTTGAATAGAACCTATAACCAAGAGAGATGATATAGTGGAATGTTTATGTTTAAAAAAATGATTGATTGATGATAACCCTTAATATGATCCTGATGTTGATATACTATTATTTAGTATGGATAATTATTTTTATGGACAATTTAAATTGGACTGCCTTGATAACATTGGAACTGATTATTGAATTTTTTATATAGTGCTTTATGTAATAATTGTTGGAGTTTACAACATTATTGGATTTATGTAATATATTCAATAAAATGTTTGTTTTATTTAAGTAATGAATAATCATTAATGTTTTCATTATATTATTATGGTGATCAAGGTATTAATATACTTTTCATGTGACATTAAAGGCTATATATTGTTGCTTAGAGAATCTATGTTTAATTTTATATTGTAAATTCAGTGACCTTACATCGAAATTTTTTGACATTAAATTTGAAAAGTCACATTATGGATGACTCATAATGTTAAATATTAGTGAAATAGATTAAGTTGAACTTTGGATCTATTTTCTAGGTTTCTTAATTTAATATATTACTGTATAAATTTTCCTAACCAATTTTTCCTTGGAAAATATATAGAGACCAGAAAATTGACTTACGTGTATTTTAATGATCCATTAAGAGTTAATTTTTGAGAAGTATACATAAAAATTAATTTTGTATATTCATTTACTAGAGTGATAAATGATATTTTAATTGGCCATATAATAACCAAAGGATAATATATTAAATATTAAATTTAAATTTATGAAGTATATTTTCTTATTTTCTCAGTCTAGATGGTAAGGGAATTTCTCCCCACTAGAAAAATATTCTTTAAATAAAAAATATTATCATAATACCTTAATCTCAAATGAATGAAATGTTATTTTATTTCAGTATAGTTTTTTGGATTTTTTGTTTTTAAATTTACTATATCATTCAATTTGTTATGTTTAATTATATCCATCACTCTCTCTAATTATTTATGATTTTCTTCCATTTCCACATATTCAGTTACCAATAATATTTTACATCATGGAAACCCAATAATGTGTTATTCTAGATGAACGAATTACATTAATTTAACTATTATATAGAGGAAGTCTTATTAACACTTTTTATGATGTTGGTTTCTAACAATGGTATTTTCAAATTTCAAACCCTTGATTACAAGGATCTGGATTAAATTGCGAGGATAGAATGATTTAAATGGGTAGAATGTTACATCCTATGATTTTAATATAGGAACATCATGTTATATATAGTATAGGAAATGAAACACCAAGCTTATAAGAGAAAGTAATAACCTGAGACTTTATGATATATTTATTTTTTAAATAAATTCAATTTCTTCAATAGCTTATGATGCACGCAACAACGGGTTTTAAAAAATCATGATATACTATTAATATACTATTTAAACGAGATATTTATAACATTGACATTAAACATGGTTGTATGAATAATAATATATAAATTTTGAAAAAGTAAGTAAATAGTTTTTAGATAAATAAAATATATTTACAAATAAGTACTACATATTTTGTAAATTCATTATATGGTCTGAAAACACTATCTTCAAAAAAATTATTTTTAACCTTCTTGTGAACAAATAAAAATAATAATTCTCGAAAATGATAGAAAATTTATTTTTAAAAAATTAAATTCTTTTTTTAATAATCATTTCATAAATTATCTTACGGTGAATGTTATGGATTTTCTAAAATGACTATTTTTTCCATGAATATTGGAAAATATAGGTTAGTGTTGAAAAATGGATTTTTTCTTAAAAAATTTAAAATTTTGAATTTTGTTTTAAATTGTTATAAAATAAATATTTTTTAATTTATATATTAATTAATAAAATTGTGTTCATTAGAAATGATTTAATAGTGATTTTTGATATTAATACTTCCCACACTTATGACCATTTTCTGTTTGGAAACCATGTTTTTTATTGAATCTTCGTGTTTAATTATAAATTAAAAATTTACAATTTTTTTAAGGGAATTTAGAAAAATTAATTAAATATTTGGAATCCAAATAAATAATATTATCTAATAAGGTCAACTTAATATTTGGTCATAATGAATAGTGCAAATAGTGAAGATTAATTGTAGTGTTTAAGATAAAAATGGGTCTACTGGGGGTTAAACAAAAATTATATGTCTTATAATTGTCCAAAAAAATGTATATTTCCTATTTTATCGTAATATTTAAACCATATCACATGTAGGGTTTTATAATCATCCATTTTTTGGTTTGTTTCACGTGAGAAATGTGCGTTTCACTTTTTATTTCAAAAAATTCTAAGGGGGCCATCTCCCCCACATATAAAAATGACCCCCTATACTCCCCTCTTCACACTCCCAATTTTTTTCCATGAAATAACTAGATATATCCTCTTAATTCATTGACTACCTCTCTATGTTCTTTTTTATTATTAATCCCTCTTCAGCATGCATTACTTATAAACCTAAATGGGTTCTCTGATGGGGATGTAAAATTCAAAATGTGTATATTTATTTTATTTATTATACCACCCCCTTGAAATATTATTAATCTATGATAATATAATAAAACCATTAAATACTATATAATAAGATGATATTATGAAATTTAATAAAATATATCCATCACTACTTCCATTAAATGGGAAACGAAACCTTCAATCCTATGTTAGGTGGACTACCACCTCGATATCTAATGTAAGTTGCTTCCATCACCACCTACCAAGACTAGATATAATTATGGATTTAACATATTTTGATGTTATTTGATAAATCATTATAATTTTTTAAATATGATATCACTTTTAAATTTATACATTCAATTCAATGGGGGATACGATATCGTCCCTTTTTTGTAAGATAGATTACCACTCTAAAATGTGATGTGATTCATTTTTCACTTATGCTTTACATGGAAGGTATTAACAGAAAATGTAATGAATATAAGTGATATTTAGGACCTAATAATTCTTCTAGAAATATAATATCACATTTAACTTCTAACCTTCAAATACATTGGATAAAATAATATCACTCTTGTGCACGTGTGCACTACTGCCTCCACAAAGGAATGTGAGATATTTTTTATTTCACTTTTATATGGATGGTAATAAGGATGGATTTTATTAATATAAAATATAAATATAACATAATAATGTTTCTATAAAGTTGATTTAATATTTATTTTACTTTTATTCCACCCATCGAGAAAATGGAATCAATATTTGTGGATAAGTATGAAACACCATCTCCATGAACATTGTAATTCAATTTCAAACTATAACTTTTTAGGGTAACTATAAATACATATATAGTGAATATATAGGATATTTATTTCATGGTTTAAATTGTGGTGATTATTTTACCATGATCAATATAAAATCACTGAAAATATCGAAATAAAATATACATGAAAAACGTCGCAATTATCAGATTAAATATGAAAATATATTCCTTAAAGAAGATATGGGTCTACACCTTATAAGTGTATGCCTCAGTTGCCTCCTAAAATTTAAAAAATATTTACATACCTTAGATTTATTCTAGGAATTTCTCTATTGGATCCTTTTGGTTTGGCTTCCCATTTGCCTTTACAATGGGCAGTGCTCATGGGATTTCATTTTTTGGATTTAACAACAATTCCCTCTGTCCCACCCCAATTACTATTGGTAGACCATCAAGAGACCTGTTTTTCTAGGATTACGTTATAGCTATCTCACCCTAACAGTATTGGGTCCCCTAACATCATGTCTTTCCTTCAAATCAGCAGTGATTAGTGAGTTTCAATTGGCTTATAATCCCCCTTTCCTAATAGTTCCTCTAATATCATTATATCTAAAGGATTCAGAATCTGTGGGATTTTCTACCCACCATTTAAATTTCATAGGATAAACTTGTAGAATCCTCCCTTTGAAATCAATGATCCAAAATTTTGATGTTTTTAAATGATCTTCCTTCTTTGGTGTTTGTTTCCAGCTTTGTTAATTCTAGGGATATTTTTGGGTTGGTGGTAGTTTCCATTTTCATTAGGAAATATTTTTTTGGGTATATATTCTTTGATTTGGATTTTATTTCATCTTGAGCTAGGGAGGGGCATACTTGAAATCATTATAGGTTTATACTCCTTTTGTGTATACTCAATGGTTATATAGGAAATGTCTTTTATTTGGTGGCAATGTAAATTCATCTCCCTTGGATCCATCTTCTATTTTAGAATCTAGGAAATCTCAAGTCCATCGATATTTATCTAGGTCAGTTTATCTGTGTTGATAACGATACCATTAGGATAGAATATACCATTGATTCACGTATAAGTGTGGTGTTTTATTTTTAATCTTCTCTCCTATATAGTGTTCATCAATGTGCACGGAAAAATACTTCCCTTTTGAAAATCTTTGTTTTCCCTCTATGTTCTGGTTTATTTTCCCCTTCTTCCTTCAAGGAGATGTTGATTCCCTTTTCAGAACCAAGTTATTCATTTTTTTAAAAAAAAATTGGTTATAACAAACACCCCCTGATGAGGGGATTGACCCCGCGACCTCATTACCATCCCCCATACACCCATTCCACTCTATCTGAATATGGCGGGTAGGACCTAGGAATTCACCCTTAATATATTGGTGAGAATTTGGATTAAGTTCTCAAGAACCTTTGTAAGTACTTCTCTATGGTTCTTGATCATTATATCTATTGTAATCCCAATGATGATATTTTGGTCCCTGAGTTTTTTGGAGAAGGTAAAATGGTGGTTGTGAGTGATTCAGTTTCAGATTCCATTATCTTGAAATTGTCCTAAATTTCCCAGTCCTCTCATTTTTGAGAAAAACTTAGTTGAAGCATAGGTATTTATGTCTTCTAGATCTCTTATGACTAGGGCCTTTAGCTCCTCAGACCTTCTGCCTCAAGTGATATTTCCTATGAATATTTGTGAAGGTTATTTTTTAGATGAGATCCATTTTAATCCAACTATATTGTCCTAGAAATTGGGTTCCTACTCCCCTTTGGAGATTCTTTTGGCTTTACTACCGAACCATGCTCTTCATGTGGTGCTTTCGTCGAAAAATTACGAAGGTTGTATCATGGATGTTTTCCCTTGATTTTAACCTTCTTCATCCCAGTATTGTTCTTATCTATCCCAAGAAGTGGTTGTATCCTCTCCTCTAAAGGTTCCCTATATTTCTCCTCAGATCTGGTAATTACACAATAGCTGTTAGTACTGAACTATAAAGATCCTGTTTCTATGTCTCTGAATTGTTTCCCTCCGATAACACTTAAAGCCTTTAATAAATCTCATATATTTAATGATAGTACTTATACTCAAAATTATTTATAGATTCTTGAATATTTTAGAGAGGGTAAAATCATTCATCCTTTATTTGGGGTGTCCCTAAGTTGGAAAAACAAAAACTACCTCCTAGTATCATTGAAACTTGTTCAAATGACAAATCATCTATTGGTGGATTGGGCCTTCATGCTGGTACATATCCTTCTCTATGAATTAATCTATGGTTTAGAATTATAGGGGTCTAGAAAAAATAGATAAGAGGAATTTCATTCTGAATTCTGTATAAAAGAAAAGTGTTTTATCACTAGTCATCCTAGAACCAATGGTCAAACCTAAATCTATGAAAGTCATGGATCAAGGTTTTCACTTCAATAAATATTTTCACGCATATTTAGATAATAATAACATATGGATATCAATGAATGATAAAATTAATAAGTATTTATTTTATATTTCTAGTCAAAGTATCTCAACTAATGTAAGTATAAATTAATTATATGACTTCGTGCATATTATTTAATAAAAATGTGATACATCACAAATAAATGATCTTTGGGACCCTATATGCATTCAATATTGGTTCAGATTCATGATTTGTTTGGAGATTTTAACACTATTATAGATTCATCGGAGAATAAGGGTTGAAGAATCTATTCTAATTATGAAATTCCAGACATTTAATCCATTATTTTTTCAAATCAGCTCTTGGAACTTAGTTATTCGGGTGATGGTTACACCATGTGAAATAAACGAAGGGGTGCTAGCATAATTTTGAGTAGACATGATATATTTCTATGAAAGTTCATGGAAATATATAAATTATCAGGATCATATTTCACTCACCTATACAGGTCTTTATCTGAGAATTCTCTTTCCCTTTTTCATGTTCACTATTTGAAGGAGGTTAAAAGGGTTTTATTTATACTGGTCATTGGTTTCAGCTGGAAGGATTCATGTAAATGATTCAAAATTCTTGTAAAACACATGTTTGGGGTTTTTTTGGTTAATCTATAGAATAATATTATATTTCCAAAGATTTTCATCCTTTATTGGATTATTTTACTCCCTCATAAAGATTTTGAATTGAAAAAACCTAATGGAAGAGATTAATCCACTTGATCTCATGTTAAAAATTCAATGGGATGATAATAGTTACATTATTATGTCGAGTAAGAAATTTTTTTTAGAGGACCACTTGCTTGATCATGAAAAATATTTTAGAGAAATATCAAAATAAAAATTTCTTATGGAAGGGGATAAGAATACATCTTTATTTCATGGAAGTATTAGGGAGAAAATGATTAATGGAAGGATACACCCTCCCCTACAGGACAGTTCATTCAATAGTGATGGTAGTATTGTAGGTCCTTGGCTATGACACATGTATATAAAGATCCTTGTAGTTAATTTTAGGCTCATGAGTGTTCCTATCATGCTTTTACTTCAATTGATCCTTTATTTGATAACATTACATATTCTACTATTGATTTGGAAAATCAATGAATGGGTTCTCTCCCAAGAGAGGAGAATATTTATTATGTTATAAAGTATATTAATCAATAATGATGCCTGTTTATTAATGATTTCCCATTTAAATTTTATTACAATTCTTGGACCATTGACAAGGTTTATGTGGTGTGTGATATTTGGGATTTTTCAATGGTGGGATTTACAAAGAGTTACTTCAGCAACAAATTTGGATATTATTCTTAAATTCAATCAAGCCAATGGTTTTAAGAAATTTCACCTCATTATCATGTGAAATTTCTATTAAATTGTTTTCTATATTATTCTCAAAAAAAGATATTCCCTCTATCTTCCTTTCTAGGTTTCAAACGAACAAGTTTGTTTTATGAATGGGAGTGGAATTCTGGGTGTTATTGGGAATATACAGGAAATTATTGTTGATATTGATAAATAAGTGATTGCTACAAATGTAAGGGTTAATATCGGCATGGAGAAGGCATATGATTGGATGTATTGAATTTTCATAATCAATGTTATCAGAAAAGGTTGTTTTTTAATGGGTTTGTTACATTTTCATCAGGTTCTTTTTCTATCCATGGTTATCTATTTATATAATGGGAAAAGGGTTTAGTTTATTTAAATAATAAAGGGGATTGTGAAAAGGTGTATATATTTCTATGATCCTATAAATTCTTACATAGGATGTCCGGTATATAAATCTCAATAAGATTATTGATGGAGGATTAATCTACCCTTTTAAACGGAGGCATGTCTTCTATGGTATTTCTCATACATAATATGTCAATTATATGATGTTTTGCCTCAATGTAAGTGTTAATTATATTCATAATTTCAAAATGACTCTTTATAACTATTTTAATAAAGTTTTCTAATGTGCCAACACCAAAAAAGTGGTGTTCTTATCTTTAATAATTATTCCTCAATGAGAACCTTGCATATTAAAAATAGAATCATTTTAGAAAAAAAATTCCCAATGAAATATTTGGGTGCTCCTTAATCTAACAGTAGAGTTAGAATTCATCACTATGGGAACATGGTGAACAAAATTATTGGATGGATTTGGAATTGAAAATTTCAGTTTATATCCTTTGGAAGAAGGATTACTCTAGTAAAAAGTGTACTTTCTTCCATTAAAATGTATTTTTTACCAATGTTTAGACCTCCAAAAGTAGTGATCAGAAACATTGAAGGAATTTTCAATTGCTTTATAATGGATTATCACCTATAAGGGTGTCATCATTTTGAAAATTAGTACAGATTGGGAATACCTTTTTAATAGGGGGATTCAATATTTGAGGTATTGAAGATAATATATGGTTTATTCCGGATAAAATGGTATGGGAGATCATCTTTTGGGACTTTATTTGGTCATCCTTTATTAAGAGGAAATATGGGTAGTGCTCTCTTGATTAGGTCGATAGCTACAATGGATCCCACATCTAGAAAAATTTGAAGAGTCTTTTACAAACAATTCATGAAAAATATATATGGGTCATTTGAAATGGTGACATATCTTTTTGAGAACACAAATACAATGGTTCCCTCTTTCTCTTTCGAAGCTATCTAGGCATGTGATCATCATTAGTTTAGTGATAAAAATCTTAATAAGGACCAAAATGTGGTTTATTTTTCTGAGGATCCTGATAAGGGTTGTATTACTTTGTCATCAATTGGGAATTTTACTTTATATGTTTTTCATTTTATGATTAATCCATCATCAAATTCAGTAATTATGGGCATTATACTATAGTGTAATGATATTTTTATTAATTTATATTTTCTTCTTTTTAGAATATAGAATTATCCCATTCCAAATGATGACAATATTCAGCATATATATATATACCTATTTCAAAAAAAATGATTTCAATAATTCAACTAAAAATTTGAAGAAAAAAATCATATCTTTTACAATAGCTAGTGAGATATTCATATATGGTTTCATGTTGGTGGATTTCCTGATTTTATTCGATGAGTGATGTCCATAGAGGAGTTCATACAGGGATGCTTGGAAATATAGAATGCATTTTTTTTATCAGGGTATTCAACATAATCTTTAGTATATTAGGTGAAATTATCTGGATCTTATAGCTTCTATAGGGATGAATTACAAGGGTTTCAATCTTCCAATGGTTATCCACTCCCTCAAATTGCATATTTCTCTAGAGATTTGGCTTTTCATAGTCATAGGACTCCTAGAATTTGGGTAAGATGGCCACCCCATTATCGTAGTATTAAATTTAATTTTGATTTTGCTTATGTGCAAGGGTTCATGCATGGTGGATGTTTTATTTATAACGTTGGAGGCTTATTTATTATATATTTCGCTACATTCTATGGGTAGTGTTATTTATTGGTGGATGAGGAAATAACGATGCATCAAGGGCTTAATATATGCAAGGTAACAGATATTAAATTTTCTAAAATTTAATCTTATTCATCCATTGTGATCAATGACCTAAAAGGTAATTTGAATTTTCATTGGAATATTATTTGTCTCATTTATGACTAAAGTTCTAGAATTCATCATAATATGATAGTTCTTAATAAATGGTGTGAGGGTAACATGTTGGTGAATCTTTTTTCTTCCAAAGGTAACCAAGATGAAAACTTTTGGTGTTTTCTAATATTGGTTTTTTTAATAGTTATAAAACATTGATTTTTTGGGGGGATTCCCTCGGACTTCGTCACTTTAATTATTTGTTCTCTCTTTTTTGGTTATTTTACTTTTATTTGTTTTGGTCTCTTCTTTTAACAAATGATTTCTACTGTGAGTCAGTCATCACTGAAAACATTGATATTAATAAAGAATTATTAATAAAAGTGTCACAAAATATTATAATTAAATCATATATGGTATGAAGTATATGAGTATGGTTATATAAGAGATTTACAATAAATCTATATTTATTATACAGTAGGTACATTGAAATAAAAAGGAAATCATACCTGAGGTAAGGGTTTCTAGTCATAATTTAACTTCTAGAATAAATATTCCATATTCACTACATAGTTCTTTTATGTGGTGTATATAATTCAAATTTAATACGGTATATCATGAATCCCTTTATCTTCATGAAATTTAATGCTTCATTTGAAGTTATTTCATTCATAGGGACAATGATTCAAAATTTACCAATGTGGTAAAGGTTTACGTTACAATATAATTGCTTATCAATATTGTTCTTGATTAAGCTTTCAATGATGAAATATTAGGATATATATTTCAATAAACTCATGAATTATATTCTAATATATTTATTTCTATATAATACATGATTTCCTTCCATTTTACTATCTTTATGAATTAACAGTACCAAAATATTTTTTTTAAATAAAATTGACATCATTTATATCTTAGGTAAAAAATCATATTTCTTCCATATCCATGATTTCAAAAATGATTTATAATTATCCAAAGGATTTATTAAAAAAAATTACCCATGTTTTCATTTTTGTAAAATGGTTTTATGGGAATATTTTTTTTGTTATCTCAATGAGGAACTTTTAACCTTTTTATAATAGTGAGAAAATAATGGTTTTGAATTATACAACATGAATATAAGTTATAAGACATGTTTTACCCCATATATCCTTGTTCCTTTGTCAACTTTATTTTCTAATAATTTTTTTGGAGCAGGATTGTGCATTTCCTGATCCTTTTGAGTATATTTTTAATGAAATTATTTCCTAACAATTTAATATTTTTTGTTTTTAAAATTATTTTTCAAAATTAAAGGGATATTTTCCTCAGGAATGATTTTATGGAAATTTTAATGGTATTTGTATTCATAAATAAAAATACACATGTATCCTTATGATCCATTTTTTAATATGTTTTAAAGTTACCATACTTTTATTTGTTAGGATAGTTTATGATCATGTTGTCTGAGATGTAAAATTTTGATACCATTCTCTATATTAAAAAGAATAGTTTATGATTATGTTCATTAATTGGAGAAGGTATAAAAATTTCCTATGATATTTTTTCAATATGTATTTTTTTATTGATAATATCTCACCCATTTCATATTAGGAATTCATTGTACTTAGTATGTGATAGGGGGCCCGCTATAGGCCCCCGATGCATTAGTACGTCTCATGAGAGGAACTTAAATGGATTTTTATCTAGGGAATTACCAATTCATGTATGATATCTGGGAATAAGAACTTAAAATTATTTTTATTATGTTAAAAATTATCCATCACCTCATTATGAAACTAAATATGGATATTCCATTTGATTATTCAATTATTTATAATATCTAGGGTTATGTTTAGAGCTCATTTGATTATTTATATGGAATTATTTGATCATCATTTATTCCTAAAATATTATTCCGATGTAATTTGTTGAGTGTGATATGTTTATGTTATTTACCTATCTATATTAACTATTCATTATTTATTCATGATTGAATCCACTATATGCATACCATTATTGAGCATTAGAGTTATCCTCTTTCTTAAGCTTCCTTTATCCTGGATTCCATGAATTGTTTTATAATTGATATGCAGGGAGATTCTTGAGGGAATAAAGATAATACAAAATAAAATATTTTTTTATTTTATGTTTCTAAATGTATGTGAAGTTTAGGTATGTATCTAGTAAACCGAGACTTCTAAAAAAATCATTCCCCTCGGATGTTTTCACTTGTATCTATTTCCAATGTAATAAAGTCCCCACTGACATTGTGATACTAGGTTCAGGGTCTTTAGATATTCTCTCATGGTTCATGATCATTGATTGGTTTATGATTCATGTATTATGAACTTCCAATCATTATATTATGAATCAATATTATGATCAATGATATGAAGCATTTAAAATGTAAATATCATGTTTTCATACCTTTTTCATTTTATTTTTAAGTGATAATTGACAGTTCCCATGTTTAACCATACTGAGCTTATGATCCCACCCTTTCTTATTTTTTATTTTCCCTTGGATATGAAAATATGATTTACATATGATGTGTCTAAAAATGGTTCTAGCTATTAAGAACTAAGAGGGAGATGTTGTAGATATTTTATAAACCATCTATTTATATATCCACGTTTCCAAATACATGAAACCATTGAGATTCTATAATGGATCAAAATTTTATGTTTTGAATATTATTTTAAAAATATATTATGCTTATGTATGAAAATTTTTGTTTGTAGTAGGTTATATTAATTAGGATTTAGTTAATCTTTTTAGATTTGGATTATATATCTTTAGTGAAAGCCATATGTATAATTCTATGTACAAGATAACATACGAATGATTTGGTAAGTAAGAGATCATGTGATTTTCCTATAAGTAAATTCATGACTCTATAATACAAATGGATGTTGTTTTTTAATGTATGAATATTGGGGTAATAATACAGGAAACATTTGTTTGGGTATATATCAACCAATATTCGGGTTGACGATGAGTATTCCCTTAATGTGCACCTAGTTTGACACCATTATGTGATATTTTTAGGTTAGTTAATATTATATTTATTAGCCATTATAATGTATTTGAATTGATATTTGACATGAATGTTATAGGTTAAACATAAGGTGTCTTAGATTGAAAAGAAAGTGTTTTAATTTAGACATCCTATAAATGATTTTTTACGATTCCTCACAATTACTGTTGGAGCCCAATCATTGATTTTTTTAGTTAATCAATAGAACTATTAGGATAGATGTTAATGAAAATGAACAATAGTATTATTGACCTCATGTGAAACCAAATTAAATTGTAGCTAGAATAAAAATCCTTTTGATTATTCCTCATTAGTTATACAATTATAAAATTAAAAACCTATACAAAAGTGAGTTTTCTAACACACATAATAAGAGAAAGATCGAGTGTCATGAAGATAATAGAAGAAATATAATTGTTCTTATTAAATTTCTAGAATGTGGAAAAAAGCACAGTAAAGACTATTTTAGAGAAATAAGAATTTCTTTTCATTCTAGAAATTAAGGGAATAGGGAATGTAATTACCTAGGAACCGTAAATATTTTGATGGAGGAAAATGATGTCAATAATACTTTTCCATTTATAGATTAATGTCTAATGTGTGGGGAATATGTGAATTATCCTACCCAATGATCAAATCCAAAGTTTAAATACTAGACTAGGGAAGGACATATACTATTCCAATTATTTAAGTGAAAGGATTCATGTGTTAATGTATTGGTATTGAATAATTATATCAGTTAAATTTTTGATATACGAGTAAGGAAACATTTAAGGATTGTTCTGTAGTGGTTTTATTAAGGATTAGAAAATGCTTGTTGAGTGGTACCAATAACCAAGAAAATCGATTCTGTTTAGTTCAGATAAATATACAATTAACATTGATTTGATAGTATTTAGGTCCTTGAAATTAGTTAGTTATTTGATGATAAGGATATTTATGTCATCTTTGATGATGATTATTGAAGATTTGGATTTATAGAATATATTCCATTATATGTGATATTATTTGAGGAATAATAATTTTTTTAAATTTTGTATCCATTTATATTTTCATGGGAGGTTAACTTAGGATCTTGGGATGCCATCATTGGTTTATAGGTTTGGGGTTGCTCAAAGGTTCAATGGGTTATAAAACCCTTTTTTAGGTTTTAACTGATGTTATTTTTATGTGACTTGAATATTTTACTAGGTTTTAAGAAGAATAATATATTGGGGTTTAAATAACCCTTTGGGTTAGTATATAATTTTACGATATATGAATTATGGTCAAATGGATAGTGGTATATAGATAATCATGATGGATGAAAATTGATTCATTGACATTGTGATATTTTCAGATATTTTTATGGCCAAGCTAAGGATTACCTTTTAGGATAGTATATAAATTTTATTTTTGATTGTTTCATGAAGTTAACAACATTAAAGTATTATATAGGGGTTTATCAATGTAATTAATTATATTTTGGGAGTTTTTAATTAGGATGAAGAATATGTAACAATTATGTTTAATAATTTATTATTCGAGAAGAATGAAATTAAATTTATAGAGATACAAGTTAAAAGGTATGATATCACCTTTTTGGTTAATGATTTATTTAATGTTGAGGCTTCTGAGTTTCCTTATGATGTAGGATTATATATTAAAATATCTAAGTAGAACCTTTTTGTAATTCTATAAGTTTTCGAGTTAAATGTAATATTTCATAATAAATCTATTTTGGGAATTTTATTAATTTGTGATAATATATTTTTTTTCATAATTGCTAAATATTGGTGTAATATATTTATATAAGTTTTTAATCCATTATAATATTACCTTAATACATCGTTCATGAAAAAAATCATATTGAATACTCATCATTTGGGAGAAAAAAATTAGATTATGGTGAGAATTGATTAATGGATGAAATAATACTTGTCTAGTAAATGTATTTCATTATATTATTTTTCTAGATTGAAAAGGAATGACTCATCCCTAGGTAAAGGATCTTCTAAAAATCCCCATTAACATATATTGTAAAAAAATGATTGTCCTTTTCACACATAAAAAATTTATGTCTTTTTCTTTTAGCATTATCATGATCATTAAATTCATTGTGATAAATTTTTTTTATCACTCTACATAATTATATAGACTTTATGTTTTTTATTTCATATCCATTTTTTCAGTTCCTATTAATTTTTTCATATTTTGAAATTAAGATATTTGTTATTCTATATGACCTTTGTATTTATCATTCCCTATTTTCAAGAGAATGTTTTATTAATCCTTTTTATGATGTGGGTTTTCAATTAAGAGATTTTTGAATATAAAACCATTGATTACTGAGAAAAAATTCCCTGTGAAAAGATAAAATTTATTAATGTGGGTAGATGTAACAAACTAAAATTTTAAAATATTAACATTTGTAATATATCTTATAGGACATGAATCTCTTAGTTTAAATGACCATACAATATTATTATGGATCGTAAAACTCATCCATTGAATTGGAGGGTATGAATTTGAAAAAACAAATTCTGAAATACATATGAAGGTAATATTAAATAAATTTATATATATTAGTTATTTAAAAATAAAAGTTAATTTTTTAATAAAATTAAATTATGATTCAAAAATAAGTTTCATTCAAAAATGATTTTATTTTATTTTAAGAAAATATTTTATTTTATTTTATTCTGAATTTTCTAAATTTATTTTAAAAAATAAACTATTTTTTTGAAATAATCATATCCAATTTTTCTTAGGGTAAATTTTTTTCATATTTTTGAAATGATTTAATTTTCTATGAATTGTGAATAATATAGATTTTTATTGAAAACACTATTTTTTCTAATCATTAAAAAAGATAATTTTTTAAAATTCTTTGAAAATAAAATTGTTATTATATTATTATTAGTAATCCAATTAAATTAATTTCAATCAATTTTATTAATGAATTTGTATAAATATATTTTTATTCAAAAAATATTTTTGTTTAAAATCTATTTTTATGTGCATAATGTATTTTTATCTTAATTAATTAAATTAATCACTCTTGCTGATTTATATTAATGAAATTTATATATTATATGTTAAATTAAAATTTTAACCTTAATTTAAAATTTTAAGATGTTTTATAATAATAAATCGTTTTTTATGTTTAATTTTTTTTAAAAAAAATGGGTTTCAATACATTTTTCACACTCATTTTAAAAATATTTTTTTCACCTAGACAAATTGAATCATGTAAAATTTATTCTATATTTATAATCATGTAGTTTAATTTTTTTAAATAGCCCATTTTTATTTTTCGACAATATGCGTAGTAGCCATGGTAAAATTTATTTTCTCAATAAAGTGTAAATTATATTAATCATGGTTAAAACTAAGTGTTAAGGCCACTGATATTCATCGTAATTATTATTATATGATTTTAATTTTACTATTATCAATGGAGGATAAAAAATTATTTTCTTAAGGAACACTTGTCCATGAAAATGACCTAGATAATATTTAAATTAAAGGAAGTTACATAATGTCACTCTCTTATTTCAAGATATCTCATATGTTCTCACATTGGGAAAAAATCAAGTGGTGAATGAATATTAATGGAAATTAAGTGGATAATAAAATTATATATATTATTTTAATTTCTTTATAATTTTTAGTGATCAAATAATTTCCAAAAATTCTTACAAAACACTAATACAGTACTTACTCAATTAATTGAAAAATAAAATAACTGATTTAAAAATATTAAAAGTAATATAATTTTAGAAAGTTATAGTATTACATGTAATGAATTAGTTTTTTTGTTTTAGTCCATTTATTTTTTATATTTATATATCATGATTCTTCCTTAGAGTCGACATGGTGTTTGGGTGCATCAGAATCCTAGAATTAATTTATTAAAAATATTAATATACTCTAGAATGTAATGTTTACCCTAGGTTGTACCTAATCTTCATCAGCCCCAAACGTTTCATGGAAGAAATACATTGGATGTGTATTTATTAAAATAAATTAATAAATTAATAATTTTATTTTAAATGATAAAACATAAATATATGTCTATAAAAAACATGTAATGGAATGTCTCTAGTGTTATCCATATAATATTGTGAGATTAGGGAGTGATAGGAGGAGTGGTTTGTTGGAATCTAAGAGAATAGATCTAAAAAACATTATGTGGGATCATGATACATGTAACGCCATAACCCCAGAAGCCGAGAGTTGGTGCATTATTACGTATCATTTTCATGATCATAAAAGATCAAGTCTCGAAAGACTGATTAGTTTGGTATCCTTAGAAGTACTAGATGCATTCATATTGTTTACATTACATCATAAAATGGAAAACAACAACAACATTGTTTCCATATACAACACTGAGATCCCAAAAACTATCCTTGGAGGTCCTTCTTAATATACTTCTTTGCATCCTTTGAAGAATAAAACATATAAAGGGGTGAACTCAGATGCTCAATAAGGATAACATTATAGCGGGAACTTTCATAAATAATCATAAACATTTAAGGAAATGTAAGACTAAAACAAATGCCTTTTAAACATGATGTTCATCATAATAAGGAAAATATAAAATCAAATAATTCCATTTACTTATTCAAATGGATATTATACTAGTTGAATAATCAAATGTAATATCAATATCCACTTTCATAATGATGGAATGCATAATGCCAGGCTTTCATAACCACATAAGCAGAGCATTGTGCGAAGACTGCAAATAATATTTTTTCAAGGCCTTGTGCCAAAACACTGTTTTGTATCATGTGACCTAACGATGTATTGAGGAGATATAGTGGGCTCCACCCGTCACTTACTATGTCTAATTCATTACTCATATGAAAAGTTCGAAACATAACAAAAAAATTCATATTAAAACTAGCATGCGAAATGTCAATACATTATCCATAAACCATGAATGGTATAAACATATCACATCCACAGTAAAACATAACTCTTTAAATATAATATAGACGATTTTATAGTAACAGATTAACCTAAATCGATAATAATTAAGTATATTTACATAGATGAAAATAATGATCAAAACTACTTGAGATAAATATCCCCCTTTTTCATGAAAACATTTAAAAGTCACACTATATTTCAAGAAGCCATTTAAAAATAGATTTTTGAATTAAAGTGTCCCATAACACTTTGAAACATTTAAAAGGAATTTTAATTTTAAAAACATTAATGTTCATATATATAAATCCTTAAAAACATTTTTAAAAACATTTACATTAATGAGAAAGATTTAGAATAATAAATATTTAAAACATTTTAAAATGATATTTTAGTAAGAGTACCTAACCAAAAGATACACACTTGAATACAAATAATTGAAGAAATAAAAACATTGTAATATCATGAGAATAAATAGATTCATGATATACTATGTCAATGTACATTATATACACCATATAAAAGGGATTTGGTGTATAAGAACAAATAATTCTCAATGGAATGTAAATTGAGATGAAATATCTTATAAATATTGTATCCTTAGGTTAAGTATAAATCAACGACATAATTATGTGTGAAAAATATAAACACACTAAATATGATTGGATATTTATTGTAAATCAATCAGTGTACATTCACACATGTTCTTGTAAAAACAACACCAAGGAATTGGATACTTAACTCAACAAATGGGGATTGAGTTAAAATTACTCTTATCAAGTTCATATCAATGACTTGAGAATTTATCAATTGAGTGATTAATTTTATCAAAAGTATATCCATAGAAAGTGTATTGGAAATTCTGACATAAGAAAATGAATAGTGATTCTACACATAATCTTGGAGTGAAATAATGAATGAAGTATGTGTAAAGCCGAATGAGTGGAAATTGAAATTTAAAATTACCTTATCGATTTGGAAACATACGGAAAATAAACCCATGAAATAAGGATCATAAAATTATGATGTAAATATCCAAAAATTAAAGTATATCACACAATGAAAACAATCATGGGCCGTACACACACCACATGCAATAAATAAGTGGTGAATAATGGAAATATCATGGAATTAAAAGTGAGATAAGAAACCCCTTACTTTGTACTTTTACCTTGGTCGAGGGTAGTATAACATAATTTATAATGGAAAAATAATTGTTATTAAAATATAAAAGAATCATATACATTAATACGATATCATATATGATCTTTTAACATTGCATTGTTAATAATATATTAGTATTATCGTTGTTTCGGGTGTCAACAGATTCGTTTTCCATTACATTATTTGTTATGTGAGTAATATTTGATATGTATGGGATGTATATTATTCATATACACAATGATATCATGTCTCTAAACATTATTTTCAATCATAAAATGAAATTTAGTAGTGAATAGATACGATGGGGAATGAAACTCATAACGTTCATGGAGCTGGTAATCCATATGTATGCACGAGCAACAATATCATTCTATGATATTAAAATAATATATAATCAGATGGTATATAATATATTCTGATTCATTATTATGTTATATTTATTATTTACATCAATTACACATCATTTTTATACCAATCCAAATAATAATGTATTTAATAACAATTACACCTTGACGTGGATACGGTAAGTCGTAAGCACGCACGTATGGTGACATGTTATTAAAAGGTCGGATAGAATAATGAATTTGGTTGTACAATATTTATAATAAAATCAATGTATATATATGATACTGTAGTTGTTATTTTATAATGGAAACAATAATGAAAAAGGAAGTGGAAGAAGAAAGGAACTTGAAAGAGGTGGTGAGATATTTACCTCTTCTTCGGGTTCTTCCTTTTGATTTGATAAAAAGAGATCCTTAGGTTATCTTTCTGACTAAAATAATGGATCTAGGATTAAGGGAGGATAGTCGAGAGTTTATTTGGGCAGAGTCTAGCAGATCCAAATGGCTATGAAGGTGTGAATTAGAGAGATGGGGGAGTGCCCTTTTATAAGAGGGGTGAGAGACACCTTAGGAAAAGCTAGAAATATTATTTTATATTAAAATAATTTTCCATTTAAAATGGCTCCAAAATGTATTATTTAAATTATAAGGTGTTTATGGGTCTAAAACCACTCAACCAATAGTTTTTAGACGGGTTTGGGTCACTATATTAACTTTATCTTTTAGATTTAACTCTTAGTTAAATAGTTTGACATTTACCATGTATCTATGTATTTTTATGTTATATGGTTAATAAAGTTACTATATACTTCCAAGAGAACCCCAAGTGGTTCATTAATGATACAGAAATCATTATATAAGTCCTTTGGCAGAACCTTATATTTTTAAGAATAGAATATTAATTAATAATATAATATTTTTTTTAAAAACACTTTTTTGTCAATTTTGACACTATTTGGTATTTTGTTTTTTCTAAATTCATAACAGCATTATTACTTCGAACAAATTTCATCTAACTAACCCTAATATGTCTTATTAACATAGAAAACTAGTGTAATTCATAAAAAGCCTCAAATTACATTTATTTGGATATTTATAATATCACTTATTTTAATATTTCATTAATTAGATAATTATTACATCATTACTGTGTCATAAATAAATTGAATTATTTAATTTCTAAAGAATATAAATAAAATAAAATTATGTAGGAAATCGTTTTATATTTCTAATGAATATTTATAGTTGAATTTATCTTTTGTTTAGCCCTATATTAAAGATGTTTTAGTTATTAAACTTTGATTTTAACTCTTTTAGCTCTTCTTTAAATAAAATAATAATAAATATCGTAATCTAATCCAAGTGGACCAAAGAGGTTCATATTTTATTCCAAAGGTTTTTTGGCCAAATTATACTTATCCAATTGGAGTAGGAAATGTGTTAGGATAATAATTATATCATTTTTACCCTTAATTACCCTATTTTCTTTTAATTGTGGTAAATAAAAGTAAAAGGATACTATTAACCAAAAATTATTTTAATCTTATTGAACCATATTTTACTCAATGATATTAAATGTGTCTCTTAGATTTTTGAAATTCAATTCACCGAAGCGGTAAAATTAAGTTTTATGTGAATTTGCAAATTCTCCTAGGAGGTGGGTAAAAGACGGTGAAAAGTTCAATAAAATTATTATATATCTAAAATTATTATAAAATGACGTCAATGAATTATATTGAACTTATATAGGTATTATATATCTATTTTAACCTAATATAAATTTAAATAAAATAAATAATTATTTAAATAAAAATTCTATTTAAACTATAACTTAATGTTTTTCACTATTAATCAAAAATTAAAAGTTTTCAGAAACATACCAAAAATTCACCCCAAGATAATTTCGATATTATGAATTAAAAAATGAATTATATTTTACCAAATTCAAAACATAGAAATTTCATTTATTAGTTTAATATTAATTCTCATTGTCAAAACCAAAAGGCGTATTTTTGTGAAATAATAACTACCAAAAGATTGTCATTTGTTTATGTCCAATTTCAAACTAAAATTACATAAAAATACCAACATTTGATTAAATGGTAAGAATATAATCTAATTATACATCCAAACCATTCATGTGTATAGTTGAAAACTATAAATTATGTTGATTAAAAATGTTGTTTTCAGTTAAAATATATTATTTTTCACTATTCACCCAAATATGAATATTATTAGAAAAACACAAAAATTTATTGAAACTAAATTATTATATCCCGATCCAAAAGAAGAAGTTTATTTTTTCAAATTGAATATATAAAAGATTCAAAAATTGGATTTAAAATGGGCTCTCCATTAAATGGCGGTAAAATTTCATTTTTTGAAAAATACTTCTTTTATCTGAAAAAATTAATTTGTCCTTACATTTTGTCTAAGAAACTCATAATATGGATTATAAAATTATAAGGGTTATATAAAGTTAAAAATTCTATAAATACTCTTTATAACCACTTTTTAACGACTAGTTTGGTATGTCGTGGGGCACTTGAACTCGATGTTGTGTGTAATGTATGTTATTGAATTACCTTGAAGAACTAACGTAACATGAAATCTTGGGGTGTTACATTCTTCCCTCCTTCAGTAAATTGTTTCCTGACAATTTTTTAAAATTTGGTTTGGGAATATTATGTAAAGTCCCACATCAGAAAAAGAGGCAATAAAAATATCACTTTAAAAGAAATAAAGAGAAGTAAAAAGGTCACCCAAAATAACCCTACCATGATTCCTTGTTGGAAAAAAAATATATGGAAGATAAACTAATTATCATGTTCTGATGGAGAGGGATAGAAAAAATGATTAGGAGAAAGTTAACAACAAGAAAACCACAAACTTGTGATGGGACAAATGGTCATTAGTTTCCTAGTAGGAAAAGTAAACGGACAACAATTTTTTTGGTTTAAGTTAGATTTCATAAAGATGAGGAATTTATTTATTAGATTATATAAGAACATAAAGAGATATACTTACTTTTTAAGTAGAGTTTCATTATTTAATAAATTTCTACCAGAAAATCATTTTTTTATATGATGATTATCCAAGAAGTCTTGTTCACACTGGAAGAGAAAGAATAAACTTATAGAGAATCACATGATCTACCATGGATAAATTATATATTTACCTTGTATTTAGAGATTATTCAAAACCAAAACAGTTAGTACAAGATCTTATAATCCCCCAAAAGGATATTCCTTTAGAGAAATATACACTAATCTAAATTTATAAAATTAATCCAACAATACCCCAAAGTTAAATAAATACTATTCAATAAAAAATTGTCCTTAAAATCCTTCAATATAATCCAAAATAATATTGAAACCCAAAACTAAGAAGAATTTGGTTATGTAGTCTTCCCAGTTAAATTGTACCTACAAATGACATCAACTACTCTTAAATTCACATACTAAAAAGTAATTTACATAATAACATAATCTCTATTATAGGTTATCATTTCCATAAATAACCTAAATCACTATAAATCCACAATATAAACATAGATAAAAATTCACCATTACTCATCAAATGAAATCTCATAATATTCTATTTTACTTGGGCATATAGTGTTCCCAACAGAGTGAACATCTTCCAAAATAACATTTATCTCTTAATCACCAAATCATTTTCCTATACTAAGGGTATTCATTTGATAAGACATAAGATCCCAAATCAAATTATTATTTATCAATGAAATCATTTACCTAAAAACATAATTAGTCACACTAACCAGGGACTTCATGTAGTCCAGTGGTAGGTGATAAATCCCAATCGCACTCTGGTTGTGGGTTCGATTACCACAACTTTTTCTAATGCGATGGGTTTCCACATGTTCTACATGTTTTCCTTTTTCAAAAACTATATTTTATAACATTACCAAAATGAGATAAATTCCTCAAAATAAACATAACATAATTTAACCACAAATTTTATCTCATACCTTGCATTTTCATCCCAAAATATAATAACTTGTATTTGCCTTAAACCCAATGATCATATAAAACCAAATGGTCATTTATAACTATATCCTCAAGAGAAAAGATAATTCTTCCTTAAATATCATTTTCAGATGACAACTGCAGGGTTACAAATACAAGAGAAAATTGTTCCAAAGTAATCCCATCAACAAGGAGCACTAATACTTTTAAACATTTCACCAACCATTTATTTCCACATATCTTCTTCTTTGACCATGATAATATCCTATAGAATAGGGAATTCACTCAGTTAATGGCCAGGTCCCCTTCATTTACGACAAATGACTATAAATGGATTCTTGGGACCATTTTTATTTTCTTCCACAGTACTCTTCATTTTTCCTCAGCAACTCTTCAATTTATATCCTTCTTTTCCTCATGTAAAGCATTTCTTTGTTCCATTGAGACACTTTCTTGGGTGTCTCCTTCCACATTTCCTGCATGATAGAAATTGAGGATTCTTTTCTCCATGGTCTCCATTGCTGGAGCTCTTATCATTCATCACCTTTCTCTTCTTTATTGAGTCAGGGAGTTGGTTAATATATATGTTGTTGATCATATTTTTGAAAAACTGATTTGGCATGATCACGATGTATTTTACTCCTATCAACATTCCATTTTTTTGCTCATTTCCACCACTGTTCCCGCCTTTTACATCATTATCAAATTTTTTATGACTTCCTTGGAATCCATTAATTGACTAAAACCAAAAATCCTCGTGTGAGTAACAGTAGTAATAAAATCATTTAGATGATATCATGACACCATATTTTCAATTTGAAACACCTTAGGATTGACCAAGGTCATTTATTCTCATCTTATATAAAAATACTTCAAATCATTATGTAAAGAAAATTTAAATTATCCTAATAATATGAACTAGGAGTGTCGTAACAAAGACTGTAGAAAGGACCATTATCGTGCAGCAGTTCCCGTTTGAGTCTAGCACAAAGCGGTGTTTTTGGGTTTTACACCTAGGTACATATATACCAGAGTGACCTCTACCTTCTCGTATCTAGACAGGGATGTATTTCTTGTGAAACTCAAAAAACCAGTACAATACCTAAATTTTATGAAGTTCCTCTATAATAATCCTCAAAGGAGATCTTAGGGCTATGTGCTCTAATCAGATTTTATCTAAATCTAGTTTCCATGATTTGTACTAAACTTCCTTTGATACCAACTATAATACCTCGACCCCAGAAACCCAGAGTTGGTGCATTATTACATATCAATGGAATGGTCATAAAAGATCATGTCTTGAAAGACTGATTAGTTTAGTAGCATTGGAAGTACTAGATACATTCATAAGAGTAACATTACATCATAAAAGGGTAAACTAAGACAACATTGTTTCTATATAAAAAACTGAGATCCCAAATACTTTCCTTGGAATTCATTCATAATATACTTATTTGCATCCTGGGAAAAATAAAACATAGAAATTAGTGAGCTCAGATGCTCAGTAAGGAAAAAATTATAGTAGAATCTTTTATAAATAAGTATAAACATTTAGGAAAATGTATAAGACTAAAACAAAAGCCTTTTAAACTTGAACTTCAGCATAATATGGAAAATATAAAATAAAATAATTCGATTTAATTATTCACATGGATATTATACTAGTATAATAATCACATGTAATATCAATAGACACTTTCAAAATGATGGAATGCATAATGCCAGACATTCATAACCACAAATTCAAGGCCTAGTGCCAAGACTACAAATAATATTCTGTCAAGGCCTTGTTCCAAAACACAATTTCGTCACATGAGACATACTGATGCATCGACGAGCTAGAGTGGGCTTCACCAATCACTTACTAATTCCAATTCATTCTTCATATGAAAAGTTCTAAACATAACATAAACATTTGTATTAAACCCGGTATATGAAATGTCAATACTTTATCCACAAACCATGAATGGTAAAAAAATAGCACATCCATAGTCAAACATAACTCATTCAATACAATATAGAAGATTGTATTGTAATAGAATAACCCCAATCGAGAATAATGAAGGATATTTTTATAGATGAAAATAATCATCAAAACTACTTGAGAGAAATATCCCCCTTTTTCTTAGAAACATTTAAAAGGAACACTATTTGTCAAGAAGCCATTTAAAAATATATTTTCGAATCAAAGTGTCCAATAAAAATTTGAAACTTTTAAAAGGAATTTTAATTTTAAAAACATTAATGTCCATATAAATAAATCCTTAAAACCATTTTTTAAAACATGGACATTAATGAGAATGATTTAGAATAATAAATGTTTAAAACATTTTAAAATGATATTTTAGTTAGAGTTCCTAACCAAAATAGAGACACTTGAATACAAATAATTGAGGTAATAAAAACATTGTAATATCATGAGAATAAATGGATTCATGATATACTATGTAAAAGTACATTATATACACCATATAAAAGTGATTTGGTGTATAACAACAAAGAATTTTCAATGGAATGTAAATTGAGATGAAATATCTTATAAAGACTGTATCCTTAGGTTCAGGAAAAATCAATGAAATAATTATGTGTGAAAAATTTAAATACACTCAATATGATTGGGTATTCAGTGTAAATCAATCAGAGGACATTCACACGTATCTTTTAAAAACAACACCAATGTATTTGATATTTAACTCATCAAATAGAGATTGAGTTAAAATTTCTCTTATCAAGTTCATATCGATGACTTGAGAATTTATCAATGGAGTGATTATGTGTATCAAAATTATATCCAAAGAAAGGGGAGTGGAAATTATGACATTAGAAAATGAATAGTGATTCCACACATAATCTTAGAGTAAAATAATCAATGAAGTATTCATAAAGCCAAATGAGTGGAAATTGAAATTTCAAATTCCCTTATCGATTTGGTAACTTAAAAAAACATACCCCCATGAAATAAGGATCATACAATGATGATGTAAATATCCATTAATTAAAGCATATTACACAATTAATACAATCATGGGCGGTACACACTCCACATGCAATAAATAAGTGGTGAACAACGGAAATCTCACTGAATTAAAAGTGAGATAAGAAACCCCTTACATTGTACTTTTTCCTCGGTCGAGGGTAGGTTAACCTCATTTATAATGGTAAAATAATGTTTATTAAATTATAAAATAATCATATACATTAATATTATATAACAAATGATATTTTAACATGGCTTTGTAAGTAATATCATTGTATTATCGTCATTTCGGGTGTTAACGAATTCATTTTCCTTTATATTATTTGTTATGTGAGTCATATTTATTATGGATGGGATTTATATTATTAATATAAATAATGATATCATGTCTCTAAACATTATTTTTAATAATCAAATTAAATTTAGTGTTGAATGGATACAATGGGAAATGAATCTCATCGTGTTCATGGAGACGGTAATTCGTACGTCCGCACGAGAGAAAATATCATTCTATGATATTAAAATAATATATAATTGGATGGTATATCATATGTGAAGATTCATTATCATGTCTTATTTATTATTTACATCAATTACACATCATTTTTATACCCTTCCAAATAATAATGTATTAAATAACAATTACACCATGACGTGGATATGGTAATCCGTATGTACGCACGTACGGTGACATGTTATTCAAAGTATAGATAGAATAATTAATTTTGTCGTAAGATATTTATAATAACATCATATTATATAAGAGATACGATATTTATTTTTTTATAATGGAAAAAACAAAGAAAAAGGATGCGGAAGAAGAGAGGAACTTGAAAGAGGTGGTGAGATATTTACCTATTCTTCGGGTTATTCATTTTGATTTGAACAAAAGGGCTTCTTAGGTTGTATTTATGACTAAAGGAATTCTTCTAGGATGAAGGGAGGATAGTAGGAAGTGTATTTAGGTAGAGTTTGGACAATCCAAATGGCTTTTATGGTTTGAATTAGATAGAAGGGGGAGTGCCCTTTTATAAGAGGGGTGAGAGGCACCTTATGAAAAGCTAGAAATATTATTTTATAATAAAATCATTTTTGGTTTCAAATGGATCCAGAATGGATTATTTATAATCTACGGTGGGGATGGGTGGAAAACCACTCAACCAATAGGTTTCAGACAGGTTTGGGTCACTATATTAACTTTATCTTTTAGATTTAACTCTTAGTTAAATAGTTTGACATCTACCATGTCTCTTTGTATTTTTATATTATATGGTTAATAAACTTACTATATACATCCAAGAGAACCCCAAGTGGTTCATTAATGATATACCCATAATTATATATGTCTTTTGTAAGATGATTATATTTTTAGGAATAGAATATCAATTAATAATTTAATATTTGGTTTAAAAACCCTTTTATGTCAATTTTGACATTATTTGGTATTTTGTTTTTTCTAAATTAATAACAACATTATTACTTCGAAAAAAATTCATCTAACCAATCCTAATATGTCTTAGTAACCTATAAAATTATTTTAATTCACAAACTGTCTCAAATTACATTTATTTGGATATTTATAATATCAATTATTTTAATATTTCATTAATTAGGTTATTACTGCATCATCATTGTGTCATAAATAAATTAAATTATTTAATGTCTAAAAAATATAAGTAAAATAAAATTATATATGAAATATTTTTAGATTTATAATGAAAATTTATAGTATAATTTATCTTACGTGTATCCCTATATTAAAAATGTTTTAGTTATTAAACTTTTATTTTTACTCTTTTAACTCTTCTTTAAATAAAATAATAATAAATGTCCTAAACTAATCCTTGTAGACCAAAGAGGTTCATATTTTATTCCTAAAGTTTTTTTGGGTCAAATTATACTTATCCAATAGAATTTGGACATATGTTAGGGTAATAATAATATCATTTTTACCCTTAATTACACTATTTACTTTTAAAAGTGGTAAATAAAAGTAAAAAGTTATTATTCACAAAAAATTATTTTTATCTTATTAAACCATATTTTACTCCTGGATATGAACTATGTCTCTCGGATTTTCAAAATCCAACTCAAAAAAAGTGGTAAAATTAAGTTTTATGTGAATTTGAAAATTCTCCTAGGAGGTGGGTAAAAGACGGTGTAAAGTTCAATAAAATTTTTATATATCTAAAATTATTATAAACTGACTCTAATGAATTACATTGAACTTATATATTTATTATGTATCTATTTTTACCTAAAATATATTTAAATAAAATAATTAATTATTTAAATACATATATGGTTTTAAACTATAACTCAGTGTTTTTCACTATTCGTAAAAAATTATACGTTTTTAGAAACATTCCAAAAATTCACCCAAAGACAATTTTGATATTCTGAATTCAAAAATGAAGTCTATTTTACCAAATTATAAACATAAAAATTTCATTTATTAGTATAAAATTAATGTCCATTTTCAAAACCAAAAAAGTTTATTTTTATGAAATAATAACTACCAAAAGATTGACATTTTATTATGTCCAATTTTGAAGTGAAATTACTTCAAATGACCAACATTGGATTAAATGGTAAAAATATAATAAAATTATACTTTTAAACCATTCATATGTATAGTTGAACACTATAAATTATTTTGATTAAAAAATTTGTTTTCAGTTAAAATATATTGTTTTTCACTATTCACCTCAATATGAAAGTTATCAAAAAACACAAAAAATTTATTGAAACTAAATTATTATGTCCCGATACTAAAGAAGAAGTATATTTTGTCCAATTTAATAAATAGAAGTTTTAAATATTGGATTTAAAAAGGGTTTACCTTTAAAAGGTGGTAAAATTTGATTTTTTTAAAAATACTTTTTTTATCTGAAAAAATGAATTTGTCCTTAAATTATGTCCAAGTAACTCATAATATGGATTCTAAAATTATAAGGGTTATATGAAGTTCAAAATTCTGTTAATTATATTCATAACTGCTTTTGAATGGCTAGTTTGGTTCATCGTGGTGCGCTTGAACTTGTTGTTGTGTGTAGTGTATGTTATTGAATTACTTCCATGAACTAACGTACTATGAAATCATGGGGTGTTGCATTCTTCCCTTATTCAATAAATTGTGTCCTCGCAATTTTTAAAATTGGTCTTGGGAATATAATAGAATTTCCCACATTGGAAAAAGTGTCAATAAAACTATCACTTTAAAAGAAAGAAAGAGAAGTACAAAGGTCACCCAAGATAACCCATACAAGGATTCCATGTAGGAAAACATGGATATGGAAGATAAACAAAGTGTCATGTTCTGATGGAGAGGGATAGAAAACATGATCAGGATAAAGTTAACCACAAGAAAACCAAAAACATGTGATGGGACAAATGGTCATTAGTTTCCTAGTAGGAAAAGTAAACGGAAAATATATTTTTGTTTTGTTTTAAGTTACATTTCCTAAAGATAAGGAATTTATGTATGATATTGTATAAGAACATAAAGTGATATACTTACTTTTTAATTATATTTTCATTCAATAATAAATTTTTACCACTAACTCATTTTTTCAAATGATGAGTATTCAAGAAGACTTGGTCACACCAGAAGAGCTAGAATAAACTTCTAGAGAATCACATGATCCATAAATGATAAACTATATGTTTACCTTGACTTTAGAGATTAATAATAACCAAAACACTTAGTAAAAGATATGATGATCCCCCAAAAGGATATTCCTTTAGAGAAATAAACACTGATCTTAATTTCTAAAATTAAAAAAACAATACCTCAAAGTTAAATAAATACCATTCAATAAACAATTGTCCTTAAAATCCTGAAATATAATCCAAAGTAATATGGAAACCCCAACCTTAGAAGAATTTGGTTATGTAGTCTTCCACGTTAAATTGTATCTCCAAATGAAATCAACTACTCTTAAAGTCACATATATAAAAGTAATTAAACTAATCACATATTTTCTATTATAGGTTAATCATTTACATAAATATCACAAATGACTATAAATCCACTATAAAATCATAGATAAAAATCCACCATTAATCCTCAAATTAAATCCCATAGAATTCTATTTTCCTTGGGCATATAGTGTTCCCAACAAAGCAAATGTCTTCCAAAATAACATTTATCACTTAATCACCAAATCATTTTCCTATACAAAGGGTATTCATTTGATAAGACATAAGATCCCAAATCAAGTTATTATTGATCATTAAAATCATTTAACTAAATAATATAATTAGTAACACTAACTAGGGACTTCACGTAGTCCAGTGGTAGGAGATAAATCCCAATCTCACTCTGGTTGTGGGTTCGATTCCCATAGCTTTGTCTGACGCGATGGGTTGTCACACAGTCTGTGTGTTGTCCTTTTTCAAAAACTATATTTTATAACAATACAAAAAAGAGAAAAATTACTCAAAATAACGGTAACATAATTTAAATACATATGTTCTCCCATTCCTTACATTTTCATCCCAAAATATAATAACTTGTAATTGCCTCAAAATCAATGATCATATAAAACCAAATGGTTATTTATAACTATATCCACAAGAGAAAAGATAATTCTTCCTTAAATATCATTTTCAAATGACAAATACAGGGTTACAAATACAAGAGAAAAATATTTCCAATTAATCCCATCAACAAGGAGAACTAATACTTTTAAACATTTCTCCAACCGTTTATTTCCACATAGCTTCTTCTTTGACTAAGAAAATATCCTATAGAATAGGGAATTCACTCCGGTAATGGCCAGGTCAGCTATATTTACGGAAAATGAATATAAATGGATTCATGGGACCATTTTTATTTTCTTCCATAGTAATATTCATTTTTCCTCAGAAATTCTTCACATTTTTTCCTTCTGTCCCACACATACATAATTTATTTGTTCCATTGTGACACTTTCCTGGGTGTCTCCTTCAACATTTCCTATAAGATGCAAATTGAGGATTCTTTTCTCCATGGTCTCCACTACGGGAGATCTTATCATTCATCACCTTTATCTTCTTTGTTGATTCTGAGAGTTGGTTAATATATTTGTTGTTGACCATATTTTGGAGAACTAATTTGGAATGAACATGGCGTCTTTTATGCCTATAAACATTCTATTATGTTTCTCATTTCCACCAACGTTCCCTCCATGTACATCATTATCAAAGTTACTATGACTTCCTTGGAATCCATCCATTAACGAAAACCAAAAATCATTGTGTGAGTAACAGTATTCATAAAATCATTTAAAGAATATCATGACATCCTATTTTTAATTTGAAACACCTTAGTATTAACCAAGGTCATTTATTCTCATATTATATTAAAATACTTCAAATAAATTTTTATGGAAAATTTAAATTATCCTGAGCATATCCCCTACGAGTGTCTTAACCAAGAGTCCAACAAGGCCCATTTTCATGCACCAGTTCTCTTTGGAGTATAGCTCAAAGCGGTGTTTTCAGGTTTTACCACTAGGTAAATATGTGCCAGAGTAGCCTCTACCCACTCCTATCCAAACATGGATGTATTGCTTGGAAAACTCACAAAATCACTACAATACCAAAATTTTATGTAGTTCATCTATACTAATCCTCAAAGTCTATCACATGGTTATGTTCTCTAATCATATTTTTTCTAAATATAGTTTCCAAGGTTTGTACTAAAATTTCTTTGATACCAACTGTAACGCCCCGACCCAGAAGCCCAGAGTCCGTGCCTTATTATGTATCATTGGCATGATCATAAAAGATCAAGTATCAAAACATCGACTAGTTTAGTATCATTGTAAGTTCTAGACAGATTCATAAGGTTTACATTACATCATAGAATAGAAAACTAAAACAACATTGTTTCCATAGACAACACTGAGATCCCATAGAATATCCCTAGAGGTCAGTCATAATATACATCTTTGCATCGTGGAAAAAATAAAACATAGAATGGGGTGAGATTAGATGATCAATAAGGATAACATTATAGTGGAAACTTTCATAAATAAGAATAAACATTTAAGGCAGTGTATAAGACTAAAACAAAATCATTTTAAACATGAACTTTAGTATAATATGGAAAAGAAAAAATCAAACCATTCTATTTACTTATCACATGGATATTATACTAGTTGAATGATCACATGTAATATCAATTGCCACTTCCACATTTATGGAATGCATAATTCCAGACATTCATAACCACATAGTCAGGGCCTTGTGCCAAGACTACAAATAAGATTTTGTCAAGGCCTTGTGACAAAACACTAGTTTGTCTCATGAGACTTACCTATGCATAGAGAAGCTATAGTGGCCTCCACCCCTCACATACTAAGTCTAATTCATTCCTCATATGAAATGTTCGAAACATAACATAAACATTCGTATTAAAACTAGCATACAAAATATCAACAATTTATCCACAAACCATGAATGGTATAAAAATAGCACATCCACAGTCAAACATAACTCTTTCAATACAATATGGAATATTTTATTGTAATAGATTAACCTAAATCGAGAATAATTAAGGACATTGACATAGATGAAAATAATCATCAAAACTACATGAGAGAAATATCCCCCTTTTCATGAAAAAATTTAAAAGTAACACTATTTGTCAAGAATCCATTTAAAAATATATTTTTGAATCAAAGTATCCCATACCAATTTGAAACTATTAAAAGAAATTTTTATTTTAAAAACATTAATGTCTATATAAATAAATACTTAAAGCCATTTTTTAAAACATGGACATTAATGAGAATGATTTAGAATAATAAATCATTAAAACATTTTAAAATGATACTATAGTTATAGTTCCTAACCAAAAGAGAGACACATGAATAAAAATAATTGAGGTAATAAAAACATTGTAATATTATGAGAATAAAGGGATTCTTGATATACTATGTCAAATTACATTATATACATCATATAAATTTTATTTGGTGTATAACAACAACGAATTATCAATGGAAAGTAAATCGAGATGAAATATCTTACAAAGACCATATCGTTTCGTTAAGGATAAATCAACGACATAATTATGTGTGAAAAATATAAATACACTCAATATGATTGGATATTCAGTGTAATTCAATCAGAGTACATTCACACATATTATTGTAAAAACAACACCAATGAATTGGATATTTAACTCAAAAAGTGGAGATTGAGTTAAAATTTATCTTATCAAGTTCATATTGATGACTTGAGAATTTAAAAATGGAGTGATTATGTGTATCAAAATTATATCAACAGAAAGGGGTGTGGAAATTATGACATAAGAAATTGAATAGTGATTCCACACATACACTTGGAGTAAAATAATCAATGATGTATGCGTAAATCCGAATGAGTGGAAATTGAAATTTCAAATTCCCTTATCAATTTGGTAACTTATGAAACATAAACCCATGAAAAAAGGATCATATAATTATGATTTAAATATCCATACAATAAATTATATTACACATTGAATACAATCATGGGCGGTACACTCACCCCATGCAATAAATAAGTGGTGAACAACGGAAATCTAACAGAATTAAAAGTCAGATAAGAAACCCCTTACTTTGTACCTTTTCCTCAGTTGATGGTAGTTTAACCTCCCTTATATTGGTAAAATAATTTTTACTAAGTTATAGAAGAATCATATACATTTATATGATATCATATATGTTTTTTTAACATTTCTTTGTTAATAATATCTTTGTATTATCGTCGTTTCGGGTGTTAACAGATTCGTTTTCCTTTATATTATTTGTTATGTGTGTAATATTTGTTATGAATGGGATGTATATTATTAATACCCCGAATTATATGAAGTCTCTAAACATTATTTTTATTCATCAAATGAAATTTAGTATTGAATGGATACGATGGAGAATGAATCTCATCGCGTTTGTGGAGACTGTAATTCGTACATACGCACGAGAGAAAATATAATTTATGATATTAAAATAATATATAATTGGATGGTATATCATATATGAAGAATAATTATCATGTTAAATTTATTATTTACATCAATTACACATCATTTTTATACCCATCCAAATAATAATGTATTGAATAACAATTAAACCATGATGTGGAGACAGTAAGCCATACGTACGCACGTATGGTGACATGTTATTAAAATGATAGATAGAATAATGAATTTGGTTGTACCATATTTATAAAAACATCATAGTATATATAATATACTGGAGGCATTATTTTATAATTGAAACAACAAAGAAAAAGGAAATGGAAGAAAAAAGGAACTTAAAAGAGGTGGTGAGATATTTACCTCTTCTTCGGGTTCTTCCTTTTGATTCGATCAAAAGGGATCCTTAAGTTGTCTTTCTGACTAATGTAATGCATCTAGGATGAAGGGAGGACAGTTGAAAGGGTATTTAGGTAGATTTTGGCAAATTAAAAAGGCATTTAAGGTGTGAATTATAGATAAGGGGAGCGCCCTTTTATAAGAGGGGTGAGAGGCACCTTAGGAAAAACTAGAAATATTATTTTATAATAAAATCATTTTCAGTTTATAATGGCTCCAGAATAAAATATTTAAAGGCTAAGGTGGGTATGGGTTGAAAACCACTAAACCAATAAATGTTATTTAGGTTTGGGGCACTATATTAACTTTATTGTTTTTATTTAACTCTTAGTTAAATAGTTTGACATTTACCATGTGTCTTTGTATTTTTATATTTTATTGTTAATAAAATTACTATATACTTCCTAGATAACCCCAAGTGGTTCATTAATGATACACCTATCATTATATAATTCCTTTGGCTGAAACATAGATTTTTTCGGAATAGAATATCAATTAATAATATAATATTTGTTTTAAAAACTCTTTTATGTCAATTTTGACACTATTTGGTATTTTGCTTTTTCTAAAGTCATAACATCATTAATACTTAATGAAAACTCATATATCCAACCCAAATATGTCTTATTAAGCAATAAAATTATTTTAATTCATAAAAAGTTTCGAATTACATTTATTTGGATACTTATAATATCAATTATTTTAATATTTCATTAATTAGGAAATTACTGCATCATCATTTTGTCATAAATAAATTAAATTATTTAATGTCTAAAAAATATAAATAAAATAAAATTATGTAGGAAATATTTTTATATTTCTAATTAATATTTATAGTCGGATTTATCTAATGTTTATCCCTATATTAAAAATGTTTTAGTTATTAAACTTTGATTTTAGCTCTTTTAACTCTTCTTTAAATAAAATAATACTAAATATCCTCATCTAATCCAAGTGGACCAAAGAGGTTCATATTTTATTCCTAAGGCTGTTTTTTGTCATATTATACTTATCCAATATAATTTGTACATGTGTTATGGTTATAATAATATCATTTTTAACCTTAATTACCCTATTTACGTTTAACCATGGTAAATAAAAGTAAAAATTTACGATTCACCAAAAATTATTTTTATCTTATTGAACAAAATTTTACTCCTTGATATTAACTGTGTCTATTGGATTTTCAAAATTCAACTCACAGAAACAATAATATTATGTTTAATGCGAATTTGAAAATTCTCCTCGGAGGTGGGTAAAAGACGGTGAAAAGTTCAATAAAATGTTTATATATCTAAAATTATTATAAACTGACTCCTATGAATTAAATTGTACTTATATAGGTTTTATGTATCTATTTTTACCTAAAATAAATTTAAAATAAAATAAATATTTATTTAAATAAAAATTCAGTTTCAAACTATAACTCAGTGTTTTTCACTATTCGTTAAAAATTAAAAGTTTTCAGAAACATACCAAAAATTCACCCAAAGATAATTTTGATATTATGAATTAAAAAATGAAGTCTTTTTTACCAAATTAAAAACATATAAATTGCATTTATTAGTTTAAAATTGATTCCTGTTGTCAAAACCAAAAAGTGTATTTCTTTGAAATAATAACTACCAAAAGATTGAGATTTGTTTATGTCCAATTCCAAGGTGAAATTACTTCCAATGACCAAAATTGGATTAAATGAAAAATATATAATCTAATTTTACATCCAAACCATTCATATCTATATTTTAACACTATAAATTATTTTCATTAAAAAAGTTGTTTTCAGTTCAAATATATTATTTTTCACTATTCACCCAAATATGAAAGTTATCGGAAAAACACCAAATATTTATTGAAACTAAATTCTTATGTCCTGATCCCAAGGAAGAATTTTATTTTGTCAAATTTAATACATAAAATTATCAAATATTTAATTTAAAATGTTTATCCATTAAAAGGCGGTAAAATTGTATTTTTTTTAAAATACTTCTTTTATCTGAAAAAATGAATTTGTCCTTACATTATGTATAAGAAACTCATAATATGTATTTTAAAATTATAAGGGTTATATAAAGTTTAAAATTCTATTAATACTATTCATAACTACTTTTGAATGGCTAGTTTGGTAAGTCGTGATGCGCTTGAACTTGATGTTGTGTGTAGATGCAAGTTGTTGAATTAATTTGAAAACTAACGTACAATGAATTCTTGGGGTGTTACATTATAGATAATGAAGAGAGAACGATCCTATTATTCATCACTAAATAATATTTTCTTCCACAATTATTTAACCATATTCAAGGTGGGGATCTTTTCTATGGTTTTATATCATTGGATTAATAGATATTCAAGAATTTTTATTATCCTCTTTGTTGATTTGTGCTTACCCATTCTTTATAAGATCCTAATAATAAATTGTGTTATTAAACCTAGTTTATTTTCATTATTCCTTAGACTAAAACCCTATTCCCATTTATGTTATTCTTTTCCAATATTACATTATCCAATGATTCATTCACTTTTTTATCTGTATTATTTCCCACCATTGTTTTTGTTCTACATAATTGGACCGTGAGGTTTCATTTCAACATTGTTGTGGTGAAATTGAGCATGATTAAACCCATAGATTTTCAGTATCTATATAAATAGAATATATATTATAGGTTAAGGGATATATCAAGGTAATTTGAAAGATTCAGGTGATAAATTAGTGGACCTGGGATCCAGAGCTGCAATGGGTGGTGCGACAGCTTTGTATGGGTGATAGAATTATGATTTTCTGCTTATGAAGGCTGGAGATCAATGTTCAGTGATGTACCATTTTATTTTTGAAATTCTAAATGCATAATTTATGGAAGAAATGTAATGTTAATAACCATGTGAAGTTTATAATTTAATTTATGTGATAAAACTAACTACATGCCATATAGTATGGATGAACAGATGATGTGTTTTTTGGATTTTGGGGTGGGTAGGTTTTGGGCTGAGTTAAGGAGTACATGCCATGTAGTTGAGTCCACATGTCATGTGACCCTAAAAGAGTTGATAATCTATGTTCATGTTGCTCTTTCCTAGGGACCAATGTGGTCAGACTAGTCATATACCCTATGGAACATTCCATATATATATATATATAGAAAAAAAGACTTTTTGAGGGGTACACACACTACTGGAAAATGGACCTATCCCCACGGTTTTGGAAAACTGTGGGTATAAGTGAATTTTCATAACTGATACCCACATTTTTGGAAAACCATAGGTATAGGGGGGGGGGTCTATCCCCACGGTATTCCAAAACCGTGGTGATAGGTCCTGAAAATTCACGTATACCCACGTATTTCCAAAACTGTGGGTATACGGTTACCTATCCCCATGGTTTTGGGGAAACCCATGGAGATAGGTTTAGGTTAAAATATTTATACCCACGGTTATGAAAAACTGTGGGTATAGGTTTCCCATGTGTGCGCGGGAAATTTTTTTTCACGGGAAGGAATTTATTTTGGCGGGAGTCCTATACCAACGGTTCTTCCCTCTATACCCACTGTTTATATTACTATATTTAACTAAATATAAATATATATACATAAAAGAAGTGTTGGTGTAGTGGTTAGGTGTTTCATCTACAACGGAGAGGATGTGGTTCGAAACCCACCGGCCACATTATTTTAGGAGTTATACCCACGGTTTTGAAACTGTGGGGAAAGCCCTTTGACACTGTGGAAATTGAATATGTTTCGTTGACACAGTGGCAGAACACTTATACCCACAGTTTTGGAAAACCGTGGGTATAGACTGGGGACCTATACCGACGTCGTTCCGGCCCACGGTTTTGAACCGTGGGTATAGGCTATTTTTCGAGTAGTGACACAAAGGAGCCCAAGAAGTCATACATGTTATGTGCCCCGATAGAAAAAATTTGTAGCATGAAATGGATTCAAAATCCATGTCTAGGGTATAAAATTCAAAGAATACTAGGAAATGTCACACACCTTGTGACACATCCTACACACCGTTTAAATCTCGTTGGAACTTCTAATCTCATATCACCTTATTTGAGACTCATATTTATGCCCATCAGTATCCTATCCTGAGTGATTTTTTGTGTAGAATACAATAGCATCCTTCATTTTGGAACATGAGATATTATGTGAGTTGTTATAAGAGTGAAACATCCTTAGGATATTCCTGAGTGATGCTAGTGATCCAGATGGATCATTAGAGATATACCTGGGTTGTAAACCCCCTGTCACAGGAGGTTGAAATTCCCCTATAATTCTCACTGTGGTTGAGTGGTAACCATATAATTCTATAGTGGATTGGGTCCTCTATCTACTGGGTGGTACCCCCTGATATAGAAGGGTGTGGTTCCTCTATCCCCTGAGTGTCACCCCCTAATGCACTAGGGAATGGGTCCTCTATCTCCCGAGAAAAACTCCCTAATGCACCCAGTTGTTGATCCTCTATTGGAGATTGAACCACCTTATCTATGGAAATTAGTGTAAAGTTGAGGGTCCTCCACATATATTCTTATATGATTTCAAGTGATGTTGGGGAAAAAATATGGACCTTTGGACATGCTGAAAGACATATCATTCTTAGCTGGGTTGTAGAGATAAATATCCCCTTTCTATCTTGTTTGGGTTTCTTTATGAGAATTTATGTCTAGTATGTTGAGATGACTGATGTATCTTCCTATTACTCCCTATTTATATTTTAGGGAATCCTAGTGGGTAATTATTTACTCATATCTAAATGGGACTTTCATTCACACATCATGACTTATATAGATGACATAAATATCATTGTTGACTTTAGTGGAGAAAAATGGTACTTTGGTGCATTGACAATGTTTAGTGGTCAGAATTGGAGATCAAGGTTTGTGATCTCTTAGTTTTTTTTTCACTTTTTCCAGTTGTTTTCAGGATGGGACATCATATATGGTTTGGAAGGTATTTATCCCTTTTTTGTTTTTTCTCTATATTGTCACAAAATGATGTATTCCCATAAGGTTATTTCATGATTGGTTATTCTCTAAATTTTGTAATATTTTATTATTCATATTCACTTTTTCATAGAGATGGTTGTGTGCATGCCTATAGGTACGTTAAGTTAAATCCTACAATTTCAATTTTTCCTTCACAGTGCTTGTTATCAACTCCTATACTATTGTAGTTGGGATTGGGGTGTCAAACTCAACATTTTGATGGCCAGGCAGGTCTCTATGGGTTGGGTACTTATAGAGTGGTATTAATGGAGTTGTTTGTGAAGTTAGTGTTTCAGTGGGGGATATTGTGATGATCGGTTGGGAACTTAAGGAAATAATGGTATAGTGTATTGATCATGGAGTTTAGTCCAGGTAACCCAGTTTTGGTGTGGATAATGAACAATTCAAACACCATGAATTTCACTGTGGTCATGTTTACTTGACATAGTATGAAATTAGTTGTTAGGGAAAAATGGTATATGGATCATATAGGATTGTGTAATTTTACTTAACTTATTTAATCAACTCTCCATATATCAACATCTGACCATGGTACGTCTTGATAACTCTTTGGATGAATCTGTAAGGAAATCAATCAAGGATTATGATATGAGAATTTTATGAATAGTAGTTGAGTGATGAGGCCTTAGTTCAGGTATTGTCTCGTGATGAGTTTTCATTACATGGGAAGGAAGTAGTTCCACCGCCTGTTGAGGAGTGAATTGTCCTTGTAATCTAAGATGATGTTATGCATAAATTGGGCATGTTGTGTCAGTTCCAATGGAAGATACCACTATGGTTTGTTAGTTATACCAATCCTCAAGAAAAATAGAATTTGCTTGAGTTAGATATTAGAGTCCTCATGCTCGTTTGGATTTCCCAAGATCGTGTGGATGTGTTAGCAATAAGCCTTCTTCATGGTTCAACAAGGTTCTAATGGAGTCTGATCTCATAGATAAATGAATATGTAACAATCTTATTCAAATAATTAAAAAAATTATTTCATGATGTGTATTACACCTTGATATTCTTCATAATATAGATTCCGGTTATTCTCGAGATGTAGTACGGTGATATGACTGTGGCTGAATATATTGCTAGTTTTAGCAACCTCCCATGTTACTCCTTCTACATTATGATAGATGAATTATTATGGTCATGTATGTTTGAGGAAGGATTAATTTGAAACATAAAAACTAGTGTGGTCTCCATATACTTTCCTACTTATGTTGAGGTTTTAAAGAGGCCTCTACATATAGAAATATTCCTTGTACAGGGGCACTGAGTGGCTAGAGCTCGTACTGGACATGATGGTGTTAAGCTGTCTAAATTGGATAGAAGACATCAATAATCAGTTTCATAGTGCATGAGACCTCATAATTATTAGACTCGGGCACATGTGACTATGAATTAGGGATCACATAGGGGATTTCATCAGCTCAGAGAGGGGTGTTTCTATTCTTGATAAGTGTGAGGTCACATGTATCAGGATTTCATGACCTAACATAATGAGTAGGGTAGGGAGGCAGTGGATTGAAAACCAATACTAATGAAACATCATTATTAGGGATATACTAGTCATGGAATGTTCTGGACCATAAGAGGTTTTGTTGGTAGAGGAGAAGGTGGAGATCCTGACGGAGGACATGTTATTAGAGGAAGATGTTATGAGATACTCCCACCACCACCACCTGGTGTCCCACACAAAATTGTAGTAGATGGTGGTTAGTCCTGTAGGATGTTATAGGATATGGTTGGATGTGAAAAGGCTGCACATGATATTATTTTATGAATGATTTGTTTCTTTTATACTCTTTACCTAGTACATATAATCATTAGTGAGAGTCATTCCTTTATCTTAATATCCCTTATATTATAGATAGAGCTTTCAATTTAGACCATATCCAACAGCTATGGATAGAGGTTCCTACATGGATATATTATTCTATATCTCACATCTTCTAGTAGTGTGAGTTGGTATTCAGTGGAGAGAGTTTTTATGTGACCTATTGGTCATCATGATTAATCAATATGCTAAATTCTTGGGGATTCAATGGTTATCTATGGTGGGTTAAAAAATATAATTTCAACATAGGTGAGTTAGTTTCCATCAGATTGATGGGATGTGATTCTACTTTATGGGAAAGAAAGATATCAGGGATAATCGGGTGGGCCATGCAAGTAGAAAGCTACAACCCATCACCCTTTGGTTTGTGAGTTTAACCCTTTGTGCACTAGGTTCTTCTAGAATTTATATTCCTTTAGAAGTGGATGATTACATGGATATTTTACCAGAAAATGATCTAGGACTACCTCTACGGAGAGATATATACCCGTTCATCAACATGAAACCTGAGACCACATTAATATCTTCTGTGACATATCTGATGGACCTTATCGAGCATTGGTAGCTGAGGCTGTAGTCAGAGGACCATATTGATAAAGGTATTGTTAGACTGAGTGTTTTACACTTGGATGCTCTAGAGTTGTTCCTAAGGAAAGTGGATAAATGTTTGAGACATTATATTTATTAATGTCACTTGATTTAGGAAAACAAAGTACCCCTTGTTGATTATTGATGAACTCCTTGACCAGTTAAGAGGTGTGAGTTGGTTCTTAATGATCGATCCCATGTCTGGATTCTAATAGTTGAAGGTTTGTGAGGATGATATTACAAATAAGTAATTTTAGTGTTATGATGGACACGATGAGTTCCTTATTATTCCTTTCAGTGTGATTAATTCCCCCACTATGTTCATGGATCTTATGAAATTGATCGTCGAGCCATATTGGGACTGATTTGTAGTCATTTTAATTAAATAAATACACATTTAATCACATATGAGGATGAGCATGAAGGGCATTTAATTATGGTACTAGATTTACTCTAAGGGTAAGAACATGATGTTGAGCTCTAGAAGTTACAATTTTCATCGTAGAGGCTCAATTTTAAAAGAAGTCCATTTTTTAGCATGATTTAGATTAGGACCTGATAATCATTAATGTCATGATTTTTGGGAGTCATCCAATAGTGTGTCAGTGGTGTGAAGTTTCCTTAAATTTAAGGGATACTGAAAAGGTTTTGTATAGATATCTATAATAGTAAATCCCCTTTGACTATTTTGATATAGAAAGGGTATCCATTTTCTTGGACTGATCAATGTTAGAGGGAATTTGAGGAGTTTAGGAGGATGTTTAATAATTCTCTTATGTTGAGACTACCAAAGGAGGGCATTGAGTACATAGTGTTCTATGATTATTTTTGGAGATGGGATCAGTTTCATGTTGATTAATAGGTATGTACTGATTTCATATGGACTATTTATTTGGGGAACCATGGGCCTAAATACATGAGTCATGACCTATAGTTTATAGTAGGAGTATTTTCATTAAATATGCGGAGATACTATCTTCTAAATGAGTGTTTTATTATTTAGTCAGATCATAAGAGTTTTAGGCACATCTTCGCCCAAAGAGACCTTAACCTCAGATAGTGGAGTTGGATGGAGATGCTTTAGGACAATAACTTTTAGATAGTCTATAATCTTGAGAAGAGAAATGTGGTCATATATTCCCTTAGAAAGAACTCTGATTATCACTTGGTCGATGTGGCATCTGAGCATCTAGAATCATTTTAGCTGAACCTGGTGGTGGATAGGGGTTGAAATTTCTTTCATTCAATGGTTGTGAATCGACAACTTATCTATCATGTTATAGATTCCTGATTAAGATAAATTGAATGTCAGGTTCCATGTGACTAGACATCCATAAGTGATGCACCTGATAGATTTTCATAATTAGGGGAGCACATCATCATTTTCCAAGGATGAGCAATGGTTTTAGTCATGTTGATGGAGGAGGTAATTATGGTGTTCCATACTGCTATCATATATGTACATACAGGTGTAGAAACAATGTACATGGACATTCAGTAGAAGTTATGATTGTTTAGAATGAGGCTGAACATAATCGAGTTTTTTCTCGGTGTCTCACATGTCACCAGTTAAAGGCTTAACACCTAGTTTCTATTGGTTTGGAACAACCTATTGAGATTACTAATTGGAATTAAGATAAAATATATATGAAATTATGATGGGTCTTTCATAGATTGTGATAGGCCATATTTCTATATGGGTGATTATTGATCGACTTACCAAATGGACACCCTTTATTACCATTAGGGAGAAGAGTTAATATGTGAGTTTGAGGTATTTTTATGTGTGAGAGATTGTCTGAATTCAGGTGGTTTTTATAATGAATGTCTATGACTATTATGGTTATTTCACATATCAATTGTGGAGTGGTATGTAAGAGGATTTTGGGACCCTGTTATGGATGAGAAAAAATTTCACCAAGAGACAAATGGAAAGACTGAGTGGACTATCCAGGTATGGGAGGAAATGATGATAACCAGTGTGTTAGAGTTTGGATGGAGGTGGGAGGATCACATTAGATTGGTATATTTTTCTTATAAAAATATAATTCACTCTATAATAGGCATGACACCTTATGAGGCCCTATGTGGGAAACCCTGTAGGTCACTATTGTGCTGAACTGAGATTGGAAAGAAATATCTTGTTGGGGTAGAGATATTATAGACGATTGAAGGGAATTTATAGGAAATCTAAAAGAATATGGGGATAGCCAAGACCTGATATAAATCATTCACAAATCTATGTAGTAGGCCTTTAGTATTGATGTACGGAGACTATGTTTTCTTAGAAGTCTCCCCCTGATGAGGATTTCAGGGACTTGTTTAGGGAAGAAACCTATCCCTGAGATTCATCTAGTCATTTGATATCATATGGAGGGTTGTTGAGTTTTCATACCACTTGGTATTTTCACCATAGAAGGGAAGAGTGAATACCATAATTCATGTGTCTCAGTTGACGATATATGTGAATGAACTGACATTGGTTATTGATAGGGGATATCATCACATTGATGATGAAACCACGTTTTTAGTATACTTGGTGGTGTTTTTGGATTAATAGGAGAAGTTCCTATGTGTATGTAACATTCATTTGGTTCATTTTCTTTGGTATAAATAAAGAATTTTGGAGATATACTAGGAGTGTTAGAGTTAGATATATACTTAGTACCCCACCTTTTTGTTTATCTTGTTCTTTTTTAGGCAAAAATATATGAAGGATGGGAGAATGTAACATCCCACATTTTATTGGATTAGTCATTTGAATATTTAAATGTATATATATAGATTTTTTATTGTTAACCAGGCTTAACATACATTGATAATACATCATTTTAGATGAACATTTAGCACATTACATGAATAAATTTTTGATGATGGTAATAGTTTAGTAGCTTTGGAAAATTGGAATAAAATCTTATTAGTTGGTGAAAGATCTTAAATGTTTCCCAAAAATTACTTCCCCTTTAGTTCTTATACATAAAACGTTTTTCAAAACATGGGGAAAGGCATAAAAAATAAAGGGGTGAGCTATAATTCTCAGTAAGGGTAAATAAAGGAAGCACGTAAGCATAACATGAATATAAGGGTATGATAACAAGATAATCTCATTTTTAGATCATACCCTGAATATCAATGATAATAATCATGAGGCATGTCATAAATACTGGTAATTAAAAAGAAAATATTCATAAGAGAATCAAAAGAATAATCCATGAAATCATAACATAGGAATAAAAAATGGAACATGTGGCATACACATAAATGTGGAAATCTTATGTCAAGGCTACCAACAAAGACCTTCATATCTTGATAGGATTATGCTAAAAAAACAATGTATCTACTTCCATAATGGTATTACCTCTCATGTACCCTATTATTTTGGGCTTGGGATTCACTCTTGTGTAACCTATTTTAGAAGGATTTGGATTCCCTCCTGTGTACCATTTTATTTTAGGCACGAGACTCCCTCTTATGTACCTTTTTTCAGTCTTGAGATTCCCTCTTGTTTGAGGCTTGGGATTCCCACTCATATACCCTCTTGTTTCTGGCTACGTATTCCCTCCCACATACCATATTGTTTTGGATTAATATTACCTCTTGTTTTATTATTGGAATTCCCTCTCGTGTACCCTCTTGATCGCATAAATCATTTTTCATTACCCAATACATTTGAGGGACATATATGTACCACCCTCATATAATAAATTCATACATATATGCGCCAAAAGATACTAAAACTTCAATTATATCATTACCCATAAAAATATATGGTTTTAATAAACATTATATCCAAACCCATGAAATTAAATGGGTATCATAAAAATTTAATAATATCATATCCTCTGTAAATATATAGGTTTCACTATAATTTCATCCTAGAAAAACCTGTGAAAGGAATTGAGTTTCAGAAGAATTTATCATGCTATGGACCATTAAAGAGAAACTTGATTCATAATCATATCACCTATGGAAGAGGAATAGGTTTCATAAACATATAACCCATCGAATAATAATAGGTTTAATAGACATATAACCTCTGAAAGAGAAATGATTTTTCATAACCATCAAGACATAAAAACATAATCTATTCAAAGAAATATTATGAATTTCACTTTTGGTAATTTCCCATAAATTCATGAGTAAAATTAATATATTTCTTCTCATATGGATATTAATTTGATGATATATTTTAAAAACATTTTTTGTGGAAAATATCATTTTCTATTTCCAACAAATTATTTTAAAACATAAATAACATTGAAAAGCATTTTCTTTGAGAAATCCTTTCAAAACATAGATAAGAGGCTTGAAATAATTTTTAAAAATGTATTCCTTGAAAATAATTGGAAAATATATAAATTAATCATTGATATCATTGAAATCGTTTTCTTTGAAAAAACCTTTTTGAAAACATATAAAAGAACCCTTTAAAATATTTTTAAACATTATTCTATTGATTTTTTTTTGGAAACCATTTTTGAAATAATTTTTAAAGTAAAAAATAAAAAATATTTGGAAAAATATTTCTTTAAAACAATAATTATAAACATACAAAGGATGATTCAAGGAAATGATGTTCATGAATGTAGGTAGGTCCATATATGTCAAATACATTGTTTTCACCTTAAATGTTCAAAACGTTCCTTCATAAAAAAATGACAAGAAATTTCATTTTAATATTGTTTTTTATAAAGGTAATACATGGTTAAATTTTTTTTTAGCATCATAGAATAATTTTAAAATATTTATTGATATTTTTTAGAAGATATTTTTTTAAAAGAACCTAGATTTCTAACCAAAAGGAGGAATAAAGTGTGATTCTCATAATTTTATTTCCTAGTTATATTTACTTGAATAGAGTTGAAAATTTGTACTATTAATTATATATAACATTCACATCAATAGGGTAATAAAATTCATGAGATCTATTTATATATGGATCATAATATTTCCTCAAAGGATGCATAATCATAAAAAAAACATGATAAAAAATGAGATTAAATCTATAAACCATTACCACTTTGGTGAAATTAAATTTTAATAAAACGGAATGAATAATATGAAATAATGATTGATATATCATTAATATACTGATATTCTGGGTTTTTTCAACTCGAGGTGATGCACTTGGGGGAATGAAAAATTGTCTGATGGGTGACAAGAATTTGTCTATTATTATAGATAATTTCGCGTCACCATTTTTGTTCCAACCGGATTTTTATCATTATCCTATAGGGAGAATTAGACTATCCCTATGGGGACAGTGAATTTTTTTAATTTTTCATTACATTGTAGGTTCTATAGTCAAAGGGTCTCAGTGGGTGATTGAAGGGGGTTATGTATTTGTGTAATCCATCCTCTTAGGGTATGATTTCCTCAGATGCTCTCCTACAGGATTATTTGTGGAGCCAAAAATAGCCAAGGGCCCTGTTATCCAGGACACATGGACCTAATGTCCAAAGGTAGGTGCTTTTCAGATGGAGTTTTTTCCAACGAAGCACAAGGAATCCATTGGTCAAGAGGATAAGAGGTCAGTCTCATCACACCCTATTGGGGGGAATTGTTTCATACTCTGAGATTCTATTATAGGTTTAAGACATGTTCATGTGTTCAGGAATCTTTAGTTAATTAATATATATTGTTTCCAAGGGTTACCCCTATTTTCAAAATCAATCATGGATATGCATGGAATTGATGCTATAAATGAAATGCTGACTCAAGCCGTGCAATGATGCATTCTGGAGTTTATTGTCATCCAGGAGTGACAGAAGGTGTTTTGATGATGGGGTCGACCCATAAGATGCGACTCTTATGTATCCCTCAGAGAGAAATTAGATACCACATAGTTTGGTTATTGGGGAATACAACTATGAGGGATCCCTTTTGAATTTGGGGGAATAATTTATCGGGACTGACTTTTGAAGAGAATGTCCCATGATCTCGGGCCATGGAAAGGTGTCCTATGTATCTCGATTATGGTGGGAATCAGAGTTATAATAATTCATTATGCGTGGGGATTACACCGAGTAAGAGGCCCATTTTTTGGTGTAATAATTAGGTTAACCTTGGGTAAGGACACCTATTTAAGATCAGGCCTTCATGAAGGCATCCAACATATCCTGGTTGGAATAGGAATCAGTGTTCTCATAATTATTTTCTTGGTTTTTCCAATGTCGTATCATCAAAGACCTCTAAAACCACTTCAATCATGTTTGGTGTGAGAAAAAATAGAATATGAAAGATTCATCATGGTCACATATTCTCTTCTCCACTGATGGAAATGGAGGACAATGGCAGTGGAAGAGGTCATCACCATGATCCCAATAGGATGGAGAAAGGGGAGCTTTCAGCATGCATCCATTGCCCATGTTGATATCATGGATAGTCAAATCTTTTTGATCTATCTAGACATGTCCCGAGCTAAGTAAAATAGAGTCATGAGTGACACCTATCAAAAAAGGTTGGGGGTTTACCAAAGGACGAGTTCCCTTTTACGAGTTCTGGGAAAAGGGAGGATCATCATCCCTGGTCAAAGGGGAAAGAAAGGGTGACCATTTTGTTGGTCACTGGAACTTGTTAAATAGAAAGGCCAGCAGTTACCCTTAAACAGAATAATAGGGAGGTTCACGTTGGAATCCCAAATTTTTTCTTCAGGTCACCATGGGAATGTAGACTTAGAGACATTATAGGGGTCAATACCATGGGGGTGAAAACCTTTGTGATTCCTCTTAACATATATATATATATATTCTAAAAGGTGCATTGGTGTGCCTGATGATCTGATCATATAGGTCCAATGGATTTAGAGGAGGATTTGACATGATTCTGGTGGACTGTTTTATAGAGGAGCTATGGAGAACTGGATGGTAATGGAGGTGCATGGTCAGATATGGATGGATGGACACCCAATGACACCCCATTCCATGTTCTTTTTTCTCATGCAGGATGGGGGAATCCCCACATAGCATATTGATATATGGGTAGAGGGGTCATCTATATACCAAAGTGGTACATGAATGCAGGTATAGACCACTACATACCAAAGTGGTATGCAGTCTTGGATGTGGTTCACCATGCCACTCCAGGTTTCATCTACATGCTGATGTAGTAAGCGGTGAAAGGATTGATCCTCTGAGTGATTCACTTTGTTGAATGCCAAGTTGAAGAAGGGTCCTGGAGCTTTTGGATCATGTGGAATTCATCTGCAAGGGATTTAGGGTTCCTTATTTAAATAATTAGGTTTTCAGTTCACCAATTATTATTAAGTTCCTTTTTTTGTGGTTCATGGTGGGTTATACCGACAGAAAACTGGTGTGAGGTTTGTTCATCATCGATGATTTGAAACCGAAGTTGGAATCTTCTCTATATCGGAACTCTCTCTTCCATCCTCTAGGGTCTCCTTCATTCTCTCTTACATCCATATCCATTTTCATCAAATCCTTTTGTTCTCCTTTTTTATAAACATAGGGGAATCATATCTATGTGAATTATGCACAATTTGAGGAAGCTCGTGAAGATATATCTCAACCAGTAGAAGACTTAGTCAACCAGGGTTTGTAGAGGTTGTGGTTTATGAGACGTGGTTTACAAAACCCTACTAGCTTAATTCATCTGCGAATCTGTTTAGTTTGCATGATAGAATGATGAAGGAATATCTGCATTCAATTTCACCAATGAAATGTTTTTCGGCCTCCTAGGTTTTTGGCTATTTCCCCATCGGATAGCTCCTCACGGTTCATTTCGAGTTCTGATGGTTTGCAGCTCATACGCTTCGTGAACCTTTCCTGGTGACGGTATGTGGTACACTAGAACTCTTGGAAAAAATTATTTTTACATTTTCCTTCTCAAATATTTGATCCAACTTGTATTTATTTACCTTTATGGACTTGTATGGATACATTATTCCCACATTAAAGTTCCTATGAAAGTATTTACACGAGTTTACAATATTTTCAGGACCCTACAATTTACCCCCAATAGAATGGGGTTTGATCAGAACAAAGAGGAAGATATTTTAATATATAAGTTGTCCTGAACTAAAGTGGTTTATGGTTGAATAGAAAGTTTAGGTAGGTGGGGAACACACATATTTATAGGGGCCTGAGTCATTTGTCTTTAACCGTTTCTCATGGAAAAAGTGCTATCGACCTCTCCTCCCCTTCCTTTGCATTTGCATACCGACTCATCTATGAAATCAATAATTACGAACCACTCCATAGGTTCTACAATCTAAAATCTTCTCAATTTATTTTTAACTTGAACTGAATTTTGAGTCCATGAACAACAACCAGGAATTTATGACTTTAGTTCAAACCTCCACGTAGAAGAACACAACACGATTTTCCTATTCCGCACACCGAACTTCAAACCGATGAACTGGACATTAAAAATTATTAAACTAAACAAAAAATTTCATTCGAAAAACATTGAACATTTTCATAGAGAGGCCTCAGTTCAATGTTTCTTCATTCTGTGAACCACTTAGTTTGCTGGCCAATGCTCTGTGGGCCAGCGCAAGACGAGCCTTTTACATATTGAGGTCGTTCATGGGATATGAGTTCTACGTACTGATAAATTATGTGTGAAATGGATTTTGCATACCATTTATGGAAGAAGTACGTGGATCCACCTGAGTCGCCACTTATTTAACTCCTTTGGCCATTTTTTCAGCCTTTGTCCAAGAACTTTCTCATTGGACTGACTTTTTTGTGGCCTTTTGGATCTTTTTTTGAAAACTATATTGGATCTTCCATAGACCCTAATGAACACAACCTGGTTGAGATTATCCATGACTGAGGACACTATGGACCATCTTCTATCATACATTGTTACTCGGGGTAGTATCTTAAATGGCCTTCTTATGCTAGAGCATCTAGCATAACCATTATCTGTGAAACTACTTCTATACGGCTTTGATCTTTCTAATGACGTCCCTCTACCAATGGCTGAACATAATCCTCCCTTAATTCTCCTGAAAGCACCAAAGGGAAAAACTGAGCCAATATTTATTTAACAGGAGAAATCATAACTAATCCATTTCAAGCGAATGAGTTCACACTATGAGGCTCAACATGGACTCAGAGCACTCACAGTTTTTGCAACACTTCCTTGGGACTAGTCACCCAGGAGTACGCATCTATTATAAACCTTACCTAAGAAAACCCTAATGGTGGGTGGAGCACCAAATTGGACCAATGATCTGGAGGTTGTTTTTTCGATGAATGGTTCTCAGAATTTTGGGAACATCAAATCTATTTCGAGTCCCCAAATTAGTTCTAAGTGGTGAACTTGTACCAAGAATCTTGGTTCTCCCAATATAAAGTTTTATCTCTAAGAAAATCCTACCCAAACTGCTGACCCGGTTGTGATCAAGTACCAATACATTCCATTTATCACAGGGATATGTCTTCAACAACTTATGGGACATCTACTAGCTTGTAGGGAACCCCATTCTGTACAAAATGTATGATGATTTCCTTCTAGAAGCCAATACATGGGACAATGCCAATTAAGTTTCCATGTTGGCCAAGACCCTGCTGGGCGTAGCAAAAGGGCTGCTTGGTCAGTACCTTCGAACTCGCTCCCTTATCTAGTTTAAGGATTTGATAGGTTCATTTCTGTAGGATAACATACCTAGGATGGTGGTATACCACAGTCTGAATCATCCAACTTGATAATCATGAATAAATCTAGGGTCATATTGTTCCACCTTGAAGAAGGATGATACACTACCTGGGGATACGAGATTCGATCAGACATGCCGCCCGAGCATAGATTAATAGGTTTCAACACCATTTTTTGAGTGGATGGATATTTCACTGCTATGAAGTATATACTGGGGTTAGATTTTGTCATCTGATTATGGAAGCTATGTTGGAAGAGGGTCAACCAATAAACCTGGCCATTCCTACTCTTGCCTGATTTTATGAGCTGCTCGGGCCGATACATGAAGGTAAATCTCCCCATCGTCTCAACAGAACATTTCAATTTTTATATAGGTGGATAGCAGAACATTACCCCTACTATGAATTTAGAAATTCTCTAAGGTTTCCTCATTATGAAATTCACCCCTCCCTTCCTAACATTTTCGTTGTTCATCCTATGACCTTATGTATTGGCGATACGGCCGAGCTATTGGATGATACTTCTCACTTTACTTTTGCACCATACCCAATACCTCATGGTTTAGTAAGGGTTTATGGAAGGATATATTCATAAGAGCACTCATATATCATCGTTCTTCAATATGGGATTCTAAGTGATCGCATATATCGGGTGGCTATTTTTGAGCCATACACCCCCTACCAGTTTTCTAGGAAATATGGATGCCTTATATAGGCTATTCTTCTTACCTATATTTAGTTGAGGGGAGAATTGCACCCTACAATTATCCACCAATTATGTCTTATAATGATGCAGGAAGGTGCTACCATGGAGTTCATCATCCCTAATATGATGGGATACACTTTTATATCATTGGAGTATGCCCAGCTATGGGTGGACGGTTACCCTAACAAGGTGTTGGAAAGACCAATTTGATGGGTCCAAAATCCATCAACCATCCTTATCACGGTCTTGACTACGATGACCACAACATCTATTCCACTCCATATGGTGATAAGACATTCGATCCTCTATTATATGCATCTGGATGGAGCTTCATCTTCACAACTCATTTCGATAGGGAATGATTCAGGTAGATCCCATACTATGGGTATTTTTCATGACCCTAATGAGTCTTTCCCCAATAGGGTGTCACCAAACATCTAGGAAGTCATCGTAAATGCCCCGTGTCTAGCTCCAGGGGCCAATGCATCTGTTGGTATGAAGATCCCCCCTTCCTAGGTAACCTATCATAGGTCCCTTCCAAATACTGCAATGATGACTTTCATCTATAGACCCATTGTAATAGGGGAGGACTGAGGTCCTGGTGCCATGAGAAGGCACTAAGCGGTGAAAAAACAAGTGTGGTGCTAGTTATGTGCCCTTAATACAAAAACTCATCTGAATAAATTCACCGATGAATAGGACAACATCCAATGATTATTTTTCGAATTAGGTTCGGGTGGTTTCAATTACTAGAATCTACACATTCTTATTGACCAGATTATCATATTCTAGGAAGACCTTACTTCTTCTAAGGAAAACCTTGTTGGATTCGATTCTTCACATCATCAGGAAACGACCATCCAAGATTTTTCTGATGAACTCAATCATATGATGGCTGATGAGGTGAAGTCTCATGAATTGGTGGTCCCCCAAAAAGAATAGCTACAAAAATTTGTGGTTCACATGGCAGTGTTGAAGGATCAAATTTCTTCTTCAAGTGCCGACTATGAAGTTATCAAGTAGAAAGGATGGGACATCAAATTCATTATGAAACGTGTATTCCCGATGCACAATGATATGTAAGAAGAGAGATATACTCTAGAGAAACACCTTAATGGCCCATGGCAGTCGCTCATCAATTTATTGGAAATGGCCATCCAAGACTCCATGTAATTTTCCTAAATTATGATGTACTCACTTTATTTTGATTCCATGGAGTTTATCCAAACATGATATGTTCCTCCATTTATTATGGAACTCATGGAACAATTTCTCCATCCAATGTCTCTCATTTTTTTTCCTTCAATTTCAATCAATCACAATACACCATATAAACAACCATTCATTTTCATATAACATGGATCGTGATCTGGAATAAGTAATTCTAAAATAACTAAATCTTTCTCTAATTTTTCATAGGTTGTGGGACTCAGTGAGCATGGTTTGGATATTATTGGGGTTATATAAAAAACCTCATAAACATTTTAGGCTTTTTCATTATTTCCCTAATTTTTTTCAAAACCTGTTTTGTACAAGCTTAGGGGGTATAACTTGACTTTTTCTTAGCCTTCCCGTTGCGGGTTTTTGAACCAAAAATATTTATGTATCTTTTAAATATTTTAATTCTTGACATTTTTGAATACAACATGCATTATATAGGTTTAACAATCTGGTAGTTGAATTTTATCCAGGGGTGCCCTTGGTGAGTTTTCACTCTGGTGAGTATTGCGTCTTTTTCATTGGCAGTTTATAATCTTGATAATAGAAATTATTACTAATGTTTTAGGTCAAATATCTTTGACCAAAATTTATAGGGAAAGGGCCCTGATTTAGGATTCATCAGATGAGAATGTCCTAATAACTCTCATACATGAATGAGGTATTTTTCATAACCCTCTCATTACATGTTTTGGAGGTATATAGGGCTTGAGATCCTTTTTAGGCGTACAGATGTAGGAAATGACTCTCTTGAGGATGAATTTCCTTTGGTTAATGGCTATTTTTTATAAAATATATAAAGATCTATATGGTGATGATGTGAATAGTCAATAAACGGTGTCTTCTGGACACTGGCCTTCGATTTCTGATGAATTGGGAGATTTATGGGACGTTTGGATTTGTTTTGTGGCTTGAAGAACATAGTGTATTTCCTATCTAGGGGATAATGTATGAAATTATTACGTACATTTTTATTGGATTTGAGTGGGAAATTACTCCAACATTAATTTCATTTGTGCAATGGAGGGCCGATGAATGTTATAGTTTAACATCATACAACCTGGACAATTGAAACTTATTACGGGGGATAATTTTTCTCTAACCCGGAGGGAGTAAATTATTCATCAATTAAAATAGAAATACATTTCAAATTTTGGAATTTGTAAGTCAAATTTTATGAAAACCGTAATCTAGGTGGTTTCCATATACAGTGACTGACATGAGATATAAATGACATTCAGGCATACGGAAACATGAATGGACTCTCCTGGGGACGACATTACCTTTGATTGACGACTATTTTGCAGGAAACATATGTAGTGCCACTAGGGCATGAGGTTCATAGTCAAAAGAAGGTGTCTAAATGACATTTTCCTTCTATCTTAGATGACCATGATATATTATGTGTATTTAGACCTTTCTGAACATGACGTATGGCTTATGAAAGGGGGTGTTCCTAAATATGAAATAGGGAATTTATTTGGCTGAACATTACATGGAAAATAAGAAATAATTGGGGGGAATTTTGTTTTTTGTACGTGGATCAAAATCTAGCATATGGATGGGGAATATTTATTTTGTAGAATCCTTGAGAGACTAGAGGTGAATCGGGCTTCGATGTTCTGATATATTAAGGACCTGAGTTGGAAAGAGAATGTAAACCATAATTTTTAGGGTTATTGAATCAGGTGGGATGTCATAGGGCTTGGCACTGTTAGGCATACCATGGTCAGTGAGGACCCTCTTAATGATGAATTAACCTATTATTGACAGCCATTTGTTTATGAAACATATGCAGAGCCACCTGGAATTGATGTTCATAGTCAAACAATGGTGTCCACAAGACACTATCCTTCCATCTCTGATGGCCTTTGAGGGTTATGGCGATATAAGATTCCTCAAGTCATGGAGTTTGATGTGTGGAAGGAGTATATCTGTGTATATTAGGAATGACTTGGCAGTGATTTACCCATGTGATTAAGTAATTCCCTACATAGATATGGATCATATGGTGGTTGAGGCATCTGTTCCATCTTTGGAGTACCCTATAGTTTAACAGTGTATGACTTGGACCTGGAGTTCCATATAGGGAAGGGAACCATTACATGACTTTTAATTTTGTGATACTAGGACCAAAATCTAGATTGATTTTCCATAATTCCTTAGTGGATCTCCTATTAAGCTCCCTAAGATCATGTTATTGATGATTGGTGTGAGAAACAAGGGATGAAAAGGAATTAGGGTACCCACATAAGAATGACATAATCAATGAAATGGAGCATTTTATGCTTAGACCAATGTTGTGCAGTTTAACATCATGCATCAAGGACTGATTCAACAAAATTTATTTTCATGTGGGGTAGATGCGGGGTAATCCAAGCATGAATGAATGGAAATATGATTACCCTTAATTAGCCCTGTAAATTAGACTTGTTTATGGATTGTCTACTTATACTCAATTCGTGCACAGAGAAGGGGGCATTTCAATACTTTATGTGGTTGAGTCTAGATTATAGGATTCGAGTCTACCAAAAAACTATCAGGGGAAAATGAGTCACATAGTATTTGCAATGAACATTACTTGTGGAGTTCTAGACCAAATGCTGGAAAAAATGTATTTTTTTGAGGATGTCGGACAATGGTAAGAATCTAAGCATTACCATTTTGTAGGGCAGTTTAATATCATGCATCCGGGACACTTCAGTCCTTTCAGTTTAGCATCATGTGGTAATGACGTTGGAAGCATACTTTACCATCATGTTATGTAGAAGACTTATCACAAATACCATAAATAGATTTCAGTTAACCATGGCCGGGATATTCTGGAATTCCATAGACATGAGTGATTATAGGAGGCATAATCTATAGTCATGGGGGCCCTTAGATCTAGAGGAATGACATGGGGATTGGAAGCCATTGGGGATAAATAAATAGGAAAATCCTCTATGGAGGAATAATTTTCATATGATTGACGACCATTTTATATGAAACATATGTAGAGGAACTGGGGCATGATGTGTATAGTCAAACAAAGGTGTCCATAGGACATTGTCCTTTCATCTCCAATGGTCATGAATTTTTATAAAGACCCTAGATTTCCCGGAGTATGGAGTTTCACGAATGTGAAAGATGTGTCCAGGAACATAAGAAATATCTAGATCGTGATTATCCAGGAATTACAGAGGCTTCTACATAGATGTGACTCATATGTAGGGGGAATCATGATATTTGAACTCCTTCTAGGTGTTGGAATTCAGACTAAAAATTTCCATCATCTATTTGAATTTTTTTGTATAGAATTTGGGGCATGTTTGGGATCTCATAAACTGAGAATCAAGCCACACATGATTATTGAGAAACCTTGTAGTTTAATGTCATGTGGTTAGGACCTTTCATTGATTCCACTATGAATTGTTGACCTATAAATAGAGGAAGGGTAATTTTTTGTTTTTTTAAATAGTTGCTTGAAAAATATGGAGGATCTGGACATCACTACATATCATTTATGTGTAGGAATCAAGCCACACATAGTTCTAGAAAGGAGTTGCTTATATAGGTCGGGACCGTATGTAATAAAAAGGGGAATTTTTTTTCCTAGTGGCTGGACCAAGATTTAAGGACAAGGTGTCACTACATATCCTACAAGGGTAGGAATAAATACAAACGTTTTTTGAGAAATATCCTCTCTGTAATAGACTGGTCCATAAACAAGGAGGGGAAATACATTTTAGACGATGGATGGACCAGGATATAAGATCCAGGCATCACTACATATCCCACTAAGATATGAATCATGTCATATGTAGTTCAAGAATATTTCATGCAGTTTAATGTCATATGGTAAGGATAAAGGTAATGTGATGTGAATTATAACAAAATTGTGCCTCGACCTGAGTCATGGGATTTAGGAATCACGATCATTCCCACTGAGATAAGGATCAAGACATACATATTTCTGAAAATTCCATCCTTTAATATGTCCAGTCCGTATATAGGGAAGAGGTAATTTTTATCTTGTGTTGATGGTTGGTCTAGGATAGATGATACCAACATCACTATGTATCGTTGAAGTGAAGTAATAAAGCCATACATTGATCTAGAAGATCCCTATAGAGATCTAGTCCATGTATAGGGAAATTGGATGTCATTTTTCTTTGATTGGTTGCTTGGAAAGGATGTTAAATATAGGAATCACTAAATTTCCTACAAAGGAAAAATCAAGCCCTATTTAGTTCTGTAAACAATATGCTCCCTGTAACGATCTAAATCTAGCATAGGAGTAGGGGAATTTTGGTTTCATCCTCTATGGGTTTCAGGCCTATCATATTCCTATATGGTTTTTTATGAAAGGGAACCCTTACCACTGATCCTAATCTCATGTGAGTTATACTTAATGTTATAAATAAATAGAGACAATGATTTACCATATAGTATGGGTGATAGAGTATATTATAGGGTAATTCTATTTCTTGTGATGTCTAGGCCAAGATCAATGGTCGAGGCATCGCTATGTTTCTCAGTGATGAATGGGAATCAATCCATATGCAGTTCTTAGGGAAATGTGTTGTTTAACATATTGTGGTAAGGACAGACTTCATACAGTTTAATGACACTTGGTTAAGAAGAACCTTTACAGTTTAAAGTCATGTGATTAGGATGAATCTGTCATACATTTTATCATTATGTTATTATGAAGATTTATGTCTCTATGACGTTTAACGTCTTGCATCTATTGAATATATGTCACTGTTACATGAAGTATTTATTTATAAACCATTCATTGGTTGGAGCTGTGATGAACTTTCCATACATTGATATCCTTACATATGTTCCATTGGAGTAGATATTATGTATGAAATATGGCCCCTCCCACTTTGTCTCAAGCTTCAGACGTTTCTCCCCGAGTATCATCAGGATTTTGAGGACCAACACCATATCTCTTTCGAGGAAAGACCCAAGGTGAACCTTTATGTTTAAGGCTCGTTCAATCCAATTTTGGTATATTTAAAAATGGAAAAAAGTGTAAAACCTTTTATCATCCAGTCGCTCCAACTCCTCAAAACATTTCTGATATTTCTCATCTGCAGAAAATTGATCACAAACAGAATTAGAGAACGATGGACGTTCAACTTCAATGGGAAAAAATACCTCTATCCCATATACTAGAAAGTATGGGGTTTCCAGGGTGGTAGTATGTGAAATGGTTTGGTAATCCCTTAAATCATGTGGAGCTTTTCTGTCCTTGATTTCATGTCATTATCAACCACCTTCTGGTGTATATTGGACATAATACTTTTGAAAGCCTTTATCTTTTTGTTGGCCACTGCATAGAAGCAGGAAGAATGGTCGGATTTGATTCCATATTTTTGGTATAAATTTTACAACTTAGTAGAGTAGAAGTTGGTGCCATTGTTTGTCAGTATATTTTGAGGGACACGAAATCTAGTAATGATGTTGGATTTCAAAAATCTAACAATGCTTCATTCCCTGACCCCTTTATGGGGTAAAACATCATCCCATTTGGAGAATAATTCAATTTCTATTGGAATGAATTTAAACTGTATAGATGTGGTGGGAGGATATAGTCCCAAAAAATACATCCCCCATATGGAAAATGCACAGGAGTAATTAGCTGTGTGATTTAGTTCTAGGTTTAGTGAATGAAATTGACATGAACTTGGTAGGGATGGAACTTCTTGGATTATGTGGCACAATCAGTTATCCTAGTGGGAAAATAGTTTACAAGCCATTAAATTTTATGGGAGATCTTGCGTACTGATTGGTGTGCTCCACATGTTCCAGCTTGCAATTCTTTCATGATGGTAGCCATATCTCCTCCATCAATGCACCAAAAAAGGACTATGTCACGGTCTCTCATGTAGAAGAACTTTTCTTGGTTTTCACCATTGCACAAAAAAATTATTTCTCATCTCCAAATCTATTCTCTTCCAGGGGGTACTCCACAGTTTAGTGGGGGAATCAAAATAGGAGTGGGTGTTGGGGGTGTCTTAAACGCAATGGACGTTGCTTCATCTTTTCCAGTTCTTTTTCCTAGGGCCAATGGGCACACTCGGGACTTCTATCCTTTGGGGTTTGTCAAAGAAATAACACAAACCACTTGTGTACATCATTGGTATGAGTTTAATCCATAATTCATCATAAAGATTACTTATTCACATTGATATCATTTCATCCTCGGGGATAGGATTATCCATGGAGTATGTATGGCCTTTCCATCTAGATATGAAGTCTGAATTTCTTTCATTCCCTGATTGCTTAATGTTCTTGAGATCACTACATTTATTCATAGGAAATATTGAATTAATCTAGAAGAGAAATAGTTGCTAGTGGTCTTCCTAACTTGTGATTTAGTTAGCTGGAAAAATAGTATACCACGCAATGGATGAACCCTGTAGAGTTCGCATGAAGCACCTATGTTTCACTACATATTGTTTCTCTGGGGGGCATCATGGGGTCACAAAAAGATGAACAATGCATTAGATAATTTTATGGATCTCCTAAACCAGTGAACATCAGTAATATGGGGTTCCCGAAGTTTGGTAGTTGTAGAACATTGCTATCTCAAATAGGGTAATATTTGTGTTCCCATTATATTGGAGTGTGCTACCCTTCCATGGATTTCAGTCAAGCTGTCAATTGCTCGATGGTATTTAATAGCCTTTTATGCATATCCTTCCAGACCTAAACTTGGTTGGGTGTAGTAGGAGAACACTATACATTCCAGTAATTCAATAATTTGGGGTAAATACCCATATGAGGGTATCCTTTGTGGGTTTTTATGAATGTATTCTATCTACTTTCCTAGTGGATGGAATTCTTGATGTACATACAGGGCGGTATTTAAGTAGACTAATAGTCTTGTTGCTGGATTACATGGGCATATAAGCTTAGTTTTATTTTCCAGGATGAGTGCCTCTGGTAGAGGCTACTCTTCTAGAAACACCTATTGACGTTCTTCTTGAGGAACAAACCCAGCAATATAGCTTCCTCAACCCAGCTCGACATTCATTCACCTGAGCTCTTTCATTTCTTCCTCCTACTTGGAGAATCATTCCTAGAGTGTGAGGGACACATTCATAGGGGGAGGAATTGTTTGTTAATGGATGACTTGGGATTTATTCTTCTCCAAGTTGGGGTTTTTTGGGGGAGTTATTAATGGAATTTATTAGGGTGTACCCAAATTTAGGGAAGGTCTTTGGTGTTGGGTATGCAAACCACAAATCTCGGTGTGGGCCACCTCTATGAGGGAACCATATTCTCTTTCGTACTCTCAATTTGTATCATTTCCTATGAGGTCTATGTGGCTAACATCCACCACGTTCAATGATGCATACTACATAGGTGGTGATGTACCAGGAGCAGAATGGTATGAGAGAATTTTGAATCCTTTCTTGGACTTTCTCCTTCCATTCTGTGGTATTCTTCAGATTTCTTGGAAAAGAACAACACAAAGGGAGCACAGATTTGAACTTGTAATGTTCCTTCATCCTGGGGGGTATGAACCATGAGACGTGACTGAATGGGTGACCTATTTGCTCATTGTTCATCCTAGGCAGGAAAATACGAACACCTATTATGTGGGAATTTGAGTTAAAAATACCCCCACCACTGTGGTTTTGGGGTTCCTCCCATTCTTCTGTTGATGTGCTAGGTCCTAGATTCATTGGTTTTATGGGTGTATTGTAATTTAAAAATTCCCACAACCATACGGGTTGGGGTTGTTCCCACATTGCAACAGTAGCTATCACAATTTTTTCCTTCTTGATTTCACACACTCCTTCATAGATGTGAGATGGGTACGGTGTCGGGTTTTCACAAAATTTATTTTCTTCCAAGGACATGATCTTTGCTTGTTGGTTGGCATTTCATAGGTGGGAAGCCTAATGGATGGTCTTTTTTGCCTGGGTCTAGAGCATCTTGATGGTTTTATCTCATTAGAGTTAATGATTTTGAGACTTACTCAAGGCAGGTACTTGTTTATCATTCCACATTTCTTGAGAAGGATTTCATTTTATTGCTGCCATTGGGGAATGAGATTGGAAGATGTAAATTATGATGAGGTGTGCTGGATAGGACATGGGGTGAAGTGTAGAGCTCTATGTTCTCTCCACCCATGTATATGAACTCTAGATGAGTCGTCACCGATGAGGCAATGAAACTTATACTTCGCATAGAGGTAGGCCAGTTCAAGGTATTTCTTTATCCTATCTAATTAAGGCTGCTGGGAAGACAGGAGGGCTTCCCGGTCGATTAGACAGATAAGTTATCATAATATCCTAGCATTTTCTTTATACCCTTCATAGGGAAATAAGTTTTTTTAGCTGGTGTAGATTTTTCCTCATATTGAAGCTATTGTTATGCATACATTCCCCAAACAACTCCCTTGGTATATCGAAGTGAGAAGTGTCTGTGGGCAATGCATCATTGGTATGTCATTACTAGCTAGTTGTCTTCTCATGAACAACATATCATGTTTTTTGTGTATCTTGGGACTCCTCTACATGTTATTCCTAGATTTATTGCTTGATAATGATTTATTTTTAAGCAGTAGGTCTGATAGGACACTCATTGATATGTCAGCGATATGGAGGTGGCTCGGAAGAAGAATATGGCCCTGAGCCATCCTCTAGTTGATAAAGATTTAACTCATCGTAGTCAGAGTATCTGACATGTATGAATCAATATTTCAGAGTTCCTCTATGTAGGAGGCCTTTCTCACTTTAATTCAGCGAGGGGAGGTCCTTCTTACCAGTGCGAGTTTTGACTGCAGGAGGGCCCTCACAGTTTGTGCTACAGTGTCTAGGGTTACCGTTGCATCTTATTTCCCGAATGTGGGGAATTTACCTACAGCATATACAATAGGGAGTACCTTTAGGGTGGGAAGTAGTGAGGGGATGACCTTCTTGCATCCTGATGTCACTGAAGGGAGGACCTTCTTGATGACTGCTATGATGTCATGGACTACTATCACAACTGGATATCTGAATGTAGGGAGAATTTCTGCAGCGTACATCCTGGGGAGGGCCTTCAGGATGTACATCAATGAGTAGATGACCTTCTTCATTATTGATGATTCTTTGGGGTGGGACTTCACATCAACTACCATTTTGGGGAGCACATTCATAGTGGTTGTTATCATAGCAAGGATTACCATCATGACATGGAATACGACTGAAAGGAGAAGCATATCTACAGTGTATACCATAGGAAATATCATTAGGGTAGGTGATATCAAGGGAATGGACTTTTTGTTGTTTGATCCCCTAGTCAAGGGAAAGACTATCCTCACATGCATCAAGAGATAGGATCTCGTGATCGATTATTATGGCCCAAGGAGTAATCCCATGTGGTGGCTCTATGGGGGACCTTCAGAGCTGCTGGTAGCAATGGTTTGAGAATGTACTTCACAAAAAATACTACCACTTCCATAATTTTGTAATGGACTGATAGGATCTTGGGCCTCTATTGATATATGATCAATGTCATCAAGAACTCAAGCTTCCTATAGAGTATAATCATGTATATGTTATTCATTTTATGGTTTCCATCAGTGCATTTAATTTTTGGGTGCTCTCTTGTAGGTAACAAGGGAAATTTACTATTGGTAACGACCTTCATATATGGGTCCCTATTTTTTTGTTCCCATGATGTTGTCAGGATACACTGACAAGCTTCTTCATTTTTGGCAGGTATATATGCATACCCTAGAGCGGTAGCCACATTGAACAAGCATCCTCCAGGTGTACATGTATTAGTTGCCAATCCGATTGTCTGTGTATCGCAGGATATTTCCATCGACCCTACTGGACTGAAGCATGGATTCATAACTACGTCAAAGTGACCAACCAATTTTGTGGGTTAGTCATTCTGTTCGAGGAAATTAGGTTGTGGTCATGGTTCCTCATTTTTTTTCCACTGATGCAATGATGTCATGACATATTGGGAGGATATGGTATCGAATCGATGTCTGATCTTCCATAATTTTCTGGATGTGCTGAGTTACATCTTTGGCTGGAACGAGTATGGAGGCGCATTCTGATTTCAGAGTAGGATTTTGTACTTGCTCCAGTCCTCCATAAGATGTTAGTGATACTGGAAGTTCTCCTATGTCGTGATAGAAGAACGAGTCTATCATTGGTTTTCTTCTTTGTTTGCCACTGTTTTTCACTAGTGGGCATCATATTTTAGAGTAGGAATTTGCATCTCCTTTCTTAATGATGTATTTTTCTCATGGAATTTGTATGCATCTATAGGAATTTGACTCTTCTCATATTCATTTGCCTCACTATTTGTATGGTGGTATTAGTACGCATCAAAGGGTGTTTGTACCTTCTTATAGATGGTTACCATCCTATTTAGAATATGGTCTTCTTATGCATCGACATATATTTGTATATGCCTATAATTTGGTTGTATTTCTCCAATGCGGGTTCGGCGAGGACTCGCAGGAATGTTCATGTGCTCGTGTTGTTCCACCCTATTTCAATGGTGGTCTGGAGTAGAGGGGGTAGAGTTGTATGTATTCCCATTGAATTCCACTACGTATGTATGTTAGAATTCTTCTTTAGGAATCAGGGTGATGGCCTGTTCCTTATTGTTTATTTGCTGCCCTTGGAGGGTGGGCCGAGGGGCCCATGTACTGTGGAATTCACTAGGTTCCCTTAGCATAATATCATCTTCATTGTGAGGATAATTGGTCGCCCAGTGTTGGTAGAGATGCTCTTCAGTAGGGGTCTACGAATAAGACCCTTGTGTAGTTGGGATGAAGTCATCAACATCAACGTTATCTTCCTCCATGAGATATGAGAGGTACATGTTATCGGGTTTCAGGGATACTCTCTTGAAACGGTTCGAGATGACCACCATGGGTGCCTTGTGCTGGGGTGATGGCCACATCTAAGGAGGCGGCTAGGGAGCTATTTCATATTGGAGGGTTTGTTTTGCAGCCTCCATTATGGGTAGAGTATCATTTTGTTGGTACTCTCTAATCAGGGTGTTAGATACCTAGAGTTGAAGACTCTGGGTAGGGGATGGGGTGATGCTCTTTATCGGGGCCTCAGCCGCCATTGGGAACACTAAGGTGGGTGTATGCATTGGTTTTCGGGATTCCATTTGGAATAAAGATAACTATGGAAACCTAATATATATATATATATATATGAAATATTTACATGACTGTCATTGATGCTGCTGAAGGGTTAAAATTTTTGTTTTCTTACAAACTACTGTCTAGTGGGAAGTAGGGTTGAACCCACAGGAAAGGAATTTTAACCACTATTCTTCTAAAACATATTGAAAATGGACCCCCACTATTGTGAGTAGCTAGGTAAATTTTATATTATTTTTTTATATTTTTCACTTTTCAAAAGTAGTAATGTGACAGCACATTATTTTGTATTTTTGTTCTAATCAATGATGTAATAAGAAATAGTCTAAAATCAATAAGAAACAAAGATTTAAAATGCTGACATATGACTATTATAATTAAATACTTGGGGAAAAACTATATTCTAATGGTTTTTAGATAATTCCTAATAACTTAAAATTTGATTGTAATTTACCACTTACAAAGGAATGAATTTTTTCCTTCCCCAGGAGATAAGTCACTTAGTTTGAGCAATCTTGGAGTTCTCCACACCAAGAATGATTAATTTTATTTGAAAAGTGCAGCAGAACAGACTCACCATTAGTTCTGAAGTTTATATTCTTAATTAAATGTTTTGGAAAATGCATCCGTGGTCATTCTCACCGAACAATCATGGAATAAAAAATTGACGTACATAGACATTACATTACTTTCACAGAATACTTAATACATAACAAAAATAGACACCAAAGGACCGTAATAGTTTAGTGTCTTTGGAATCTGGGATCATAATCTTCTAATCATGGTGAAAGATCTTAAACATCACCCATAAATATATTCCCCTTTTGTTTTCATACCGAAAACCTTTCTTTATATCCTAGGGAAAAGAAAACATAAAAAGGGTGAGCTGAAATGCTCGGTAAGGGAAAACATAGAGAACATAAAACAATCCATAAACATTTGAATGCAAAAATATGAACATAAAATATAGACATCAAAATCATGAGCAAAGACATAAATCTTGGAATTACGTAAGGAATATATCATATTGGAACATCAATCATGATAAAATAGCATGGGAAGAAAACATGTAATTGTTGAAAACCATTATGCACATGATATGATTTCCATAGTATCCAAGGAATTACTTCCAAGACCATCTTAGTGGACAATGTCCCTTTTTGAATCGAGTTCACTCCTTGTTCCAGTCCTATATCACTAAACCAGATTAGCTTACCATTTCAGCCATGTCTATCTCATGAGATATAATTTTTAACCCAATACATTGGAGGGATATATTGGCCCCACCAATCTCATAATGAAATCATTCTTACCTGTGCCACAAAATAAACTTAAAACATTCATCATAACCCAAAGAATAAAATGGGTTTCATAAAAATCATCCCATCATCACATAATCCATATAAAACAAATGGATATTTCATCATAAAAAAAGTAAAACTATGTAAATCATAGAGAAATTATAATTAAAACAAACACATATGAAATAATGTCATCTTAGATAGAAAATGGTTTTGATAAAACACTTGAAATGAATTCTTAAGGAAAATATCCTTTCTTCTTAAAAATCATTTTCATTTCAAAAAATGCCATGAAATTTTAAAATAAAAGTATTTTGTTGAAAATATTCATAAAATATTTTAGAGTAATCTTCATGAAAATGAGGCTTTATGAAACCATAAAAATCCATTCACACTGTATAAGTTAAAAATAACATTCTTCTCGTACTTTTTTCAGAAAAGTAAAAAAGTTCCCCATGTGGTAAAAAAAGTAATATTACTTTCATAACAAGTGGTAAATTCCAGAAATGGGTAAAAGGAATTTAAAAATACATTAAAATTTTTTTAGAAAACATGGGCATTGATGATAATAATAACCCCAATAAATACTTATGAATAACAATCTCGGATAAGAACAAGATTGGAATAGTTATCCTTTACCCTAGGTCTGATATGCTTTGTACGTATCCAAAGCTACTGTATAATGATTTAAAAAATGTCATTTACTTATTACATAATCATATCCATTGTGATGATATCATATATGGTTCACTAATGACTTTATATTACCCGTTCTTTAGTAAATTTCATGTTAAATCAGTGTTTTGTGGTAAAATCCTTTCATTTATCGTACATGTTTCGACATGTTGTTCTTGATATTATTACTTATATCCTAATTTTATTAATTCCAAAATTTAAAAAATGATTTATATATAATATATATTTAGTATATAAATATATAAGATATATTGATAAATGGAATGAAATACACCGTTCATGGAGATGGTAGGTCGTGCGTACACATGAATGTTGTTTTCGTTTCATTATTGAATTAAATGGAATTAATTAAATGAAACATATATGTAATTAAATCCAGTATCATTATTATGTAATATATTTCATGATATATACTTTATAATCATACTTGAATGGTAAATCATGGAAAATGAATCTCATCATGTTCGTGGAGACGGTAGTCCGTACGTACGCACGAGCGATAAAATCATTCCCTTGATTGTGGAACTGTATTTAAGTGTATGTATAATATTTAAAAATAAATATCACTCTAATATAATCATATATAGTTATTTATTTACACCATTATACCCATCCAAGTAAGGTGGTGGTGGAAAACAGATTACACCATGGTGTGGAGACGATATTATGTACGTACGCACGCAGGGTGATTTCGTTTTCTGTAGGATGGATAGAAGAAGAAATTGGTTTGTTTAATATTTATAATAACATATCAGTATATGAGTTATACTGATGTTATTAATTTATTATGAAACAAAAAAAAATAAGAAAAAGTAGATGAAGAAATAAATTGGAAAGAATCGGTAAAGGATAGTTCCTCTTCTTTAACGTGCCTCTTCTTAACATCCACTTAAGGCACTAGGGTTGGTCTTTTTAGGAGACCAGAACCTCTATACAGAAGATGAGAAGGGAAATGGGTAGGGTTTTTTCGATATTAAATGCTCAAAAGGGTGTGAATAGAAGAGGGAAGGGGTGCCCTTTTTATAAGGGAGGAGAGGGGCACCTTTGGAAAAACTTAAAATATTATTTTATATTAATGTCATATTTGATTTATAATAGCTCCAAATTAATTTATTTCATATATAAAGTGGGTATGGGTCTAAATCATCTCAAAAATAGGTTATATACATGTTTAGATTACTATTTTAACCTTATCATTGCGATTTATCTCTAAGTTAAATAATTTATCTTTTACAGTGTCTTCTTGTTTTCATACACTATATGGTTAATAAGGATAATATAACAAGCCAAAATAACCCCAAGTTGTTCATTATTAATATATATAACCTTATATATGTCATTTGTCTGAACCGTAGATTTTCAAGAATATAATAACAATTAATAGTATAATATTTTTTAAAAAAACTATTTTATGTCAATTTTGATACTATTTGGTAATTGATTTTTGTGAAAATCATAACAACATGATTAGTTCAAAAAAAGTTAATTGAATGAATACTAACATGTAATATTAACTTATAAAATTAGTGGAATTCATAAAAAGTCTCAAATTTCATTTATTTGGGTATTTATAACATCAATTATGTTAATATTTCATTAATAAGGTAATTACTGCATCATCATTGTGTCATAAATAAATTAAATTATTTAATGTCTAAAAATTATAATTAAAATACCATTATGTAGGAAATATTTTTAGATTTCTAATGAATATTTATAGACGAATTTAACTTATGTATAACCCTGTATTAAAAATGTTTTTGTTATTAAACTTTGATTTTAACTATTTTAACTCTTCTTTAAATAAAATAATAATAAGTGTCCTAATCTAATCCAAGTGGACCTAAAGGGAAATATTTTATTCCTAAGGTTGTTTTTGGTCGAATTACACCTATGAAATAGAATTAGGACATGTGTTAGGGTAATAATAATATCATTTTTACCCTTAATTTCCCTATTTACTTTTAACCGTTGTAAATAAAAGTAAAATGTTACTATTCACAAAAAATTATTTTTATCTTATTTAACCACATTTACTCATTTATATTAACCATGTCTCTCAGATTTTAGAAATTCCACTCACATAAGCAGTAAAATTAAGTTTTATGCAGATTTTCAAATTCTCCTAGGAGGTGGGAAAAAGACGGTGAAAAGGTCAATAAAATTTTAATATATTTTAATTATTATAAAATGACTCAAATAAATTACATCGAAAATAAATAGGTATTATGTTCCAATTTTTACCTAAAATAAATTTAAATAAAATAAAGAATTATTTAAATAAGAATTTGGTTTTTACATAGTAACCTAGTGTTTTCACTATTTCTAAAAAATTTAAAGTTTTCAAAAAAATACCAAAAATTTACCTTAGGCTAATTTCGATATTCAAAATCCAAAAATGAAGTCCATTTTGAAGGATAAAATTATAAAATATCATAATGTGGGTATTACTATTCATAACAGCTAGTTCATAATAATATTATAATAATATCTCATTTAGTGAAACTTGGTATTGTGTACTACACATGCTATCGAAGAAGGTCTTGATTGCTTGTATTGTAAGGCAAGTCAGGGATGCGTGTAGTGAAAGCTCCATTTGGTGTTGCGTATAACAAAATCAAAACTTATTTCATTTATATATTAAACAAAATATATACTTAATGTTGTGTAAAATAATTTGCACAAAACGAACTTGAAATTGTGTGTAACACGAGCCAAGAATAGTGTGGCGTATACTGCAAGCTAATATGGTTTTGTGTATAGTTCAAGATAATCTTGGTGTAGTGTATAATAGAAGACATCAAAGAAACTAAAAATAATATATCTCATAAAATCACAGGGTGTTACACTAAATTAACTCTTTTAAATACCAAAATTATATAATAATTGTAAAAATTTATTTAATAAAAAATTAAATTATAAAAATCAATAAGTATGATAATATAATAAAAACTATAAAACTATAAAATTAAATAACTAAAAATTAATATAAAATATGGGGAAAATTTTTATTTAGAGCCACATCAAATTCCCCCACACTCAAACACGGTTTTTCCTTAAACAATCCCATGCTTTATTATCTTTGAAAAACAAAATTTTAATTCATTAATCAACTCCAAAAGTAACATTTCTACCACTTTCAAAACAGAGGATTGAACTGAAAATAGGCTTTTGAAAATGAACTGCTAAAATCAAGCCTTTCATAGAACAAATTCTTATTAGTAATCAAGAAGTTAATGAATCATCTATTAATGAAAATGCCCTGCCTTATATGTGAAACTGCTTAGTGACTCACTTCATTCCCAGATTATGTTCAATGTACAAGAAATCCAACCGGTAAAATATCAATGGAATTAAAAACATAACTGGAGGAACATTGTACATTGACTTTTCACCTAGGTTCCAAAAATAAGTTTTTTTTAAACACCTTATAGATACAACTTAATTGATTACCATATAAATCAATATTCCCCTTCTTTATCTGGAATTCATCATTCCCATCATTTAATGGACTCATTTTTTACCCTAGTCACATTATTTTATTTTTCCCAAGCAATGTATCATAGTTTTATGAACTGTGAAATGAACATATTCAAAGTGTACAGAGGAATTATAGTTTACCGAAACACACCTAGCATCTAGGGTCTTAGATATACACTGTGGGATCCCAAATGTGGAAACTACTATAGTTTCAAAAGATTTATTTAAAAAATAATTTACATTGGCTCACTAAGATGATTACTTAAGATATTTAGAAGAAAAATGAGTCCCCTAAGATCAAATTCAAACATCATGTTCCAAGGGTTCTGATCATTAATCCACAAATAGGTTACCTACATCACTCTAAAAAATAGTCCCTAAACCAAAATTTCATAAAACCAGTAAATAAGTTCACTAAGTAATCATCCAACCTCAAAAATTTCAGATTAAAAGCTTGTCCTAACTACCAGTCAAGCATCATCCTATGGGAAGAACATTTTGAGTACAATGTACACCAAAACATGTAAATTAATTTTGAAAATTTTTATTCTTTTTCTGAAAAAATAAATAAAGGTAGTGGGAATCAAAGAACATTTAAACATATTCATGAATTGAGCCCCTACCCTAGACTTAAAACCCATATTTTTTCCCAAATTTGAATTAAAAATGTGTAAGATAGTTTACAGATTGGGTTTAATTAGATTTTCAGAAGATCAGAAATATTTATTCTAAAACACCTTAAAGAAACAAGCAGAACAAAATACAGAAACATTAAATCTTCCTACACCACACTCCGTTCTTAGTTTCTAACAATGAAATGATTATGAATCAGAGATTTTCAATTTCCTACAATGATGTCCATGTGGATTTTTGGTACATAATAGTGACATGTGAAGAAAAGATTTTTTTTACCGAAGTTTGTGGGCATAATTTTTTAAAAAGAAAACATGAAACAAATATATAGTAGAACTTTTCATCAATAAGATAAGTAGGAAACTTGTATCCACTACAAGAAGAATTTTTTTAGTAACATAAACTGTCTCACTTACACAGGACCCAATGAGTCACCTAAATAAGTGTATAGGTGGATCTGGTGCATCAGCAATTCAATGTCTCACCAAAAGTATTGTAGCTGTGAATTTGCGATGAATTTTTATAATGTGAACTGGAGGAGAAAAATTAATGAAGTAATTAAATTAATTTCCTAAAATGGTTTGTCATTAGTCCTCTATAACGAGTAATCTACTCCGTTGTGACACAATAGTTGTATCCTAACACCGAAAACAAGAACCAGGAGAAAGAAAAAATAAACAACATGAATTTTATAAAAACATAGCATGAATCATTTTTATTGAAATTAAAAAAATGAAACCACAAAAATGATAAAACATGAAAATTGGGTTGCCTCCCATGTATCACTATGGATAAAGTCTTCAGCCAGAATTATTTCAAAATCAATTATTAAGCATAGCGAAGGCAGCCATTCCCTTTAGTTTTCCCTCAAAATAATGTTTCAATCTCTGACCATTAACCAGCATAGGTTTTTTCTCCTCACCTACAATTTCTACAGATCCATTCTTAATTACTCTCATAACATTAATGGCTCAAAACCATTTGGACTTATGTTTTCCAGGAAAGAGTTTTAATCTAGAATTAAAGAGAAGGACCTTCTATTCAAGTTTGAACTCTTTTGTTAAAATGATAGAATCATGAAATAATTTTGTCATTTCTTTGCAAATCCTTGAATTATCACAACTCTCTCTTCTTATCTCATCACGTTTACTTAGATCTTGTAATCTTCTCTCAACAGTACTATTAAAATAAAAATTCATAGTGTCACCTTCCCAATATGACTTATGATGAAACTCCACAAGAAAATGAAAACACTTTCCAAATAAAATACTATAAGGATACATACCTATTGGGATCTTGAAAGAAGTTATATATTACAATAATGCTTCATCCAGTTTAAAAGACCAGTATTTTCTAGAGTTGGACCCAATTTTTTGAAGAATTTTTTTAGTTATCTATTAAATATTTCCACTTGTCCACTAAACTGTGGTTTATAAGAAGTTCCATTTTTAGGTACAAAGCCATAAATTTCTGTTAAAGCCTTAAACATGAAGTAATTAAAGTGTGTTCCATTATTAGTAATGAAGGATTTTGGGTATCCAAATCTTGAAAAGATGATTTGTTTGACAAATTTTACTATAGAGATGGCTTGATTATTGGAAATTGCCACTCCCTCAACCCACTTAGACACGTAATCCACATAAAAAGTATGTATTCATTCCAATGAGATGATGGAAATGGACCCATGAAATATATAACCCAAACATCAAAAATCAAAACTTCTAGAATACCTTTTTTGGGTAAATATTTCTTCCTAATAACATTTCCCAACCTCTGATGCCTATCACAACAAACCAAAAAACTCTTAGAATCCATAAAAAGGATGGGCCAATAAAAACTACATTGGAGGACTTTTTGAGTAATCATTTCACCACTATGGTGACCTTCCTAAGGTCAGGAGTGAAAACACTCTTGAATAGGCAGAATTTATTCATCAGGAATGCACCTCCTTAGAATACCAACAACACATCTCCTAAACAACAAGTGTTCATCCTATAGGTATTACATAAGTTCAAAGATGAATTTTATTCCTTTTGTTATTAGATAGGTCTTTGGGAAAGGCTTATAAATTCAAAAAATTAGAAAAATCTACATACCATGCAGCCTAACAAATAGAAACACAGAGAAATTTTTCATCAGGAAAAGAAGAGTTTATCTTCCATTGATCTTCAGAATGGTTATAAGGAATCCTAGAATGGTGGTCAACAAACAAAATTTTCAGCGCCCTTGTTATCCCTAATTTCTAATTCAAACTCTTTCAATAATAGAATTCATATAATTAGCCTAGGTTTTGTTTCACTCATAGATATAAAATACATAAAAGAAGTGTGGTTAGTGAAAATGATGAATTTTGAGCACAATAAATTCTGTATAAACTTATCTACAGCAAAAATAATAGCTAGTGATTTTTTCCATGGTGGTATAATTGTTTTGTTCCACATCTAGAATTCTACTAGCATAATACACCACATGTAAGTTTATATCTCTCATTTTCCCAAGAAAGTACATACAACCCCATTACCATCATCACACATAAGTTTAAAATGTAATTTCCAATCAGGTGTAGTGATAATAGGCGATGTAGTGTGTTTTTTCTTAAGTATCATATAATATTTCAAATGTTTTTTTATCAAAGTTGAAAGGTGTTTCCTTAACCAGTAAAGAAAATAAGGGCTTAATGATTTTAGAAAATACTTTTATAAACCTATGGTAGAAACCGGTATGATCTAAGAAACTTCTAATATCATTAAAAATATTTAGGGGTGGGAGTTTTTGAATAACTTCTATCTTAGTAGTATAATCTTTTATAATTCTCTTTGACACTTTATGACCAATAAAAATACTTTATGACACCATGAATTTACACTTCTCCCAGTTAAGCACATGGTTGGTTTCAATGAATCTTTCCAAAACTAACTCAATGTTTCTAAAACATGTATAAAAATTACTACCCACAATGGAGAAATCAACCTTGAATACCTCATTGATTCTTTCGATCATTTCTGAAAAGATAGCCACCATACACCTTTGAAAGGTAGCTAATCCTCCACACAACCCAAATTGAATCCGCCTATAGGGAAATGTCCCAAGGGGGAATGGGAAAGTTGTTTTCCCCAGACCCTCTAGAGCAATTGGAATCTGGTTCTAACTAGAATATCCATCCAAAAAAATAGAATTATTCATTTTCAGTAAGCCTCTCAAGCATTTGATCAAGAAAGTGCATCAAGAAATGGTCCTTCCTAGTGGTTGCATTCAGCTTTCTATAATCTATACAGACTATCCATTTTGTGGATTTCCTAACTTGTATTTCTTTATTTTTTCCATTTTCAACAATAGTGAAACATCCCTTTTTAGTGAAAACCTTGACAGGGATGACCGAAGAACTATCAAAAATTTGATATAGGATACCGGGGTCCATCATCTTGGTCACTTCCTCTCTAACAACCTCTTTCATGTTTGGATTTTATCTTCTTTGACACCCTACCATAGAATTATGGTCTGAATCCATAGGAATCTTATGTATGCAGAATGAGGAAATATTACCCTTTATATCAGCTATGGTCCAACCAATGGTAGATTTAAACTTTTTCAGAACATTCAGAAATCTTTCTTCTTGATTATCATTAATCACAGTAGAGATTATAACAGGAAAAGAGGAATTTTCACCAAAAAATGAGTATTTCAAATGAACAGGGAGTGGTTTAAGGTCAAGAGTGGGTGGTTCTACACTCGAAGGAAGACTATTAGTCCTAGTAGGTAAAAGGTGTTCAAAATACCTATTAAAATGAGTATTGAATGATGAAAGACTTTCAATATTATGCTCATGGTCAGAATTTATAGTGCTTTAATCCAAAGTGGACAACACAATGTCCAAACATTCCAAATTAGAACATAACATATTTATCAAAGAAGAATCATCAAGTTGTTTTATAAGGTACCCCTTAACATCATCAAAATTTTCAATAGTGTTAGTGGTAACAGTTTCACCCTCAATTTCACCCAAAAATCTCCTAATTGAAAAAATGGTCTCTCCTTCAGCACTTGTCCAGATTTGGAAAATTTTCTAGAATCATTATTTGAGTATAATTTTCAACATTTGATACATGTAAATCATTTTTTCCAACTTCCAAATCTATTTCTTCAACAAATGATTTATTTTTATATTCTTAATAGTATATAGTTGAGTTTTCATCTTCAAGGGACTCTAACATTGAACATTTTTCAAAAAAAGTTAGTCCTTTGAAATATTTAAACACATTAAACTATTCTTGTTGTTATCCAATTTTAAAGCTAAGTTATCCCCTAGACACATCAATCACAAAAACACTTGTTTCAATGAAGTTCTTTCCCAAGATTATAGGAACATCTTGATCACACTTCATGTCTATGACTATAATGTCAGCAAAAAAAATAGCATCCCAACCCAAACTAGAAATTCATCTATCCTACCCACAAGATGTGTGAAAGAACATTAAGCTAAATGGAGTATGACTGTGGTGGGTTAAAGATCACCCAACCTCAACTGTTGAAACAGTATGTATGGGAGAAAATTAATTCTAGCACCAAAATCAGACAAACAATTGAGGTGATTAGAATGTCCTAAGGTACATGGAATAAGAAATCTAAATGGGTCTTTTAATTTAGGTAATATTCTCTTTTGGAGTTCAACACTGCACTCTTCAGTGAGGTTGTAAGTAGCCAATTATTCTAGGCTCTTTTTATTTAAAACAATTTTATTATGATATTTATAGTAAGATAGAATTTGTATCAAATTTTTTATGAATGAAATGTTCACTTACAATTTGTACAAGAGACCAAGGAATTGAAAAAGTTTTTCCTTAGTGTTGCTCTGAGGTTTCGGATTCTCATGGAATGTTCTGTGTCGGAAACATTTCCTAGAACTATAGGCATTTCCCTCACCTCTTAATCAAATTTTTAGTTTCCTTTAATTTTTTTATTTTTAGATTAATTTTCAGCATGATTTTCAGGTGAATAATTCCGATTCTCTTCATTTTCAATAGATTCTCCATGATTTTCATATTGAGTACAAAGAAGATTTTTGTTTCTTGTATTAAGAGGATTTTCATTTTGGGAAATCTCAATGTTATTTTTAGTAGAAGTTTGAGTATTAATCCTTATCCTATTGAAAACACCCATGATATTCTCCCTATGATTCAGTTTGGTTGTACTAGGAAACCAAACTTTGTCCCTAGAAGTTAAATATATTGATAATTGGCCAAGCTGAGTTTCCAAATTCTACCTTCTCAAATCATTTTTCATTTTATCAGTTTCATATTTGGTTTCATGTTTATTCAGTTGATTCAGGAATATTTTCTCTTGAGAGATCATTTTATTCCAAATTAGATCTACCATGGAAGACATTTGATTATCATTGTTTCCTTGAGCATTAGAAGACTCACCACATTGTTGATTTTGAATGTTTGGTATTGGTTTTTTTGAGTAATTAGGTGAAGTGACTACTTAATTAAACTTTTATTTTTCCAGGAAAATTTGGGATGATTCCTATAGCCGTGATTGTAATTGATTGAAAATTGATCATCTTTAGGGGGCAACCAAGGACCATTATTGAAAAAGTTTTATTTTATTTATTCTTGAGATGGAATGTCAAAATTACAAATATAGTTCTCTGTCTAACCAACCATTCCATAGCGTGAACATTGTACTCTTAAATATTGGATGGGTTTTTAAAGACCTATTGATTAATAGTTTTATTAGAGTTATGATTCATTAATGATTGAAGATGGTGGGTGATTTCAGCATTTTTTTCTTGAGTTTCATTCATTAAACCAATGTTTTGTGTTTCTAGTAGTTATTTTTCATCTTGAATTCACATGTTGAGATTTTATGACCAGGTTGTTAAAAAGATGTCTCAAATCTTCATCTTTATTGTCATTATAGTTACCCCCAACAGCATGATCAACTAGATTCTACCCAGACGAGGATAACCCTTTATAGATAGATTCCATAAGAATGTGGTGTGAGAGTTGAGTAAGCGGAACCTGCCTAAGAAGGTCCCTAAATCTATCCCAAACTTTAGGGAAATCTTCCCCGCAATCTTTATAAAAACATGTATATTTTGTTCTATGTTCCACTTTTAATCATTAGAGATAAAATTTAAATATGAATGAGTTGTAGACATGGTCCATATTCAAAAAAATATTTCATCTAGCCTAAAAAAACTAGTTCCTGACTTTCCCTTTAAGAAAAAAGGGAAAATATTTAGTCCTTAGCTCATTTTCTGTATGTCTTAGAAGAGGTAATTTTTTCACAGTGTTGTAGAAATCTATAATGAAGGCTAGTGTGTCTTGATTAGGGAGCCCATTGAATATAGGGAGCATAAATTTGTTGGTATTTTTGTACCTGTAGTTTCTGGCTCTATGAATAGGTCAAATGGAAGATGGGTTTCTTGAAACATGAGGGAATTGGAAATCCCTCCTCCTAGGCCTTTCATTTTCTAAGAGTTCTGGATGATTTTGGAATTTTTTTACAGGAACTCTTTCATCTATGTTTTCCATTTGATGTTTTTTTCTTCTTTTTTAGAGGCCTGATATGTTTTTATATTTCAAAATTCAGGGTGTCTAGACTAGAAGAAGATGCTCTTGCATCAATGTGTAACAACAGTAGAATTCAGCACAACTGTTCAAAGAAGAAATCAATACAACAAAAAACAAAAAAAGAAACAAAAAACTGAATATAAAATAATAGTAACTACACTGTTACTCACAGAATTTAACAAAACTGAATTTTTTTTAAACAGTTTTTAAAATTTTCAATTTTTTTGTGTTTTTTTAATGTGTGATTATTGTTAATTTTATTTTTCTGAAATTTTTAGAAAAGTAATGGCTCATTCCCTCCCCAACAGTAATGCCAAAAACATGAAATGATTGTCATTGAAGCTAGTAAATGTTTAAAATTTATGATTTTGTACAAACTACTATGTTGTGGCAAGTAGGGTTGAACCCACAAGGACGGAATTGCGACCACTATTATTCAAAAAAAATTCAAAAAACCCCCCCACTGTTGTCAGTTGTGAGGTGAACTTTCTATTTTTTTTGATTTTGAAATTTTATAAAGAAATAAAGTAACACCACATATTTTTTCCTCTTTGTTCTAAACTATGGTGCAATAGAAAATACTCATAAAGTAATAAGAAACTATGATTTAAAATGCCGATAGATGACAATCAACATGAAATGCTTGGGGAAGACTCTATTCTACTGGTTTTGTGATAATTCCTAATCACATAAATTTTGACTGTGACGTACCTCTAAAAAAGGAATGATTTAGTTCCGTCACCAAGAGATAAGTCACTTAGGTTGAAAAATATTGGAGTTTTCCATTCCAAGAAAGTTCAATTATGAGAATTTTGATTTGAAAAGTGCAATAGAGAAAACTCAGCATTAGTTTTGAAGTTTTCATATTGAATTAAATGTTTTGGAAAATGTATTGAAGGTCACTCTCACTGAACAATCATGGAATTGAAAATTGAATGCTAGTGGAACGATGCATTTAAATGAATTCAAAATTGATCCCATCGATCTGTTCAGAATGGATTAAAAATGATATGTGAAAACGAAAATAAAAGTTAACCAGTATAAAAAAAATTCCCCGAACTCAAAATTTAGCTAACACTCATCTCTATTACATACACTAAAATCATTCGATCATAATGAAAAAAAAATTGAAAAAGAACAGAGGAAGATATATCCCTCTCTATGGTCAAATCATTGCTGCTCCTAGTTGTCGGATCTCCAAGGACTATTCTCCCAGAAGTGCTCCAAGGGTTTATATGCAATGCTAGTTGGTGAAAAGATGATGAAAATCACCCTGAATGATCAGTCCCCTACCCTCCCTATTGTACTCCATCTCCTTTTAAATCTATTTTCATCTACTACACATCACCCCCTATTTTCCACCGACATCAATGTTGTCCATTTGTGAGCCACACACGTTCACTTTTTGGTGCCTCACACGTCATATTAGTTTTCTCTTTTAACTAACTCCCTGTGAGTTTGTTATGTAAACCTGGATAAGGTTTAGGCCCCCTGCATGAACCTGCACAACATAGAGTAAGGAAACACAGTTAGAAAAACCAAGAAAAATTAATTGAATAATTATTATTATAGTTATTAATTTATTAAATTGTCTTTAATAAAATTAAAATGTTTTTAAATAAATATATTAATTAAGTTATTTTATTAATATTATTGATAACAAGTTATTATACTAATATTTTAAAATTAAATTATTATTAATTAAAATAGATTAATTATTTTATTTAATTTATTAAATATTTATTATAAAAGTTATGAAATAATAATTAATGTATTATTTAGTTGATTAAATTAGTTAATAAATAATTTTATAAATCATTATTAACATTATAATATAAAAGGATTTATTAATTTTAAATTTAATTAATATTAATATTAATGTTAATATTTTTATGTACATTATTTTGATTTATATATATTATAAATTTTAAATATAATTATTATGTTTATTATTATTTCAAATATGAAATTATTTACTATTTTAAATTAATTAGATTATTTTATTCTAATTTTATTTTTAAATTATTAGTATTTTATTTCATCAATAAACATTATTGTTAAATAATTATAATTACTTAATATGAAAAATTACATTATAATTAATTTATTTTAATTTAATTTAGAAGTTATTAATAACTAATTTAGTACAATAATGTTTTATTTTAGTTAATTAATTTTGTAATTCTAATTTATTAGAAATAATTATCTTATATTTTTTATTTATTTGTAATTATTACTACTTAATATTTTAGTTTAGTTACTTTTTAGTTACTTTTTTCTAGTTTTCTTTTAATTTGTGTTTTTACTATATTATTCTTCATCCCACCCACTCTTAGTGCAACATGGGTGGATTTCTGGTGCTTCTGGAACCATCCACTACAGTCACGGTTCCTCCTCTATCCAAGATGGTGGCACACAAATCTTTCCACGGTGGAACCAGATTCATCTAGTTCTAGCGGTGACGACATCACCCAAAACTGGCATGGAAACACCTCTCCCTTCCTCACATTGAAACATTGTGAGAAGCCCCTAATTCTCAACTGGCGGCACTCAGTTACGAATTGCGGTGGAAAAGATCTTGGGTAGTGGGTCTTCGAGTTTAGTACTGAGGCCGATTCATCCACCTGTCTCCTGTAACAACGATACTAAATCATCCCGCAACGGTGGTTCCTCCATGGTCTCACAGGATGTGGCTCATTTTGAGGCTGGGTACACAAATCTGCAATGTTGTTTTCAAATTTTATATGGATCTATGATGTTTATTCATCAAATTAGTATTTTCTTTTGAAATGGTAAGAACTGGGTCGATTTGCGAGGATGATGCTCAAAGAATTATCATGTGGCTCCAAAGACAGTGAATGAGGAAGGATGGTGTCAGGTGGATCATAGATGGTGGTAATAGGAAATGCCCGATGCTATGTCGATTTCAGAAGAAGAAGAAGGCACCATTGCAGCATCAGTGTGAACACTACATCGATAGCAGAAAAATGGATGTGACATCACAGTCGAATGAGGTAGTCATTAGTAATGAGTAAGGGTAAGACTGACACCGTTATGGGATGGGGGTAGTGTGAGACTAATAGTGTAAATTTGTAGTGAAATATGATCAGCATCAGTGGAACAAGAGATCAGTAGGAAGATTCATGGGATACTGACACCGATGATCGGTAACATGGTGATAAGTTGACACCATCTAAATGAGGAAAAAATTTGAAGTTTCAGTATCAGTATGTAGAGAGGCAAGGATGGATGTAATGTGATGCATCGGTCTGAAAAAAATTATATTGTAGAGGTAAAATTAAATCAGTTTACAAACATAAATATAACTAAAACTAATTAGATAAAATAATTAAAATAATTAATTGATTAATTAATAAAAAAAATATCACTAATGAAATAAAACATAAACTATGGTAACTAATAAACCTAAACTGGGTTATTAACTAAATTAAAATTAAACTTTTAAAATTATAAATTTAAATTATTAAATGTAAATAGTTTAATTAATAAACTAAATTAATATTAAACTAAAGTGATATAAAATTAAACATAGAATTTGTTATATAATTTTATTAAAGGGATATTGGTGAGTGAGAGCGTCGGTGACTAAATGAATCACTGTTAGTGGCAAAAAAGCAGGAGAGTGGAATTATGACACCGATGAAAAACGGTGGCACTGTTGAATTAAAAATTATTTTTCAAACAAGGAACTAAAGTATTAAATTCTAAAAAGACTAAATTAATTAAATAAATAACTAAATAAATACATAAAATTAAAAACACATTAAAATATTTAAATTATTAACTTATAACAAACTTAACAAAATAATCAAGCACACAAATTTATAAATCTAATTAGTTTTAATGAATATAAAATAATGAATAAAATATTAAATTAAAAACTACGTGAGAGAGATAAATATTTAATTTATAATTTATTACATAATAAAAAATTCAAAATATTTAAAAATTAAGTTGATCGACATAACTAATTATGTAATTTATTAAACTATAAAATTAATTAAGACTAAATTAACTCTTTTAAATGATAAAATTATATAATTAATTGTAAAAATTTATTAAATAATAAATTCGATTATAAAAATAAAAAATTCTGCTAATTTATTAAAAAATAAAAAATTATATAATTAAATTACTAAAAATTAATATAAAAGATGTGGAAAATGTGTGTTTTTAAAGCCACATCACATATACAAAAAAACCATGTCAAAGTAGCATCTCTTGATCTTATGAATAATCAATGATTCATCTTAACCCTTGGTCCTTTGTATGAGTCAAAGGGGCTTGAGTGTGGTGAAACCATCACCTTGGTTGAGGATTCACATTAGGCTCACCATTTTTGTTTCGACCCGAGGTGACACATTTGGGGGAATGAAAAATGGTCTGATGGGTGACAAGAATTTTTCTGTTATTATTGAAAATTTCACTTCCACATTTTTGTTCCAACTCGATTCAAATCATTATCCTTTAAGGGAATTTGATTTCCCCCATGGGGACTAGGCCCTATATTACTTTTTCATTACGATGGGGGTTCCATAGTCGATTGGTCCCCACGGGCAATTTTAGGGGGTTATATATTTTTGCAATTAGTCCTCTTAGGATATGATTTCCTCAGATGGTCTCTTACAGGTTTATTCATGGATCTAGAAACTCCCAATGGCCCTGGTATACATGATTCATGGACCTTATTTCCAATGTAATGTGCTCTTCAGATGATGATTTTACCAACGAAACATAAGGACTGCATTGGTGAAGAGGATGGGTGGCTATCCTCATCACACCCTTTTGGGAGGAATAATTGAAAACTATGGGACTGTCTTATAGATTTAATCCATGTTCATATGTTCATGAATCCTTGATTCATTCCCAAACAGTGTATCCATGGGTTACCTCTAGGATGAAAAATCAATCATAGATATGCATGGACTTGATGCTATGGAGGGAATGCTGACTCAATCCGCACAATGAGGCGCTTTGGAGTTTATCATCATCCAGGAGGTATGGAAGATGATTTGATGTTGGTGTCAGACCCATAATATAGGCTTCCTACATATCATCTTCAGTGTAATTGGAGCCCATATAGTTTTTTTATTGGGAATTACACCTAGGAGGGAGCCCTTTTGAATTTGCGGGAATATTTTATCGGGACTAACATATGAGGAGAACATCCCTTGAGATCAGGACTTGGAAATACATCCTACATATCCCAATTATGGTGGGAATCAGAGTTATCATAGTTAATTTTTCATGGGACTTACACCAGGGAGGAGGCCCATTTGTTGGGGGCATAATTTGGTTAAACTTTGGGAAGGGAATCCCTTTGAGCTTTGGCCTACAAGCAGGCATCCTATGTATCCTGGTTGGAACATGAATCATAGTTCTCTTAGTTCTTTTTTGGGTTTTTCCAATATTTTATCCCCATAAACCTCTAAGACAACATGATTCATGTTCAGTGTGAGAAACAAGAATATGTGAAATATTCCAAAAGGCACATATTCTCATCTCTGTTGATGGAATAGGAGGACGACGACAAAGGAAGTGGCCATTGCCACGAGCCCAAGGGAGTTGGAAATTGGAGATTTAATCATGAAACCCTCACCCATATTGATATCTAGTATAGTAATATATTGGTTATCTATCCAGACACATCCCGAGCTGAGGCGATGAGAGTGAAGAGTGACACCTCTCACAAAAGGCTAGGGGCTTACCTCAAGATGAGTTCCCTTTTACGGGTTCTGGGAAAGGGGAGGAACATCATCACTAGTCAATGGGGAATGAAAGAGTGACCTTTTCACTTGAAATTGGAACTTATTAGAGGGAAAGGATAGTGGTTACCCCTAAACTCGATAATGAGGAGGTTCTCATTGGCATCCCAAAGTCATTCCTTGGTTCACATTGGGAATGTAGACTTTGAGACATTCAGGGGGTCCAATCTGGTGTGGGTATGACCTTCATGACCCCTATTACCTTAGGATTGTAGATTTAAAAAAGGACTGCTGGTGTGCCTGATGATCTAATCCTATGGGTCTGGTGGATTTGGAGGAGGATTTGGCCTGATGCCCGAGGACTAGTGCATGGAGGAGCTATGGAGAACTGGATGGTCATAGAGGGGCATGATTTGAGTCGGTGGGAAGGGCACCCAATGACACCCCATTCCATTTATTGTTTTCTAATGCGGGATGGGGGTATACTAACATAGAGTCATTCTATGGGGGTAGTGGGGTTATCTATATACCAAAGTGGTACACATATGTTGGTATTAAACACCATGTACCACATTGGTACGAGGTACTTGATGTGGTTCTCGATGCCACTTCGGGTTCCATCCGCGTACTGATGCAGTACGTGGCGCAAGGTTTTATCCACATAGTGTTGCACTATGTGGAATGCCATGTTTAAAAATGGTTTTAGAGTATATGGTTTATAGGGAATTTATCAGTGAGGGATTTATGGTTCGAGATTACACCAATTAGTTTTACGGTTTACAAATAATTTTTAAGTTCCTTCTTTTTGTGGATCGCGACAAGTTATACCTGCGGAAAATTGGTTTGTGGCTCGTACATCATTGATTATTTAAAACCAAAGTCAAAATATTCTCCATATCTAAACTCTATCTTCTAGCCTCTACGGTCTCCTTTCTCTCTTCCACCCATCTCCCCTTTTTACAATTCCTCTTGTGCTCATTTTATAGAGAAATGGGGAAATCATATCTTTGGGCATGTGGCACAATTTGCAGAATCTTGTAAAGATATATCTCAACCTATGGAAGACTTGATCAATCAGGGTTTTCAGAGGCTGTGGTTTGCGAGATGAGGTTTGAGGAACCCTTTCAACATGATTCGTTTGCGAATCTACTTAGTTCGTGTGACAGTATGTGGATAGGATTGCTATGTTCTATTTCACCAAAGACACGGTTCATGACGTCCCGGGTTTGCTGTCTATCGCCCTATGGGCCAACACCTCTTGGTACCTTCCACATACTGATGGTTCAATGTTCTTGTGCATTGTGAACCTTTCCTGGTGATGGTATGTTGTACACTAAAACCCTTTTTTAAAATTTTTATTTCTTCATGTTTCTTCTCATATTTGTGATCCAACTTGCATCCATTTACATTACTGGACATGTAAGAATACTTTATTCCCTCCACAATGTTGTTTTTGTGAGTATTTAATTCTCCTTGCAATATTTTTAGGATCGTAAAATGGTATTATCATTTCAAATTTAGTTTATAAACCTCATATAAGAATATAGGTTAATACCATGGCATGTGTCTCATAGAAGAAAAATTGAGAGAAAATAAATTTATCGATTTTGTAACTTCTAAAACACAAACCCAATCAAAGAAAAATCATTAAATGGATAAGTGAATACCCATAAATTTAAGAATTATTATTATAGAATATATTCATATGCAGTATAATCACCATACAAAGAAAATTATTGGTGAATAATACATGTATCTCACAGAAATAGAATGTGATATGAAATTCCCTTAACTTATTTCCTGATATTCTTTTTACATGTTCAAAATTCATATATAATAAATATAAGTTTATTATAAAGCTATTTAATAACAATATTGTTATTTATAATACCATATATGGTTTGTTTATGAATTTATATTACCCATTTGTTAACAATTCCATGTTAATGTGATGTTTCGGGTAATAACTACATAGTTTATCGTACATCTTTGGACTTGTTATTTTTTTCCATTAAATATATCATGATTTAAATTTTTAAATAATTTAATATATGATTTATATATCATATATATTTGGTATATAAATATTTATAGTAATTAGTAAAACAAATAAATATTAAACAAAATGCATTATTGTTTAAGATAATAGTCCATACACATGCATGAACGTTGCTTCCGTTTCATTGTCGTTTTGAAAGAAACAAAGTAAATGTTACATATTTATATATGTATATTTAATATCATTCCATTATAATTATTATTTCATATAAATTATATAAGTTTACTAAACTAATCCTTGACACATTCCATGTAAAGTGCGAATGAATCTAATCACTTTGTAGAGGTGGTAGTCCACACGTCCACAAATGAAGTTATCGTATTTACACAAAATGGTAAGTTTGTGATAAATATTGATTCATGAATCATAATGGAATTATAAATATTATATATATCATATTTGTCTACTAAATAATTTTTAATATATTCTATTCAAATTGTGGACTAGTCAAATCACTTTGACGAGGCGGTAGTCAACATGTCCACAAACGAAGTTATCGTATTTATAAAAAATGGAAAGAATAAAGTTATCATTTATATAAAAACTAAATAATTATAAATATATCATAAATATCATATATATCATATAAAACATAGTTTCTATCAAAATGTCCAACCATTAGAGTTGGAAAAGGTAAGAAAACAACATCATTTAGTGGGGTGATAATTCAATGTACACGAATGGTTTGTTCGTTACCCATTTGATGGAAGTGTGCATAAGTGTAAGTAGATATCTTAGAATAAAAAATATCAGTATATTTAGAATATAGTTGAAATTAAATAATCATTTAATAATTTTATTTTAGGTATTGGAGAATGAAAATAAAATTAATGATCTTGAGGAATGTTGTTACCTCTTAATCGGGTAACTCATTTTGATTTCCATGAAAGGGTTTCTTGGATTAATTTTATAAAAAAGGTTTTTTTAAAGGAGGAAGGGAAAGATTTTGTGAATTTAATTGATCAGATATTGTATGAACCATAGTGGGTTGAGAGCTGTAAAGAATAAGGATAGGTGGTGGCCTTTTATAGTGGCTATAGGGGACACACTTTGAATTGTTGAAAACACATTCGGTGTGGCAACATTTTTACATTAAAAAGTAACAAAAAATAAATAAATAATATAATATATATGTTGGAAATATTCCCGTATATTTTTCATTGGAAAAGTTTCCAGTTCATTTGGGCCCATATGATTAAGGTTTAGTCGCTTTCTATGCTTAATTTTTCTATAAATGCTGTAAATAATATTATTCACATTCACTATTTTTTGGTCCAAAATTTATATAATATTATTAAAATATAAATATTATATTTATTAAAAATGTGTATTTACATTTTTCTAAATTAAATTCATAGAAGCGACAAAATTATGTTTAATATTATTCTCGTATACATGGCAAGAAAGAACGTTTCTAATGTGAGAATGTTTAAAAGTTTTCTATGTTTTTTAAAATATAATATTATAGTGAGATTTATCCTAATGAAATAAATTTGATTAATTTATGTATAATTGATATAATTATATGTTATAAAAACTATAAATATCATTTAACCCTATTAATTATGAAGAAAAAATTAATTTTTAAATTTAAATTTAGTATTTTTTCAATTCATTATAAATTGAATCATCAGAGAAAAATACCAAAAATTCACTATAACATAATTTTTATGTTTTTATTTAAAAAATGAGGAATATTTTAACTTATCAAATATAAACAAGTTTTGAAATTTATATTTAAAATAGGTTCTCCATTAAAAGGCTGTAAAATTACTTTTATAAAACAATATGTTTTTATGTGTAATATTTGGATTGTTCATATATTATGCATATTAAATATATTCAATGAATATAAAAAATATTTGATTTAATATAAAAATATATATTTAATTAATATCTCTCACAAATATTTATTATTTTAATTTAGTAGGATAATCCATTTTTGATTATAAAAGTATTCTTCACAAAAACATTCCCATTATATTAAACAGGTTCTTATATTGATTTATAAATAATTTGTAACCAATGAATTTAACAATGTATTTTCATATGTTAGTTAATCATATTCATATCACCAAAAGTAGAATTTGGGTTATATCTTGTTATGTTAAATATTAATATTTTTAATAATATATCATTGCTCGGTATAACTCGGCCTTTTGTGTTATACAATCTATGGATGGAAGCCAGTATTGCATGTAATGTATGCTAACATTGTCGATCCATGTTGAGAAAGATAAAATTTATGTTGCATGTAGCAAACCATTGACATGGTGTTTCATATATTAAAATCCAAAATTATAAAAAACTATTTTCAGTGTTGCATGAAATAAAAAATAACAACAAGAATAAATTAATTAAAAAATCGAAAAATATGAGTGTGTTACATTCTACCCCCTTTAAATGAATTTTACCCTAAATGATGTTATTAGTTATCAATGGTTTAATTCATGGAAGTTACTTTCATATAAATCCTCATCATAAAAATGAATACTAAAACTTCCATTAAAAAGGGATAGTTGGAAACACAATGGTTACCCCAAGTAACATATAACGGGGTTTCCACATAGGAAAAATGTGTTAAGTCAAAACATGGATATAGAAGATAAATCTAACTATCATGTTTGGATAGAGAAAAATGTTATGAGAAAGATAACAATCACAAGTCCTTTAATCAAAGATGATCTATGGGGCCATTTCATTCATCAAAAATAAAGGTAATAGGATAATATTTTTTATTTCAAGATACTTTTTTCCTATAGTTGAAGATTTTTTTTGGAAAGATACAATTTCATGAAAACCTTACCCCTTTTTGTGCCATGACCAACTTCCACAAAATCACTATTTCTAAGAAATTAAGGCGACTTTTTTATTCTTGAAGCATTAAAAAATCATGATATCCATGAAAATTTGTCACATTTTATATCATATACCATCAAAACATAGTGGTTAGAACATGTCATCTAATATACCTGAATCCTCATGGGGTGAGATATACTTTAATCTCACAAAATGAATCCAAATTTTAACTTAGACTTTCTAAAAACTTTAATCCTTAAAACATTTTTGGGAGATTAAGTCCAAAAATTTATAAAGTGGGTCAAAGAATTAGCTTAAAATTGATCCCCCCATATATCGAAATGTAGCTATTGGTTTTCACATTCCAAACATGTGAATAACCTCACCGTATATTCTACTAAAACCAAGTTATAACCTAAATTACCATAAATACTATTAGAAAACATACTTGATTTTGTATTCTAATGATTTCTAGATATATTCCTTAATGTAAAGAAGTTGTAAACTACATCCATGATGACATAGGAAATTTTTTCTACAAATCGTTAATTGGATCTAAGGACATCAATACTATACAATTTAATTTATAAAAAACTATCATATCATTATCTATATTTTTTCTCTATATCTTTACCCATTAATGGTTACCTTCTCTAAATAAAAATATCACCTTTCTATTAAATATATTATCTATGTCATCATATAAATTCAACATATCCTTAATGATGACTTATAACAAAAATACTTATATATTTCATGATTCATATAACATAATATTTTAATTAAAAAACATATATATTTCACTCAATCCTCTTTATTCAAAAAATTATTTTTCATGCTTCATCAACTTATTCCTTAATACTTATTTTTTAGAATATGAAATATGAATCATGTCTTATGGTTCCTAAACCTCAATCTAATCATTCCAATTATGTTTAATGTAATCTTTTTTCCCATAAGAGATTTTTCCACCCTCTCTAGTTTAAATTATCACAAATCATGTAAATTATTATTAACCATGTATAATCATTTCCATAATGTTTATTAATATTTCAACTAGTGTAATAATGATTATATATGATTAAATATAATTATAACACATTCTGATATTATTTTTGTTACAAGATAGTCCAAATAGAAATATTTCCAATGTATGAGAATTTAACACCATCAAAAAATTGAGTCATCGATCTGAACAAAATATGTTTCACTCACCGTTGTCGACTGCACAAAGGAGACACCAATTGAATGAAAATCAAATATTGTTAGAAGGAATTACCATTGGAATGAGTGATCGATGAATTATTCACCAATGAAGGATTCACTGATAGACTGTCTAATTTTTTTATTTAATATTTTTTCTAACGGTCACATTTTGAGTGTTTTAATGTGTCATATTAATTTATTTATTTTTGTAGACATATCTACTGAGGGTGTCTAATGTACTAGGTACAAAACCTACATCAAATATGCACATTTTCAGGATGTAGAATATAAAATATGAAATCTTTCAAGCTGAAATGATATAAAAGGATACGATTTGACACAGTAGCAGACCCACACATGCAACACACAGAAAGGAATAACACATGAGTAACTCTTCATTACTTATTATTGTGAACCAGAGAACTATTTTCCACAAACGTTACTACATATCTACAATATTAAACTAAAATTAAGGAGAATAACATCACATCTTATTGGAAAACAAAACAATGTATGTGATGCTCTGGTGGATGAGTTCCCCTCTACGATTGAGGATCCTATTCAGTCTCGGGTTTTTGTGAAGGTGTCGGCTCTGCCCTCATTTCAGGACCCAATCTTGGTGTACCCGTGCTCTCCAAGATCCCCACTACATTTGACTCTAAAATTAGAAGAATATGGGCTGCCTCAATCTCTCTTTTCTCCCAGGTATGGGTATGTGTCTAGTAGGGGTACCGGGCAGAGGTGCCTCTCATTGGTTACAACTAGAGCAGTTCCAGCTGTGAAGGATACCCAGAGGTATCTGGTTAATAAGGGTAAACACGTAATGGTTGATGAGGAAGGATTTACACTTTACCTAAGAAGGAGGACAAAAATGTGCAAGGATTATGAATCTCCTTAGGATGTAATGGTTAGGTCTGAAGTAGGGATCCCATCTTTGCCGCCTCAATGCAGCGAATCCAGTGTAGGTATTGAAACCCCCAATGATAACATGGGTGGTGGTTCTACCTCTCATATATATAGTTTTGGTAATGCAGTGAGTCCTGCGTTATGTGTCCTTAGCCGGAATTTATCTAATTATCCTCCTCTATCTCCGAGGGGACATGCCAGGTAGATATAATTTGTAGTCTCGAGTAATATTTTCATGAGAAGTAATGTCAGACATTGATTTAAGTGGGAGGTTTATATTGATTTTACTATTTTTGAGGCACTCTATTAGCTTCTATTTTTATATTTTTATGCACAAGCCTTCTGTAATACTACTGGATCTGCCTAAAATGTCGTTTTAGAGTAGGAAGCGTTCACCATCGCATGCCATCTGGATTTGGATGATCAAGAGGGTATGTCAAATACCATCATTACCAAACCTGCGTTTCTTTTCACAAGATAGCTTTTTGAGAATCCATGTGAAGGTAGAGTGTTGAATTAACGATTTTTATACTGGGTAGAGTCACCTCCTAATAGTCTTGATTTTGGATAATTTACCTTTTAATGTTTTTATTTTGATGCTCTTATTAGGGTTCACACTTAACTTTAAAAGTTTCATTTGAAAATACCAAATATAGATTAGGAGGAGGAGGATACATCAAAGAGTCCAGAGATGAAATTCATAACACACATATCCTTCTAAACCCTAACTAATATTTATTCCTTTATTGTGTGCATTTTTATTACATTTTCTATTAGTGTGTCCATATGTTTGAAAAACACACACTATCTCTTTCACTGAACTGGAGGATAACAGATATCCTCAAACAAATATATTTTTACACATGTTTATCCCACATAGAACTATCGTAGAGGTCATGTGTGACCTGGTTGTATTTTGTTCCAACGTAGAACTGTGGTAGAGGTTATGTGACCTGGATAGGTGTAAAATGTTGTGTAAACACTGATCTATGGTGTGGATCAAATCCTTTATCTGTATATACTATATGGTGTATGGTGGTCATAAAATGGAGTGAACTAAGTCTCAACTTGAGGTAGAATCTCTTATTTTATATCCATTTTGTCTTCAAATTTAGTTTTTTTATTTTTTCCCTATATTTAAGAATACAGAATTTCACTTTGATAATAATTTTTTGCTAATATTTATATGTTTTGTGATTATTAGAGTAGTTTAAAAATTTGTATCAATAAATCATATTGTTAGAACTTAGAAATTATCAATCTCTTGAGAAATTAGTTGAATAATCAGACTATTATAAATTCAGTACATTTATTAACTGGCATGTTAAGTTTTAAATGGGGGAAATATTTTAAATAATTTTTTTTATTTTTTTTATAAGAACTCAATTCACCACCTCTTGAGTGTCCTACTCTGAACAAAATTTGTTATTTTGAGTAAAGTTGTTTAAAATATTTTTAAAATATTTTCAACTGTGATTTAGTTGTTTTTTAAAGATCTCAAATAGTTGTTACTTCGAAATTTTTATCTCTTTATTAATATTTTCTTTTATATTGATAATATATTGGAGGGTGATTCTACTAACATACATCCATAATTTAATTGAAAAAACAATTCCCAGTGGAAGATAAAGATAAAAAATCATTTTGAAATTATGGGATTTGATATTTGGACAGTTATATAAGATAAATATGAAATACGAAATACTGTTAGGAATACCTAGAGTGATGCCACATATACTTATTATAATAACAAGTAAAAATCTATGAATTCAATATTTTTTGCACTAGGAGATGAATAATTTAATAGAATATCTTTTTGTATATCTACCAATGAAATTAGGGAAACTTTAGATATTTCCTAAAAAGGAACTTCTAATATTAATGAAATGAGACTTAACACTTATACTATTAAGTATGATAATTTTAAGATGAAGCATGATAAACTTATTTCTAACATGTATCTCAGGTTTAATGAAATTTTGAACACAATGATCTCTCTGGGAAGTGGTGTTACATCCAAGGAGAAAATCATGAGAATAATAAGATGCTTACTAGATAGATGGAGAGGGACTTCTATATCAATAAGAGAATCATGTGACCTCAAAACATTCCATGTAAGGTGCTTATAGAATGTTGATGATGTATGAGGAAGAAATGAAAGTAAAAACATTAGAGGATGATGAAGCCATAATAAAATCTATTATTTTCAAATATACTTCACCAAACAGAACGACAAGGCTCAAGATGAAACTGAATGTTCAAGTGATGAAAAATCTTCAATAAATAGTAATGAGGATATTTCTCAGATAGCCAAAAGGTTTTGGAAATTATACCGAAAGGGGAAAATTTTCAAAATTCCAAGCTGTAATGGAAAATATGACTATAATGGCACCTAGAAAAATGATTAAGAAGATATGTGATACCTCAAATGAGATAATATTCTATTAGTAAATATTAAATGTACATGTGAAGGCTAACTGTCCCAAACGAAAGTATAAGAATATATATGAATATGGAGATACGAAATACAAGAAGGAAATGAAGGAAACATGGAGTACTCTTGATGAAAAATCAAGTGACTCAGTATCCACTCATGATGAAAAGGCTAATAAGAGATATATGCATTTTTCAAAAAACACATCTAATGTAACAATAAACTCTCCATAACATAATGCTTATAATTATGGACATGAATGTGATTCTGAAAACATGAACAATGAGGAAATGTTTGATTATTGTTGAATAATTGATCACACTTGTAATTAATTAAAAGATAAATATAAATTCTTAAAGAAACACCATGATTTTACTGATAATGTTAAATATGATCTGTGTATATAAAAAGGGAAAAATGATTAACTTCTTATGGAAAAAATTGAGCATAAATTTTCAAAAGAGCAGTTGAAAATGTATTTAGAAACTTTTACCAATGGTAAGGATATATTGGTTCAAATTATTGGAAAAAAAGTTCCACCCAAATACAATTTGGGTATTAGATACCAACCTGGTCAAATAAGTTTTTTCAAATCCAATATTTTATCTAAATCTGTAAAATATGGTTCTATTCATAGTTCTATAAAATTTTCTGCAAGTTCCAGCCATGAATAATTTTCTACTGCTTCAAATTTTTCGGAAAAAAAGTCAATTTCTCAAATACATTACATGATTTTTATAGGAAACCCATGAAGAAAATGTGGTTTCCAAAATATCTTATTACTAATTTTTTAGACCCAAACAAATATGGATACCAAAATATTTTCTTCTCTAATGTGTTTGTAGGAATGAAAATTGAAGAGGTACTATAGAATTTAATGGTATTTATATTGTTTATATTCGAGACACAAGATAATAGATTACCCATGCTTCAATAATCTAATAAATATTGATGATGGGCATGTCACCATTGGTGAAAATGCCGAAGGAAAAATAATTTTCCTTGGCCAGATTGGCAACTCTAACTCAATTTTGATTTCAAAAGTACTTTTTGTTGATGGATGAAAATACAACCTATTTAGAACATCTGAGTTATTTGATAATGGTTTTAATGTTTAATTTTCAAATGATTGAAGTAATGTATTTAATTCTATAAATGTGTTATTAATTTCTTTTTTTAGAAATGAAAATTTTTATTCTCTTGAATTAGATTCTTTAATTTCAAAAAAATATTTTAAGTGATTTTCATAAAGTGTGTTGTCTTTGGAATAAGATATTTGGGTAATGCAATATAAACTCACTTAGTATGATTACTTTAAAAATATTAGTCAAGGATCTACCCAACCATGAGTTTCCAAATGACAATTTCTGTTATCCTTATCAAAAGGGTAAACAATAAAAAATCTATTTCAAAAAAAAAGAAAAAAAATTCAACATCTCAACCTCTCAAGTTGGTTCACATGAAATTGTTTGGACCATATAGATTTTCAAGTCTAAGTGGGAAGCACTATTTCTATGTTCTTGTAGATTACTACTATAGATATACTTAGACCTTCTTCTTGGCTCACAACAGAGAATATTTCTCTCATTTCACCAAGTATGCCAGGACTGTGGAAAATCTTATTGGTATTAGAATTAAAACCCTTAGAAGTGACTATAGACGTTTGTTTTAGAAAAAGGCGTTTGAATCCTTTTTTCTCACAAAATAGATAGAGTCATTACTTCTCTCTTCCTAGGACACCCCAAAAAAATATACTTATAGAAAGATGAAATAGAACCCTGTAAGAAATTTCTATAACCATGCTTAGTGATTATGACCAACCTATATACTTTTTGGAAGAAGCTGTGAATACAACATGGTATATAATAAATAGAGTCTCCATTATAAATATCCTTAAGAGAACTCCTTATGAGTTGTTTAATGATATAAAACCCAAGGTTAACTACTTCAAATATTTTGGTTGAAAATTCTATATTCATAACTCTAAGGATAATCTGGACAAATTTTCCTACAAGAGTGAGGAAGGAATTTTCCATGGTTATTCAGTTACTTGTAAATCCTATAGAGTCTTCAATAATATAACCAAATGTGTGTAATTAGTTTTACATGTAATGTTTTTCGAGATAATCTAAATGAGTCAAAGACCTCTCTAGAATATCTTAGGGATGATATGTCAAATCTGGACGTGAATACTAAATTTTTTTGACAATCCCATTATGAAATGTGTTAAAATTCTAGTTGTAGAAATTCTAAAGATTCTAGTCATAATGAAGTTGAACGTATAAAAGAATATTAAGTGACCAGACCTTCTTTTTCTATACCTTTTAGGACTCTCAAAACAATCCTTTAGATGTTATAGTTGGTGATTTATACAAACAAACTAAGACTATAGATTCACATAAAAAACAGGTTGAAGATCAATATTTCTTGTCACAACATAAACCTAACAACATCAATGATGATATCAATTAGGATTCTTGGGTGATGGATATGTAAGATTAGTTAAATTAGTTTGAGATAAACAATGTCTAGAAAATTTTAGATAGACCCAAAGACACCTTGACTTTAGGAATTAAATGGGTCTTTAGTAATAAAGTAGATGAATCTGGTAATATAGGTAGAAACAAATCTAGATTGGTTGCACAAGGTTATAGTCAAGAAGAAGGGATTGATTATGATGAAACCTCTACACCAGTATCTTGAAATGAGGCCATTATAATCCTCTATTTCTAGACGACACATCTAGATATCAAACTATTCCAAATGGATATCAAAAGTGCATTCTTAAATGGTTATATAATTGAAGATTTTTTTGTTGAACAACACCATAATTTTAAAAATCCATATTTTCCCAATCTTGTTTTTAAATTATTGAAATATTTATATGGTTTAAAGCAGGCTCCAGGATCTTGATTTGATAGGCTCAACATTTTTCTTATATCAAAAGGTTTTACAAAAGGTATTGTCAATCCTTTAATTTTTTTAAAAACGAATTTGAAATGATGTTTTAGTAGTAAATATATATAAAGATGATATAATTTTTGGATCTGATAAAAATTATTTATGTTTTGATTTTTCAGAGACGACGTAATGTTCTTTGAGATGATTTTTATGGGATAACTCAAATTCATTATTAGATTTCAAATATGTCAAAATAAAGAAGGTGTTATTTAAAATCAATGTAATCATACAACAGGTCTTTTAAAAATATTCTTCTTTGAAAGAACCAAGAGTAGTGACACTCCAATGAGTACAACTTGTAAGTTTGACATTGATAAATATGGTAAATATTTTGATCAAACCACATATAGAGGAATTATTGGGTGTTTACTCTACTTAACTTCTAGTAGGAAAAATATTTTGTTTACTGTGTGAATGTGTGAATGTTTTCATGAAAATCCAAATTAATCGCATTTAAATGCTATAAAAATGATTTTTAAATACCTAAAATATATATATATTCAATTTAGGACTGCTATATCCTAGAAGCAAAATTTTGATTTTGTTTTTTATTCAGATCCTAACTCTGGTGGCTATAATTTATATAGAAAGAGATCCTATGGTACATGTCACTCTTTGGGAGAGTCTATATTTTCATGGTGTAGTAAGAAACAAAATTATTTTTCATTATCTACTACTGATGCTGAATAAATAGCTACTGGTAGTTGTTGTGCAAAAATATTATGGATGATAAACACATTACTAGACTATGGAAATTAATTTAGACATGTCCTTATAAATTGTGATAACAAAGGTTCTAATAATATTTCTAAGATTCCTATTACACATTACATGACAAAAAAATTTATGTAATACATCAATTTTTTATTGACCATTATCAAAAAGGTGATATAAATTTAGAATTCAGTGGAAATGAACATCATCTTGGTGACATTTATATTAATACATTGAACATTGAAAGAATGAACTACATATGACATGAGTTATGGATGATCAATATATATAACCTTATGTTGTTATTCCTTTGATAATTTTAAGTGAAGTTATCATACCAACACTAGTAATGTCATATAGATAAAGTCTTGCAATAACTAATAGTATGAAGCTGACAATGTCTTGTCGACACCAATAACATTGTCATACCGACGATATGTCATGCCGACATAGTTTTCATGGTGACACTGACACATTGTCATGCCGACACAGTTAGTTTCATGAAAAATATGTCATGCAAACATTGACGACCCTTTGTTATTATCTGTTTTATATTTTTACCAAAATGAATCTATTTCATTTATTTTTTTGAACCCAAATCATGATTTTGCAATCTAAAATGACCTAAATTATTTAAGCCGAGTCAATCCACTCTACTAATTACCCTCAAACATTAACACTTACACTATCCAGCCATTTCTCTCTTCTTACATTTAACCTTTTACCTCCAGAACATCAACCAAATAATATGAATGGTGCATTCGAAGCACGTTCTAGAAAGTGATTTAGGTGATGAGTCTCATGTTGCCAAGAAACATAAAGTGGGGTATTCAGGGAGTGTGAATCGTACACTTTCAAGTCGAGTGGTTACACTAGAAAAGGAAGTGATGGTCGAGTGGTAATTGGAAATAATATCTGTGATGTTGAAGGTGTTGCAAGTTCAAGGATAGCTTGAGTGGTATTTAGACAATTAAAGACCTTTCTACCTGAAGTTAGTTCACAATTTGTACATGAATGTGGAGTTTTTTCTAGATGTAAGTGAAGTTTCATGGATCAAGTTAGTTGTTAAAGAAAAGGGGATCTCTTTTTCATCTAGATAGTGGGTTGAATGTCTTAAGGTACCCCATAAGGGTGTGTTTGATGACTATCAAGGTAGTTCTCCACCTGATACTGACATTTTCTATTATGAGATGGCTCTCAATGAGCTTATTGACAAGGATGAGTATAGGAGGCCTATTAGTACAGAAGTTGATGGGAAGTGAATAATTATTTTCAAATTCATTCAGCACCAAATCTATCATTGGAAAGGGGACTTTTCTTCATTAAAATATCAAGATGTATATTTGGTGTACCTACTGAAGAAGGGAATTAAGGTAAACCTTTGTAGATATCTCATGGTTCGTTTCAGTGAGATGATTAAGCCTTCCAATAAGTCAAAATCTATTTTTTAACCTAGGATTATCTCATCCATGATTATGATGAAAGATTGTGTAGATGAAGGTGAGGGAACTATATATTAGTGCAGAAGTGTTTTATTGAATAAATAGATTTTCAATAAAATGAAATTCCATTGGAACACATGGAAAATAAAATGGGTTGGTGATGAAGATAAGATTTATGAGAAATTCAATCCAGTGGACCATACAACTAGGCCAAGAGATATGGATGATCCTGGTCTGGGACAAGATGAGGAAGTTCTTACTCTTCAGATAAGGAAGAAGATCCTACCACACCAGGAAAAGATCAAGGGACACCTAGTGATGATATAAGTGACCCCGAAACCATAGAATCTCAAAAAGGTATTTTATATGGATCTCCTAGTCTTCCATTTTCTTTGACCACTAATGATCCCACAGTCAGAGACAATGGATATGAGGATAAAAATGTTTCTAGTAGTGTGGTGTATGTATGTAGATCTAGTGGATCTGAGGAAAACATTGAAGAAGAATAAAAAGAAGGACATGAAGAATATGAAAGTAATACTAGTAGTTAAATTGGATTTGGTTTAGGAAGTGAAAGGCGAGATTATGAGAATACTAATTGAAGTGGAAGTGAAGAGAATAAAGAAGTTGATAATGATTAAGGTAGTTAGGGAAATGATGAAAGAGATTAAAGTGATAGTGACCATCAATTGGATGATAATGGTGGAGATATATATATGTGGTTGATGCTCTAGTCTATAAAGTTTTCATAGAATGTTCTATAGTTGGTGTTGAAGAAAGAAGGGTATTTTGAACTCAAAGAGAAGTAGAATCTCAAGTGATCCCTACACCTCTGTTAGTGTATTAATTAAGGAGACCTCATGTTAAGGGTATTCCACCTATGAGGGGATAATAGATTTAGGGGGATCTTGAAGATAGAAGAGATCTATTTGAGGAGGAGCCTCAAGCTGTTAGAGTGACAGTTAACACACTCACTCTTTAGAACCATATGTGTTATCAGAATTATAAAGGCATCTTAGGTATGTTGTCCTTGACTTAGGATATTCTGACTATGATATTGAGGAATGTATAGCAGTTCCACAGAGACCATTGGTTAAATAGATAAAGCATTCTATGTAATATTCTCCTGTTCTAGTTCAGACAGTTGATGTGAATAAGTCCAATGTAGTTAAATTTTCAATGAAGGTTATAGCTGGGGGTTAACTAAACTCAATAAAAATGGATGAAACAATTGTTGAAAACACCACTGAGAAGGTAAAATAAATGAGTTGGATTGTCTCTATAATAAATCATTTGAACTCTAAGTATAAAGGCTTTCTGGACATAGTGCTTAATGCTCTTAGGGACCATACCACATCTCCTACTGTTCTATCTACCACTAGTCAGAAATATCAAGCCTAGGACATTGATGATGTTATAAATGTTGTCACTAAAGATCTAGAGGCTATGTTTATAGATTCTGTATTGGAACACCTTGAAAAAATTTAGAAGAATAGTGACCATGTTCATGATATGGTTAGGATCAATTCCAAGAGTTTTGAGACTGAAAATGCTCAAATTATAGAGGAGTTCGATTCTTATTTCATGAATATTATTACAAAGCCTTATATGAGAATACTTTTTAAATATTTGATATACAATTTGATATTGTCTCCAATGAAAAAATATTTTAAGGTACAAGTTCAAAAATTGAAGGACTTCACACCTCTTCATGAAAGGTTCATGTAAAATAAAGGCGACTTTGAAAAATCTATAAAATTTGGTGGAGAAATAATTGAGGATTTAATTAGGATATTGAAGACATACCTTAATTTGCAGAGTGATGATATTTTAGTGATTTGTTCTACACCAATGGGACCTACTGGATCAGTGCCTCCACCTCAGATGATAGTTGATCTCGCATTCAGTCATATTCCGACAGCTATCACAGTGCAAGCTCAACCTTTGTTTTTTTCACAGAACAAGCATAGCCTTTACACTACTATTACATAAGGGGTGATCATACCTCTTATGAAGATCCATTTAGACCCTCCTACCACTCAGCCTTCGACTTCTGCTGGACCTTCAATTGACCCCTCAGAAAAAGGGAAATCCCATCTTGACCCTAAGAAGTAGGCTGGATGATTTTTGGTAGTGATGATGTATTTTACTTTTATTGTCATTCACTAACTATTGTAATTCCTTTTGCTTCATTATTTAATGGAATTTAGTTCTATTTACTTTCTTCTATTTTTGTTATATGTATTATTCTCTGATACATCTTAATCATTTGATACCTCTTTCCTTATTAATTATTCCTTTGATTCCATTTCAATATTGATTTTATCCTTTGATACCCTTTCAATTTTTGATAATCCCAAAATGGGGAGAAGAGTTTGGAATTATTGTTATTTATTTTACCTTTGATTCTTCTCTTATGTATTTTATTTTCCTTACCTCTAATTACATATTGAATGAAATGGTATTAGTCTTTGATACCATTATATCTATTTCCTTTGATAATATTACTATTTATTTTACCTCTAAACCTTATCTATATATTGATATAATTAATCTGTTATGGGAGATGATAATTAGAATGAATATATTACACATTAAATAATTTCCTTTATATTTCCATGATTTGTGATCATCACAAAAGAAAATATTGTTGGCCACCCTCTAATTTTTTTAATAATAAAAAATCATGTAAAATCATATTAATCATGCCTAATAATTTAAATCATGTTTATTTAAGTTTCATTATTTGTAATTATGATTATATAAGATCACATATAAGTTTAACACATTGTGATAACATTTATTTTGTATGATAGTCCAAAAGAAATATTTCTAATGTATGACAAGCTAACACAGACAAACCATTGAGTTATTGATGCCAAAATAATAAATCTGACTCATCAATGCAGACAACACAAAGGATTCAATGATCGAACGAGACATTGATACTGATAGAAGGAATCGCCGACTGAATGAGTCACCGATTCATTATTCACCGACAAAGGAGTAAGTGATAGACTATTTACATATCCTTTTATTTAAAATAATTTTTAAAGATCCCATTTTGAGTGTTTTAATGCGATTGATTAATTTAATACCTTTTGTAGACATCATTAATGATGATTCTTGATGTACAAGGTACATAACCTACCTCAATCATGCACATTGTTAGGCTACAACATGTAAAAGAGGAAATATCTCAAGATTAAAAATATATACAACGATACATATAGAAACAGTTTCAGACCCGTACGAGCAACATACATAAATGAAGATCACAAAAGAGACTCTTTATTCCTCCTTGTTGGGAACTAGACATTTACTATCCACTAACGTTCTAAAAACTCCACAACATTAAACTAAACATAAGGAGAATAACATCTCATCTTACTTGAAGATAGAACATAGTGCTCCCTGACACTCTATTTCAGTGTCTGCTTCATGAAGAGAACTCCAAATTCAACTCTAATACAATAAAGAGTGTAGAGATGAACTACACAAAACACAGATCCTTTGATAACCTATCTATTATTTATTGCACTATTGTTTTCCTTTTATTACATTTTTGAGTATTATGTGCATCTATCTTTAAAACATGTTATTTCTCTAGCACTAAACTAGAGGAAACTAGATATCCTCACCCAACTATTTTTTTACACTTGTTTATCCCACGTAGACATGTGGTAGAGGTCCCATGTGACCTGGTTTTATTTTGTTCCCATATAGAACTGTGGTAGAGGTCAAGTGAACTGGACAATTATAATTTTTTGTGTAAACCCCTATCAATGGTGTGGATAAAAATATTTATCTATATATAATGGTTGGGAGAAGGTGATCACCAAGTGGAGAGGACTAAGTCTCGACTTAAGACTAAAACTTTTGTTTTATATCCACATTGTTTTCAAATTTAGTTTTTTCTCTTTTTCCTGTATTTCAAAAAATAGAATTTCACGTTGATAGTTAGACATGACTAGTGTTTATAACTATTTTTTTCTTATTAGATTAGTTTCAAAAGTTTTATCAATATCTCATATTGTTACAAATGAGAAATAATCAATATTTTGAGAGATTACATGAAAAATAAGACTATTATAAAGCAACTACTTTGATTAAATGTCTTATTAAGTTTTAAATTGGGGGAATCTTTTAAATAAACATTTAACCGAAATTTCTATTAGGTCTAAATTCACCCCCCCTCTTGAGTGTCCTCCTATAATCAACATAAATAATTAAGGAAGAACATTACATAACTTTCACATGAATTTTTTGGTCTCATTATCTTTATAATTTTATTTAATAGTCATGTGAACTTCCTAATTCACTTCATACAGTTTCCAATTTGGGCATAGATTTGTACAATGAAAATACTTTCAAAATATAACACATTAAATATTAACCATGGTACTTCTAGTTCCCACCGTTGACTAAAAACTAGAAAGCATTGGGTGAGAAATATTTATTAAAATGTAAAACAACATATTCATGAAAACAATAACTTATAAGATATTTAAATAAGGTGACCTTCATTAGTCTATGACACCTTAGGTTTGTCCTAAGTTATTCATAGTTTACTTATATTTAAATCCTTTAGAATTTTCATGATGATTTTTGGAATTCCCAAATTATATCCCCTAGGTGTGTCAATCCTGGTGTTCAGTAAGTCTAGTTGTTGTGTAATAGGTTATGCTCAAATTATGTGAAATTCACGTTGTCAGAGTTGTTACTCCGAGGTACATTTTTCCAGAACGACATCCACTTTTATTATCCAGATATGTTTTAATTTATATGAATCCACTCACTAAATCCTTAACCAATATTCCATGACATTTTCTTATACATTAACTCATCATTATACTTATTTTTAGGGACATTTTAGGACATATTCATAGAAACATTATGTGGGATATCAGTAATCTTTTCTCATCCAAGTCTCTAAAGGTTAACTAAATGTTTCCGTTGATACCAACTATAAAATACTAGGCTATCATACATGTGTATTACATCATTTTAAATCAATATTAATAACATTAAAAAAATATATTCCTAAGGAATGTAATAGTTTAGTGAATTATAAATCTTGGAACAAAATCATCAAAATTGGTGAAATATATAGAATTTTTCGTATAAATATCACCCCCTTTAGTAATTCTGCTTAAACCCATTCTTCATAACCTTGGGAAAGGAAACATAAGAAATGGGTGATCTTGAATGATATGTAAGGTTAAATAATGTAAGCATGTATGTAGAATACGAATATTAGGGTATGAAATTGTGATCATATCATTTCTAGATCATACCCTACATAGGAAGGTTACCATCATAAGAAATGGAATACATATTTAAATTTCACAATACATAAATCATAAAGAAATCAATACTATAATCCATGAAATAATAACATAGTAATAATTCATAGAACTTGTGGAATACACATAAAATTTGAAAATCCTAAATCAACGCTACCAACCGAGACCCTAATAACATGATAGGCTTGGGATAATTTACCATGTAACTATTTTAGCATGGGATTCCCTCCCTTTTACCCTCTGGTTGTGGTATTGGGATTCCATCATGTGTACCATCTTTTTTGGAATTATAATTCCCTCCTCTGTACCCTATTATTTTGGGATTAAGATACCCTATTTTTTAAAGATTGGGATTCCCTCCTGTGTACCCTCTTGTTTCAGGCTTGGGATTCCCTACCATGTAATCTCTTGTTTCGAGATTAATATTCCCTCATGTTTTAGGCTTAATATTCCATCATGTGTACCCTCTTGATATCATATAGTATTTATCATTACCCAATTCATTGGAGGGCGATATAGGTCCCACCCATCACATAATAAAATAATATATACATGTGCTACAAGATAATAAAACATTCAAAATATCTTAATTCATAAAAATAGATATGTTTCATAAACATTATACCGTAATAAATGAAATGAAATAGATATCAGAATGATTTAATCATACCATAACATATGGAAAATATATATGTTTCATTATCATTTCATCCAAGAATAACCCATAAAAGGAAGTAGTTTTCATAATAATTTATAATGGTATAACATGTTGAAGAGAAATTAGTTTCATAATCATATAACCAATGTACGAGGAATATGATTCATAAACATATAACCCATCGAAGAGAAATGGGCTTCATTGGTATATAACCTATGAATGTTAAATGGTTTTTTCATAAACTACATCCCATAAAAACATAAACCATTTAGGGAAAGAGTATTAATAGATCATTTGGATCATTTAAAAGAATGGTATAAGTAACATCAAAATATTTATTCATAGATGGAAAATTATTATGAGATGTCTTTTAAAAATATTTCTTGAGGAAAATATCATTGCTTCCATGAAACAAAATTTAAAACATAAAGTCTTTATGAGAATTGTTTTCCTTGAAAAATACCTTTAAAAATTAGAAAGAAGGCTTGAAAGCATTTTGAAAACCAATTACCTTGAAAATAATTTGAAAACATCTAAATTAAGCATTGATATCATTGAAATAATTTTCATTGAAAAAAACTTTTTTGCAAACATATATTTCAATATTTGAAAATAAATTAAAAACATTTATTAACATATAATTTTTTTGGAAACCCATTTTGATTAAAAAAATTCTAATATAAAAAAATCTCTAGAATATTAGGAAGACATTTTCTTCAAAAAATATCTTTTTAAAAATACAAATTAAGCATCTAGGAAATGGAGATCATGATGGTGGGTAGGTCCATACATGGTGAAAATTATCTTTTCACCTTAAATATTCAGAAAAGTGACTAGATTGGAAAACAACATGAATATTAATTTTAAAAACATTTTCTACAAAGGTAATACATGGGTAAAAATTTCCTTTGAACATCATAGTATAAATTTATATAATTTTTTAAAACGTTTTTAGAAAAATATTTTTGAAAGAATATAGATTTCTAAAAAAATGGAGAAATAATGTCATATTTTCATAAGAACATTTTCTTAATTATCATAAGTACCAAGGAGTGGAGAAATTATAATGACCCAAGATATTAATCTATAGTCATTACATCTTTTTGGATGAATATTAATGAAATTTCATAAACATGTTACCATGTACCATAATAGTTTAGTTCCCTTGGAAACATGGGAAATAAAATTAAAATCTACTAAATGATCTTCTATAGAACCCATAAATATATTCCCTTAATTACTCATACTTAAATACTTTATTCATAACCTAGGTAATGTAAATATAAGAAAGGGTGATCTCAAATGCTTAGTTAGGCTAAAAAATTGAGATACATAAGTATAATAATGAACATAAGGTTATAGAGACATGAGCTTAACATTTGAAAATTTATCCTACATATCATATATCATATATATGGGGCATGGAATAAATAATGGATGTTCATGTGATTTTAATCATGTTGAAATGAAGATCATAATACATGATAGCATAAAATAAAAATAAGACATGGAATTTGTGGCTGACGTATAAACATGTAATATCATTTTTTATAAGTCAATCTGCATTTCCAAAAAACAATAATGATCTTCATAAGGACTAAACGTACTGGATGGGACACACCACTATCCCAAGTCACATTCCTCTCCTAGTAAGGATTATTTTCCCCATATTCCCATACTGTAATGGGTTTCCCTATCTTCTATAGTGGATCAAGCCCATAAACTTGTTTCTATCATTATATCATGTGACCTAAATCATTACCCAATGAATTGGAGGGATATATTGGTCCCACCAATCAAATAATTAAAACCATACATTTCGGGGGAACAAGAATATAAATCATATCAGAACACTAATTTTTTTTGGTTCTATAAACATTTCATCAAAACAAAACTCATGAAAAAGAAAGAAATTCATAAAATAAATCCATCATAAGAATAGACCATATAGAATAATAGTTATAATGGCATCCTTGGGTCATATAACTAGTAAAATATATGTAACATCAAATAACATTATCTTTTATAGCATTGGATTTTGAAATATCACTTTTAATAAATCTTGAGGAAAATATCATTTCCATTTTGAAAAACTTTTTAAAATGATAAAACATTTAGAAATTCATTTTCATTTAAAATATCCATAGGAAAAAGTAAAATAATAATTTAAAACTATTTGAATCATATTTTAAATCCCTTTTCATTAAAAATTATTAAATGGTCATTTAAAACACTATAAAAACAATTTTAGAAAACATTATTTTGAAGGAACACATATTTCTGACTAAAGATAGAATACCATTACAAGAAGCTTAAAATATAATGAAAATAAGGGTATTCATGTGAAAAAATGTCAAAGGGTAGTATATAAAACTTTTTAAATAAAATAGGTCCATAAAATAAAATGCGTCTCAAAGAAGGAAAATTGAGATAAAATTACCATACTGATTTGGTAATTTTTGAATTATAAACCCCATGAAATAGAGATCATAAAATGTATATGTAAATAATAAATATTTTAAGGGTAATTATCATATAATATATTCTTGGGAAGTATATATAGCACAAAAAAGTTATCATGACTTATATCTCACATAAAATAGTAGCGAGACAAAAATTATTTACCTTATATATTGACTCTCATGATACTCTTGAGAATCACCTGTATAATAAATATATCTTTATTATAAATTTATTAAAAAAAAATTATATATATAATACCATATATGATTTACTTATGTCTTTGTGTTACCCACTTATTAACAATTCTACTTTTTTGTAATGTTTTGAGTAATAACTACTTTGTTTCCGTACATGTTTTGAGTTGTTATTCATGGACCTCAAACATAGATCATGATTTAATTTTTTCCACAATGATAAATGCGATAAATACATATATATACATATATATATATATATATTCATTATATGTTTATTAATGGTGACTAATAAAATTAGTGGTTGAAAATGAAATACAAATTTCATGGAGACAGTAGGTTGTATGTTTGCATGAACATTGTTTTCATTTTCTTATCGTATTAAAATAAAGAAAATCATACAATATATTATAATTATAGTATAATTTTTATGTTATATATGTAATATATATTCAAAAAATTCATCCTTATTACCATCTATGTGAAATATATATAAAAACGAATCGCATCACCTCGTGGATATTGTAAGACATTTGTATGCACCAGCGACATTATCATTTCCCAAAAATATTTATGGTTAATAGTTAAATACGATATTTACATTAAAGTATTATAATTATTTCATAAATGTCATATATATAATAAAAAAATAGTTTCCATCATAATTTTCACCATGAGAGGTGGTAATGGATAAACGAACAACCATTGTTTCACGAGGTGGTAGTCCGTCATACAAACAAATGATTAGTTTGTTACCCATTGGATAGAACTGTGTGAAACTGTAGGAAAAACCAATAATAAAAAAAATATAAGTTTATTTATGATACTTAATTTATTTTTTAAACATTAAATAAAAATAATTAAGGGGGTTCAATGAATAAATAAAACAGAAATCATTTGTTGATGAATGTTACAACCTCTTTAGGTATTTTCTTTTTTATTTTTGAAAAGGTATTTGATGGATGGATTTATTCCCAAATTATATCTTATAGAATGAATTTAATCATTTTTTATGAGAATTTTTCATAATTGTTCCATGAAAAATGGATTTATTGGTGTGAATAACTGATATGGAGAGGTTATCTTTTATAAGAGATGATAGGGGAAATTTTGGAAACACTCAAAAATATTAATTTATAATAAATGAAAAATCAATCCAAATACCGAAAAATGATTATATATTAGAAATTAAGATTATATAAGGTCGTAATAGCACCAAAAGAATTTTATATCTAGGTTTTTAGGTAATTTCAAACCTTATAAATTTTATTGACTATTAATTAACCTATTTTAATTTTATCTATGGGATCAATGTTTTTAATATTAAAGGGTTGAAATTTTTACATATAAAGTGTAAATTTGACCATAAATATCAAGTAAATTATATTTTAGACCATATCTCATCCCAATGTAATTATTTAATATTTTTAATATTTTTAAATAACTTAATAAGATATTATTTTCGTAAAATAACATAAGTGTCAATTTGGACAATATTCATAACATTTACTTTATGAAAATAAATCCAAAAATATTACTTCAAAAAAATTATTTTAATACACCCCTAATATTTCATATTTACCTAGATAATTTATGGATTACCTTAATTATGTCAAATAATATTTATTTTAATATTTATAATATCATTTAATTGATTGATTCATTAATTGAGTAATTACTAAATCATTATTTTGTAATTATATATAACACTTTTATTTTCACTAATAATTAAAAATAAATTTTAATTTATATAAAAATATTTTAGATTTTTTTATAATATATATTTTTAAGAATTTATTTTATTTTATTCAATATTAAAAATATTATACTTATTAAAAGTAAGAGAGTGACATTTTGTCACACCCTTAGAGTATAATAATATATATGTCATTTTCATGGATCATTGTTTATTAAAATTTAAAATTTATTAAATATCTATTAATTTTATAATTAAATTCATCCAATAATATTTTGGTAAGTTTTTTTGATGTTTTCTAATTTTTATTATATATTTTTTACCCACAATTACCCCATTTACCCCTAAATGTCGTAAAAACATTTCTAAACTTCTATTTATATTATCAAAAAAATAAGAGGGACATATTTAATAAATTTTTACTTTATGATTCCAAATATGGAATAAATATTTTACAATTAAGAATATATAAATTTTAAAAATGAATTAAAATTTACTCCCATTGAAAAATGGGTTTTATAAAAAACGTCATAAATACTGACATGTTTTTATATAAAAATTTAATCTATAATTTATTCCTATTAATGAAATTGGATTAAATTAGAAATATTTTGTGAAATTTTAGTTTAAAACTAATTAAATATATAATTAAACACTATAAATTAATTTTATTAAAAAGCTTTTTTCAATTTTTTTTATTTTTCACTATTCATCAAAACATGAAACTTATCAACACAATTCAAAAAACTCAACCAAAGTAAATATTTATAGCTCTACATAAAATATGAAGTCTATTTATTCATATAGAAATTATAAAGTTTCAAATATTACATTTAAAATGTAATTTCTATTAAAAGGAATTAAAAATTCCTTTTTATAAAAATACTTATTTTTTTTCTTAAAATTAGATTAGTTTTTTTATCATTTATAACAAACACATAGGATGAATGATAAAAATTAAATTTAATATTATATATATATATATATTTCATTAATACAATTCCAAAATAGTTATTTTTTATTTATTTTTATAAAACACATTTTTGTAAATTTAAATAATTTTCAAAAAAAATTCCTTTTATTTGAAAAATGTTTTCATTTATTTACAATTAATATAAAGAATCATGAGTAAAGCACAAGTTCATAAGTAAATTAATAATATTAAAAATTTCCATTCTAAAAGATGGGTTATAATTTTATTGTTTTAAAATGTATAATAATAAAATGATGTTTGGAAAAAACTCAGTGATTCATTTAAAGCATGTTAATCCGGTCTTTAATGTAGCACATGCATAACTTTGTGTAGTGTATAACACAAGAAATAAAAAATAATAATTTATTCAGAAAAATAAATGGCTCATAAAATCTAAGGCTGTTATATTATAATCCACTTAAAATGAATTTCTCCCTCTGAATTCACCCTTTTAATAAAAACAAATTAAAATAATTCTACCTCATCATATCATCAAGTTACCATGAAACTTTTGTAAAGTGTTGGTTTTCTCTACACAACATAAATGATGTGATTGGTGTTGTTTTTTATAACTTTATCTCTATGATCAAAATTTTCTATAGGGTTCTCTTTATAAGAAGGATCTTTCTCTAGTGGTACAACCTTTCAGTTTTGTACATGTGAAGGATCATGTATGTTCTTTATTAGAAGAGATACATGCAATGCATCATGAACATGAGAGAGATTCGGTGAAAGTTCCAACCGATAGGCTTCCATTCAAATATGATCTATAATTTAAAAATTAAATTGCAAGATTATAATTTCAAATTTATCTTTCAAAAGAAAAGGATCAAGTTTGAGAATTTATTTTTGGGAAACCCACACAAAAAATGGTCAATAAAGTATCCTATTAAATAGACGTAATGTTATAGATGATGATCCACACATAAATATGATTAGATAAAAAAATATAGACATGGAATATAATTACAAATATCATGTTTGGATGGAGAGTGATAAGGAACACAATCATTATAATGATAATCATCAGAGATCGATAAATCTGTAATGATATTCAAGACCATTTGATTAATTGAAAATGAAGGTACTGGGAAACTATTTTTGTTTCAAGATACGTTTTCTTAATGTTGATTAATTTTCACAATAATATTTAAAGACTTTATTTCATTACATTTTGTATGAATGATGTCATCCATCCATTATGCCATGATCAATTTTTGTTTTATCTCTTTCTCTAAGAAATGTGGTTTAAATTATAATGCCTAAATAAGCAGTGGATCATAAGATTCATAATGAGATGATAATTCATTGATTATGTATCTAGTTATAAACACAAAAAATAGTTATCACATGTTCTCCAATGTTAAAAAATAAAAAAATTAATCTCATAAACCTTAACCAAATTTACATATAAACAATATCATAAATAGTTACCCTTATGAACATTACAAAAGATTAAAATCCAATGATTTCTAATTAAGGTCACTAAACAAAGAATTTATCCCTAAAAAAATGATATATCTATTCATTGTCACATACCAAACATGTGAATACCATTAGCATTTTTTCACTTGAAAAATGGTAAAAACCTGAATTACTATAAAACCTCAGTGAAAACATAAATACTTTCAAAAATTAAATCTTTCCTCATACCATAAATCCAAAAATATTATAAACTTGATCCATGATATAAAACTTATTATTATCTTATCAGTACCAAGGATATCAATACAATCCCATTTATAATAAAAATAAACACTCTTATCTCAACATTAGGATCATAGTAAGTGCATCTTTCCTTTATTCATGTGTTTTCTAGAAAATGTAAGATTACCATTAAAATAATTTTTTAGGTCATGAATACCATTAAACATATTATTTAAAATCATTAGGAAAAAACTTATAATGTACCATCCTTATATATTTCAAAATTAATAATTCTGGAATAATAGTACATAGATATTTCAATCCTTCTAGTTAAATGATTGTCATGGAATAAGTCCTAACATGTTATATAGGCAATTCTTGTGTTTGGGAATTGAGTTGGGTAATGATCATGTTCCCCACACATAATACCCTTAACTACTTAAAATTTTGTCACTATATAACCTTCTTTTCCACATATATAACATCTTCCCCTCTATTTGAGATGTTTCTCCAGGTTATTCTTCCCACCTTCTTGACATACGAGAGGCCGAATTGTTGTCCCCTTTAATGATAACCACATGAAATTTTATAAAATTAAATCTTACTATTATTAAATGTGTTAGTAATTTAATCAATGTTCATGTTGTTAATAAAATATTTCTATATCTGATAAATTATAATCACAATATCATTCTTTCCAGTCATCATCAAATTTGGTTTCTCATAGTCACTGAACTATCCATCAGATGCAATGTTAAGATGATTCCTTATTATTCCAAACATCTACTAAAACCAATATAATAATGTGAGAAACCGTAATAATAAAGGAATAGAAACATAATAGAGGAAAATTACTTATAATGTTTAAATCTATGACACCTTAGGTATAATATTTGTTTATTCATGATTAATATGAAAACTCTAGGATTGTAACCTATACATAGACTTTTCCTTATAGACATACCTAAAAACATACCTATATATATCTATAGGGATCTTAATATATTTGTATCATTATAGTTTTCAATGGTTTACTAAATCTTATCTCTGATTGCACCTATAGTGACCAAGGATTTTCATAAACGAATATTACATCTTTTTAGATGAATATTCATTACATTGCAGAAACACATACATGAGGACCATAATAGTTTCATTCATTTGTAAATGTGGAAAATAAAAAACTATTATAGTGAAATATATTCATCATATCCCATAATGATATTCCCCTTTAGTACTCATACTTTAAACCATTTTTCATAACATGGGGAAATGAAACATAATAAATGGTGACCTCATATGCTCAGTAAGGGTAACCAAGGGAGATACGTACGAATAATCCTGAATATAATGGTATGAGAACATGAGATCGAAACTGTAAAATCATACCCTACATAACTTACATATCAAATATAATATACATGGGTCATGGAATTAATTATAGTAGTTAATAATAAATGAGTCCTATGGAAATCAAGAGCATAAGACTTGAAATAATAACATAATAATAAGACATAAAATTTGTGAAAGATGCATAAGCATGTAATAGAATTCCCTATAAGTCGAGGTTCACTACCAAAACATAATAGGGAAATTCATGGGGACTACACCTATTAGGAAGGACACACCACCATCCCTAGTCACAATCCTTATAAGGGGTCTGGTTTCCTCGCCTTCCAAAGTGGATGGGGTTTACACATCTTATAAAGTGAATCAATCCTGTCAACTTGTTTCCATTTTCATATATTGAGACATAAATAAATACTTTATGAATTGGAGGAATATATAATCCCTACCCATCATATAATTAAAATCAATTATTTTTATTCCATAAGAATATAATCAATATCAGAACCCTAAAAAATGTAGGGTTTCACGAATAATTCATAATAACATAGCTCAAGAAAAAGAAAAAATAAAAATATATAATAAAAATAAACCATGCATAGAAAGAATAAGAACACTATACTTGGGTCATATTCCAAGTGACACATATGTGACATCAAATAAATTTTCTTATATAGAAAATGACTTTTAAAGATGACATGACATATTTCTGGAGGAAAATATCCTCTCCATTTTGAAATATAATTTTTAAAGATTAAAAATTTATAAAATCTATTAAATTAAAAATGACCCTTAAAATATAAAATATAGTCTTTTAATAATTTTTTAAACATATTTTAAATCATTTTTCCTTAAAAAATGCTTAAAATATCATTTAAACACTATTAAAACGATTTTTGAAAACATTGTTTTGAAGGAACAAAGATTTCTAAACAAAGAGAGAATAACATTACATAAAGCATAAAAATCACGAAAATAATTATATTAATGAAAAATAATTTCAAAGGATATTATATAAACCTTGTGAAAAAATATAGGTACATAATATAACATGTGTCTCAATGTTTGAAAATTAAAACAAAAATACCTTACTGATTTTGTAATTTTTTAACCGTAAACCCCCATGAAAGTTAGATAATAAAATGGATATGTAAATAATAAATAATTAAAGACTAATTATCAAAAAATAAATTCATTTAATATATAAAAACCATTAAAATATTAATAGATGATGAACATGAACTATATCTCACGGAAAATAAAGTGAGATGAAAATTCATTACCCTATATCACAACTCTTGTCATACAAATTAAAACCTTCTATATATTAAATATAATCTCATTATACATATATTAATGAACCATATTTATTTAAATAATACCATATATTATTTACTTATGACTTTATATGACCCACTTATTAACAATTACAATTTTATGTTACGTTTCATGTAATAACTGCATTGTTTGTCATATATGTTTTGACTTGTTATTATTGGTCCTCATACAAATATCATGATTTAATTATCTCAAGAAAAATAAAAATGATATATATATATATATATATATATATTTAGTTTATATTTCTTCATGGTGATATATAAAAGTCATATGTAGAAAATAAAATTCTCCATTCATGGATATAGTAGGTTGTACGTACGCATGAACGCTGCTTTTATTTCCTTGTCATATTAAAAGAAAGAAAATAATATGATATAATATCATTATTGGATAATTTATATGTTACATATATCATATATATTTATAAAATTCATCCTTATTACCGTCTATGTGAAATATTATTGAAAAAAGAATCACATCACATCGTGGAGATGGTAAGCCATACGTACGCACGAACGACATTGTAATTTCCTACAAGAATAGATGGTAAAAAGGTATATATGATATTTTAATTAAATAATTATAATTATTTCATAAAAATCATATATATAAGAAAAAATAGAGTTTCCAACATAATTCCCACTATTAAATTTGGTAAAGGGAAAACGAACAATCATTGTTTCGCAAGGCGGCAGTCAGCTGTACCCACCAACAATACGTTTGTCTCCCATTAAATGGATTCCTATGAAATGGTAGGCTAAAAACATAATATAAAAAAAATATTAATTTATTTATGATATGAATTTTTTTCTATAAATATTAAATAATAATAATTTATGGGGTTTAAGGAAGAAATAAAACCAAAACATTCATTGATAAACATTACATATTCTTTGGTGATCTCCTTTTGATTTGTAGAAAATTACTTCATTGGTTGGATTTATGCCAAATTTATGGACTATAGGATGAAGTGAAGGATTTTATTAGGATACTTTGGAAGCGTTTTTCTGATCCAAATGACATTAGAGGTGTGAATAAAGATAATGATAGGTTGTTTATTATACGAGAGAGGAGGGGCACTTTGGGAGTCTCTAAAAAGAATAATTTTAAACAAATTAAAACTCAATATAAATACCAAAAAAAGGTAATATTTTAAAAATTAATATGATATATGGTTGTAATATCCTAAAATAATAAATTTTATACATGTTCGGATTTAATTTTAAACAATATAATTTTGATTAACCCTCAGTTAACCTATTTTTATTTAAACTATGGTAATAATATTTTTAATATTAAGAGGATGTAACTTTTTCATATAATGTATTAGTCTTACCATAAATATCCAATATATGATATTTTATACCATATATCATTCCATTTTCCTTATTTAATATTTTCATGAATTTTAAATAATTAAATAAAATATTTTTATAATAAAATATCATAAGTATCAATTCTGACACTATTTATAACATTGACTCTAAGAAAATCAATCCAAAAAGATTAATTAGAACCAATTATCTTAACAAACCCCTAATATGTACTATTAAAATATAAAATTATTGTATCCCATTAATTAAATAATATAATGTTTATTTGAATATTTCTAATATTATTTAATTGATTGTTTCATTAATTGAGTAATTACTGCAACATCATTTTGTAATTATTTATGATAATTATTTATTCACTAAAGAATAAATAAATTTATATGATGTATATAAAACTTTTCTCATATTGGATAATATATATAGTCTATAATATCTTTTATATAAAAAAATATTAAAAATATAATACTTATTAAAAGTAAGACTGTGTCATTTTGTCACCCCCTTTCAGTTTAATAATATTTAAGTAATTTTCATCAAGAATTATCAATTATACTATTCAATTTTGTTTCTTTATTCTGAATTTTTTTATTTAAATTCATTCAATAAAAGTTTTTCAAGTGTTAAGGTAGTTTTCTTCTATTTATAATATTAATTTTACACTTAATTACCTGATTTACCCTTAACCATCATAATGAAAATTACTAAAGAACTCATATTGTCCCAAAATAAAATGGTCATATTTCATAAATTTATACCTTATGATTCCAAATATGGAATCAGTTTTTAATAATTCAAATAAAAAACATTCAGAAATTAATTTAACATTAATCCCATTGAAAAATTAGTTTTTTTAAACGTTCAGATGATTGGCATTCTTATATATCCAAATTAAATGTGAAATTGATTTCAATGAACTAGATTTTATTAAATAATAAAAACAATATCTAATTTTAATTTAAAACCAATCAAATATTTAATTAATTGCTATAAATTATTTCAATTATAGAGTTTTTTTCAATTAAAAATTGAAATTTTTCAATATTCATGAAAACATTAAAATTATCCGAAAAATACAAAAACTCAATCTAACTAAATTTTGACGTCCCGATATCAAATTAAAAGTCTATTTATTTCATAAAAAATTATTAAATTTTCAAATATTATATTTAAAATGGGCTCCCCATTAAAAGGTGACAAAACACCCTTTTTATAGAAATACATATTTTATTCATAAAATTGGATTTTTTTTCTATATAATGTATAAAAAACACATATTATTTCTAATAAACATTAAATTGAATATTATATATATATCATTAATATAATTCAAAGAGTTATTTTTATTATTATTAAATACAATTGTGCATATTTAAATAATTTTCAGAAAAATTGTTCCATTTATTTTAAAAAAGATTACATTCATTTATAAATAATTGGTCAAAGAATTATGTATAAACCATAATTTCATAATCTAGTTAATAATATTCATACCTACCATTTATATTACAAGACTATAATTTTATAGTCTAATTATATATAATAATAAAATGATGTTTTGAAGAAACATTGTTTTGAGTGTAAAGAAATCTAAGACGGTGTTTCATGTAGTGTAAACTTAACCTAGTATAACATATAACAAAATGCATCAAAGAAATTGAATGTATTCTGAAAAATAAATGGTTCATAAAAACTCAGGGTGTTACAAAAATGGTACCACTACTTAAATGTAACATGGAAATGTAGAGGGTAAGAAATTTCTGGGGAGTTATTGAGATAGATCAAAAGATTTAATCAATGGAATAATAATCACCTATAATGTCAATAAATAACGAGATTGAAGCTATTTACTATTTCCACATTGGTAACTTTAAATCTTAAAACAATGGAAATAAAAACATTTAATAAAGCCTGAAATATCACTAAAAGAATAATATTCATGATATATTCATATCAAAGATAAATATACACCTCATATAAAATTCTAAGTTCATAACATGTCATGTTTCATAAAGATGGAAAACTGAGACCAAATTACTTTACGGATTTTATAGCTTTTGAAACATAAAACACATTAAAGATACATAAAAAATGGAAACATTAGTACCCGTAAATTTAAGTATAATAATTTGGGAATGAGTCTAAGTTTAGTATACACATCAAAAAAATAAATGAGTGGTGAATTATACATGTATTTCATGGAAATAAATGGTGAGATGAAATTCCCTTGCCTTAGGTCTTGACATTTATTGTAGATGTTGAAATAGCCTTTATAATAATTATAAGTTTATTTTAAATATATTAAAGAAAAATATTATTATATGTAATACCATAAATTATTCACTTAGGACTTTATATGACCAATTTACTAACAATTAATTTTTAAAGTAATGTTTCAGGTAACAACAATGTTGTTTATCGCACACGACTTGACTTTTTGTTCTTGGTCCACTTACATAGATAATGATTTATTTATTTATAGAATGTAAAACAATATTTATATATCCAATATATTCAATATATAAATATTTATTATAACCTATAAAACATAGAAATAATAAACAAAATACACCATTCATGGAGACGGTTCTCCGTACATATGCATGATCACTGCTTCTATTTTATTTTCATATTGAAAAAGGAAATTAAATTAAATATATGTATATATGTATATAACATAATCAAAATATATTTATTTTTTAATATATAATATATAATTTTACTAAACCCATCCATAATGCATCCCATTTAAATTGTGAATGAATAACATTATTTTGAGGAGACTATAGTTAATAAATCCTTTTGGCTTGCACCGACAGACTTCCTGTGATTTATTTTATACCAAAAGGTTGGATTTATAGCAGAAGGGAGGGATTTTGGGAATTTAATTTAACATATATTGTGTAAATCTATGTAGTTTTATAGGTGTGAAGAAGGGGTATAAGTGGTGGCTTTTTATCATTGAGAGAGGGGACACAGTTGGCATTTTTGAAAACAAGTTATGTGTACCCATGTTTTCACCTAAATAGAGTCTCCAAAAACCAAAAAACATTAAATAATTGAATATTTATAGCCTAAATATTTTTATAAAACTAGTTTTGGATATGTGTATAGGTTTTTAGGCCCTTACGTTTATGGTTTACTCCCTTGTTAAGCTTCATTTTACCTTAATCACTATAAGTAATTTTAATCACCTTCACTGATATTTTTGGTCAATAAGTAAGTTGATCTTATTAGACTAAAAATATTTTTCTGATTATAATTTTTTATTATAATTTTTTATTATAATTTTTTTAATTTTAATTCACATAATTGACAAAATTATGTTAAATGCTAATCTCACAAACATGGCGAGAAACTGGGTTTTATAAGTGAGAATGATCAAAAGTTTTGCTATGTTTTTTATATCTAATTTCAATGTGAAATTTATCCCAATGAAATAAATTTAATTAATTGATGTATAGTTGATATTATTATACTTTAAAAGCAATTATAAATATAATATATCTCTGTAAATAAATTATACAAAAATCATTTATGAATTTTTATTTAGTATTTTTCACTATTCAACGTAAATAAAACTTCGTAGGAAAATAAAAAAAGTTCCCCCATAAACTGTTTTTGATGTTTCTCCTTCAGAAATGAATTTTATTTTGACACATAAAAATTATAAAACATAAAAAATTATATATAATATCATTTCTCCATTTAATGGTGATAAAACTACTTTTATTAAAATAGAGGGTTTTTGTGTAATATTGGGGTAGTTCTTATCTTTTTCCAATAAAAAAAATTCAATGAATGAAAAAAAATATTTGACTGAATATAAAAATATATATATTTTATTAACATCACTCACCAATTGTAATTAATTTTTTTAAACCATTATTTTGTGAGAATAAAAATAGTTTCTATAAAATCGTTCACTTTATATTCAATTAGTACTTATATTACTTTATAATTAATTTCCATCCAACAAATTCAACCATTTATTTTAATAATATAGTTAATCATATTCATAACTTCTAACTTAATTACTACATTATATTTTATTATATTTAATAATAATATTTTTAATAACATATCATTTTTTGGTAAAACTCAGTCTTGCATGTTATTCAAACCATTAGGGAATGTCAATATTATGGGTAACATAATCTAAACTTGGTGTTATATATAGATAAATCTAATATTTATGTTTCATGTAGTGCATTATTAACCTGGGGTTTTGTATAATGGAATCCAATCTTATAAAAAACAATTTTTTTGTTGCATGAAATGAAAAATATATAATGGAATAAATTAATTTGAAAAACATATTTCCCAAAATCTTAGGGTGTTATATTATTCCCCAATGTTAGTGTCATGTTTTGGTAGCTTTGGTCCCCATAATTAATATTTAAAAATATTAATATATTTTAATGTGCATGTGTGCATCTTTTTCTTATAAATGGTTTTCACATTATTTGGGAAGTTGGATAAGAAATCCAAAACAATATTTGATTCCAGAATGTGGGCTTTACCCTATGTGTTACATAATATCATTGGTATTAGAAGTTTTATTGATGGAAACAATTAAAAGTTTATTTAGTGAAATAAATAAATAATTTTATTCTAATTGTTAAATCCTAACCCTCTTTCGATAAACACTATGTTATGTAACATACCAAAGGTTAGTTGTATAACAATGGGAGATTAGAGAGTGAGAGAAGGGGAGATCGAATAAAAACCAGGATCATAGATCAGAAACCAATAATCAGGAGATCATGTGGAGGATGATCAATGCAACAATAACCTCTTCTTCATCACTTTAGAATGAATTTTCACCAATGATCGATCTGTCATCATGGTTGAGATTATTATTTTTAGTTTTATACTCATAAATTAATCAATAAATATGGTTTTTTATTATCCCGTTTATTTATTTGTGCATACCCATTATTCGTATGATCCTAATAAAAAATTGTGTTATTAATCCTAGTCTTTTATTAGTATGCCTTTAACATCACCCTTGTCCCAAAATATGAATTATTATTCTGAGATCACATCATACAACTGTGGATTCACTTAATTTATGTGGAATTATCCCCAATGTTCATTGTGTTATTATACGTTCTCCATTAGGTTTTCAGATTGACATTGTTAGGGAAGGTTTGAGTGAGATCGAATGAATATATTTTTGTCTATTGCATCAAATGTGTATAGATCAGTGGGTTGGGGACGGATTGAGGTTTGTTTTAGGATGTGGGTGATGGATTCATGGATTTGGGATATGGTGTGACATTTATAGGGATGCTGGAATCACATGAGTGATCATATTTATGATTTTTGGACACTGAATGATGGATGCACACATTCGGTGATGAACTATTCAATTTTAGGGGGAGAATGTGGGTAGATCAGGAAACTGTGAGAAGGCAAAAATTTATTATCATGAAAAAACTGAACAACATGCCATGTTTCATGGAATAACAAATATCACATTATTTATATTCTGAAGTGGAAAGGCTTTTGGTTGAGTTAAGGATCACACACCATATGGCTGAGCCTATATACCATTTTACCCTACCCAAGTGGCTAGTCAATGTGATAGATATACAGGACCAGGACCCTGCGTTGCTAGACAAGATATGTACCCATGGGGACACACCAGGTATATGTACATGGATTGTTGAGCCATATACCAAGTTTACAATAATTATACCCTAGTTAGTCACACATGACATTTTCTCATATGGAAATGACATGTAGTATGATATATATTACCATGACCTATCTAGGGGAGAACATTCCCATGTGAATATCTGAGTTCACACACCATTTGAACCCTCAAACACTCTGTGTAATTCATGTAGGATCTTCTAGATCCCATATCTCCTTCTTAGAAACTCAGATTCATTCTTTTGAGTAGCCTATTTCGATTAGTTTTCCACATAAGAGGTGATGGAAACCTTAATTTTTGTAATGGGATATACGATTTGAGGTGATCCATGTAAAATGGTTATTGTGGCGACGCCTGAACAAAAAAAGGTGATTAGGTAGGATCATTAGTGATATGTTGGGGTTGGAATCAACCTAGTAATAAACTTAGGTGGATTTTTTCCCCCTATTTCTAGAGAGGGAACATGTCCTCCATCTACAAAGTGGTACCCCATGACACACTAGGGTGTGAGCTCTCTAGAAACTCAGTGGAACCACCTAACACACAAGGGTGAAAGTACTCTATCTACCACATCGCACCCACCAAACCCACCGGGGTGTGGGTCCTCCATTAAATATTTTACCACCTAGGTTGTGGATCCCATTAGCAAGGTATGGTCCTACCACATATATTCTTATGTGGTTTGATGTGATGAAAGGCATTAAAGATATACCATTAGATAAAAATGTATACTCATTACATTTACATGTCCTATGGAGACAAAGATAACATTTCACTCTCATTTGGTTTTTGTATTAATATTTATTTATATTGGGTGGAGCTGACTTTTGTATCTTCCTATTGATCCCTCATTGTCTTTCAGTGTATCCTACTGGGTATGTATTTACCCACCCACTACATGGGATTTTCCCACACATGTCATGTATTTTCTAGATGATACCAATATTAGGGGGGGAATTTGGTGGAAAATAGCGGTACATGGGTACATTGAATGTATTTAGTGGTAAAACATTGAGACCATGACATGCTCTCTCTCAATCCCCCTTTCCAATTATTGTCAGGTTGGGACTTCGTTTTTGTTTGGACATGTATTTTTTCACTATATTCTTTGGTTTTCAATTTTCATACACTGATGTATCACATAGACATTATTACAACGATGTTTATACTCTTAATTTTAAATTTTTTTATTATTCATCCTCACTATTTTATAAATATAGTTTTGTTCATTCATACATGTACATTTTGATAAGGCCTCCAATTTTAGTTATTCCTTCTAAGAACACAATTCTAGCCCCTTGAAATTTAAGGCGAACTTTCGGTGCCACACTAGGCATCGGTCCGGTAGGCCCTGATGGATTGGGTCATGACATTCCAAGAATTTTGAAGAGAAACCTAAAAATGTATTTTTATGTAAAATGATTATATTTCAATCTAATCTTTTTATTAGTGTTTTTTGAACTAAAATTAAATGAATAGTTATAAAATTGATAGTAATGATATTTTAGGGAAATAATATTTTATTACATTATTTAAAAATTAAACCAATCATTCAAGATGACAATTTGGATAATATATTGTGAGAAATTTTATTCCATATCCATTTATGAGTAAAAATTTACCATATAATTAAAATTATAACCCATTAATAGTGCAAATCCTTTACCATTGTTGATGTTAAAATTATTTAATTTATCGATTAGACCAAAATATAACGTTTAAAACATGATTTATACATATAAAAATTCTATTGGTTGATGAGATTACAACCAAATAAAACCCTATCTTTTAATCCATATCCATTTGGATGTATTTTCTTGAAAAAATAATTTATTATAATTTAATCATTTATGAAATTTTAAAAGCTCCCCAAACCTTAATTATAAATGGTGCCTCATCTACACACTTATTCAAACCTTTTAGGCCTTCAATAACAACATAAACCTTTAAAATTTCCTCAAAAAATCCTTAGAAACATTATATTGGTGATATAATTCTAGAAAGACCTACCCTAGGTTCTATTAGACTATGTCTGAAGGAGTTGTTTCAATGAAGAGATAATATCATGAACATATCACTTTTTTAAAACTTCTTTTACTACCTATAAATATATGGTATGTATCATAAAAAAATAAATTTATTATCCTCATTTTAATTTACTATTATTCTAATTATGGAACCACCATTATTCACCCACATTCCCATCAAATGGGAAGTGAAAGTACCACTCGTGTGTTTGTACGACTTACCATCTCTACATAGAGATACAATTAATTTATCATTTCCATGTTTTATGGATGGTTAATATGATGGGTTTCTTATTATTATTTATTATATTTTTAAAATAATTATTTTACTATAATTATAATATCATGTGTACATTCTTACCTTTGAATCCATTGTAAAATGATAAATTTTCTCATGAGAAAGTGTGAACAACCACCTCAATAAAGTAATGTGATTCCATTTTCATTTATGTTTTACTTGGATGATAATAAGGATATATTTAATGATTTTATATGATATAAATTATATAATTTTTATTCTATAATGGTTAATTATTACTTAAATATCTTTCACTTTCCCAATCGAAAAATTTAAAAAACATTCATGCATACATACGACCTACTGTCTCCAAGAATGGTTTAATTCATTTTTGTATCTCAAAATTTTAATAATGAATATAACTATATATATATAAGGAATATATATGATACATATATCATTATTAATTTTTGGTGTTTTAAGGGACCCTAATAAAATTATATGTTTTTGAATTACCAAACATAAATTCTAGTGAAAAAAGGAAATAGTTAACACTCAAAAATGAAAATTTTAATAATGATTTATTTATAAATTGGTGTTTAAATGTTATTAATAGATCATATATGATATTATAATTAAGTAAATTATTTTCTTATATATGTATAATAAGTTTAATTTTTTAAAAAGAAATTTAGAGTGCTTTCAAAGCTAGTGGTACTCATGGTAAAGTTTAATCATCTCAAATTAACTTCTTTATGTAAAATGTAATCTTATGCAACTATATAATTTTATAAAGAGTATATAAATACAATATAAATTTTATATAATGATTATAATTAATATAATGACATTTAATTATTATTTTAAAGATATTATTTTATGGGTATTATGATTCAAATGTTACCAAAGTGGAAAGGATTTTATGTTACAATCTCACTCCTTGTCGAGATTGTTTATGAATAAATTATGATGATTAAATATTATGATCTACCTATAAAGATAATAATTAAATTTATTCTATACTATTAATTTCCTTTTAATACAGTTTTTCTATCATTTTCTTTACATTAAGTACTCATGAGACAAATATTTTTAAGGTAAATCGACTTTATTTCCACCATCAGTAAATGTTTTTTATTATATACCAACTTTTTAAAGATGTTTTATGGAATTTTTTAATATTATATTATTATTTTTTAAATTAGTTTTAATCCATAGTTGATATTTTAATAAAAAAACATCAAAGTAATATTCATTTTTATTTTTTAATGAGGTAATTTTTTACTTATTTATAAAATGTTAATGAAATTTATTCTTTAAAATTATATTTTATGAACGAAATTTCATTCCATCGTGAATTCCCAATACTATAAATACTTCTTTATATGTTTCTATGATATTTTCAAAGAATGTTTTTTTACAATAATGTATGAATTTGTAGTTTTGGAAAAGTTATTTTCAAAGTGGAAGGTGTATTTTTTCAATAATGTTTTAATGATCAGGTAAAGGAATTTTTTTCATCAAAGAGGAAAATCCTTGATTTAACTTATTTTTTTCAAAATATATGATCCAAGAGTGACATTATTATTCATTTTTTAGATTTATTATGATTATTATGACCATATTCATTCGGAACTAGTATTTTTTCCACAAGTTTTTCTATGATGAATTGATGAAATTATTATGAATCCTATATATTTTCCATCGGATAAGAAATAATAACATGTAAATAAAACTCATTTTATTTTCATGGTTTCTGATACGATTAATTTCATATGATCTTGTGTGGCCCATATGTAAGATTGAATTATGTGATATTTGGGACAAGAATTATGTAGCCCTCAAATGTATTGGGTAAAGACGGATATCACATGGGATAAAAAACATGGATCTGGAGTTAACACTATTCAGTAAGGGATTCCATCCACTATGATAGCTTTGGGAGGGAACCATTACTACTGTTATGGTTCCGGAGTTAACCCAATCCACTATTGTAGTCTTGGTAGTTATCCTTGACTTCTATGGAAATGACTTTCTATTCTTATGTGTACGCCAAATACTTATGTCTTATGAAAAGGTTATTCTATCATTTCTCATGATAATTGACTACTTTATGATTTAAGTCTTATTAATTACCAATAGTTATTCCACGATTCATGAGTATGATATATAATAATCATGGAATGGTTTTTAAATTCTAATATCATGTTCTCATATGATTTTTTTCATGTTTTTCTTATGTGATAATTAATATATTTGTAGTTTACCCTTACTAAGCATCAATGATATCACCTTATTTTGTTTACTTTTCCCAAGTACATGACGAATTTTTTATGTATGATGTGATTTATAAGGGTGATTGTTTTGAAGAATTATGTGGGATAAATTGTAGATATTTTATGAACCATTTTATTGGTATCGATGTCTACAAAGACCTTAAACCATTATGGTTCATGCATAAATCATAATTTTATGTATTGAATATTCTTATAAAAATGTGTGATGCTTATGTATGAATGTTTTAGATTTATATAGGATCCATATGCCTATGTTTTCAATGGGATGAATTGGTTCTATATAACTTGGCACTGTATGATCGACTCTAAAATGATTCTAAACCTTGGATCATAGCGAATTGAATACCCTTGGATTGAGGTATGGTCATCCCACTTCTATTCCCCATTCCTATAATCTCTTATTTTTTAGGATAAAAACAATGGAAATTCCCATTTTAGGAATTCCTTGGGTGGGGGTTGGTAATGGATTAATATTGTTATGAATTAGAGAGTTCTCCTTTGGGATTAGTGGGGGATTGATATATTGTTCTTACTTGTGTTAATTAGTTCTTATTGAAGCATCAATCGTGGTAGGGTATCCTTCATCTCTCCACTTTAATATTTACCTGTGTGAAAACAGTTGTTTTTATTCCTTTTTGAAAATTTTACTTATCACCTAAATAAATAATATTAATAAAATTAATTGAAATTACAAGGAATATAAAATATCACTAAAGTTTCACTTGTTATTTTTCATTTGTTGTATATACTTACTATTTTTCCCTTATTATTTATATTTATCTTCTTGTGCTATTGATTCTATTGATATTTATGAACCTTTTTTGTGATTAAATGATTAAAATCACCCCACATGAAATTGTATAAGAACCTATATACAACTAATAAATTGTTTTCCAAAATAATCTTGGATTGGTATAAGAATAACCGTCAAATTAATATAGTAATTTTTATAGATCCCTTTTTGGATCTAAAGTGGTTATGTGTGTTGGTTTCCAACTGAATATAATTAGTATGATATATATGGGCTGTTTCATGTTGGGATTTGTATTTTCATAGTAATTATGGAATTAACATGAAATATTAACATATTATTTTTACCATAACTAGAAATTAATATGTGGAAAATAAAATAATGTATTTGATAGATAATAAATAGGATGGGTCAAAATATAAAATTAATGTGTTTTTTAATTAGGAAGGTTAGTAGTTTGGAATTTATGTAAATTTTTTAACTTGGTAAGGAAGAAATTTTTTTTACTCTGTGTAGTTTACTTGTGTGGTGTGGTGCACTAGTGGTGGAAGAGGTAGTGGAATAGTTATTAGTCCAGTAAAAATGTTGTGAGTTATAATGGTACTCCTGTTATAAATTTAAAGGTTGTGCTTTTGTGTGGTTGTTCGATATTTTATTTCATTGTTTTTTCTAAACAATCCCCACCCGAATCATTTTTTTACATAGATGCACAATGTTTTTTGTTTCTATGTGGCTAGGATTCATGGATGGATACCCCCTCCTACCCACTCTATCTTCTAAGTTAATTTGATATAAATAGGTTGTCATGGATAGAATCCTTAAGTGGAATAGAGGATTGGATTTCTGGGAGGATAATGTGGATCAGGGTCGGGGTGTGCGTAGTATGATGTGTGTGAAATATTTCTTTTCATTATAAATATGATAATATAGAATCATTGTTTTATGGAATTGGTTTTGGAAGGATGTGGATATGATGTTATTGTTTACGTTACTTTTGGTTGGATGTGATGTAATTTCCCATGTTTCTTTGGATAGGAAGTGACGAGGTTACCAACATCGATTCCGACATGGTTACTATTGAAGTGTTGGGATATCCATGATGTTTGAAATTGTAAAGTGAGAGTCGGAAACCAGAGTGAAACTGGTATGTGGCAACATTTATCAATATTATTATTAATATTTTACTATATTTATTATGTTATTTGGTTAATGTTTCATGATTAGGATTGTATTTGTTAGTTCACCAGTTTAGGTTCATTTTTTTTCTATAATTAGTTCATGGGTACATTAGTATACTATTTTCACATGTTCACAAGATACCAAGGATATGATCACATTGAATATATAATTTATGATCACAATATATATATATAAAAATCATTTTTATGTTTTCACATAGGTCATTAGGGAACGAGATTGAAATTACTATACCTAACATTAGAGTTTTATTTGATTCATATTCTAGGAAATATTTTTGAAAATTCATTGAGAAGCATGCTTAGTATTTTTTACATTATACATGGATCATGGGAAGGTTTTCTGATTTCAATTTTATTTTTTGAGTTGGATTTTATAGGGGTTTCATTTCAATATATTTATCCAACATTTTTAATAAGGGTAATTCCTTTCATGGGTGAGATTTTAAATTCCATCAGTGCTAGTCTCCAAATTTCGGGAAACCGAAGGCAAGACATGTAGTTTATTATCAATCTTCCATCATTACTAGTCCAAGAGGGTGACCCTTGAATTTAGGTGGTTTAGAAGGAGTTATTTTTGTGGTTTGATTGAGGTATAAGATGGAATCTAAAGTCATAAAATCGTAATATTACATGGGTTTTATGACAATAGGTTTTATTTATCATAGTGCATGACATAGGTTGGGGATGATCACCTAGGACAGGTGATTTTATCCCCCCATGATCTGATTCAATGACCCTAAGTCTACTGAATTATTAAGTGATTTGTAGCATCATTCAAGGTAGAGACCTAAGATAGTAACATGAAACATGATTTATAGTGATTATTTTTGTAATGGATGATTTTTGGAAATTTAAATTAACTAATTTAGTGAAACATATTTAAATTACGTAATATCAAGCTAACATAATCTTTTTTCCTTTAATTTGGGTCTCCTGGAAATTGTTCAATTGTGGTTAAGATTGGTTCATTTTAGGAGGATAACCTGGTTTATTATTTGATGGATCCTCTTGTTGAGGATGATGATGAATGTTAAAAGATGTTTTGTGCCATTCAATGAAAATTTATAGATAGTATGAGAATAACATATATGATCTTGTGTTGAAGTGTAAATTTGAGGAGATTGAGATCGACCTTGGTTTGATTTGGTTGAAGGAAGTTTACATGATTCTTCTTTTAATTAGTCAGATGAGGGGTACATCACATGAATTGTATATGATGTATCATGAGGAGTGGATGGAGGCAGAAATTTATTTGGAAGACATAAAAAATAAGTTTTGATAAGAGTTCCTATCATCGACCATTAATGTAGTGATGAATCATATGTTCCTTTGTATTTATTAGGGTTGGATGTATATTTCAGATATTGGGATAAAATTCATGGATCTTTTATGATTCACCCCTGATCTTTTTTTGATGAGTAGTGTATTGTGTAAAATATTGAAGAGGCACTGCACCATTCTATCTAGAATGAAGTTACTCAATTTATGTTTCTAATATATTTGGACATGTAGGAGTAGGCGATGGTTATTGAGTTTCTGCACTCTTGAGGAGGTCTAACATGATATGGAAACCTATACGGTTACTTTATGAGTAGATTCATTAGTGGAAGGTAATAGATTCTAGGGACATCATGGTTTTGACTAGAAGAGAATCAGTCGTAGCCGTTTGCTCCATATTCTCTAGGGAAAGTGGTTCTCATAAATCTACCAAGGGATTTGCATACAATTGAATTACCTATCATGTTTTTGGTCATGGTTAAGATAATATAATAAACACTCATAGATTATTATTTGGTTTGGGTGATTAGGACCAATAATAATAGCAATGATAGCCACCCCACTTGTTCAGTATCTCATGGGAGATTTAATATGAAGAGGTCATCCCATTTATTATCTACATCCTTATTAATATATCATAAATCCTAATGGTGGATGTGTTTCTAAATAGATAGGTTGTGAATATGATTCTGGATAGTTACAAGTTATGAAGGATTCAATATTATAAGGTCCTGAGGTCATCATAGGTACAATTATCTTATCTTAAACCCCTGTTTATTTAGTGTTTAATTCAATATATTTTTACTCCTTCATTTCACCCACAATAGTCCATTTAGTTATAATGTACATATTTTGGTTTCATGTTCCCCTGGTGTTGACTATAGTGGTTGTAGGCCATGCCTTCTAAATTGATGTGTTATAGGGGTGTAGGATGATGATGGTGTGGCATCCATCATGTCGAAAATTCTAATTTAAGTAAATACAATCATATGATCACATCATTTTAATTGATGAGTTCTATTCTATGTGTGAAGTTATTGATTGATTCTATAGAAAGGTTTTATTCTAGGAAGTGGATGTTCAATGTGCTGATTTTACATGTGAATGTTATTTCCCGATGAATAATAGTCACATAGATCCCCTTATTTCTTTTATGGAAGAATTACCAATAAAGTTAGTGAGTGCTATGAAAGAGGAGGCTTCCCAAGTTGATATGGAATTTCTAATTTTTTTCCTGAGGATTTTGTGATAACACCCCCTCAATGTGATGTCGATCTTGTGATAGAACTTTAGTCACGCACTTCTCTAATTTAGATGGATCCTTATCATGTGAAACTATATGAGTTATGGGAGTTAAGGATTCAAATAGACGACTGAATGTATAATGTTTTCCATCCAACCATGTGTATCATAATGGGGTTCTCTATTTTTATTCAATAATAATGTGTATGGTAGACTGAATCCTCGTATAGAATTTTTAATGTTTAATCATGTAATGACCATGAATTGAAACCCTCTTTCAATGATTGAAAATATTTTAACAAATTTAGAGCTTCTAGTTTGTTTTTTAAGAATGAGGTTTTGTTATTATATCATTAGTTCTTGGTGAAGGATTATGATATCCCGATGAATCCAATTTATTATAGGTATAAGAACTTTGAGTTCATAGTTATTCCATTCAATGACACGAATTCACCAGTAATATTTATGGGGTTCATGAACACCATGTTCCATGAGTTATTTTACATGTTTTTAGTCATGTTAATTAATGAAAATATTGATTCACATGAATTCATAGGAGGATCATGATGAACTTTTCAAAGATATCATACAATTCCATCGATTCTATCAAATATATTGAATGTTTTCCCAGTGCATTTTTTGGATAATGGAGGTTCATTTTCTTAGGTATGTGGTGTCCCAATAGGGTGTGGTCATAGACCCATAAAAGATTGAGATTGTTGTTTCTTGGTCATCACAAAAGAATGCCAAAGAGGTTCATAATTCTCTCGATCATATAGGATATTATTGGAGGTTCATGTTTGAAATATCATGGATTGTTTCCTTACTGATAGCTTTAAGAAGGAATAACCCATATTTCATTTGGACTAATAATTTTTAGGATGCATTTGAATACCTGAATGGGGAATTCATATTTGTTATAATGATTTAGTTTCTATAGGAAGGGGTGAATTTTGAGGTTTTATCGATACTTCCTATATAAAAATGATATGAATCTTGATATAACAGAAGTCAATGATATCCTATGCTTATAGTTTGTTGTTTCACTATTAGTGTAACAGTTCTAACCATGATCTAGATATAGTGTTGGTTTTGTTTTCACTAATGCTTTGGATACATTACCTCATTGGAGAAAACCTTGTGGTCTTTACTAATCATAATATATTTAGGTATATTTTGTTAGACGGAGAAAACGGGAGTGATGGCAAGAGGGGGGGTGAATTGCCTTTTAAAAAAAATGATTACAAAATTAAAATCAAAGTTGAAAGTGCAGCAGAAATAAATAGGCAAGACACAAGAATTGATAACGGAGTTCGGCCAAAACCCCGGCCTACGTCTCCGCTCCCAACTCAACCGTTGAGAGATTCTACCGCTTGCTTTTCAATGGTTTAACAAGAAACCCACTAGGCTTTGAGGTAGCACTAGGACCTATTACAGCTTGATTTTGAATTGGTTTAGCAAGAACCCACTTGCTTTTAATGGTTGAGCAAGAACCCACTAGCCTTCTTACAGGTGAAGGCTAGCTCACCTATGACACACGCCTTTTAAAAGTAAAGGCTTGAAGAAACCTCTTCACACCTTAATGGTGATGTGAAACCCAAAAGAAAGAGGAATGAAGAAAGAGTTTGGGGTTTGTAGGCACAAACCCAATTTTAAGCTCAAAATAAATAAAACACGAAAAACCGTAATTGAAGAAGACTTGGGCGCCAAAGTATGATGGAGTTGATGTAGCGTTCTCTCCCAAGCTTCTTGAGGTGCTCCTTGGATTGGAAATTGGTTGGAGCACTTGAGGATCCTTGAAGGTGGAGCGCTGGAGGTTCGCCAAATGTTCAACAATATGTCTGAGCGCTTGGTATATGATCCGGTTAGTGTCCGGGGCTTCCTTGGCCTTTATTTATAGGCATGGAACCCTTGGGGAGTCTTCGGAGCCGTTGGAGAAGGCCTCGGAGCCGTTGGAGGCCAAAAGAGGGTTGACTGGTCAAAGCCAACGGCTAGTTTGACTGGGCTACCGGCTGGCCGGTACAGCTCCACCGGCTGGCCGGTGTCTTGGCAGAGGAGAGGAATTTTGGTCCAGGCTCCACCGGCTGACCGGTGGAGGAGCCACCGGCTGGCCGGTGGGGAGACAGTAGCTGGCCAATTGGTCTGGGTACCACCGGCTGGCCGGTGGTCAGGCCACCGGCTGACCGGTGGAACCTGGCAGTGGGCAATGCCTCTGCCAGGTCCACCGGCTGGCCGGTGGACTGCAATTCAGTCCATTTTGCCAGCTTTCTTGGGCCAATCCTTTGGCAATCAATTGCCTATCAACAAAAACACTTAAAACACAATATTAGACAAATAATAAGGTGATTGGGATCATGTCATGACCCGCCCTCGGGGTCCGTGCCGTGACTACCCCAAGCCCGCCTTCCATAGGCCAGGGGCTGGCGACTAGCACCAAGGCGTAAATCCCAGAAAAAGGGAAGACATTGCCTTTGTAAAGTAAACAAACACCACAGAGTAAGAAAGCGGAAGTAAAACACTAAGTACAAAAAGAAGAGCTGAAAAGTAAAAAGGGGCCGGAAATACAAGCCCAACTGTAAAGTACAACTCGAAAGGGAAAACAGCGACTAAAAAGTAAAGCTGCTACGCTGAGATGTCCACTGGAAATCCCACCTGAAGGGTGGGTACAGATAGCTCCTCTGCTCCTCGGGTCCCGCCATCCGCTCCGAGTATGTCCCGCCCAGTGGTCCACCTCCGGGTACCGCCTCGTCGTATAGTCCACCTCCAGGTACCGTCCAGTCCTCGAACACTCGGCCTCTGCCAGTACTGGCCGTCGTCTGCAACCAACACAACGAAGTGCGGGCATAGCCCGTGCAGGGGTGAGTATAACGATACTCAGTAGGGACCCCGAGACCCTCAAGGTCTCACTAAAACCAACAAGGATAACCACAAGAAGATCACAACAGATAAACTCTACTTAGGTATATGCCCATACATATACCTAAGTTATCAAGTAACCCATCTCAGTCATGAGGAAACACAAGGATCATGAGATCAACGGATAACCTCTACCCAGGTATATGCCCATACATATACCTAAGTTATCAAGTAACCCATCTCAGTCATGAGGAAACACAAAGGTCAAAAGTCTCAACTCAAACCAGGATTTTCATTATCGAAACCGTAACTGCTGAAGAGCTCCGTCTCTAGAGTGTACAGTGGTCCTGTCACGACTCCGAGGTACTGCTCACTAACCTAAGACTGCTGAAGTACTCCTCCTGTCGAGTACTGCGGGCCAGCCACCCAAACACAGTAGTGCTTCCCGCCGAGGTATGTCACCCAAACACCGTAGTGCACACCCCCTAGTAGCCTGCTGAGGTACTCTCCGGACGAGTACCGCGGGTCTTCACTGTCACACAGGTAGTGCTATGTCCGCCATGGGTCTGCACCTCAGAAAGTAGTGCTCCGTCCACTGGGCTAGTCGACTCACTCCAAGTCGAGTCGGTCAAGCAGTCGTCAGGTCTCAGCCAGCTACACGGTCTCCGTACTTCGCACGCTCGTCACTGGGAGGGTCCGCTCCACGAGCTACAGGTCGATACTCCAAGTATCTCAAAGTCCCACGAAGAAGTGTCTCAAAGGTCCGTCTCGTCACAGGGGTCTCAACGCAACAGACGGCGCGTCGATCGGACGCCCGGTCTGTGAGTTATAAGCCTATTCGTCCCAGGGGCCCGGTTGGTTTCGTGAGCGAAACCAATCCCGGCCGTATCTCAACTGTACCCCGAACTCCCATAGGGTATACTCATAGGGACCGTTACTAAACGTAACCACCAACGCCGCTGACGGTTCGTCAAACGGACGTTCTGTCTGAAAGATATAAGCTTTCCCGTTCCAGGGGCCCGGTTGGATTTCGGGTACAATCCAACCCGGCCATACTCCGACTGTATCCAAAACTCGGGCGGAGTATGTCAAAAGTTCCGTCTAATCAAGAGGAAGTCAACGAAACAGACGGCGCGTCAATCGGACGCCCGGTCTGTGAGTTATTGGCTTTTTCGTCTCCGGGGCCCGGTTGGTTTTTAAGGCAAAACCAACCCGACCGTACTCCACCTGCGTCCAAACCTCGAGCGGAGTATGCCAAAAGATCCGTCTCTCTAAGAGGAACACAACGCGGCTGACGGCACGTCAATCGGACGTCCGTAGCTCAAGATATGAGCGTTTCCGCTCCGAAGGCCCGGTTGGTTTCGTGAACGAACCAACCCGGCCGAACTCAAAGTAATTCTAAACCTTGAGTGCGATATACCGAAATGACCGTCTCGATCCAAGGATCGTGTTGCCGCAGACGGTTCGTCATTCGGAGGTCCGAGGCTCAAGTTATGAGCCAAAAACCAATTCTGGTTCGAAACGGGGGGTCCGGGTCCGGGCCGACCCGGCCCGACCACCCCCCTGGGCGGCGCGGTGGCCGGCGGCGGCGACCGGCGGCGGCGGGCGGCGGCGGTGCGGCGGCCGGCGGTGGCGCGGCGGCGCGCTGAGGCGGCGCGGCGGCGCGCGGAGGCGGCACGGCGGCGCGCTGGGGCGGCGCGGCGGTGCGCTGGGCGGCACGGCGGCGCGCTGGGGCGGCGCGGTGGTGCGCTGGGCGGCGCGGCGGTGCGCTGGGCGAGACCCCCGCCTCCCCGATTTCCCTTGGCGGCGCGGCACGTGCCGCGCCGGTTTTAAGAAAAACCGCCCCCTCACATGAGGGGGCCTGCTTGTGTGGATCCGAGGGGGCCGGCTGCCCCCCTCCTTCAAAGAACCGCCCCCCTCTCTTAAAGAGGGGGGTTTTATTGAACCGGCCGGGGGATTTAATCCCCCGGTTTTATGTCATCCGGCCGGCCAGCTGGCCGGCCGGTTTTTACCAACGGGACCGGAAATTCCGGTCCCGCCTTCGACTTCCGACGCCGGCGGCCCGGCCGCCGGTCTTCTCTTCCGCCGCGGCCCGGAACCGGCCGCGGTCTTCTCGTCCCGCCGCAGCCCGGAACCGGCCGCGGTGTTCGTCGTCCGGCGCGGTGCGACGGCACCGCGCCCCTTTTTGCCGTGCTTTGATATTCAAACAACAAGAACGCGACTTGTTTCTTCCAAGGTGCGCGCGCGACGGCATCACGTAAGATAAATGCACGATCAACCGCGTGGTGCGATGACACCACACCACTTGCTTCCACCCGCAAGAACAAACAAGAACGTTGGAGGGGGTTCGGCCGTGTTCGTACGGTCCGGCCCCCTCTCGTTAAATTAATAACGCAACTTTAAATAAACAACTTCCTCACGTTAGTCATACGAACCACGAGCAAGAATGAGATAATTAAATATTAAATCAACATCCCCTACCTCGGGTATAAGTTCGAGGATTTGACTATGTCCGCGGAAGTCGATGTCGCGGAGATAGGGCGTCGCGGTAGTCGTTCGTCAATTCCGTTGACGAAGAGATACGTCCGATGGAGAAACCTCTTATGTCGACGAAGGGTATCCGAGGAGGAAGCGGCGTTCCCTCACGTTGACACCGAGGACGAAGAAGAGAGGCGTCGTTCTTCGTCGGAGCTTGAGCGTTCTACGTCAAGTCTTGAGGAAAGTCAAATAAAAAGGAAACAACAAACTCAAGAACCCCTACCTCGACAGTCGCACGTTGACGGAGTCGTGGAGTATCGGTGTCGATTCCTTTGACGTCGGAGGAAGAGTCGTTGTCGAAGGCGTTCGTCGCGGAAAACCGTCGCGGAAGAGATGACGCGGAAGAAGTACGTCGCGTCGCGGATACGGCGTCGCGGATGGATCGTGTTCTTCGGCGGAGAAGTTATTCGTTGAAGAACGACGTTCTTCGCGTTCTTCGTTGAGTTTGAAGAAGAAGAAGAGGCTCTCCAAAAGCTCTCAAGGAGACAAAACAAACAACCCAAAATAAAATGAGACATCTTCTTATTTTATTATTACAATACACATTAGAATTTCAAAAGTTTGAAATTCAAAAAGGGTTTAACTCCCATAATTAATTATGTAACCCAAGTTGACAACATTAAAAGAAAAGAGTTAAAGGGGAGGTTTTGAGAGAATTTGAGGAGTTGGGGTTCGTGTGGACCCCATCTCACTTAATCCTCCCAAGGGAGGTTAAGTGGATGTGGGTCCCACTCCCAACTCCCTTTGGTAGGACTTAACTAGTTAAAAATAAAATTTGTTCCTCACAAATTTTATTTAACTTAAACTAAAAACCCAAAAACTAACTTTCAACCCGCAACAAACGCAACTTCCAAAAAGGTCTCATTAAGCGAATATCGGCGCTGCGAGTTCATCGGTGCCCTCGGATTTCAATTCCGAGCACCGTATCAAAAGTTAGAAATTCCCGCTCGTTCGTTCACTGAACGTACCCGAGCCAAACTTCGGAAATTAATTCCGGGCACTCCGGGCCTCGGAATTAGGTGCCGTCTAAAACCGCGCTCTTGTAAAATTATAAAGAAAATTAAGAAAAAATTTCCCTTGAATTTTACGGGTCTTTACATTACTCCCACCTCAGGGATTTACGTCCCCGTAAAGATACATCAAAAACTAGGGAAACAAAAGAGGGTACTGAGCACGCATCTGAGCCTCCCGCTCCCATGTGCTCTCCTGGAGATTCCCGTGCCGCCATCTGTTGCGCACAAGAGGAATCGATCGTCCATGTAGGACCCGCTCCTGTCGATCCTCTATCTCCACCGGAACCTCCGTAAAAGTCGCCCCATTGTCAACGTCAAGCTCCCCATGGTCAAGGATGTGCGTCGGGTCGTCCACGTATCTCCTCAGCTGAGATACGTGGAAGACGTCGTGCACCCTGTGCAACTGAGGTAGTAGAGCCAGGCGATAAGCCACCTCGCCAATCCTGCTGAGAACCTGGAAGGGTCAGATGAAGCGCGGAGATAACTTGTCACCTCGGCCAAATCTCCGAATACCACGTCGAGGTGAGACCCACAAGAAGACGTGGTCACCATCCTCGAACTCTAGTGGCCTCCGCCTCCTGTCAGCGTATGACTTCTGACGTCTCTGTGTTTTCCTCATCCGCTCCTGGATGACATGGACCTCTTCTGACGTGGCCCGGACCATCTCTGGTCCCACAAGAGCTGCGAGATTTCTTCTTTGCCGTTAAGAGAAACCTGGTCTCATCCCCTGGATGGACCACATTCTTTGCCTAAAACAGTCAATCCTAACATGGATGATACTAATCCATACCAAGGATGACGTCGTAAGGCCTCGACGCTACTACTAAGAGATCCAACCGTTACTCTCGCCTTCAAGGGTTGAGTCACACTGTCGGCATCAGTGTGTGGTAACTGGGTCTTCTCCAGTACATGTCTCACAAGTGAGGGTCAAGTCAACAGTCAACCGGAACCTCTTAGTAACATCACAAAAGAGGACAGGAAAGAAAACATCACAAAGGATGTGTCTTTTATTATTGCAGCTCATATTACAAGACGCTACACAAAAGCAACATCAACATGGAACTAGAAGTACAAAAGACGTATCCACTAGTTCCTCCCCTGTCCACCTGCTCCCAGAGCTCCAGCATTTGTCGCTGCCTCAACCTCGGTGGCTCCTCAAAAGCCTATGGATCAACTGTACGAGGATTCGGACAGTCACGTGCCAGGTGCCCCTTTCCACCGCACGAGTAACACAGTCTGCTTCTGGCACGCCTGGCTCTGACCCCACCCCGGGTGCCCCGCACCACCGGTCCTAAAACCCGAGATCACCCAACTGCTGGTCTGGTCCTCCTGGACCTCTGCATCATCTGTCTACTGCCCACAGATGACTCGGCTTCTGATCGAAAAACACGCGGCAAAGGCAGAATCTCCTGTACACGCTCGGGGTGTAGAGATACTGGCACAAACTCCACCCTGAAGAAGGTCTCGAAGTCTTCCCATGCGAAGTTCATCTCATCGCAAAACTGAAACAAGTGGCTCCACCACCTACCTGCTGCTGCCTGAAAGAGGCTGGTAGCAAAGATCACCATGAAGTCTGCCGGCGTCCCCACTAGCCTGAAGACTCTCACCACAGCCTCCAGCCAAACCTCAGCCGCCTGCGGGTCCGTCTCTCCCCGGAACCTGGGTGGCCTCTGGCGCTGGAACTCGTGCAGCGCGCTCAAGCGTCGTGCATCGCCTACTGCTGGGGCTGGTGGCATCGGTGGCCCAACGTATGGTAGTACCGCTGGTGCCTCCGCTGGTGCCTCAACTGCAAGAGGGCCCTGTACCGAAGCCTCGTCGCTCGACAGACTGTCAGCACGCTCATCCCTCCGGGCTCTAGCTGGTCGTCTGAGAAAAGACATCCTGAAAGAAACAACGTAACACGATCAAACGATTATACCTGGTGAGCTGACCTGGTTTGAGCTGTTTTAAGGGGAAAAACCTTTGAAAACACACACGCAATCAGTGTTTTCGTGCACAAAGTCGGAAATCAGTTGTCAGGGTCCTGGTGTATGGATACGTCGGCCGCCCGCACCAACACTGGACTCCCTGAACTGAAAACCACACTCGGTACTCTCAACACTATTGCTTCACAGAAAGAAACATCAGAGTTATATGTTCTGCGGTAGAACCGAACTCCTCTGATACCAATTTGTCACGACCCGCCCTCGAGGTCCGTGCCGTGACTACCCCAAGCCCGCCTTCCATAGGCCAGGGGCTGGCGACTAGCACCAAGGCGTAAATCCCAGAAAAAGGGAAGGCATTGCCTTTGTAAAGTAAACAAACACCACAGAGTAAGCAAGCGGAAGTAAAACACTAAGTACAAAAAGAAGAGCTGAAAAGTAAAAAGGGGCCGGAAATACAAGCCCAATTGTAAAGTACAACTCGAAAGGGAAAACAGCGACTGAAAAGTAAAGCTGCTACGCTGAGATGTCCACTGGAAATCCCACCTGAAGGGTGGGTACAGATAGCTCCTCTGCTCCTCGGGTCCCGCCATCCGCTCCGAGTATGTCCCGCCCAGTGGTCCACCTCCGGGTACCGCCTCGTCGTCTAGTCCACCTCCAGGTACCGTCCAGTCCTCGAACACTCGGCCTCTGCCAGTACTGGCCGTCGTCTGCAACCAACACAACGAAGTGCGGGCATAGCCCGTGCAGGGGTGAGTATAACGATACTCAGTAGGGACCCCGAGACCCTCAAGGTCTCACTAAAATCAACAAGGATAACCACAAGAAGATCACAACAGATAAACTCTACTTAGGTATATGCCCATACATATACCTAAGTTATCAAGTAACCCATCTCAGTCATGAGGAAACACAAGGATCATGAGATCAACGGATAACCTCTACCCAGGTATATGCCCATACATATACCTAAGTTATCAAGTAACCCATCTCAGTCATAAGGAAACACAAAGGTCAAAAGTCTCAGCTCAAACCAGGATTTTCATTATCGAAACCGTAACTGCTGAAGAGCTCCGTCTCTAGAGTGTACAGTGGTCCTGTCACGACTCCGAGGTACTGCTCACTAACCTAAGACTGCTGAAGTACTCCTCCTGTCGAGTACTGCGGGCCAGCCACCCAGACACAGTAGTGCTTCCCGCCGAGGTATGTCACCCAAACACCGTAGTGCACACCCCCTAGTAGCCTGCTGAGGTACTCTCCGGACAAGTACCGCGGGTCTGCACTGTCACACAGGTAGTGCTCCGTCCTCCATGGGTCTGCACCTCAGAAAGTAGTGCTCCGTCCACTGGGCTAGTCGACTCACTCCAAGTCGAGTCGGTCAAGCAGTCGTCAGGTCTCAGCCAGCTACACGGTCTCCGTACTTCGCACGCTCGTCACTGGGAGGGTCCGCTCCACGAGCTACAGGTCGATACTCCAAGTATCTCAAAGTCCCACGAAGAAGTGTCTCAAAGGTCCGTCTCGTCACAGGGGTCTCAACGCAACAGACGGCGCGTCGATCGGACGCCCGGTCTGTGAGTTATAAGCCTATTCGTCCCAGGGGCCCGGTTGGTTTCGTGAGCGAAACCAATCCCGGCCGTATCTCAACTGTACCCCGAACTCCCATAGGGTATACTCATAGGGACCGTTACTAAACCTAACCACCAACGCCGCTGACGGTTCGTCAAACGGACGTTCTGTCTGAAAGATATAAGCTTTCCCGTTCCAGGGGCCCGGTTGGATTTCGGGTACAATCCAACCCGGCCATACTCCGACTGTATCCAAAACTCGGGCGGAGTATGTCAAAAGTTCCGTCTCATCAAGAGGAAGTCAACGAAACAGACGGCGTGTCAATCGGACGCCCGGTCTGTGAGTTATTGGCTTTTTCGTCTCCGGGGCCCGGTTGGTTTTTAAGGCAAAACCAACCCGACCTTACTCCACCTGCGTCCAAACCTCGGGCGGAGTATGCCAAAAGATCCGTCTCTCTAATAGGAACACAACGCGGCTGACGGCACGTCAATCGGACGTCCGTAGCTCAAGATATGAGCGTTTCCGCTCCGAAGGCCCGGTTGGTTTCGTGAACGAACCAACCCGGCCGAACTCAAAGTAATTAGAAACCTTGAGTGCGATATACTGAAATGGACGTCTCGATCCAAGGATCGTGTTGCCGCAGACGGTTCGTCATTCGGAGGTCCGAGGCTCAAGGTATGAGCCAAAAACCAATTCTGGTTCGAAACGGGGGGGTCCGGGTCCGGGCCGACCCGGCCCGACCCCCCCCCCCCCTGGGCGGCGCGGTGGCCGGCGGCGGCGACCGGCGGCGGCGGGCGGCGGCGGTGCGGCGGCCGGCGGTGGCGCGGCGGCCGGCGGCGGCGCGCTGAGGCGGCGCGGCGGCGCGCGGAGGCGGCACGGCGGCGCGCTGGGGCGGCGCGGCGGTGCGCTGGGCGGCACGGCGGCGCGTTGGGGCGGCGCGGTGGTGCGCTGGGCGGCACGGCGGTGCGCTGGGCGAGACCCCCGCCTCCCCGATTTCCCTTGGCGGCGCGGCACGTGCCGCGCCGGTTTTAAGAAAAACCGCCCCCTCAAATGAGGGGGCCTGCTTGTGTGGATCCGAGGGGGCCGGCTGCCCCCCTCCTTCAAAGAACCGCCCCCCTCTCTTAAAGAGGGGGGTTTTATTGAACCGGCCGGGGGATTTAATCCCCCGGTTTTATGTCATCCGGCCGGCCAGCTGGCCGGCCGGTTTTTACCAACGGGACCGGAAATTCCGGTCCCGCCTTCGACTTCCGACGCCGGCGGCCCGGCCGCCAGTCTTCTCTTCCGCCGCGGCCCGGAACCGGCCGCGGTCTTCTCGTCCCGCCGCGGCCCGGAACCGGCCGCGGTGTTCGTCGTCCGGCGCGGTGCGACGGCACCGCGCCCCTTTTTGCCGTTCTTTGATATTCAAACAACAAGAACGCGACTTGTTTCTTCCAAGGTGCGCGCGCGACGACATCACGTAAGATAAATGCACGATCAACTGCGTGGTGCGACGGCACCACGCCACTTGCTTCCACCCGCAAGAACAAACAAGAACGTTGGAGGGGGTTCGGCTGTGTTCGTACGGTCCGGCCCCCTCTCGTTAAATTAATAACGCAACTTTAAATAAACAACTTCCTCACGTTAGTCATACGATCCACGAGCAAGAATGAGATAATTAAATATTAAACCAACATCCCCTACCTCGGGTATAAGTTCGAGGATTTGACTATGTCCGTGGAAGTCGACGTCGCGGAGATCGGGCGTCGCGGTAGTCGTTCGTCAATTCCGTTGACGAAGAGATACGTCCGATGGAGAAACCTCTTATGTCGACGAAGGGTATCCGAGGAGGAAGCGGCGTTCCCTCACGTTGACACTGAGGACGAAGAAGAGAGGCGTCGTTCTTCGTCGGAGCTTGAGCGTTCTACGTCAAGTCTTGAGGAAAGTCAAATAAAAAGGAAACAACAAACTCAAGAACCCCTACCTCGACAGTCGCACGTTGACGGAGTCGTGGAGTATCGGTGTCGATTCCTTTGACGTCGGAGGAAGAGTCGTTGTCGAAGGCGTTCGTCGCGGAAAACCGTCGCGGAAGAGATGACGCGGAAGAAGTACGTCGCGTCGCGGATACGGCGTCGCGGATGGATCGTGTTCTTCGGCGGAGAAGTTCTTCGTTGAAGAACGACGTTCTTCGCGTTCTTCGTTGAGTTTGAAGAAGAAGAAGAGGCTCTCCAAAAGCTCTCAAGGAGACAAAACAAACAACCCAAAATAAAATGAGACATCTTCTTATTTTATTATTACAATACACATTAGAATTTCAAAAGTTTGAAATTCAAAAAGGGTTTAACTCCCATAATTAATTAAGTAACCCAAGTTGACAACATTAAAAGAAAAGAGTTAAAGGGGAGGTTTTGAGAGAATTTGAGGAGTTGGGGTTCGTGTGGACCCCACCTCACTTAATCCTCCCAAGGGAGGTTAAGTGGATGTGGGTCCCACTCCCAACTCCCTTTGGTAGGACTTAACTAGTTAAAAATAAAATTTGTTCCTCACAAATTTTATTTAACTTAAACTAAAAACCCAAAAACTAACTTTCAACCCGCAACAAACGCAACTTCCGAAAAGGTCTCATTAAGCGAATATCGGCGCTGCGAGTTCATCGGTGCCCTCGGATTTCAATTCCGAGCACCGTATCAAAAGTTAGAAATTCCCGCTCGTTCGTTCACTGAACGTACCCGAGCCAAACTTCGGAAATTAATTCCGGGCACTCCGGGCCTCGGAATCAGGTGCCGTCTGAAACCGCGCTCTTGTAAAATTCTAAAGAAAATTAAGAAAAAATTTCCCTTGAATTTTACGGGTCTTTACAGATCATGAAAATCAAACAACGAGGGGAACGAGAGGTACAACAATCTCCCCCTATTTTGATGATCACAATCACCAAAAAAATCAAAGTAAAATACTAGAAATTAAAGACATTCTTAAAGGATAATTTGAAAATAAATCAAAGCATGTTAGAAAATATTCTCCCCCAATCAATCAAGAAATTTCTCCCCCTTTGTGATTATCAAAATAGCACGGGGCATAAAACTTGATTGAGGGAAAAAAGATTTGAAAAACAAGATTTGAGATTTGAAAATCAATTGAAATTTTGGAAATTGAAAGATTGAAAATAAAAATTCGATACCAAGAGTTGAAAATTTTGAAATGAGAATTTAATAGAAAATATTGAATTGAAAAATTTGATACCAAGTGTTGAAATTGAAAGATTGAATAAAAACAAAAATGCTTAAACAAACCTAACTCCCCCTAAATAAAAACAACAAATCACCGGGGAGAGGTGTTTGAAACCGAAATAAATTTTGGGCCGGAGAGACTCGCTAATAGGGATTTTTCAATCCACACTTGTCTAGTGGCGGGTCTTCTCCTATAAAACTCGTCAGAATAGAAAATAGTCTTTGGCCTACCGTACCGGGCATTTTTGCAATCACACTCATAAATGAGGTGCCCGGGTTTCTTACAATAATTACAAAATTAAAAACTAGAGCTCCCCCTTACAAAAACAGTTGGAGCATGGGAGGAGGAAGCTACATTGGTATATCCTAGCCCTTAGGTGGTTCTTTAAATTCGTTGGGAACCTAGAAAATTGTTTAAATTTTTTTCCCCTTGGGTGAACTTGGCTAGAGATTCTCTAAGGTCCTTGATGGTTGATTCCAAAGAATCAACATTTGGGAAATTATGGATTTTTAGGGAGAGTTCCTCCTTCTCTTTGAGAAGTTGTTCTTTTTCAGAGGAAAGTTTTTTGAAATTATTTTTCAAAGAAACAAATTTAGAAGAAAGTTCATGAAAACCATTTTCTAATTGGTCTCTAGAATGTTGGAGTTCTTCATATGATAAATGATTAAAAGAATTAGAAGAACTAGAGGATGATGAGGAAGAAGAGTCGGAAGATGATACCTCATGTTTTGCCATTAGGCATTTTTTACCTTGGTCGCTCGAGGAGAAGGAGGAGAAGGAGGAGCTATCACTCCATGTTGCCTTTGAAGCCTTCTTCTTTTTCTTCTTCTTGGCCCTTTTCTTGTGAAGTGGGCAAGCGGGTACGGATTTTGCATCGGGTTCTTGCTTTTGAGAAGGTTCTTTCTTTTGAGCCATGCTAGTACCTTCATGGGTTAGCTCTAAATATTTCCAAATATCATGTGAAGTAGAGCAAGTAGAAATGCAATTAAAAACATTACGGTCAAGACCACAATGAAGAGTGTTCATGGATTTGCCATCAAGCTCAAAATAAGCAATGTCATTGGGGGTCCATTTAGACTCATCGGGAGAAGCGAGCGTAAAACCATGCATAACAATTCTAAAAATAGGATAGCTAATGCTTTTAAGAAAAGTTGACATGTGGGTTTTCCAAAAAGTATAATCGGATCCATCAAATAATGGAGCACGATCCAAAGAATGTCCTTCGGGGGATTGAGAGGAAGAAGTGGTAGAAGCCATCAAAAAGGATCTTTAATTTGAAACCGGTTTAGGGAATTATTCAAATTTTCCTTTGATACCAATTGTTAGACGGAGAAAACGGGAGTGATGGCAAGAGGGGGGGTGAATTGCCTTTTAAAAAAATGATTAACAAATTAAAATCAAAGTTGAAAGTGCAGCGGAAATAAATAGGCAAGACACAAGAATTGATAACGGAGTTCGGCCAAAACCCCGGCCTACGTCTCCGCTCCCAACTCAACCGTTGAGAGATTCTACCGCTTGCTTTTCAATGGTTTTAGCAAGAAACCCACTAGGCTTTGAGGTAGCACTAGGACCTATTACAGCTTGCTTTTGAATTGGTTTAGCAAGAACCCACTTGCTTTTAATGGTTGAGCAAGAACCCACTAGCCTTCTTACAGGTGAAGGCTAGCTCACCTATGACACAAGCCTTTTAAAAGGAAAGGCTTGAAGAAACCTCTTCACACCTTAATGGTGATGTGAAACCCAAAAGAAAGAGGGATGAAGAAAGAGTTCGGGGTTTGTAGGCACAAACCCAATTTTAAGCTCAAAATAAATAAAACACGAAAAACCGTAATTGAGGAAGACTTGGGCGCCAAAGTATTATGGAGTTGATGTAGCGTGCTCTCCCAAGCTTCTTGAGGTGCTCCTTGGATTGGAAATTGGTTGGAGCACTTGAGGATCCTTGAAGGTGGAGCGCCGGAGGTTCGACAAATGTTCAACAATATGTCCGAGCGCTTGGTATATGATCCGGTTAGTGTCCGGGGCTTCCTTGGCCTTTATTTATAGGAATGGAACCCTTGGGGAGTCTTCGGAGCCGTTGGAGAAGGCCTCGGAGCCGTTGGAGGCCAAAAGAGGGTTGACTGGTCAAAGCCAACGGCTAGTTTGACTGGGCTACCGGCTGGCCGGTACAGCTCCACCGGCTGGCCGGTGCCTTGGCAGAGGAGAGGAATTTTGGTCCAGGCTCCACCGGCTGACCGGTGGAGGAGCCACCGGCTGGCCGGTGGGGAGACAGTAGCTGGCCAATTGGTCTGGGTACCACCGGCTGGCCGGTGGTCAGGCCACCGGCTGACCGGTGGAACCTGGCAGTGGGCAATGCCTCTGCCAGGTCCATCGGCTGGCCGGTGCTATCACACCAGTTGGCCGGTGGACTGCAATTCAGTCCATTTTGCCATCTTTCTTGGGCCAATCCTTTGGCAATCAATTGCCTATCAACAAAAACACTTAAAACAAAATATTAGACAAATAATAAGGTGATTGTGATCATGAAAATCAAACAACGAGGGGAACGAGAGGTACAACATATTTTATCTAAAGACAACCTAAATATACAACCATAGCGGTGGATGGAGTTTCTCGTAGACAATTACTTTGAGATCACTTACATAGAAAGTGGAATCGTGTCACCATAAAACTATTCATGATGTCATGAATGGATGTTGTTCAAGATTATGGGATAATAGAACGGATATGGAGGAGTTAACATCCACGAATCTTAATGAAAGAGTGGTTGATGGTGGATGATGTTTTTTTTCAGATGGTATTGTATATTTCTATGATTTAGTAGGTGGTGGAGTCTTAATGGGGAGACTCTGAGGAATTGATGAAGTGTGACTGTGTTATCCATGGTGATGAATGATGTGGATGGTCAGAACAAGATATTGTATGGGGGGTTATTTTTAATACTAGTGAAACATAATTGATTCCATTTCTATTTTCATAGATTGCCTTTATAGTTTCACCCAGAAGTATCATAGGATGAAATGATTTGTCGGAGAGTTCATGGTCTGATATATAATTTTTCAAAAGCTAATTGAATAACCTCAGGTTCCTGGAAGTTTGTTGTAGGCCTTGTATTTTCCTTTGTGAAATTCAAATGAAATATTTATTGACTTCATCATAGGGTTACCCCATGATCCTGGGGGATATGATAATTTCTATGTATTCATGGATTGTTTGATGAATTCATGTCACTTCCACCCAATCAATGAGTCAATAATCCTAGATATTTTGGTTAGGAGGTATGTGAATGAGGTCATAAACCATCATGGAGTTATATAGTCTACCATCTGGTATCATTTATCTTGGTTAACCTTGTGAATCTATTGAGGATTACAACACACTTTCAGAACTCAGTTATTCCTCATCACTACATTACACCCTCAAATATATGGGTAGATAGAGAAGAATAAAAACACACTAGAATATATGTTGTGAACATGAATCCTAGGTTTCAACAGACCCCAGGTAATGCACATGAATTCATTTTAGTTTTCTTATAAAAAAAAATACAACTCATCCATCAACATGGCCCACTTCATGGGATTTTATAAGTGGTCATGAAATTAATATTTTTGACCTAATACGGTTAGAAAATTATAGCTCATGGTCCTAAGGTGATTTCCATCACAAAAAGAGAAGATTCATGTAGTTATTAAAGGGATGCAGGTTACATAAGACAAATAAAAATATTATGCTGATCTTTTCAAGTGGACAATTGGATATAGAGGTTGGGGACTATATGTTCATAATGGTTTTCCCTTTTTGGGGGAGCATAGGTTTTACATGGGTAATTTTTTGCCTAGTTTGTAAGATCATTCAATGTGTTAGATCATGGTGGTGAGGGGGATTACCATTTTTCACTCACAACACATCTATACGTGATCTATGATGTATTCTATGTGCCCCATCTCCATTGATATATTCTGAAATACTCCCATGTCATTAACTAGGTAGAATTGGTAATTGAGGATGATGGGACATTCACTGAGCCACTAGTAGAGGTCCAGGATCATTGGGAGAACGTGTTGTATGAATGAACCTTTCCTTTTGTTTGTGTGATATAGAGGCTTAGTGGATTTGTGGAGAGTACTTGGGAGGGTGAGGCATGGATGCATTCCCATTACCTAGAGTTTCTTGCCTTATTTTATTCTCTTTGATGATGTGATAACTGAATCTTACAAATTTATAAACGCGTCTTTTTCCTAACAGATGTTCTATGTTTCAACGACCAAGATATAAATTGGTGATATCACCTTCATAATAAGGATGTGTTATACTTAAACATGTTTTAAAACCATGTGGGTGTGTTACACCACACAAAGCATACAATTCTGTGATATGGAGGGTAGGTTTCCTTGATTTTTGTTATTGGATAATATTTTTGGGATAGTCAAAGTATTCCTCAGACTTTGGTGTGTGGATGTTGAAATGGTGGTACATATTGTTTTTTGAAGAGAGGTGTCTTGAGTATGGTGTAAAATTGAGATAATGTTTTAGTTGTAATTAGATCCCTGAGAGGTATCTAACATGATGTTAGTTTGGATACACACTTAACTATTTGGTTTTTATTTTTTCTTTTGATTATCATAGAATAAAATTGTTTTCAGAAGTATTTAATGTAATGGTCTAGACCATATTACCCCACCTTTTTTATTTCTGTCTTGGGGGTACCGAAAGGGTGTTTGGTGGGGTTACAATTTATAGAGGATTGTTTTATCATTTTTAGGGGTCTACACACCATGATAGTTGCAATGGGAGATTCCATTTTGGGTTGGTATTATTGTGTTGGAGCACCATGGACCACAACATGTCATTTCATGTGGTTTAAGAGGTCATGCTGGCAATTGGTACCTCCAATATGAACCCACCAATATGGGAAATTACTAGTTAGAAAATGGTGTGGGGTGTGACACCTAGAGCATGTTCATATGTAAATCAGGGTCTAGAAAATACATTTCTAATCCATTTTGGAATCATTTGGAAAAAATTACCAAGTGTGTGGAAACACACCCTAAAAAAACTGTTTTGGGAAGTAGTGTCCCAAAACCCCATGAACATTGTTAGACTATGATTGCAGTTTGGTGGGTTTTGAAAGGTCCATAACCATCAACATTCTTCTTAGATATTGATCAGTACAAAGGGGGAACATGAAAAATTATATAGGGGTTTTAAATAAGATTTTAATTTATTATTTTACCTATTTCATGGATACACATACTGACTTATATATTCCATCAATTTATAGATGCTTCAGTAAACCTTGGGCATAGTTTTGATGCATCACATAGTGAGGATCCATAGGAAAATGTTTTCACTAGGAATTTCTAGTTCAATATCCGTTGGGACCATTTGATCAACACTATAAATATTCTAACCCATGGATAATGGGGAGTTGAGCACCCTTGGTTCAATGTATGACCTCCCCCCCACCCTTCTCTTACCTATTCATCTCAGTTCTTCTTTTCATAAATTATAATAATTTTGGGAAGCACTATTTTATTTGATTAATGTGTGTGGGTTGGTAATGGATTTTTTCGGAATGTTTTGGAAAAATTTCCCTTTGATGTTATTGTTAGTGGGATTGATCTCTTGTTCTTTCTTACATGTGATAATTCTCTTTGAAGCTTTCGTCAATGTTGGGAAACTGTTGTCTCTCCTATTTAAGATGTACATAATGAAAAATAATTCATTTTTCTTTCGTTTCAAAAATTTCAATTTTCATCTAAATAAATATAATTAATTACAATAATTGTAATCAATGGGGTACGATAGAAATCACACAAATTTAACTAATTTTTGTGTTTTCCCCATTTTTTTGATACTATTTTTTCAATTTCAACTTATTTCAAGTTTGATGTGTTTTTTCACCTATTGAGATTTGTGATACTTTTTTTGATTTATTAGGTAAGCTCACCCACATGAAAAATTTTATAAAAAATGTCCCATAAATACATGTTTTTTCCATATAATAATGGATTTTTGTGAGACTAACCATGAAATTAATGAAGTGATTTTTATCATATTCCTTGATGAAACTAATGTAGTGATTTTTTGTGCTTATGAAGTGGGGATCATTTTCATGGATGGGTTGTTTAACATTCTTTTGTGTAATTTCCTGATATTTATTCAATGAATATGAAATGTTGGTATGTTGACTAAAATGGGTGGAAATTAATATGTGGTAAATGATATAATGTTTGGGAAGGATAATAAATTGGGTTTATCTAAATATTAAATAAATGGGATTATTTGATGAGTATGGTTGGTAATTGGGAAATATAGAATTTTGTTAACTTTAATAGGAAGATTGAATATGAATTCGATGTGGTTTAGTTGTGTGGTGTGGTGAATCAGAGGTGGTAGTGGTAGTGTCATGGTTGTATGGATTTATGGTTATTTTGTGGGTTATGATGAAAATATTATTAGGAATCTATATGTTGGGAATATATGTTACTATAATATATTTCATTTAATTTTGATTTCTGTAAGCATCCCACCAAGTCTCATGTTTACACTAAGACCCATATATTTTTCATTCTAGGTGTTTTTCCCAAGCATCCATGATGGCGAGGACTGTTGGTTCATTTCCCCCCTCTCCCCCACTATATATTCTAGTAAATTTTGATATACATAAGAAGTGATGACAATAATTAAATGTTACACTTGATGTTGTGATTGATGAGAGGATGATGTGGATCATGTCTGAGGTTGTTCATATTTAAAGGAGGGAATGAATTTGATATCATGCATGTTCATGATACCATAATATCCTAGTTATATGGATGTTGTAAAGGTAGGATGTGGTTGTGATATAGTTTCCTAGGTGACTTTGGTTGGGATGTGATTTGGCTTCCAATATGTATTTTGGTCGAATGTGATGTGGTTTCCTAGGATTCATTAATCAAGTACACTATTGAAGGGATATGAGTGGAAGGATGTTTGTTTTTGGGGAATGAGAGAGGAAATTAGTGGGAAAGTGGTGTGGGATACCATTTATCAACATACTTCTTATTACGTTACTATATTGGATGTGTTAATTGCTCAATGTGCCATAGTGAGGATGAAATTAGTTAGTTGACCTGTTTAGGTGCATTTTGGTTCTACTATCTTCTCATAGGTGAATTAATATGCTATATTCACAAGTGTATGTGAGTTCATTTGTATGAACCTACCAAGTAAACATGTTATTCTCACCATATATATATAAACGGTTTGTTTATATTTCTTGGAGGACTTTGGGTACTAAACCGAACATTACTTGTCAGGAAGTTGGAACTATTATATATTCATATGCTTATGAGTGTTTGTAGTACATTATTAGGAATTATTATTTGTATTTTTTTAATTTATACATGAATCATTGGATGTTTTTTGGTTTCCCGTTTTCTTTTATTAGGGTTTATTTCTTGGATGTTTCTATTCTATCACCCAAACATGATTTTAGTATAATTGTAATGTCTTTAATGCATGATAATTTTATATACCCACAGTGCTAGCTGCCAACTTGGGTCCTACTAAGGAAAAGAATTGTGGTTAATTATCTCTCTTACTTTATTAATGTCTTATGAGGGTTATGTTTTGATAGAGGGGATCATTACACTTCATATTAGATCAATTCTACCTCTATTCATACATGCCAAAATAATTTAAAAATTAGTGTCCTATGCTTCATTTTAATTCATAGTATTTCATAAGGTTTTGAACATTACATGAACATTATTGAATTTTAATGCACCAATGTGAATTTTAGATCATCCATAGAAAATGGAAACATGTATTGATGTGGTTTATATTATAAATTTTAAAATAGAATCAGCTTTCACACTAACATTTATCATCCACCTAAGGATATTATCTCAGTTTTAACCCCACAAAACATGTTTTAAGGACTTTAATGTCGTTAATAATTGATCAATTACTTATTATGAGAAAACTACTCATAAAATTGACATTAAATATATTAGTACTTTTTATAATTAAATCCTAGATCATTTTTCTATTATTTCATTTCAATTAATGGTTGTTTACTATGTTTTTACCACAACACATATGTTTTAGAGTTTTAAAAACTAAAAGGGTGTTTTTATCATCCTGAGATAACCAAAAATTATATTGATGAGATATATTTTCTTAAATCTAATAATTAACTCATTGGTCATTTTAATAATATTTTTTTAAAATAAGACTTTTTTGATTTTTTTGACTACCTAATGCTTATTTTTAACAACTGCAACATCTTTAAGACTATTTTTTAGAAATTTAAAGCATTCCATTGTTGGGATTACATACAATCTATTCAGAAATGTCATAAATAATTTAATGACACTTATAATATGATTTTATACCAATTATTGGATGATTTCATGGATTTTTTTGTTACATGTATGTTTTAGAGTTTAAAAATACTAAATGTGAATTTTTCTGTCATATTGAGAAAACAACAACTCCTGTTGATATAGATCCTGTTACTGCATTTCCTAAAAAATAAGTGTCTGTTTTCCTCTTATTTTTTTGGAAATGGAATGTCATTTTCTTGTTTTTGACACCACGATACATGTTGTTAAATGCATTAATATCTTTAAAAAAATATTTCTTCATCCATTATGAGCACACCATACATAGGATTGAGGTGGCGTCTATAAATAAATGTATTAAATAATTCAAACATAATTTTCATAATATTTGATCTAAAAATTTGATAATTTTTAGGGATTTTACCGCTACAATAACATTTTGTAATTTTAATACATGAAAAATATATTTTTCATCATCCCAGTAAAACGAAAACTTACAGTTTTTCACCTTATATTCTTACATTTCAAATCATCAATGTGAAAGTGTTTTCCAATGGATTCATAAAAATCAATGATTTTTTGGTATTTACCGTATAAAAAACTTTTTTGGTACTTTGATATATTTAAAATCAATTTATTTAGTCATTTCGAGAACACAATACATTTTATTGACGTTCTATACATTTATACATTTTGATAATATTTCAACACTAATTTATTTATTATTTAATTTCAAAATATAGTTTTTTTGTTGTGAAATTGAAACATGTTTTAGTGTTTCTAAACACTAAATTTTGTTTCTTTATTGTTAAAAAACTATTACTCGACTTGATGTGGAATTCATTTCTACATTACAAAAATAAATCAAAGATCCTTTTTTAAAAATTATACCACAATAGGATTTTCTTTTCTTATTTTTGAACCCTCCAAGAAACAAACTTTAAAATACATAAATATCCTTAAAAAATAATTATATAGTCATTCTTAAGCACAATTTATATCAAATTGAGGTTCCCGTTATTGAGACAAGTAAAAAAAACAATAGATTTTTTTACTTATGATCTCACATCAATTAATGGTTGTTATATAGTTTTTCTTTGTTACATGAAATCTTTAGAGTATAAAAACCCTTACAACTAATTTTTGGTGACCCAATAAAACTGAACCTTAGATTTAGGTGGAATGTATTATTATATTAATAAAATCATAAATTTGAATAAAATGTTATATAAATTAGAAATCATTTTCTTTGTTTTCACCCACTGAAAATTGTTTTCAAAGAAATTAATATATTTAAAAATACTAATTTAGTCATATTGAGAATTATTGACATTGAATATATGTGTTATCTATTTAGGAATTTGACAAATATTTAGAATATAATTTTTCAGTTAATTAATTTTAATTCATGATCTTTTTATATTTTTTAACCATCATAGAAATTTTTTAGAGTTTTGAAAATGTAAGAGTGAATTTCTATTCATATTGAGAAAACCCTATTGAAGAAATTGTGGTTTCTACCCCATCATACCAAAAATAAATTATTATTTGCTTTATAAGGTCTCACATCATTCATCCTTTGTTAAACCTTTCGAACATGTTTTTGAAGACATTAATATATATAAGAACTATATATTTAGTCATTTTGATCACACCAATGTTCATGTTGATACGTATCATTTATTAAATAAAATAAATAAATCAATGATCATTATCCTAAGATTTCACTTCAATTATTTTTCATTTTGATTATTTTGACCGCTACACACTTGTTTTAGTGTTTTAAAATATTGAGAGTGATTTTTCTTCCTGAGAAAAACTCATCATGGATTATTGTGGTGTTTATTACTATGTTTTTTCTTAGTTTTGACCCCATAAAGCATTTTTTAAATACATTAACATCTCTAATAACTGTTTATTTAGTTATTTCGAGCACAACACACTTTAGATGGAAATATGATATGTTCATTCATGTCAAAAATAATTAAAAGATCATTTTCCTATGTTTTCACATAATATTGTGGTCATTGACATTGATTTGACCTTTATATGTAGGATTTAAAGTTTTAAAACTCTAAAAGTTCACTTTTTTGTCATCCCAAGGAAATTATAACTGATATTTGTGTGGATTTTGTTCATATATTATAAAAATAAATTCGAGGTCATTTTACTAAAATTTGAAATCAATACAAGGATATTTTCATAGTTTTCACCCATAGATAAACATTTCTAAAAACATTAATATCTTTAAAATCATCTTTTTTTCATATTGATAATACAATATGTCTGATTGATATGAGTTATAGCCTAACATGTAAAAAGTAATCCAAATATATTTTTTCTAATAACATCTCATCAATTAATTTTTTATCAATATTGTGACTATTAAATGAGTGTTTTTTAGTTTCAAAACACTGAATGTGTGTTTTATATCATCCCAAACAAACCAATATTCTTGTTTTTGTGTTTTCTATTTTAAAATTTCAGAAATAAATAAATGGTGACTGTTATTTGATTTTTAAAAAAATATAAGATATTCTTCTTGGGTTTTACCCCCAAATATGAATATGTATAGAAATTGATATTGTCAAAAACTGATTATTCAGTCATTATAGTTACAAGTTATGAAATATTTATGTCTTAAAATTTCTAAGATTATGAAATAATTCAAAAATAATATTCCTATTTGTTTATATAAATTCATTTACATTTTTTTGTTTTAACCATTTCATGATCATTTTAGAGTTTTAAGTCAGTAAAATTTCCTTTTCTTATCCCAAGAAAACTACAAATAATATTTTTCTACTGTCTATCACAACATTTCAAAAAATAGTTTCTTTTAATTTTCCCCATAATTTCATGTAAAAATTAGTCATTTCTTTGGTTTTTTAAGTGGTTGTACTATGTGAGACCAACAGTTTTTCCTATACTAAATTTCAAAAATAGTAAATGGATTTTATTTATATATATTAAATGGAATATAATTAAATGTAACTAAAAACACCTCATGTATCTAGTAAATCCACAACCAGATCACCTATAGACTCATAATGATGTCGAATAGCTGCATCTAGAGACTAAAATAGATAAAAAAATTTATATATTATAAGAATAATAAAAATGGTGTAAACATATTTCAATTTTTTTGTTACCTAGTACTCCCACACCAGTACACCATCAATGAGAAACTATGTCATCGCCTACTATATACGTGCTAAAATCCATTATAATTTTACCTCAAACCATACCCATGGTTATTAAAAGAACTAATCTATAATCTATTCAATGTTTTGAATACATCATAGACCTCATACTCTGTGTACATCCTGAAATATCATCACACACCCATCTATTCTTCTCTAAACACAAAAAAGAAATCATTTCATACTTCAATTAGTAACGAAGATGATAACATAATACATAATGATAAAACATATCATATTTACATTTCATAATATGCCCAACTCCTCTGAGAGACATGCTAGCTCAACATAAAATTGGTACATTTGAATATACATAAAATATGTTAGGACCAAAAGAGTCCTAGATACCCAAAGGGGGGGTGAATCAGGGTATGGATATTATTTTCCAGCTTATTCTTCATAACCCAGGAGATCTTGATCTCTTTTTTAGAAGGGTCACATTATTTTCTATTATGTTTTTATGAAAACCATATTCTTTCATTCTATATATGGTGATGATGATTCGAATGAAATGTAGGGAAGCAAGAAAAAAGACACATAGATTTTTACTTGGTTCACCCTCACTGGGCTACATCCAAGTTGCATATAACAACAATGTGGTGATGTACCAAATCCACAAAAGCTCACTGCCAATTTACAATGTTTGGGATAGATCAATTCTATTCCTTGGATCATTGAATATACAAATTTTTGGGTCATCCCACTACATTCCAAAGGACTAATCCCTATGTCTCTCTCTAGCTCACTACCGTTGGAGAGGATCACCTTCTTCCTCTTCCTTTTCTCACTACTCTGGAAAGGATCCACTCACAGTTTATAGACATGTAAGTCGTTTAATTATCTCAAATTAATGCATCCTCCATTGTATGTAGATGATCTATTGAAGTACACTTTTCATTGACTGATGTATACCCCTTTACCACAGATTCACTGGGAGATCCCTTCTAAACACCCTTCGTGATCCGCACTACCTTTGAAAAAACCCCTATTTCACAAATATCTATTGTGGTGATATTCTAGAAGACCATTTGAGATGATCAAAAGGCCTTTATTAAAATCATTTACTTTTACAAAATTCAGAACAATCTATTGAATTTTTTATCCATTGTGATGCTCTTGATTTTCCCTCAAAATCAATTTTCCTTCGTGAAGGAATTCTATTTCACCAAGCTCTGAACATTCAATTTGATTTTAGCATTCACAATTGTCTTCGCATACCACCTTCATGAATATATTCTCAAATTTGGAGCCTTGATATTTACATTAAGTATTTCTATCACAACTTCTTAAGGGGGTAGAGTCCTATTTATAGGATTTTCCACTTAACCTTCCAGCCACATCATCACCATTTTTCAAAGCACCTCTTTTTCCTTCTTGTCGCTACCTTTTTTTCATAGACCATAGTCAGAAATGTTCACATCATTACAAACCACCCTTCATGAACTCCCATTCTTCACAAAACTCATGCGTTAGCCATATTTTCATAAGGCCTTCAAGAAAATCCCCTTTTGTGATGATTTCTCATAATCGCACAGATCACCGTCCTAAACATTCACCTCTTCGGGAACCACCATTCACGAAAGCCTAATCCTCTTTACATTCATTAATTTTACATTTTTTATATGGCCTTAAATAAAATCCACTTTTGAAAATATTTTTTGTAATCACGAAGATAACCCTACAGAACTTTCGCGTCTTCATGGACCACCTTTCGTGAAATCCCAGTCTTCAAGAAATTCATGCCTCTTCCATATTTATTTACAAACATCAAGAAAATACACATTCACAAATATTTTCATTATCATGATGATTAACATAAAAAACATTCACACATTCATGACAAACCCTTTGTGAAATCATAGTCTTTGAAAATTCATGAATTTTCCATATTTTTATATGGGTTTCAAGAAAACCCACTTTTGAAAATATTTTTCATAATAGCAATGTTCACCGTCAAAGACATTTATGGATCTGTGAAACACACCTGGAAAATACCTTCTTTTCAAAATTAATTTCTTCACTATAATTTGATGATATATTCATGAAAATAAACTTTAGAAAAGTCTTGTCCAAACTCAAAATTTGGACCCCACTAATTTGGAATTCACTGTGAAATGACATTACCTTGTGTACACAATTTTCTGTACCACATCCAGAGCATCCATACTTTAATCTTGAATTTTTTTCAATATACCATGTCAACAACCTCTGCAGAATCCAATACATGGCATGGAAAACCTCTATATATACAAATACAATCTCCTAAAAAACTCTTCAATGATACCATAAGGGAGTTTTTCCCAAAAATCTCCCCGTTAGTCTTTGTTGACAACTATTTCATAATTTGATACCTTGTTGAAGCTCCTTCAATACTCTACCACCATTCACCTCATGCAATTCAGACAGCAATGAATGATTTACTTAACACATACTTTTAGTCCACAAGAGAAATTATCGGTGGGGGAAACAAGAGTATAGTAAAAAGTTCATCAATACTCCTACTCCTATCTCATTGATCATGATATCTCGCTGCTCCATCTATTAGCTTTTCCCCATGTCTTGACTATGAAATTTAATCCCCATCAAAGAACCACACTTTCTCCACTTTTTTCAACAAACCCAAGGGTCACTCCTTTGTGGTAAGCAACATTGGAAAAAACACATATTAGTAAATTAGGGAAAAACACACCATACCTCGGGGAGAGGGTGGATCCCACATCCACAATTTTTTAAATTTGAATAGTTGAATGAACTCCCAGACCTAGTTGATACCACCCAAACTATTCTATGGGTAAATTCATTGTTAGAATGTCTGCATCCTATATCCATGTAGGAATATACTCCAACTTCACAATCCCTTACTCCACATTCTCAATGATAATGTGATATTAGTTCACAATGTTCTTTGTCCTAGAGTGGTGAACATTCTTTTTTCTAAGATTGATTGCACTCGAATTATCACACTGGATTCCGATCAGATATATCACTTCAACTCCCATATCATCATGATACTTCTTCATCCATGAAAATTGTGTGCATGCTTGAGTAGTGGAAATATACTCAACTTCTGAGGTGCTAAATTAAATGCCATATTATTTTGTACTCAGCTAATAAATACACCATCCACAGAGATAAAAATACCCTTCTAACATTTATTTTCTATCATCTTCTGAACTTTCCTAATATTCATCTATGTATCCCAATAACTCAGGCTGAGATTTGTCATTATACATCTAGCCAAAGTACATTGTTCCCTTAATATACCAAATTATTCTTTTTACTATAATCATATGACTATCATTGGGATTTATTTGATATATCAATGCTTGGAATATAGCAAATACAGTATCAAGACTTTCACTGTAAAGTAAAGTAAGCTTCCAATGATTTTCATGTATTCTTTGATAATAAATACCTTTCCATCATCATCTTTTGAAAGTTTCATCTTGGTAGCAATTGGAGGATTTATCTCCTTAGAATTGTCCACTACAATCATTTTCAAAACCTCCTTAGAATATTTAGATTGATAAATGAATGTTCCATTACATCCTTATATCACCAGCATCATCATCCTTTGATTATTGACATTGTTCACATATATATTGTAATTAACACCACCATTTTGGAAACTTAGCTTATTTAGAAACTCACGTAGAATTGAATACCTTGATTTTGGTACTTGTTTCAACCCATATAAAGAATTCTTCATTTGAAAACCACTATCTTCATCTTCCCTTTTTCATAAGAATAATATGATTGCCAATTATATCTTTCATGTCAATGTCAGCTTGATTATTCAACTTTTATGTTGATATAGATTTGACTTCTTCATGGTTTCTATATGTATCTTCTTATGAATTGGAATTTTAAACATTTACTCCCCTTGAGTCTCTTATCAATTCATCAATTTAAATAGATAAATTTTCACAATGTCATTGTTAAATGACATAATTTCTTTCAACAAATTTTCTTAGCTTCTTTTAGAAACATTGTTGGTATTCTCTAGCAGAATCTTGGTATCATGAAAACAATCGGCAGATACAATATTATTAGAACAAAATAGATGATCATGAATAACATGAGAGCTTTATCTATTACCTCAATCATTATTCTTGAACAAAATAATTACTAATTTCTACACCATTGAGATCATGAATCTGATTAGGAGATATAATGCTCCCCCTGTGATATGAAACTCTTACCGTTATTAGGACCACTATTAAGACCAGAAACATTCTTCTTTGCCTACATCAAGTCTTCACATATGACACATATAAGTTTTCCATCAACAAAACCTATAAACCTACTAATTTGGAACATATTGCAGAAAATAAGAGATAATGTTAATAACACCATCACTATCCGTTGTTCTCAATTAAATCCTTTCTTCTTTGACTCTTCTATCTTGTTTTATTTAGTTGAAATTTTGGAGCACATCACTTTACCACTTTGTATCTTTTGATTACACTTCCCCTTGGATCATATCTCTCCTTGATCATGAAACACTTTAACATTAGTAAATAGAATTTATACAATTTGGCGGAGGGGGATATTCTAGAATTACAAGAAAGAGGATTGTGGTTGATCCTGATGGGTCAACCCTTTGATTCATTCTTGAAAAGCATCGCTCTCTTTCCTTTCACACTCTAACTACCTGGCCAACTCCATCTATTCTGTCCATATGACTAGGCATTCATTACCCACATTTTGAGTCTTCATCTGATATTCAGATTATTGATGCTTAGACGTTTTTCACAATTTAGTAACTAATCCCATTTGTAGAAATTTCCTTCTTTGATGATCCACTAATATGCCATTTTCATGATTATTTATCTGAGTAGGAATCTCTCCACCGATCATCTACTACTTCTTATTCCATTGATGACCTCTTTCAATTTCCTTCACTTCTCGTTGTGTGTCATGACACAAGAATTTTATAGGACATTCATTAGTCATATTTCTATTATCATGTGTTCGAGTCACACCACCTTTTATTTTTTGCATTGAGTCTTCCACTAAATTTACATTCATCATAATTACACATGGAGAATCTCATCCCTTTTTCTTCAAAGATTCTCCACATCCATTACAGGGGAGTTTTTGTGAGTGTAACAGAGTAGGTGACTAATAAACCTTTCTTTGAGATCCTTGTGATTCCCCGGAGACTGTGACCTTATTTTTTGGCTTACCCTGTTGTCTTCTAGTATTGGCATATTCATTGTACACTTCCTATTCTAGGGATATCCTTTTAGTTTTCTTTTACTTCCCTTATTTCTTCTTACTACAATGTCTTGCAAAATTACCATGATTAGAAAAAATAAAACATTTCCATTAAAGAGATACCTCATTTTAGCATTTCTGAGCTGAAATGTTGATGCAGCTTGAGTTATTATTCTCAAATTGATCTCATGAGAATCATGACACATACCCTTGGTATGCCCCATTCTTCCAAATTATAAGCACTACGTGGATGATTTCTTCTATGAAACTTTTATTTCATATTTCTCATGATTCTTATTCTTATTCTCAAATTTTGAAAAATTTATATCTTAACAGCATTAAATGTAATCCTGAGCCTCTAAAAAAATATTGACATATGACCATATATCCAATTGAAAAAACACATGATAACAGTACTTCTTGTAAAACACATTTTTAGTTCTGTCTTTAGAAACTGTAGGTATTTTTCTATTTATAGAGTTGTTCACTTCTCTATTCCTGTCATGTATGGTAGGGGATTCATCAAATCCAATTCTGGGTTTCCCTAGAATTTTTGGCCATTGAGATGATAAAATATGTTCATGTTTCTCTTTAGAAATAGAATATTTTATTTTCATTTCAGCATCACCAGCCGAGGGATAATCAAATAGTATGTGAAAGGAATCCATTAACTTGGGGTTTCTTTTGGAACTAGATTTCTCCACATCTTTCTTTCTTAATTCAATATCTTCTCCTAGTTTTTCAATCATTATATCCCTTGATTAAATTTTAGAATTGAGTTATCTCTTGATATTCTTCCCAATACTCATTTCATCTTCTAATTATTGTGTGACATTATCCACCATGTCACTTTTCTTATTTAACATAGGGTTCATTTGATAACAACATAAATTCTCATGTTGTAGTCTTTTTTTCTAGAGCTTGTATATATAGTTGTCTCTAAAGATCGTCACTTATAGATTTTAAATTTTGAATGTCTTCTGAGTTCATATTCTACCCCCTTGTCATCATATTTTTGTTTTTCTATCCTGGAGACATCTTTTCAGTTCTTCTACTCGAGAATCATTATTCTTCCTCAGATTAGTAGCAAAATCAATAAGCCTTTGATTTAATCCTTTTATCTTGTTGACATCAACTTCGAATGTTTAGATCTAGATTTCTAAAAATTTAATTTCTTCATCCAACTCCAATGTTTCATGGACAACGTCCACTTTTCAACTTCCTGAAGTTTATTCATCATCAGTAGTTCCAAAATCCCATGGAATGTAAGGTTCTTCATTAATTATAGTGTTGTCATTGAAATAATAAATAGTTTCACATTCTAAGACATTATTTTCTTCCTTTAGCTGAATCACACTATTTCCATTGATACTTCCACACTAAAGAATTTCACTAGTCTTCTTCTTCTTCTTTTAAGTTATTCCCTTTTCCCTCGGACACCAAGATAAGAGAAGACTGAATCTTTATCTTAAATTATCAATATAACCAAGATAGAGAAAATAAATCTCATAAAACAAACCTTCGCTCTGATAAAAACTATTTGGTCCAAAAGGGTCCAACATACCCTGAGAGGGGGGGTGAATTAGGGTATAAATATTTTTTCCAGCTTATTCTTCCTACCCCATGATATCTTGACCTCTTTGTTATAAGGGTAATTTTTTTCACATAACTTTTTGTGTAGATCATATTCCTCCATTATTTATTGGGTGATGATGTTTTGATTGCAATTCAGGGTGTAAAGTAGGAGGACACATAGATTTATAATTTTTTCACCCTCACTAGGCTATGTCCATAGATCATACAACGTAGATATGAATATTTACCAAATCCAATAAATCTCACTTCCAATATACAATGTTCGGGCTATATAACTTCTATGCCAATGATAAATACCTTTACAAAGTTTTGGGTCAGCTCACTGCTCTCCCAAGGGTCACTCCCTGTGTCTCTCTGGCTCACTGCCAGTGGAGAGGATCACCCACTTCCTCTTCCTTTTCTCACTACTATGGAAAGCATCCAATCATAATTTATAGAATTATAGGTCCATTCATTATATCTACTGAATGCATCCTCCAATTTATATACATTCTTTATTGACGATCAATGTTCACCCTTGTTGAATACCCCTTTACCATAGATTCACTAGGAAATCCCTTCTAAACACCCTTCCTGATCCCCACTACCTTCGAGAAAAGACCTCTTTCGCAAATCTCCTTCATGGAGCTCTTCATGAAGACCCTACTTAAATAAAATTATTTCTTCGTGAAACTTATTTACTTCAATAAAACATAGAACAATCAATTTTCATTTTTAGCCTTCTCAAAGTTCATGTTTTTCCATTAAAATCACTTTTCTATCACAATGAAATTCTATTTACCAAAGCTCAGAACATTCAGTTTACTTTTAGACTATGTGAATGTCTTTTCACACCAAATTTCCAAACGTCCTCACTAATTTGGCAGATTTAGATTTTCACTATGTCTTATTCTCCCATCTTTTTAAAGGGGTAGAGGCCTATTTATAAGTTTTTCCACCGAACCTTCTGGAAATGTCATCACTATTTCATGCACCTTCTTTCCTTAGAGGCACTCCTTTTTCCGTAGAGACCATATTTAGAAACATTCACATCTTCATGAACCACCCTTTGTGAACTCCAATTATTTGTGAAACTCATGCCTTAGCCAATTTTTCATACGACCTTCACGAAAATCCACTTTTGGGAAGATTTATCATAATTGTGAAGATCACCATCACAAAATTTCACCTCTTCACGAACCACCCTTCGAGAAAACCCATTCATTGTTAAATTCATGAATTTTACATTTTTTACATGGCCTTCAAGAAAATCCACACTTGAAATGATTTTTTGTAATTGCAAAAATCACCGTAAAAAACATTTGCACCTTCGTGAACCACCCTTTGAGAAATACCAATTTTCTCGAAATTCATGCCATTGCCATATTTTTATATGGATTTCATGAAAATACACCTTGGAAAAAAAAATTCATAATTTTGAAGATCACTATAAATAACATTCACATATTCTTGAACCACCCTTCACGAAATCACAGTCTTCTCATAAATCATGCTTTTGTCATATTTTTAAATGGCCTTTAAGAAAACCCACTTTCACAATGATTTTTTGTAATCACGAAGATTACCATAAATAACTTTTATGACCTTGTAAAACACACCTAGAAAATGCCATATTCTTGAAATTCAATAATTTACCATATTTTTTATGAGATATTCATGAAAACACATAATAGAAAATACATGTCTGAACTCCAAATTTTGGACCCCAACAATTTGGAAAACAATAGGAGACAACGTTACCTTGTCTACAAAATTTTAGGTACTGCTTCCAGGGTGTCCAACCCTTCATCTTGAATCTTTCTCAACATACCATGTCAACAACCTCTCGAGACTCCACAACATGGCATGTAAACCCTCTTTGTCATCAAACATAATATCCCAAAAAATTATTCAATGATATGTTGAATGGTTTTTCCCAACTATAAAATTAATGTTGAATGTGAATATTCTCAAAGAAAATTAAAATATATTTTATAGTGTATAACATACTATGAATTATAGAAAAATCATTTAGATCTATTGGGTGAAGAGTCCTCATCCATACCAAATTCTGATTGGTTTGTTCACCTAGCTATAAAACTACAATATTGGTGACCACCAACAACATATCTATATGCTTGTTATATAAAAACATTCTAATATATGAATGAAAAATAAATTCTAAACATTAATTGTGTCTAAGATATAAAATGTGCTATGTTCCGATTTTGAAAGGAATTTCTCTATTATATCTGATTAAATGAATGATGACGAGTTTCACGTAACATTAAATTTCTTTAGTTATTAGAAATTCAAAATATTAAATGATTTTATATATTCAATGTAATAAATAATATCATCGTTGCTTAATTAAACCGAAAAAAACAAAATCCTTCTATTAATATGATAGAATTCGAGGTGGTACTGGTTGACTGATATCTAAAACACCAGAAAATTCATCACAAGGATCTCTCTTGACCGTTCCCTTTTAATATTTTTATAATTTTTTGAATTTAGAAAAAATTTGACAAAAATCATCTGGAGAGGATAATAAATTATCTTATTCCTAAAAAATATTGTAGCGACAATAATATTAATAATAATATTGAACAATAAAACATTAATTTTACCTAACCCTTCCTCTATAATTTTCAAATCATATTCTCGGGAAATGATTTCCACTCATGAGTCATCTTGAGGAATCTATATAGCTGAAATCATATTTCTTTTTGGATGAACTCGATCACTCAACCATATCCAACTCTATGAAAGGTGTCATCAAATAATATAAAAATGTAGGCACCAAAGATCAATTATCAAACCCCCTACCAACAGACGTACATATTCTAGAATAAACACTAGATTTGGAGAAGCATAAATTAAAAATATGTTAAAAAACAATATTTTTTTTAATTTTTTAAAAATATTTATATAATAAAATTATTATAAAAGTTATAATAAATTAATAGAATATTTAAATCATACATAACAATAATTCTAGACTAAGAAACCACATATTCTCATGAAATATATTCATAAATTAAAATAAAATAATGTTAAATAAATGGAAAAAAACTTATTCATAAAAATTTGTAAAAATGGAAATCATTTTAAAGTGTTAGTAGAAAATAAAAATAAGAAATATCTGACTAATCATTAAAATCTATCACATCACCTTCTATATTCTCCCTGGACCATTGAATTTCTTTTTCTCATACACCTATAGGGGTTTGGTCGATAGTTCACTCAAGAATGGAAGTATTATTAGGATCTTATATTTCAATAATAAAACCCCATTTGGGACATCTTAACCATAATTTTTAGTTAAAATTAGTGGTAAAAATTGTAAACATGCACTAACTACAATTCTAGTAAAAAGGGATTTTTTACAAACTGGGTCACCCTTTTTCAAAATATTATTATTGTTTATCAACATAAATTTAAAATAGTCAAATTTAATTCAATGAATCATATTCTACCCAATCACAAATAAACAATATATATTTTTATCCATGGCCATAAATAACTAAAATGACGTCCCCCAATAGTCTATAGTATTAAATTGCATTTATGGATGGATAATCAATACCATTAATTTTTGTTGATCGATTCACTTCAACACAACTAATGAAAAATAAAATTTAGTTTGCATATAATTACATACAATTATTAGTCATAATATATAGACCATAATCTTATTTATTTAATACTTTATTTAGTGTAGTACTAGATTCACAAATCCTATGTGTCTTTAAATTTCATGTAATTCAATGGATGGAGGTTTGTGAAAATGATCCTCTATAACATTTCAAAAAATATTAAATCAATTATATATACATACATGGATCTTTAAAAACTGATTAAATATAGTGACATGATGTTTTTTGACTTGATGATTAGTTTCTGGGGGAGTTTCTAATTTTAAGTTAGAAACATGAATCCAAAATTGAAACATAATCTAAAAATTAAGAAATTAATTAAATATATAAATGAAATGAGTAAAAGGTCAATTATATAACTTACAATATTAATATAATAACCAATGTAGTCTTTAACAACATGGATAAATGATCATGAACCCACTCATCATTGGGCATATAATTTTTTACCTATTATAATTGGACCTTCATTAACCTGGAAGGGTTTAAATTATTTTTCTTCATCATCATCAATATATAAATTATATAAATTGGTGAATTCATCCATCATATAACCCTTGGAAATAAAGAATTATTGATTAGAACTACTATGGACATACAATTCAAATATATTTAATTATCTATATACTTGATATGTCCTCTTTAATTCAATAGAAATTCAATTAATTACCTCACCAGTTAAAAATACATTCAATTGGACCATGAAATAAAAAATGTGGCTATAGCTTATCTATGTTACATAGTGAAACCCTAATCTTTTCATGAATACTTTTTTAAACTACTCATGAGATGATTACTTCAATAGAGTTATCTAACTTTTAAGCCCCTATAATATCATTGTCACTGGATTGACATTCTTGGAAATTTTAGAACAGTAACTATTAATAACTTTTTCTATCATCAAAAGTAATAGATTTTTCTATTTCTATTTTTTACTCATTGTGTACTATATACTAGGAATTTATACCCTATTACTATCACTGAACTACGAATGCAATTATTTTCTCAATCACATTTAGAAAAACATAACATCATGTGTTGGTATAGACTTTTGGTTTCCTATTGATGCCCCAAATGATGCACCATATATTATCACAGAAATAGTTTTCTAGGGGATTCACATCCAAATTATTCCATAATATATTTTATTTCCAGTAAGGAAATTCAACTAAAACTAATTATATATTATAATTATGAATACACTTTCTATTTGTGGAAATAATTGTTGAAAATTTAGGAGAAAACAAATTAGAAAAATCCTATATTGTGCAAATTTTTTATTGGCTATGTTTTATTATAATATGAACCTCAAACTTTTTTTAGTGTAAGGTTCTTGTATAAGTTCCTATCTAACAATATGTTTTCCTTTATAAAATTATACAATGGAGGAAGAAATCATACCTAGCCAAGGAAACACCAATTTAATCAATGATTAATCCATGATAATATCTAAGTAGTTTGGTAAAAAATAAAAGAGTATTATTAGTTTTCACTCTGCCCTGATATGTTACCATACATTGGGAAGTAATAATCATTTTTTAATAAGGAAAAACAAATTATATACATTTTATAACTTTCAAAAAAAATTCAACACTCTATCTTTTTAAAATTAATGTAGAACATCAATTAATTGTACCATTTAAAATTTAATTTCATATTCTGGCCCTCTTGTTCTATCAATTAGAGTAAAAAATTACAAAAATTGTGTCTTCATACATAGAAAATGGGAAGGTTTTGTGGAACCAATACAATTTTCCACATATGATGTTTTATACCAATCATATTCCTGAATATGTTAAAACCATTTATGGCCAAAACAATTCAAATATTATGACTATCTATAGAATAATATGAGTTTCTCTGGTCAAAATCCTTTTATTCCATTTTATATAATAGGAGTGCTAAATTATCAACCACATTGTTTGTATCTGTATTCCATGTCACCAGTTTAGTGAATTTAGATAACATGAATAATCTATTCAACCTTGGTTTTTAAGTGACGTAACACATATTCTCTTGATGATATGCTTCTCACTTTTCAAGGCCCCATCCATAAGAATCCTATATTCCTGATTGTTATCATCATCCTTACAAACGGATGAGTTATATTAAGAAGAGGAACTAAGATGAAAATTATCTATTTTAGTCATCATAATGTTTTTGGGGAACCCATCAATAATTTCATATGTGAACTCAAGGTTTTGAGTCAACATGCGATAATTGTGCTAGACCATTTGAATATTCATTTTAATGCGGAGTATATTCAATGACAATATGAAAAACATATCATAGGTGGTATCATTCCACTGATTTAATAACATAAATTATATAAACTCAACTATAAAGAAAAATTTATTTAATCTTGTGTATCTAGGATCTAATTCAATATATTCATTGTCAAGAATATCAATCAATTTCCACACTTCTCCATTTTCACTAGTGAGTAGTTTAATAATTCTAAAATCATCGTTATCGATGTTACTCTCTTTAGATTGAAATTTAAGTATCATGTCATTAAAAATTACATTCATTTGATAAACTATTATTGTATCACTAAATACTAGAACAAATAACAATTAGTGATAGGTTACAATAACTTCCTAATGTCTTGTCATTTTATTTTAGTTTTTGAAAATCCTATTTAGAAAAAGATCTTCCCTCATGAAATCTCATTTGAAGATATATCTAATTTCACATTTTCCACATGGAAAATTGATCTAAAAAATTTGAAATACCCTACCAAAATAAATATATTATTTAATCCTTTCAAAATGCACAATAAAATATATATTATGTTGATGATTCTACCATTTATATATATATATATATAGAAAAATAAAATTTAAATATTTAAAAAATAAATATTAATATTTTTAATATACAAGAAAAATAATTATATAATTCTCATGAAATTAATAAATATTTATTTTCTAAAAATTGAATAAAATTTAGGTAAGTTTACTCTAAAAGATAGTAGTTATCATAAAAACCCAAAAAAAATTAACTTATATAAATAGTACAACATGGACCTTCTTCACTCAAATATTCCCTTTTACTATTTGATCTCCCTCATTATGGAGGTTATCTTCGATAATGTCTTTCATCTCTAATAGTATAGTCAGTTGTTAATATTGATGTATATAATTGTTTTAGAGAAATTATTCAATTTGTTATATTTTTTAAATATAAACTGAATTATGTATCATATTTGACATTTAGTTTACAAATAATCTTTATTAAAATTTATAATGAATTAAATTGAAATTATATATTATATTTAAAAATAAAAAATTCTTTCCCCAATAAAAAAATAATATATGGAGTATGATAAATAAAATAGAAAATAAAATTTGATTAAATGAGTTAGATTTTCAATGTAAACAAATAAATATAATCAAATAAATATTTTCAAAAATAAAAAATAAATATTCAATTAATTCTCCATAAATTAATATACATTATTTAAAAAATATTATTAATAAAATAATTTAAATGATTTATGTGACATCCAAACCTAGCCCCCCCGATAACACTAGCGGAACCGGTTAGAAACAGGGGCTCAAGTACGCTTCCCTGTATGGCTGAGGCCGCTAACTAGAAGTGAGGGTCCAAGGTGGTAAAGTGGCAAGACTATACCCTCATAATTGGAGTAGCACAATGGTATAATAAATGGAAAAATATTTGTATCGTAATATCTACTAACAAATAGATAAAAAACTAGATGATGGTCATAATAATCAAATGAAAGAAAAATGTCATATACCATAACGATGTCATGTAACTACAAAAATAACAAGAATACATCATATAACGATGATAAAAAATAAAAATAAATGTAGAAAACTATACATGCATACCAAGAACTCTCCCGATCATCTTCTACCATGCTCCCATCGTAATACAAGATGTTATGCATTTATAACTAGACACTTAACATTATATACACCTTTACTCATATAATTTTTACAGGTACCATCAGCGGCCTAGATAGTGTGTGAGATAAACTTAGTAAGCTACCAACAATGAAATATTTAATAATCTATTATGTGAATATAAAATTTAATAGTGTGAAAGAATAATAATGTAAAACATGATATAAATATTACCCAAGTCAAGCACTGGATCCTCATGGACACCTGGATGACTGTATCTACGTCAACCTATAATGGATGCCTCTTAGATAATGTGTTCAGTTATTCTTTTATCCAATGTATTATAGAATATAATACAGGTGTCTATATAATAGTAAGTGTGATAATAAGGAGAAATTATTGAAGTATATAACAAGGAATCCTCAAACATAAAAAGTCATGCTAGCTCATGATACAAAGCAATACATCATAGAAAACATTTCTAAGTGTAATCCAATGATAATACCCAAGGAAGTAATCTAGAAAATATCTATAATAGATTACACAGATCATGTACAAATTAAATCTTGGACTAAGTATTTCTGGAGCCTATAGAGAATATTCTAGGGAGACTAATATCCTAAGACACCATACTTAATCCAATGAGAACATCCATGTCACTCTAATTTTCGAAGAGATTGTGAAGGTATCCTACGATGTCATACATTTCATCCACTAATAGAAAAAATCCATATTCCAAGGTGGGTATCTTCCTTCAGAAATAGGAACAATGAATCTGAATATCATCATTTTAGTGCTCAAGGAATCCCTTTATAAATCCAAGGTGGGCACAAGTCTAACTATTCCTATAAAGGAAAAGGTCCATATGAAATAGGCACTATATACTCATGTTTATAAATATATGCATAAGAATTCATTTTCCATTTAATAATCATTCTTATAAATAATTCATTAGGTTCGTTCCAATTCATTTCATAACAAGTGACCTCGTCAATAAGGTCATTCTACCAATTCCCAACTTAATTATAAGTTATAGAGTCTAGGTGATATATATATATATATATACATTCCATTTAGTTATTAATAATTTAATTATTTAAGAGGATTTACCATAGTAAAGGTCAAGTCAATCACACCTTAATGACATCATGGGTGAAAATTATATTGGCCACCAAATGTATAAAAAAAATCACCCTACATGGGGTGGATAACATTGATATCACAACCGTCAATAATGTCTCTTTTTTACATAGGGATTAGGATTAAAATTTAGATGTTTGAAATTAAATACAATAAATTTTAGGGGAAAATCCCTGTGAAGCTTCCATGTTAATAAAAAATAAAATTTATAAAAATTAAGACTTTTAGAGAAAAGTTATAGAACACCTACCTTACTCTTGAAGTATTATCCTCACCTAGTATCAACAATTGGATAGTCTTGGATCAGAAGAAAATAAAATAATTGAAAAATAACCTAAATATAAGTTATAAAATATCACACCAAAATAACAACACCTAATTCAAGACAAATGAAGAAAGGGTATAAAGGATTAGAGATATTACCAATGGCTATCCCACATGATAGAATATTATCAAAATAGAGTGCGGTCATAGAGACAAGATAAAATACTAGGTTAGGCCATTGAAGGACTCATAATGGTTAGATCTTCTATGTGAGAGAAAAGATAGAGGATGTAGTGAGAAAATAAAAGGGTTTATTCCCCTTAAAAACTCACAACAAATACATGAATTTTACTATGAATACACATTCAGTTTTCCTTGGGATAAGGGGTTCCTTTCTATAAAAATTCATGTTGTGATGTGTAAATACCTATAATATATTTTTAATTCATGAAATATGTTTCCTTTATGTCATGTATATTTCCCTCACCAAGTTCCATTCCCCTATCTACCTCCCTCAAAACTAACCGACTAAAGGGATTAATAACTAGGTTATATAGGATAATATAAATTGAAAGTAAAATTCATGAGGGTTTTTCAAAAATAAAAAGATCCATATTTCATAGAAAACATGGATCTTATAGTCTTCCCTTATTAAAGAAGATAATCTATATGTTTTCCCTTCAAGGGTCGTAAAGCTTTATCTTAGAATAACTCCAGCCACTGAACACATACATTGGCATCTCTCTCTCTCCCATGTAAGATCCTATACATGGTCATTCTGTTGTAGTAACTATACAAGAGGAATATAACTTTATCATTAAGCCTTTTTTCTCTAGTAACTGATGTGAATGGGATACTCCTTGAAAGAAGCATGAAATTCCCATTCAATAACCTCATGATCAAAAGTATGAGAGTTGTTAGCATGGTAATGGTGAAGAAGTGAAATGTGGAAGGAATCATGTATTGAACAATACCTCTAAGATAAGAAAACTAATGTTATAGAAACAAAAATCACTCCATGATGCATAAAAGTATTAAAAATTAAAGCAGAAGCTTCCCTTACTTTCATATTCATCTATTCCAAAGTCTAGCTGATACCAGAGAGAATACACAACCCCCGAGATCAAAATCCATAGATTATAAATGGTGACTAATGTATGATTTTATTCTAGAACAATCAGTAACCATTTGATTTGTGGTCAGTTGTACCTAATCCAATGTTTCTTTTCCAAGGCAAGGACCTAGTATCACTAACTCCCCTACCTATATCCCAACATAGAGCTGAGATATAAGGTCTATTAACCAAGGACTCATTAGGATCCATATGAATTTCTTTCTAAAAGATAATATGGTCGGAAAATCTGGTTGGAGGTATAAGTTTCTTCATAAAACCTCAAAAAAAAACAAGGATGTGTTCATAAATAATGTCCACTAAAACATTTATTGTCCATTTTGACAGACTATCAGTTTGAGGGTGAAAGACTATGCCCAGAAGAACATGTGTACTCAATTATTTTTGTAAACCCTACCAAAACCTTGATTTGAAATGAGAATCCCTATCCAAAACAATATAAATAAGGACCCTATGTATGAATATAGTCTCAAGGGAATACATTCTCTCCAATTCATCAAATGAGAGAGCCTCCTGAGTAGGAACAAAGTGATATACCCTCATCATCCAGTCCACGACAACTCATACTAATACATTAACATGGGGTGGCCTTGAAACAATAGTCACACATACCATTGGGACATAATCCTCTTTCCTTTCTGATATTGGTAGCAATATGAAAAATATAGTAGATTGTCGACACTGCTCCTTCTCCTATAGATAGGTGGAATACATAATGAAAAAACATGATATGTAACATTTCATCCTAGTCCACCAATACTGGAAAGGAATATTTTGATACATCTTTGAACTCCATGGGTGAACTACCCATTATAAAGAATGGGATTCTAACATCATATTATCTCTCAGGTCTGTCAGAACCATGAATTTCCCATGAATATATAGGATGTTGTCTCCATCAACCAACCAATATGATGATGGGTTTCTCCTGAAATACTATCCCTCAGGACTGGGACTATGGGATCTGAGAACTATCTCATCTTCTTGCTATCTAGAATTTATGAGGCTACCAATAAATAAATATGAAAAGGCATCTCATAACACTCATAAAAATTCCATATGCATATCAGAAGAGAGTACTGTAAATCTCTATTTATCACTTTATTTTAGAATATATTGTGTATGAGACTTATGGATTAGATCATAAAAAACTATATTTCCTTTACCATGCATATATGCAAGCTCCAAATCAGAGTAATTAATATATTCAAACCATATTCATTGTATAATGTCTAATTCATGATGCATCAAGATACATTTGAGGTTTTTGTGGTATTTTACATGATAAAGCATTATAACAGAAAATAATATCTCCTTCCACATAAGACAAAAACAACATCATCTAGGTAGATATTGCGTGTCACATAAATATATTCATGAGGTCTCAATTAATGGGATCTGTATGTAACAACATGGTCTTCCTACAATAGAAATGATCTTATCTTGATATCTAATGAATCACAGTAGAAAATATAGATTATACCCATCTTTGGTAGAATCATTATTAGAGCTGAAGTCAGTATAACATCCATATATTGAAAGGCACTCTCAGAAGATTTTAACCATATAAACATCTCAAACTTTTTATTCATGATCTTAAGAGGTGAAGATATGCATGATAAGTCATGTATGAAGAACATTTGATGACCATACAACCGCAAGAATATCAATATATCAAGTATTTTCATGGGATACTCTAAGGAAACTATGGATCTCACATTCTCTAGATAAACTAATACTCTTGATTATTAATCTTTATGACCCAGGAAGTGTACCTTACCAACCTAGAAGTGGAACTTTTTTTATTATGATATAAGTGATGATCTCGAAGTTTATTCAACAAGATCACAATATTTTTGGCATGGTAACCTCAAGTATGAGATTACACTAATATGTCATCCACCAATACCATAATGAAGGAATATAGGTACGGGTGAAAACCCAATTCGTTAAGTCAATGAAAATAAAGGGCATATTCGTAATACCAGACGACATAACCAAACACTCATAGAGTCCATACCTACTAATAATTTATATATGAGGTATATATAATGGTCTAACATACACATGAGGATAACATGACCTTATATCTATCATTGAGAATAATATAGATTCTCAAATCATGTAAAAAAGAACATCTATGGGATGAAATGGACAATGGTTATTAAGCATAATCTTGTTAAACCATCAATAATACACACATAGCCTAATGGTTTAGTCCAAATTATAGAATACAAGCATGGGATAACACCATTGTGATGTACTAGGATAGATAAAACTCATAGATTCTATGTCCTATAACTACCTCTTGATCAGATGCATCTCATTAGAAGAAATATTGTAAGGAGGAATGGATATGGGTAGTACTCGTAGCACTAGGCTGATAGAAAAATACATCGCCCTTTTAAGAGATATCCTTGAAAAATCATCATGTAAAACACCACTGAAATGATCTACTATAGGAGTAAAATCAAACTTACACATTCCTTAATCCTCTATATAAAGGAAAGAAATATTGGCTATTACTCCACCCATCCCATGATGCACTTCCACAAAACAGGGCAAGGGAAGCACTACCCTTTATCAGTGCTAAACAGAAAGCACTGATAAAGGGGTATTCCTTTATCAGCGCTATCTAAAAGCACTGATAAAGTTATATATTTATCATTGCTAAAAAGAGATTATAAATGAATGTTTTATCAGTGCTTTTATTTTAGCACTGATAAAACACACCTTTATCAGTGATTTTAACGAGCACTGATAAAGGTTCCGTCGGTTTTTATTTAATAACCCTAAGAGGAAATCCTCACTCGCATGCGGTCAAGCTTTCGTGGAAGCTAAACTAGGCCCCTCTCCACCATGACGTCGTCCTCCTTCTCCTCATCATCCTCCTCCTCCTCCTCCTCGTCCTTCCTCCTCCTCATCCCCCTCCTCCTTCACCGCTACCTCCACCTCCACCCCCACTCCTGCTGCCGCAACCGCGGATGCCTCTGCCGCCTCCACCCCCGCTGTCGTGACAGCCACACCCTCTGCTGCCGGCTCTGCTACCGCCTCTGTCGCTGCCTCCGCTGCCGCCGCCGCCTCCTCCTCTGCCACCGCCGCCGACAAGGTGGGTGTGGTTAGATTATTTTCTATTTTGGTTATTCTATTTTTGGTTTCACTTCAGGAAACATGATCAAATATTGGTTATCTATTGATGTTACCTGTTGATGTTGAAACATTTGTTATAACTAGTGATCTAAGTATTGTGTTTCTATTTTATAAAAGATTCATCCTGATTTTCCTTAGGATGAGTTCCAATATATTGGTAATCAGCACACTCCAATCATTATATAAATGTAGCTTCATGTATATCTTATGGATCATTTGGATGCTCAGTATAATGGTAGCTTATTGAGGATCATGAGGTTGAATCTTTTGTTATATCTGGTCATATGTAGGTTATGTAGTCTACTATGGCTATTGTGGATTCTTGATCATCTACTATCAGTGGTACAATTCCTATATCATCTACCCTTTATTTTATTTTTTATAAAACAGAATCACATTACTTTTTTCTACTCTTTTTGTAAATGTTTTAGGCTTGGAGGTGTAAAGCGTTGATAGTGTTATCACCATCAACACACTATTGGTATTATAGTCCAAGAATACCACATGTTGCAAGGAATGATCTCTAGATATTGGTGGTTATCATTTATTTTGTGAACCACCAATTCTTTATATGATAATATTTTATTTTAGTTTTTTATGGATTATTTTGTTTTATAACAATCCAAAATCATTTGTTCCCAGATGAGAGTTACCTTTTTATCTCCAAAATAGACGGAGTTATTTTCACTAGGATGAGAGGAATCCTCTATCTGGTCATGTAGAACCAATTTGATCTATATTGAATTTTCTCATTGCTCAAATAGTCAGTAATATTATAGATGTTGGTAGAATGCTGTAGGATTCTTTTTCTCCAATGGTAGTGCATTTTTAGGATGTTTTCAGTGATCAGGTATAAAATTTACATCTTAATAAAGAGATAAACTTTATAATCTAGTTAGTTTTGGGATATAATTCAGTTTCTATCACAATTTGTAAAATAGCACCAAAAGAGAATCAGTAGTTTGAATTAAAATTTGATGATATAGAATATAATCGTTTCATATGGCATAGTACTTTACCATGGGGTTTTATAGTTCTCTAAAATTGACGATTGATTGGTATTTATTCTTTTGTTGGACTATTGGAGATTGAACCTGATGAGAGTCATGAATCTGTATCCTCATCCACACATTGATAGTCACATTGATCATCTATTAGGTTCTATGATCTTCTCCAAGATAGAGTGACATTAGGATACCATTAGATGAGTTGGTCATTGATGGACCTACCATGGAATGCTTTTAGGAGTAGTTATAGCCTGTATGAATTTTTAGCGATGATATTTAGTTTAACTAATGCATTGGTTGTATTAATGGACTTGATGAATATGATATTTCATCCTTTTATGGATCATTTTTTAGTAGTTTTTTTCAATTAAATATTAGTGTACTCCCAACCCAGAGTTGATCATGACCAACATCTTATCATCACCTTGAGTACATTGAGAGAGCATCATATTTATGACAAGTTACTCAAATGTAGTAGCTGGATTGCTAAAGAGAACTTCTTGGTCCATGTCATCTTAGAAGATAGATTACTAGTGGCCCCATTGGATGTTGTAGTTGTGGTATCTTGGTAAAATATCAATAATGTATGTGAAATTATGATATTTCTTGGTTTACCATGTTATTATTTGTACTATATCCATTCTTTCTCACATCTTGTAGCATAGATGTTTTGGATGACCATAAATGGAGTGATGTTGTTTTCTCAAATTCATGTTAGTGATCTTTTTAGGTGATCAATGGTAGGTTGACGTCTGCATCTACCCCCACATTACCTATTCTTGGTAAATAATATTATGTGTACTAAATTGCATTAGGAATTAGACTCAAAGTAGTTATGATGCAAGATAACTGGTGGTTATCAATTATTTGCATGCATTGTATTTTGGGGTTTGTGGGATGTGGTAAATAGTTTACTTGGTTTTAGATTATTTTATTCTCATTGTTTTACCCTATTTTATGTTTTCTTTTCAGTTGGAAATCTCCTCTGTTGTGCGCCTCTCCTCTACCACGAACGCTCCTCTACCGTGTTCCAGACGACACCTTCATGGTGAGTTTTCTATTTTTACTCATTGGTTTCCTATTGTTCGCATGTTATTACTATTTGATATTGATGGTTATAATGTGAAATGTATGGGCTAAACGCCCCGCTGAAAATCGTGGCCATTGGTGGTCCTTGTTTTCTCACCAAATGAATTGAATGTTGGTTGGTTCTTGTTGAAAATTGGAATATATAAATTGGTAATTTATGTATTCTTGATATATGAATGAACACCCCAGCATGATAACACTTTTGTGATAAACCCTGAATTTACAAAAAAAATTGAATAATGGATGCTTTCTAAAATCAAAAAATTTTATTGTTTGGTTTGTATGGTGTTGCGATTGTGATCACGATTGTGTTTTCGTATGGTGTTTCGGTTGTTGGAATAATCATCTGACTCAAACTTGGAATAAGTTTCATTTTAAATGTTACATGTCATGTGAAACTAGGTCACACACAATGTATCTCCAAGACATATACTTCAACATGAAACCATGTACATGTCATGAAATAATGATAGAACCATATGAAATGTGTTTTACTTCACTCACACCATGTATAGATACCATAGAGACCTGATTTGTATAGACTATACACCCCTAGTGATCATGTAAGTACTACACACCATGTATTCCACAAAAATGTGATGCATAGCTGGTGAGGTGACTCAATATGTATCTTAAGTACACGCCTTTAGATCACGTTGTTATTAGTGTCATTTATTTTCAAAGGCATCATTCCGTCTTTTTAAGACTAACTTAGAATAAATTTCATATATGTCAGAATAAATTAGTAATCTTATACCTACACAATGTTCACCCTACTGGACACACCATGTATATGGATTTCACACGTGTTTAAAGGCATTTTTACCATGATTTGTTTTTATAAAACCCAAAAAATGCTACCTAAATAATTAAAACATAATATTAGGGATGTTCTCGAGATCGAACCCATAACGATGATGAATATGAATAAAGAATGGATGAATGCCAATCAGTTGAAAAAAGATTATGAAGATGGTGGGAAAGAGTTTATCATGTTTTCAGAAGATCATCCATGTGACCCTTCTCAAATCCTTTTTCCATGTTTACGTTGTTGTTATTCAAGACAAATTAGTCCAGATAAGTTGGAAGAACACATGATCTGTCACAGAATAGATCAAAGTTATACATGTTGGAATAAACACGGTGAAAAATGAATGTAGGTAGTGACTTAGAGAACACGACATTTTATAGATCATATAATATGATTATAAGCATGAACAGTGAAGATAATTATGATGAAGATTGTATTGAGTGTGTGATTACAAATGGGAATGATGATGAAGATCGTATTGAGTAAATAACAAAGACAGTTGATGATGAACTTTGTGATTGCCCAAAATTGTTTGAGAAGTTAAAGAGTTGTGTAAAAACTCTATTGTATGCTAGTTGCACTAAATATACATCATTATCAGCCGTATTGAAGCTGTATAATTTGAAAGGAGGCAACGGGTGGAGTGATGCTAGTTTTACAGAACCACTTTCTCTCTTGAATGACTTGCTCCCAGAAGATAATGAACTCCCAAGCCAAACATACAATGCCAAACGAATGCTACGATCTATGGGTATGATATCTGAAAGAATACAAGCATTCCCGAATGACTGTATGTTGTTTCGCAAGGACCACAAATAACTTAAAGAATGTCCAAAGTGTGGTGTTTCCCGATACAAGAAAGATGATTCCAGTCCTACGAAAGTAGTATGGTACTTTCCAATCATTCCTACATTTAAAAGCATATATGGAAGTGAGGATACTACATGAAAATTGACATGGCATGTATATACAGGAATTAAAGATGGGAAACTACGTCACCCGATAGACTCTCCTCAGTGGAAGAGAATTGATCACGAGTATCGTGAATTTGGGAATGAGAAAAGAAACCTTCGTCTGGCATTATCTATAGATGGGATGAATCCTTTTGGTTTTCAAAGCAGCAGTCAAAGTACATGGCTGGTTATGTTGGTAAACTATAACTTACCACCGTGGTTATACATGAAACGAAAATACATCATGTTATCTATGCTTATTTCAGGACCAAAACAACCGGGTAATTATATTGATGTTTATTTGGTCCCATTGATCGAGGATTTGAAAATATTATGGGATTAAGGTGTTACGTTGTATGATGCTTACAAAAATGAACATTTCACTTTGAAGGCCATGTTGTATGGGATGATAAATGACTTTCTTTCTTATGTAAATTTTTCAGGATGTAGCATTAAAGAAACTCAAGGGTGTCCCATTTTCGAACAAGGTACACAGTAAATTAGGTTGAAACATTCATTGAAAACTGTGTTTCAAGGACATCACATATTTCTACCCCGATGACATAAGTACCGATCTTGGACGACATCATTCGACAGATGTTCAGAAGAACGTACAACACCATCTCCACTAATAGGTGATCAATTGTTTTAGAATGTAAAATATTTGGAAACTACTTTTTGGTAAACCATTCCTAAAAAACCTTACGAAAACTGGTTGGAAGAATAGATCAGTGTTTCTTGAATTACCATACTGGAATTGTCTTTATGTCAGACATTTTCTTGATGTTATGGATGTTGAAAAAAATGTATGTGATAGCGTTATCGTCATGTTGCTAAATACACCTGACAAAACAAAGGATGGAATTAAGGCTAGATTGTACATGGTTGAGATGGGAATACGAGAAGAGTTGGCACTAGTGAAGGGTGAAAAACGAACATTTCTTCCTCCTACTTCTTACACTTTTTCAAGGCAGGAGAGATATTAGTTTTTCAATTACTTTAATGATGTAAAGGTTCTAGAGGGGTATTCATCAAATATCCAGAACATAGTGTCAATGGGCGATTTAAAATTAAATGGTCTGAAATCACATGACTGCCTTGTTTTGATGTAAGATCTAATTCCTATAGCTTTATGATGAATTTTTTCCAAGAATGTCTGCCATACATTAATGAAGATCTGTTTCTTCTTCAAATCTATATGCAGCAAAGTTATAGACCCAGCAAAATTCCCAACTATGGAAAGAGAAATTGCAGTTATATTATGTGAATTGGAAATGTTATTCCCACCTACATTTTTCGATATGATGGTTCATTTGATGATTCATTTGGTGAGAGAGATTCGACTATGTGGTCCTGTACATTATAGATGGATGTACCCCATTGAGCGGTATATGAAGATTTTGAAAGGGTATGTCAAAAATTGAAGTCGGACGGAGGGTTGTATTGTGGAGCAATATATTGTTGAGAAAGCTGTTCAATTTTGTACCGAATACCTATCTGGTGTGGAAATCATTGTCCTACCAAAATCATGTCACACTGAGCGCCTTGAGGGCGAAGGAATTTCTATAAGATAGGTTGTTACAATAAATATTACAGATCGAGATCAGGCCCACATTTATGTTTTGCGTAATAGTTTCGAGGTTGAACCATATGTTCAAACCCACAAAGAAATTATTATCCGTCTAAATCCTTCTAGGGATGAAAAATGGATATCAGATACACATAATAGATAGTTTATAGGATGGTTTGGAGACAATATTTTTAAGTAGTTAGATGAAAATCTAGACTCAATTTCAGAACGACTTTGATGGCTAGCCGGAGGAGCAGGTGTGTACGTATTATCATAAAATTCTTATGCAGTTAATGGTTATACATTCTATACTAATGAATATGAGGAAGACAATACCATGAAGAATAGCGGGGTTACACTAGTGGCCGAGGCGATGCATGTTTTCGGTGCTAAGTACAAAAATCCAATTTATGCGAATATGTCAAACTTTGGCATCATCAAACAAATATGGGAGTTGGATTATATGAATTTCAAAAATTCAATTTTTCAATGAATGTGGGTTGATAACAGGAGTGCTGTTAAAATAGATGAATTAGGATTCGTGAAAGTTTATTTCAGAAAGGAGTGGGAGAAAGACGAACCATTTATAATGGCATAACAGGCAGTACAAGTATTTTATGTTCCAGACCCCGCAAACTGAAATTGATCAATTGTTCTATTATCTACCAAAAAAAATGAAGGGTCAGATGAATGTTCAACGAATGTTGGCCCTTTTATAGGGACTTCACAATCATTTCGCAGCCGTCCCATTGTAGATGTCATTTTGTATGTCATAGGAGACCAAAATGAAGGGATTTACATATTCGATAGAGGAGTCAAATCTCTTCAGCCATTAAATAAAAAAAATAGAGTACAATAATTTGGTTATTTGTTTATTGTAACATACATTGTGTTAAATTATGTTATTATCTATTAACTGATGTTTTTATGTAATCTAAATTAAATATTAAACCAATTGTACAGATAATGAATTCTGCACCTGCTGATGCACCCAATCCTGAGGCACACAAGTTCTCTCAACCAGTAGCTGGTGGTCCCACTGCAGAGCAACAACAGGTTTCTCAACCGGATGCTGGTGGTCCCAGTGCAGAGCAACAAAATGTTTCTCAACATATTGTCACTGGTCTCAGTGCTAAGGTATGACAGGTTTCTCAACCTGTTGCTGCTAGTCCCATTTCCGATGCTAGCACTTAGGGGGAAGATATTGATACTACTTCTGAGGAAATGGTGGGAAATGAAACCCTGAAAGCGCAAAAAAAAAACCAGAGCATTGTAGTTTGACACTGTTAGCCAAAATACTTAAGGCAAAAGCAAAAGGCATAAAATTTTAGGTGGTGTGGAATAAGAGAGTCCCACATGTTAACCCCAACAGAGCCATATTTAGTAGCTACATTGGAATCGTCACTTGGCAATGTGTGCCGATTGATGTACAATCGTGGCACCATGTTGTCACCAGGCTGAAGCACTAATGTGGGAAGAGATTATGGTAACATTATGATATCATTTTTTTAAATTATTAAAATAAAATAAAACACCAAAACATTGACTTACTCTTCATCAGCCATTGCAGAGTTTATTTATATTAGATGCCTCGCACAAGGAATATGAATTAAGGGTTTCAGGAAGGATTCATAGAGGTTTCCACATAATTTTAATGAAATATCATCTTAAAGATGTAGAAGGGAAAATCAAGCCACACCCACATCCTCTTTACAAACACTTGATATCCCATGGAGCGTGGGATGCGTTTAGCAACTGTCGTGGGGAGCAGACTTTTTAGGTACATTGTGTGAGGTAATACGTTTTTTAACGTTTGCTTGTATTAATCACTCTGATTGACAGTTTTTTATTTACGAAATAGCTACTAAGTGCTGAAAATAAAAAACGCACAACAGAACCAGCATACCCTTACCATAAAGCATGGATGGGGTACGCTGAACTTGAGAAAAAATTGGTACGTCTTTTAAATCTACCCTACTACTAGTATGTGACATAAAACAACACCATAACCCTATTTCTCTATTTATATGTAGATTGAGAAATTGAAATCGAAAGACATATCCATCCCATGCCATGTGCTATGGAAGGAGGCTCGTGTAAATATAGAGGGGATACTGATAGATGAAAACGCACAAAAAGTCTGTGAAACATGTGTAAGTATGACAAAATATAAATTTCATTTTCTTTAAATCACTATTACATTACAATAACTACTTATTTTTCTATATATTGTATCTAAAATAGTCATAAGTGTAACACCTCAGGTAAATAAAGAATATGAGATTTTCATATTTATCCCTATTTGTGAATAAAATATTAATATGACTTTAAAGGGGATGCTATGCTCGATGGCGTACCCAACACGCAACAACGAGTTTCTTGGGAATCTTACGTTGCACTCTAATAATACTATTTTAAATGGTAGTTAACATGTAGCCATTGTATTGGCAGGAATGGATAGAAATAACTAAAATATGATTATGTATGTTTTTAAATGTTTTTACATTTATCCAATAAAAGATAAAGGCTTAAAATACGGAAAGAATTCAATTTTAGGCGTATATGCCCTAGTTTTCACTAAAGGTTCACTTATCACCTTTTGATGTTGAACCATCATTAAATATAGTTTTGTTCACTCTTAAACATTATTTTGGACCAAATAAAACTCTTACTAAGAATTGGGACATCAAATTTTACTTTGTGTAATTTTTTTAGTATTTTTCCGATAGAGTTCATTTTTTTAATGAATAGTGTAAAATGTTGTGTTTTGATTCAAAATCTATTTTTAATCTAATTTATTTATATGAGTAGATTATCATTTTAATTGGTTTTAAAGTGAAATTAGAAAATATTTTTACCATTAAATCCAATAGTGGTCGTTGGAATTAATTTCACTTTGAAATCAGACTTAAACTAGTGTCAATCTTTTGATACTTATTGTTTCACAAAAACACGCTATTTGTCATGACAGCGGGAATTAATTATTAAATTAATTAATTTGACTTATATGTTTTGAATTTTGTAAAATGGACTTCATTTTTGAATTCGGAAAATCAAATATAGCTTAGGGTGAATTTTTGGTAACTTTCTGAAAAACTTCAATTTTTGATGAATAGTGAAACCACTAAGTGGTAATCAAGCAAACTGATTTTTCAGTTAAATGAAAGTTTACCACTAATGTGTATTGAATTTTGAAAATCCGACATAAATGGTTGTCATTAAGAAGTAAAATGTGGTTCAATGGGATAAAATTTTTTTTTTGGTGAATAGTAACTTATTAGGTTTTTAATCGCGATTAGTGGTAATTAATGTAATTTAAGGTAAAAATGACATTATAAGAATGTGAAAACACCATGAAACTTGTCCTAAACCTATTGGTTGTATCATGGCCGACCAAGACAAGCCATGGGTCAACTTGGGGACCCCATGGATCCACTTTGGTTGGGAAATGACATAAATAACATTTTATTTAATGTAAAAGTAAAATTGACACAAACATGATATGTTTTACTAAACCAATTTTTAAGTGAGGTTATACAAGTCAAATTTTTGATTATAAATATTAATTGGAAAGATAAAAAGATTTCATACATCATAGTATTTTTTTATAATTTTTAGACATTAAATAAATTAAATTATTTATGACATAATAATGATGCAGCGATGACATCATTATTTGACGATTTAAATAAAATGGAAAGATAATGTAAAATCTATGAACTAAACATGTCCAAAACTTATTGGATGAGTGTATTTAGAAGCCTTATCACCTTATCCACGAATTATATCAATGTGGGACCTTTTGAAACCGAAACACATTTTCAAATAAAGTAATATTTCTTTACTTTCCAAAAGTGCCCCTCCTCTCCTCTTATAAAAGGCCCCCACCTCTACCTCTTTTCACACACTCATAAAGCCTTTGGCTCGGCCAACCCCTGCACATTTACTCTCTCCACATCCCTCTCCTCATCCTAGAGGTTTCCCTTTGGGCATAATCCTTTCAAAGGAAGCATTTAGGCTCAAATCAAAAGGAGTTGCACTTTTAAAGGTAATTCATTCTATCATGTTCATTTGTTTTATTTTGCTTCTCCAACCCCCTAAACTCTTTTTATTTTTTTATTTTGTAACAACACCAGTATCTTAAATATACTAGGATGTTGTTATAATATTTATTCGAGCTACACTCTCACACAACTACATCAAATGGTTAAAGAACATACGGTTTCCGTGGATGGTGAAATTCTGCCTCCCGAAACGATGATTGTTCAATACTCATTTAACACCTTCAAAGGTGGCCATTATGATGTCACTATTTTTATATATGATATATAATATGTTTATTTTTTCCTTATGCTTCTGTATTTTTCATTTTTGTCTTACCTTTATGGCTTCCATTATGGGTATACGTGATATCTTCATTTAAGGAAGTGCGGACTACCGGCCCCTCAAAGTGATTTGATTCGTTAAATACCATATGTGGGATGTATAAAGGATGGAAATATGATATTATATATGATATTATACTGTAATTATAATATACCATTATATAATTATTATTCCATTCTATAAAATATGAAATAGAAATGAAAGTAGCGTTCATGCGTACGTACGGCTTACCGTCTCCATGAACGGTGCATTTCATTTCTTACCTCTAAATGATTATGTAATGTTATAAATGCATGAATGTACTGGATATATTTGACATATATGATATCCAAATCATGAATATTATTCTGGATATAATAAACATTTGACCACACGAACAACATGTAATGGTAAGAAGTCCACTTTCGACTTAAGAACCAAATATCGACAAAACAAACATTATTAACATAAATGTTTACATAATGTTTATAACATGGAAATAAGTGATCTAATAGGAATAATGAACTAGAAAATGGTTCTTAATAAAGTGGAAATTAACTCAAGTTTATTATTCAGGAGATTAAGGAACGATCGAGTCAAGTCGGACCCGAGGTAAGGGATCCTACTCCTCTCTTTCTTTTTAAGTACACACTTTTATGTCATTCCTTTTAAAGCTCATCTTTCTTGTTATTGGGATGATCTTTTATATTACACTTACTGTAATTTTTATTTTAATGTGATGAGAGACCCGATTCTCTCTCATCAATCCATTTTGGAAGTTTTGAGTGGCACCGTTAGGCTGCCGAACTTTCGTAAGAGATCTAACCTCTCTCTTTCTTTTTAAGTACTCTCCTTTATGTCACTTCTTTTAAGATCCTCTTTGTAATGTTGGGGGATATTATTTTATATTCCTCTTGCTGTAAATTTTATTGTAATGTGATGAGATACCCTATTTGATCTCATCAATCCATATTCGGATGTTTTATGTGGCGCCGTTAGGCTGCCGTGTTTTCGTAAGGGATTTTTCATCTCACTTTTATTCCCGTGAGATTTATGCTACATTTGCCACAAATTCCATTGAGTGGTGTATGTACTGCCCATTATTCTAATCTTTGTGTAATATAATTTCTTTTATGAGTATTTACATCAATGATCTATTGTCCTTCTTTCATGGGCTGTATGTTTTGAAAGATACCCAAGTCGGTAAGGGAACCATTCACCCTCCTCTTTTTTAAAAGACTTCTTTTCTTGGGTCTTTTAATTTACATATTGTTATGTTGGGATATGTTCTCATATATCCTTATTTATGTAAATTTTATGTCCAAGTGATGAGATACACTTTTTATCCCTCATCAACTCATTTTGATGTGATGCCGTTAGGCTGTCAAGGGAACGTTTTAACCCAATTTCAATTTCATTGGGTTCAACATGTAGTCATTGAACATGTAATCCATTGAATATGTGTGAATGACATTTTATTGTTTTACACTTAATATCCACTTATATTGGGTGTATTTATATTTGTCACACATATTTTTGAGGTTGATTTGTCCTTAATTTAAGGATACCTTCTTTATAAGGGATTTCATCACATTTGACATTTCTATTGAGGGTTCATTGTTGTTATGCACCAATTCACTCTTATATGGTGTATATACTGTCCTTTGGAGTATAATATCATGAATCCATTTATTATCATGATATTATAAAGTTCTGACTAAATGTTATTCCACAATTATTGTATTCAGGTGTCTCTAATTTTGGTAAAACCCCGTTAACCAAAATATCGCTTTAAATGTTTTAATGATTTGTTATTATTAATATACATGTTTTAAAAATGGTTTTAAGGATTTATTTATATGGATTTTAATGGTTTAAAATGTTAAAAGCTTCAAGGTGGTATGGGACACTTTGATTCAAAAATCTCTTTATTAAATGTTTTAAATGGTTTTGAAAATGGTTTTTAATGGATTCATTATTTCAATATCCTAAAATGTTATATTGTGATTGAAATGTGGAAATGTTATGTTTCCATTATTCATGTTTTATGTGATACGTTTATGTTATGGTACTTGGGCATTATTATGAAGACGGGGGGTTCTGTGATAGACTAAGGGCGGGTGAGCCCGTTATAGCTCTCCAATGCATTGGGTAACACGAAGGAGTGAAACGTTAAGGTTTATCCGAAGAGATTTAGGGAATATACTGTGATGGGTATTCCAAACGTAACCAAGAGGGTTACTCCCTACGTAAGAATGTTATGAATGCCTCAAGTTACCTTTATGTCTTATGTTTTCTATGATTTATTCATGATTTGATATGCCTATGTTTTATGGGTAAAGTTTGATTTCATTCTAATGTATATATGAACTCATGTTTCCTTTCCATATTTTTATAACTCTTACTGAGCTTTTTATGCTCATCCCATGTTTTTGAAATATTTTTCACAGGTCAAGGGAATGGTACATGATGTGATGATAGTGTCAAGGATGTGTCAAGAAAGAATCCATGTTTTATTTTTAAATATGTTTCCGTTGATGGGAAGAATGAATATTGTCTTTTATGTAACCACTTTGTTTAAATGTGGAATGTAATGAATGTTTCATGATCTAATTCTCTAAAACTATAAACCAGAAAAGATCCTCAATGTGTAATCTTGTAATAACTCAAGATTAAGTAAGGTTTAAGGCTGGGGCCTTATAGTTGGTATCAAAGGTCGGTTTAGACAACTTTAGGGATTAGGAGTTTTTGTGAGGCACATGATCAGTCACTATAACTATTATTTCAGTTAAATCCTTGTTTTAAAATTTGTTTTTCAGGTCAAGTAAAATAGGTTACGAATGGAAGGAGGAGGATCTCAAATGACATTTCTATCTCTTCCTGATGACATGCTTGCAATAATTATTGCAAATTCATCTTCGGATGATTGTGAAACTTTTTCTAGCATACAACTCACTTGCAAGCATTTGTTTGAGATATCAAACACCTCCGCTATACCTCGTTATCATCGTGGATCATGGGTTGTTTTTAGAAAAATACTATTTTCACAATATTCTCATGTTTTCAAGAGAGGTAAATATTATCAAGGTATTTTCAAATATTTTACCTTATCACAAGAATTTGAAGCATATTATGATTTTCAAAATGGTGCTGAGGAAGGAGACCCTTGTGCAACCTATTTATATTTGCTTTTAAAATACAGTCTCACATCACATACTTATGGTATTTTAAAAGGACCAATGATAGAAAGTTTCAACTCAATTTCGGTCCGACTATTTTTTAGAAATCATGTTTTATCAGATGTTTTGGAATTATATGTCATACATGATTATTTTCCAAAATTGTTTTTCTGTGAACACCCATATGACCCATGTTGCACGAGGTGTATTTGGATGGAGGAAGCAAATGATTTTGAAGGATCTCTAAATCATTGTTATAATTCATGGGACTTCTACCTACGTGAGCAAGATGACGATGAGACCGAGTGGATGCCATGATCAAGGTATGATGTTATTCATTTTGGGAATTGTTTTATTTTATCTTATGGTGGTGAAATAAGACTTCAAGAATTAAGGTGTTGAGATCATAATGAATTTGGATGAAAATTAAAGGTATACAGAAACTATTGAGTTTAAAACATTTTGGGGTTATTTTTGGAGTTTTATAAAAAGGACAACACGCAGACCGTGTGACAACCCGTCGTGTCGGACAAAGCTGCGGGAATCGAACCCACAAAAAAAAGAGTGCAACTGGTATTTATCACCTACCACTGGACTACGTGAAGTCCCTGGTTAGTTTGACTGATTCTTTCTAGTTATATGATTTTATGGATTAAGAGTAAGTTGATTTTGGGTTATTTATGAAAGTGATTATCCTATCATGGAGGATATGTGATTAGGTTAATTACTTTTCAATACGAGACTTTAGGAGCAACTGATGTTGTTTGGAGATAAATGTTACGATTTAACTTGGAAGACTATGTGACTAAATCCCTCAAATATTTGGGTTTCAATCTTATTTTGGTTTACTTTGAAGAATTTTATGGACAAATTGTTTATCTAATGGTCCTCGTTGAACTTTGGGTTTTGTTGGACAAATTTTGGAGATTAAGAATAGATTTTCTTTTTATAAAGGGTTATCCTTTTCTGGATTATCTTATCTTGTACTAGACTTTTTGGTTTTGGTTTTGGTTAAAGTCTAAAGACATGGGAATTATATAGTTCTATTTTGTGGATTAGGTGATTCTCTAGAAGTTGATTATAGTACTCTTAATGTGAACAAGTCTTCCTAAATACTCGTCTTTTGGAGAAAATATGAGTTTGTGTAAGGAATCTAATAAAAGTTGAAAGTCAATATGATAAGTGATTATGTTTCCTTATTAATAAATTCCTCAATAAAAAGTAACTTAAAACAAAAATGTTGTCTATTATCTTTTCCTACTGGGGAATCGAATACCGTTTAACCCATCACAAGTTTGTGATTTTCTCGTGGTTAACTTTATCTTAAACATGTTTTCTATCACTCTCCATCAGAACATGACCCTTTGTTTTTTCCTCCATGTCCATATTTTCATACTTGGAATCCTCGTATGGGTTAACTCGGGTGACCTTTGTACTTATCTTTCTTTATTTTAAAGTGATTTTTTTTACCGACTCTTCCCCGATGTGGGACGTTCAAGGATGTTTCCAAGCGCAATTTTAAAATTGCGAGGACGCAATTCCCAAAAGGGGGAAAGGATGTAACACCCCAGGTAAATAAAGAATATGAAATTTTCATATTTATCCCTATTTGTGAATAAAATATTAATATGACTTTAAAGGGGACGCTATGCTCGATGGCGTACCCAACACGCAACAACGAGTTTCTTGGGAATCTTACGTTGCACTCTAATAATATTATTTTAAATGGTATTTAACATGTAGCCGTTGTATTTGCAGGAATGGATAGAAATAACTAAAATATGATTATATATGTTTTTAAATGTTTTTACATTTATCCAATAAAAGATAAAGGCTTAAAATACGGAAAGAATTCAATTTTAGGTGTATATGCCCTAGTTTTCACTAAAGGTTCACTTATCACCTTTTGATGTTGAACCATCATTAAATATAGTTTTGTTCACTCTTAAACATTAATTTGGACCAAATAAAACTCTTACTAAGAATCGGGACATCAAATTTTACTTTGTGTAATTTTTTTGGTATTTTTCCGATAGAGTTCATTTTTTTAATGAATAGTGTAAAATGTTGTGTTTTGATTCAAAATATCTTTTTAATCTAATTTATTTATATGATTAGATTATCATTTGAATTGGTTTTAAATTGAAATTAAAAAATATTTTTACCATTAAATCCAATAGTGGTCGTTGGAATTAATTTCACTTTGAAATCAGACTTAAACTAGTGTCAATCTTTTGATACTTATTGTTTCACAAAAACACGCTATTTGTCATGACAGCGGGAATTAATTATTAAATTAATTAATTTGACTTATATGTTTTGAATTTTGTAAAATGTACTTCATTTTTTAATTCGGAATATCAAATATTTCTTAGGGTGAATTTTTGGTAACTTTCTGAAAAACTTCAATTTTTGATGAATAGTGAAACCACTAAGTGGTAATCAAGCAAACTGATTTTTCAGTTAAATGAAAGTTTACCACTAATGTGTATTGAATTTTGAAAATCCTACAAGCATGGTTGTCATTAAGAAGTAAAATGTGGTTCAATGGGACAAAAATAATTTTTTGGTGAATAGTAACTTATTTAGTTTTTAATCGCGATTAGTGGTAATTAGTGTAATTTAAGGTAAAAATGATATTATAAGAATGTGAAAACACCATGACACTTGTCCTACACCTATTGTTTGTATCATGGCCGACCAAGACAAGCCATGGGTCAACTTGGAGACCCCATGGATCCACTTTGGTTGGGAAATGACTTAAATAACATTTTATTTAATGTAAAAGTAAAATTGACACAAACATGATATGTTTTACAAAACAAATTGTTAAGTGAGGTTATACAAGTCATATTTTTTATTATAAATATTCATTGGAAAGCTAAAAAGATTTCCTACATCATAGTATTTTTTTATAATTTTTAGACATTAAATAAATTAAATTATTTATGACATAATAATGATGCAGCGATGACATCATTATTTGACGATTTAAATAAAATGGAAAGATAATGTAAAATCTATGAACTACACATGTCCAAAACTTATTGGATGAGTGTATTTCGAAGCCTTATCACCTTATCCACGAATTATATCAATGTGGGGCCTTTTGAAACCGATACACATTTTCAAATAAAGTAATATTTCTTTACTTTCCAAAAGTTCCCCTTCTCTCCTCTTATAAAAGGCCCCCACCTCTACCTCTTTTCACACACTCATCAAGCCTTTGGATCGGCCAAACCCTGCCCATTTACTCTCTCCACATCCCTATCCTCATCCTAGAGTATTCCCTTTGGGAATAATCCTTTCAAATGAAGCCTTTAGGCTCAAATCAAAAGGAGTTACACTTTTAAAGGTAATTCATTCTCTCATGTTCATTTGTTTTATTTTGCTTCTCCAACCCCCTAAACTCTTTTTATTTTTTTCTTTTGTAACAACAACAGTATCTTAAATATACTAGGATGTTGTTATAATATTTATTCGAGCTACACTCTCACACAACTACATCAAATGGTTAAAGAACATATGGTTTCCGTGGATGGTGAAATTCTGCCTCCCGAAACGATGATTGTTCAATGCTCATTTAACACCTTCAAAGGTGGCCATTATGATGTCACTATTTTTATATATGATATATAATATGTTTATGTTTTCCTTATGCTTCTGTATTTTTCATTTTTGTCTTACCTTTATGGCTTACATTATGGGTATACGCGATATCTTCATTTAAGGAAGTGCGGACTACCGCCCCCTCAAAGTGATTTGATTCGTTAAATACCATATGTGGGATGTATAAAGGATGGAAATATGATATTATATATGATATTATACTGTAATTATAATATACCTTTATATCATTATTATTCCATTCTATAAAATATGAAATAGAAATGAAAGTAGCGTTCATGCGTACGTACGGCTTACCGTCTCCATGAACGGTGCATTTCATTTCTTACCTCTAAATGATTATGTAATGTTATAAATAAATGAATGTACTGGATATATATGACATATATGATATCCAAATCATGAATATTATTCTTGATATAATAAACATTTGACCACACGAACAACATGTAATGGTAAGAAGTCCACTTTCGACTTAAGAACCAAATATCAACAAAACAAACATTATTAACTTAAATGTTTACATAATGTTTATAACATGGAAATAAGTGATCTAATAGGAATAATGAACTAGTAAAGGGTTCTTAATAAAGTGGAAATTAACTCAAGTTTATTATTCAGGAGATTAAAGAACGATCGAGTCAAGTCGGACCCGAGGTAAGGGATCCTACTCCTCTCTTTCTTTTTAAGTACACACTTTTATGTCATTCCTTTTAAAGTTCATCTTTCTTGTTATTGGGATGATATTTTATATTACACTTACTGTAATTTTTATGTTCATGTGATGAGAGACCCTATTCTCTCTCATTAATCCATTTTGGATGTTTTGAGTGGCGCCGTTAGGCTGCCGAACTTTCGTAAGAGATCTAACCTCTCTCTTTCTTTTTAAGTACTCTCCTTTATGTCACTTATTTTAAGATCCTCTTTGTAATGTTGGGGGATATTCTTTTATATTCCTCTTGCTGTAAATTTTATTGTAATGTGATGAGATACCCTATTTGATCTCATCAATCCATATTCGGAAGTTTTATGTGGCGCCGTTAGGCTGTCGAGTTTTCGTAAGGGATTTTTAATCTCACTTTTATTCCCGTGAGATTTATGCTACATTTTCCACAAATTCCATTTAGTGGTGTATGTACTGCCCATTATTCTACTCTTTGTGTAATATACTTTCGTTTATGAGTATTTACATCAATGATCTATTGTCCTTCTTTCATGGGCTGTATGTTTTGAAAGATACCCAAGTCGGTAAGGGAACCTTTCACCCTCCTCTTTTTTAAAACACTTATTTTCTTGGGTATTTTAATTTACATATTGTTATGTTGGGATATGTTCTCATATATCCTTATTTATGTAAATTTTATTTCCAAGTGATGAGATACACTTTTTATCCCTCATCAACTCATTTTGATGTGATGCCGTTAGGCTGTCAAGGGAACTTTTTAACCCAATTTCGATTTCATTGGGTTCAACATGTAGTCATTGAATATGTCATCCATTGAATATGTGTGAATGACCTTTTATTGTTTTACACATAAAATCCACTTATATTGGGTGTATTTATATTTGTCACACATATTTTTGAGGTTGATTTGTCCTTAATTTAAGGATACCTTCTTTAAAAGGGATTTCATCACATTTGACATTTCTATTGAGGGTTGATTGTTGTTATGAACCAATTCACTCTTATATGGTGTATATACTGTCCTTTGGAGTATTATATCATGAATCCACTTATTATCATGATATTATAAAGTTCTGACTAAATGTTATTCCACAATTATTGTATTCAGGTGTCTCTAATTTTGGTAAAAACCCCTTTAACCAAAATATCGCTTTAAATGTTTTAATGATTTGTTCTTATTAATATCCATGTTTTAAAAATGGTTTTAAGGATTTATTTATATGGATATTAATGGTTTAAAATGTTAAAAGCTTCAAGGTGGTATGGGACACTTTGATTCAAAAATCTCTTTATTAAATGTTTTAAATGGTTTTGAAAATGGTTTTTAATGGATTCATTATTTCAATATCCTAAAATGTTATATTGTGATTGAAATGTGGAAATGTTATGTTTCTATTATTCATGTTTTATGTGATACGTTTATGTTATGGTACTTGGGCATTATTATGAATACGGGTGGTTCCGTGATAGACTAATGGCGGGTGAGCCCGTTATAGCTCTCCAATGCATTGGGTAACGCGAAGGAGTGAAACGTTAAGGTTTCTCCGAAGAGATTTAGGGAATATACTGTGATGGGTATTCCAAACGTAACCAAGAGGGTTACTCCCTACGTAAGAATGTTATGAATGCCTCAAGTTACCATTATGTCTTATGTTTTCTATGATATTTTCATGATTTGATATGCCTATGTTTTATGGGTAAAGTGTGATTTCATTCTAATGTATATATGAACTCATGTTTCCTTTCCATATTTTTATAACTCTTACTGTGCTTTTTATGCTCATCCCAAGTTTTTGAAATATTTTTCACAGGTCAAGGGAATGGTACATGATGTGATGATAGTGTCAAGGATGTGTCAAGAAAGAATCCATGTTTTATTTTTAAATATGTTTCCATTGATGGGAAGAATTAATATTGTCTTTTATGTAACCACTTTGTTTAAATGTGGAATATAATGAATGTTTCATGATCTAATTCTCTAAAACTCTAAACCAGAAAAGATCCTCAATGTGTAATCTTGTAATAACTCAAGATTAAGTAAGGTTTAAGGCTGGGGACTTATAATAAGAATCATCAAAAACCACACCAGATGCAGACATGCTTTCAGTATCCTTGAAGCAGCTAGAACAGTATGGCCGCGTCAGAGGTTCGGGTTTTCAGGTGACACCCCGAACATATTTTCAAAAACAAAAACAAGCAGAGGATCAAAATGAAAAATTGGAAAACCATAAAAAACAATTATCTATTTTTCATTAATAATTACAATACCATAGATAGATGATAGAAAAATTTATGGGGGAGAGGAAAAGACAAGAAACAACTCAACAACAACACGTGCGTGACGATCCCGCCCCACCCCCCCACCAGCTTTGAGGCGAGCCATTCCCCTAAAAAACCTGACTTAGGTGAGTTAATCAATGTTTTAATAATTTTTTCTGTGAAATTTAATTTACATAGACACTGATACCTTTCCTGTACTAATATTCCACAAGGTAAAAATGACTATGATTTATATTTATCAACTCCCACCTATCACCTTGTAGCGAGGGATATGGTGTTCAATACATAAAATGACATGCTACACAATAGAAAACTTCAAAAAGAACATCTTAGAGTTTCAATTAATGTATCTAATGAGTCGAGTGCCAAGATACCTATTCCAAATGTTGATGATTAAATTCATAAGGTTGAACAAGCTATTGGAACATTCATCGAATGGACGACAGTTCTTTTAAAAAAAACTTATCAACAAAAAGGTATTCATTTCCAATTTATTTTTCAAGATGGACCTTTAACTTTAAATTAAAAAAGGTCTGAACTGATGAATGTTATTACAGAATGAAAAAGACTATGGGGTGAAACAAAATATCAGCTCAAAACTATCTCAAGGATCAACCAATCGATTGAAACGGTCTACTGAGAGCACCTTCACCCCACCCCCCTTCGTTCTATATCCACAGTAAATATCATTGTAGGCTCATGTGGATACAAAGTTGACAGACGGCAGTAATCACATAGTTGATTTCGAAAAAGATATGTATGGAGAGGAAACATCAAATTTCATTAGTGCTTAATATGTAAATGAACTCCTCAAATATGAATGGCTAGGTGCCTCAGTTGTAAATGTATACATGAGGTAAGTTTTTCATGATTTGATTTTACAAAAGCTTATATACTCTGATAATTATGACTAAATACATTTTATATTTTTCACAGACATATATATGAAAAACAATTGAAGGGTTTTCCCCATGAAATAAAATTGGACTCGTTAGTCCTCACACCACCTCTTCAAAAGACAAAATAGATTATGATAAAGAGGCTGCAATAATTTCATCCCTTCTCAAATCGTTTGAAAACAAAATTACAGATGACAGACAATTTTTAATACCAACGAAGCATGGGTAAAACACTACAATTTAATCATATCAACTCTACATTCATTTCTTTATTTACTTATTCCTTTTTGTATTTTTAGGGAGCATTTGATGTTGATTGCAGTCAATTTGGATACTCCAAAGATATATATTCTAGATTCAATGCATGGATATAGAACAAACCAACCACGCCTGATGGCGTTTGTTAATTTGTAATACACTATATCCAACATTTTAAAACTAAACATCTAGTTATATAATTTAATTTATCTTTTAATGGGGATTATGTTATGATAGGGTGGTGCATCAATATTGTCTAATGCATGGAATGAATCCAGGGCATAAGGATGAGCACGCCTACAAGATCTAAAACTAGAAAGGTATCTGGGTATATATAATAACATTGCACTATCCAAACACATATCAAAACAAATTAATTATTGTTGATGATGTTTATTCATTGTCCAAAACAATCAAACGGAAAGGACTGTGGTTATTATGTCTGTAAATTTATGAAAGAGATCACATTTCATCAACAAACTAGTATCCATGATGAGGTATTTTAGAAAATAATTACAAGTTCATTTAATTTTTTTTATTCTTTGTGTATTTATATTTTTTCAGTACTACCATGACTGTCACAAAAACTCATATTCAGAGGATGATATACATCTGTTTAGAAATGAATGGGAAACATACCTGATGGAAGATTGTGCACAAATATTATAAAGGTGAATTCTTACTACTTATGTTATCTATATATGATCATTGATTATCCTCCAACCTTCATTGGTGAATTGAGAATGCTCTGATGTATTGAAATATTAATTTATTACTTAATGTTTTCTATCCTCAGATTCATATTATTGATCTTTGAAAAAATCAATATTGAAGTAAGGCATGATGGTGTGCAGTGCGTATGGGGTTATTGGAGAAACCACCGAGGATCAACAAAATCCAATTTCCAACAAATGATGGATGGAAACAATAAATATGGTCTATATCCACCATTTTCTATTAGATATAGGGCCTAAATATAAATATTTTTGAAATTATGGTAGAGGGATCAGATTCAATATGTAGATATAGTATTTGAGCACATGTGTACCCCTTGGTTCCTTTCTAAGAAATTTCAATGTTATGTATCTTGTTTGTTTGAAATTTTATTTCAGCACATGTGTTGTTGTTTGACTTGCACAATTATTTCTAGGTAGATGCATGAGATAATCGGTATCGTTGAAGGATTTTTTGGAACCAAAATATGTGTCCCAGGATAATTCAAGTAAGGGAAAGGATTGTTGAGATGAAATCCAAGATCAAAAGACTAGTACATCATCAAAAGAATCAACCTTGTGATGCACCATCATGTAGAATCTGGTCCTTGTGATGTTTTGAGGTGTTTATGGAAGGAATGGGGAGTCTGATGAGCCCCATGGACACCATAAATAATGTTTATAGATAGCTCCACATGTTTTTATGCCCCGTGCCTCTTTACAAGGATCATGCCATTCACATGGTCCTTCTTAGCATGTATGTCCCATTCATCCCATTGCTACTCTTGAAAGAACTTAGGAATCTGACAATGCATAAGCCCCACAAAACCCATACTCATCCAACCAATAGTATTTATAGTGTGAAGGGAAGTTAACCATGGGTAATACCTACACCATTCCTCTTTTAAATATATGGGTTTGATCCTTGTATTCTAAATAGGTTACGTAGGAATCCTCAATGAGGTTAAATCCCAACCGATGGTAAACCATGGTGACCCCCTCACTAGGGTGCACCATCACTTATTTTCCCTGCTATATTTCCCTTAGTTTCATCGGAATAAGTCTTAAAAATGAGAAACCTTGCCTTTATGGGATGCACCACACTTGGGTCAGAACACATTGGGCGTTTTGATCCATCTATCTAGTAAACATTCCAAGTGCTCCCTCCTAGAGATGTACCTACCTGATCCACCTTTATAAGTGTTTTGATCCACCCATTACATCACTGTTAGACATTAAATCATGACCTTCTATCCTTCTGGGATGTTAAACTCATGGAATACCACATGTTAAACATGTGTTTCAATTAATATATTGAATAATAATGTTTAATCAGTCCTTATTAAGTTATTATGGAGGTGTGGTTTTATGTTTTCCAGCAGATTTCGGAAGATTCCAAGATTTATGTTGGTGATTCCATGATTTTACATTATATGATGATTTTATTATGCTATTTTTTCTTGTTAAGTGTACTACATGAAATGTTTGTGTGGTTAAAAATGTGTTATCAAAGGAATTTTGGGTGTGTATAGACTTGAAAGTTATTTTTAAAATGAATGTGGTTGTATTTCTTGTGGATTTTCATGCTTAAGTCCTCTAAATGTGTTTGAAGAAATGAGAATGTTGTGTGATGGGTGTTTTAAAATTCATTTAAGGTGCTTGAGAATTTTAAAGAGGGTTTTCTTATGAGATGTAGAGAGTCTATATATGTGTATTAACATTTAATGAAAGTACATGAGAATGTGTTGATATATATGATGTGTATAATGTAAATTGAGCACAATTTCCATACAAGGTATCTAGGTGGGTAGACAATGACATGTACACCCGTTTATTTGTAAGTGTCTTAACCCATATTAATCATCATGGAGATATTATTACAGAACTAACAAAATTATGACGACGATTGAATACAGCTAGAATATTGGATGAATTCCTCTCTAGTGGCTCATGCACAGAAACATTTAGGGTTATGGTTGTTGTACAATGATTCACAGGTATATGAGGATCCTAATGGCTCAATAGTTCTCATACAAATAGGGATTTCCTATGGTTCTTATATGATGTTTCTCATACCATTAGAATATGAGGGACCTTAATCAAATGATAATTAGAAAATATTATTTCATGAAATACATTTTATTATGTTTTTGGGTTAAAAATGTTTCCATGTTCTTTCATATACTATGCATAGTCAATCTTATTCTAATGATATGGCATGAAATCCCTCTTTTGGGTGTCATCCCACTGCCCCCTCACTCATACCCTACATACAACTTTGTGGGTATGTAGATTTTGTTATGTATATACTAGATAAAGGAAATATGTAAGATAGTGATAAAGGTGGATCCAAATGTTTCTGTTCTATTTATTTTAGATGTTAGTACTGGTGGCATGAGGATGATTGTCCTCTTATTACAGGCAGTTTTGAGGATATTTTCATTGTTCCCATACAATTGTATTACTTTTGGGGTTTTTTATGTTTTCAACCTTGAAAATGAAAAATGGTGATTTTTTTTGGTTATGTTTATTCAATTTATGTGATTTTTTTTAATTTTTTCTATTTGTGATTATATAAATGGGTAATATCATTCCCAAACCACCTTGTTAATAGCCATTCAATATTTTCCACCCCGCGGTGATTGGGAACACCCTTTGGGAATTGTTTTAAACCCAACATGGTGTTAGGTTATAATAAATCCCATATTGGTTTGTGAAAATTAACATGCTCCATAAACAAAAATGGATACAATCATATAGGTACGATAGATCAACTACAATTAAAAAGATGTGAACAATTTATATATATATATCTAAATAGATCATTCCAGGATCTATATGAATCAACAAAGTATGTTGATGTACATAAAAATCTACATCAGATTCCAAAAATCTACCTATCTTTGGAAAGATAAATAAAATTCCAATATATCAATGATAAATGAAAAAAAATTCAAAAGTACAAATATGAATAACTAGAGATATCGCATCAAAAACCTATCGATTGATGAAAATATGAGAGACAATGGGAAATAGGTCTCTAGGGTACCCTTGTAACAATTATAATGAAAATACATATCCAAGGATGTCAGCACAGTTATTATATTATTTTAACTTTGGAAATACCACTACATAACTCATAACATTGGTGTACCACATAAAAAATGAATTTTTTTCAATAAAATAAGAAGTCTAGAATAACCCATTTCATAGTCAGACTAGAATCCCCATCATTAGTATCCAATAGCATCATGAAGCTATGGAATGGAGACCAAAATCCCTAATAGTTGAAACCAAAGTTAGGGGAAGGAGAAGAATATAGAGAAGGATAATAGGGTTGAAGATATTCCACCACTCTTTTATTGTAACTGATAATATTTGATTTATCTCAAAAGTATGGGAGATATCCCATGGGGGAAGGGAGAACCGGGAAAGTGTGTGTAAAGTATTTTGTTGAGTGGAATGAGAGATATATGAGGGTAACCCGCTTTAATGGATGATAGTGAAAATTTGTTAATTCCACTCATTAATTAGGTGAATTATAGGAATAAGGGTAAAATAAATCATTTTCCAACAATGTGGGTATCAATATACACACACTTCTAATCCTTATAGTTTCATTGAGTGTCTTACAATACATTATTCAACCACAAAGATATACTTCCCCAAAAACTCATACCTTACACAAGTTCATCACATTATTTGAAAAACTATTAACCATCAATGTGAGACCATCATAACCATAGAACCAAAATGTAGGTTTATCTATTCCCCCTCTAATAATTAAATAGCCCATGTTATACTAAACATTGGGCAATATTATTATTATAGATTATTAGCCCTAACCAAGCACCAATTTAGTTAATTGGTTATTTTATGTTTTGTGCCTCACTAGAATAATTCCATTAAGCAACCCCATTCTTTATTTAATTATTGTATTACTAACAAAATATTTGTTTTATTATGTAGGTGAAATCTTTTACCTCAGTTTGAATGCTTTGTTTGGAAACTGCCGCCATGGATGACAATTTTTTAGAGCGAAAGGATGGAAAAAGGATGGAACATCATTGTTTTTTTATTGTTTCTTGGATAAATGTAATTGTAACCTAATTAAACATTATTTGAAATGTATATAGAAATGTGTTGTTTTGTATTCATGATTTCGAGTAAATGTATGTATCATTTTTGTTCTTCTGTGCTTTGTGTGTGGGTGTTGTTTGTGTTGTGTGTAGGTGTTGTTTGTGCTCTGTGCTTGTGCAATAATGTGTGCAGGTGTGGGGCAGGTTCTGTGCAGGTTCTGGTTTTTGCACAGGATCTTTGGCCTTTAGCGCTAGTTAAGTTCTGATAACTAGATAATATATCAGTGTTATTTTGAGCACTGATAAAGGTAGTTTTTATCAGCGCTCAAAATAGCGCTGATAAAGGTAGTGTTTCTCAGTGCTATTTTTAGCACTGATATATTATACATTTATCAGTGCTGAAAAAACAACCTTTATCAGCGCTTTCTTAGCGCTGATAAAGGGGTACTTTTATCAGCGCTTTTTTTAGCACTGATAAATGTCCCCATTTATCTATGTCGGGATTAACAACACTTTTTTAGCACTGTTAAAGGATTATTTTAGCGCTATTATAATCCATATTTGTAGTAGTGATGGTTTGGTCTAGATATAATTTTTTATAAATTCCATTAACCCTTGTGAAGATAACTATTTCCCTATGGGGATGTAAGAATTACCTTATGGAAGTATAAGTCCATATAATCATGTTAGGGAGTCAACCATTCCATCCCATAAATGACATTAAATCCTATCATCTTAAGGACAAATAGGTCCTATAAGAAATGATAATTTCCAATCTCAATGGGACATTCTTTACACTAGAATACACTCTCTGATCCATATACCAACAAATTATCAAGTGTTATTAAGAAAAAAAAGTACTAAACATCATTTCTAAGACTTCCCAATATCTATAAAAAAATAAAGGAGTGTGATGTACCTGTCACGAATAAATAAGATATGATAATAGGTGCTACGAAAAATACAAAGTACTATAGATTATCCTACACCCGTCTCCCTGGGTATCATCTATAATAAGTGAAACTAAAATGATCTATGGAATTGAGCTATATATAAACTATAATAGCATGAGAATTTGTTATTTTTTAAACTAATTTAATCTTTTCGATATATTTTTTCACACAACACTAAATATATATATTTTTAGATGAAACCACTAAATTTGGATTACATTATAGGCAACACCAAGTTAATCATGCACTACATGAAATAATTATATAATGTTCTAGTATACATAATAATATGTTTGGATTATGTTATACACAATAAAATGTCCCTTCGATACCTTGTGTTATACTAAAGGCCAATTTTTACCAAACTAAAATATTATATTAATAATTTTAATAAAATATTATTATACTAACCACTAATACTTTAGAATTGAATTTACCAATAAAATTAAATAAATTGTTAACATATAATTTAAAAAATTTTATAAAATAAATAATTTGGTTATGAATATTCTATAAATGGAAGTAAGAACTATTTTATGATAAGGAAATTACTTTCTATGAAAACTATTTGTCAATCTAAAAATAGAATTTTATTTCAATAAATAATGAAAAACACTTTTTAAAAATGATTCTAATAAAATTTATATATTATATATTTAAAAAATATTTTTTATACTAATCCAAATGTTTTTTAGGCACTAGAAATGAAAAAATACAATTATATGAATAAAAGGAGGTATTTCTCTAAAAGGAAATTTTACCACCTTTTAATGATGAACCTAATTTAAAAATATTTTTTTAAACTTTTATAATTTATATTTGATAAAATAAAATTTATTTCTGAAATGGGAATATAAAAATTTACTTCGAGAGAAAGTTTGGTATTTTTAGAGAATTTTTATATTTTGATTAATAGTGATAAAACGATGAATTTTAATTGAAACTGCTTTTTCTTATAATTTATTTGTACAGTTAAATTAAAAAAAATTGTTTTTAAAGGATATTTTGAAAAAATATACCTCAATTAAACCAATTTATGCCATTTTAACCAATTTCACATTCAAATTGGTTATAAAAACATTTCAATGTTTTGAACTTTTACTTCAATTCCCCACTTTTCCATCACATCTACGGGATTAATTATAAATTAATTTCTATCATTATGTGATTTTAATTTTGAAAAAATTGATTAAATTTATAAAATAAGTATAATTTATAATTTATAATAAATTCAAATTATTTTCTGACCAAAAATATTAGTAAAAGTAATTAAAATTATTCAAAATGATTAAGGTAAAAATGAGATTAGTGAGTGGTTGTGATTTAACTTAAGAGGCCAAATAACATAGAAAAAATACCAAAATAAATTGTATGTCCATATATGTAAAACATAATCCCTTAGATCTTAAATGGACCACTATTTGAGACAAATAATATAAGGGAGTCCTCACAATAGTTTCTTACTTTTAATATTTAAAAGAATTCCACTCCTCCACAATAAAAAGGAACTCACCCCCTCACTTTCTCACACATCTCTTGCCATATTCTTTATAAAACCCATAACAAAATAATTTCCAAAATTCCAAAATCTCAAATTAATGTAATATCATTTTCCATAAATCTATACAAGGAATCCCTTTGGTGCAAACCAAATGGATTTTCATGAAAAAAAGAGGTAACATTATTTAACGTTCATTTCTATTTTATTTATTTATCCACCTCTTAAGTTTGTATCATTATATGATTATATAATAAAATTAGTATAATAAATATACATAGTTTTTTTCATTTAATGGGTTATACCTACACCTACACACATTTCCATCCAATGGGTAATGAACTTACTATTTGTGTGTACGTGGGACTACCACCTTGTAAAATGATGTTGTTCACTATTCATTTACTACATCCCATAGTTGGGAATTATGATGGGAAATTTTTTTCAATATTATATATATATATATATATTATTTTTAATTTATTTATTCTTGTGTAATTATTATATAAAAAATACTTTAATTCTTTAATTCTTGTTTGAATACAACAACCTCATTTGTGGATGTGTGCACTACTGGCTCTTCAAAGTGAGGTGATTCATTATGAAATTAGATGGAATATATTAAGGATGAGTTAGGTAATTTTATATGATATTTATGAATAATTAATACTACTATAATGATAATACATATTTATATATATTCCATTAACTTTCATTCATTCAAAATAACAAGAAAACAGAAACAACGTTAATGCGTACATATGGTCTACTGTCACCTTGAACTGTGTATTCCATTTCATATTTTTATCATTTATTGATTGTTATAAATAAATATATACTTAATATATATGATATTTATATCATTAATTACATTCTATAAATAAGTTAATAATTATCTATGTAAGAGGATAAATAATAATTTAAAATATATATATAAAACAAACAAGATATTACCTGAAACGTAACATTAACATAGAATTTTTAATAAATAGGTAATATAAATTCATAAGTAATTAAAATATGGTATGATATATAATAATATGGTACTTTAGTGTATGTATTATAAATATATATTTATTATAAATTAGGTTTTAACATGTGTTAAGAAATTCAATACATTAGATAAGGGTTTTCTCGTCTAACATTAATTCTTATGAGAGATATGCTATATTCATAAGTTATTCTGGTTATGTGGGGTATATACTAACCAAATAAAAGTCATTTCAGGAATTAAATTTATTTCATGATATTAAAATGTTTAATTTATGTTATTATTTGATGCTTATCATTATTAAAATGATACTCTTGTGTTAAGGGGATTTCTAGTCTCATGTTTATTTCTATGAGACTTATGCCATATACACCTCTCGTTTCTTATTGTGGTGTATAGAATTCCTATTAATGTATTATATTTTTATTATAATTAAATTTATTAGTATTTACATAACCAATTTAAGATATATCATTCATGTGGTTTGTGGTTCAACAGTTTTCATATCGATAATGTAATTTTGTCTCAATTTTCCTTCACTGAGAAAAATGAAATTTTATAATCCTATATACCTCCATGTGGTGTATATGCTACCATTTGAGATTTTATATCACAAAAATTATTATTTTAATAATTTTATAATCTTTATGTAATGTCATTATTTCTTCGTTATTATGATTCAATGTTATAAATGTGGTAATAGTTTATTTTTATAATCTCTTCATATATCAATATTGTTTAGGATCATGCATTCATTTTCAATATATAATGGTCAATATCTCAAGAAATCTCATGAATTTTATTTTATCAAAGTAATTAATGATATATTAAATTAATGGTATCAGTTTTCCACTCATTTTTACTTTATATAATTAAGAGAGTGTTTTTAAGAACATCCAACCTTATATATCTATTCGGTTATAAATCCATGTTATTTTAAAATAATTTTTTCTAAAGATATTTTAAAAATGATTTGAATGAAATTTTAATCTCCTGTTCCAAGGAAATGGATTTTAACCTTTTTTTATGTTTTAAAATGTGATATAATTTTTTTTAAAATCTTTATTTATATTTTTCATGGTTATTTAAAAGTAAAATTTTTTATGAATTAAAATTTATTTTCAAAGTGGAAAATAAATTTTCCTCAAGAAATGTTTTTTATAATTTTTATTTATGAAATTATATGTTTTAAAAATTTATTTTCAATGAAAATTCTTCATCCGAGTTGTATTTCAATATCCCTCTTCATCTAAGATGAAATACTTTGATATAATTTACGCTTTTCTGGTGACCTGATCCAAGAATACCATTCTTATTCTTTTTTTAATGGTTAATGTTTTGATAGAATAGTGTATATAGAAACCATTAATTTTCCATTGGTAATTTTTTTTTCAAAGATGTTTTTATGAAACATGTTTTTCTTTCATGGGATAATATTGTTTCAAGGATATTAACATGAAACCAATTTTCTTTCCGTGGGATAATCATGTCATGAATGAATAATTTTTTATTTGTTTTTATGATGATATGAAATATCTTTTAGATTTATAATGTTTTGGTTAATATAAATGGACTATACGATGAGGTAGAAAATATAGAACTGGAAAGTACCATTAGAGCTTATATGATGGGGAAACCCATATAGCATTAGATAAGCATGTAACAAATTATATGATGGGGTAGCCTAGATAAAATTAGGTGATCGTGTTATGGGTTATATGATGGTTGGGAACTATATATCTATATAATACATTGGTAAAGATTTACATCACATAAGATAATGTTGGTAACAAGTCGATGGGGCTGATCTACTTTGGGAAGAAGGGGAAACCTGATACACTATAAGGAAAGGTCTGCAAGTGGTTATGGTGGTGTGTCCCACCTAGTAGGTGTAATCCCCAAAACGTGCCCCGATAAGTTTTTGAAATTATACATACCATAGGAAATGTTTTTAAATGTTTATTCTTATTCCAAAAATTCTATGTTTTACACATATTTTATGATTTCATGGATTATACACTTGATTCCCTTATGATTCATGTCTTATGGACTGAACATCGTTATGCGATGAATATTGATTATGATATTTTTTATTAGGGTATGATCTTCAAATTTTATGATAGTTTCACCATACCATTATTCTCATGTGATTATTATATATCTCCCATACTAACCCTTACTAAGAATTTGAGCTCACACCTATCTTATGTTTCTTTTACCCAAGATATGAAGAAAGGTTCCTAGTAGGAGTAATAAATGGAAGTATGAAAAAGGGATATATTGAATATTATTCACTACCTTAATAGATTATGTTTCCATGATTCTAAAGACACTAAAATATTATGGTCCCCGAACATGTTCTTTTGAAATGTGATTAATATTCATCTAAATTGATGTAATATCCATGTATTTTAATCTTTGGTCTCTATAGTTGGTATCAAAGGAATGGTTTATTCAACCATTGTAAAATAAGTTGAGAAATATTTATTGATATAATGATGGATTTTTCTAATGATATTCCTTGGGATGTCTCTATGGATAAGTTTATGGGTGAGCTAAATTATATCAAAATGTCTTGGAATTTTATTAAAGGATTGAGAGAGTGGTTTCAATGAAATTATATCAATTTATATATAATACATGGGGATGTAACTCTAGAATATATGTGAATAGGGCTAATAACCCCAAAAACTCTATATGGAGTTAGAATCGATAGTGAACTAGTGCACAACAAGGAGCCTAACTTCACACATAGTTTGGCACTCCTGGGGAATATGTTTAGGAAATTCAAAAACCCTTTATGAACCATCATAATGGAATTGAATAGAATAATACTGTGAATAACCTATGATTAACTATGTTTTCATAGATTAAAAATTATGATTCGTGATTTAAACATCCTGTAAGTTTTTTTTTCATGATTATATGGTTTTACATTAATATAATTGTTTATCATAATATTCTTCGTAGTTTTAGTCAATGGATGGAACTACAAGGAACTTGGTTAACATTTAAATTTTTAGATGTGGAAATAATGGGAATTATTAAAATTTATTTCCTAAGAAGAAATATCATGAAAATAATAAAGAATATGGTATGATAATTGGTTATACTATTTAATAGAGGCCATGAATAACATATGAAACGTATAGCATTTTCTAACCGTATTGTGTTTGTTAAATGTAAGAATAATTATTAAATTGATGTTTTGGAACCTTAAGACATGATTCAAAATTAATATTTCATAAAAATAGTATTAAGTAATAATATTATGAAGCTTAGTTAATTGTTTAAAATAATGTTAGATTAATGAATTATTTATGTTCTTGAAATCAACAATTATGTTATATGAATTATGCAATATAACAGTATTTTCAGTATAATTTTTTCATTAAGGATTTATAAAGATATGTTTAATGGTGACGAAGACTTAAAAAAGTAATTTAATGTAAATTTAATGTTTTTATTAAGGGAATGTAACCCTTAATGTGTCTATGTTGCGGATAAAATTTTGTTTATACCAGATAAAGACATTGTTGATTTGGATTAAGTAAATTGGATTCTATTGATGACCTTATAATAAATAAAGTCAGAATGGACCAAAGGCCATCTTTTTTATTTTATCAGGGATAATACCCCTTGTAATGGTTTAAGGGGAACCTGTACATGACCTCTAGGCCCAAGGCACAACGACCTACTGACCCGCAATACATGACCTGAAGGCCCAAAGGCATACCATGCCCAATACATGACCCATAGGCCCAACCCACTTAAACTGCCCCTCCGCAGCTTTTGCATCATTGATCACCTAGCTCCCCTCCTTGCATTGCTGATCAGCTAGAATTTCCCCATACAAAGCTTCACGGAGCCTAGTCCCGATGGCTACTGCCATAGCCTCTCATTCTTCAATTCTGGTTAGCTTTACTTCTGGTGGTTGCTACTCTTGTTTCTCTAATCCTCTTCTGGGGCCTGTTTTGTGTGAACTGGGCTACTCCATGGTCTATGTGGCCCGAAGGCCTTTGATGACCCGAAGTCCCTTGAGACTTGTATGCCCAAACTGGTGGCCCAAAGGCCCAAATCGGGTGAATAGTTCAGGCTGCTACAGTACCGAACATTAAATTCTATAGTGACTGCTACAGTATAGCTATAGCCCTACTACAATACCATGAAAATTCGCCTCCACCTGGTTTTGAACTTCGGTCTCTTGGATACCAATCAGGAGCCCTTACTACTCAGGGACAAGCTCATTGGCACTTATAATTGATAATGGACTTGTTGAAAAAGTGGTTTATGTAATCATCGATAATGATTAAAACTATTTTTTGATTTAAGGAATTTATCCTTTAATCATTGTAATAATAAATAATTCATTTTTAAAATTATGTTTTATGGTAATTCAAGTTATTCTAATTTTGTAATATAAGCATGATGAAGGTATTCACATGTTTGGTATGTGGAAACCAAGAGATATGTTATATGGGGGGTGTGAATTCTAGGTTTTTTTGAGAAATTTAGTGAACAAATTTATAATGGTTTTAATTTTATCTTTCATAAGGATTATATTATTAAAAATTTATGAAATGTTTAAGTTGAACTTCCAATGGAGTTTGAGATATTAAAGTATTATCTCACAATATGAGGATTTAATCATATGGGATAGCCTTCTCTAACCACATTATTTTAATGATAAATAAAGATACATGGGATGACTTATAATTGATCTAATGATCTATTTGTGATTTATGAATGGAAAAAAATTATCCTTCCTATATTTGATTTAGATGTGAAGTGGAAATTGATCAAGGCACAACCAAAGGTGGGATTTTTGTTATGAAATGGAATAAAATCAAGTAAGTATATATTATGGTGAAAAAAATCATATACTTTAAGAAAATGGTATATAAATAATTTTTTTTCATATTATCATAATTTTGGAAGATATCAATGACCACTTTCATTTTTTTTATTTGATGGTTTTGTGATTTGTAAATTTATCTAGATCACCCACGTTATTAGGATTAGAGATTTTTTAAATTATCTACAATTATTTATGATTTTTTCCTTTTCCAATATTCTCTTACCACTAATGTTATTCTAAATATATATCTATTTATGAGTTACTTTGGGTAACAATTAAAATTCTGACATTCAATTTGTAAAATAAGTTTTAGTATTAATTTTTTCAATGTGGATTTCTATGAAAAAACATTAAATTATTAAAAAATTGATAAACCATATTAATTTTGAGGGAGAATATTTTTTTAATGGATGTATAATGTAAGACAATAATATTTTTGTAACTTTTGTTGAATTAATTTTAAATTTATAATATTTTTTATTTCACACAACACAATATATAGAATTTTTTATTTGAATGAAATGTGATTGGAATGGGTTAGAAGAGAGACCAAGTTAATTATTAACTATATGAAACACTTATATTTTATTTTGGTAAATGATACACTATGTTTTTCTTATGTTTCACACAATACTGAACCCCTTCGATAGCTTTTGTTACACATAATGATGATTTTTACCAAACTAAAATATAATATTAACAATGCCACTAAAATATTATTTTAGTTACCGCATATCAATTTGAATGAAAGATACAAATAATATTAACTAAATTGTAAAAATAGGATTTAAAAATGTATATAAAATAAATTCTTTGGTTTTTAATTAGTTAGAAAAGAATGTAGAAACTATTTGAAAATAAACAAATTTGTTTTGTAATAAAGAAATTTTTCAATCAACAAACACCATTTTTCTCAATAAATTAAAGAAACCAAATTTTAAGAATATTTTAAATAATATATATATATAATATATTCAATCAATATTTTTTATACTCATCCAATAGTTTTGATATGCATAAGATAATAATTAATTAAATTATATGAATAAAAGAAATATTTTTTCCAAATAGGTAATTATTATGCCTTGTAAGGTAGAAACTATTTTAAATAAATTTTTTGAAAATTTTCTAATTCAAATTTTAAAAAATAAAAATCATTTTGGAAATTGGTATATAAGAATTTACATTGGGTGAATTTTTGGTATTTTTCAGAAAATTTTCTTATTTCAATGAATAGTAAAAAATGTTGAATTGTAATTAAATTATAGTTTTTCTAGTAATGTATTTATATTGTTAAATAAATTTTGAATTTGATTTAATAAAAATTTAGATCAATTATAATTCAATTAATACAATTGAGGTTATTAGTTCCATTTTTTCTTTGAAATTGGATATAAAAACAGTTCAAACTTTTGAACTTTTTTCGTTAAAACCCCACTTCCCCGTCACTTCTGACGTATTAATTTTAGATTATTTTTTCCCACTTATGTGATTGGAATTTTGGAAAATAGATTTTGTATTTATAATCATTGCAACTTATAATTAAAATAATGTTAATTTTTTAACCAAAAATATTAGTGATATTAATTAAAATTAATTATAATGATTAATTTGAAAATGAGTTTACACAGTGGTTAAACATTAACATAAGTGGTGAAATGAACTAAAACCTGTAAAAATGAAATTTTATGGAAATATATAGAAAATATCTTCCATTTTAATGATACTAGACCATTATTGGAGACACATGATGTAAGGGATACCTCTCAATAGTGTTTACTTTTTTATATTTTTAAGAAGTCACTCCTCCTCCACTATAAAAAATCACTCACCCACATCCAGTTACATAATCACACCTATAAAGTCTTTTGGATCATCAAAATCATGAAAAAATAATACCCCATATTCTATAATATCATCTTATAATCCTCATTTTGGGTAGGAATAAAACAATGGAAGCCCATTGGTGCAAACAAAGAGGAGTTACCCAGAAAAAAGTGGTAACATTCTTCGATGTGCATTTCTATTTTATTTATTAATACAACCATTAAGTTATTATTATTAAATGATTATATAATAAAATAAGTTTCATAAATACACTGATATTTTGTTAATATAAGGGTGTGACTTACACCTATACAAAGTTTTATCAAATGGGTAACAAACTTACTATTCGTTTGATTGGAAGACTGCCACGTCATGAAAAGATGTCATTCGTTTTTCCTTTACCACCTTTAATGTTTGGTAATTATTATGGTAATAATATTTGTATATTATATATATATATATAATTTATGATTTATTTATTCTTTTGTAATTATTATAAAAAATATACTTCCATGCTTTCCATTTTGTGTAGCTGTGAAAACTTCATTTGTGGATGTGTGGACTACAGCCTCCTCAAAATGATGTGATTCGTTCAACTGTTTAGTGTAATATCTTAAATATGAGTTTAGTAAATGACGATGATATTTATAAATTAATAATTTTACTATAATGATAATATATATATAAACATATATTTCATTTAATTTATTTCTATTAAAATAACATGAAAATAAAAACCACATTCATGTGTACATACGTCCTACCGTATCCATGAACAATGTATTCCATTTAATATTTATATATTTAATAGATTATTATAAATATTATATAATTAATAAATATTATATTTATATCATGTTTTACATTATATAAATATTTGAATCATGATATAAGAAATAGGATCCGGAATAAAAATTCAAAACTTACACGAAAAACAAAGAAGATATTACCTAAAACGAAACATTTACAAGGAATTTTTAATAAAATGGTAATATAAAGACATATGTAAATCACATATGGTATTATATATATATATATATATTAATTTGTTCATTAGTTATATTTATAATATAATTATATTTATTATAAATGTTTTTTAATGTGTATGAAGAAATTCAAGACTCAAGGTAAGAGTTTTCTCGTCTCACTTTTTTAGGTGAGATATATGCTATATTCTCCAAATATTACTATTGTGTGATATATATAATGAAGTAATAAATTTCATGTCATGAATATAATTTATTTCATGATAATTAATGTTTTAATTTTTTTATTCTTTCATGGGGATCACGATTGAAAAGTTACTCACATAGTAAGGGGATTTATAGTCTCACTTTTATTTCTGTGAGACTTACACCATATTCACCACTTATTTCTTTTAAGTGGTGTATATACATCCCATTATTGTATGATATTATTCTTTTAAATAAATATTTGGTTATTTACATATCCATTTTATGATATCTCTTCCAGGGTGTATATTGTACAAAATTTAGCAATTTGGTCTCAATTTTCTGTTTTTGAGACATATTCCATGTTATGAACCTATATTTTTAAACGAGATGTATATGAATCGACAAATAAATTTATATCATGAATATTATTCTTTAAATGATATTTTAAGCTTCATTTAATTTTTTTATTTAAGGGGTATTAAAATTCAATGTTACCAAAGTGTTAATAGTATATTGCTACAATATCATCGTTTATTGAGATTGTTTATGATTTTACATCCATTGATGAAATATTTTGATAAATATCCCAATAACACTCAGGAATTTTATTTTACTATGATTATTAATTATATTTTCTTTTAATGGTACCGTTTTCACACTCTTTGGTACTTATGGTAATTAAGAAAGTGTTTTTAAGAACAACGGACCTTATCACTCTTTTCGGTCGAAAATCTATGTAATTTCAAAACTATATATTCTAAAAATGTTTTTGAAATTTTTTGAATGACTTTTTAGTATCATTTAATGGAAAATTATTTTTATAATGTTTTATTCATTAAAATGTCATTTAAATGTCTTTCGAATCATCATTTACAAATTTTAAATTATAATTTGTAGTGAAAATTGTTCTATATTTTAAAAAGAATTTCTCAAAGAAGAAATCATAATTTTATAATGAAATGTTTTAAATGATTTTTAATTATTCCACTATATTTTAAAAAATTGATTTTAAAATAAAATATATGTTTCAAGTGATCTTTCGAAATATTTCTCTATCTAAGGTGGCATCCTTTGATATAGATTATATTTTTCTTGGGATATGATCTAAGGATATGAATATCATTATTTATATGAATGGTTTATTATTTAATGTTATACTGTTTTTATAACCCATTTCATTTCCATAGGTAAAACATGTTTCAAGAATAGTTTTATGAAACATATTTCTTTTCCTTGCAGTACTCACATTTTATAGATATTGACCCAAAACCCATTTATTTTCCATGGGTTAATCCTATTATGAAATAATAAATTGGTTTAAATTTTATTATGACGATACAAAAGATTTTTTTATTTATTAATGTTTTGGTTCATGAAAATGAAATATATGATACTGTACCCTAGATAATACTAGGTAATACCATTAAAACTTATATGATGGGGTGGCCGAGATAGCATTGGATAATCCAGTTACAACATATATGATTTGGTGTCCTAGGTAGCACCAAGTGGGACCATTATAACTTATATGGTGGGTGGGACCTATATCTCACTCCAATGCATTGGGTAAAGATTTCTATCTCATAAGATAATGATGGGAACAAGTTTACGAGCTTGATCTACTTTGTGAATAAGGGGAAACCTGATCTTCTATAATGAAAGAACTGTGACTGGGGATAGTTGTGTGTATTTTCCAGAAGGGGTAGCCCCCATGAAATGCCTTGATACGTTTTTGAAATGTTCCATGTATTAGGGAATGTATTTGTATGTTTATTTCTCTCTCAAAAATTCAATGTCTTACTCCTATACTATTCTTTCATGACTTATGCTCTTGATTCCTTTATGATTCATATCTTATGAACTACCAATATATAGGTCTTGAATCTTGATTATGATCATTGACATGCTGTGTATGATCTTTAAATATTATTTGAATGATTTCATACTCTTATGCTCACTTCATGATTACATATCTCCATTGTTTACCCTTACTGAGCATCTAATCTAACCCATTTCTTATGTTTACTTTCCCCAGGCTATGAATAAATGTTTTAAGAAGGAATAATAAAGGGAATAATTTTTAAGGGATATATTGAAGATTTTTTACAAGGTTAGAATTTTATGTTCCCATGTGTCTGAACACACTAAACAAATGAGGCCCGTAAACATGTAAATTTGTAATGTGATGAATATTCATTTAAATTAATGTAATATTCATGTATGCTAATCCTAGGTCTCTATATGAACTTCATCGAGGATGTGAGATATACTAAATCAGAAAAATAGAAGCCTAGATAGCATGAACATAAACTCCAACTTGTCCTGATCTTAAACTTATAATCTAGCTTCCCACCTCTCATGGAGCTATAGATCCTACACTGGAAAGGGGAGTGATCATGAATACTCTTCCATCAAATACTAATGAAATGGAATTTTAGAGCCTTTAAAGATATACCATTGAACCATAATCCCTACAATCGACTGGGTTCCAATCAAAATATGGATTCATGTGTCATTTCTACCCACACATATGGAACAATACTATTCTACAAGTGTTGATTCTTTGGCCAACACTATCCTGTTGTGAGCTCTAATGATAATGTTTTTGACTACCAAATTAACCACTCCTATGTCTAGGGACTAAGACACCATTACATGCACCATTATCTTCACTCATATTTCATTATATTTTAAGGTATTTATTCAGAATCCATAAGATATTATCCAGCCTAAAGATATTTACATGTGATCAGTTGGTGTACCTAAGACCATCCTTAGTGCATCACCCCGAATAACTCATTTATAGATAGGTTTGGTGTAAAATGATGAATCTCAATAACATGAGATGAATAGTCCATGATGAACATGGTTCACTACTACAGGTGAATGAACTCACTGACTCTATCATCTCTTATCATCTCTGGGAAGAATAAGTAAATGAAACTAGACTAGAAAGCTCCCCTTGTCTTACATTGGAGTCGATCAACATGATTCAGATCATCAAACCAATTCAAGGAGGAATCACAAATAATATAAGTAATGATCTTACATATATTTTCAGGTGGTGTCTCAGGATGATTGAAAATAAATACCATGTCCTCCATCCACAAATCTATAAGAAATATTCCACTATCCCCTGAAACATTCGGTGGATGTTTCCATTGAATATATTAGGTCAACTCTTCCACAAGTAATTTGGGTCTATGAGATCCCTTTATAGTTTTCATAACATTAAGTAACCCCTCTAGAAACATGACATTATCTTCCACGTAAGGAATAACTAGAGTTCATGTGGGAGGCATTATTGGGTGTCACCCACGTAGGTTAGGGACAACTACATTGATAGCATGGTTGTGACCACTCTCTAGGAAGACAACTCAACGTTGTCATGGTGGAATTGTTCTTAAAATTCCATTAACATTACTCTGATAATATTTGATAATGAATACGTTTATAGATAAAAAAATATTATATGTATAAGGATTCATATACAAGATTCACACCCATATAAATGATTCTAAATCTAGGTATGGGTGATAAGAATGATTAGAAACAACTTTAGTGACACTGCCGACTGACCACTACTAAAGTTATATCTGGGTCAAGCTCATTATTTAATAATTGGGTTTTGGTATATAATATTTCAATTGAATGTTAGTGAGGGAAAAAACATTTAAATTATAGTTGGATTCAATATATAATGTCAACCTTATTTTAATTAAATATTTATATATTCTTTCATCTTCATAATAGATAAGTTTACTGAAGTAACATTAAGAATATACATAAGTACATTCTTTATAAATTGTAGTTTTTAGATCATTTAACTATATTCATACCTTTATATTTCATTTTAGAATGTACCAGTTAGTATAATATGATTAGACTAGATGAATATTCATTTCCAACGTACAGAGGTACACACACCCTTTAAATTAAAAATGACATTCATGTATTCAAAATAAACTAATGTGTCACTCTATGTAACCTTAGTTACATGACTCAAAATGTGAAAATGGTTTAGTTAAAGTTCCAAAATCAAACAATACAGTAAAAACCCATTGAGGATGATATATACAATATAATGACCAATTATTGAAACTAAATCTTCCTGTAGAAATTTCAGATTCATTAAATATATATATCTCAATGAATATACATAGATTCCATGCAGTTAGGAGATGAAACCTACTTGGAATGACATAATGAAATAAAAATTAATCCTTCTAGGTTCCTAAAAATATGTGTGACCAAGGATTTCATGATATAATTGAAAAAGGTAAAATAAATCCAAAATAAAAAAACAACAAAATCATCATCACATATCACGTAGGTCACCCAATAATGGAATGAGATAAATGGTAATAAGAGGAATAAAAAACATTAATTCCAAACCTTGGAAATTTTTTTTTCTCTACTAATGGTTTTACTACTCCTAGGAAATTTATCATTATTAAATTTGGACATGTCCTAGTATCCTTTCTATAATCCAAAAATAATATGTCAAAGAAAATAAACCTCTGATACCTCTTTGGGACGTCTTTTCTGAGGTTACCCTATAATAGTAGACATACTAGTTGGCCACAATCCCTCCATCATAAAAACCCTATATACCAGAGGCCGTAGACTAGAAGAGAGGGTCTAAGGTGGTATGATAGTGAGACTATAACCTCATAATCAGAATAGCACATTGTTATAATGAATGAATAAATATCATACTCATAATATAAAATTATTGGAAAGGATAAACAATTGGGTGACAATAATAATAATCAATGGAAAGAGTAGTATCATATATAATACAGATTCCATGTATCTATGAAAAGAACAAATATACATTGATGATGGAAGATACAAAAGAAAAAAATGGCCAAAAACTATCCACATATCCCAATCACAAGCCTATTTATATACTTTCAATATCCCACCCGTATATAAGAAGTCACACGTCAATAACAAGACACTTACCCTTATTTATACATGCAACTATTTAATCTCCTAGGGAATGATTGGTTACATAGATAGGGTGTGAGATAAACTCAGTTGGACACCACCGAAAACTTTTATAAAAATATAGTCTTTGAATATAAACTGTAGTAGTGTACTGGGATAATAAATTAATGTAAGAATTAAATATATCCTCAGTCAATCGCAAGTTCCTCATGGACACCTGACTGGCTATACCTACTACAGACTATGTGGGATGTTTTTGAGATAAATTATTCATTTAGTCAATTAGTTAAGGGAATGGGGAATGTAATAAAAGTGGCCATATAGATGTAATGTTTATAATAATGAGAAATGATCCAAGGTGATAAAAATGAATATTTTACCATATAAGGCCTGGATAGCTCACTAGACACATCCTTGAATTTTATAAGAATCCTATAACTATAATCAAAGGGGAATACAAATGGAATAGAACACGAAAATGTATCTAACTGAGTCAAAATATCAAGTCCAATGTAAATCACAGGCTAAGCATGACTCGATCCCAATTATAACATTCAAAGGCGTCATATGTACTAATTCATCACACTAAATCCAAGGAGTGAATCCAATGCATTCTAATTTATAGAGAGAAATTGTATGGAGCCTATGGTGTCATTTTGAAAATCTTCTAATAGAGAAAGACCATATTTTGAAGGTTGGTATCTCCTATTGAAATCAATACATGGAATTGAAATGGAGTACTCTGAGTGCTCAAGGAATTACCTTGCGAGTCCAAGGCTAGATCAAGAATGACCTTTCATATAAAGAAAAAAAGTCCATATGTAATAGGAAACATATACTTATGTTTATAAATATACACATAATTCATCATTGGACATGTAATAATCATTCCAATAAATAATTTCTTAAGTTTATTCCATTATGTTTCAACCAAAGTCATAATTTCAATAAGGATATGAAACTAATTTATAATTCAATTATAATTTTTCATGGCCATGCGATATTAATATATATATATATATTCCATTTAAATATTTATAATTTATTTATTTCAAATGACTTACCATAAAAAACCTCTCGTCAAGAACACCCAAATAGCATCCCGGGTAACCATAAAATGGGTCTCCAAAGGGAAAAAATAACACACACTACTTAGGTGGTTAATATTGAGATCTCGACCTCAAATAATTTCTAGTGGTCTCAATAGGTTATTATATTTAAATTTAGATGATTGAAATTAGACCATCTTAATTTTAGGAGAAATTCCCAATGAAACCAGCATGCACACAACGATGGTAATTTCTAAAACAATTAGAATTTTAGGGATAATTCCAAGAACACATAAATTGAATCATTAGTACTCTCTTAATCTAGTATCATCCCTTAGTAATGACTGGATCAGAAGAAAAAATAAGAACAGATGAATACCTGAAAAATAGGGTGTATGACCTCACACCAAAATAACATCATCGATAGAAAGAAAAATGGCAAAAGGAGCTGAATGATTATATAGATTACCTGCATCTATCCAATGTGACATACAGATTAGAAAATTTATTCAATATGAAAATATGGGATAAAAAATAGGTTAGGTGATCGATGGAATCTTATGGGGGAGATCCTGTGTGAGATAGAAAAGATAGGGAAGAGAGTGAGAACAAAAAATGGGTTATTCCCCATAAAAAACCTACAACTATTTTTGATGCGAATTGACATTACATATCATGTATTTCGAAATCATAGAATTTATTTATTTCACAATGTATATTTTCTCTACAGCCAATTCCATCCGCTTGAAACCTCCCTAAAAACTAACCATCCAACCATCCTAATGGCATGAATACTAATGATATGGATAAATTAAATCAAACTTCATAGGTGTTTATATAAAATTAAAAGATGCACTCCTCTTATAAAAGCATGGATCATACAATATAATCATATAATAAAGAAGTGAAAATAAAAACATATAATTATTATCAAATAGATGTTAATAAATATATATTCAAAATATTTTTAGAGAATATAAATATAAAGTATGTATAAATACTTATATGGTTTGGAATGTAATATAATTACTATGATTGGTTTAATATATACACAAACACAAAAAATATTTTATAAAATTATTACATAAATATTCTAAATATGAAATAGTAAAAATTAAAATTATTAAAATAATAATTCATATATATAAATATTTAATGAACACATAGTATTTCAAAAATTCTTATATACACATACATACATTAAATACATACATATATATATTAAACAATTTAAAAAATATAAGATTATTTTTAAGGATAAATTAAGTGTATATATATATCCTATTCGAAAAACACATACACATTGAAATATTAACACAGTTAAATAGAAATGTTATAAAATTATAAATTCTAATAAACATATCAATTTGTGTAGTTAAATAATTATATCATAAAAACGTTTTTTAAACTATAAAACTAGAATTAAATAATAAATTCAATAACACATTTCAATTAAAACCAAGGTTTAAATTCATGGAATTTAAATTTTAATTTTAGAACAAAACTTAAATCCAAAAAACCAATAAATACATATTACATATAAATTAATCAATCAAACTAAAAATATAGGTTGAGATTTTGTTTATACCTATATTTCATCAAATTCCATGTTTTTCTAGCCCAAAAAATATATGGTGTGGCTGAAGAGATTCACATGGGGAAGAGTGGGGACCTGTGATGGAGGAGGGTATGAGGGTCAATAAAATCAAGTACATGGGGGATGGAGACAATGCAAAATCTGAAAATCAGGTGTGTTTTGTTGGAATCTAGAAACCACCATTTTTGTTCTCTATTATTAGTAATAGAAACCTATGTTTACGGCTCAATTCTCCCCCACATACCTACAAAATGTTTTAGTAGTGATAATATTATAAAATGAAAATTATGAAGAAAAAAAAATTTAATATAAAATTAATAAATTAAGTATATATAAAAATTGTAGAAAATAAATCAAATTCTTAAATTTCAAAATAATAAAACGATATCCAGAAATAAAATATAAAATAAATATAATATAATATAATATATTTTAGTATCTAAATCTATTTATTTATATCTAATAAGATATAAATAAATTTATTATAAATAAATGTTTTGGAAAACCCACACTGTTACAAATATATCATCATTTCTTGGATGAACAATAATGGATGAATAATAGAATGGGTTGGTAATCATTCCAATAAATTTAGAAAATAATGTCAACATAAAAAATGTATTCATTTATTTGAATTTAATAATATTATAAATACGAAAATCATATTGAAGGGCCTTTAGATATGAATAAAATGACTAATTCAAAGTTGTGATCTACTTCTTGAACTACGAGGAATTTTATTCCCTACCACGAGGATACGTAGGAGGTCTCTTCAAGGATCAACCCCCACATGACCATCTCCCTCGATTTGACTCCATCTCATTCTCCATCCACTTCCCTTATCCATAAATTATCTATCTTGATTATTACTCGGGCCACCACATCCAGGTGAGATCACGTCAATTCACCATCTAGAATCAGTGTTCCTTCCAGGGGTTTCACCCATGTGATCCACTCTAGTCAGTGCTCCGATCAGTCTGATCTTTCTCCGCAGAATGTTAAACCTGTGACATAACCTATGTCAAACATGGGAACTTGAGGATAACCTCAGAGACATTCCATTGTCATATAACTCCCCACATTCGATGTGCGATGACTCAAGCTTCTGTGCCCATGAGATGCCCTATAATAAGAGAAAGAAACCCAGATGCACTAGTGTTTCTATGTCCTGACACGCCATTGAATCCCAATGTGACTACTCCCCCGACAGATGGTTTTTTCCCTAACGAGACCCCTTGGAATTCCATGATAGAAGTAGTGTAATTAATCGACATCCATTAAGACATGGCGTTGGGAAGATTTTCACGAGGAACGTATTAATCTATAAGGGAGACCTGGATTGGGTAATGAGTTCTGAGGATGAATCCAAGGAAGGAAGAACCAACATCCCATCATCAAATTTTGACCATGGAGAAAACATCAGGGAATAAGAGACTGATGCTGCCCGCCTTTGGAAAGAGGGAATGCAGGGCCACAACCAGCGTGTCCTTGTCCTGCTCAAACAGACGGATGGGTGCGCCCTTGAGAAAGCATTAGAAATAGAAATGGTGAACCTGATGTGATGTCCTTCTACTCAATGTATATATTAGTAGCATTCGATACTTTCGTGGACTAGCGTGTCACCGGATCCAGTTATCCGGAACCGAGTCTCGCCAAGAAAATTGTGGCCCCGACGTGAAACATACCAGATGTTGGGGAAGTTGAACGTTGGACATCTTGGTAAGCGATGTTTTCAGTCTGTATCCTTCTTATCATCCATGGAACACAGAATGACGCTGGGGCACTGGTCATATATTTCTATGTTTCAGCACTAATGGTTTAATCTCCTTGCTTTTCATGACCCAAGCTGCAACAATAGGAAACCGATCACCTCCCATACACCGATGCAGGGGCAAGGGCAATGTCAACCCAGCAACTTCGCGTGGCTCTGCCGCTTTAGAAAAAATCTCCACAACCACAGCTTCTAGGCACCCATGCCACATCTCCCTATATGAAATCGTACAACTAAGGGTGATAAATGACCGTGTACATCGATATGACAAGGAGGGGATTATCCCGACTCGAGATAAGGCATGCCAGGATTTAGAGGCATCTACACCTCATTTCCACCATTGCACCCAAGGGTTGTGTAGGGAGCCACTACTCCCCACTAATATGTACATCCATTTCGAGAGCCTCTCCCTGGAATACTTCAGTGACTCCCTCCCCTACGCCGATGAGGTTGGGGATGTCTGGGCCAGCCCGACCGGGATCCCGTTTCCAGGGCTCCCAAGGAGGGCTCCCATTTGGTCGCACCAGTGCCGCCACCCAGTCCCATGAGTCAAGGAGTAGGTATGCTAGGAACCTGCACCGCCGGTCCCAGTCTGGGTGACCCGACACCATCGTTGGGCACATGCTGAGGAGGACGCCCGCCACGGGGCGTCAACGTCAAAAACTACTATAGCTCACGCCACCACCGACATATATCATCAGCCCCTATGTATGATGACCATGGAAACTTATATACCCAACCTGAATAAGGCCCTTACCACCCCATGGGTAGGCTGGGTCGACTCTATTGGTCATCGGTGCAGGTAGTGGCCGCTGCAGACTGATCCACAACAATGACGCCCAGAATAGAGGTCCTCTCCATACCACCACCATTGAGAATGCAGGTCCTCCCCGCTTCCAAAATCAGCATGAAGGTATACCCTATGATACCATCAATACGAATAAGGTTCCTACCCATGGTAGAGAAACTCAGTACGGAAGCCTCTCACATGATCATTACATAGGGTATGGATTGTTTCCACCTACAACATGATGTCATTGTGGAGATGTTACACATCTGGTCAATCTACTGCATGGGGGCCCTCTCTATGTCCCTGAAGTATATGGTGAAGTTCCTCGTCACCTCAGTAATCAGAGGGGTGAAGGTCAGCTTTGCTTCATCAGAACCTAGCATGGAGGTCCTACCCATGCTCCTGTCAGCTCCAGCATAGGTCCAACCTGCTCCAACACTTTCCATGAAGATTCCCACCCCACATCAGTTCTTGGGAACCATGGTCCTAATCGTGTTCCATTTGATATCATTTCAGGTGCTCCTCACACCCCATCTCCCTCAGGAAGAAATCCTCCCCACCCCAGAACCAGTACAGCGGAAGGTACTCATCATACTAGAAATCTACCCTATCTCATAGAACCATCCTAGGGCAGGAGGGTGGGTCGTCACCACCATAAAATGAATACCGAGAGAATTTAGACCAAGATCATACGAGTCTGCTTCTCTTATTATGAGGCGGAATATGACTCAATGGTGGAACCCTCACCTAGATCCTCCTTGTCAAGGGCAGGGGCACGAACAAGGTGCATTAGCCTCATACTTCTAGAATGTGAGGTCCATCATATTCCCACATCCCTCCATAGGTATATCTAGGAGGAAAAAATTTGGAAATTCCACAATTTCTGGCCGTGAAATCACCACCATCAACACTAGAATCACTCTCTACCTCGACTAGAGATCACTGAGATCTATTATAGGGACCAATGGTAGACAAGTAGTAGTGTAGTCCATCAGTACTATCCATAGTCCTTGCACCAGAAATTGCAGTCGCCAGACTACCATCTCAGTGGTTTTCATTAGTACCGCTACCAATTCCCCAGATACCTATGGTTGACGAGTGGGGCAATGAAGGGCTAAACCCTGAATCTGTACCAAGGATCTTGTGGGATATTCTCGCAGCAGACAATTTCCCATAGTTGTTTTTTCCAGTTGCAACAATGAATTTTAGTGCGCCAGAATCACTCATCCAGGAAGAGGTCGAGTGTTTTCACCAATACCTTTGGGTGACTCATTTCCATATTTTTCATTAACAAGTGGCCTACCCCAAGACTTAGGAACACTTTGAAGACATCATTCAACAAAGTTGTTTGGTTGATTTGGCCATACTCTCTGTGGCCCAGCGCCCTGAGTCACTAAGTCACCATAGGAACCTCTAACAATGATGCCTCCATAGCTTTAAAGTGCTCTGCAGAATAATCATGGAGGCTTATCCCTACATTCAAATCTGAGGTTGGGGGTAGTACGCAACCCTCCATTTCAATTCCTTCCTGTTCCAACCCGATTTTTCGGGAAACATAGGGGATATGACTCTAGGAAAGGTCGCGGTTAACATGGTCGACCTTCTCATGTGTGAGAAAGAGCTAGAGATTCATTAGGACCCCCCCCCCCCCCCCGAGGGAGTTTCACACCACTTGGATCCATTGGGAATGATCACTTGTTAAGAAAGGAATCTATTGGGTCTTCCCGCTCCCACCAAAGTCTTGATCCTTAGTAGAAATCCCAACAAGGGTTAGGAAAACCTTGAACCCGTCAAACACTCCGACCCGACTGAAAAAATATTGACGGCGGAAGATGATCCCGAAAGAGATGCACTGCATCAGCAACTTGCAGAACACAAGAAGATGGTTGACGCCCTCCTTGATGAATGCATTGCGGAGTTATGAGCAGACTACTATGATCCTCAGTCAGGGCAGAAGTGCAGGAAAAACTTTCCCTCGGTGAATTGCCTCTAGGTGACCATGACCATGCTGCCCACGAAGATATGGTTGAGGCTGGAACTTACGGTAAGAGGGTGCTGTATGAGTATTCAAAACCACCCGAGAGCTGAGACAATCTCCGGGACCTAGCTCAGGTTCTCCAGCTGCACCTGCAGGTAATTCCTCCAGTTGGTCCACAATTGTTTAGGCCCGCTTATCGTGTTGAAGAGCCCGCCAATGCACTGGTAGTTAGGGATCCCCATCAAGATAGTCACCCCCCACCCAGATGATTCAATGGTGGCACTCATCGCCCATATTGAGGTGTTGTAAACATGACATGTAGAAATCCTGCCTGATGGAAAGCCATATCCATCATGAGTGGATGATTTTTTAGCACCCCAATGTTTTTGAAATCCCACGTTTTCTCCTATCAATGGGACAGGGGACCTGACACAACATCTGGACCACTTCATCTTAGGGTGTGGACCCATGCTGGGGACCCCGACGTAGTAGGAGGCTTCCAACCTCTGGTGTTTCATTCAGACACTGGAGGGTTTAGTGTAAGTCTACTATAGCTAGCTCCCCATCAGATCATTAGCCAGCTGGGAAGACCTCCATAGGAAATTTCTTTACCAGTTCAGTTATACCACTAGGAAGATGAGTATTTTGGACAACATCAAGTGAAAAAAGTGGCCTGACGAGCGCGTTGCAGACTTTGTTGCCCAGTGGAAAGGGATCACATACTTTCTTGACATGCTGCTGACTAAGGAACAACAAATGACGATGTGTGTAGTGAATGTCAAGACAGAACATGTCCCCTCTTTGATCACCCAAAATTACCTCGGGGTATTCTGAGACATTTCTGAAAATGAAAAGCACCTATAAGAATCCTTTCAATAGGCCAACCATGCACATCCATTACATTCTATAATCCCCATGAAGAGGGATTCTAGGGCCGACACCGCTGGAGTTTCTCAAATAGCGGCCCCCAATAAACTAGAGTTGTTACTAGTGAATCTGCATCCATATCCTCACAAAGGCCCTCCACCTTAGGAAAACCTACATCCCAGCAGTTCCCACCTCAAAATCATCAGGTTCCCTCGTACAATGCACCGCCACCACCTAGACGAGATAACCAGGCTCCACCCCCTCGACATGAAACTCCAGCCCCTCATCAGAATCAGGATCCAAGGGACCTCTTCCCAGATAAGAGGATCCAGACCTACTCGTTCAATGAGGATCATGTCCCCGGTTTTTCTGAAGTGCCTTAGAGTATGGGATTGTGCATTTTCAAGAGTGCTGGAGGCCAAAAGAGGTGATACCCACTGATCGCCCTAATTACTGACCCTATCACCAGATCCTGGGGAACACCCTCAAACAGTGCTATGTGTTTAAAAACTGTCTTAAAGACCAGGTGGATAACAACATAGACTGGTTCGGCTCATCACTAGAATAGGTGTAATGTGTCTTTGTGAGGCCATACTGTAACAGTGATGGAGAAGGTGAGTGGTATCGGGTTTCTAACTACGGGTCTGAGAAGTATGTCGACTGGATGGCTCGTAAAATAGTCACCCTTTCCCAGGATGTTATCTGTGCAAGCCTAAATCGTCCAGAGCCTTCAGAAGCCATAGGAAAAACTTCTGCATTGTCATCTCATTCATCCTCTTCCTAGATGTGAAAGCATCAACGACGTAAGGGAAAACAAATTTCCCCACCAATGCCATCGTCATCCCATACTCTCGGAGACTTCATGCCCCTGGAGATGGAGATTACTCCCATAATCCATCCAGTTGTGGATGAATTTTCAAGAGACATTCCAGGGTACACTTCATTTAATATTGTAGATCTGGGAGGAGCGCCAATAAGATTCTCCCTACTTCCCCAGCTGTCATCAGTGTCGATGGAGCCGTGAAAATATGGGCCATCCTAGTGCCTTTGTCATTATCTTCAGCTGGGTTGTGCATGCTATTGAAACTATGTAGTAGACCCAGTGCATAGCTCAGAATACTCAACCTTCTCATATAGTGTCATCAAGTCTACCTTCACCGCCATTCATGTAGTTGGATCAGGCAGAACCACCTCAACTGCGTCGTGATCAGCCACACTTTTCTACATACCAGTCTCAGTCTTGGGGCCCTCATCCAGAAGTCACTATGTAGGCTTAGACTAGTGAGAAGTGAGATATTCATAGCACCAGTCAGCAGGTCCCACCACACCTCCTATCATAGAGTGACCTCCTGTATGCATAAGTTCATGCCTTGCACGGAAGTATGATTTCCTCAATCATATTTCTTGCATTCCATCAATGATATATATCCTAGAGGACATTTTCCTGTCATCAGATAAGCATGAGGCCCTCTCCAAAGCTTTAGGAAGCCCCCTCCAGTTTGGGACTAAGGTAGGAGCCGTAGAATCCTTCCATGATGAGGAAATCGAGAATGTGGAATTCCAATCCATCATCTCATTCTTTGTAGAAGCTGAAGGATCACCTATACATGGGAACATTCTTCAACTATACATCACCGACTAGTTTAATGGTGTGGAGGTTCATCATTGTCTTTTCAACACAAGATCAGGGATCAACCTAATCCCGACTCAGAAACTTCGAAAATTGGGGTTGTACGATGATGATCTGAGTCCCTCTAACCTAATAATATAAGGTTATTATAGGATAGAACAGACACCAGTTGAAAATATCCACAAAAATACCCAGTTCAGTGGACTATTTTCCGGCAACGAGTTTATGGTTGTCTCCCAGGACACCACCTACAATTAATTTATGGGCAGGCCATGGCTCCAAATGCATTAGGCGGTTCCCTCATCGTATCACATGTGCCTCAATTACATCCTTAATGATCAAGTGGGAATCCATTAAGGGGATGTGTCTCCCTTTTCCTATTTTAAATCCTGCTATATGGACACCAAATTTTACATGATAAAAGAAAAGAAGATTCAGTCTTACAAGTTTGTTCATGCCATGACTACGACCCACCTGTGGACAGATCAAGATGATTCCTACATCATTCCAATCCACCAATTGGAGGATATAGCTCTGGACATGGGACAATGATTTGTTGTTTTTGGAATGATGGGGGAACACATTCCCAAGTCTAAGAAACCTAGGAAGATCACCTCATACTCTTACACAAATCATGCTCAAGTGATCCCGAAGCCTCCTACTCCCATAAGGTATTGGGATGTCCGCCCCATGGAAATGGAAATATATCATTATTTCTTGTTTCATCAGGCTGGACTAAACCAGATCAAGCTTGTGAACCACTATTACTTCAATAGCATCAAGTGTATCCCCTTTTATGGAACACCTTATTGTATCGGATGAACAAATTTCATCACTATGGTTTTGGCAGCACTGGGGTTCCCCGATGTAGTGTGCACTACCACCCAGGATGGTACCGACCTCATATCCGGATCTGTCGACTCAGAGGAAAATCCTCCCACCCAGGATCCCTCCACTATAAGTGAAGAAGAGTATTTAGAGGATTCTCCCCCACCTTTTAAGAGTTCTTCTTCACCACGGGCAAAAAATTGGTGCAGGTGAACCTCGGTAGCGAGGCGGACCCGAAACCCACATTTATCTGTGCCGCCATGACCCTCAAGGAGAAACAAAGTAAATAGGCTTCTGTAAACAACACTATATTGTATTTTCCAAAAATTATGGCAAGATTACATGACTAAATCCCCAGGTAGCTATCTACCACCTCGGTCTCCCTAACAATTATCGCGGGTTCAAGCAGCCTCCCAGAAAGATGAACCCTTCTCACGATGCCATGGTTGCAGAAAAAGTTGATAAGCTCATCATTGCCAATTTTTCATATAGGTTTAGTAACCCAAATGGATAGACAAAATTGTTCCAGTCATAAAGAATAATGGATAGATTAGAGTCTGCATCGACTTATGGTATCTCAACCGTCAGTGTCCGAAGGATGATTTTCTCCTTCCTGTGATAGAATTTTTGACTGACACTATAGCTGGGTTCCAAGCCCTCTAATTCACGGATGGGTACTCTTGGTATAACCAGATATGAATGGACCTCAAGGATGAGGATTCTAAAGCCTTTAAGAAAACACAAGTTACTTTCAGTTACAAATTCATGCCCTTCGGTTAAAAGAATGCAGGTGTCACCTATCATCGGTTTATGCATCGCTTATTTAAGACAATCCTCGGAACATTGGTGGAATGTTACGTGGATGATCTGGTGGTCAAATATTCCCACTGTTAGGACCATCTCATAGACCTAGATAAAGTGTTCATATTCTTAAGTTCCAGCCAACTGAAGATGAATCTATTGAAGTGCGCCTTTGGGTCACCTCTGTAACGTTTCTCGACTTCATTGCAAGATACAAGGGCATCGAGATCGACCCGAAAAAGGTCAAGGCGATCATCCAGATGTATCCCCTGAGCAATATCTAGAAGATTTAAGGTTTCCATGGCCACTTGGCCTACATAAATGGATTCATCATGAATCTGTACAGAAAATGTAATCCCTTTTCTCATCTCATGAAGAGAGGCATTGTCTACTAGTGGGATGAAGAATGTTAGACTACTTACATGGAAATCATGAAGTACCTGCTCCAGCCTCCGGTCATAATGCCACCTATCTCAGGAAAGAAACTATTATATTACATGATAGACCCAGAATGGTCTCTCAGAGCCCTTATGGCCTATAAGAACAACAAGGGGAAAGAGAACGGTCTTTACTATCTCAGCCCCATGATCCTCGATACGGAGACCAGATACTCTCCTGTCGAGAAATGCTTCCTTTCACTGGTATTCGTGGTATAGAAATTGGGTCATTACCCCCAGTATCATGAGGTACAACTAGTGTAATAGGTAGATCCACTGAAGAACATTCTGAATCTCACCATATTGACAGGTTGTATAGATTAGTGGGCAGTAATCCATTAGAAGTTCGACATCAGGTTTGTTCCATAGATGGCTATTATGGGGAAAGTGTTGGCAGACATCCTTACAGCCCATCCAGCTTCTACAGACCAGCCCCTAGATCTCGATTTCCTAGATGAAGTTATCCTCTCTGTAGAACAAGTCATACCATGAGGGAAAACGCACTTCGATGTTTCTTCCCAGATCCCCACCGACAGAAGTTTTAGTGACCCCAAGTTCAACAGTGTAGGCTTGGGTATTGACTTCATTACTCCATCACAATCCATTATTTAGTATTCATTTCTTTTGTTAGAAGGTTTCACCCACAATGAGGCAATGTATCAGGCTCCCTTTACTAGCCTCGATCTAGCTCCTGAGATTGACGTTCCCCATTTTCATGTGAAAGGGGACTCCAAACTAGTCATCAAGTAAATCAATGGTGACTATGTTGTCAGAAAGACAAAGTGCGTACCATTGTTCGAACGCACTCTCCAGTTAATGTCCTAGTTACCATCACAACTAGAAGTTACTCATGTCCCTCGATCTCAAAATGGTCGAGCTGACACCCGGACCAACCTAGCTATATCACTTGCAGAGCCCGAATAGGATGATCTAGTTATCCACGTGGAACACCGGAGAGTCATTGATCTCTTCACTCCAGATGATGGAGAAAGACCACAGGGAAGCCACCTTACCACTAGAACCTCCCCATCAGGACCCTAGGTCACTCGAATGTAGTGATTTATGTGACTCGTGTCTGGAGAACCTCCTTTGTGGAGTACCTCCACAACAGTAATCTCCTGGCAGATCGGGCTGACCACGAGTGAATTCGATGTCGCACGTTACAATTTAGCCTCCAAGGCGGTCCTAGTCGTGAGAAGATCCTATACAAGTGTAGGTTTGACAGGGTTCTCCCCTATTGCATTCAAGGAGTCGATATTTCCCAAGTCATGCAGGAGGTTAATGTCGGTTCCTATGAGGATCATCAGACTATGCCAAAAGTACCTCACCAGATCCAGATACTAGGGTATTTTTATCCCTCCATGATCAATGACTGCATCGAGTTCACCAAAAGGTTTCATGCATGCCAAATTCATGAAAAATTTATGCATTGGACTCTAGAGCCTCTCCACACTACCACGTACTCTTGGCCATTTTCAGTATGGGGACTCGATGTCGTGGGACCATATCCACCGGCGATGACTCATTAGTGAAGGTTCATCATGACTGCTACAGATTTCTTCTCCACGTGGGTAGATGAAGTTCCGCTCAAGGATGTCAAGGCCCATTCCATCATTGACATTGTGAGCTCCAACATCATCTACCGATTTGGAGTCCCTCACGCCATCCTCCCCGATAACGACACGAACTTCTGGGCAGCTGGGCTGAAGAAACTGTACGCTAAGTACAACACCCATTCTAACCATATCACTCGTTATCATGTGCAAGAAAATGGACAGATCGAGGTGTTCAACAAGACACTCTCTAAAATTTTGCATAAAATTGTTGCTCAGAAAAAAAAGTGTTGGTCGGACAAGCTCCCCAATGCCTTGTAGGCTTATCGGATGATGACACATAATTCTACCAAGGTGACCCCATATTCCCAGGTGTACATAACGGAGGTCGTCCTACCCATTGAGGTTCAATTTCCCTCTTTGCGTATGGTTGTATATGATCAGAAAGTGCCAGATAAAGTATCTAATATCTGTCTGGCTATGTTTGAAGCGCTCGATGAGAATATAATTCAAGCCCTGCACAATCTAGAAAGGCATCTAAACAATATATCTAGAGCTTTCAACAAGATACTTTGCCTCTGCTTCTTCTTACAAGGTGACTTGGTATTGGACCTAAGGTCACCAATGATACCTGGTAGGAAACCACCCAAGTTATAGCTCAAAAGGGAATGATTTATATCATTCACAAGGTTTACTCCAATGGCACATATTCCCTATTTACCATGGATGGTGAGCGTATAACTCCTTCCATGAATGTCTTGTTCTTCAAGAAATAATTTTGCTACGCAAGTCGGGTCCTACATGTCCTTAAACTGTTGGGTCCTACATGACTTAAACTTTTGGGTCCTACATGACCTTAAACAGTCTGGTCCTACATGAACATAAGTTGTAAAATGTCCCCCATGACATTAAACTGTATGTCATCCCACATGACATTAAACTGTATATTGTCCCGCATGACATTAAACTGTTTTTCATCCTGCATGACGTTAAACTGCATGTCGTCCCACATGATGTTAAACTGTATGTCATCCTACAAGATGTTAAACTACAAGAACAACATATGGAATGATTCCCATCCTCATGGTATATGTAGGAATTCCCAGATACTTCTTCTAGAGTTCATCCCCATGTTTCCTATTTGACTTTTTCCCCTAGGTACAGTTCTCTTGGATAATCTTGCATGGTGTCGTGTAGGCTTCTTGGGCCCCACCATGTCATGATCACGATGATTGCACCATGTTCCCTCCCATGTTCATTTTTCCTCCCACATCCTCACCACACAACATTAAGTTGCATGGAATAAAGAAATATGTATGGATTGATTCCCATCCTTATGGGATACATAAGAACGCCCATACATTTTTTCCTTAGGCCCAACACCAATCTTCGGCATCTCCCATTGGGTTGAAACACATGGACTGGTGCAGTCTTTTTCCCTCATTCATGTCGTATTCATCCTTATCGTACCATGTATCCCTCATCCCTGAATATGTCAAATCACTTGTACCATGCATATGACATTGAACTAGGCATCTACATTCTGAGACCTACGAACTTAAATTAAGAGCACCACCGTCCTTGCTACATGAGGATAAAAAACACACCATCCTTCTCTATAACTATCTGTGGATTTATTCCCATCATTATGGGATACGTAGGATTGACCGAATTTATAGTCTATGGGTCCGGCCCCATCACTTAGAAACCTCCCTATCATCTTGGTCCCTTGGCCTGTGTTCCTCTAGGATAGTGGTATATGGTGTGGTATGGGATTATGTCCCCATTCAGATCGGGTTTGTAACAACAATGCCACATACCTCTCTCTTCTGAGTTCCCTTTGCTCCCTTTACCTACACTCATCTTTTCGAGTCAGCTTCTCCTAAGTTGGGTCCCTCAACCCTATTCGGTGATTCACCAATGTTTTTAGGAGTACTCTGGTTTAGAACCTGGTGTGTCAGATTCTGCATGGACATTCTTTCACCCATTTTCAGGGTTATTTTTCCAATTCAACTGGGCTTTAATTGTCTTTCACATTCGAAGGGACCCCCAGGTGGCATGGATTCATGATCCAAGGGCTCTCCTACCATTATGATCCAACATCCTTGACGATTTTGAACAAAAAATTGATACAAGTCTCATGTTGCAAATATGGTATGCAGTTGACTTTCATTTGTTGTTCCCATTTCTGGTCATATGATATGAATTCTATGTTTCGAACACAGTAAATAGTTATCCTCCATTGTCACGCCAACCCTATGAAGGCTTAAATGTCGGAAACATGATTCACATAATTTTCCACCCTATCATTTCTATGATGAATTTCGACACTCTTGGTACTATCCCTCAGTTCGGATTTTCATGTTGGGAAGACAAAGTCGCGGTAAGGTTTTATTCAGGGATCCGCACCGACTTCACCATTATGTGTATTCCATGTGTTGCAAAGACCCCTTCAACCCTTTTTTCCTACACCGAGTTTGAATCACGTAGGCATAGGGATTGGATCGAGGTTTTCACTTTCTTGGAAGAGTTCTGCTTCTCCATGGTCCGAGCTCTAAAATCAGAAACTAAGATCTCTTTATACGTCCTATCTTTAGAAATATGTATGTCTTGATTCCCATCCTCATGGGATACGTATGAATACCCATGCATCTCATCTTTGGGTCCGTCTTGAGTTCCACTTATTTACCTCTTCTGTTCTTCCTTTTAGGCCCCAACTCTTATAGGACTGTGAGGTGTGGCTTGTGTTTGATTATGCCTTTCTTCACATCGATGTCCTTCATGATGTTAAACTCTATATTGTCCCACATTACATTAAACTATATGTTGTCCTGCATGACGTTAAACTACAAATTCAAGAACTATTTTTGGCTTTATTACCATCCTTATGGGATACATAGGGAAACCTGGACGCCTCGTCCATAGCTTCAGAATCATTTTCCATAACCCTTTATAGCCCCTCGGCTCGAGGATCCTTCCAAGGAATTTTTCATGGTGTGATGTGGACCTTGTCCTTATTCACATAGGGTATGATTTATCATGTCATGTGAATTCCTCCTAATGTCCAAGCCATATGATGTTAAACTATTCCGCCTAGTCCCACATGACATTAAACTCTTGCATCTTTATTGCACGACATTAAAATGCATTGTTGGTCCTATCATATGACCCTAAACAATGATATTATTGTCCTATCCGCACGATGAAAAACGGCACTGCATTTTGATGACCTCACTCGAGGGGACATCTTTTTGGGTATTGGTCATCCACCCCACCATTTGTTAATGCCTGCATTTGGCATGATTTTTGTGGCGACACCAGGATCCCCAGTCCTTAGTTTATCATTTCACAAGAAAAACACATCAATCCTAAAAGAAAAACAAGATCTACCAACTGCTGCTTCTTTTAGTGTGTGGTCCAGACCCGTGCGACCTTATCATCTATGGCACTGGTACCTTACCATTCCATCCATATAACAACAAGAGGCTTGATTCTAATTCTCATGAGATATGTATGAACTCCCATTATGTTTTCCATTGGACCATCCTAACAATCAATTTCAATCCCATGACCTAAAACCTCCCAAAGGAACACATGGTGATCTGGACTCCAAGTCCTCATTCATGTTGGGTTTTATAAATACCTCACCATATGTCTCCATAATTCCCTACCTTTTCTTTGTTTGAGATCCATGACCATAAACTAAGATCACCCCGCATCCTTGCCGCATGATGTTACACTGCACGTCATCTTCCAGAACTACGTATTGCTTGATTCCCATCCTCATGGGAAACGTAGGAATGCACATGAATCTTGCCTTTGGGTCTAGCCCCATGAATCGTTAGTCTTGTTCCACCACATTTTTGGCCCCTTGGCCTGAACTCATTTGGGGAACGCTGTAACTGCACCTCTACCCTGAATAAGTTTGGGATGCCCCGCGACAATGATGGGATGCATCAGCTTCTTTATTAGAGAGGTCCTGTCTGGAAGTTGGAATGATCCCTGATCAGACTGGTACATCCACCTAATGTGTTTTTTCCATGATGGCATAATTTCAAGAGTTATTGAATCCATTCAAACAATCCACCACTCCAACTTATGCGCTTTGTGTGCCCTTTATTTGGACCCTCATCCCCTTTCATGTATAAAAAAACCCCCTAACAATAAGAATGATCAGCCTATGGATCTCTTTCTATCCTAGGTCAGCATTCCAGAAGACTAATGGATGGAATTCTGAGTCAGACCCCATATTTTGAACATGGTCAGCGGTTGGCCCTCATCTGTTATCCCCATATTAGGCTAATACAATAAGGATAATGTCTTTTGAACACATTAAAAAGTTCTCTTTTATTGTCACACCACCCACATAATGTTCAGAATCATGGGTGTTGTGATTCACACATTCCACTCCTTTATGTTTGGATCAGTCCCAATGCCCCTGGTGTTACCCCACCCGTCCACTATATCATATTGGGGAAGTAATAGTTCAAATGTTCGAAGGACTTTATTCTCCAGTCAGGTTTTAACCTTTCTTTTCCGAAGCCCAGATGGGTCGTTTCTACTCCAAGTGTCTGAATACGGTTGGCACTCTTACATTCAAATGAAGTAATAGTGTGAGCACCCCCTGTATCTCACATCGGGAATGACCCACGTGAGCTTAGGAATGGATTTCTATTTATATCCAGATTGTGGTCAGATTTCATTATAATAAACAAGTAAATAGTCCATCCATGCATATAATTAAGAGCTAAAATTAGTAAAGAATGATCAGTTTATGGGTTCATCTAAAACAGGGCCCTTAATGATCAATGTTTTGGATGGATCACTCCAAGACTACTACCTTATAGCTTATGACCTCGAGGATTTCTTCCCGCCCACTGTGAACCAAATCTTCATCAATAGCCACAGAGCACAGCTCATCGGCCTTAGCATATGATCGCGCCTGTTCATTTTGAATTTCAGTCATTTGGTATCCCACTTCCACTATCTTCTCTTGGGAATCCTCCAACTAGGACCTCAATTGCTCAACGAGCTTGGTGTAGTTTGTAATGAATGCCTCCCTTTATTTCATCTTCACATCAAGGCATCATACCTCCTGTTCCACCTTCAGGAATGCCTGGGTATTCCTTGACTCCTTCTGGCACCAGGAAATGTCAGAGCATTGGCTGCTCTCTCATAGCTTTTTAGCCATGTAGTCGCATATTGTTAGATGAAAATGGTGAGCATCAACCCCTCCAACACATAGAAAGTGCAACCAGGTATGGAGTGATCCTATCTGTTTTAGCCATTCTGCCTGAGGCTAACTGAGGAAGCACTTGATACACTTCCACCCCATGTACCATGTCATACGTCTATCATCAGCTAACTCCAAATAAGAGCAATCTATCTCCTCAGGGTCTATGGGGAAATATTCCGGGAATGAATCTAAGAGATCAGTGGTAGGGTCTTATTCTGGTACCCCTCCCAAGGGGTTAGGCTCTTAAACATGTGGGAGACCTTCTTTTCATTCCTTAGTCTCACCAGCTTATTCTACATTGACTTTAGGCCCCGCCTTGACATTGATATCACTGGTTTCCATATCCCTTTTTTCACCAAGTACCTGGGTTGGCTTGGTTTGATAAGTGTGTCCCACGTGGGCCGGCGCGTTCTCCTTCAAATCATTTGTGGATAGTCTAGATTTGGCAGCCTGTCGAGCCTCAAATGCAGTGATTACTGCACAAACAATGAACGCCCGAATCAGTTGATCTCTCTAATTGAAAATGTACGTGTCTAAGTGATGTAACTTATGAGAACTTAGTGCATCGGCCTCCGGAAATTCCCTTTCCGCAGGAGCTGTCATTGTGGGAGATCTTTTAGCGCTTGTCAGATCAATAATGGTCATCGACTCCCCACATTGTTTTATCGGCCCATCCACCCCCCTCTGGAAGAAGCTTCTTGGTCGGCACCAATATGCTATAGAGAAGTATAAAAAATTCCTATTGAATATTACAAGTGATGGAATAAGGAAAATGATAGATAAGGATTGGGGCATACCTCGAGGAGCTCAGTTATGCCCATATTAGAGCCAAAAATCTTTCCACTCTCCCGAAGACTCCCATGGTAGGACATCCCTTGAGACCCTCCACCTCTAATAGCCTCTTCACCTTCCCCTAATTCTTCTTCATCATCTTCACCCTCTTCTTCTCCCTCCTCCTCTTCTTTCTCACTTCCCTCTGGCTCCTTGTCACTGTCGTCACCCTCAGATGGAATTGTTTCTAGATCATGCTCCTTGACAAGAATTACCTTCACCAGAAGAGGTGGTTTCTCACACCGACCCCATTGGAGTGCATATGTGTCCATGACCATCAATTACAAGTGTTGATGATGGAAGTTTTCCATGTCATCAATTTTAATGAGTCTAACCTCTAACTACTGGATTCCATCTCGTATTATATTTTTCCAGAGGGATTACATGCCCATTGACTATCGCAGGGTCAACCAGGCTGACCACAGTGCAGAGAAGATTGCATCATCGGAGGGTTAAAGAATGTACCTTATCTATTTCCCAGGAATATCCCTTATTACTCTATGAGGTTGTTCTTGGGCCCCTCTTTACCCAAATGATGATGGAAAAACCACACCATGTGACGTTCCTACTGCTGTAGTCCCTACCTATCTTGGCCTAGTTTCCCGACTTGCTCTCGGCCTTTCCACCTCAACGACGCCTTGTCTATTCTATCACTGCCCAGGTTCTATATTGGCCACATTGAACTACCAAACTCACTTCTACAGGAGCCCTTCAGGGTTCTACACAGCCTAGTGTTTGGAATATTTTATCAAAATTCTATCATCAACTCCAGTAGGGGGAAATGAAATGACTTCTCCATAGCCATAAGTTGTGAACATCAACCACATTTGGCAAAGAACACATGGATGCCTCTCCTCTCGGATATTTGTATTCAATTTCTTCAGCATATACTGGAAGCATCCAAACTACCAGGAAAATCTTGACAACACATAAGGCTCTCAATGAATCTTCTTATTGACCCGGGCCACAAGCACCCCACCAATGATTCTTTGAAAGTATTCCCTTTGCTCTCGTGATACTTTCCTATTGTATATCATCTGGCGAGATGGGTTAGGGAACTTGATAAAGTTAAAATTGGCATGATTTCTAATCCTAATCCTTATCCCATCTTTGTTCAGTGTTAAAGGCATGACCCAGACAATGTTCTACAAGTAGGGACGTAGACCGTTACTCAGGGGACGAATGGAGTTTGGACATTTGTATCCATTATAGTGATTCGTGATCTAGTGATAAAGGATTTTGAAAGGGATATATATCCTCCTTGGTGAACCCCCTATCAAAATACGCCCTATGATGGCATAAAAACGGGCTAACACAAGGGCCCCCAAGTTAAACATCTGATTAGCGGCCAATAATTATAGTCATCACCAATGTTACTAGATGAACTCCCATCCATGTGTATCTCACTTGAAGGAGCCACACAGTCAATTTTTTTTAAAGAAATCCAGCATACTAGACATTCGGGTCTCATCTTTCATTCATAGTAAAAACCCTGTTTTGATATTCCCCCACATCTAGGATCCTCCATTATGATCTGATATTGCTTCTTTGTGTCGCAGTAGGACATCGTGTTCCTCGACCAGCCTTCTTGACATTCAGGACTTTCTATAGAAACAGGCTGAACCACTTTGAGTAGGATATGTCCATCAAGAAAGACCTTGACCACCAGACTCTCCTTGGATAGCTCTAACAAATTCCATGTCAGGATGGGAGTCTGTGATATGTCTCCTCAGATGTTCCCTGTCGAAATGAATTCGTCATACTGATGTCCATCCAAAGGAATTCCCCCAATGAAATGAACATCACAAAGGCTGATGCCAACCTCCCCTTGGTGGAGACGGAATGTGTTGTTATTAGAGGACCACCGGTTGAACATATCTGGCCCAAGTTCATGTTGACGGTAGAAATTGAAATACGACTTACACACCGCCTCGAACAACCCAAGGTGCCACAGATTGGCCCAAAACTGGTCACACTTTTGGTGTACCCAATATTCCCAGACCCACTCACATGTGAAATTGCCTCCAGAGCTCATGTCTCAGTCCTACAACCATCCTTTATTCTCATTGGTGATACTATGTCATAAAGTACATGCATAATGAGCCAGCGAATCCTCGACAACCAACTCATTTCCTAAGATGGTCCTCATCTTGGGGTTCAGAACATAAACATCAGTGTGTCTGGTTTCTCTAACAGGACGGTCGTTGTTAGTGATGTTATATAAGGATAAATCATCCTTGGGGGTCACCCATGACCGCGATGTATCAATTTTGAATCCCGGAACGAGTTCCTCCTCTAAAATATTTAATTCCCATATTGGTAGGTTGTCAAACAACACATACTCCTTATGCGCTATGGTCAACATATTGAAGAGTGTTTGGTTGTTGGATACAACCTTCTGGGCGCCATAAACCTCAGGGTTTGAAAATATCTCGGCCCTTCGAGCAGCGTATTTAGATTCCCTCTCAGTGTCAGCCCGATTAGAAACCATATTCTTTTGGTACGGTCTTAAGGAGATCGCACGAACAGACCTACACGATGCGCGAAAAATCATAAACCAGCATGAAAAACTGAGGTAGCGATGTGAAAAAAAACCCATTCTGTGCATAAAATCATTATCTAACTCAAAAAATTATAGGAAAAGGAAGTCAAATTACATGAAAAGAAAGGGATATTTTTGAAACATGAGAGCTCATATTTTATCACGCGAGAAAATCCGTACAGTTTATGTGACCTGTGAGAATTTTTATAGGTGCGGAGTGGGATTTCCGCGTACCCAAAAAGTGGTTTACATGCAACTTAAGGGTTTAACGTGCAACATGTGTGTTTTGTGCTCACGGAAATCAGGAGATTAGACATCTTGGTGTTTCCCTTAGAATACCACCTTTGCATTCTGTCACCGATCTGATTCCTAGGAGGGAATTTGTAGACACCGAATTGTGCTTATGGAATAAAGAGGGAATTTTCGGATGAAATGAAGACATATTTTGAATTAGAGATCAATTCCTAGAGGAACAGAAGTGCCACACGAAAAATCCAAAAGGTGCACGAAAAACATCTCTCTCCTGCGAAAAATGATAGGATCTTAAAGAGTTTTGCACGTGGCTGTGGAAACTTTTGTGTAGCCAACACCCGGCGCGGAAACTTGCTTACAACTGACACCGGGCACAAAATATTGTGTTCCACCAACACCGGGCATGGAATCATTCGCGCCACTGACACCGGGTGCAAAATCTTTTATGCTGCCGATAACGAGACCAGATTTTTTCTGCGCCGATCAACTTCTGTGTAGACCTAGTGACCCTGTGCACCTATAAATAGAAGGGAGGCCCTTTGAATTCCGACGACTTAAGAACCAAAACTGTCTCTTCTACATGAAATTCAGCTCTCCCATGAAAAAAATATGGATTTAAAATATGGTATTTTATGTGTTAGGTCTCCAATTGGTATGACTCCATACGGGACCACTCTGGCTTGACCCTCACCCAAGTCCCTAAAATTCAGGTCCCTGGCGTGCGATCCCTTCCCCATGAACAAAAAACCCCGGACAGTCCTTGCACACAATGCCTCTGACTTGTGCACAACACCTCATCCCATATTTGTGTGTAAACCCTTCAACTTGCATGAATTTTTTTTCCACTCTTTGCACGCAAGTATTCTCAATTGTGTGCACACCCGGCCTTTTAGGCGTAGCTTTTCCAATTTCACGCCACTTGTGTGCAAATCTCTCCTATTGTGAACAAACGTCTCGGTCCACTCCCAACGGCCATTTCTGGGCATCATCTCTATTTACACGCAAGCCTCCATCCTTGTTCATTATTTTTCACATGTGTTCGATGTCCCTCCTCCGGGAATCTTCATAGAGTGTTTCTTATTCCCAAAACATCTATGTTATACACCCTTCTCTCATAAGACCCTCTAAACTCGTAACGAAGTAACTTCAAAGTCCCTTGGGTGGCGCTTCCCATTGTGTTTCCTCACCTCATGCTTATTTTCATAGGCATGCTAAGAACTATTTATTCTTCATATATCCACACTAATGTGGGCCCCTCAATGGATCACTCCATGACACCCACATCCTGTATGACGTTAAACTATACCCACAACGTTGTGGATGCCTTACCTTCCCAAAGGGCGGGTGGGTATTAGTTATGTTAGTCTTAGGGGTGTAGAGTGAACCTGCCTCATCCAAGCTACATGACATTAAACTACCAAGCACCATCGTCCTTAGAAGATGACATTAAATTGTGACCCTGCCCCATACATCAAACGCAGGGTGCCCCATCTCAGAAATTATCTATTTCCATTGGTCACCACGAGAGTGAAATATTCCTCACATGTAATGAGATCCTCTTTGCTGGAGTGGAATCTATTCATGGGGAAAGGGAAACCACCTTGGTGTAAGCCCCTAGCCTTTTTTTACGGGAGGCAGCATCCCTGATCCTCCTATCTTCTTCCTAGCCAAAGACTAGAAGGGGGGATGGGCACCGAAGCCCTCCTCTCATACATGCCAAATCCCTCTCCCTTTGGGCTTTATTTCCCTTAAGACACCACCCCGGAGTAAGTCCCAATCTCCATCTCCCTGGGATACTTACCACGTGTAAGCCCTTGTTTCCTATTTGGGCTGCGGACCATGCATAAGCCCCTATTTCCATTTTGGGCTGCTAACTATGTGTCATCCCAACACAACTTCCCATGGAAGAACCTTTCAGGATGTGATCTTCAGTTTTTTCCTACCTCTTGTTTCTTACTCCAAGAATGACTCACATGGGCTTAGAGTAAGTGTCGACCATGACATCCTCTCTAGGCCGCCTTAGTGTGTAATCCCCACACCTATCCAAAACTATGTGGACTTTGATCCATGCCAAAGTACAGTACATAGAAAGCCTCCCTGAGGTTTAATCCCATAAACCATTGGTCCAGACTCCCTTCATGTAGGTTCACCACACACATCCTAAACTACGTGGAATTTTGAACCTGTCCAAGGAAAGGTACGTAGGAAGCCTCCCTGAGGTGCAATCCCAACAACCATTGGTCCCAACTCCCTTCACATTGGTTCACCACACCCATCCTGAACTACGTGTGGACATTGATCGTTTCCAAGGGGAGATACGTAAGATGCCTCCCTGAGGTTCAAGCCCAACAACCATTGGTCCCGACTCCCTTCACGTCGGCTCACCACACCCATCCCAAACTATGTGGACATTGATCCTTGACAAGTAAAGGTGCGTAGGAAGCCTCCCAGATATTCAAGCCCAACAACAATTGGTCTTGACCGCTTCCCGTCAGTTCACCCCCATTCTCCATGACATTAAACTATACACCCATTTTGTTCTGCATGACTCTAAACTGTACCCTATCCAGTGGTATGTCATTGTCTACCCAAAGCCAGTGGAAAACTATTGTTGACCCTTCTGTTGGGACCCATATCCTTGGTCCGCCCCAGTGGCATTAGACCAACCTCAGACTACTAACCATGTGTAATCCCCATTATATCATCGGGTCGTTGTCCTCTGCGCACACCCCAATCCTATGCCCCATCCTGAACTATGTGGACTTTGATTCCCTGCCACGGGGATACATAGGAGGACTCTTTGAGGCTCAATCCCCACATCACCGTCTCCCTCATGTCGATTCCATATAATTCTCCATCCACTTCACTTAAACATCAATTATCCATTTTGATTCTTACTTGGGCCACCACATCCCGATGAGATCATGTCAATTAACCTCCTCACATTAGTGTTCCTTATAGGGGTTGCACCCATCAGATCCACTCTAGTCAGTGTTCTGATCAGTTCGATCCATCACTGCTGGACGTTAAACATGCGTCATACCATATTTCAAGCATGGGAAGATGAGGAAAACCTCAGAGAGATGCCTATTTAATATAATACCCCACATTCCATTCAGGATACCTCTGGATTCTATGCCCTTGAGAATCCCTATATTAATGGAATGAAACCAAGACACATTGTGTTCCAACATCAAGACACGCCAGGGATGCCCAACGTGACTACTCCCCTGACCAAAGGTTGCCTCACTAACCATACCCATTAGAATGTACTGACATAAGAAGTGTAATTAACCGGAATCCAGAAATATATGGATCTAGGAATATTTTCATGAACAAATTCTTAATCTATAAGGGAGACCCGAACATGGTAACCAGTTTCGAGGAGGAATCCATAGAAGGAAGAACTGACATCCCATCATCCCATTTCAACCAAGGAGAAAACGTCCCTAAATAAACGACGGATGCAGCCCGCATTTGGAAAGAAGGAATGCAGGCCACATCTAGTGTGTCCTCATCCTCATTTAACAGACAGATGCACATTACCAAGAAAAAGCATCAGAAATAAGATACTTTAAAAAACAATGATATAATCATTTCTTATCCACCCTAAAAGAAATCATAAATTTATAGAAGATTAATTTATGATTATCCGTTAGAATAACTATCAAAACCCCAATTAAAACATATATTTTCCTATACACCTTCTATAAAAGAAATTATCTCGACAAAACTATTGAAAAAAAAACTAGATATTTTAAAAGTGTTTTATAACTAATGGAACATCCAAACATAGAAAAAATATAGCACGAAAAGTACTATAATTTATTATATCCCCATGTTAATCCTAGTTGGTGTACCCTTCTAACCCAAAACCAAAAACATTAAACAAATACACTAGGCACAAATATTTCATATGACATAAGTATTGTATAAAATACTTGATATATTCATAGAGATTATTCCTCATATTTATCATAAATAATCTCACCAAACTCTCTAGATGAGGAATATTTTCCTCAAAAAACAATGAAATAAATCCAACTTCTAACAATATTAGCATATTGAACTTTTTACATTAATAAACATTAAATATTTTTGTTTGTTATAGAGTCCAAATTATATTGAAAATGATCCACTAAGGGAATAACAACTATATCATAAATATTTGTAAATATATTAATCAATACATTATTAATTTATTTATTTTGTGAAAACTAATTTCATCATATCTTTTAGTGTCTCCAGTTTCCCTTTCCTAGTATCCTCTTTGTCATACCCCTATCAATTTGTGAATGATTTGAGATAATATTAGTGTAATAAATATATAAGTATCATTTTTTTATCATAATTATGGAAGTTGATGAATGTATTTTGAAGGGGTGATGCTTGGAGAATTGTTGGAAAATTATGCATGATTGACTTTATAGTTTGATTTATTAATAAATGAAAGAGAAGATGCATGGAGATGACAAGAAGGAACAGTGTTTATATTTATATAGAATTAATGTACCAACACATGGACTAATTAATGGAGGATATAATAAAGTCCCTTAGTGAATTGGAATGAATCTAGAGGCAATTAGGGTAAAGAGTCCTGATCTCCATATCTGTGAATACTTCATCAGTGTACGTGTCATCCTAACAGGGAGTTATGAATTTTACTATAGAATGAGATATTTTTATGTGTCATTAGAAATATGAATATGTTTCATTTGTACAACAAATGTGAATTTGGTAAAGGAATAAATCCATACATGTTTTTCTAGTTTGTGAATATGGAAAATAGAATCAATGTATGTTTCATTCCAAATAGAATATGAGACTTTTGAAATCTAGGGAGCATATGTTTCAATGGTAATAAATGTTTCTGGGATCTTTTGACAAAATTATCATACTTTCCAATTGCATAGGTGTTTTAGGAAATCTATGTCTGTGTGATAATGTTATATGGGTCACATATACTCATTTATATAAGAGTTAGCTGAATGTGTTAGTTTCATCCAAAAAAATATAAGTTTCATGTAATTCCATGAGAAATTCCTTGTATCAGTTAGAATAACATTATAACAACCCATATGATAAATAATCCTTAATTCATAATTTATTACATAAATAAACTCATAATACAATCCCAAAAGACTAAAAGGCCTATTTTATTTTGGAATTTAGATATCTAAAATAATAAAATTAAACTAGGACACAAAAACATTATTTAAAACACTTTACCATGATCTTAAAATTCAATCTATCTTTTTAAATAAATGAGATAACCCATGGTTATATATAGTAATTTCCTGATCTATGAATCCTAGTAAAGGAATAATCCAAGAATAAACTGATTAAAGTAACATATGTTAATAATGAGGCATATTTATTTAAAATAAAATTGGTGATAATCATTAACATGACCATCATTGCATTATATAAGATGATAAAATCAAGGAATCATTCGAAAAATGGGAACAAAATTGAATAATAAATGATAATATCATTTCAAGGATGACCACTGATACATCATAATATCTTTTTCTTAGGACAACCAACCATACACCATACATGGTATTTCAAGAGATGAAAACATTACCAAATGAATTAGTGGAAAATATAATTCTAGGCGCACCCATCACATTTATATCATGTACATGCATTAGTGTTCCACATAGATCATACATCATAAATATGTGAACTATCACATGTAATTCCATAATTAATATTTTTGGGATACAAACATGAAAGTACACAATCAATTAAGAATAATTAATCTAGGTGAATACTCTTGAGTTTAAATGGGTATGAGTATTCATTATAAAACTTTTTGTCCTGAAAAATTTGATGTAAATTTCTAGAAGTATAATGTGTGTACATAACGATTTAGAAAAGGGTTCTATGAGAGTGAAATGTGGGCTAAAACTACTTTTAAATCATGAGAATAGTGAAATGGATTTGTAAAAACACATTAAAATGTGAACAATTAAAAATAAAATCGAATAATACAATGAAATTTCATTAATATAGAGGAGAAGGAGAGACACCCTTACCTTTAGATGGAACTTCCAAAATCAAGGATGGAGCTTTTTAAGAGCTTGGAAACACATTGGTAGGTATTGAGAGAGATACAGGGAGATAAAAGTCATTCTTAATGGGGTTTTTAGAAAATTGGATAGGGCGAGTGTGTTGGTATTTATATAATAAGAGAGGAGAAATCATTATTAATTTTTGTGAATTGGTTTTGGACTCTATATTATAAAATAAACAAAATGACAAAACTCCCTATGTTTTTTACATGGTTTAAATAAAAGAGGATTGGTTTCCAATATTTTATAATTCCGTGAACCGATCATATTAAAATGATACCATTGGTGATGTGGAAGTGATTCATGGTCATACATAATTGATTTTAAAAACATAAAATATAATATATGTTTTGAGTGATTCATTAAAGGATTATAAAATTAATTAAATAATTAAAAAACACATTACATTAATTTTTAAACCAATATTTGGCCTTTTATACCCATAATATAATTTATTACAACACTTTTGGGAAATTATGATGTCATGATAAAAGAATTTTATTTATACCGTATATAAAATTTACCAAACAATTTTATTATCACAGAAAATTATAAAAAATAATCATTGGATATTTTAAATGCACTTAATAAAAAATATTTTTTTCATTTGTTAAAATAATATCATAAATATGAGAATTTTACTTTGGAAAAAAATTCTGTATTTTCCAAAAAAATATTAGTTTTTATGATTCTAATAACATTCTGACCATTATAAAAAATAAATTGGGCTACATTAAATTATTTTTTCATTTATAATTAGATTATTATTATTTTATAATTTTTTTATTTAAAATAAAATTTATTTCAAAAATTCATGAAATTATCAAATTAGTGTATTTATTGAAAGTGTATATGTCCCAAAAATACAATTTTGATTTCTTTATATCAAAATCTAATTTTTATCAAAGTGATTGTATAATAATTTATAAATAAATTAAAAATATATATAAATATAATCATTATTTATTTAAAAATAAAATATAGAAAATTATAATACATGGGTCTAGATACATATTATTATTAAACAAGTGTATGCCATGTGGTTTAGGTGTGCGATAGTGGTGATTTTTTTGGGTAGTTCTGCAAATAGGGTTTGGGTTGTGATCTCTATGATCATGAAATTCTCCAATAAATTGTTTCTTAGAGCTTTAATTATTGAATCCTAGAATGGTCTTGGACAAGTAAAAATCCTAGTAATTCCATCTCCCTCAGAAGCTCAAATTAATTGGTTCATATTGTACGATCCTGCTGGTTGAGTCTGTACCTTCTTCCACCTGTATTAATTATACTTTATCGTAAACATTATTGTATAATAATCACACCAGTCACTGTACAATGACTATATTTCCAATAGTTAATAAGACTAATAATAATTTTAATACAATTTCTTATATTTTATAATTGGTCCAAAATAATGAAAGTAGTGCATGTGTTTTCTACAACTATTTTCCATAATAATGAATTTCTTCAAAACATATTTTCATTTTTAAAAGTTTAGGTTGATAAATCATTCAAACCATTAAAATTTAATCATCAAAATTTTATTTCAAAAAATAATATACAGTAGGGTACTTTGATTTCATATTCTCTTCAGTATCTCAAATTTCTTCATAAAATGAATGTTTCAACCATAATATATTGAGTGGGTTAGTTGTCTTGTTTCAAAAAATATTATCTCTACAACATAAGATTTTAACTGGATGCTCATCATATGAATGATCAGTCTCCATGGGTAAAATATTTTGATTTAATACAATATAGAGGTCTAGTATATACTCATCTAGGATACATGGAATATTTCATGTAATTGAGATAATTTAGGTTGTAGTTCTAGTTGATAGGCCACATCTCTAATGTGATCAAGGATCTTAAAGGGGATGATGTTACTAAGGCCATGATATCACTTCTACCAAATCATCATGAATTTATTCCACATTGTTATACAAAGGAACAAATTACATCGACCACAAAATATAGGTATCGTCGATGATTTTCTGCATCGCTTTACCAAATAATTTGTGCAAACTATATATGATGTTGAAAGTATTGAAACCTATTTTTTGTATCTTTGATAAGATCAGGGCATATAAGATTATTCTATTCAACATCATCCCAGCCTATTGGAGTGTGAAAATTATTCCCAAACAATTACTTATAAGTTTCCATTTGAATACAAGAGTAGAAACTATTGTTACAAGAGAACTCCACTAGAAGAAGGTGTTGATACCAATATCCTTATAAGTCCATTTATCACAATATCAACATAACCTATAGAGTTTGAAAATCTATCTTAGAATGGTTATCCATATTAGGGTGATAAACATTATTAAAACCCAAATCTATATTCTTTTCTATCTTAAGGAGTCTCCGGAAACTAATTGTGTACCTCAGATCTCTATCAGATACAATTGAGTGTGGAATGGTATTCATTCATACCACTTAACATTGGTATATCATATCGAGTTAGTAAATAAATAAATCATCCTTGGAAGTAAGGAAACTGAAACACACAGCCGATTGTTGCCTATTGACCAGTCAAAGTTCTAGGGCTCTACTAATTGGTATAGCAGCACCTGGGTCGAATTCTCGACCATAATACTTTCTAATAGTCATTTGTTTTTAGTTGATTGTATTTTGATTATGGGGTTTTTTGTTTGCAGAGCTTAATTTAATTGATTGATTTTATATAATTGATTTCAAAAATGTATAATGATTGGGATGAGTTCATCATTTGGTAGTTAATCTTGTGATATCCTTGAGCTTTGCTTTATATTGCATTTAAATGAACACCCATGTCACAATATGACGTTGATTTGAATTCCCAAATGTTAAGGATTTAATCCAATCCTTAACTTAACTTGGATTCTAATATCAATCCGTACCTGATTTTGGTAGTGTATTTATGGTTCCAATAATCCATGGAATCCATATTTTAACAAAAACAAGTCATTAATCCATGGGATGTTAAGTCCAACATACACAATGTTAATTTAAAGAACATTCATCGGGAAAAATCTCTCAATCAATTAACATACCGTAATTATAACTCACCCCAATTAAAGATTTACACAGCCATTAAAATTATTACTAATCTGGTTATAATTATTATGATGATAAATTAACAAGAGGAGAAAAAGAAATGGATTAGAAAAGAGTGGTACGTCAAACACACACACACGAACAATGATGATAATTCAAAACGGATTTTCGATTGAACGAGAAATCAGAAAAAGTGAAGGGGATTCAAATGAATTTAAACTATTTTAAGAAAATTAATATTAAACTACATTAGGTGGAAGATAATAAGAGATATTGAAGAAGAAACTTTCATTAAAACGGAATTACAAAAGAAAGGACTTACAAAATTACAACAATGAAGAACATAAAAGTATATGAAAACAAAGAGAGGAGAAAAGGTCTATCAAGTGAAAACATGAGTATGTACGATCCTCCCAAGAATTTTTCAAGTCTTTGGTCGTGCCAATATGATCTACTCTCTTCTGAAATGGCAGCCCCTATCAAGGAGAGAAGGGGAGAGTATTTATAACCCACAGAATGGACTGTTTTCATTCCCAATCTTTCCCTCCACTTGCATCGCCATGTTGGATATTCCGACAGACCAATATCAAGGAATATCATTCATCAAAGTTTTATATAATAATGTTTTCCGAATACTCTCAAAATTTGGAAAAATTTGGACCTATGTAGCTAATGTTAGGGTCGTCTTCGTAAACAATTTTAATCGGTCCACTTCAATCCAGTCTTTTTGAAGTTCAAAATGTGAAAGGGTTTTTGAATAGGAATATACCTTCAAATCTGAATTCTTTCTTCAATACATTCGTCCACCTCTATCTCCTATTTAAAACTGAAAAATATCATCTTTATTGGATTCTTACATCATGAGATATGTCATGCATATTGTACTGGTTTTATTTCTCGGCCAGAATGGTGGACTTGATTTCAATGAATATGTTGGGCCCCCTTGATCTTGTAGTTGGACCCTGAAATTTTTATCCAGGACTCTTTACATTGTCCCCCGAACTATTGTGGAGAATAATGGAATTTGGACTTCCATATTTAGCCCAGTAAATAAGTCTTCATGAATAGTCCAGTTTCATCACTGATTCTTTGGTCCTGTTTGTGAGGACCGTATGACCCTTCAAATGGCAGAATTTTCTCATGGTACCTAATAATGAAATGTTTTATATTTAAAGGAGAATACTAAAAAAAAAGAACCAAACTATTTTTATCAGTATAGTGATAGTTATTATTAAAAATGTAAACTTACTCAATTGGACGACTTCTAAAAATGCTAAAAAATTATACATAATATTAAAACATTAATATTTCACACAAATTATGCACATTTCATATAAAATCAGTAAAGGGAGTATACAATAAGTCATTAAAATATCAATAACATCAACTCCCCCACACTTATATTTGTGAATGTCCTCATGTGCAACAAATATAAAAACATGACAAAATCATTTTCACTCACCAAAAAATATTAAAATTTTGTTTTCTCCAATGTGGGGAGGTTTAGACTATTTCATTCATCCATTTTGATTTCCACCAAAAGTTTTTGCAGAAACAATGTTTCAAAACTAATTCATTTTTTTATTCTCAAATTTAGAAATGGAAAATGTGGACACTCAAAACTCACACCTCTCAAGATGATAAAATTCATTTGTGGAGGTTCACTCGTTCACCAACCAAAAGTGAAAATCTTAGAGTATGAAAGAGCTCTTAGCTTCCAATACCTATCCCAAGTGAACAAGAATCAAGATGTATTATTAAGGTGTTTTTTGTGGATATGGGATGGTAGGAATATAATGTCAAATAGAGGGAAGAAGAGGGTTAAAACACCAACATAGAAAAAATAAATGCACATTTTTTTGAAATGAAACATGGAAGGAAATGAAAACACATATTTACAAGGGAATGATTGTGTGAATAAAGAAAAAATATAAGAAGAGAATATAAAGGTAATTAGAAGATGAAATATTTACAAACCACAAAACTTCTCCAAATGACATAAGAATATAACGCAAGTGTTCTTTTTTTCTTCTTCTTTTTTCTTTGTTTTTTCGAATGTTGACCTTGAATCATATCTCACACTCATATCCCAACCCATGTTTGATCTCCTCATGACACTCATTGTAATATTTATAACAAGATCAAATGTTTATGATGAGTAATTTTTTATCTACCCAAGACACGACCCATTTTTTTTATTTTTCTTTTGATTTTTTTGAACACTTGTCAATAACATTTACAAAATTACATAAATAGACGTACATTACATTCCCCAAAACACACTGAATGACCACCTCTCCCCCACAATGAAATGGATTCTTGTCCCAAAGTAGATAATAAATCATTGGAAATCAATAATAGGGTACCCAAACAATGAAATCCATTCCCCCCACACTTAAATTTCAAAAAATTATCCAATGAAAATCCATATCGATATTGGGTGGGAAAAGGTATTGGGCTTGTAATGTGGCTATAAAATAAAAGGTCTTCATAGGCTCTAAGGGGCTTTCAAAAGGAGAATTAATGTAAGGTAAATGAGAGTATATTTGGATATTGTGATTCTCATGTGGTTCAGAAAATGACTCTATCATATTAATGCACACTAAGGTAGGAAATTCAGCTCGAAGTTCCACAAACTTAGAAATCAAAAATGGGGGTGAAAACACACATTTTGAAAATAAGGACATAGGATTCCTTGGAATGAAAGCAATTGTTGTTCCTCAGGGTTGGGGAAAAGAATTTTCCAAATCAAAAACTGAGCATTTAAAATTTGTTAATTTTGAAAAAAAAATCCTTATCCAAAGTCATGATGAAAATAAAAAAAATTTAGAAGAAAACGTGTCTGTTAACTCCCAAAAATGGTTGGAAAAAATTTCAAAACTAGATGGTGAGTAATCATGAATCTTGAATTTTCATTTTTTTATGATTTTTGTAGGTTTTTTAGATTGTTTTTTTATAAATTTACACCCACACATAAGAGAAAGAGTAAATAAAAGGGGTTGATGAAGAAAGTGGTAAAAAAATTAAAGAGAGTAAGAAGAAGAAAGAGGTAGAGAGATGAAGAGATATATAGAGTTAAAGGGAAAGAGGTGCCCCTGGTTTGTATTTGGTGGGTTTCCATCTCCATCTTGTGGTGGGTCTAGTACAGAAGTTGGGGATCCAATGGAAGTCAATTTTGATCCAGGATTGTGGGATGTTACCTGAAAAAGAAAAATCATTTTTCATATAATGAAAAACTAAAAAGAAATTGAAATTTCACAAAAGTAAAAAAAGAAAACATGGGTTGCCTCCCAAGAAGCACTGCATTTATTTGTCTTCAAGTAGACAGTTGTAGTGGACTACCCATAGTCTGATGGTGGAAATCGTATTTTCTCAACCCTAGTGTGCTTCCAGAAAAAATTTTCTTCTCGGAGGCCAGATGATTCATTGGATAATTTCTTCCCATCCTTGTTGGTGTGCTTGCAATTCAATGGGGGTGGAAAGAGAATATTTCTATCCTCACTTTGGTCTTCAACCCGAGGAATGATATTATCCACAAAGTGCTAGTTTTCTATTCTTGGAAATTTAGGAAGATGGCTCAATTCTAATGGTTCATTTATATAAGGATCAGATAACACAAAACCACAGTATGTGATCCTAATTGTTTTTGGCTCATTTATTTCATCACATACCAATGTAGAGTAATGGGGATCAGTGGAGTCATAAGACTGAATACGATTTTCAGAATCTGTTATTTCAATGTTTTTTGCCAAAGAATTTTCAATTTCAACCTCACCAGTGATCAATTTATTAATTAGGGTACAAATATCACAAAAATCACTACCATCGGGACAATATAAATACATTGGTTCAGGGTTCACTTCACAAATAAAGAAATATCTAGAATTATGGATAGGAAAGGATGAATGTGGGATAATCATATTTGAATCAAAAAATGATCATTCAAGTTCATTTTCATTATTACCATTCATGTTGGAGCATTTGAGGTCAGGGGTGAGATGAGATTCCAAAGATTTTTCAAGATCCTATAGGTCAATGGAGTCTACATTTGTAATGTCAACATCAACTTCTCCATTTATGACTTGGTTAATGAGGATACAATATTCACAAACTCTTATATTAGTAGAACATGAATAACATGATGGATTGGGATTCAACAACCTCTTAGAGAGAGTTCCAGAAGAATGGATAGAGAATGTAGATTCATTCACTAATGGGTATCACATGGATTGAAAAAAATTGAACTTGACTAGTTGGTCACCAAATTCCATGGATAAGATGCGAGCATGGACATCAATTTTGGTTTTAGATGTCAGGAATAAATGTCTTCCTAGAATTAAGGGAGATCGAGAAGAGTTTGTCTCACCTTCCATGTCAAGGACATAGAAATCAGTAGGGAAGATAAGATTATTCACATGAACAAGTACAACTTCAATTATCCCCTCAGGACTAGATGTGTTTCGATTGGCTAAATGAATGACAATACCTGTTGGATAGAAGAGACCTAGACCAAGGTTGGAGAAGATAGATTTGGGCATGACATTAATTGAGGCTCCTAGGTATATGAGTGCATCATCAAAGTTGGAACTTCCAATTTGGCATGGGATAATAAAGGTCCCTGGATCCTTGCACTTTATGGGAATAGACTGGTGGGTGGAAACATTTTCAAATGTCCTAAGTTTCCTCTTGTGGGTACACAACTCCTTGAGAAACATGGCATACTTAGGAATTTTTTTATGGCATCTAAGAGAGGAATGTTGAATTCAACACGTCTAAACATGTCAAGCATTTCAGTATCGGGTTCAAAGGACTTCATTGGCTTAGAAACAGCTTGTGGAAAAGGAATTGGATTCCTAAGTGGAATGGAAGGAGATGAGGGAATGGTTTCAGGTTCCTTTTAAAGTTTCTTTTTCTTTTCATTTTCTAGGTCAACATTCAAAGGGGGTTTGGAGGACATATCTTGAGGCATAGAAATTTTATTTCCCGATCTATGTGTAATTGCACTTACATTACCCTTGGGGTTGGGTAATGGTTGAGATGTAAGTTGGGAAGAATTGGATGGTTGCTGCTGACTAAGGGTGGATGAAAGTTGACCAATTTGGGTTTCAATATTCTTGAGGCTGGAATGGGTGAAGGAGGCAAGATCTTCCACTGCACTTTCTCATGGTTTCTTAGAAGATGTGGCTTGTCCTAGATTGGGATTACCTTGATTTTGGTTCTTGGGAAAGCGATTATATTGGTTTTCTAATTGGGAAGGCTTACTAGGATAATGGAATCCAGGAGGAGGATTGTTCCTTTGAGGTTGAGGAAGAAAAGGATATGGTTGTTGGAAGTTACCTACACCTTGACCATATTGGAATTGGTTTGTATTTTGAGGAGGGAATTGAGAAGGATGAGATATGGGATTACCATACCTAAGGCCTTGGTTATAGGAAGAAGAGAAGGGCTCAAAGTTAGGTTCGGTGAAGTTTCTAACAAACTGACCTGATAGTTGAGGATTTGTTTTCCACTGAGCATATGTGGCATTGATCTCCATAGGTCTAGATGAATCAAATTGATCCTCTTGATGTTTTGGACATGTGTCAGTTGTATGAGATGGAGAGTTGTAGATTCCATAGTTTTTGACAGGTCTAGGAAACATTGATTGTGGAGAAGATGAGGTTGGAGATTTGGTAGCCACAACTAGTTGTCGCACAAGACCGGTAAGTTCACTCATCATCTCGGTCATCTTGTTCAGCTCAATTGATTGATTATCTTGTGCTTGTTTGACTTTATCATGTGATCGAGTATGGAATTGATGTGTTTTTGCAGCCATGCTACTTATGATATCTCTTGAGGATGCATCAGTTTTATCAACAAGAGCACCACCACTTACGGCATGAATGAGAGTTCTCTCCATAGACAATAACCCCTCATAGAAGTATTTAATAAAGAGTTGGTCAGGGATTTGGTGGTGTGGACAGGTTGCAATAATTTTTTTGATCCTCTCCCAATACTCATGGAGTGATTCACTTGGGAACTGACAGATACCACTTATTTCCTTTCATATAGAAGCTGTATGAGAAGCATGAAATAATTTCTCTATGAAGAGTCTCTTCATGTCATTCCATGTGGTTATGGAATCAAGAGGAAGGTAGTAGAGCCTTGACATAGAAGTGTTAGATAGGGAGAAAGGGAATGCTCTATGTTTTATTTTTTCTTCAGAAACCCCTTGAATCGTCATGGTAGAGCACACTACTCGGAACTATTTAAGGTGGAGATGTGGATCCTCACCGGCTAGCCCGTGGAAATGAGGGATAAGATTAATCAAACTCGATTTGAGTTCGAAGTCAGCTTCTATGTTTGGATATTTAATACGAAGAGGTTGGTAATTTATATCAGGGGAAGAAAGTTATTTAAGGTTTTGTTCCCTAGGATTGGCCATTTCTAAATCAACTGTTTGGACAAGGACTGGTTCTTGAATTATTTGATTATCTCTGATGTTCTTCCTATTTTTGTGAAATGTTCGCTCAATTTCAGGGTCAAAAAAAATCCGAGGGATTGTTTGGAAGGATACGAGGCATTCATAGAGATATTGGAATGAAAAGGAAGATGGGTTTTTCTTTTTCTTTTTCTTTTTATGATTTTTCTGAGAAGACGGGTTTTTCTTAGTGTTTTTTTAATTTTTTTTAAATTTTATTTTAATTTGTTTTTTTACGATAACCTGAAACTAATGACTACTTAAAGAACCATCCCCAGAAATGGCGCCATTTAAAATGCATGACCGACTGTTTCCTATCGACCATCCAAAGTTCTGATGCTCTGCTAATGTGTATAGCAGCACTCGGGTCGAATCCTCGACGTTGATACTTTGTAATAGTCGTTTGTTTTTGGTAGATTGTATTTTGATTAGGGGGTTTTTTTGTAGAGCTTAATTGAAATGATTTATTGACTATAATTGATTTAAAAAATTGATAATGATTGGGATGAGTTCATCGTTAGGAAGTTAAGCTTGTGATATCCTTGATCTTTGCTATATATTGCGTTTAAATTAACAACCACGTCACAAGTTGACGTTGATTTGAATTCCCAAGTGTTAATGCTTTAATCCAAGCCTTAACATAACTTGGATTATAACTTAATAAGTAATTGATTTTGGTAGTGTATTTATGGTTCCAATAATCCATGGAATCCATATGTTAAAAAAACAAGTCATTAATCCATGACATGTTAAGTTCAACATACACAATATTAATTTAAAGAACATTCATCGGGAAAAATCTCTCAATCACTTAACATAACTAAATTATAACTCACCCCAATTAAATATTTAATCATCCATTAAAATTGTTTCTAATCTAGTTATAATTATTTTGATGATAAATTAACAAGATGAGAAAAAGAAAGGGATTAGAAAAGAGTGGTACTTCAAACACACACACACAAACAATGCTGATAATTAAAAATGGATTTTCGATTGAACGAGGAATCAGAAAAAGGGATGGGGATTCAACTGAATTTAAACTATTTCAAGAAAATTAATATTAAAATACAAATGGTGGAATAGAATAAGAGATATTGAAGAAGAAACATGCATTAAAACAGAATTACAAAAGAAAGGACTTACAAAATTACAACAATGAAGAACATAAAAGTATATGAAAACCAAGAGAAGGGGAAAGGTCTCTCATGTGAAAAAATGAGTATGGAAGATCCTACCAAGGATTTGGAAAGGTTTTGTTCATGCCAATATGATCTCCTCTCTTCTTAAATGTCATCCCCTTTCAAGGAGAGAAGGGGAGAGTATTTATAACCCAAGGAGTTGACTATTTGCATTCCCAATTTTTCCCTCCACTCTCATCTCCACGTTGGCTATTCAGACAGACATATCTCAAGTAATATACTTCTTCAAAGATTTATATAATAATTTCTTTAGACTAATTTCAAAATTCAAAAAAATTTGGACCTATGTAGCAAAGGTTATGGCCGGCTTCTTAAAAACATTTAATCTGTCCATTTCAATCTAGTGTTTTTGAAGTTCAAAATGTGAAAGGGTTTTTGAAAAGGAATATGCCTTCAAAGACGAATTATTTATTCAAAAATGTCAGCCGCATGTACCTCCTATTTCACACTGAAAAATTTCATCTTGATTTCATGCTTACATAATGAGATATGTCATGCATACTGTACTGGATTTATTTATCGGCTAGAATGGTGGGCAGGATTTCAATGCATATGTTGGTCCCCCTTGTTCTTGGAGTTGGGCCTTGAAATTTCTATCCAAGACTCTTTACATTGTCCCCCAAACTATGGTAGAGAATAACGGAATTTCAGCTTCTTTATTTAGCCCAGTAAATCAATATTCATGAATAGTCTAGTTTTTTCACAGATTCTTTGGTCTTGTTTGTGAGGACCGTATGACCCTTCAAATGGCAGAATTTTCTCATGGTACCTTATAATGAAATGTTTTATATTTAAATAAGAATCCTAAAAAATAAGAACTATAAAATTTGGATCATTATAGTGTTATTTATTATTAAAAAAGTAAACTGTCTCAATTGTACTTCTAAAAATGCTCAAAAATTATACTTAATATTAAAACATTAATATTTTCACACAAACTATGCACATTTCATATAAAATAAGTAAAGGGATTATATAATAAGTCATTAAAATATTAATAACATCAACTCCCCCACACTTATTTTTGTGCATGTCCTCATGTGCAACAAATATAAAAACATGACAAAATAATTTTCACTCACCAATAAATATTAAAATTGTGTTTTCTCCAATGAGAGGAGGTTTAGAATATTGAACTCATCCATTTTGATTTCCACCACATGTTGTTACAGAAACAATGTTCCAAAACTAATTCATTTTTTTATGTTCAAATTTTGAAATGGTAAATGTGGACACTCAAAAATCACACCTCTCAAGATGATAAAATTCATTTGTGGAGGTATAGTCTTTCAACAACCAAAAGTGAAAATCTTAGAGTTTGAAAGAGCTCTCAGCTTCCAATCCCTATACAAAGTGCACAATAATCAAGAGGCCTTTTAAGGGGGTTTTCTATGACTATGGGACGGTTGAAATATAATTTACAAGAAAGAGAGAAAGATGGTTAAAACACCAACATAGAAAAGGGAATGCACATTTTTTTGAAATGAAACATGGAAGGAAATGAAAACACATATTTACAAGGGAAAGATTGTGTGAAGAAAGACACAATATAGGAAGAAAATATAAAGGTAATGAGAAGATGAAATAATTACAAACCACAAAACTTCTCCAAATGACATAAGAATATAATTCAAGTGTTCTTTTTTCCTTCTTTTTTTTCTTTGTTTTTTCGAAAGTTGACCTTGAAACAGATCTCACACTCATATCCCAACCCATGTTTGATCTCCTCACGACACTAATTGTAATAGTTATAAGATGATCAAAGTTTAAGGAAGAGTGATTTTTGATCTACTCAAGACACAACACATTTTTTGGATTTTTCTTTTGATTTTTTTGAACACGTGTAAATAACATTTACAATATTACATAAACGGATGTACATTACATTCCCCAAAACACACTGAATGACAAACTCTCCCCCACACTGAAATGGATGGTTTCCCTCAAGCAGATGATAACTCATTAAAAATTAATAATATTGTACCCAAACAATGAATTCCATTCCCCCCACACTTAAATTTCAAAAAATTATGCAATAAAAATCCATGTTGATATTGGGCGGGAAAAGGTATTGGGGTTTAATGTGGCCATCAAAGAAAAGGTTTTCATAGGCTCGAAGGGGCTTTCAAAAGGGGGATTAATGTAAGGGAAATGAGAGGATATTTGTCTATTGTGATTCTCATGTGGTTCGGATAATTCCTCTATCATATTAATGCACTCTAAGGTAGGAAATTCAGCTCGATGGTCCACAAACTCAGGACTCACAAATGGGGGTGAAAACACACATTTTGAAAAGATGACGATAGGTTTCCTTGGTATGAAAGCAAATGTTGTTCCTCATGGTTGGGGAAAATAATTTTCCAAATCAAAAATTGAGCATTCAAATTTTTTTAATTTTGACTCAAATTTCCTTATCCAAAGTCATGATGAAAATATAAAACTTTTGAGATAAAAACATGTCTATTAACTTCCCAAAATGGCTGGACAAAATTTAAAAACTAGATGGTTATTTATCATTAATCTTGACTTTTCATTTTTTTTATGATTTTTTTTGTTTTTTTAGGTTTTTTATATTGTTTTTTATAAAGTTACACCCACACATAAGAGAAATGGTAAATAAAAGGGGTTTATGAGGAAAGTGGTAAAAAAATGAAAAAGAGAGTAAGAAGAAGAAAGAGTTAGAGAGAGGAAGAGATAGAGAGAGTTAAAGGGAAAGTAGTGCCCCCTAGTTTGGATTTGGCAGTTTTCCATCTCCATCTAGTGGTTGGTTGAGTACAGAATTTGGGGATCCAATGGAAGTCGATGTTGATCCAGGATTGTGGGATGTTACCTGAAAAATAAAAATTATTATTCATATAATAAAAAACTAAAAAGAAATTGAAATTTCACAAAAGTAAAAGAAAACATGGGTTGCCTCCCAAGAAGCGCTGGATTTATTTGTCTACTGTTAGACAGTTGCAGTGGACTACCCATAGTCTGACGGTGGCCATCGTATTTTCTCAACCCTAGTGTGCTTCTAGATAAACTTCTCTTTTGGGAGGCCAAATGCTTCATTGGATAATTTCTTCCCATCCTTGTTGGTGTTCTTGCAATTCAATGGGGGTGAAAAGATAATATTTCTATCCTCACTTTGGTTTTTAGCCTGAGGAATGGTGTTATCCACAAAGTGCTGGTTTTCTATGCTTGGAAATTCAGGAAGATGGCTTAATTCTGATGGTTCATTTATATAAGGATCAGATAACACAAAACCATAGTATGTGATCCCAATTGTTTTTGACTCATTTATTTCATCACATACCGATGTAGAATAATGTGGATCAGTGGATTCATAAGTATGAATAAAATTTTCAATATCCAATATTTCAATGATGTTCACTAAAGAATGGTCAATTTCAACCTCACCAGTGATCACTTTATTTATTAGGGTACAAATATCACAAAAAACACTACAATCAGGGAAATATAAACACATTGGTTCAGGGTTCACTTCACATATAACAGAATTTTCAGAATCATGGATAGGAAAGGATGAATGTGGGATAATTTTATTTGAATAAAAAAATGACAATTCAAGTTCATTTTCTTTATTACCATTCATGTTGGAACATTGGAGGTTAGGGGTGAGGTGAGATTCCATAGAGTTTTCAAGATCCTTTATGTCAATAGAGTCAACATTAGTAATGTCAACATCATCTTCTCCATTCATAACTTGGTTGATGAGGATAAAGTATTCACAAACTCCTCTATTATTAGAATTAGAAGAACATGATGGATTGGGATTCAATAACCTCTTAGAGAGAGTTCCAGAAGAATGGATAGAGAATACAGATTCATTCTCTGATTGGTATCACATGGATTGAAAAATATTAAACTTGACCAGCTCATCAACAAATTCCATGGATAAGATGCCAGCATGGACATCAATTTTGGTTTTAGATTTCGTGAGGAAAGGTATTCCTAGAATTAAGGGAGATCGAGAAGAGTTTGTCTCTCCTTCCATGTTAGTGACATAGAAATCCGTATGGAAGATAATATTATTCACATGAACAAAGACATCATCAATTATTCCCTCAGGACTAGATGTGCTTCGATTGGCTAAATGAATGACAATACCGATTGGATATAACAGACCTAGAACATGGTTGGAGAAGATAGATTTGGGAATGACATTAATTAAGGCTCCTTGGTATATGAGTGTATCATCAAAGTTGGAACTTCCAATTTGGCATGGGACCGTAAAGGTTCCTAGATCCTTGCACTTTGTGGGAATAGACTACTGCGTGGAAACATTTTCGAAGGTCCTAAGTTTCCTCTTGTGGGTACAGAACTCCTTGAGAAACATGGATTACATAGGAATTTGTTTTATGTCATCTAAGAGAGTAATTTTGACTTCAACATGTCTAAACATGTCATCCATTTCTGCATGGGGTTCAAAGGACTTATTTGGCATAGAAACAGCTTGAGGAAAAGGAATTGGATTCCTAAGTGGAATGGAAGGAGGTGAGGGAATGGTTTCAGGTTCCTTTTCAAGTTTCTTTTTCTTTTCATTTTCTCGGTCAACATTCAAAGGAGGGTTGGAGGAATTATCTTGAGACATAGCAATTTTATTTCCTTATCTAAGTTCAATTGCACTTACATTACCCATGGGTTTGGGTAATTGTTGAGATGGAAGTTGGGAAGAATTGGACTTTTGCTGCTGACTAAGGTGGGATGCAAGTTGACCAATTTGGGTTTCAATGTTCTTGAGGCTGGAATGGGTGAAAGAGGCAAGATCTTCCACTGCACTTTCCCATGGTTTCTTAGAAGAAGAGGCTTGTCCCAGATTGGGATTACCTTGATTTTGGTTCTTGGGAAAGCGATTGTATTGGTTTTGGAATTGGAAAGGCTCACTAGGATAATGGAATCCAGGAGGAGGATTGTTCCTTTGAGGTTGAGGAAGAAAAGGATATGGTTGTTGGAAGTTATGTACACTTTGAACATATTGGAATTGGTTTGGGTTTTGATGAGGGAATTTAGGAGGATGAGATATGGGATTACCATACCTATTCCCATTGTTATAAGAAGAAGAGAAGGGCACAAAGTGAGGTTGGATGAAGTTTCTAACAAAATGAACTGATAGTTTAGGATTGGTGTTCCGCTAAGAATATGCTCCATTGAGCACCATTGGTCTAGATGAATCAGATTGATTCTCTTGAAGTTGTGTACATGTGTCAGTTGGATGAGATGGAGAGTTGTAGATTCCATAGTTTTTGACAGGTCCATGAAACATTGATTGTGGAGAAGATGAGGTTGGATATTTGGTAGTCACAACTAGTTTTCACAAAAGACCCGTAAGTTCACTCATCCACTCAGTCATCTTGTTTGGCTCAATTGATTGATTATCTTGGGCTTGTTTGACTTGAGTGTGTGCTTGAGTATTGAAATTTTTGTGTGTTTTCAGCCATGCTACTTATGAGATCTCTTTCTGCTGCAGGTGTTTTATCAATAAGAGCACCGCCACTTGTGGCATCAATGAGAGTTCTCTTCATAGCCAATAACCCCTCACAGAAGTATTTAATCAAGAGTTCGTTAGGGATTTGGTGGTTTGGGTGGGTTGAAACAATCTTTTTGAACCTCTCCCAATACTCATGGAGTGATTCACTTGGGAACTAACAGATACCACTTATTTCCTTTCGGATAGAAGCAGTACGAGAAGCAGAAAGAATTTCTCTAAGAAGAGTCTCTTCATGTCATTCCATGTGGTAATGGAACCAAGAGGAAGGTAGTAGAGCCATGACATAGAAGTGTCAGCTAGGGAGAAAGGGAATTCTCTATGTTTGATTTGTTCTTCAGAAACCCCTTGAGGCTTCATGATAGAGCACACTACTTGGAACTCTTTAAGGTGGAGATGTGGATCCTCATTGGATAGCCTGTGAAAATGAGGGAGAAGATGAATCAAACCTGATTTGAGTTTGAAGTCAGCTTCTATGTTTGGATATTGAATACCAAGAGGTTGATAATTCATATCATGTGAAGAAAATTATTTAAGGCTTTCTTCACTAGGATTGGCCATTTATAATTCAACTGGTTGGAAAAGGACTTGTTCTTGAATTATTTGATTATATCTGATATTCCTCCTAGGTTGGTGAAATGTTCGCTCAATTTCAGGGTCAAAAAAATCTGAGGGATTGTTTGGAAGGATACAGGGAATTCAGAGAGATGTTGGAATGAAAATGAAGATGTGTTTTTCTTTGTGTTTTTTCAATTTATGATTTTTATGAGAAGACGGGTTTTTCATAGTGTTTTTTTCAAATTTTTTTCAATTCTTTTTTTGTTTTTTTACAACAACCAGAAACTAATGACTATTTAAAGCACCATCCCCAGAAACGACACCATTTGAAATGAACTGCCGATTGTCGACTATCGACTAGTAAATTTTATCGTGGTCTGGTAATGTGTATAGCATCACTCGGGTCGAATCCCCAGCGATGATACTTTGTAATAGTCGTTTGTTTTTAGTTGATTGTATTTTGATTAGGGGGTCTGTTTGCAGGGCATAATTTAAATGATTGATTGACAATAATTTATTTAACAAATTGATAATGATTTGGATGAGTTCATCATTAGGTAGTTAAGCTTGTGATATCCTTGAGCTTGGCTTCATATTGCATTTAAATTAACACCCATGTCACAAGTTGATGTTGATTTGAATTCCCAAGTTTTAAGCCTTTAATCCAAGACATAACTTAACTAGGATTCCAATCTAAATAGATACTTGATTTTTATAGTGTATTTATGGTTCCATTAATCCATGGAATCCATATGTTAAACAAAAAAATTCATTAATCAATGACATTTTAAGTCCAACATACACAATGTTAATTTGAAGAGCATTCGTCGGGAAAAATATCTCAATCACTTAAGATAACTAAATTATAACTCACGCTAATTAAATATTTACTCATCCATTAAAATGATTACTAATCGGTTTATAATTATTATGATGATAACTTAATAATAGGAGAAAACGAAAGGGATTAGAAAAGAGTGGTACGTCAAGCACACACACACGAACAATGATGATAATTAAAAACGGATTTTTGATTGAACGGGGAAGTATAAAAAGGGAAGGGTATTCAACTGAATTCAAACTATTCAAGAACATTAATATTAAAATAAAGAAGGTGGAAGATAATAAGAGATATTAAAGAATAAACATTCATTAAAATAGAATTACAAAAGAAAGGACTTACAAAATTACAACAATAAAGAACATAAAAGTATATGAAAACAAAGATAGGAGGAAAGGTCTCTCATGTGAAAAGTTGAGTATGGCAGATCCTCCAAAGAAATTGGAATGGATTTGGTCCTGCCATTATGATCTCCTATCTTCTGAAATGCCAACCCCTCTCAAGGAGAGAAGGGGAGTGTATTTATAACCCAAGGAGTGGACTGTTTTCATTCCCAATCTGTCCCTCCACTTTCATATCCAAGTTGTCTATTCAGACAGACAAATCTCAAGGAATATGCTTCTTAAATGTTTTAGATAATAAATTTTTCTGACTAATCTCAAAATTCGGAAAAAAATGGACCTACATAGCCAAAGTTATGGCCGGCTTCTTAAACAATTTTAATCTGTCCATTTCAATCCAGTCTTTTTGAAGTTCAAAATGTGAAAGGGTTTTTGAGTAGGAATATACCTTAAAAGCCTAAATCTTTCTTAAAAGAAGTATTTTGCCATTATCTCCTCTTTCACACTGAAAAATATCAACTTGATTGGATTCTTGCATCATGAGATATGTCATGCATACTATACTGGGTTTATTTCTCGGCAAAAATGGTGGGATGGATTTAAATGCATATGTTGGTCCCCCTTTTTCTGGGATTTGGGAACTAAAATTTTTATCCCAGACTCCTTACATCCTCCCTAGAACTATGGTGGAGCATAACAGAATTTGGACTTCCGTATTTAACCCAGTAAATCAATCTTCTTGAATTGTCCAGTTTATTCACAGATTCTTTGGTCTTGATTGTGAGGACCATTTGACCCTTCAAATGGTATAATTGTGTCATGGAACCTTATATTTAAACGTTTTATATTTAATGAAGAATCCGAAAAAACAAGAACCACACAATTTGGATCAGTATTGTGATAGTTATTATTAAAACAGTAAACTGGGTCAATTGGAAAACTTCAAAAAATGCTCAAAAATTATACTTAACATTAAAACATTAATATTTCACACAAATTATGAACATTTCATATATAATCAGTAAATGAAGTATATAATAAGTCATGAAAATATTATTAACATAAACTCCCCAACACTTAGTTTTTTGCATGTCCTTATGTGCAACAAATATAAAAACATGAAAAAATCATTTTCACTCACCGACAAATATTAAAATTTTCTTTTCTCCAATGAGGGGTGGTTTAGACTATTTCACTCATCCATTTTGATTTCCACCACAAGTTGTTATAGAAACATTGTTAAATAACTAATTCATTTTTTATGCTCAAATTTAGAAATGAAAAATGTGGACACTCAAAACTCACACCTCTCAAGATGATAAAATTCATTTGTGGAGGTTCACTCTTTCACCAACCAAAAGTGAAAATCCTAGAGTTTGAAAGAGCACTCATCTTCCAATCCCTATCCAAATTTCACAAGAATCAATAGGTCCTTTTAAGGGGGTTTCTATGTCTATGGGACGGTAGGAATATAATTGACAAGAGAGAGAAGAGGAGGGTTAAAGCACCAATATAAAAAAAATCAATGCACATTTTTTTGAAATGAAACATGGAAGGAAATGAAAACACATATTTACAAGGGAATTATTGTGTGAAGAAATAAAAAATATAGGAAGAAAATATAGAGGTAATGAGAAGATGAAATATTTACAAACCAAAAAACTTATCCAAATGACATTAGAATATAATGCAAGTGTTCTTTTTTTTCTTTTTTTTTGTTTTTTCAAAAGTTGACCTTCAAACAGATCTCACACTCATATCCCAACCCATGTTTGATGTCCTCGGTACACTAATTATAATAGTTATAACAAGATAAAAGGTTGAGGAAGAGTTATTTTTTATCTACACAAGACACAACCCATTATTTTTATTTTTCTTTTGATTTTTTTGAACATTTGTCAACAACATTTACAAAATTACATAAATGGAAGTACATTACATTCCCCAAAACACACTGAATGACAACCTCTCCCCCACAATGAAATGGATGCTTGCCCTCAAGTAGATTATAACTCTTTGAAAATCAATAATAGGGTACCCAAACAATGAAATCCATTCCCCCCACACTTAAATTTCAAAAAATTATTCGATGAAAATCCATGTTGATATTGGGTGGGAAAAGGTATTGGGCTTGTAATGTGGCTATCAATGAAAAGGATTTCATAGGCTCAAAGTGGATTTCAAAAGGAGGATTAATATAAAGGAAATTAGATGCTATTTGGCTATTGTGATTCTCATGTGGTTCAAGAAATTTCCTCTATCATATTAATGCACACTAAGGTAGGAAATTCAGCTAGATGGTCCACAAACTCAGGACTCACAAATGGGGGTGAAAACACACATTTTGAAAAGATGGCCATAGGTTTCCTTGGTATGAAAGAAAATGTTGTTCCTCACAGTTAGGGAAAATAATTTTCCAAATCAAAAATTAATCATTCAAAATTTTTTAATTTTGACACAAAATTCATTATCCAAAGTCATGATGAAAATATAAAATTTTTGAGATGAAAACATGTCTGTTAACTCCCCAAAATGGTTGGCCAAAATTTTAAAACTAGATGATGAGTAATTATAAATCTTGACTTTTCATTTTATTTTATTAATTTTTTTTAGGTTCTTTTAGATTTTTTTTATAAAGTTACACCCAGGCATAAGAGAAAGAGTAAATAAAAGGGGTTGATGATGAATGTGGCAAAAAATGAATGAGAGAGTAAGAAGAAGAAATAGGTAGAGAGAGTAAGAGATAGAGAGAGTTAAAAGGAAAGAGTTACCCCCTGGTTTGGATTTGCCAGGTTTCCATCTCCATCTAGTGGTGGGTCGAGTACAGAAGTTGGGGATCCAATGGAAGTCGATGCTGACCCAGTATTGTGGGATGTTACTTGAAAAAAATATCATTTTTCATACAATGAAAAAGTTAAAAAAAATTGAAGTTTCACAAATGTAAAAGAAAGCATGGGTTTCCTTTCAAGAAGTGTTGAATTTATTTTTCTACATCTAGACAGTTGCAGTGGACTACCCATAGTCTGACGGTGGCCATCGTATTTTCACAACCCTAGTGTGCTTCCAGAAAAACTGCTCATCTAGGAGGCCTGATGATTCATCGGATAATTTCTTCCCATACTTGTTAGTGTTCTTTCAATTCAATGGGGGTGGAAAGAGAATATTTCTATCCTCACTTTGGTCTTCAACCTAAGGAATGATGTTATCCAAAAAGTGCTGGTTATCGATGCTTGGAAATTCAGGAAGATGGCTCAATTCTGATGGTTCATTTACATAAGTATCAGATAACACAAAACCATAGTATGTGATCCCAATTTTTTTGATTCATTTATTTCATCACTTACCAATGTAGAGTAATGTGGATCAGTTGAGTCAAAATACTAAATACAATTTTCAATATCCGATATTTCAATGTTGTTCACCAAAGAATGGTAAATTTAAACCTCACCAGCGATCACTTAATTAAATAGGGTACAAATATCACAAACATCACTACCATCAGGACAATATAAACACATTGGTTCAGGGTTCACTTCACATATAACAGAATTTTCAGAATCATGGATAGGAAAGGATGAATGTGGGATAATCAGATTTGAATAAAAAAATGAGCATTAAAGTTCATTTTCTCTATTACCATTAATGTTGGAGCATTGGAGTTCAGGGGTGAGATGAGATTCCAAAGAGTTTTCAAGATCCTTTAGGTCAATGGAGTCTACATTTGTAATGTCAACAACAACTTCTCCATTTATGACTTGGTTTATGAGGATACAATATTCACAAACTCCTCTATTATTAGAACATGATGAACATGATGGATTGGGATTCAATACCCTCTCATATAGAGTTATAGAAGAATGGATAGAGAATGCATATTCATTCTCTGATGGGTATCGCATGGATTGAAAAATATTGAACTTGACCAGTTGGTCACCAAATTCCATAGATAAGATGTCAGCCTGGACAACAATTTTGGTTTTAGATGTCATTAGGGAAGGTCTTCCTAAAATTAAGGGAGATCGAGAAGAGTCTTTCTCATCTTCCATGTCAAGGGCATAGAAATCTATAGGTAAGATAAGATTATTCACACGAACAAGGACATCTACAATTATTCCCTTAGGACTAGATGTGCTTCGATTGGCTAACTGACTGACAATACCTGTTAGATATAAGGTACCTAGACCAAGGTTAGAGAAGATATATTTGGGCATGAAATTAATTGAGGATCCTAGGTATATGAGTGAATCATCAAAGTTGGAACTTCCAATTTGGCATGGGACCATAAGGGTCCCTGGATCCTTGCACTTTATGGGAATAGATTGCTGGGTGGAACCATTTTCAAAGGTCCTAAGTTTCCTCTTGTGGGTGCACTTCTCCTTGAGAAACTTGGCATACTTATGAATTTGTTTTATGGTATCTAAGAGTGGAATGTTGACTTCAACACGTCTAAACATGTCAAGCATTTTAGGATTGGGTTCAAAGGACTTCTTTGCCTTAAAAACAGCTTGAGGAAAACGAATTGGATTCCTAAGTGGAAAGGAAGGAGGTGAGGGAATGGTTTTAGGTTCCATTTCAAGTTACTTTTTCTTTTCAATTTCTAGGTCAACATTCAAAGGAGGGATGGAGGACTTATCTTGAGGAATAACAATTTTATTTCCCGATCTAATTAAAATTTCACTTACATTACCCTTGGGGTTGGGTAATGGTTGATCTAGAAGATGGGAATAATTGGATGGTCGCTGCTGACTAAGGTGGGATGCAAGTTGACCAATTTGGGTTTCAATGTTCTTGATGCTGGAATGGCTGAAGGAGGCAAGATCTTCCACTACACTTTACCATGGTTTCCTAGTTGAAGAATCTTTTCCCATATTGAGATTACCTTGATTTTGGTTCTTGGGAAAGAGATTGTATTTGATTTGGAATTGGGAAGGCTCACTAGGATAATAGAATCCAGGAGGATGATTGTTCCATGGAGGTTGAGGAAGAAAATGATATGGTTGTTGGAAGTTACCTAAACCTTGACAATGTTGGAATTGGATTGGGTTTTGAGGAGGGAATTGAGGAGGATGAGATATGGGATTACCATACCTAAGGCCTTGGTTATAGGAAGAAGAGAAGGGCTCAAAGTGAGGGTGGTTGAAGTTTCTAAAAAACTAACCTGATAGTTGAGGATTGGTGTTCCACTAAGCATATGCTGCATTGAGCTCCATTGGTCCAGATAAATTAGATTGATCCTTGTGAAGTTGTGAACATGTGTCAGTTGGATGATATGGAGAGTTGTAGATTCCGTAGTTTTTGACAAGTCCATGAAACATTGATTGTGGAGAAGACGAGGTTGGAGACTTGGTAGCCATAGCTAGTTGTCGCACAAGACCTGTAAGTTCACCCATCCACTCAGTCATCCTGTTCAGCTCAATTGATTCATTATCTTGGGATTTTTTTACTTGAGAATGTGCTCGAGTATGGAATTGTTGTGTGTTTGCATCCATGCTACTTATGATATCTCTTTCTGCTGCAGGAGTTTTATCAATAAGAGAACCGCCACTTGCGGCATCAATGCGAGTTCTCTCTATTGCCAATAACTCCTCATAGAAGTATTGAATCAAGAGTTGGTCAGGGATTTGGTGGTGTGGTGTGGTTGCAACAAGATTTTTGAACCTCTCCCAACACTAATGGAGTGATTCACATGGGAACTGACAGATACCTCTTATTTCCTTTCGGATAGAAGCAGTACGATAAGCAGGAAAACATTTCTCTAAGAAGAGTCCCTTCAAGTCATTCCATGTGGTTATAGAACCAGGGGGAATGTAGTAGTGCCATGACTTATAAGAGTCAGCTTGGGAGAAAAGGAATTATCAAAGTTTAATTTGTTCTTCAGAAACTCCTCGAGGCTTCATGGTAGAGAACACTAAATGGAACACTTTAAGGTGGAGATGTGGATCCTCACCAGTTAGCCCATGTAATGGAGGGAGAAGATGAATCAAACCCGATTAGAGTTCGAAGTCAGCTTCTATGTTTGGATATTGAATACCAATAGGTCGGTAATTCATATCAGGGGAAGCATGATCTTTAAGGGTTTGTTCGCTAGAATTGGTCGTTTTTAATTGAACTGGTTGGACAAAGACTGGTTCTTGAATTATTTTATTATCTCTGATTCTCCTCCTAAGTTGGCGAAGTGTTTGCTCAATTTCAGGGTCAAAAAAATCCAAGGGATTGTTTACAAGGCTATGGTGAATTCATAGAGATGTTGGAATGAAAAGGAAGATGGGTTTTTCCTTGGGTTTTTTCAGTTTATGATTTTAATTAGAAGACGGGTTTTTCTTAGTGTTTTTTTTCAATTTTTTTTAATTTTGTTTTTTTTCTTTTTTAAAATAACCTGAAACTATTGAATACTTAAAGCACCATCCTTGAAAATGGCCCCATTCCAAGTTCAAGGTCGATTGTCACCTAACGATCGGTCAAAGTTCCGCTGCTCGGCTAATGTGTATAGAAACACACGGGTTGAATCCTCGGCGATGATACTTTGTAATAGTCGTTTGTTTTTAGTTGATTGTAATTTCATTAGGGGAATTGTTTGTAGATCTTAAATGAAATGATTGATTGACTATAATTGATTTAATAAATTGATAATTATTGGGATGAGTTCATCATTAGGTGGTTAAGCTTGTGATATCTTGAGCTTTTCTTTATATAGCATTTAAATTAACACCCATGTCACAAGTTGACGTCGATTTGAATTCCCAAGTGTTAAGGCTTTAATCCAAGCCTTAACTTAACTAGGATTATAATAACTATTAGTACGAGACTGTGGTAGTGTATTTATGGTTCCAATAATCCATGGAATCTATATGTTAAACAAAACAAGTCATTAGTACATGACATGTTAAGTCCAACATATACAATGTTAATTTAAAGAACATTCGTCGGGAAAAACATCTCAATCACTTAACATACCTAAATTATAAATCACCCCAATTAAATATTTACTCATCCATTAAAATGATTACTAATCTGGTTATAATTATTATGATGATAAATTAACTATAGGAGAAAAAGAAAGGGATTAGAAAAGAGTGGTACGTCAAACACACAGACACAAAAACAATGATGATAATTCAAAACGGGTTTTCGATTGAACAAGGAAGAATAAAATGGGAAGGGGATTCAACTGAATTTAAACTATTTTAAGAAAATTAATATTAAACTATAGAAGGTGGATGAGAATAAGATACATTGAAGAAGAAACATTCATTATAACATAATTACAAATGAAAAGACTTACAAAATTACAACAATGAAGAACATAAAATTATATTAAAACAAAGAGAGGAGGAAAGGTCTCTCAAGTGAAAACATGAGTATGGAAGATCCTCCTAAGATTTTGTAAAGGATTTGGTCGTGCCAATATGATCTCCTCTCTTCTGAAATTCCATCCCCTCTTAAGGAGAGAAGGGGAGAGTATTTATTACCCAAGGAGTGGACTGTTTGCATCCCCAATATGTCCCACCACTTGCATCACCATGTTGGCTATTCAGACTGATAAATCTTAAGAATTATCATTCTTCAACGACGTATATAATAATGTTTTATGACTAATCTCAAAATTTTGAGGAATTTGGACCTATGTAGCCAACGTTATGGATGACTTCTTAATCAATTTTTATTTCTCCATTTCAATCTAGTCTTATTTGAAGTCCAAAATCTGAAAGGATTTTTGAATAGGAAGATGCATTCAAAGCCAAATTCTTTCTTCAAAAAAGTCGGCCACATATATCTCCTATGGAACACTGAAAAATATCATCTTGATTGGATTCTTATATAATGAGATATGTCATGGATACTGTACTGATTTTATTTCTCCTCCAGAATGGTGGGATGGACTTCAATGCATATGTTGGGACCCTTGTTCTTGGAGTTGGGACCTGAAATATTTATCCAAGACTCCTAAAATTGTCCCTAGAACTATGGAGGATAATAATGTAATTTTGAATTCTTTATTTAGACCAGTAAATAAATCTTCATGAATAGTTCAGTTTCTTCACAGATTATTTGGTCTTGTTTGTGAGCACCATATGACCCTTCAAATGGCAGAATTGGCTCACGGTACCTTCTAATGAAATGTTTTAAATTTAAAGGAGAATTCGAAAAAATAAGAACCAAACAATTTGGATCAGTATACCAATAGGTATTATTAAAATAGTAAACTGACTCAATTGGACTACTTCTAAAAATGCTCAAAAATTATACTTAATATTAAAACATTAATATTTCACACAAATTATGCACATTTCATATAAAGTAATCAAAGGAAGTATATAATAATTCATGAAAATATTAATAACCTCTGAAACATGCCAAATTTGTAAGGAGACAGATTACCACCCAGATAGGGTTATTGCCTTTAGAAATCCATTGGAGTCCTATGCCGAAATCCATGGTCATATTTTTACTTTTATATAAAAGTTTTGGAAATTAATTCATCATAACATTATAATTTTATCAATTTTTCATGACTTTTTGGTATACCAATCATCAAAATACAAATCCTATAATATCTCTCTTCATGTCATCCCACTAGAAGATTATCTTCAAATATCAATATATCATAGCGTTTCTTGTATGAATATATAAGGATGAGATATACACCTCATCCAAAAATTCCCTCTTTGATTATGATGTTTTTGAGTCACATATTCTGGTTCCAACCCTTATATATGCATCATTAGAAAAATCAAACTCTAAAATATTCACTACCATTTTCTATAGCTGATCAACATATTTTTAGGCCTCTATGACCCTCTCAAGAATTGTTGTATGAGATTTTATTTGACTATAGTAGGATGGTTATACTTTTTTATTTTCCTTACTATCTTTTTCATATCTAAGAAGGTTATATCCCTTCCAATCGTCAATATGGATAGGGTTGCGGGATCCTTTTTACTCTAAGCATATTCTACATTCATCACTTTCTAAGGATGGTAATGGATTGAATAGTTATAATCCTTGATTATATCTAACCACCTTCATTAGTGTATATTTCTATACAATTTTGTGAATATAGACTTGAGGATTTTATGATCTGTATAAATGTCACACAACAAGATATTTAGATAATGTGAGAAAATCATCAATTTTAATATCACTACATCCAATTATTGATCATGCAATCGGTAGTTATACTCATGTATCATTAATTTATGGGAGAAACGAGATATGAATTCTTCATTATTAATTAGTACAAAACCCACGAACATTTTGGAGGAATCAATATAAATCAAAAATCCTTCCTCATCAATGGATAATTTGAGAATATGTACAGTGATAAACCTAATACATAACTATTTATTCTCTCATCATATTCACCAGTCAAAAAAATCACACCTTTCCAAGTTATTTTGGTTAGTGGGCTTGCAAATCACGAAAATATTCTTGAAATTCAATGATATCACACAATTAGTCCAAGGAAACTATGGATTTCCATCACATATATTGGTTTGGACCATCCTTCAATTTGCTCTTTTTTTCAATGGATCCACATGTATCAGTTTACAATTTATAACATACCCCATTAATGTTACATTCTCAAACAAATTCTAAAATTTATTATACATCTCATGTAACTTTTTCTTTTTTAATATCACCAGTAACAAATTAAAATGCTCCTCATATCCCTCCATAATTTTGGAGTAGATAAGAATTACACATATAAATTCTACAAAAATTTCATCGAAGTAGTCCCCAATGACTTTATTCATTAAGTCCATGAAGATGGATAGACAATTAATGAGTCCAAATAGAATCAATATGAACATATATTGTCCATACCTTGTATAAAAATAATTAATGGTGATATACTTCTTTATCTTTACATGATAATATCCTAACTAAATATACACCTTAGAGACATACTGGGATCCACGTAGCTGATAAAAAATCTCTTAAATCTGTGGTAGAGGATATTTTTTTCATTAATGTGATCTAGTTATGATAACTATAATGACTGTAGAGGTTCACTGGCCCACCATTATTTTGGATGAGGAGTACAAACACACTCCATGGTGAGGAACTTGGGTGCATAAACCCTTTATCATGACTCTCCGACAGTTTCTTCATCTACCCTTAAAGTTCAATAGTGTACAGTTTATAGAGGGTCTTTGTTATTGGAAATGAAATTTGTATAATTTCAATTGGGAAATCAGCCTCATGTCTTGAAGTAAGACCATACAATTATTTTGAAAAACATCATCATATTCCCTTATAATGGGTATGTCATCAAGGACGATCCTTTCGTTAGTCTTCATCATTTTATCAAGATTCAATTTATCAAAGGGTAATAATATATATGCTTGATATGATGACAGAAAAGGATATTCATCTTCCTCATTGAAATTATATATAATTAGAGAGAGAATCATGATATTGAGGGTAATTTCAATCTCTTATCAATTTATGTTTTCTTTATATAAGGAAATAAAATCAATTTTCATAATAGAAACAAATTACACTTAAGTGAGTATCCTAAGGTTTTCTAGGAAATTCTTCATGAAAATATGGATATGGGAGAATGTATATACTAGGTATTAAATAATGTTTCCATTTATCATATTAATATGTATCTCCACATCAATTTTTTGAGGTTGTGTTTGAATAGTTCTACTAATCATTTATGATATGAAATAATTTATTATAGAAGAATAAAATAGTATATTCACTATTCTTGAATTAATAACTAGGAAACCTATCACTACATAATTTTTTGAATCCACCTTATAAGTTTTGATAACATAATCTCTACCTTTATCTCTAGTCCATTGAGTTTTTTTCCATTGGTTATGATAAAAAAACATTGGATTAGTGCATAGTTTTTCATAATATCCTTATTATTTATAGTGGAATCATTGGACAAAAAAATGAGTGTTGATTGGAGAATTATGTTCTTACATCAAAATGGTGGGTTTCTCCCTCCATCATTCACAAGATAGGTTCACTTCCTTACCAAACCTAAATAATTTCTTTATCCCCATTAGGAAATTTATGGTATACTTTTTCCCCGACATTTGAAAAGTGGGATGTTAGACTTTTGATCCATCATGTGATTTCTCCATCACCCTATTATAATTAATATCTATTGTCCACATCCAATATCAAAAATCATAAGATCTACTAATCTCCATTTTTAATTTTACAACACATGAGGTAATTTCTACATAGTTATCAAAGTCTCTAATCACTAAATCTCTTTGCTTATTCGGCTTTATCCGACTAATAAAGTGGCCAAAATTAAATTTTTATATCACCAATAAAGAAAGAAGGGTGTAACACAATTCCTTTGAGGGTTTTTATTGTATTTTCACCTCAAGATTACGATTTGTTTCCAATGTCCACCATTGATTATCCTATCTCTCCATGTGAAAAAAATCCCACAAAACCATTTCTTGCTCAAATAATTGAAGTACGAAGAAGATATTTTTTGATGGTGTATATCTAATATTATGTGATTAATGAATCAGAAGATCCAAACAATGTTGAAGGCCTTGTTCACAAAATTCCTCAATTGAAACATTATATTCCTTAAGGTGTTGTGGGTTCTCCCCCTGACTTAATTTTGTCCTCATAATATGAGTTGATTGAGTAGTTATTTTAATGAAGTACTTGAATCCCCTCAAAAGGATGGGAATCTCATTTGGGAATTCCTATCAAATTTTTAATTAACTCAGTTCCTCATATCTCTAGACATTGACTAAAATAAAGGTAATATTAGGGATGATAATTATTTTACCATTAAAAAATTGAAAGGGAAAATATAAAAATTTAACGTATAACTCATAAATGGCATATATTCCTTAACCTATTAATCCAAGGTTTCAATCTATGTTATGAATAATATATTTCTGACTATGAAATTTAATGGTAATTTTGGATCCCTTCATAATGTATCATAAAGAAAATGTAAATTTACCAAAGAATATCACCTAAGAGTATCAAAATAGGTGTATATAAGGGACACTTTTTCATAAACTGAGTAGTGATCAATTCAATGCCTAATATACCATATTCAAGGCAATTACCCCTATGTATTACTATTCCATATCCATATAAACTTGTATTATCTAGAATGGGATTAAATTGATTGAAAACCACTTACTCCATACCTTCCATAATTTAGGTATGTTTTATTATATTTTAGTCATATCCCTAAGGATTTCACTAATGTTTTATAATCATAATCCCAAAAAATTACTGGACCTTACTTTGATGCAAACCATGACAGTCCATATCTTTAATAAACCTGAATTGATGATTCATTACTTAATGAAACACATAATTCTATCTTAAAGTATCAAAAGTACTAGTGTATTTTGCTAATTTGATACATAACATAATAAAATAAAATAGGGATACAAAAATATTATTTATATGTCATTATCATGCTCTAAAAATTCTATCACTCTTCTAAAACTGCATTGGATAACTTGGGGATATACATAAGAAAGGATTATCTATAAAGGCCATTAATGGAATAAATAAATAAAATAATAAATATTATAAATTTGGTTAGTAAAATAATATATTGAGGTGTCAAAAAAGGTGTGATAATCATAAACATTAACATTTAAGTATGACATATGATGGCAACATCAAGGCATGATAGGAATGTGGAAACAATATAAAACATGACATCATAAGCATGAATCAAGGCAAATCACTAGGGAATAAAAACATATCAATATTAGGGTAACCTATCATTCAAAAAAATTTATATAATGAGATAAAAATGTTACCTAATGAATTATAGTTATATATAATTCTAGCCCCACCCATTACATTCATATCATATACCTGTGTTAGTCTGCTACATAGATTATACAACATAACAACCCATTTCATCACTTTTACTATACAAATTAATGAGTGTTGTTTATACACATTAATGTAATAAATAAATGAAATATAGGTAAATATGGTTGTAATTCCCTTGATTATTAATTGGGATGGCCATTCACTACATAAATTTTTTGGGATGGAATAATCATAAGAAAATTTTGGCAACATAACATGTGTACATACTAATTCATGAAATTGTTTAATGGGAGTGAAAGGTGGTTTATAAATACTTGGATATTATAAGGATAATAAAAGGGTAGTATCAAAACACATCCAAAATTAATAATTTAAAATAAAATGGAATCACATAAATAATGTTCTTGAATAAATAGGAGGAGTAAAAAATACATTAACTTGATCATGAGATTAAATAAACATGGTTGGAGATTGTTAACATCATTGTAACTCCTTGGGTGGACTATATAGAGGGAGAGGGAGAGTAAATTAATGATCAATGGATTTTGAGTGAAGAAGAGTGGAAGGATGGGTGGAAAATTATATAAAAAGATAGGGGAATTCATTATTAATCTCTAAAACAGAGGTGTTAGACTCTATATAATAAAATAATCAATATCAAAAACCATATCTTATTTTTTCCATTGATTCTAACAAATATTAGTAGATTCCTATATTTTATATGGATAATAACTGAATATATTAAAATAACACCTTTATTGATGTGGATGTGATTACTGTTAAAAAATTTATTATAAAACCTTAAAATATAATATATGTTTTGGAGGATTCATTAATGGATTATAAAATTAATTAAATAACTTATAAAAAAAATTATTTTAATGTGTTAACATATTTTTTATCTGGATATTAAAACCCATTACCCAAAATCATAGATACTGTGATGACATCTAGACCATTACATTTATATCTTCAATAACAATGAAGGTGAACTAATTTATTTTCCCATAAAAAACATACAACAAAAAAAAGTATATTCTCTTACATAATCAATGAATTTTTAGGTTTAAATTTTTATAGAATTAGGGGAAACTCAAACAAAATCAATAAGAATTTCATTGAATGAAATTTTCTCTCACATAAACCAAATTTTCTTAGTCCACATTATGTCATCATAAAAATCCATATGAAACCCTTATATACACAATTCAATGAACATAATTTATGATAATCTGGGGAAAGGGAAACATAATAAGTGTGAGCTTAAAATCTATATAAGGGCAGATATAATAATTAATAATTTAACATCATCAATGAGCATAAGAAGATATTAGGGGTTTAATGACATAATTAGAGTGCATGAATGAATCATAAAAGAAATCACACCTATCATATAAGTTATAAAAGTCTCACACAATGTTGTGTGGTCACACCAATCATATATAACGTCCATGAAACATAACATGAATAATGTGCATAGATCTTTAATTCCCTCATAAAACTCATATAAAACATAATTATTCATCTTATAACTTTATTAACCCATGAAAATAATTTGGTCCCATAAAAATATCTTGGAAACATTATTAACCCATTGAAAAGAAATGGGTTCCATAATAATCTCTATGAAACACGTTTAATTGTTTTAAAATAAATGGGTTCCAAAATAATCTCATTGAAACATGACTACCACAAGGAAAATTAATGGGTTTCGTAAACATATTAATAAGTTAATCCATCAAGAATAAGAATAATAGAAGTATCTTTAGTCTATATACTAGTAAAGAATAAGACATATCAAAGGATATCATCTTATATGTAGAATAATGTTTAAATATATCTTGGAAAATATCATAAAAATGACATTTTTTTGAAAACCAATTTTTTAAAACATAAAAAAATTTAAAATACATTTATAAAAAATAAAATTTAAAATTTATAAAGGATGCTTTGAAAATTATTTAAAACATTTATTGAGGAACACTTCCTTTTCATTGTGATAATCACATTTTAAAACATAAAACATTTTGAAATTCATATTCATTAAAAATAACATTTAAAAACTAAAATTTTTCAAAATATTCGGAAGAAAATATTATTTAAAAATAATTTTTTAAATATTTAAAGGAATCGTCCAAGATATAAAGGTCATTTTGTTAGGTAATTTCATACTTGTTGTAAAATATAAAAAGAACACTCCTATTTAAATATAAAAATGTAAGATAAGTTCCAACATTAGATAATGTAAGGAATATTAATCTCAAAAAAAAATAAAAAAATAAAAAAATGGTTTAATGAATTTAATAAGTCATTAATAAAATATTAAAAAACTTCTTTTATTTTTTTAAACATTATTATGTTTGAAAATATATTTCTTTATGAAGAGAGAAATAATGACATATTATTATAGAAAGATTTTCTCAATCATTCTAAGTAAAAAAGTGAAAAAGTTATATTACTTTAAAATATCAGTAATAACCAAATTATAATAAAATTCACGGGTTTCTATAGTGATGGATCATAATATCTCATCATTGGAAGAACATGTATAAACAATTCGAACAAAAGATGGGATTGAATAAAAAAACTCATAAAACATTTGAAACATTGAATCGTAACTCCCATGAAATAATATCAATAAATTAATCATATAATATAATTAAATTAATTTTATAAAATTTTAAAATGTGTAGTCTATACACCTCATTAGATAAGATAAGCGTATAATATAATATACATCTCAACGAACGAAAATTGAGAAAAAAATCCCTTACTGATTTGGTAACTTTGAAAACACAACCCCAAAAAAGTGAGATACTATATTGGATATCTAAATAACCATATATTTAAGGATAATATTCATAAAACACATTCATGTAATGTATATACACCCGAAAACAAAAATAATTTTGGAATATGACGTATATCTCACCCAAATAAAAGTGAGACAAGAAAACCCCTTACCTAAAATATTGAATTTCATAATAACAATTAAAACCTACAATATATTAGATATAATTTTATTTTAAATATATTAAGGAACCATATATTATATATCATTCCATATATTATTTTTCAAGGACCTTTTATTATAAATTTGTAAACAACTCCATGTAAAATTTATGTTTCAGGTAATAATCATTTTGTTTTTCATATATGTTTTAACATGTTATTTTTAATCTAATTTTTTTGTTAAATATTTATAAATATATATAATTTAAACCATGTTATAAATATCATGTAAATTAAATATATATTTATTTATATTAACCCATAAAATTTAGTGATAGGAAATGAAATACACCGTTCCTAGTGACGGTAGGTAGTACATATGGATGAAAACAATTTTTTTTTTATTATCAGATTGATAAAGGGAAAATTAAATGATATATATTATCTTTTATATCATATAAATGACACATTTTTATTGAAAAAATCCTTAATAATGTCCATGTAAATCATGAATGAATTTGATCCCTTCATGAGGTGAGAGTATGTTGTACACACGAATGACATTATCCTATTCCCAAAAAATAGGGAGCATGAATGTATGTGTGATATAATAATTACAGAATAATAATAATAATAATAATATAATATATGTCAAATATTAACTATAAACACATGATTATTCACAACCATTAATGTTGTTAATAAAAAATGTGTGATATCGGTTCGTGAGGCGGTAGTGCACCATACACATGAATGATGATTTTGTAACCCATTTCATGGATGCCTATGTGGTTATTGGACATAACCGTAAAATAGAATCATCTCAATATATGTATGATACAGATTTTTTTATATGATAATTATAAAATAATTATTTATGTTAGTGAATGAAGAAATAAAACAAAAACACTCATTGATGATAGTTACATCTTCTTAGGGTATCCTCCTTAGGATTGATTTAAAATCAGGTGTTGGATTGTTTTTTTGTCAAAAATAAGGCTTCAAGGATGATAAGTATGAAGATATAGAGTTATTATAATAATAATTGGCTGACCCAAAGTGGTTTTATTGCATTAAGAGGATAAGAGAGGGTGTGGCTTTTTATAAGTGAGGGAGAGGACATACTTGGTATATTTTCAAAAGAATTGAGTGCTCCCACATTATTACTAAGTAAAAAGGATCCAAAATGGAAAATTATAGATAATTATAGGTGCAATGTCCAAAATATGTCCCGATAATAGTTGTTATAGATGTGTATATGTCATATTTAATCTTATGTTTTTAGTTTAACCCTCCGATAACCCATTTTTTACCTTAACCATGTAAATAATTTTTTCTGGATTCACTATTAATTTTGGTAAAAAATTAATTTAAACTTATTAGATATTATAAATTATTCCTATTAAAAATAAGGAATCCATTATTAAAAATTCAATTCATAATAGTTGTAAATTTTAATTTAAAATTAATCTTGTATACGTGATGAGAAAACATTCTTTTAAAGAGAAAATTTCAAAATGTTTAGAACTTTTTTATATTATTATCATTATAAAATTTATTAAAAATACCTTAATTGGATTAATTGATTTATAATCAAACAAATTTTATATTAAAACCTATAAAAAATAATTTATCTTTAAAAATATATTAAACAAAAAATCATTTTAAAATTAAATTCCACTATTTATGACAATTAAAAAAAGTAATCTTTTCCAAAAAATATCAAAAATTTATACTAATATAATTTTAAAATACAATTAAATTTTTTTTTCAAATAAATTTTATGAATTTTTTAAAAAAAGAAAATTTCAATGAAATCCCAAAGATGCAATAAAAAAGTTGGTTTTTAAAGAAGTGTATTTTTTTCAAGCACAATATTGTTTTAAAAGAACTGTGTATATAATAATAATCATTATACGTGTATCAATTAAAAATTATTGATAAATAGTATTTAAATTTTAGTTATAAAAATTACTTATTATGGAATATTTTAATTATTTAGAAAGGATAAACAATCAGCATTTTAAAAAGTTTTTGTGAAAACCCTATTTTTAAACCTAAAAATAAACTTATACTAAAAACAATATATCATTGAATCAAAATTAATTAATTTGGATAAATATAACTAAATAATAAATAGGTTTATTTATATCATTTAAAAAATATATATAATCATTCTAATCACTAAATTTATTAAAAAGAAAATACTTTCTATAAAAATGGATATTATCACTATTCACTGAAAAATCAAATTTTCTAAAAAATAGAAGAATTTCGCTCAATTTATATTTTGTTCTTATAATTTAAGAATTGATATTAATTTTATCATAAAAATTTATAAATGTTAAAAAACAATTATCATAATATTCTTTTCAAGAAAATAAATAAGAAATAAATTTTGAAGAATACATATTTTTGAAAAATAAAATCACATTACTACAAATTGATTGATTATTTAATAAAAATATATTGATAATTAATATTTATTATGAAACAAATACATATATAAATATATATATATATACCATAAAGTAGTTTATACTACACATACTCACCAATTTAATGGCTATGTAAAAACAATTATATATATCTTGGATCATTTATGCTTGATATTGTGAGTTGAATACACTATCAAACATACAAATATCATGGTTGCATGTTCCAAAATATATTCAATAGATTAATGATATTTAAAAATAAATATATCATAATATACATTGGAGTAACTTTCCCATCTAATTTCATTGATGCGTTTCATTTATGCTATCAAACATAATTTTCTTCTATTAAAATAAAAGGGTTGTTTCATTTTTCCCCTTTAATAAATTAGTCCCATAAAATTTCAAATTTATCCCATTAATCAGTGTTTGTATATTTTAAAATACCTTTTTTGTAAACCCAACTCATAAAAAGGGTTACTAAAATATTTTATTAATAAAATTATTAGGGAATTATGAGGGTCGTCTAAAATAACATGTAACTAGGTTTCAAAATCGTAGAACATTGGTTTAAGGTGAATATATGGACATGGAAGAAAAGATTAAAAAAGTATATAGATTTGTAGAGGTCATTGATCCTATTAATGTAAATTTTTACCTCCTAACCCTGGTGCCACATTCCAGAGCCCCAAACTGGTTGGCCACATGACCATAGGCACGTCTCCCTATACTCCAAAGTCTCCTAAATAGCTTCAAGGATCTAATATAGATCATGGGGAGGCTATGAAATATTTTTCAATTCAATTAAATATTATAAATAAATAAAAAATATCCAACTAAATAACCAAACTAAATTCATTAAGAAAAACAGAACAGTAAAACATGATGAACCAAAACATGAAACAATATCCATAACTTAAGCAATAAATGTTTAATTTCATATACGCACCAAGTGTTATATGAAAAAAAATATAGACACTAACAACTCACATGTGGGTCCCAATACAGTTTTTGGTTCCATCATCTATGATCCATCCCATCTCAACCATCTAAGAGAGGGTTATTTCCCTTATCATGTCCTGCAAACATGAAGTCTATTCAGGTACCGATCATCCATCCCAAGTAGGGTGTGAGTACAACTCAGTAAGTCACCACCAAGAGAATATAAATAAATATATAGTCAATAAACATGTATTTAGATGTATGAAGAATAAATTAAAATCAACAGAGTAAATAGTTTAAATATTCATTTATTCATTATTTACAACATCTTTTTCCTTGGTTTATGATGACATCCAAACCGTCAATACCTACATTAGCCCATACCATATTCGGGACTATAACATATAGGGATATCACATATCAAAAAAACCCATGGATGTCTATTAATCATTTCATTTTAATTTTAATATCAAAAATACTTGGAACCATAGTCCAATGTCAACATTTTTGGCTTAGAATGCCTTGACTTGGACCTGATGGGTATTTGAAGCATCAATCCATGTTCTATGACACATTTATCAATCAATCATAAGTTGGACTTTGATGAATCCTTTTATGTCCCACAATTATTATCAAATGAATTAATTTGGGAAGATTATTTGGATGAATTTGTACATGATTCAAGGATATAGATTTGTGAGTAGAAGAAGTGGTGAGGGGTGGTATCTATAGTGGAGGATATGGGTGTTTTTATATTTTTTATGCATTTTTTATTATTATGGATCATGACTATAAATAGTGTGGATTATTGTGACTATGTACAGTAAATAGTGTATGTGAGTTTGAACCAATGGTTCTTACATCATCAATACATCAACAAAGACTCAATAGTACAATATTTTTAGCTTATATCCTATGTTACCATATTTCACTATTCTCCCAAAACTCATCTATTTTATAAAAATTCCAAAAATTCACCCAAACTATTTTTTGATGTGTAAAATTTAAAAATTGAATCCATTTTATGAAATTTATTTTCTAAATATGTGAAATATGATTTTTAATTAAAACCGTAACTTATTCTAGAAATTACAATTTTAAAATTTTAAATGATATTATAACACTTTGGAGAATTAATTATGTTCTCATAAAATTATCATATAATAAAAAGGGGAAAAATATTAAATTATGAATAAATTTTATTAAAATAAATTTTATTTTAAATCATTATATTAATAATGAAATTTAAAATAAACATTTATGCTTCAGAAAAATATTTATACTTAATTTATAATTTTAAAAACATTTATTTACATAAACTATGATATAATTATAACATATTGCCATTTATAATATTCCTATATTTTATTTATATATTCATTGGTGAGCTTACTATTCTATTTTTTGGTTTACTATTCATAACGGTCATATTAGTATCCCAAAGGTCAAGTAAATATTAATTTAGTATAGGTTCTTTAATTTATAAAAATCCAATCATTTCATTCTCTCTTAATTTATAATGATTGTTTTGTGTTATCTATGTGATGTTATGTTATTTATGACATAATTTTAAGAAGGAAAATTTTATTAATAGAATTATGGGATGTTAAATTCTTCCCCCCTTATAAAATTGTACCCATGAAATTTCATTTTACATATTAATGTGAAAACAGGTGGGGGTACTTCTCCTTAATTTATTACTCCGGTTCCAATATTTCCTCTTCATACTTGTGTTTCTACCATAGTACATTGAACAGGTGAGTAGTCTTTTTACGCAGAACATTATCCCTATAGTCATAGATCTTCACCCACTACTCCTCACAAGAGATATCATTTTACATCTATACCACCTATGAATTCATTAAATTTGAGGGTTCTAGTTTATACTATCTCAAGAGTGATACGTGGAATTAATCATGAAATCGAGACATGGTTAGTGGATATTCTAGTCAATATGCCATAGATTTGACATGATATAGAATCTCAACAGATTTGATGTACCTGGGACTTAGCTTTCCTTCATTCCCAAATCTCACAATCATATTACATTTACACATGATGAGGAATAATATGTTTCCACCCACAATCTTCAGGTCCCATTTAAAATTTTTAATATAGCTAATCTATCAGCATTGGGCTACGTTTATGTGTTGTTGAGTGGACTTCACCTTTTCCATGATTTCTTCGACCATTTTGGGTCCTAGATTATTACGTTCATTGACATCATACCAGCATGATGATGTTCTTCATGTTTTCCCATAACAGGATTCATATCGGGACATTTGAATGCTTTAGTGGAAATTGTTATTATAAGAGAACTCAACTAATGGAAAATGTTGGTCCCATCCTCCATTTAGGTTCATAGAATTTTATCATTATGTCTTCCATTGTATGTATAGTGTACTCAGATTGGCCATCTGTTTGAGGATAACATGCCGTACTAATGATCAAATTAGGGTTTAATGCATGTTGGAAACTTTTCCAGAACATGGAGGTAAATCTTAGACCCCGATCAGATACAACCGATAGTGATTCTCCATGTATCCTTACCACTTCACTAATGTATATTTGTGAATGTTTTTCTATTGAGAAGTCATACTAAATAAAGATAAAGTGATTTATCCTTGTTATATGATCCACAATCACCCATATAGCATTATTCACTTTGGATGTATTTGAACATCCATTGAAAAAGTCCATGGTAATGTTCTCCCTCTTCCTTTTTGGTATGGATAATGGTCACATCATCCTATTATAATTTTTTTTTTATCCATCAATTATAGTCATACCATAATATATGGGGTATATTTAGTGATCTCCTTCTTAATATTGTTCCACGATTAGTCTCCCATAGATATTGATACATCTTCATTCTACATGGGTGAATAGAGAAATTTGAGCTATGTGCATCATTCAGAAGCTCTTCCTTTATCTCGAACATGAATGGTATTAATAATCATGGACCAATTCTTAAGGCTCAATCCTTATCATTTTTTAACTCTGAGGATTTCCCCTTTTCATAGCTTCCACATTTTTCATAGTGTTCTAATTATTTCTTTGAACATCCTTTATTTTCAATATTAGGGATTGTTGAGAAATCATTTGAGAAATTATTGATGATGTTTATTTGTAAATTATTTCTATTTCCTTCACTTACTGGTCTAATAATATTTAATTCTCATTAATTCTCATCATTGACAATGATGAAGGATCCTTTATAGATAGATAATCATCAACCATATTTTTTTACCAGAATGGTAGTTGATTGAGCATTCACAATTCTTAATGATATCTAACCATATTCACTAGAACAAATTATGACCTTTCTATGTGAAAATATATTTGTGGCACTTGGGATTAGTATATATCTCACACTTCTCCCCATACATATAATAACACCAGATTTTGAATGAAATGATCATAACTACCAACTATATATCAAATGTTGGATAGTTTTTCTCATGACTTATCATCTTCGTTGAGGTTTAGGAAACCACTTTATCATTTTTAATCCATATTCATCCTAATACAGTCATTGAAGCATCACTTTATATCATAATAATTTACCCACTTGTTAGAAGAGTAATAACTGGTGTCGTGATAATCCTTTTTTCAACTCTTTGAAGTAGAATTCACCTTTACTGGTCAATATACGCTTTACCCCATCCATGTAAGCATAGTTTTTTTATTGTAAAATCATGATAATTTGGTCAATAATCATCATTAATACCCATCTAGACCAAAGAAAATCTAAAGTTTTGTTATATATATATTGTCCTAAGCCACTCATACATTGAATTTATATTGGAAGTATACACAAATATTGTAAGAGTTGTTGTCCTATAACCAACATGTTGTAGTTTTATTATAAATATATTTATAGTATTTAAATAATAGACATCTTATTACATATTTTTTATTTTTCTTGCATGAATATAATCTAATAATGTCCTAGAGTATCTGATGCATTCATAAGGTAATTAGTGTTCCCTGCTATGATGATAACCTTGAAATACTATAAAAATATTTTTAAATATAGTTATATGGTTGGAAGACATACTTTTATGGGACATGTATCATGCATACCTTCAGGTGTGAGTACTCTTAAGAAGATGAGACTTCCTATCATGAATATCACACTTGGTAATCTCCAAGACAGAAGATTATGAGAACAGACATGCTAGTAGGAATTATTATGTTTTGGTGTCATCAAATATTTCTATCCGCGAGCATGTGTAATGATCCTTAGACATTAATATTATCATTAATACATGTCACGACTTGCGAAAATTTATTTACTAAGGAAAATTATCACACATACAGTTGGAGGGAAGTAGGGTGCGTTGGGTGTGTCATGAGTGGCATGATATTAATGGATAATTCAGGGAAGAATTATTCCCTTAAATTTATGGAAGATGATATCTGAACCCTTTTATTGAAATAGAACCGTCACATGAAATTCCATGGAAATAGCGTAACGATGAGTTTGTTTCAAGTACTCAAACACCAACGTATCAAAAATAACAGTTTATGACGCTATCAGGAAATCTTCTTGTTGAGATATTGCGACAAAGGGATTATAAAACATAGGGAAGATTCATCTGTGGAAGTCATTGCTGTGACTTTATGTTCTTTCTCATTGGTTCCTTGACCTGTTGTTAGACATTACTCTTTGAATATATGAATTCCCTCCTAATTCCAATGAGAAATAATCCTAGAGTGTCACACATTATGAATTTTTGGTTATCTTTATTAAATTATACTTGAATTTAATTAATAAATATTATTCTCCAGGTAGTGCGTAAAATTAATTTATTTATTTTATTGAACATTTAATAAATATTTAATTACTAGTTTGTAAATAAAAATATTTTTTTAAGATAATAAAGTATTTATTTTTTATTCGTGTGTTCATTAAATAGAAGTGGAATTTGAGTGGACCAAGGATGGTCAGATAGTAAAATAATTATTTGTAATAAGGTAAGTAATTATTTAACAAGTTGGCACAAATTAAAATGACGTTGATATTATACTATGATGAATGATTTTATTTAGAATTCTGTTTTTTGTAATTTGGCCCACCATAAATAATGACGGAGTATTATTATTAATATAATGGGTTTTCTAAGGTTATGAATGTATTTAATTGTTATTATGAAATTTTATATTGAACCTGATGCCCCATGTCAATAAATATACATGTACGTCTATTGTGCTATGTACCGAAATACACACCTGGTGAATTGAGAATTGTTGTGCCAAAAAATTTATCTCTCAAATACACATCCTGCCCCTCTAAAGAATGAGAGACATTCTTCAAGGCCTAAGAACAAGAGATCAAGAACGACTAACACAAGACACTCACTTCACCGCACCGGGACCCAAAGAACGAGTGGTGTCGATCGAAGGCCATCAGAGGACAAGTGAATCACCACTAGAGGGATTGTTGTTTGGATCCTTTCAAGCGCAATGAGATAATCTGGAAGGGTCAATTAAAACGATCAACATCATCAATAAAGAAAATACTGAAGACCCATGTATTATTTTCATTATAAAATTAATTAAATTATTTATAAACATGATGTGAAAGATTCTCTGTAAAGGTTTTGGGATGATTTATTTTTTATATAAATCTTTGATTCAATTCCATGGTGAATTGAGTTCATCATTGTGATGATATCGGAATAATCATTGATAATGTTAAAAATCAAAGACGGCAGGCCGCCCAACCATGCTTCCACTGTGCCCAAAACCTTAATGTTTTATCAGAGTAGTAACATCATAGTTTATAATTATTTAAATAATTTTTTGTTAATTTAAGATTTCGTAATTTATATTTTCTATTCAAGGTTAATCATTATTTTAATCTGGATTTCAAGATCTATTCTCCCAATTTTTGATTCTAATTCACCTTATAGAAACAATATTTTCATTTAATATTCATTAAAATAAAATAGAGGATCTCTTTTGAAGGTGCCAAATGTTCTTGGTCATACAACACCAGAAAAAACGATGTGTATTCAGAATTATGTGCAGTGTATTCAAGATTCAGTGCATCAGGACTGGTCCGCCAAACCAAAATGTGTCATTGGAGTTTTTCCATGTCTTAATGACTCTGTGTGTTAACCAGGAACAGTTGACACACAGTTCCCATATTACACACTATGTTTTCCACTACACATGGTGTGTATTCCCTTCGGGTTAGGGTTGTACCGTGTACCCTATACACGGCTTGGCCGACTGGAGACCATGTAATGTGGATATTACACGTCGTGTGGCCCACTAGACACGCCTTGTACTCCAATGACTTCTGATGTACATTTACATGTCGTATCTATGGGCATGTACTTTGGATGGATGATTAATGATATTACAAGTCATGTAGTTGGAACGAGAGGACATGTACCTGTTCAATTTATTCAGATTTACAAAAATTTATTATTATATTATACAAACTCTTGAGACGTGTACCATGGTGCAGGCGTAAAGATGATGCATAACACGTGATAGGTGTTTTATGTATAAGTGTTAAATTTAATACACATGTAATGTTAATTTCTAATCACTGGTTTGTTATGAATGGGATTTAACCTGGTTTCCTCCAAAGTAAAAGTTACATAAAAGGATAATTTGAAATGAATTTATTTATTTAAAATTATGATGGATGAGAATATCAAGGAAATTCAAGAAAGGATTATGATAGAAGGATTGATTAATTAAAAATAATAATTAATCGATTAAAGTATAATTTATCTTAATAAGAATGATTTAATAATTTAATGATAGTTGTATTAAATGGGTAACTCATTTCATGTCTGTGAGTGATATTGAGCTAGACCAAGGAATTTTTATGTGATTAGTTTACTTTTAATTTATTTATTAAATTAATTTTTGGTCAACGATCTATCTCTCCTCATTACTATATTGGGCCTACATTCCCATGGTGTTTTATGTAAACCCCCATTTTTACTAATCACATGTGTGTGAGTTGAAAAAAACATATATAATGGATGCAACTCTCAAGATAGAGGGGGCGGTTTATGCTGGAACAAAGATGAAACCAATCCCATGAGTTAAAGAGGTGGACTGGTGGGAAGCTATAAACATGAACCCAAAAGGTTTAAGGTGTTTCTCCCCTATGTCAGAGTTAGTTTATGAACCACTATATAAACTAACCATTAAAAAATCTCATTATCAGGACCATTTCATTATTTTATTTCTTCCAGTTTCATGAATTATAATTATGTATGTGTTTTCACGATCAAATAATTAATTAATTAAAGAATCATGAAATATAGAACTAAAATAAACCAGGATTATTCCTAAATATTTTCAAGACAAGGTTAATCACACAAGTAAGTTCCACTTGATATTAGGAATCATGTGGTAATGATAATAATAAATTCACGCATAAGTGATAAAAATCCCTCTAATAAAATATTAAGTCTGGCCAATCCTTTTGTTAGTTGATTAAGAGAAAAACTAAATAAAACTACGTGTTTGAGAAACCCTTGTTGGGAAAGACACTTTTATACAGCAATCCCTTATGAAAGTTTTTGAGTAAACTTGACCATATTACATTAAGAGCAGTATCCATTTCCAGACATGGTGCAATATTGGTGGTTAGATTTGAGGAAATCCAAATTTAGGATTTCATGATTGGGGAGTCCACTCAATAGATCAAGTACCTACAAGCCCTCATTTAGAAATCATCTTCCTACCAAAATACCTTCAAATATCTTGACCAACCCTTAGTGGGGTTATTTGAAGGGAAATATAAATCCTTTCTAATTATATGTCATGACAACTAGACATTATGAGTTGAATGGTGTGGGACGTTGGGACATGAAAAAATATTGGGAGACTTAATAAGATTAATTTGTTATTTCTCCTATGAATGTTATCAAGAATGTACTAATGATATGATCTTTTAATTTTAGAATAAAAATGACAAGCTCGACAACAACAGTATCCTCGCGATCAATTTTGGATAATGTCTTCATGCTAACTAGCAGTAACATCGAGGAATGGTTTAGATGTATCCGGGTTACCCTACACCATGAACGAAGTCTTAAATTATTGAGTCAGCATTACATAATCCACCTGCCAAAGATGCAAGTGATGAGGATTTCTTGGTCTATGAGAAACATATGAATGATGTGGTCAACATTCAATGTTTGATGATATCATCAATATCTAGTTAGATCATGAAGTCTCATGAAAACATTGATTCTTATAACCTACTCGTTTAGCTCTGTGGTGTTTATCAAGAGATAGAAAGATAGGAATGGTTTGAGATCTCTGTCATACTCTTTCAAAGTAAGCTTGGAGAGGTTGTCCTAGTTGGGCCTCTAGTAGTCAAGCACATTGGCTACATTGAGTGCCTGGAGGTTCAAGGGTTTAAACTCTCTGAATAACAGCGCACCGATCTAATTCTCACATAACTTTCTCAGATCTTCTCCATCTTTCATGTCAAATTCAACATGAAAAACATTGATAACTCTCTATTGGATATTTTTATCCTCACTAGCTAAAGGGACAATGATATGAAGAACAAAAATCCTTCTGTCCTTATAGTGAATAATATGAAATGGAAGGCAATGAGATTTAAGACCAATGATTCTTCACAACCTTCCACAAAAAGGATAATCAAAGAGGAGTCAAGGTAATAAGAGGTTGTTTGTTTCGCATGTGGAAAGAAAGGCCATTGGAAGAATAATTGGACCCAGCCTATGAAGCAATGAGAAGCTTCATGTTTTTTTGTTATCAAATGCAATCTATATGCTCCTATAAATGGGGTATTATATACTGCTTTTCTTACACACATATGTATCCAAATAAAGGAACCAAGTATATTCAAGAAGAATGACTGAGGGGATGTAGATCTAAGAGAAGTCAATGGAGCCAGACTTACTGTTGTAGCTATCGGGAACTACCACTCAACATTGAGAACTGGTATGATCTTGGTGTTAAAGGGTTGTTATTATGTGATATATATTACTAAAAACATTATTTTTATATCCATATTAGAAATAAATGTATTTGTTTTCATGTTTGGAGAAGATTTTTTCTTCTTTTACCAAGATATCATTTTTTTTGATATGGAACATTTATGCAACTGTCTTTACATTTTGGATTACACAAACCAAGTAATGGAAATCGATAACAATGATAATTTACATGACTCATACCACACCCAAAACTGGCATATGTGGCTATGTCACATAATTGAGAAACACTTGACAATTTTACATCAATATGGATATTTATATTCTTTCGAACTAAATCCACATGGTGTATGTAATTCATGTTTACAAGGAAAAATGCCCCAAGCCCCATTTTTTGGGAAAGTTGATAGGGATAAATAACTTCTTGAATTGGTTCATACCAATGAGTGTGGACCATTTATAGTTGACGCAAGGTGAGGTTACTCATACTTCATGTCTTTTACTGATGATTTTAGTAGATATCGATATATCTACATAATAAGGTATAAGTCAGATTCGTTTGATAAGTTCAAATAATACCAGAATGAAGTAAAGAATGAGCTTGGTTAAGAGATTAAGAAACTCCACTCTAACCGAGGTGGATAATATATTAATCAATACATCATTGATTACTTATGGGATTTTGGGATCCTATCCCCACCCAATCACCTATACATTCCCTAGTAGAATGGTGTGGCCAAAAGAAGCAACCACACCCTGTTTGACATGGTGAGATCAATGATGAGTCATGCGAGTCTTCTATTATACTTTTGGGGATATGTGATACAAATAGCAGGGCACATACTAAATCAAGTACCAACTAAATCGATAAATGGTATTCCATATGAGTTCTAAAGTGGAAAGAAATCCATATAATAAACTTTACATGTGTGGAAAAGCAATGCATTTGTTAAGGCCTCTTCAGGTAACAAACTTGCACCCCAAGGCACAAAGTGTACCATTATAAGATACCCCAAGGAAAAGGGGGATATTAATTATAAAAACCCTCAGAAAAAAAATGTTATAGTTGAAATAAATTCTATATTTCTTGAGAGGGAACACATCTTCAAAAGAGACAGTAGGAGAGAGATAGACTTCGATGATGTTGAGGATCAAGGTACACAATAGTTGGTATGGGATCATATACCACAATTCCCTATTGAAGAAATAAATATTCCAGAGACACAATAACTACATAGGAGTACAAGAGAGGTTAGAGAACCGAAATAGTACAGTTTTCTAGTTACTAAGGATTGTGACACATTATTAATAATAATGATCCTCTAACCTACAAGGATGTAGTAAGTGGCACAGATGTTTCCAACTGGAAAGAAGCCATGAATTCTGAAATGGTTTCCATGTACCAAAACAAAGCCTGGATTTCGGTAGATCCTCCAGTTGATGAAAATCTTGTCTGTTAAAAATGGGTATTGAAGAAGACACTAGACATGGATGGACAATTCAATACCTATAAGGCACAACGGGTTGCAAAAGGGTTCAAATAACATCAATGCATTGACAACGATGAAACATCTTCACCAGCTTTAATGCAGAAATCCATTAGAATTCTATTGCCCATTACCTCTTTCCATGAATATGATATTTGGAAAATGGATTCCAAAAATCCTTCCTTTATAGTATCCTTCATTTAGATGTCTACATGACACAACTTGAACGGTTTTTGACTCCAATGGATTCCAATAAGGTATGAATGTTTTAGAAATACTTTTATGGATTAAAGAAAACATCCAGTTCATGAAACATTCATTTAGATGAATCCGTGATGAAATTTGGTTTTATCGAGAATGACGGGGATTCTTGTGTCTACAAATGGTTTAGTGGGAGTGTAGTATTTTTCCTAATAGTATATTTTGGTGACATATTACTTATTGGAAAGGAAATACTAGTCTTATAGTCTATTAGAGCTTGGTTAAATCAATGATTCTCAATAAAGGGCTTGGGAGAGGCATCATATATTCTTCGGATCAAGATCCACCATGATAGAACAATGAGATTGTTGGTCATAAGTCAACGTACCTGCATTGATAAGATACTTGTTGGCACCAAATTTCGAGGAGGAGAATAAGACTCAATGATGCCCGAGGAATTCCTTGCAAAGCCACTTCGTGGAGTCCGCCTGGAACCGTGGCAGCCACGAAGCAACGAGGTGGGAAGCTCCCAAACTACCTTGATGTTCGCAAGCCCACTTTGGAGCAATGAGGTAGGATGCTCTGCGAATTCCCTTGATGTTTGCAAGCCCGCCGCAGAGCAATGAGGCCGGAAGCTCTGTGAACACCCTTCAAATTTGAGAGGCCTCCATGGAGTAATGAGGCAGGAAGATCCACAAACTCCCTTGATGTTCGCGAGCCCACAACGGAGCAAAGAGGTGGGGTGCTTTGCAAACTCCCTTGACGTTTGCGAGCCCACCACGGAGCAACAAGGTGGGAAGCTCTGTGAACTCCCTTGACTTTCGTGAGCCCTCTACGGAGCAACAAGCCCCATATTCGCACCCAGTGACCTCTGCTTCACGGAGCCTCTTGCCTATAAATACGGGGATCTCCCTGAGCCCAAGGGATGGAAAATCCGACCTTTCAACATCCTATCATTTTAATCGCAAAGCATCATTCTGTCTCGAAGCATGTGCTACATGAGGTACTTTTGCTCAGTGAAGTGCCTCCCCTTTTCCATGTTTTAACCCCCTCTTATGAGAGGGATGTCTTTCGTAGAGCCTAAGGGTCTCCACGATGGAAGGGGATCACCTAGGAAATTCGGGTCATCGCATAACATTTATGCTTCACGGAACACCCCTCATACATATGTGATAACAATGCTAAGTTAGGGTCACTGTACCTCGCAAAGCACATTGATTCACAACACCTTGATTCATGAGTCAGTGTTCCGCGAGTCTCTTTCCACTTCGTGAAGCACCTATTATAGGCACCAATGCACGATTCTTAGGTTATGCCACCCCACTTCATGAAGCACACCCCTTTGCAAGTACCCTGCACTATGTAGAGCACCAGAGATTCGTAAGGCCCCTGCCCATGAACCCATATGCTTTACAATTACTCTTCTCATGTGACCCTTCAGGGATTCATGAAGTGATTTAAAAGTCCCATGGACACCACCTCCCGTTGCATTTCTTCGCCTTACACTTCTTCACATAGGAACACTAACAACTATTTCTTCTTCACATAGCCACGCTAACGTGGACCCCCCGATGGTTCGCTCTATGACACACCCTCACTACGACTTTTCATGTCCCCTCTCTACACCAAGGAGTAGAGGGTACTGGTTATGTAAGTCCTAGGGGTGCGGAGCGAACCCACCTCGTCCGAGCTGCATGACTTTAAACAGCCAAGCACCATCGTCCTCAGCACATGACATTAAACTGCGACCACTCCCCGTTCCTCGCACATGGGGCGCCCCCACCTTGGACATTCTCAATGTAGACTGGTCTCTATAGGGGATGATATCTTCCTTATGGGAGTGGCGTTTGTCAGCGGGGAAAGGGAAAACATCTCATTGTAGGCCCCTAGCCTTCTTTTAGGAGGCAGCATCCCTGCTCTTCCTTTATTCATCAGTCCCTAGGGCTAGCAAGAGGGATGATGGGGAATGATGCTTCTCCTTTCTTCGGTCCCAAATCCCTCTCCTACTGTGCTTTGTCGCCATTGTCCCTCCCTCCTAGAGTAAGTCCCAACCTCTTTAGGTTTCTAACCATTCATAATCCCCTTGTTTCCTCTTTGGGCCGCTAACTATGTGTAAGCCCCACTCCACTTCCCACAGATGTACCTTTTGCGATGTGATCATCAGGTCTCTGCTGCCTCTTGTTCCTCACACCGAGCATGACCCACGTGGGCTTAGAGAAATCACCAACCATGACAAACACCTTGGGTAGCCTAGAGTGTATTCCCCACACCCCCATATCCGGAACTATGAGGTCTTTGATTCTTGTCATGGCGTGGTACGTAGGAAGCCTCCCTGAGGTTCATTCCCACCACCATCAATTGGTCTTGACCATCTTCATGTCGGTGCACCAAACACCACTCCACCCAAACTACAATGACCATGATCCTTGCTATGTCACGTTATGTAGGAAGCCTCCACGAGGTTCATGCCCAACACCCGGTCATTCTGACCATCTTCACATCGGTTCACCAACACCCTGGGCAGCCTAGAGTGTAAGCCCCATGCCAATACCTGAACTACGTGGTCTTTGATCCTTTCCAAAGCAAGGTATGTAGGAATCCTTCCCTAGGTTAAAGACCAAAACCCATTCACTCCAACCATCTTCACGTCGGTTCACCAACACCTTGGGCATACTAGAGTGTATGCCCCAAATCCCATATCCTAAACTACGAGGATTTTCATCCTAGCCAAGGCAGGGCACCTAAGAAGCCTTCACGAGGTTCTAGCCCAACAACCATTGGTTCCGGCCCTCATTCAACATCAGTTCACCCCCCTCCTGCATGACATTAAACTATTGAACTTAATCAGTAGTAATCCATTGTTTCCCTAGTCAGCGGTAAGCCATTGCACACATGCCACCCTGAACTACATGGTCTTTGATCCTTTCCAAGGCAAGATACGTAGGAAGCCTCCCAGAGGTTCAAGCCCACCACCAATTGGTCATTCCGACCCCCCTTCACGTTGGTTCACCAACACCCCACCTAAAGTATGTGGTCTTTGATCCTTGACAAGGTAGGGTACATAGGAAGCCTCCTCGAGGCTGAAGCCCAACACTCGGTCAGTTCCGATGTAACACCCCAAGATTTCATAGTGTGTTATTTCTTCAAAAATAATTCAATAACTTGCACTACATGCAACACTAAGTTCAAGCGCACCATGACTTACCAAAAAAGTCGTTCAATAGAGGTTATGTATAGTATTAACTAAATTTTAAACTTTATATAATCCTTATAATTTTAGAATCCATATTATGAGTTTCTTATACATAATATAAGAACAAATTTATTTTCAGTATTGCACTTTTACCAAATTTTAACAGTGAACCCTTTTTAAATAAAATATTTTATACTTTTTTACTAAATGGGGACATTAAAATTTTAAAGTGAAACATCCCAAGCTTCCACAGTATGCTTCTCTTTGAATAATACAGTAGTGTGTGTTGTACGCAACTTTGAGTTCTAACACACCACAACCAATCAAACTAGCTGTTATGAATAGTAATAACTACTTTTTGAAATTATATATATTTTATATTTCAAAATGGACTTCATTTTTGGATTCAGAATATCTAATTTAGCCTAGGGTGAAATTTTGAAACTTTTCGGATAACACTTATATTTTGATGAATAGTGAAAATTACTAAATTTTAATTAAAAACAACTTTTTTAATCGAAATAATTTATATTGATAAATTATGAATTTGAGTGGTTTTAAAGTATATTTAGAATATATTTTTACCATTTAATTCAATGTTGGTCATTGTACATAATTTTACAATTAAACTAGACATAAACAAGTATCAATCTTTTGATAGTTATTATATCTTAAAAACACACTTTTTGTTTTGACAGTGGAATTAATTTTAAATTAATTTCTGCCACTTATGTGTTTTGAATTTAGAAAAATGGATTTCATATTTGGAATCAGGATGTTCAAATTGTGTAAATAGGTAACTTTTATTTTTAAACATTTTGAATGATTACTGTGGTAAATATTTTATTTACCATGGTTAAGGGTAAATCCGGTAAATAAGGGTTAAAAAATAATATTATAATAATATAAAATTACCCTAAAACGTTTTGATAACCTTATTGTGTGACACATGATCGACCATGGGCATATTTGGGTCGATTTGGGGACCCCATGGAGCCACTTGTAGGTGATAGGGACACTTTATTTTAATTAAGTTAAAATGAATACAAAAATGACACAAGCATATATCTTTTAGCAAAAAAATTTTTTACATATGGTTATATATGTTGGATTTTCGACTATAAATATTAATTAGAAATATAAAAATATTTCCTACATAATGATATTTTATTTATAATTTTTAGATATTACATAATTTAATTTATTAATGACCAAATAATGATGCAGTAATTACCATAATAGTGAAAAATTAAAATAATTGATATTATAAATACCCAAATAAATATAACTTGAGACTTTTAATGAATTAAACTAATTTTATAGGATAATATGACATATTAGTATTGATTTAATTAACTTTTTTATAAGTAATCATTTTGTTATAAGTTTCACAAAAATCAATTATTGAATAATGTCAAAATTGACATAAAAGAGTTTTTAAAACAAATATTATATTATTAATTGATATTAAATTACTAAAATTCTAAATTTTGGCCAAGAGAATTATATCATGATATTTTTATCATTAATGGACCACTTGGGGGTGTCTTGGATGTATATAGTAAGTTTATTAACCATATAATATAAAAACACAAAGAGACATTGTAAAAGTGAAACTAATTAACTTAGAGTTAATACTTAAAGATAAGGTTAATATAAGTACCCAAACCTGTCTAAATTATATTTTTTGAATGGTATTCGAACAATCCACACCTTAAAATTTAAATAATCCACTTTGGAGCCATTATAAACCGAATATGAATTTATTATAAATTAATATTTCTAGCTTTTCCAAAGGTGCCTCTCACCCCTCTTGTAAAAGGCACTCCTCCTTCTCATTTCTTCACACCTTCAAAGCCTTTTGGATCGGAAAAACTCTGCCCAAATACTCTCCCAACTTCCCTAACTACAACTTATAGGCCTTAGTTTGATAAGAAATACAACCTAAGGATCCCTTTTGATCAAATCAAAAGGAAGAACCCGAAGAAGAGGTAATGATTTCACCACCCTTTTCCAAGTTCCTTTCTTCTTCCACTTCTTCTTCCTTTGTTATTACCATTCTAAAATAATAACTCCAGTATCATATATATAATGTGATGTTATTATAAATATGGTACAACCATATTCATTATTCTATCCACCCTTTGAATAACATGTCACCATACGTGCGTACGTACGGCTTACCAACTCCACGTCGTGGTGTAATTGTTATTCAATAAATTATTATTTGGATGGGTATGATAATGATGTGTAACTCATGTAAATAATAAATATAACATGTTAATGATTCTTTATATATGTTATACCATCCATTTATATATTATTTTAATATCAAATGAATGATATTGTCGCTCTTGCGTACGTACGGACTACCGTCTCCACGAACACGATGAGATTCATTCTCCATCGTATCCATTCAAGTATAATTATCATTTGATGATTTAAAAATAATGCTTAAGGACTTGATATCATTCTGTATATTAATAATATACAAACTATCCATGAAAAACATGGCTTACTTAACAAAACATATTATAGAAAACGAGTAAGTTAACACCTGAAACGACGATAATACTAAGAAATTATTAACAAAGAAATGTTAAAAGATCATATATGATATCATATGAATGTATATGATTCTTGTATAATTTGATAAAAATTATTTCACTACTATACAGGAGGTTAACCTACCCTAAACAAGGAAATGTACAAGGTAAGGGTTCATTTCACAATATCTTCATTATCCGAGGTTTTTTATACGTAATAATCTACTGGGATCTCTTTATTATCCACATACATGTTTCTCCAAAATGTATTTCAAAACATTTTTACCATTTACAAGAATATGGGTTAAAGTCATTCATACCCTTTTTTGACTTTTATAAGAGGTTTATAAAGGAATCGTTCTGTCGTTTTCTAAACAAGGTGCTTTTTACCCTTTTGAAAAAATTAAGGTAAGAATATTTTTTTAACTTATACGGTGGGTGCGGTTATTTTCCGCCGTTATAAAATCGTCGAAGCTTCCCTTATAGGATTATAAGAATATTTTCAAAGAAAATTTTTTACTCTTAAATAATTTCAAAATGAATATTTTAAGAATTTTTGAAAGGTACTCTCTATCAAGATCATAATTTTAAAGGTTTTAGAGATTTATCTTTCTAAATATTTTTAATTAATGTCCATGTTTTCAAAATGATATTAAGGATTTATTTATATAGACATGAAGGTTTTGAAATGATATTTCTTTTCAAATGTTTCAAAGTGTTATGGGACACTTTGATTCAAAAATCTCTTTTAAAATTACTTCCTTTATAAATGTGTGACTTTTCAATGATTTTGAGAAAAGAGATATTCCTCTCAAATGTATTTGATTTCATCTATGTCAACATCCTTGTTAGATTTTAATCTTATTTGAAGTTGATTTATTATGATATACAACTTTTTTATTTTATTGAAGTTTTTGTGATATTTTTTACTGTGGATGTGTTATTTTTATACCATTCATGGTTTATGAATAAAGTATTGAAATTTCGTATGCTAGTTTTAATTCGAATGTTTATGTTATGTTTAGACCTTTTCATATGGGAATGCATTGGACTTAGTAAGTGACGGGTGGAGCCCGCTATAGCTCCTCGATGCATCGGTAGGTCTCATGAGACAAACTAGTGTCTTGGAACAAGGCCTTGACAAAATCTTATTTGTAGTCTTGGCACGAGGCCTTGGCTATGTGGTTATGATAGTCTGGCGTTATGCATTCCATCATTATGAAAGTGGTTATTGATATTGCATGTGATTATTCGAATAGTAGAATATCCATGTGAATAAGTAAATGGAATTATTTCATTTTACTTTTTCCATACTATGTTGAAGTTCAAGTTTAAAAAAATTTTGTTTTAGTTATACATTGCCTTAAATGTTTATTCTTATTTATGAAAGTTTCTGCTATATTGTTATCCTTACTGGGTATTTGAGCTCACCCCTTTTCTATGTTTTATTTTTCCCAGGAAGTGAAGAAGTAAATTATGAATGGCCTGCAGGGATATTATGTGGGGATAAGAGTGGGAAATATGGAGACAATATGTTGTTGTAGTAGTTTTTCACTTTATGATGTAATGTAAGACTTATGAATATATCTAGTGTTTCCAAGGCTACTAAACCAATCGGTATTTCGAGATTTGATCTTTCTTGTGATTGTGCCAATGTTATGTAATAATGCACCGACTCTAGGTAACTTGGGTTAGGGCATTACAGTTGGTATCAGAGGAAGTTTAGTACAAACCTTGGAATCTATATTTAGATAAACTCTGATTAGAGCACATAGACCTAAGATGGACCTTGAGTATTAGTATAGGAGAACTTCCTAGAATTTTGGTATTGTAGAGATTTTGTGAGTTTTCCTAAAAAATACATCCCTATCTGGATACGAGCAGGTAGAGGTGGCTCTGGCACAGATGTACCTAGGGGTAAAACCCGAAAACACCGCTTTGAGCTAGACTCGAACGGGAACTAGTGCACGACAATGGGTCTTGCTGCACTCTTGGTTACGACACTCCCGGGGGATATGATTAGGATAATTCCCATTTTCTTTACAAACAATTATTAATTGTTTATGAGTTTATACTTCCTAAAAGGAGACATTTTTACTATTATGGATTATATCCATAAACTATTTAATTTATGTTATGTGTTTTACAAGTTTGGGATTAGGTATTTTTATCCATAAACTAATCTAGTGTATGCCATTGTTTAGAAATGGCGCCCAGTAGAAGGAATGATAACTCCAGCAATTCACATGATCCAAAGAGAAAGAAGGATCATATCTTTCATGGTCTTAAGCCAGAATTTATAAGAGATATAGTTTCCCATGTGTTATCATCATATGAAGAAATAATATCATGTGTTGATAAGATAAGTAAAGAGTTTACGGAGTCCTATGGATTTGAAGGGAAGAAAGAGAAGAAAAGGATGGAAGAGAGAAATATGGATAAAGGGAAGAGGGAAAAGAAGAATGTTCCCATATGTGATAACTGTGGGAAGAAACACCCTGAAACTTGCCTGAATGGAATGGGAGTTTGTTATAAGTGTGGAGGAAAAGAGCACAAAGTATGTGACTGCATGAGTAAGAAAATGGTTTCAAATGTACAATGCTTCATTTTCAAGGAGTTTGGACACTACGTGAACCTATGTCCCAGTCATCAGACTATGTCGTAAATGATGCTATTGGATAATAATCAAGTTATGATACTACCACAGATGAAGAGGAATGATTAGAGTTCCTATGTTTAATATGTAATTTGAGTTTTGTATCAACAATGTACTTGTTATAATAATTATGGAGTATATAAGGATTGTACTGCAGTACTATTTCATTAAGGACTTGAGATTGTGTGGAACATAGAAAAGTGACTCAATAGCAGGATAAATTTTTGGAAAATATATGGTTGAGAAGATGATAAACCATAATATAGTTCTGATACCGAGGTAGTGATTTTGGAATAATACATGATTGATTTGGATAAATTATATTTGATATTATTGACTACCTTGAAACTGATTAATGATTTGTATATTCCATCATTGTTGGGGTTTAAAACATTTTTGGATTGAAGGAGTATATCTATTATTCTTTAAGGAATAAGGGATCATGAATGTAATCAATAAGGTTTTATGGTTATTCAAGATGTTGTAGTGTTTTAAAAGAATACGTGATGATGGTGTTCACATGTTATTATGCAGGAAAAAGGATCTTTATTGTGTTAACCTTCCTTATAATTTTTGGACTGAAGTATTTTAGATAGTTCTAGTTTGGATTATTTTGGATTACCAAAAAAGGACAACCCGGAGGTCGGGCGACAACCTGTCACGTCCGGCAAGTCCACGAGACTTGAACCCACAACCGAAGGGCAACAAGGGTGTATCACCTACCACTGACCCACGTGATGTCCGAGATTAAATAATGTAGTTTTTTTAAACTATCTGGTAGATGAGTTATAAATTTGTTTTTTTAACCCTATTCGAATAGGATAAATAGAATATTTTTTTACGTTCTATTATCATTTATAGTGAAAGATGATTTTGTGGTAGAAATTAGTTAGATGATGGAACTCTACTTGTCAAGAATATATTTTTCTTCTTCTGTTATTCTATGATGAAATTAATTCTTATACTTTATTTAAGGAATCCTAAAACTAAAAATGTGTTATCCTACTACCCTATGTTTTGTTGAACCGATGGTATTTCAAATCATCATTGATTGATGAAATTAAGGACCTCAATTTTACACTTGATTTTGATTGATGATCTCAATAACTATCTATAAATATTTAAATTTTTCCTCCAATTATATGTCTCTAATTTCCACCAATGTTCTTCTAATTGAGATCATAATTTGGTGGTGACCCTTTCATTTCTCGTTTCCTCATATTAAGACTAAATTTTAGTAACCCAATTTTTGATGTGGGTTTTCTCACAAAGATATATTCTATTTTAAACCTTTTTTTTCAAAGAACAATTTCAAATTGCGAGGACGCAATTTATTGAAGGAGGGGAGAATGTAACATCCCATGATTTCATAGTGTGTTATTTCTTTAAAATAGTTCAATAACTTACACTACATGCAACACTGAGTTCAAGCGCACCATGACTTACCAAAAAATCCATTCAAAAGAGGTGATGAATAGTACTAACTAAATGTTAAACTTTATATAATCATTAAAATTTTTTAATCCATATTATGAGTTTCTTAGACATAATGTAAGAACAAATTCATTTTCAGTATTGCACTTTTACCAACTTTTAACAGTGTACCCTTTTTAAATATAATGTTTTAAACATTTTTACTAAATGGGGACATCAAAATTTTAAAATGAAATATCCCAAGCTTCCACGGTATGCTTCTCTTTGAATAATGCAGTAGCGTGTGTTGTATGCAACTTCGAGTTCTAACACACCACAACCAATCAAACTAGCCATTATGAATAGTAATACCTACCTTTTGAAATTATTTATATTTTATATTTCAAAATGGACTTCATTTTTGGATTCGGAATATCGAATTTAGCTTTGGGTGAAATTTTGGAACTTTTCGGATAACACTTATATTTTGATGAATAGTGAAAATTAATAAATTTTAATTAAAAACAACTTTTTAATAGAAATAATTTATATTGATAAATTATGAATTTGAGTGGTTTTAAAGTATATTTAGAATATATTTTTACCATTTAATTCAATGTTGGTCATTGTACATAATTTATAATTAAACCGGACATAAACAAGTATCAATCTTTTGATTGTTATTATATCTTAAAAACACGCTTTTTGGTTTGACAGCGGGAATTAATTTTAAATAAATTTCTGCCACTTCTATGTTTTGAATATAGAAAAATTGATTCCATATTTGGAATCAGGATGTTCAAATTGTGTAATTAGGTAACTTTTTTAGATATTTTGAATATTTACTAAGGTAAATATTTTATTTACCATGGATAACGGTAAATTCTGGAAATAAGGGTTAAAAAATAAAATTATATTAATAAATAATTACCCTAAAACGTTTCCTAACATTATTGGATGATACATGTTCGACCATGGGCATCTTTGGGTCGATTTTGGACCCCATGGAGGCACTTGTAGGTGGTAGAGACACTTTATTTTAATTAAGTTAAAATGAATACAAAAATAAAACAAGCATATATCTTTTAGAAAAACATTTTTTTCATAGGGTTATATATTTTTGAGTTTCGACTATAAATATTAATTATAACGATAATACGATTTCCTACATAATGATATTTTATTTATAATTTTTAGAGATTACATAATTTAATTTATTTATGACACAATGATGATGCAGTAATTACCATAATAGTGAAAAATTAAAATAATTGATATTATAAATACCCAAATAAATTTAATTTTAGACTTTTAATGAATTAAATTAATTTTCTAGGATAATATGACATATTAGGATTTATTTAAGTAATTTTTTTCGATGTAATCATTCTGTTATAAGTTTCAAAAAATTCAACTATTGAATAGTGTCAAAATTGACATAAAAGTGTTTTTAAAACAAATATTATATTATTAATTGATATTAAATTCTTAAAAATCTAAGGTTCATCCAAGAGACTTATATCATGATATGTTTATCATTAATGGATCACTTGGGAGTCTCTTGGATGTATATAGTAAGTTTATTAACCATATAATATAAAAACACAAAGAGACATTGTAAAAGTGAAACTAATTAACTTAGAGTTAATACTTAAAGATATGGTTAATATAAGTACCCAAACCTGTATAAATTCTATTGGTTGAATGGTTTTCGACCTCTACCAACCTTAAAATTTAAATAATCCACTTTGGAGCCATTAGAAACCGAATATGAATTTATTATAAATTAATATTTCTAGATTTTCCAAATGTCCTCTCACCCCTCTTATAAAAGGGCACTCCTCCTTCTCATTTCTTCACACATTCAAAGCCTTTTGGTTCGGCCAAAATCTGCCCATATACTCTCCAAACTTCCATCACTACAACCTAGAGGCCTTAGTTTGATCATAAAGCTAACCTAAGGATCCCTTTTTATGAAATCAAAAGGAAGAACACGAAGAAGAGGTAATGATTTTACCACCCTTTTCCAAGTTCCTTTCTTCTTCCAATTCATCTTCCTTTGTTATTACCATTCTAAAATAATAACTCCAATATAATATATATAATATGATGTTATTATAAATATGGTACAACCATATTCAGATTTCTATCCACCCTTTGAATAACATGTCACCGTACGTGCGTGCGTACGGATTACCGTTTCCACGTCGTGGTGTAATTGTTATTCAATATATTATTATTTGGATGGGTATAATAATGATGTGTAACTCATGTAAATAATAAATATAACATGTTAAGGATTCTTTCTATATGTTATACCATCCATTTATATATAATTTTAATATCAAACGAATGATATTGTCGCTCGTCCGTACGTACGGACAACCGTCTCCACGAACGCGATGAGATTCATTCTCCATCGTATCCATTCAAGTATAATTATCATTTGATGATTTAAAAATAATTTTTAAGGACATGATATCATTCTGTATATGAATAAAATACAACCTATCCATGAAAAACATGTCTTATGTTACAAAACTTATAAAAGAAAATGAGTAAGTTAACACACGAAACGACGATAATACAAAGATATTATTAATAAAGAAATGTTAAAAGATCATATATGATATCATATGAATGTATATGATTCTTGTATAATTTAATAACAATTATTTAACTATTATACTGGAGGTTAACCTACCCCAACCAAGTAAAAGTACAAGGTAAGGGTTTATTTCACAATCTCTTCATTATCCGAGGTTGTTTATACGTAATAATCTACTGGGATCTCTTTATCATCCACATCCATGTTTCTCCAAAATGTATTTCAAAACATTTTTAACATTTACAATAATATGGTTTAAGTCATTTATACCCTTGTTTGAATTTTATAAGAGGTTTACAAAGGAATATTTCCATTGTTTTCTAAACAACGCGCTTTTTAACCTTTTGACAAAATTAGGGTAAGAATGTTTTTTTAACTTATACGGCGGGTGCGGTTATTTTCTTCCATTATAAAATTGTCGAAGCATACCTTATAAGCTTATAAGAATATTTTCAAATAAAATGGTATACACATAAATGATTTCAAAATGAATATTTTATGAATTTTTGAAAGGTACTCTTTATCAAGATCATAATTTTAAATGTTTTAAAGATTTATCTTTCTAAATATTTTTAATTAATGTCCATGTTTTCAAAATGATTTTAAGGATTTATTTATATGGAAATGAAGGTTTTGAAATGATATTTCTTTTCAAAAGTTTCAAAGTGGTATGGGACACTTTGATTCAAAAATCTCTTTTAAAATTACTTCCTTTATAAATGTGTGACTTTTCAATGATTTCGAGAAAAGAGATATTCCTCTCAAATGGTTTTGATTTCATCTATGTCAACATCCTTGTTGGATTTTATGCTTATTTGAAGTTGATTTATTATGATATAAAACTTTTGTATTCTATTGAAGGTTTTGTGATATTTTTTTCTGTGGATGTGTTATTTTTATACCATTCAAGGTTTATGAAGAAATTATTGACATTTCGTATGCTAGTTTTAATACGAATGTTTATGTTATGTTTAAACATTTTCATATGGGAATGCATTGGACTTAGTAAGTGAAGGGTAAAGCCCGCTATAGCTCCTCGATGCATCGGTAGGTCTCATGAGACAAACTAGTGTCTTGGCACACGGCCTTGACAAAATCTTATTTGTAGTCTTGGCATGAGGCCTTGGCTATGTGGTTATGATAGTCTGGCATTTTTGATTCCATCATTATGAAAGTGGTTATTGATATTTCATGTGATTTTTCGATTAATAGAATATCCATGTGATTAATTAAATGGCATTATTTCGTTTTACTTTTGCCACAATATGTTGAAGTTCAAGTTTAAAAGGCTTATGTTTTAGTTATACATTGCCTTAAATGTTTATTCTTATTTAAGAAAGTTTCCACTATATTGTTATCCTTACTGGGAATTTGAACTCACCTGTTTTCTATGTTTTATTTTTCTGAGGAAGTGAAGAAGTAAATTATGAATGACCTGCAGGTATATTATGTGGGGATATGAGTGGGGAATATGGAGACAATATGTTGTTGTAGTAGTTTTTCACTTTATGATGTAATGTAAGACTTATTAATATATCTAGTGTTTCCAAGGCTATGACATCAATCGGTCTTTCGAGATTTGTTCTTTCTTGTGATCATGCCAATGTTATGTAATAACGCACCGACTCTAGGTAACTGGGGTCGGGGCGTTACATCCGACCACCTTCGTGTTTGTTCCTGCTCCTTCTAAACTACATGGAATTTGATCCTTTCCAAGGCAGGTTATGTAGGAATCCTCCCTGAGGGTCAAGCACGCCATCCAACGGTAAGCCGTGGGACCCCATACAGTGGTAAGCCGTTGGGACCTTTTTCAATGGTATGTTTTAGTCATTCCATTTAGCGGTAATACATTGTCAAGAGAAAATATGTCCACCGAACTACGAGGACATTGATTTCCAGCCACGAGGATACGTAAGAAGTATCTTTGAGGCTCAATCCCAACTTCACCATCTCCCTTGTGATGGTTCTATTTCACCGCCCTTCACTTCATCATTCATCCTGATTCTTACCCGGGTCACCACATCCCAGTCGGATCCTACCACCCCAGTCCGTATTCCATTAAACAACATTCAGGAAGCCACCCACATGATGGCCCTAGTATTGGTGTTCCCTCTAGGGGGTTCCTCCATTTGATCCTCTCTATTAAGTGTCCTGATTAGCCTGATCTGTCTCTGCTGGACATTAAATGTGTGACATCCCCTATGTTAAACATGGGAAGCTGAGGAAAACCTCAGATACAAGCCCATGGAATATGATTCCACACATTTTATGTTGGTTTCCTCGGGTTTTCACACCCTCAAGAAGCCCTATAATAAGAGACAAAATATTGAAATGCCAATACCCCAGTGTCCAGACATGCCAGTGATGCCCAATGTGACTACTCCCCTAACCGAAGGTTGCTACCCTGACCAAAACCATTGGAATTTCCTGGTAGAAGCAGTGTAATTAATTGGTGTCCATGAAGATATGGTGTTAGGAAGAGTTTCACGAAAAACATCTTATGTCTATGAAGGAGACTCGGAGTAGATGACAATTTCCGAGGAGGAATCCACAGAAGGAAGAACTAACATCTTATCATCTCATTTCGATCAAGGAGAAGATGTCCCTCAATAAGGAGAGAATGTTTCCCGCCTTTGGAAAGCGGGAATACAGAGCAACAAAAAAAACTGCGCCTCTCTTCCCCGAACGAGTTGGACATGTGTGCCCCGGCGAAAGCATTGGAAACAGAAATGGTGAACCCGACGTGATGTTATTCTCCTCAATGTATAGATTAGTAGAATTAGGGGTATCAATGGATTGATGTGTCACCAGATCCAGTTATTCGGCATTGGGTCCCACCAAGGAAATAGAGGGCCCGATGTGAAACTCACAAGAAGTTGGGGAAGTAGAATGTTGGACATCCCGTTCATCGTCGTTGTTAGCGTGGATCCCTCTTAACGGCCATAGAAGACGGGACGATGTTGGGGCATTGGTCATCAATGCATTTTTCTTTCAACACTGATGAGTTAATCTGCCTACTTCTTAGGAATCATGTTGCTGCATCTGGAACGCGATCATCACCTATCCATTGATGTAGGGGCAGGGGCTGCGCCCACATGGCTGTTTCGTGTGGTTTCACCTCTTCCACGATAACCTCCATATCTATGACCATAGGGCGGCCACACCCCATCTCCCCATTGGATGTTCTCCAACAATGGTTAATTAATGACCTCGTGCACCGTTAAGAGGAGGAGGGAATTATCCCAACCCAGGATATGGCCTACCTGAATCTGGAGGTATCTGTGCCTCATTGCCAATGCCAACCCCACGGGCCACGCAAGGAACCATTTCTCCCCACCCCGACATACAACTGCTTCAGGAGCATGTCCTCGAAGCTCTTTGATGACTCCATGCCTTATATTGATGAGGTAGGAGACGTCCCGCCCATCCCGGTTAGAGTCAATTTCTAGGGACTTCTGGCGAGGGCTCCCACCCAGCCGCGTCAGCACCGCCGCCCAGTATTGCTGGAGGAGGATCCGGTAAGCTACGTACCTGCATCAGCAGCCCTAGTTCGTCCGACCCAATGCACGTTTCGGGCATTAGTTGAGGAGGATACCCGCCAAGGTGTGTCAATGTCGGTAGCTATTGTGGCCCGAACCACTGCCGACACAAACCATCAGGACCCTGTATACACTGAGTACGGGCACCTTTACGCTCGACTAGGATCGAGCCCCCAATTTCCCCATGGGTAGGCTGGGTTGACTCTCTTGGCCATTGGCGCGAGCAGTGGCCGCTACAAACCAACCCGCAGCGATGCCACTTACTACGGAGGTCCTCTCCATACCACCATCGTGGAGAAAGCGGGCTTTCCCCACTCTGAGGACCGGCATGAAGGTCTATCCCATGCTACCCTTAATTTGAATGAAGGTCTTACCCACGGCAGTGACACTCAACACGGAAGCCTCTCTCGTGACCATTACACTGCATATGTAGTCGTTCCTCCTGCTCCCGACCACCGGTGTGGGGAAGTTATGCATCTAGCCTCTCTCCAATGTGGGGATCCGCCCTACATCCTCTCAGTATCCAGTGAAGGTAATCCTCTCCACGGTAACTAGAGGAGTGAAGGCCAACCTCACACCACCTGCACGCAGCATGGGGGTCCTGCCCGTGGTTAGCTAGACCAGTACAAGGACCCTATTCGTACTGAAGTTTCATGGGAAAATAAGAATGGAGGCACTCCCCACGCTTCATCCAATTCCATCATATGGTTTTCCTGCTCCAGGGATTTCCATGGAGGTCCTCCCCATGTACCCTTTGACATTTGTCCTGGTGCTTCTCGCACCCCGACTTTATCGGGTGGAACCCTCTTCGCCCTAGCACCAGTGCAACCGAAGGAACCTATGTAATAAATCAACCATGTCCCTAAGAGCAACCCTGGGGAAGGAAGGCGGGTCTTCACCACCATAAAAGGAATTACAAGAAGGTCCGGATAGAGATTAGACTGGTCCACTTCTCAGAATCTAAGGTGGGGTATGACTCTACACCGGAACCTTCACCTCACTCATTTGAGCCAAGGGCCGGGACAGGGACGAGGCACATTAGCATGGTGCTCCCAGAATACAAGGTTCATCACTATCCCACCTCTCTCCATAGGTATATCCAGGAGGATGAAAATTTGGCGACCCCGCAGGTTACAGTCATGCAATCACCACCATCGTCACCGAAAGTGTTGTCTACCTCCACAAGAGATCACAAAGAGCTATTCCGGTGACCAATGACAGGTGAGAAGCATTGCGGCCTATCAGCAACAACCCTAGACCATGATCCAGAAATGGTGGCCATATGCCACTCTTATCATGATGTAGCGGCTAGGTCGCTACACTCCTCGAAAGGCAAACTGAGATTCGACGGCCAGTCAGACCGTTTTCTGTATTCTCCACTGGCCGACCTGTCGTCCCAGCGGTCTGCCTCAGTACCGCTACAAGTTCCTTATACATCCCTAGTAGATGAGTGGATAAATCAAGGTTCAGACCCTAAATCTGAACCAAGGAGTATATGGAACAGTCTCGTTGTGGAGTACATCCCCAAAAAGTTCTAGCTCGTGGCAGCACCAAACTTTTACACACCAGAATCCCTCTCCCCCGTGGATTTTGAACATTTCTTCCAGACCCTCTAGGAGAATCACTTTCATATTCACCACCAGCAAGTGTCTTATCCCAAGAGCTAAGCATACCTTAAAACATCGACGAACAATGTCGTCTGGTCGATCTGGCTGCGCTCACTATGGCCCAGCGCCCCGAGTCGCCCGGCCACCGGAAGGCCATCCAAGAGTAGTGTGTTCAGAGTTTCAAGATACTCCGCAAGATCATCAAGGTGGCTTCCCCCCATGCGCAAGTCCATGTATGGGGTTAGTATTATGCCCTCCTATTCTGTCCTATCTGGTGGCAACCCGACTTGCTAGGCAACATCGAGGACATGCCCCCCGGGAAGGGTCACAGTCAACATGGCCGACATTGTTGACGTGGAGGACGTGCTGGAGCTTCTCGATGGAGACTTACCTCATGAGGGCGTCCCACCACTATTGGACCCATCATGAAGGATAACTCATCAGAATAGAAACCTACTTGGTCTCCCCACACCCACTTAGGCATTGGTACTCAGCCAGAATACCGGTAAGGGAAAATAGCATGTTAGAGCTTCCAAGCATTTCGAACCATCCGCCTCAGTATAGAAGATGGAGGAGGAACCCGAGAATTCCATGTAGTTCCAACAACTTTATGAACAGAAGAATTTGGTTGACGAACTCTTGGCGGAACATACTGCAGAGCGATGGCCGGACTACGACAATCCTAGGCTAGTACAACAGGGGTAGGAACAACTTCCCCTCATCGAGCTACTCCCAGGAAACCCTGATCATGCTGCTCCCGTGGACAGGGATGAGGCCAGAGCTCACGGAATGAGGGTACGATATGTCTTGGAAAAGCCTCCTAATAGGAATGTAAATCTAAGGAACCCAGGTCGGGTTCCACCAGCTGCCCCGCAGGCCACCCCGCCAGCCGCTCTACGAGCCGCTGAGCCTGTCTACCATGTTGAAGAACCCGCCAATGTGCTCGTAGTTAGGAATCCCCATATATACAAGGACCCCCTCCTAAATGATCCTATGGTGGTGCTCATATCCCACCTTGAGGCATTGGAAACACGACAGGTGGCAATCCCACCTGATGGTAATCCATACCCAGCATGGGTGGACGATATGTCGGCACCTCCGGGTTTCGGGAACCCTACCTTCTCCCCCATTAACGGGAAGGGGGACCTGCCACATCACCTGACCCACTTCAACTAATGGTGTGAGCCCATGTTTAGGACTCCAGAGTAGTAGGAGGCTGCCATGCTCCACTGTTTTGTTCAGAAATTAGAGGGGCTGACATTCGTCTGGTACAGCCAGCTCCCTATCGGATTAGTAACTAGCTGGGAGGACCATCAAAGGCAATTCCTCTAGCAGTTTAGATCCACCATATGGAAAAAGAGCATCATAAACCTATTAAAGTGAAAACAAAGGCCTGATGATCAAGTCACAGACTTCATCTCCTGGTGGAAGGGGCTTACATACTCCCTCAACATACTGCTGACTCAGGAAAAATTACTAACGGTGTGTGTAGGAAATGTCAGGACAGAATTTGTTCCCTCTCTGATCACCCAGAACTACCCTGGGGGATTCCAAGAGTTCTTCGATAAGGTCTAGTTCCTAGAGGAAGCCCTACAACAGGCCAGCCAAGAACCTCTGTTACCCCCTTCAATTCTAGAGAGGACTGCCAGAACCAAGCCCACCATAGTGGCCCAAATAGAAGCCCCCTGGCAACTAGAATTGCTACCGGTGACAGCTTCCCCATAGCCTCGCAGAGGCCATCCACATTAGGCACAGCCTGAGGCTCAACAACGTCTTCCTTAGAATTGGCAGTTACCCCAGCGAAATGCTCCGCCACCGCCTAGGTGGGACAACCAGGCTCTACCTCCTCGACAGGTTCCTCCATCTCCTCGCCAGGGCCAGTATCCAAGGGCCCCCATTCCGGATAGAAGAAACCAGACCAACTAGTTCATTGAGAATCCGGTCCCTGACTATTTTAGAAGTGCCTTAGAATAATGTATCGTGTCGTTTCTTGAGTGCAGAAGGCCAGAAGAGGTGAACCTCACTGATCGCCCCAACTACATCCCTTATCATCAGATTCAGGGGCACACCCTCAAGTAGTGATATGTGTTGAAATCCTGGCTTCAAGACCAAGTCGACAAAAACATATTCAGGCGGGGCCAGGCCCCCGCACAAGTGGTGGGTTTCTTTATAAGGCCAGACGACATCAGAGACATCGAGGGTGAATTGCATCAGGTTTCTAACCGCGAGTCACAAAATTATGATGACTGGATGGCTCACAAAACAGTCACTCATGCCCATGGCATCATTTGGGTACACCTGAATCATCCAATGCCTTTAGATTCGGTGACCACCACTTCTACATCATCATCTCAGCTGACCTCTTCCCAGAATAGCAAGTATCGAAGACACAAGGGAAAGCAACGCACCCCGCCAATTCCATCGTCGTCCCGCACTCTCAGTGGCTTCATTCCCCCTGAGATGGGGATTCCTCTCAAACACTGCCCAGTATTGGATGAATCTTCAAGTGATAGTCAAGGGTACACTTTGGTTAATACCGTCGAGTTAGTAAACCCCTGCAAGACTCTCAACAACGAGGTATACCAGACAGATCTCCCCAACGTCCCCAGCCAAAGCCAACGTCGGTAGAGCCGCAGCCACATGGGTTGTTGAGGTACATCAGTTGGCAACTCCAGCCAGGCCGTGCATTCCAATGAGACCAGATAGCAGGCTCAACGCAGAACTCAGCACGTGAAACCTTTTCATCTAGTGTCGTCAGGCCCACCTCCCCCACTGTTTGTTCTATTGGATCAAGAAGAGACACATCGACCATGTCGAGACCAGTCGCACCCTTCTACAGGCCGGTCTCAGTCATCCAACCCTCATCCAATAGCTACTTTGTGGTCTTCTACTAGTGAGCAGCAGGATATGCCCAGCACTAGTCAACCATCAGCCCAGCCGGTAGAGCCTTCCATTCCTCATATCACAGAGCGGCCTCCTGCAAGCAAAAGTTAATTCCTGGAATGGAAATATGATGTTTTCAAGAAACTTTATAGAACCATAGCAAGGCTTTCCATCCTTGAATCCATTCTCTTGTCACTAGATTTTCGTGAGGCCCTCACTAAGTCTTTAAAAAGCCCCCTCCAGTCTGAGACGGAGGTAGAATCTATAGAAGCCTTTCATGCTGATGCGTTTGAGAACGCTGAATGCCAGGACATCATTTCATTCTCGGTAGAAGATGAAGGCTCTCCCATACATGGACACATATGACCACTGCACATAATAGGCCAATTTAAGGGTGTGTAGGTTCGCCGATGTCTCATTGACAATAGCTCTAGGAACAACCTTATCCCGAAAAGATGCTGTGGAGGCTGGGGTTATTCAAAGATGAGCTGACTCCCTCCGATTTAAGAATCTAGGGATACAGCAAGACAGATCAGACCCCGGTCGGTAAGATCTGTTTGGAGACCTAGTTTGGTGGCCATGTTTCTAGCACCGAGTTTGTGGTTTTCTCCCATGACAATGGGTACAATGCATTGATGGGCAGACCATGGCTCCACCTGCATGCGGTGGTCCCCTCATCGTATCATCAATGCCTCAAGTACTCCCTTAATGGTCGATTAGGTATAATCCAGGGTGATGCATTACCTTTCGCCACTTGTGATGCCTGCTACATGGATGATGATTATTATAAGAGAAAGGATAAGCAGATCCTGTAAAGTGAGTTCAAACCCACCATGGTCGCAACCAACCCCTGTGTAGGTCTGGATAATGCCTAAGTCATCCCGATCCATCGATTGGAGGTCACAACCCCTAAAATGCATCAATGTTTTTTCATCTTGGGTACACGAGGAAATCATGTTACCAAGTCCATGTGACGGCGGAAAATCACCTCATACTCCTACACAAATTAGGCTCCAGCAATCTTGGAGACTCCTACCCCCGTACGGTATCGAAAGTCCGCCCCTTGGCTATGGTAGTACGTCATACGTATCTATTCCACTAGGATGGAATTAATTGGCTCAAGACGATGCACCATTATTTCTTTTATATCATCAAGCATGGCCCCTTGGGATGAAGACCAGATGGGATTGGATCAACTGCCTTCATTTCTATGATCTCAGTAGCATGTGAATCCCCTGATATGCAATCCACTGTTGTCAAGGCAAGTACCAGCCTCTCATATGGATCTACTAACCCAGAAGAACCTCTCCTACTGTGGTTCGCTCCGAAATTGATGAAGAGGATTTAGAGGACACCCCCACCATTAAAGAAGGCATCTCCTCTATGATCAATGGACTGGTACAGGTGAACCTTGGTAGCGAGGTAGACCTGAGACCCACATTAATCAGTACCACTATGCCCCTCGAGGAATAGCAGCGATACCTAGAATTCTTGAAACAACACCATGATGTGTTTGCCAATGGTCATGATGAGATGCCAGGACTATATCCACAGGTAGTTGTCCACCGCCTCGGTCTCCCAATGAATCATCGCGGGTTCAAGCAGCCTCCCAGAAAGATTCAACCTTCTCATGGTGTCATGGTTAAGGCTGACGTTGACAAGTTTATCAGAGCCAACTTCTTCAAGGAGTTTTAGTACCCCAAGTGGATAGCCAACATCATGCCCGTCAAAAAGATTAATAGATAGATCAGAGTCTATATTGACTTCCAGAATCTCAACTGTCATTTTCCGAAGGATTATTTTCCGCTTCTTATGACAGAATTGCTGATTGATGCTATGGCTGGGTTTCAGGGCCCCTCCTTCATGGATGGTTACTCCAGATACAACCAGATCCAGATGGACCAAGAGGATGAAGAGTCCACAACTTTTAGGGAACTCTAAGGTACATTATGTTACCAGGCTATGCCCTTCGGCCTGAAGAATGAAGGTTCCACCTATTAGTGGGCCATGAAACTCATATTCAATCCAATCCTAGGGACACTGGTGGAATGATATGCTGACGTTCTTGTGGTCAAATCTCTCTAGCACCAGGACCATCTCAAGGACCTTGAGAAATTGTTTGGCTTCCTCCGTTATCCCCACCTGAAGATGAAAATATTGAAATGTGCATTCGGGGACATTTCTGGGAAGTTCCTTGGCATTGTTGTTAGGTACTAGGGCATTGAGATCGACCCAAAGAAGATCAAGGCCATCATCCAGATGCCTCACCTAAGTAATATTCGGGAGATTTGAGGTTTTCAAGTCCACTTAGACTACATACTCTGATTCAGTGCGAATCTGGCCGTCAAGTGTGAGGCTTTTCCTAGATCATGAAGAAAGGCTCCGCCTACGAATGGGATAAAGAGTGCTAAACTGCGTTCGACGAAATTATGCAGTATCTACTCTAGCCTCCGATCTTGATGCCACCCATCACTGAAAAAACTGATGATCCTTTATGTGACTGCCCTAGAATGATCTCTTGGTGCCCTTCTCACCCATAAGATCAATGAGGGGACAGAAAACATTCTCTACTATCTCCATCATATGCTCATCGATATGGAGAATAGATACTCTCTTGTCCAAAAAAGCTGCCTTGCACATGTATTTTCCATACAGAAGCTGTGATATTACTTACAACATCATGAGGTGCAGCTGGTGTCTCAGGTAGACCCACATAAGTACATCCTGAACTGCCCCATGTTGACCAGACGTCTAGCACGGTGGGTGGTAATCCTCTAGCAATTCGACATCAGGTTTGTCCCTCAGAAGGACATCAAGGGGAAAGCATTGGAAGACTTCCTTACTTCTCCTCCGGCTCCTATGGACCAGTCCCTGGACCTGGATTTTCCAGACAGGGCAATCCTCTAGGTAGATCATTCCATACCCTGTTTGTAGATGCACATTGACGGTGCTTCCCAGATCCCCACCGGCAAGAGGCTCAATGATTCTATACTCAACAGAGTGGGTCTAGGTATTTCCATTATTACCCCGGCGCAAGACATTATTCCATACTCATTCCTGTTGTTAGAAGGCTGCACCAACAATGAGGGAGAATATCAGGCTCTTATCACTGGCCTCGAGCTAGCCCTCACGATCGATGTGCCCCATTTTCATGTAAAAGGGGATTCTGAACTAGTCATCATGAAAATCAATGGTGACTACATTGTCCAAAATCCAGAGCTCGTACAATTGTTGGAGCGCACCCTCCAGCTAATGGACCAGTTTCCATCTTGGCCGGAAGTTACTCATGTCCCCCAATCTCATAACGTTCGAGCCAATGCCCTGGCCGACATGGCTGCATCACTTACAGAACCCGAACATGACGATCTGATTATACACCTGGTGCATTGGATAGTCATCTCTCTCATCACCCCGGATGTTGAAGATGACCAACAAGTAAGCCATCTTACCATCGGAGCCTCCAAATCCTGACCCCCAGGTTCCTCAAATACAATGGTTGAAGCGACCCATGACTGGAGATACCCTTTTGTCAAGTATCTCAAAAATGTTTTCCTCCCAGCTGATCGGGCCGAGCATGAGCGAATCCGACACCGCGTGATACATTTTACCCTCCATAGTGGTCCTAGTCTTGAATAGATTCTCTACAACTGCATGTCTGATGGTGTTCTCCTCTGTTGCATCCATGGAGTCGAGATTTCTCAGGTCATGCAGGAGGTTCACACTGATTCTTATGGAGCTCACCAGACTGGGCCGAATCTCTCCCATCAAATCTAGAGACTGGGTTACATCTATCCCTCCATGATCCACGATTACATCGATTTCACCATGAGAGGTCACTCATGCCAAATTCCTGCTAACTTCATGCATCAGCCGCCAAAATCTCTCCAGTCCACCAAGTACTCTTGGCCATTTGCGGCATGGGGACTCAATGTCGTTTGACCATATCCACTAGCGACAGCTCTCCAGTGTAGGATCATCATGACCACCATAGATTTCTTTTCTAAGTTGGTAGAAGCAGTTCCGCTCAAGGTGGTTAAGTCACATTCTATCGTTGACTTCGTGAGCTCCAATATCATCTTCCGGTATGGAGTCCCTCACACCATCCTAACTGATAACAACACCAACATATGAGCAGCTGAGCTGAAGAAATTGTATGCCAAGTATGACATCCGTTCAAACCATACCTCCCGCTATCTTAGGCAGGTGAATGGATAGATCGAGGCGTTCAACAAAACCATCTCTATCATTTTTCATAAAATGGATGTTCGGAATAAGAAGAGTTGGCTAGAAAAGCTCTCCAATGCCTTATGGGTATATCAGACGATGACTCATAATTCCACCCAGGTGACCTCATATTCCCTGGTGTACGGATCTGAGGTTGTCCTGCCCATCGAGATTCAGTTTCCTTAATTAAGCAAAGTGGTCTATGACCATCAAGCACCAAAAAAAGTAGCTGAAATTCTTCTGGATGAATTAGAAGCACTTGACGAGAATATGATTTGTGCCCTATACAATCTGGAAAGGCATCAGAATAAGATAGCTAGAGCCTTCAACAAGAAGGTTTACCTCCGCTCTTTTCTACAAGGAAACATGGTATCGGCCCATTGGACGCCAATGATCCCTGGCAGGAAACCACCCAAGTTGGAACCCAAATAAGAAGGACATTACATAATTCACATGGTTTACCCCAATGGAGAATACTCCCTGGTGACCATGGATGGTGAGCGTATAACTCCTCCCACCAATGCAAAGTTACTCAAGCAATACTTTTCCTGATCCTATTCGTTCTGCAAGAACAGAAACTAACTCTGTCCTGCATGAACATAAATTGTCATGGTCTTGAATGTACTTAAACTGTCGTGGTCCTGCATGACCTTAAACTGTCATAGTCATTCATGACCTTAAACAGTCCTGGTCTTGCACGACCTTAAACTATTCTGGTCCTACACGAACTTAAACTTTCCGGGTCCTGCATGACCTTAAACAGCCCTCGTCCTACATGACCTTAAATTGGATGGTCCTGTATGACCCTAAACTGTGTGATTGTCCATCATGACCTTAAACAGTCTGGTCCTATATGAATTTAAACTACGCATCATCCTGCATGACATTAACCTACATCTTGAGAACTACTTATGGCTTGATTCTCATCCACATGGGATACGTAGAATGCTCAGATGCCTAATCTTGAGCCCAGCCCCAAACTCTTCCCTTTGACTATCCCCCCATGGTATAGTTCTTGCGGAGGGTCCTTGCATGATATGGTGTAGGATTCCTTGGCACCACTCACGCCAGGATTATATTGGTCGCACCCTATGTCCCCTCCCCATTCTTCTATCCTCCCATTTCCTCACCGTATGACGCTAAACTGCATTGACTTCGAGAACTATGTACGACTTGATTCTCATCCACATGTGATACGTAGGAACATCTGAACCTTTTGTCTATCAGCCCATCCCAAATTCCAGAATCTTCCCTTTGGTTCAAGAAATATGGTGGGGTCCAGAATTATTCCCCAATTCTTGTCAACCTCAACTCGATCCGGCTGTACGCCCCACTCCCTGGAGATGTTCACCTGTTTTATTGATGGGTACAACTCTACTTCACCCACTCCTTTGATTGGGACTCCATCATCTTTCCCGCTTAGAAGGGCCCCCGAATGGCATGGATTCTAGGCCTAAGGGATCTTCTACCGCTTCAGGTGCATGACCTCGAGGATGTTGAGCAGCAAGCCTATACAAGTCCCACATTGCGAATATGGTCAGCGGTCAATGCTCATTTGATGTTCCCAGTATAGGTCACTATAGGGACATTGTGTTTCAAACATGGTCAACAGCTATCCTGTGTCGTTAGAACCACCCCATGAGGTCCCAAACACTGAGTGTAGTGGTTCATTCTACCCCATTGTATCTCCAAGAGACAAACTCACTTCGGGTGATGCCGGTTACAGTATTGTACTGTGTGGTATGGGATTATGTCCTCATTCACGTCGGGTTACTCGTCGTACAGTACACCTCCTGTATGTGGGGTATCTTACCCACTTTCGTCCCCACTTCAAGACATTAAACTAAAAATAGGTCAGGCCTTCCCGTCCGAGGCCCAGCCTCAGGCCCATTGGCCTTTTTGGGCCCCTGGCCCAAGTTCCTATTTAGGGTTGTACGGTGTGGTATGGGATTATGTTCTCATTCATGTCGGGTTACTCGATGTGCCATACACCTCCTATATGTGGTGTATCTTACCCACTTTCGTCGTCACTGTAAGATATTAAAATGAAAAATGGTCGGGCCTTCTCGTCCGAGGCCTAGCCTCAAGCCCCTTCTCCTTTTCGGGCCCCTGGCCCAAGTTCCTATTTAGGGCTGTACGGTGTGGTATGGGATTGAGTCCTCATTCACGCTGGGTTACTTGTTGTTCCATACACTCCCTCTTTGGGGTATCTTACCCCTATGTGCCTCTTCCAGAACTATGTATGGCTTGATTCCCATCCTCATGGGATACGTAGGACCGCCCGAGCATCTCGTCGTCGGGTGCAGCCTCATCCTAGACCATTGGCCCGCATTCCCCTAGAGAGGACCCTATGGTGTGCTATGGGATTATGTTCTCACTCACTTCGAGTGTTGTAACATCCATTCCATTTACCTCCCCCTGATATTTTTGTACCCCCTTGTGATGTCCTCATATTTTCAGGTTGGCCTCTCTCAATATGATCCCCACTCTAACCCTCTTTGGAAATTCACCAATGTGCCCGAGAATACTCTAGTTCAGCACCTAGAGTGTCAGATTCAGCCCGGACATGCTTTTATCCATTTCTCAGGATCCATGTTCCCCTTCACTAGGGCTTCCATCACCTTTCACATCCAAAGGGACCCTCTGAATGGCATGGATTCTCGGCCCAAGGGCTCTCCTACTGTTACGGGCCAACTTTCTTGAGGGTATCAGACAACAAATCAATACAATTCCCACGTTTCGAATATGGTCAGCAATCGATTCTAATTTTATTGTCCCCATTTCAGGCTAGCGCGATATTGATGCTATGTTTTGAACATGGTCAATGGTTATCCTCCATCGTCACACCATCCCCACTAGGCCCAAAGTGTCAGTTACATGATTCACACCCGTGTCCACTTCATCATGTCCAGGTAGAACTTTGAAAATCTTGGTACTATTCCTTAGTGCGAATCTGCTCGATGGGAGATGAAAGCCGCGATAAGGTAATCATTTGGGGCCCCACGCCGATTTCCCCTTTCCATGAATTCCACGAATTGCAATACCTTACCCACCCTTGTTTCCTACAACGATTTTGACTCATGTAGGCTTATGGACTGGGGTAAGGTATGAAATTACTTGGAATAGTCCCACTTCTCCATGGTCCGAGTTCTATGACCTTAAACTAATATCTTTTCATATTGACCCTTCATGAGAACTACATTCAACTTGATCCTCATCCTCATGGGGTACGTAGGAATGTCTGAGAACCTTAACTAGGGCCCATCGTAACTCTGGTTTCTGCTCCCTCGACCTAAAACCTTCCTAGGGAACACGTGGTGGTCAGAGCCCCAGGTTCCCATTCACGTTATGTTTCATAATTACCCCACCATGTGTCTCCAACATTTCCAACCATCCATGGTCTGAGCTCTAAGACCATAAGCTAAGACCTTTTCCAAAACTACGTATGGATTGATTCCCATCCCCATGGGATAAATAGGAATGCCCATGAATATTGCTTTTGGGTCCAGACCTAATAATTGAAAACCTAGTTCCCCCTCTTTTTCCAGCCCCTTGGATGATGTTCTTTTGGGGGATCCCTGCACCTTTACACTGAACAAGTCTTGTATGCCTCGCAATAATGTTGGGAAGCAACATTTTCCTCGCCAGAGAGGTCCTATTTAAAGTTATTCTTGATCCCTGATCAGACCTATGTGCCCACCCAATGTGTTTCCACCATGGTGGTGTAATTTCATGACTGTTATACTTTATTCGAACAACCCATAGCTCCACCATGCACACTTTACATGACCCGTATTCGGACCCTCATCCCTTTTCACATCTGAAGGAACCCCTAACAGTATGGATGGTTATCCTATGGCCCGACTATTGTCCCGGGCCAATATTCTGAAAGACTGATGTATGACATTCTGAGCCAAGCCCCGTGTTTCTAACATGGTCAGTGGTTGGCCCTCGTTTTTATCCCCATTTCAGGATAACGCAATGAGGATACTGTGTTTTGAACACGGTCAACAATTATTCTTAATTGTCATGCCACCCCCACAGCCTTCCGAATTTGGTGCATCTTCATTAACACCTTTCATTCCCCTATGTTCAGATTGATTATAAGGACCATTTCATTTCCCTTCTTGGGCACAAGAGCACATCAGGGAAGTGGTGATTCGGTTGTTCTGGGATATTCCCTCTCCAACCGGGCCCTTTCCCCCCTTCTTTTCCAGGAATCTGGATGGCTGTCTAATGAACCAATGTTTTTAATGAAAATTCCCTTCTTATAAATATTCCATAATATTACATAATAATGAACTACTAAGTGATAAGTGACCTTTGAACATAAGTTATTCACTTCTGTGTTTGGAATTTTGAAAATCCTACATACATGGTTGTGTTCAAGATGTTTTTTGGAGTCTAATAAAAACTAATTGGTGAACAGTAACCTAACCTAATGAATAGTAACATGTCCTTATGAATATTTATATACACTAATTAATAGTAACCTTAACAATGGTGGTATAAAAATAATATTCATGTTGGATGTTCGATATACCTATAGTTTTGAATGTGTTAATGAATGCTTTGAAACTGGTTTTGAAAATAAATTATTATTTTATTTAAATATTAAAATAATCATATTTAGAGAATTATTTTTGAAAAATGGACTTCGTTATTAGATTCTACACGTCAAAAAATGGTTGGGGTAAAATTTTGGGGATATTTCTAAAATACTTGAATTTTTGGTGAATAGTGAAATACCGTAATTTAAAAAAATAAGCGAAATAAGCTAATTATAGGGTCATGATTGATGTTATGATGATGTAAGCCCACTTGGTTCGGGATTAAATTATAAAATTAATATACTTTATGATTAAATACTCACTATTCCTTTTCTTGTGGGGAAATAATAAACTAATGAATTTTATATTAAGGAAACCCCTCTCTCCTCCACTATAAATACCCTCTCTCCTTACATGTTTCCCTCACACATCTCAAGCCTTGTTCCTAGCCAAATTTCTTCTCAAATAACCTCTCAAGATCCTTCCCCAGGTCCAAGGCTTGATTGTCTTTCCAAAAGGCCATAACCAAAGCCCCTAAGTGGAGTCTCAAAGAGGGGAGATCAAAGGGTAAGAACCCTCTTTTGTTTTCAAGTGTTTTGTTTTCATTTTCATTATTTTCTTATACCCTATTCCACTTACGTTATCCAAAAGGCATGACACCTCCAGAATATCACATATTCTGGATGATAATAATGTTTATGGAAAATTTCAATCATCATACTTCTCCTACTCTCCCCCACGTTCTAGAATTAAACATCGTCCGTGATGGGTCAAATTACTGACATCATGGATAATGTGTTTTGAAATTCTCTTATCATTTTGATTATGGTCATGAAACCATTTATGTAATGGTGGAACCAGATTATTATATATGTTATATTTCCTATTTACGGTTTTGTAATCCTCATACAGTCATGATATAAAACAATAATACAAAACAAGTCAATCATGGGAAAAATCGTTAAAATTAATTCAAGTGTTTATCATTAAGGTTTAATGTTAAGGTTCTCTTTCACTCTAATTAACCAAATTAATTTTTTAACCATGTAACCTACTAGATTTCCACTAATTTTATAACTTCAATTCTGGACAACCACTTTCATCTTACAATTTACGTCAACCTAAATCCAATTGAACCAATTATTAAAACAAATGAAACAAACAGACCCAAACAATGAAATTGAATCTCATAATAAACCAAGATGGGTATAAATGAACTTCAAATGTTTATACTGAATAATTTAATTTTATAAAAGGTTCTTTAAATATTGATTAATAAACCTAATTTTACTATTCAGGTCATTAATAACAAGTGGAGAACACCAACAGACCTAAGGTAAGGGATCCTCTCAATTTCACTCTTATTCAAGATTGTTCACTATGTTAAGACATGTTGTGTGTAATTATTAATTATGGGGTATGATTTAGCACCTCCAACATACATCCCTCTATATGTATAAGTGATGATAATTCCATTTTCTCTCTCACTAAGCCCCCTCAAGTACTGCCGATACCATGCCGATAATCCGTAAAGAATTCTACCCGAACCTCTTTTATTCCTTCAGGTTGTCTTATCTACCTTTCTACCGAAATGATGTTTTCTTATCATTTCTTGTGAATACTATAAATGTTGTTTACATGTTCCAATTATATTTATCAGGACTCTTTCATCACTCTCTTTTGGGGATATGCATGATTTTAAGTGACTCTCTCATCACTACTCCCCGATAAGTGAACCTGTTTTAAGGGAACTTCCCGAATTCATTCCTATTATCAAGTGTACTCTATCCTATATTTTAATTCAACTTTGTCATTATAAAGTCAGTCTTTTTATTATGAAAACCATCCTGGTTTAGTTTTTGTTTTATAAAAAATATTATGCCACTTTTCATTTTAATAGATATTCGATGTTTTCTTAAACCGCACTAAAATGTTTTGACTCAAAGATTCCTAAAAACAATTTTTACATGTTATCACTTAAGTTTGTTATCTATTGTCATAATTTATGAATTTATACGTTATTAATTTATATTTATGATTTAATTCCTTTCTTTCATGGATTCTTGTATGTTACGCCCCTTTTTATTATGCTTCATGACGTGATTGTGTGCCCACTTCTTTCCTTGTGTACTATTATGTTTATGTATGATTGAGGTTCTTTATGTGGAATGAATAAACATGAATAAGCTTACATGGGTGCACTCAGATAGCTCTCCAATGAATTGGGAAAAGTTAATGTTTCATGGGAAGATTATGGGAAAACACTCTGGGCGGTTAGCCTTGTCTTGTGCTACTATGGGAAACGAGATTGGCGGTTAGCCTTGACTCGTACTAAATTAATGTTTATAGTTTATTCCACCTCTCTATGAAACTATTATTATATAATCTCATGCTTATATGATCCCATGATTATTTTAACCCATGTTTTTATGATCCCATGTTTATACATTATTATTCCATATGTTCCATGCTTCGAATATAATTATGTCAAGCCTTCAATCTCATGTTCTTAAAGTTTATTCTTATATTGTTTCCCTTACTAGGATTTTTAGCTCATCCCTTTGTTCATGTGTTCCCCAGGGTACCCTATGAAGATGTAAGGGATCAAATGACGTTAGGATCTCATTATAAATATTAAATAAAGAAGTGTATTTTTGACCACGTTTTATGTTATATGTACCTAGTCGTCCAAGACAATAGACTTAATAATCCTTGGCTTGTAATATGATGAAGAATTATGTTTAAAATCATGAAATGTTGTGTGTAAAAGGCTAGGGTTTCTATTGTTGGTATCAGAGGATGGTCTAGTTATTTTTGGAGATTAGGAATAGATCACCTTAGTGAGAACCTTAAGGATGAGACTAAGTATTAGAAAACATTCGCAAATTTTGGTGAGCATTGAGTAAGTGGTTTATCAAGCAAATACATCCCTATCTAGATACAAGCAGGTAAAGGCGGCTCTGGTACAGATGTATCCTAGGGGTAAAACCCAAAAAACACCTCTTTGAGCTAGACTCAAACAGGAACTGGTTCACGACAACGGGCCTTGCTGCACTCTTGGTTACGATACACCCGGTGGATATTCTTTGGTAGATTCACGAGCTTAGTACAAACCGTTATTAAGGGAAAAAGACCATAAGAATATAAGTTAAGAAATAGATTGAGGATAACATGGATATAAACCTAAGTAATCACATGTTAGTATGTACTTCTTCTTTATAAGCTTATAATTTTATATTCAAAGTTTATTTTTCTACTCAATAGCTAAGTATTCAAGACCTCTAATTATACGTTATTTTTCTTAGTTAATGGCAAGAAATAGAAGAACATGTTCCAACATCCAATGTGATAGGCGATGTGGTGATTTCCTTAATTACATATCTGAGGTGACAGAAGTGGGTTCTCCAAACTTCATGGCAGTACTAACTCAGCTGGCTCGAGTTATGAATAATATCGTGAATCAGGTGGAACGCCCTCCTACTCTAAAGAAAGAGCATGTTTCCATAGAATCCTTGATGCGACAAAGGCCTCCCATGTTTAGAGGATCCTCTGATCCCCTCCTCACGGAACAATGTATTAACTCCATTGAAAAGATATTCACCGTCCTCTAGTGCTCGAAAGAAGAGAAGGTGCTACTGGAAGTGTATCGTTTTGATGGGGAAGCCAATTAGTGGTGGACACTAATCAAGAATACAATGTCCCAAGAGGAAATTGATTCCATAGATTGGGAGGAATTCAAGATGATTTTTTTCAACAAATATTTTCCTTGAACCATCCGTATCATGATGGAAAGAGAATTCCTCGGACTCAAGAAGAAGGAAGATGAGTCCATCGAGGTGTATGAAGAAAACTTTACCAGGATTGCAAGGTGTGCCTCTGGCTTTGTCATGAACGCTGAAAGCAAGGTGGACTACTTCTTTAGTTGACTAAAGCTGAGTCTATGAGAAGTGTTGGCGATTTGAGACTTTGACAGCTATGAGGAGATTGTACATTGTTCCCTCAAGGTTGAAATGGAGATTGGAGACTCTTAGTGGTCTCATGGGCCTAGTGAAAAGAAGAGGAATATGGAAAACAACATGGGTAGTCCATCAAACAAATCCCATGATGGGAAGAATCCGAACTTTACCCTTTACAAAAATTGCGGGATGAAGCATCCTGGTAACGGTCTGAAGGGAACCGAGAATTGCTTCAAATGCAGAAAGTTTGGTCATTTGGACAAGAAATGCCAAATGGATATGAAATATTCCACTAATGTTGAAGAAGCAACGAAGGTTCAGATCAACACTCAGCCTGTAGTGCAGTGTTATAACTACAGGGAGCTTGGGCATTATGCGAACAATTTCCCTAAGCTAAGGGTTGTCGGAGGCAAATAGTAACAACCTCCAAGGAAACGAGGAAGGGCTTAGGCTATCACTACTGCTGAGGTGGAGCCAGAAAACGATGTGGTGATAGGTACACATGTTATTCATTCATGAATAGAGAATGTACTTTTTGATTCTGGTTCTATGCATTCTTTCATATCTTGCAATTTTAGTAGAACTATTCAAACACCACCTCAAAATTTGGAGGGAAAGTTATCTGTGAGAACAACAAATGGGGAAATTATTGCATTCATGGTTTATAACTCCTCCCCGGTTAATGTTTGTGGACTGAACCTCCCATCAAATCTTGTCATACTTCCTTTAGTGAAATTTGACGTTATCTTGGGCATGGATTGACTATCTTTGTACAAGGCCAACATTAACTACTGGGAAAGGGAGATTACCCTTCCCATCCCGAAGCATCCTCCGATTCATTACAAGTGCAAGGAGGAAGATGAATCCCCTTTCGAATCATCATCTCAAGTGTGGATATTGCTTCCTTATGGGCTTGCATATCTTGCTCAAATGAATGAGATGAAGGAGAGAATCATGCTTGAAAACATACCCATCGTGAGGTATTACACAAATGTATTCCCCAAAGAGTTTCTTGGTCTTCCTCTTGACCGAGAGGTTGAGTTCTCAATTGAACTTATCTCTCGATATATTCCAATCTCAAAGAAACCTTACAGAATTTCCACCGTAGAGCTAGAAGTTTTTAAGAATCAGTTACAAGAGAATATGGAGAAGGGTTTTATAGGCCCGAGTGCTTCACTGTGGGGTTCTCCAGTCCTCTTCGTCAAGAAGAAGGATGGATCAATGTGTCTCTGCAATGATTATCATGAGATCAATAAAATCACAATAATGAACTAGTATCCCCTTCCATGGATAGATGAATTGTTCAATCAGCTACATGGGGCCTGTTATTTACCTAAGGGGGACCTTCAGTCATGATATCACAAACTAATGGTGAGGAAGAAAGATATTCCCAAGACTACCTTTCGAAAGAGGTATGGACACTATGAGTTCATAGTGATGCCCTTCGGACTCACTAATGATCCAGCAATTTTCATGGATTTAATGAATAGAGTCTTTAGTGACTACATGAACATATTTTTGGTTGTCTTTATTGATGATATTTTGATATACTTCAAGAGCAAGGAGGAACATGAGGAGCATTTGGAAACTGTGTTAAAGACTATGCGAAGGGAGAAGTTGTATGCAATGTATAGTAAATGTGAGTTCTGGATGGAGGAAGTATCATTCTTGGGGCATGTTATCACCAGCAAAGGGATATCTGTGGACCCTTCCGAGATGAAGGCAATTGAATAGTGGCCCAGACCAACTTCTATAACGGAGATCCACCACTTTTTGGGTCTATCTAGGTATTATCGACGATTCATGAAGAACTTTTCACAATTGTCAAACCTAATAACCAAGATGAAAAGGAAGGGAGTAAAGTTTATCTGGACATAGGAGTGTTAAAACTGTCTCAAAGAGTTGAAAAAATGGTTATCACTGTGCCAGTACTCACACTCCCTAACAGTGGGGAACTCTTTATGGTGTATATTGATTCTTTTAAGAAGGTATTAGGCTATGTACTGGTGCAAAATGATAAATTGATAGCCTATGCCTCAAGGCAGGTGAAAACCCATGAGCAAAACTATCCAACAAATGATCTGGAGTTAGCGGTTGTGATCTTTACCTTGAAAATCTGGCAGCATTATCTCTATGGGGAGAAATGTGAGATATATACTAACCACAAGAGTCTCAAGTATATTTTCACATAGAAAGAGATTAATATGCACCAACAAAGATAGATAGATCTCATCATGGATTATGACTGCTAAATCCAGTACCATTCCGGTAAGGAAAAAAAGGTGGCAGGTGCTCTAAGTATGAAGGATCCTGTATCTTTATCAATGATGAGAATTGAAAAGGGTCCGATCTTATTATATTTGAAAATGATGTAAATTGGAATCATTAAGGGAGGAACATCATCAATCCTTTCTCAAATGATTGCTCAACCATCCCTCTTGGAGAAAATAAAGGTTGGTCAAAAAAGGATGTGGAAATTCAGAAAAGGGTGGAAGTTGTTAAAAATGGGAAATCCTCTGATTTCAAAATTGATGAGGAAAGAGTTGTAATATTTGGGACACGATTATGTGCAACATCTAATCCATAGATAAAGAAATAGCTATTGAATTATGCACATAGCTCGACCTTCTCTATCCATCCTGGGAGCACCAAAATGTACAGTGATCTCCGAGAACACTTCTGGTGGGATAACATGAAGATGGATATTCTCGAATATATATCAAGGTGCTTGGTATGTTAGCATGTTAAAGGTGAGCGTCAAAAGTCCAAAGGTATGATGCATCCATTGCCTATACCCATGTGGAAATGGGAAAATGTTACTATAGACTTTTTCATGGGTCTCTTGAAGACGTCGAAGAGAAATAATGTGATATGGGTTGTGGTTGTCCGACTCACCAAGACATCCCATTTCATCGCTATTTGGGAAGATCTCTCTCTTGAAAAACTTTCAAAGATATATGTGAAGGAAGTGGTGAGACTGCACGGTGTTCCACTCTCAATTTTCTCTGACCGCGATCCAAGGTTCACATTTAAATTCTGGAAGAGTCTTCAACAGGCTTTGGGTACTGAATTAAATTTTAGCATGACCTATCACCCCCAAACTGATGGTCGGTCTGAAAGAACTATTCAGATGCTTGAAGATGTGCTTAGAGCCTTCTCTCTAGAATTCAATGGTGGATGGGATCAGCATCTCCCATTTTTTGAGTTCTCATACAACAATAACTTCCACTCGAGTATTCAAATGGATCCATATGAAGCTCTCTATGGAAAGTGATGTAGAACTTCAACCTGTTGGGATGAAGTAGGAGAAAGAAAGCTACTTGGACCCGATCTTGTTGAAGAGATGACCGAGAAGGTTCAAGTCATCTAGAAACACATCAATGCTATTCAAAGTCGTCAAAAGAGTTATGCTGACAACCATCGAATGGATTTGGAGTTCAGCGTTGGAGATAAATTCTTCCTTCAAATATCTCCATGGAAGAGAGTCATGTGATTCAGGATGAAAGGGAAGCTAAGCCCAAGATATATTGTCCCCTTTGAGATCCTTGACCTTATAGGAGCCGTGGCCTATTGTCATACACTTCCACCGAATATGTCTGGAGTTCATGATGTTTTTCATGTATCACTCCTTAGGAAATACATACATGATCCCTCAGATGTCTAAACTCAGAGGTGGTGCAGCTGGAAGATGAACTCTCCTAAGAGGAGCAGCCAGTAAAGATTCTAGATCTGAGAGATAATGTTCTACTCTACAAAAGAACCCATATTGTAAATTTGTTGTGGAGGAACCATTAGTTTGAATAAGCAACATGGGAGCAGGAGGAATCAATTAAGGAAAAGTACCCACATCGGTTTTTGGCCTAGAATGTAAAATAAAATTTCGAGGGTGAAATTTCTTAAGGGGGGGAAATGTAACGACCCAATGTTTTTAATGGAAATTAACTTCTTATAAATATTCCATAAAATCACATAATAATGAACTACTAATTGATAAGTGACCTTTAAACATAAGTTTGTCACTTCGGTGTTTGGAATTTAAAAACTCTGGCATACACCGTTGTATTCAAGATGTTTTTTGGAGTCTAATAAATTTTTTTTTGGTGAATAATAACCAACCCTAATGAATAGTAACATACCCTTATGAATAGATATATACCCTAATGAATAGTAACCTTACCTATGGTGGTATAAAAATTATATTCATGTAGGATGTTCGATATACCTATAATTTAGAATGAGTTAATGAATGCTTTAAAACTGGTTTTGATAATAATTTTTTATCTTATTTAAATATTAAAATAATAATATGTAGAAAATTATTTTTCAAAAATGAACTTCATTTTTGGATTTTACACGTTGAATAATGGTTGGGGTAAATTTTTGAGATTTTTCTGAAATACTTGAATGTTTATGAATAGTAAAATACTGTAATTTACAAAAATAAGCTAAATAAGCTAATTATAGGGTCATGTGTGATGTTCTTCTGATGTAAACCCACTTGTTTAGGGATTACATTATAAAATTAATATACTTGGTCATGCAAGACTCACTATTCCTTGTCTTGTGGGGAAATAATAAACTAATGTATTTTATATTATGGAAACCCCTCTCTCCTCCACTATAAATACCCTCTCTCCTTACCTCTTTCCTTCACACCTCTCAAGCCTTGTGCCTAGCCAAATTTCTGCTCAAATACCCTCCCAAGCTCCTTCCCCACGTCCAAGGCTTTCTGGTCTTTCCAAAAGTCCAAAACCAATGCCCCTAAGAGGAGTCTCAAAGAGAAGAGATCAAAGGGTAAGAACCCTCTTTTGTTTTCAAGTGTTTTGTTTTCATTTTCATTCTTTCCTTATACCCACTTCCCCTTCCCTTATCCAAAAGGCATTAAAGATACATAATCTCGTATATTCTGGATGGTAATAATGTTTATGGAAAATTTCAAGCATCATACTTCTCCTCATCTCCCTCAAGTTATAGAATTAAACATCGTCCATGATGGGTCAAATTACAGACAACATGGATAATGTGTTTTCAAATTCTCTTATCATTTTCATTCTGGTCATGAAACCATTTATTTTATGGTTGAACCAGATTACTATATGTTTTACATTTCCTATTTATGGTTCTATAATCCTCATACAATCATGATATAAAACAATAATACAAAACAAGTCAATCATGGGAAAAATCGTTAAAATTAATTGAAGTGTTTATCATTAATGTTTAATGTAAAGGTTCTCTTTCACTGTAATTAACCAAATGAATTTTTTAACCATGTATCCTACTGGATGTCCACTAATGTTATAACTTCAATTTTGGACAACCACTTTCATCTTACAATTTACTAGAACCTAAATTCAATTGAACTGATCATTAAAACAAATGAAACAAAGGGACCCGAACAATGAAATTGAACATCGTAATCAACCAAGATGGGTATTAATGAACTTAAAAAGGTTATAATAAGTATTTTAATTTTAGATAAGGTTCTGTAACTATTTATTAATTTTCCTAATTTGACTATTAAGGTCATTAATATCAAGTGGAGAACACCAACAGACCTAAGGTAAGAGATCCTCTCAATTTCACTCTTATTCAAGATTGTTCACTAGGTTAAGACATGTTGTGAGTAATTATTAATTATGGGGTATGATTTAGTACCTACCCCTTAATTCCCTATTTATTTATAAGTGATGATAATTCCATTTCCTCTCTCACTAATCCCCCTCAAGTACTCCCGATACCATGCCGATAATTCGTAAAGAATTCTACCCGAACCTATTTTATTTCTTCAGGTTGTCTTATCTACCTTTATACTGAAATGATGTTATCTTATCTTTTCTTGTGAATACTCTAAATGTTTTGTACATGTTCCAAGTCTATATATCGAGAATCTTTCATCACTTTCTTTCAGGGATATGCATGATTTTATGTGATTCTCTCCTCCTTAGTTCCCGATAAGTGATCCTGTTTTAAGGGAACTTCCCGAATTCTTTCCTATTATCAAGTGTACTATATCCTCTTTTTTAATTAACCTTTGTCCTTATAAAATCAGTCTTTTTATTATGAAAACCCTCCTGGTTTACTTCTGGTTTTATAATAAATATTATGCTGCTTTTCATTTTAAGAGATATTCGATGTTTTCTTAAACCACATTAAAATGTTTTGACTCAAAGATTCCTAAAAACTATTTTTACATGTTATCACTTCAGTTTGTTATATATTGTCATGATTTATGCTTTTATACATTATTAATGTGTTTTTATGATTAAATTCCTATCTTTCATGGACTCTTGTATGTTACGCCCCTTTTTATTATGCTTCATGATGTGATTACGTGCCCATTTATTTCCTTGGGTACTCTTATGTTTATGTATGATTGAGGTTCTTTATGTGGAAAGCATAGACATGAATAAGATTATCTGGGTGCACCCAGATAGTTCTCCAATTCATTGGTTAATGTTAATGTTTCAGGATAAGATAATGGGAAAATGGTTTGGGCGGTTAGCCTTGGCTTGTGATACTATGGGAAACGAGATTGGCGGTAAGCCCTGACTCATACTAAAGTCATGTTTAATGTTTATCACAGCTATCTATGAAAATATTTTTATATAATATCATGCTTATATGATCCCATGATTATTTTATCCCATGTTTTTATGATCTCATGTTTATACATTTTGATTCCATATGTTTCATGCTTCCAATATCATTATGTCAAGCCTCCTAACTCATGTGCTTAAAGTTTATTCTTATATTGTTTCCCTTACTAGGAATTTTAGGTCATCCCTTTGTTCATGTGTTCCCCAGGGTACCCTATAAAGATGTAAGGGATCAAAGGAAGTTAGGATCTCATTATGAAGGTTTAATAAAGAAGTGTTTTTAGCCCATGTTTTATGTTATATGTACCTAGTATTCCAAGACTCTAGACATAATGATCCTTGGCTTGTACTATGATGATGGATTATGTTTAAAATTATGAAATGTTATGTGTAAAAGGATAGGGTTTCTATAGCTGTCTAAGCCCCCGGGTACCTGAGGCTTGGTTTTTTCACTCCTACGTTGGAATGAAGTGATAAGGTGGTCTTCCCTTGTTTCCCACACTTGGTTCGACCCACGTGAGCTTAGGGATTGATCGTAGGACACTCCACGAAGACCATGGAGATGCAATAAACCAAAACGAATAACGAAAATCATGCTTGTAGTTGGCATAAATTAATCAATTCATGAATGTACATGGAAATTTTATAGGCATTACAACACCCAAGGATCGACCCCTCCTATGGATGGGTTGATCCCGTTGAAAGAGCATTCCAGCTCCGCTACCCTCCGGCTTGTGGCGTATAGCATTTGCTTCCTCCTGTTCAACTCTCGCTTCTATTCGGCTGTGATGGGGCACAACTCATTAGTCACAATTTGGGCCTATTGTACACCAGCCTGGATGACATTCATCTCTTTAGAAGGATGCTTCATGCCCCCTTCGGCCTCTACCAGCTGGGCTCTCAGCCGCGATATGAGATATGATTGAGCGTTAAGGGAAGCAGAATGCTCATCCGCCCGGGCCTCCAGCTTTTGAATCTCATCTTCAGTCTTCAGGAGCCTCCTTATTTTCACCTCTTTCCTTTTCTGCCAGCCCACGCCAAGGCCACTGTCATACTCTTGAATCTTCTCCGCCATAATATCTCAGACGAGCATGTGGGGACGTTGTGCATATACTCCCCCGACATACAACTCACACAGCCACAAATGGAGTCTACCCATGCCATCTAGCAATAATTCCTTAGGGGTTTCATCAACGAAGAGCTTGATCAACTTCCATGATCGGCAAAAAAATATATTGTTGTACACCTCTTCAGATGTCATATCATCCCAGTCAGCGTGATTGGTAGGCTCATATGCGAGAAAATCCCCCAGGAACTCGTCAGCAGGGTCCACATCTGGCATTGGATCAGGCGTGGAATGACCTAGACTATTTTATTGATCCTCATAATTGGATCCCACCTCAATAACCTCAGGCGCAGCCTCACTGACGGTCCTACCGGATATCAGAGGCACCATAATTAGGTCGTCTTGGACCTCTGCCTCAACGACCATCGACCTTCCCATGGGAAGGACGCCGCCAGAAACCCCGACCATCCTCGCCAAGGAGGCCCATGACATTTGAAGAACTGTACATGAAAAAACAAAAAGGGGAGGGGAGACATGAATGTCATTTTGAATGGTCGGGGGATGGCAGTCAAGAAATTGGTAGAAGGGACTTACATAGATCGAATTCCTGATCTCGATCTTTTGATGATGTCATTGGGACCCCAATGCATGGCCCCCCAGTATATGGTTGGGAGGTCTAAAAGCTTCGAGGGATCCATATCAGGTGCCCTGGTCCTGAAGGATGTAGAAATTGATGCGGTGGCAGGCGCGGATCCCGAAGGTCCCTCATCTGCATCCACTAAGGGATGAGAACGAGTTCTATGTACAAGACTCTCCTGTACAATTCAGATGATATCAATGAGTCCATAATGATATTAAAGAAAGCCTTGAAGAAGGGGGGTTTCAGATTTTTCACCTTGAGGACCTCTACAAACTCTTCAAGATCTCAGTCTAGATCTCCAACTTCACCCTCCTCCAATGGGCTCCCTCTCCCGACCTCGTCTCCCCTGGAGGACATTTCTGATTCTTCCATCAGAGGGAAGCACTCTCTTAAATCAACGACCGACAACTACGGCAGAGTAGTGCGATCGAGCAACACCTTTACTTGATTTTTCATTGGATGAGGAGCACCTCGGGAGTGCATGAAGTCCTCTATCTCAGTCAGATATTGTTCCCCATCAGCTTGGTACACTGCAATTCCAGCCCTGATAGGGCCTATTCCCGGCAAATCCATCCCGAGATGGTTCAAGTGTTGCCAAATCTCGGAAGGGCCGAGGAATTTCCTATTGACATTTCTGATGTCCCATGAATTTGGGAAGATAGCATTATATGCCATGTCTATATGGTGAAACCACTTCCCCGGGGCCTGAGTAGGTATTCTACGAAATCCTCTGGGCGGCCTCCCCTCTATGTAGCTCTGCTCTTCTGAAACCACTGGGTCCATTGCCACTAATGGATATGCTACCACAACTCCTCCCTCAACTGGTGCGGACCTCGCTGCTACGTCAGCCCTGCCACCACAGGATTCCCTCGTTGCCTTCTTTCCCCGACGCTGAGGATGGGGAATCACACCATCACTAACTCGAATGGTTGGCTGCTTTAGCATCTCTCCCGGGTAGGCCGACTCCCATCTCTGGGTATATTACTTTACTATCCTGAGGACGGTGGTCAGCAGAGGCAGTTTGTTCCGAATCTTTCCATATTACCATGTGAACATGATCCAAATATTCCTCACCACACATGGGTGTTCCTCATGGTGCACCTCCAGGTAGACCAGATGGGTCAGTCGCTGCATGCTCCCGAAGTTCCTTGCAAATCGGAGTGGGGTATACAACTTGTAGAGGGGCTCACGATCCACCCTTTTCATCAGGATTCCACCTCTAAAGGACAATAGATAGGCTTGATTATATTCCATTCCACAACCTTCATCAGTAAATACCCTCATCAGCAACAAAAATGGATGAAAATTGAATTCCTCCACTTTCCACACCCAGTTCAGATCTAATGGTGTGGTAAACTTGGCTGGAAAGCTCCCAATAGAATTAAGGATGGATTGACGGAAGTTCGAGCCTGGAGGAGAGATGAGTTTTGGATACTCATAAATCCCCATAATGTGTGCCACCATCCACCCATACAGAAGGTGGAATGGTCCGCATATCCTTTGCGGCCTCTTCCCCTCACTTATATGCCACAATATATTGTACAGTTTGGTGAGCCTCAGGATCCCCAGGTTGATCTGCCATCCTATCGCCAACGTGGATGCCATGATGAACATGCTTGGTTTCACTCCCATGTTGATATCAATCAACGATAGGATCCAACCACAGATAAGAGTTGTGATACACAATGCCAGCCGGACTATTGGTTGTTGCTCGGTGCTGACACTGAATCCCCACATCTTCCACTGGTTGTCCACCAATAGCCTCCAGTATGAGTGTTCCTTACTCTGGCCCCCCTTCAAGAAAGTATGAGGTCTCGCCGGAAACTTTCGGCCTACCGGGAAGTTTGGAAACTGCTTGAACCACCACCTAATGTTGACATCTTTCACTTCTTATTTGTCCTCTCCCAGCACCAGCTCCATAAAGAATGTCACCAGCCTTGAAATCTACTCTGTATCCTCCCACAGACTCATGGAGGGGAGGAATTTATCATAAATATCCCCCAGTATTGGGACCCATGAGATCTGGTGGACGTACCAAAAGCTGATGTTGACTTCCCCGTGGTGAAAATGGAATGTGTTGGTCCTTGACCACCACCTACTCAACAGCTCCAGCATCATCTACATTAGTTCATAGATGTGAAACTGGGAAGCCCAAGATGTCTCATACAGTTCAAATCTTCTCAGCTCTGCCCGAACTCCTCACACAAGGCACCTTCTCCATAGGCCCAGGCCCAATCATCTGTGAAGTTTCCACCCGGGTGCAGGTCCCATTCTTCAGACCACCCCTTATTCGGGTTCCTTAAAGTTTCCTTCAATATTGTATGTTACAGAGGGGGAGATGTCTTCGGCTGTAGTTCCTTTCCGTCAACATGATTTAGGTGGTTCTATAAGAAGTCGGCAATGACGGGCATGAATTCCTCTCAGGCATGACCATCAGCCACCCTGAACCATCAGTGCTGGCATGGTGTGCTCATGAACCAGTAAGTTGGCTCATCCCTACTTTATTCAGGGATGAAGATGTCATCCTTCAGCTTGAATCCATATAGAGGTAACCTCATACACAACAGGTAGTTCTTCTGGGTCTCCTAAAGCAGTTCCACCAAGGAACTATGGTCAGAGTGGCTCCGAATTATCCCCCCTAGACCAAGACTTTGTGCCATCTCACCCCTTTGGGCCGCGTCCGCAAGGACCCCCTGAGCAGCTTCTTCATGAGCCATTCAGTTCTAAAGTTTGGGAGATTTTCGAGTTGGTTCACGAAGTTTCTTCACATTTCACGATCACAAAGCGCATTCACATTGCACGTTCACAAGACCTATTCGCAGATCCCTACCTCATCCTCCAAATGCGGGGTCGCTAAGTGCACGAACTTGAAGTCGCAGACTCTCTATGCTCCAGGAAGTGGAAGACCCGACTCACGGAGATGAATCGCAGAGTACGCAGAGCATCACGAATCTAGAGTGCGAAAGGGAAAATTTGCAAAGATAAGAATGGAAAAAATAGAGGTCAACTCCCCTATTTATAGTAGATGTACCCTGGAGCTTCACTGAGTGTCCCCAACGCACTGAACATCATGGCGTGCTCGGCCCGTGCATTACCGATCCACCTTGCGATCCCACTTCGCGAGCCGAAATCACGAATAACCGAGGATTTTTGAGATTGATCCTCAAACTTCGACCCTTGATTTATCTGTGGCTCCAAGTCTGAGGGGGGGTATTTGTTGGCGCCAAAATTCGGGGAGGAGAAGAAGACTCAAAGAAGCCTGAGGACTGCCTCGCAAAGACACTTCGTGGAGTCCACCTAGCATCGCAGAAGCCACAGAGCAACGAGGTGGGAATCACGGTGAAGTTCCTGGATGTTCACGAGCCCATCATAGAGTAATGAGGTGGGATGCTCTGTGAACTCCCTTTCTATTTGCGAGCCCACCGTAAAGCAATGAGGCCAGAATCTCCATGAACTCCATTTCTGTTGGTGAACCCGCTACAGAGCAATAAGGCGGGAAGCTCTGCGAACGCCCTTGACGTTCGCAAGCCTGCCATGGATCATGGAGGTGGGTTTCTCCATGAACGACCTTGACATTTGCGAGCATTCCGCGGAGCAACGAGGAGGGAAGCTCCGCGAATGCCATTGACGTTCGCAAGCTTGTAGTGGGGCAATGAGCCCCATATTCGCACCGAGCGAACTCTGCTTTGCGGCGCCTCTTGCCTATAAATACTAGGCTCCCCATGTTCCCGAGGGACGAACAATCTGACCATTCAACTTACTAGCTCCCAAATCACAATGATTCCTTCGCTCTCAAACCATGAGCTATTAGAGGTACTTTTTCTTTGAAAACTGGGTACCCTTTGACATGTTTTGACCCCATCTTCTGAGAGTGATGCCTTTCGCAGAGCCTAAGGGTCTCCGCGAAGGAAGGGGATCTCCAAGGGGACCTGGGTCATCGTAGAACATTTTTTCTTTACGAAACACCCCTCATATATATGTGATCTCCATGCTAAGGCAGGGTCATTGTACCTTGTGAATCATATTGCTTCACAACACCTTGATTCTCGAGGCAGTGTATCACAAGTCCCTTTCCACTTCACAAAGAACCTCCTATAGGAAGCTATGCTCGGTTCATGGGTTATTCCACCCCAATTTGCAAAGAACATCCCTTCGAGATTACCCTCCACTACGTGGAGCACCAGAGCTTCATAAGGCCGCTGCCAATGAAACCTTCTTCTTTACAATTCCTCTTCCCATGCAACCCTTCATGTTTACACGAAGTGATTTCAAAGTCCACTGGACACCACCTACAGTTTCATTGCTTCGCCTTACAATTCTTCGCATAGGCATGCTAATGACTATTGCTTATTCACATAACCATGGTAATGTGGACCCCTCGATGGTTCTCTCCATTATACCCCCTTTCTATGGATTTTCCTATCCCCTATCTGCACCAATTAGTAGAGGGTACCGGTTATGTAATTCCTAGGGGTGCGGAGAAAACTCACATCTTCCATACTGCATGCCTTTAAACAACCAAGTATCATCGTTCTCAACACATGACGTTAAACTGTGACCTCGCTCCGTGCCTCGCACGTGGGGCACCCCTACCTTGGACATTCTCCACGCCCGCTGGTCTCTACAGGGGATGATATCCTCTTTAGGGGAGTAGTGTTTTTCCGTGGGGAAAGGGAATCCATCTTGGTGATAGCCCTTAACTTTCATGTATGAGGCAACATCCCTGCTCCTCCTTTCTTTTTCGGTACCCAGGGACAACAAAGGGCTTTATGGGGAAGGGTGCTTCTCTTTTCTTCGGTCCCAAATCCCTCTCCCGATGTGCTATGTCGCCACCGGGCCTCCCTCCTAGAGTATGTCCCAACTTCTTCGGGCTACTAACCATGCATAAGCCTCTGTTTCCTCTTTGTGCCACTGACTTCATGTAATCCCCACTCCACATCCCAGAGATGCACCTTTCACGATATGATCGTCAGGTCTCTAATACCTCATGTTTCTCACACCGAGCATGACTCAGGTGGGCTTAGAGCAAGCACCAACCATGAAAAACATCTTGGGAATCCTAGAATGTAAGCCCCACACCCCCATAGCCTGAACTACAAGTACATTGATCCTTGCCAATGCGAGGTATGTAGGATTCCTCCCTAAGGTTCAAGACCACCACTATCAATTGGTCCCAACTATCTTCACATCGGTGCACCAAACACCACTCCACCCGAACAAAGAGGACTTTGATTCTTGCTAAGGAAAGGTACGTAGGAAGCCTCCATGACGTTTAAGCCCAACACCCAGTCGTTTCGACCATCTTCACGTAGGTTCACCAACACCCTGGGTAGCCTAGAGTTTAAGCCCCATGATAATACTTGAACTACGTGATCTTTGATCCTTTCTAATGCAGGGTACATCGGAAGACTCCCCGAGGTTCCAGCCCAACACCCGGTCGTTCCGACCTACTTCACGTCGGTTCACCAACACCCTGGGCAGCCTAGAGTGTAATCCCCAATTCCTATATCCTCAACTACGCAAATTTTGATCCTTTCCAAGGCAGGGTACGTAGGAACCCTCCATGAGGTTCAAGCCGAACACCCATTGGTTCCGACCCTCATTCAATGTTGGTTCCCCCCATCCTTCATGACATTAAATTGTTGACCTTAACCAGTGGTAAGCCGTTGTTTCCCCAGTCAGTGGTAAGACGTTGCTCACATGCCACCTTGAACAACATGGTCTTTGATCCTTCCCAAGGCAAGGTACTTATGAATCCTCCTAGAGAATCAAGACCACCACCAATTGGTCGTTCTGACCCCTCTTCATGTCGGTTAACCATCACCCCACCTGAACTATGTGGTCTTTGATCCTTGCCAAGGAAAGGTATGTAGGAAGACTTCCTAAGGCTAAAGCCCAACAATCAGTCAGTTCCGACCACATTCATGATCTTTCTCACTCCTTATGAACTACGTGGACTTTGATCCTTGCCAAGGCAGGTTACGCAGGAAACCTCCCTGATGTTCAAGCCTTCCATCTGGTGGTAAGCCGTGTGACCCCATCCAGCGGTAACCCGTTGGGACCTTTTTCAGTGGTAAGATATTGTATCCCCATTCAGTGGTAATCCATTATCAATATAAACTATTTCCATCAAACAAAGAGGACTTTGATTCCCTACCACGGGGATACGTAGGAAGTACTTTCGAGGCTGAAGCCCAACTTCACTATCTCCCTTGTGATGGTCCTATTTTATCCCCCCATCACTTAATCATTCATATTGATTCTTACCTAGGCTGCCACATCCCGGTGGGATCATGCCACCCCGATACCCATTCCATCAAACAGCATTAGGGGATCCACCTAATAGATAAACCCAGTATCGTTATTACCTATAGGGGTTCCTCCATCTGATCTACTCTAGTCAGTGTCCTAATTAGCCCGATCCGTCTCCACTGGACGTTAAACTGGCGGCATACCCTGTGATAAACATGGGAAGCAGGGGAAAACCTCAGATACATGCCCATGGAATACTATTCCCCAAATTCTATGTGGGATTATTCAGGCTTCCACACCCTTGATAAGCCCTATAATAAGTGACAGAAGGCAGACATGCCAATCCCCCAACATCTAGACACGCCAGTGATGCCCAACATGACTACTCCCCAAACAGAAGGTTGCTTCCCTGACCAGACCCCTTGGAATGTCTTGACAGAAGCAGTGTAATTAACTGGTGTCCATAAAGATATGGAGCCATGAAGAGTTTCACGAACAACGTCTTAAGTCTATTAGGGAGACCTGGACTATGTGACGAGTTCCGAGGAGGAATCCATAGAAGGAAGAACTGAAATCACATTAACCTGTTTCGATCATGGAGTAGACATCCTTGAATAAAGAGCGGATGCCACCCGCCATTGGAAATTAGGAATGCGGGGAAACAGAAAAACAACACCTCTCATCCCCGAACGATGTTGACACGCATGCCCCGAAAAAAGCATCAGAAACAATACTGAAGAGATTCAGTGTAGAAAAATCCATGAGGGGATGTTTTCCAACGTCATATGGAATTTATCTTTCTAAGAAAATGTGTCATCAAACACATATGGAAAGAAAGATAGTGGCAAGGACTCCATATTCTTAAGCAATTAGGTCAGTCATGTATGCCATGCTATGTACTAGGTTGGATGTCGCATACACATTGAGTGTAGTTGGAAGATATCGACCTAACCCAGGTGACAACCTTTGGATGACCGTCAATACTATGGTAAATTATTTGAGTCATACTAAGGATATGCCCCTATTATATGGAGGGGATGAGGAAATATTCATCAGGAGATATGAAAATTCTAGTTTCCAGACTGATCAAGATGACATGAAGTCTCAAAAAGAATCATCTTCACTTTGAAATGAGGTGCATTGAGCTGGAAGAGCTCAAAGTAGAGTGTGGTCACATAATCTACCAAAGTGTCTGAGTAAATCATATCTTTTGAGGTAGCTAAAGAAGAAATTTGTATGCGAAGAATCATCCAAGAGATGGATGTGATACGTAGCAGTAAAGATCCCATCACACTGTACTGTGATAATATTATAGTAGTGGCTCTCACCAAACAGACATGGTCACATTAGTGGACAAAGCATATACTTCAGATGTATAATATATTGAGGGATTTTTCACCAAAAGGTTAAGTTGAACTAAAAAGTATTTCCACAGAAGAAAACGTTGAAGACCGCTTGAATAATGACTTGACTCAGTAGAAACATGATCACCATGTGTTGTCTAGAGGATTGAAATTCATAGGTATTTGGATCCAGTCCAAGTGCGAGTTCGTAATATTAGGTGTCCTAGAACAAACGTGTTGTACTTTGATTACATTGATATTTAATATATTTAAATATTAAACATCTTATTACAGATTGTTCATGGTTCTTCATGACTATGATGTAATAATTCCATAGAGTATTTGTTGCATTGATAAGGTCATGGAAGTTCCCAACTATAATGAGAACCTTGAAATGCTATAATTTTTTTTTAAATGTAGTTATACATTTAGATGACCTACATTGATGGGAAAAATAGCATGAAGACCATCAGGTGCGAGTAATCGTAAGCAGATAAGACTTCCTCTCATGAAGTTCACACATGGTAATCTCCAAAACAAGAAATTGATAGAATAGAGCCACCAGTAATAATTCCACATGTTTTTGTATCATCTGGTATTACTATCTGTGAGCATGTGTAATGATCATTAGACTTTAGTAATATAATTAATATCTATCACAAATCATGCACATTGATTTAATGAAAAAAATCATCATACAGACAGTTGGAGGGATGTGGGGTACGTTGGGTGTGTCATGAGTGGCATGCCATTAATGGATAATTTGATGAAGTATTTGTCCCTTCCATTTATAGAAGTTGATATCTTGGCCCGTTGATTGAAATAGAACCGTCACACAAAATTCCGCAACCATGGTGTAATAAAGAATTTAATTCAGGTAGTTAAAGAACGACCTATAAAAAATAAAAGTTGATGACATTGTCTTGAAACCTACTTGATGAGATATTGAGACAATGGAATTATATTACACAGTGATCATTCGTGTATGTATTCTATTGTTGCGACTTTAAGTTCTTTCTCTTGGGTGCCTTTACCCATTTCTATATAATACTCTTCGACGTTAGGCATGCCCACCTAATTACAATGTGAAAGAATCCAAGAGGGTCAAACAATAAGTGTTTCTTGTGGTCTCGATTAAATTATATTTGAATTTAATAAATAAATATTATTATCCATACAGTGGAAGAATTTCATTCAAGTAAAAATTATTGCATAAATTAAATAAATATTTATTCATCGTATTGTGGGAAAACATTATTTATTAATTTTATTGAACATTTAATAAATATGTATTTAATAGTTTCTTAATAATATATTTATTTAAGAGAATAATTTATTTATTTATTTATTTGGGTGTTCAGTAAATGGAAGTGGAGTTCGAGTAGACCAACATCAGTTCGGTAGTAATATAACTCTTTTATATTTCAGTAAATAATTATTTATCAAGTTGAAACAAATTAAAATAACATTGATATTATTTTGTGACGCAAAATTATATTTATAATTCCATTTCATGGAAGTTAGCACACCATACATAATGATGTAGTATTATATTTAATAGCATGAGTTTTCTCTAAAGTTACGAATGTATTTAATTGCTTCTACACAATTAAATACTCTAACAAAATCCCCATTCCAATAAAGAGATACCTACATCTATTATTCCATGTACAGAACCGAACACCCTATGAAGTGAGAATTTTTTAGCTAAATAATTTATCTCTAAAATCCTCTTCCCAAACCTCTCAAGAACAAGAGAAATTCTTCAAGGCTCGAGAACAAGTGATCATGAACTATCGACACAAGACACTTGATTCGCCTCACTAGCACCAAGTGGATGAGTGGTATCGATTGGAGGACATTAGGGAATGTGTGGATCACCGCTAGAGGGATTCTAATTTGGATCATTGTAAAAACAATGAGATAATCTGGAAGGGTCATTTTGGATGATCAACATCATCAACGAAGAAAATACTTAAGTTCTAGGTATTATTTTCTTTATGAAATTAATTAAATTAATTATTAACCTCATGTTCAAGATCCTATATAAAGGTTTTATACAACTTCCCTATTTATCTAAATTTCTAATCCTATTCCTTGGAGACTGTCATTCATCTTCATACTAATTCCCCAAAAATCATTAATCATTTTAAAAACCAAAGATGCATGTCGGCAAAACTGCACTTTTAATGCACCTGGAAGATTCATATATTCCTTTACTAGTGAAAACATTTTCCAAGAATGATACTTCTTCCACGCAAAATTCAAATTTTCTATACATTTCATAGATTTTTCCCCTTCATAATTTCTTTAGAACAAATTTCAAATTCTCCTCGTGTTCCCCATTTCTCATGGAGTATATCAGAATATCAACAATAAAGACGGCCAACAATTTTTCGAGGTAATCTATAAATAATATATTCATTAAATCCATGAAAATTTCTATATAATTAGTGAGTCTAAAGGGACTCAATATGAATTAATAATTTCATACATCATTTGACGTCAGTCTTGGAAATATCTCCCTTTTGTCACCTTTAGTTGGTGATATCCAGAATGAAGGTCCACCTTTGAGAAATAATTATCCCCATATAGTTTATAGAAAAATTAATCTTTCTATAGAATGGGATACTTGTTACTTATCATTATTTTAATATATTCATGATTATAAATGTGGAGGTACATTGATATATCCTTCTTCTTAAAAAATTGGGCTAGTTCACCCCATGTTGAATCACTCTCCCATATAAAACCCTTTTTTTCAGATTCTCCTATAACTGCTAATTCAGTTCTTCCCACTTAATGGTGTCAATTATATAATGTTACATTGATATAGGAAAATATCCTGAAATTATTTCTAATGAGAAATAAATTTATCTATTAGGAGGAATACCATACAATTTTTCAGGAACACATCAGTGTAGTCTATTACAATGGGCATGTCTTTGAGAATGATTCTCTCTTTTGACTCAAACATTTGAGAAAGATTTTCCTGATTATAAGAAAATAATTTCCAAACATGAGATGTTGATTTTGAAGGAGATTCATCATCCTCCTTATGCATGTATTGAATTTTTGGAGGCTATGGGATGTGAAGAGGGATATCCCTTTTCTAATAGTTGATGACTTATTTTTATAAAGATGGTCAATCCGTGGAAAATATAGCATTAAATTCCACCAAATGAAGTATTATGAGATTCTTTGGGAGGTTTAGTATTAAATAAATAAGTGGAGGGAGTTATATAATTTGGTATCAAAAAGTTAATCATTTTATGTTCTCATAGATAACACATCCTCCAAATTTCTAGGTGGTGTTTGAATTGTTCTAATAAACAAAATTAATATAAAAGAATGTGAATAAAATAGTTTGTTCATTATTCTTTAATGAATAACTAGAATACCTATATCCAAATAATTTTTGGCTCCAACCTATCAACATAGATAGAATGTTACCTTCCTCGACGCCTTGGAGGTTTTTGAGGATGATTACCTCAAAAAACCCTTGGCTTAGGGAAATGGCTCGCATAATGCCCATGTTACTTACAGTTAAGACACCAAATTTTAGGCTATGTTTTGATCTTAGCCATCCATTCTTCTCCAATATTTTTCAGATTATTTATATCCCTTGAGTGGTTATTTTACAGATTCCCAATAATTCCACATTTGAAGCATCACTAGTGTAATAAACCAAATGGGGTTACCCTCAACCCTAGAATTCGACCAGATCCACTATATAGAAAAAAAGTGTTCCTATTCTTCAAAGGCTGAAAAATGCACCAAAGATCGAAAAAAACCCCAAGGGAATGATTTCAGCCAACCTAAACAAAGATCAAATCATAATATACATAATAAATGTAGAAAGAAACAATGTAATACTGATGTATATAGGTTCCATAACTGCAAGAAGACAACAAATAAACAACAACATCTAAAGTAGCTACAAACTCAAAGAGGCAAGTCTAATAGAAAAGGAAAATGAAATTAAGAAACCACTCTATGTGATAGTGCTGGTAAACTCCCACCATCTCACCACAAAGTACCCAACATATCTGACACGAAAACCCACCGCCTCACTGCTAAGCCTTTCCTTTCTCTATATCGAAAGACGTACAATGGTCTACGCACCACTAAAGGGGTGCACATGTTGTGAGCTAATAGGCTTAGAAGGATCTTACCTAGGTGATGGTTGAACCCTCTGGAGAATTAGTTGAACTCATATTTTGATAATCCCAATTATGCTCAATTACAGTTTGATAATTCCTATATTGATTTATGATTAATTACTTATTTCAGTATTTCTATACACCATGCACATATTCATATATTATAATATTTATAGAGAATTCGGTTACTGGATGGATATATATTAACTTAAACCTTTATCCCAATAGAATGCTTAAACAGAAAAGTGGTCACCGTTACAGAAAAAAGATGCCAATTTGTAAAGTCCACCATATGTTAAGGTCACCGATACATCAAGTCCACCATTACAGAACAAGTCTACCATTACATGAAGGTAACCATTACAGAAAAGTCACCATTATTCAAGTCTACCGTTACAGACAAGTTACCGAATGGAGTCTACCGATACACCAAGGAAGTCTACCGATACACCAAGGAAGTCTACCGATACACTAAGTAAGCTACCGATACATAAAGGCCATCGTTACACGAAAGTTCACTGGTACATTAAGTCTACCGAAATCAAGTCTACCGATTGACATGAAGTCTACCGATAGAAAGGCTATCGTTACACAAGAGGTTACCGATAAAAGAGGTTACCGATACAAAGACCTACCCTGACACAAGGCTACGGATATCCAAAGCTACCGTTCCAGAAAATCTGACACTGCCTTGATTTCTTTATCATTATTTAATCTAACCAATGGTCATAATAGGTTTATTTTAATGCTCTGTCATTTATTTAATGAAGGTTGTTGGATGTTAGGGAACCGTACCTCGTACCTGCAAAAAGAAATCATTTCTTTTGCCGGAGCTAGTGCCATAAATACAAGAATTCCCTATTGGTGCAATATATACAATTGAAATACACAAGAAGAGATCATACAGATATACAAACATGACCAAGAAGACACAGAATCTCATACACACTCAACCTTACTCAAGAAGAGTTCTTTACATTCACAATGATTTTGAAGAACTTCATCGACTACATTCTCACTGTATCTGCACCTGGATGTCATGCAGACGACACTCTGTTTTTCAGAAAAAAACCAGAAGAGGACTCAAAACCATTTCTGATCAATTCCGAAGGAGTCCAGAGCTACACTGTAATCACTAGAGCCATTATAAACTCTATATCTTGATCAGTGATTTATTATTTACATTATGAGTAGTGTGTGTCATCAGTTTTAATTTACACGTACACTATCTCCTGAACCTTAACTGGAGGATCTATAAACCCTCATTAAAACTGCTTACATCTTCTATTTCCCACTGTGGATAGTGGTAGAGGTCATGTGTGACCTGGACAGATGTATTTGCTGTTGTTTTTGCTTCCCACGTAGAACTGTGGTAGAGGTCTTTGACCTAGATAGTTGTAAACTGTTTTGAACCCCGATCCAGGGTGTGGATAAAATTTATATAAATTTTTGAGAGGATTATGTCTCAGCTTGGGACTGAACCTCTTGGTTATATCTGCTGTTCTTTTTTTTAGTTTTATCTAAAACCTTTTTATTCTGCTGCTATGTGCTTTAAAATTTAAACTGTTTTTCAAAGTTACTCTGATAATTGAATTAGAAAGTGTTTTCATTATTTGTAAATAATTATGTTAGTTTCAAAAGCTAATATGATCTTCTGATTAGATTAACTGGGAATTAATCAATCCCTTGAGAACCTAACTAAATGTTTTCTTTATTTCAAATTCACTACAATTCAATTAGTATTTTAAATTTGGGTATTTTGGTAAAGGATTTTAAACAGAAATTTTAATTGGAACTCAATTCACCCCTCCTCTTGAGTGTCCACTCCAACCAACATTTGGTATCAGAGGATTTAAAATATTTTCCGAAGTACTCTGTTATTCAATTGTGATTTTAGTTGTATTTTAATTTTCTTAAAATTTTTGTTATTTCTAAATTTTTATCTCTTTAAAACTGTTTTTAACCTAGTTATCATGGATAAAAGACTTGAAGGTTTTCTACTAATAGAACACCATTTTTCAATGGAAACAACTATACTTAGTGGAAGATTAAGATGAAAATTCATTTAGAAAGCATGGTTTTTGATATTTGGACATCCATACAATCAGAATATAAAATTCCCACTGCTGTTTGATCAACTTAGAATGAAGCTACTATGAAAGCTTAGAATAATAATTGCAAATCTATGAATGATTTGTATTGTGCTTTAGCAGATGAGGAATTTAATAGAATATCTGCTTGTAAGATTGCATATGAAATTTGGGATACTTTAAGTGTTTCTCATGAAGGAACAACTAACATTAAGGAAATGAGATTGAACACCTATACTATTAAATATGATAATTTTAAAATGAAGCCTGGTGAACCCATTTCTAATATGTATCTCAGGTTTAACGAAATTGTCAATACAATGATCTCACTGGGAAAGGATTTTCCATCAAAGGAGTAGATCATGAGAATTTTGAGATGCCTACCTAAAATATGGAGGGGCACTTCTGTTTCAATCAGAGAATCTTGTGATATTAGTGAACTTACAGTTAAGGAACATAATTGTATGTTGATGATGTATGAATAAGAAGTTAAGGTAAGCAAAGAAGAAGGAGATGAACCAAAAAGGAAGTCAGTTTCTTTTAAGACATTTACTTCAAGAAACAAGGATAGGGAGAAACTTCAAGCTGTAAGTGATAGCTCAAGCTGTGAAGAAAGTGAAAGTGTATCTGACAGTGATGCATAAATGGCTCACATAGTCAAAAGATTTAAGAGGGTTTATAGGAAGAAGAAGTTTTTCAGAAAATCAAATTACAAAGGTAAGTATGACAATAAGGGACACTGGAAAAAGAATTGGAAGAAATCCGACAAATCTGATGAAGTTGTCTGCTATGAATGAAAAAGAAAAGGACATATAAAATCGGACTATCCAAAGCTGAAATACAAGAAGAAATATGAGTATAAGGATAATAAGTATAAGAAATCCATGAAGGCTGCGTGGAGTGCTTCTGAGGATTGCTCCATTGAATATGAAGCTTCTGAGACTGAAAATAGAAATAAGGAAAACTTTTGTTTTATGAAAAACACTTCTGAGGTAACATCTGAAACTCCTTCTTTAAACTCATATTATTCTGGAGATGATTCTAATTCTGAAAATATGTCAAAATATGAAATGTTTGAATACTTTGATATGTTGGAAGAAACCTGTAATGAGCTGAAAGACAAATACAATGGTTCAAAGAAACAGTATGCTTTAACTGTTAAACATAAATCTGATCTTGACATAGAAATGGAAAAGAATGCTCAGTTTCTTAAAAAAAACACTGAACTGAAATTGTGAAATGAGAAACTTAGGAAGGATTTAGAGAATTTCACAAATGGAAAAGATACTCTTGCTCAAATTCTAGGTAAGCAGATTGCACCTAGATATTCTACTGGTATAGGATACCAACATGGACATAGAACATTTACCAAAACTAGACTTATTCCTAAATCTGGACAGAATGTAGATAGTTCTAGTTCTGGAAGTTCATATGCTTCAACTAGTTATATTCATATTTATAGATATAATACAGTTTATCTGTCTAAATATGTTGATTCTGCAAATCTTATAAGACCCATAAGACAAATTTGGGTACCTAAAGTGTTATTAGCTAATCTTTCTAGACCCAAGAAAATCTGGGTACCAAAATCATTTCTTATCTAAATTTGTTTTGTAGAGAACCTGCTTAATGAGCTCCTTTAGAAAGACTTGGTACTTGGACAGTGGGTGTTCAAGACATATGTCAGGAGACTTCTCATGCGTTAAAAGCTTAGTCAGAGTTGATGGAGGTTTTTTCACCTTTGGTGATAATTCTAAAGGAAAAATCATTAGCTTAGGCCAGATTGGTAACACTGACTTAGTATTAATTTCTAAAGTTCTATCTTTTGATGGGCTTAAGTATAATTTACTAGGTATTTCTCAGTTATGTGATGATGGTTTTAATTTTAAATTTGAAAATGATTCTTTCAATGTTTTTAATTCTAAAAATGATTTAGTATTTTCTGCCTTGCGAAATGAAAATGTATATGCTGTTGATTTAAATTCTTTATCTATGCAAAATATTACTTGTTTAAATGATTTTCATAAGGAGTCTTGGATTTGGCACAGAATATTAGGACACTTTAATGTACATTCACTTAGAAAACTGATTAGGAAGAACTTAGTTAGAGACCTACCAAAACATGAATTCCCAGTAGATAATGTTTTTAATCCCTGTCAAAAGGGAAAGCAACATAAAGATTCTTTTAAATCAAAGAAAGAAGTGTCAAATTCTCAACCTCTCGAGTTGGTTCACATGGATTTGTTTGGACCTTCTATAGTTTCTATTTTAAATGGGAAGCACTATATCTGTGTTCTAGTAGATGTATATTCTAGGTATACTTGGGTATATTATCTAGCTCACAAAAGTGAATCTTGTTCTTACTTTGTTAAATATTCCATGTCTGTAGAGAACCTTAGTGGACTTAGGATTAAAACCATGAAAAGGGATCATGGTCATGAGTTTGAATCCTACTGCTCCCAAAATGGCTATAGTCACAATTTCTCTGCCCCTAGGACACCTCAGCAAAACTGTGTAATAGAAAGGAGGAATAGAACCCTTCAAGAAATTTACAGAACCGTGATCAATGATTATGACCTACCTGTTTATTTTTGGGATGAAGCTGTCAATACAGCTTGTTATATTATAAATAGATTATTGATTAGACCTATTATTTAGAAGACCCCTTATGAGTTGTGGAACCATAGGAAACCTAAGGTTAACTACTTCAGAGTTTTTGGTTGCAATGTCTTTATTCTAAATACCAAAGATAATCTTGATAAGTTTGATCCAAGAGTGATGAAGGAATTTTCCTAGGTTACTCTGTCTCTAGTAATCCTACAAAGTATTCAATAAGAGAACGAAATGTGTAGAGGAATCTGTTAACATCAAATTTGACGAAACTGATCCACATGAACCTAAGACCTCTCTTGAAAATCTTGAAGATGATGTTTCTGTTTTGAACCTTAATGATAAAGATAGTGGACCTGTAGTTAAAACATCCAATTCTAGAAATTTTCCAGAACATACTTATGTTGATTCCCAACATGTTAATGAACCTGAAATCTCTAGCCCTACCTTTTGGAGACAAACTAGGACACTATAGAACCATCCTTTAGATGTTGTTCTAGGTAATCTAGATAGAGGAACACAGACTAGAGATTCTCTAAGAAATCAGGTTGAACATCAAGATTTTTTTCACAGTTAGAACCTAAAAATATCAATGATGCTATCAATGATGAATTTTTGGTAATGGCTATGAAATAAGAAATAAATCAATTTGAATGAAATAATGTCTTGGAATTAGTTGAAAGACCTAAAGACACTTTAACCATAGGCACAAAGTGGGTGTTTAGAAACAAAGTTGATGAATCTCAAAACATTATTAGAAATAAAGCTATACTAGTTGCACAAGGTTACAATCAAGAATAAAAAATTGACTATGAGGAAACCTTTGGACTTGTAGCTAGATTAGTGGAAATTAGGATCTTACTTGCCTTTACATCACATCTGAATTTAAAGTTATATTAAATGGATGTGAAAAGTGATTTTCTAAATGGTTTTATTGTTGAATATGTTTTTCTAGAACAACCACCTAGTTTCTCAAAGCCTCACTTTCAAAATCATGTTTTTAAACTTTCTAAAGCTTTATATGGTTTTAAACAAGCTCCAAGAGCTTGGTATGAAAGAATTAAAAATTTTCTTATTTCAAAAGGATTTAAAAAAGGAATTGCTGATCCCACACTTTTTATAAAAATAATTTCAAAAGATATTTTAATAGTACATATATATGTTGATATTATTATTTTTGGATCTTAAAAAAATTCTCTATGTACTGAATTTTCAAAGGTTATGAAAATGAGTCTGAAATGATCTTAATGGGAGAGCTTAATTACTTTCTTGGATTTCAAATCATTCAAACTGAAGATGGTATTATTTTATATCATAGTAAATATGCTATGGATTTATTAAAATGGTTTGGTTTGGATAGTATTAAGGAGAGTGATACACCTATGAGTACCACCTGTAAATTAGATGTTGATGAAACTGGGATACCAGTAGATCAAACTAATTATATAGGTATGATTGGGATCTTGATGTATCTTACTACTAGTTGACCTGATATTATGTTTATTGTATGTATGTGTGCTAGATTTCAAGCTAACACTAAAGAGGCACACTTACTTGCTTTTAAATGTATTTTTAAATATCTTAAATATACTGCTAATTTGGAACTATTATACCCAAAAGAGAAATCATTTGATTTAATAAGTTATTAAGATGCTGACTTTGCTGGATGCAAGTTATATAGAAAGAGCACATCTAGAACATGTCATTTACTTGGAAAGTCCCTAGTATCATGGTATAGTAAGAAACAGAACTCAGTTGCATTATCTACTACTGAAAAAGAGTATAAAGTTGTTGGTAGTTTTTGTGCACAGATTATGTGGATGAAACACACTTTACTGGACTATGGATTTGATTTTAAACATGTTTCAATTAACTGTGATAACACTAGTGCGATCAATATATCAAAGAACCCTGTTTCTCACTCTAGAACTAAACACATTTATGTTAGACACCACTTTTTAAGAGTTCATTATCAAAGAGGTGATATAACTCTTGAATTTATAGGCATTGAAATCCAATTAGATGATATATTCACTAATCCATCACGTTCAGAAAGATTAAGTTTCATTAGACACGAATTAGGAATGATAACTTACTCTTAAAATAGTTAGATAAACCTCACCGTTAGGATAAACCTCACCGTTGGATAAACCACACCATTAGATAAACCTCACTGTTAGATAAACCTCACAGTTATGATAAACCTCATAGTTAAGATAAACATCACCATTAGATAAACCTCACCGTTAGGATAAACATCACCGTTAGATAATCCTCAACGTTAGATAAACGTCACCTTTAGGATAGACCTCACCGGAACATATCTCGCGCTGTTTTAAAATTTTCATATTGAGGACAAGACTTCGAACCGTTTTTAATATGAGATTTATTTTATATGTGAATCCTAAATTATATTAAACCCGAGTCTAGACATCACTCAATCACCATGAACCCGTCTGTTCGAATCCCTCCAACCTAACCCTCTCAAGCTCGCAAAACCCTAAACCTCAAAATCATAAATGGCCCATGTGAAGCGACCGTCAGTGGATGAAGGGATTGATGTGCCGTAAGCTAAGAAGCAGAAATTAACCAATGATGGTGCCAGTGGAAGCAGTATAAGTGTTTCTCGAAGGAATCCTATGAATCTGAATTTATTAAAGGGAGAAATTGTAGTGGAAAAGGAGTTATGTGTGGAATGGATATTGGAAAGCAAGTCCTTGATCCTGAAGATCTTACAAGAGCAAGGATGGCTTGAGTGCTTAATGAACAATAATAGACCGTATTATCCAGTACTGGTAAAGGATTTTTATGAGTCTGTCTGTTTTGAGACTTCAGAAGAGGAGAATAGGATAATTTCCTTTGTCAATGGTCAAAAGTTCTTGTTTTCATCAGTTGAATGGGCTGAGAACCTTAGAGTTCCTCATAGTGGTGATTATGGATTTTATTCAAAATCCATACCTACTTCTAGTGACTTTTTCAAATATGAGGATTCGTTGTTGGAATTGACAGGAAATGGAACCCCTAGAAAGATCATTGCTGCAGAAATGGCAGGGGAGGATAAACTACTTTTAAAGTTCATTGAGCATGTGATTAGTCCAAGAAGAGGATATTTTTCTACCCTTAGATTTCCAGATATTTATTTGTTGTATCTGTTAAAGCATGGAGTAAAGTTGAATATATGCAGATTGCTAATGATTTAGATTGAGGATATGACTAGAATGAAGTATAAGTCCAATGCACTTTTCTTTTCTATGTTGATTTCTATTCTGTTGAAGGCGAAGGAGGTAGCTGGAACTCAGGATGAAACTGTTGTTGTTAAGGATATATATTTCCTCACAAGGACTGTTTGTAAGTATATGAAAGATATCTAGAACCCTTGGAAGATATCATGGGTTAATGATGAAGGTAAATTCTATGACAAGTACACTTTTGTGGACCATCCTTCTAGACCAAAGGATTTGAGGGATCCTGGTCTTGGAACAGATGAGCCAGAACCAGTCTACAGTGATAATGAAGCTGCAGCTGAGGAGGAAGAGACATCAGTTGAGGAAGGAGGAGACCCAGATTTACCTCCTAGTCCTGTGCATCGAAATATTTCCTATGGAGTAGCTAGCCCTCCAAAATAACTACCAAGGAGATAAACTATTCTAAAGGACAGTGATACTGAGTCCACTGAAGAAGAAGACGAAGAAAAAGAATATCAGTATGTAGTTAAGGAAACCTATGAAGAGGATGAGACAACTGAATCCGATCATTTTGTTAATGGAGAAAAGGAGGATGTTGGTGAAGCAGATAATGAGGAAAATGAAGATGAAGAGCTTAGTTTGAGCCCTCTAATTGCTAATACAGACAATATTGTTCCTGTTCAGGTAGCAGAACTGGCATCTACTTCCCTTGATGAGAGAGACATTGATGACTCAGAAAAGGATAGGACTGACCCTACTGTTGAACTACCAGATCAAATTGTTGTTGCATCTTCTAAAGTTTCAGAGGAGGTTGTAGAGTTAGCTCGAGAATAACAATTAGAGGAGATTCCTTAGGAGAATGCTCTAAGTGAGGGGGAGCATCTTGGTTCAGTTTCTGTGTTGTATGACATTGAAGGTTGGACATCAGATTCAGGATATATGGTACTTGGACCCAATTATGGCGATTCTGATGAGGAAGACCAGCACCAAAGGGAATCAGTTATCCTACCAGTTGTGGATGAAAATTTGGAAACCAAGGAGGAACTTGATTCCTTAAAGGAAGAAATGAAAGAAGCACTGAGATAATCAGTGACAGATTTGAATAAAATTCTAGTTTATGAAATGAGGAGTGTGGAGAAATCCCTAGAGCTATCTCTGGGATGTGCTATGTCTAGTCCAGTGAAGGGAATGATGGATGCAGTAAAAGTATGCCATACTCAAATTGAGAGTTGGACACGAGTTATGGCTTCTCTAAAACAATAGATTACTTCATTGACTGCCATGAACAGTTCTCAAACCCAAGTGAATACTGATATCAGATATATCAAAGAAGTAGTCAAGCAGTTCGTGGAAGTTTTTGAGGCTTTTAAGAAATCAGTCAAAGAACATTTGAACAGTCAAGATGAACTTGGTCATAAGGTGGTTAGTAATCTGACAAAATCTTTCAAGGAGACAGTAGCTTTCTCAGTTAAACCCCTTCCCTCATCTAGCTCCACTGGGAACCTTGAACAGAACAGAACTGTTATCTAGGAAGAGTTGGCTAAGGCCTGTACCAGTGGCACCTCAGATACTCATATCCTTTCTAACACTAGGGAAGTTAGTAGTTTTTTTCGTGATCATCTACAAGAAGATACTTCTTCTCAAGAGGCTATTGAGAATAAATTGGATGCTTACATTGAGAAGTTTTATACCAAGAATCAAATGACCAACCATTTCAAGCTCTTGATGGAGATTTTGAAGTTGCCTCCAGTGACTCATGCTTTCATAGAACAGGTTAGTAAGCTCAGGGATCATAATTCATCCTTCGACAAATTCATTGAAAATCGAGATGATTTTGTGTTAGCAATGGAGAGAGGAGGGAGTATTATTATGGATATCAGGAACCTGTTTCGACCATTCATGCATGTGGATTCCACACCTGTGATTGTACCTCCTGCACTTCCTACCTCTGCCTCTGGGAGTACACCTCAGTTGACTCCATTTCAGGCTATTTGAAGCTTGACACATATGATCCCACAGAAGAGCACAAATTTCATATCTGGTACAGTTTCAGTGGCTGACCCTCCAGTTGTTCTTTCAGCTATTCCCAAGCCATCTACTCAATCTGACCATGAAACCTCTTCTGATCCTAAGGGAAAGACTCCTTTTCAAGAGGATGTTTGAGTGATTCTGGATGTTTTTGATAGGGTTCAATTGTATTTTTGTAATACTGACTTTATCAGTTTGTACCATTTGTGATTTAATGGAAATTTACTCTTACATTCTCCACTTTACAATGTTTATGTTTCTTTGTAATCTGTTCTCTTTTAGTCTCTACATTTCTCTGATTCTACCCTTCTTTTTGTTAATCACAAAGGGGTAGAATATAAAACTAATGGAAATGGGAGTGAAATTGAAAGGGGGAGAAAAATGAGAACATTGTTTTAATGTTTTTTTGGAAATTCTTTCTATGACACCATTTTATATTAATACTTTGGCATAAGTTGTGATTATCAAAAGGGGGGAGATTGTTGAACCCTCTGGAGAATTAGTAGAACTCATATTTTGATAATCCCAATTATGATCAATTATAGTTTGATAATTACTATATTGATTAATGATTAATTATTAATTTCATTATTTCTGTACACCATGAACGTATTCATATATTATAATATTTACAGAGAATTTGGTTACTGGGTGGATATATATTAACTTAACCCTTTCTGCCAATAGAATGCTTAAATAGACAAGTGGTCACCGTTACAGAAAAAAGCTACAGATTTGTAAAGTCCACTGTTAAGTGAAGGTCACCGATACATCATGTCCACCATTACAGAACAAGTCTACCATTACGTGAAGGTCACCATTATAGACAAGTCACTGTGATTCATGTCTACCGTTACAGACAAGTTACCGAAGGGAGTCTACCGATACACCAAGGAAGTCTACCAATACACCAAGGAAGTCTATTGATACACTAAGGAAGCTACTGGTATATAAGGGCTACCGTTACATGAAAGGTCATCGGTACATTATTTCTACCACTACCAATCAATTCTATCGACAGACATGAAGTCTACCGATAGAAAGGCTACTGTTACACAAGAGGTTTCTGATACAAGAGGTTACTGATACAAAGACCTACCATGACACAAGGCTACTGATATCCAAATCTACCGTTCCAGAGAATCCGACACTGCCTTAATTTTTTTATCATTATTTAATCTAACCAACAGTCATATTAGGTATATTTTAATGCTCTGTCATTTATTTAATGATGGTTATTGGATGTCCGGGAACCGTACCTCGTACCAGCAAAAAGAAATCATTTCTTTTGCCGGAGCTCTGGCCACAAATACATGAATTCCATGTTGCTGCAATATATACATGTGACATACACAAGAAGAGATCATAAAGATATACATGCACGACCAAGAAGACACAGAAGCTCATACACACTCAATCTTACTCAATAAGAGTGCTTTACATTCACAAGGATTTTGAAGAACTTCATCGACTACATTCTCACTTTCTCTGCACCTAGATGTCAAGAAGACGACACTCTATTTTTCAGAAAAAAACCAGAAGAGGACTTAGAACCATTTCTGATCAAATCCGAAGGAGTCCAAAGCTACACTGAAATCACTAGAGCCATTCTAAATTCTATATCTAGCTCAGTGATTTATTATTTACATTTTGAGCAGTGTGTGTCATCAGTTTTAATTTACACATACACTGTCTATTGAACCATAACTGGAGGATCTGTAAATACTCATTCAAAATCCTTATATCTTCTATATTCCACTGTGGATAGTGGTAGATGTCGTGTGTGACTTGGACAACTGTATTTGTTGTTGCTTTTGTTTCCCACGTAGAACTGTGGTAGAGGTCTTTGACCTGGACAGTTGTAAACTATTATGAACCCCGATCTAGTGTGTGGAAAAAATTTATATAAATTGTTGATAGGAATAAGTCTCAGCTTCGTACTGAACCTCTTGGTTATATCTGCTGTTCTTTGTTTAGTTTTATCTAAAAAAATTTTATTCCACTGCTAAGTGCTTTAAAATTTAAACTGTTTTTCAAAGTTACTCTGATAATTGAATTATCAAGTGTTTGCATTATTTGTAAATCAGTGGGTTAGTTTCAAAAGCTAATATGATCTTCTGATTAGATTAACTGGGAATTAATCAATCCCTTGAGAACCTATCTGAATTTTTTCTTTAGTTCAAATTCACTACAATTCAATTAGTATGTTAAATTGGGGGATTTTGGTAAGGGATTTTAAACAGAAATTTTAATTGGATCTCAATTCACCCCCCTCTAGAGTGTCCACTCTAACCAACAGTGATCAATAAAAATCTGATTTACAAAAATTACCTTATGCTCATTTCATATAAAACAAGGAATAATAGTTAGAAAAGTAGATTTATAGAAAACACGGTAAAATTTTCCCTTTTACCATTGTGTTAAAAAATGAGGCGATATCAATTTCAAAGCACATTTTCCGTACCATCTTTCACAATAATCAATTATCATATCAATGATAGAATAATACAAATCCATGAAGTATAAATGAATAGAATTAATACAGGTATCACAACACTAAGGAATACAACAGGTCTAACAACTGACTACTCATACCAACAAATCTATGAAAAGTGCACTACATTACCAGAATCCAATTATATACACTCCAGGACCAAGTAGACACCCCAATGTTCGAATCCCTAACATCATATATGTTCCTAGAGGGAATAATCTGTACTCTAGTACAAGATGAACACCCGGAATATGAACCCCGACTATGGACGATGATATCAAGATAAACCTTCAACCTAGTACTCAAGGTTACCCATGTGCTCATTTTCAGCAACAACTCAATGTTTTGAAATCCATTTCAAAACCATTTTTTAAATTTAACATTTAATTAGGTAACATTACCCAATTCGTTTTCCGAAATCATTCAATTCTTTGAAAATAACACTTTTATTTCAATTTATCAAAAAACCTAGAAAAACACTTTTCTTCAAATTCCTTTCAAATCACACAAAAAAAATCATTCTGATTTTATAAAAATTTATTTATAAATCAATTCATAAAAATAGAATGATATGATTTATCAATCATTGTATATAGATCGTGCCCCCTACCTCAAAACCTGGGTCACACATGCCTTCAAAGGGATCCACAGTCAATGAATCCCAGCAATGTTAGAGGAAACCCTATAATTCAAACCAAATATAATGACTGATTCAATTTAGCAATTTGGTCGACAGAAAGAAGGAAATCCACATACCACAAGAATTTACACCCATCACAACCAAAATCAATGAAGAACAACCACAACAAGGATAAATCAATGAATGCAAAGATTTGGTGGTGTTGGAGGGCTCCCCAAATCACTTGGGGTTGGCTCTAGGTCGAGAGGAATGAGGTCTGGAGGAATAAAAAAAATATAAATCCACTAGGATACCTACATAAAAATAATCATCAGGACTTTACATGATGTGTAACCAATTTAAATTTCATGTCATTTCCCACTCCTGTAATCACCTAGAAATCCTTCTCATTTTGATTAAAAACAAATATAATTTCATTTATGAGTTACACATTGTGTAACCCTATTACATGTCTTGTAATTATCCAGCAATCTATAGAATAAATAGGTTTTATCCCATAAAATATAACAAAAATGCAACTTCACCATTATAGGGATCCTCCCATTCCCTTCCGGGGCATACCTAGAAAATAAAAAAATAAAAAATGAAATGTTTAAAAATGTACTTGTCATAAGAGTAATAGGATGTTACAACCTCTCCACTATAAAATTTTTTATCCCTGTAAATCCTATGATGAAGCCATTCTTCAAAAAATATGAGGCCCTTACACTCTCATCAGTGTGTTAGGATTCCACATCTCATGAGAATTAGAACCACAATGTCATAGCATTCGATCCAAAGTCATCATCCTCCCACAAAGTACCTTGGATTCAATATCGACAATCCTGACAGGCCGATAAGTCATAGAAAATTCAATCTCAGCATCAAGATCATGGAATCTCATAACATGATATGGTTAATATAGGTACTTTCAGAGATGGGACAGATGTAACATGTTATGTATCGATGTTAGATGTGATGGAGTTTAAAAATAGTACCCATCTTTCCCCACTTTTTCCACAACCTAGGAAGGTCCTACAAAATACGGAGAAAGTTTCCCATGACTTGAAAGCAATAGATGACCCAAATTGGGTGAAAATTTAGTGAACATATAGTCACCAACTGAAAACTCAAACAATCTATGACTATGGGGATCATTAGATTTATACCTTCTCTTTCCGTCAACATTATATGTTGGATCAAATCAATATTTTTTATCATTTCATAAACCATACTTAATCAAATCAATGGACTTTCACCAATATCCAACCAATACAATAAATATTTGTAAGTCCGTCAATACAAGGCCTCATAAGAATCCATTCTGGTCATGGACTATTAACTGTTGTTATAAGAAAACCCAACCAGCCCTATGTGATCATCCAATGCCCCACCAAAGTAAAAAACAAAAGAATGAAGAATATCCTGAAAAAATAAATAATTCTTTCTATATGTTCATCTTACTATGGATGGTATTTTATAATCAAATGAAACTGAGAACTCAACACCTCTTAAAAGACTTTCAAAAATCAAGAAGTGAACTAGGGATCTCTATACAAAACAATTAAACATGGAACTCAATGAAAGTAAACAATAACATTCACATAGAGGTTTCCCAACTCTTAAAATTTTGTTATATCCGAAATGAGATTAGATTTATCTGATTTCATCAGTGTATCAATCATAAACAATATTGCATTCTTCTTTTCCAGTGTATGTGGAAACCCAAAAAAAAAGTCCAAATAAAACTCATCCCACATTCATGCAGGAACTGGATGTGATTGAAGAAAACCTGAAGGGTTATGATGATCTACTGTCACCTATTGGATCATATAGAATTGAGAGAAAACCTAAAAAATTTCCCATCACATACAAGGTCACCAGAATTTCCACAACATTTCATAGAATATTTTTATGGTTTATGGGTTCACTACCCACTTAAAACTATTAAAATCTCCAATAACAACTCTCATTATAGACCGTGATGCCACAAAATGCTTCTGGAAGCAAAGAGCATCCTTTTTGGATAATTACCACACAACAAGGGTCTCCCCAAAATTAATATATTCTCTAATTCCACAAAAATAATTTTCATTCTATTTTTATTGAATAATAAACTCAAGAAGTGCGGAGTTCAAATGAACACTAGTCAAATAGATCTATTCACATGATTCTTGGACTCCAACGTTCAATTGTGCAAAAGGATCCCTCATGATCCACTCTTCTGATGATTCTTTTATTGGATGGTTTTGAAGTTTCCTTCTCAAAGAATCCAAAATGACATTAACCTTCATTGAGGTATAAGTGATATCAATGTAAAACATCCAAAGGTATTCTTCCCATCATATCTAACTGAGATTCAAATTTCTTTCAGAAAAGATATATCTCAGAATCATATGATTAGAATAGTTTGTGAACCTCTCCCTAAAAATATAGTGTCACAACACCTAAGTGAATTCATAACTATAAGAAGCTCTAATTAATGAGTCGGGTATTTTTTTCTATTACTATCAGAGATGATTAGATACATAAACCACCTCATTATCATTACTAATATGTAAGAAACCCTAACCAACACCAGATGTATGAAAATATCCACGTATCCCTTGTAAATCTTATGTAAGAATATGATTGGATCCAATGTTAGAAGTCAAATGAGTTCATAAAAAGAAGAAAAAAACTTTACATCCCATGTTTATTTGGACAATTTCCTAGTAAGAGAATTTATAGGTTATTCCAGTATAGAGGAATATTTAACAAACCATCGGTAATATCCAGTAAGAACAAGGAAACATCGAATCTCAAAAAGAATATGGTTATTTCCATGAAAATACAACCTTAACCATTTTAGGATCAGGTGATAATCCATGTTAATAAATCACGTGACCTAAGAACTTAGCTTCTTGAATCTAGAAACAAAATTTTCAAAACATATCATATAAATGGTGTGTTCTCATAATTTCTGGAACCAATTTGAGATGCAGGTCATGCTTATGCTTAGATTTAGAGTAAACCAGAATATTAACCACAAACAATACCACAAAAGTGTTATGATATTGATGAAATATCTGATTCATCAAATCCATATAAAAATTCAAAGTGTTAGTAAATAAAATAAATCAAAATATATTCACAATTATCATACATGTTCTTGGAAGTTTTCTTTGGTACATCAGACTCCCTAACTCTGAGCTAATGATAACCGAACCGAAGATCGGTCATTTTAAACAAGTTTTCTCCTTTAATTGATTAAAAAATAATCCACAAAAGGTAAAGGATACTTGTAGTTAACTATTATAAGGTTCAAATTCCAATAGTTCATACACAATCGAAGTGAACCATTTTCATTCTTATTAAAGAGAATAAGGGTTACTCAAGGTGAAACACTAGGGTGAGAAAGGCCTTTTTCCAACTGGTCATCCAACTAAAATTTAATCTATTTCAACTTCTCTATTGCCATATGATAATAATTTATCAATATCTAGTGCATCATTGACACCAATTATACCATAAACTTTATCTCTATCTTCAGAGGTAGACTATAGAAGTCATTTTTTGAAAAAATGACATAAACGTTCTGAACAACAATGATAAGACCAAGAGTAAAAGAGGAATCATCAATATCAATCCCAATAGTAGAAAAAAACATCAGAGATTTTAGCAGGATGGCCATGCATGACCAGACCTTGAGTCCCACATCCCCTAAAACACCTGAGACCTCCCATCAGAAGTACACAATGAAAAATACCAATGATAAAAATCAACCTTAGCACAATGAGTGACTAGCCAATCTGTACTGATGAAGATGTTAAACAGATCCAATAAAAGAATGAGAAAATCCTAGACCAACTGTACTTTATCTATTTTTAACAAACAAGAAGGACATAAAAACCCATTCTCTTTCCTCTTACCAAGGGTTGTCACTAACTTTATAACAAAGGAAATAAGTTTTGTTGCATGTTTAATCATATCAAAAAACATGTAGATATAAATGATTGGGTGGTACCATTATCAAATAATTCAATCACTTAAGAAGATGAAATAAGGATAGCACCTCTTACAGTCGATGGACCTGCATCAACATTTTTTGGAAACTCAACTAATGTGGGAAATTTATTTAATTGTTGAAGCCTGTGGGGGGATACATGTAGTATTTGATGCATCTAAAGGACCTAAAATAGATTTTGGAGCTGAAAAACCCATACCATAAAGGAGAATAATTATAGAATGACATAATCATTGTATATGGACACTACATCCACAAAAATTTCACTTCTTCATGGGTATAAGAAAAAAACATTTGGTGTGCCCGACGTTAACACATTGATAAAAAGTCAATGGTACACTACTAGATGTAAAAGATGATGTAGAGGAGGCTCACTACTGAGACTCTCCTCCACCACTCTTATGATGATCCTTACACTCCTCTTCCTCCCAAGAATTCCACTAAAGTTTCCACTAGATGGATTAGAGGTGGTGGAAAATCCAACCCTTCATTCCATATTCATATCTACCATCATAGATATTTATACTGACTCTTCAGTGGTATAAGGTTTTAATATAAATACCTATGACCTAATATTCTGTAACAATCCTAGATGGATATTCTGGGACTTCAACGGTTCATTATTTACCACATTCAGAGAAAAATGGACATGCTTAGAAAAACAGTTGGTGTACACCGTCACCGAATGGTCTCCCTTCTACAAAGAGAAGAACTACATAGATTTTCCTAGCATTAGTAACTCTGGAAACAATTATTGGAGGAATTGGGTTTTCAAACCCTTCTAATATAAGCACAATTGTCTATATTCTAGGAATATGGAATCATACCATATCTTACAAAAACCCTCAAGACTAAATTCCACACACTTCACCTTGAAAATTTTAGGTGTCACCAAAAAGAAAAATATTTGATCGATCCTTTCAAGAAAGTACTCTACCTCTTGATGTTCATTCCTTCCTTTAATAGAAATTATATTCTTACACCAGAATTACTCTGATTGATCTTTATCTCATCCATATGCTGGATGTACCTTAAAAATTATGATTTTAACTCATGGTACATTCTAATCAATAGAACCAATTGATCGTACTATAGGCTTGATGAATTTTTTATCTATTGGAGGATTCTCTTGAGAGGAATTAGTTTCACCCTCATGATCTAATCTTGGAAAACATCTCATTGGAATACTACTGCACCCCAGAAAAGATGGAATGATCAAAACGAATTGTAAATATATGATTAAAGTAGAAAACCAATAAGTAAAAACTGATATTTAAACAAAAAATAAACACTAGAGACACATATCTCAACATCCCATGGAAACAAGACTCACTTGACGACAAGAGATGGATTTGAACTTATCGTAAAATACCTCCAAAGTCCAGAAAATCATATATCCAATCTAATATAAGTCCCAAGACAATGACTCCAATGGACAAGCCTCCATTGATACCGCTTTATAACAAACCAACTCAGGTTACCCTCAAACCTGAAACCCGATCTGATCCATTAAATACCTTAAGGGTGTTCCTGGTCCCCATGGTCTGGTGACAAGGTAACTAGCATCAAACAATACACTAGGGGAATTATTTCACCCAATCTGAATGAAGATCATGGAGTCATATACATACTATATGAAGAAAAAAATAGCAGAAGAGTAATGTATATAGGTTCCATAACTGTAAAGAGTCAATTGAATCAAAACAAACACTACTGTAGCTACAAAATCCAAGAGAAAATTCCAATTGTAAAGGAACACTAAAACAAGAAGATTCACCATGTGATAGTGTGGGAAACCACCTACAATCTCACCACCAGCTACCCAATACAGTTTACATGAAACCCCCACCTCAATACATATCCTTTCCTTTACCTATATCAAAATAAACACATAGGTATATTCAATGAAAAAGGGTTACACAGGGTGTGAGCTAATAAGAACACTAGGGTCCCGCCTAGGTGCTTCATAACACATATCTGTATTACAATTCCCATATACTCATTTCAAATAAAACCTGGCGTGATTGGGAGTGAATAAGATTTATATAAAATATGGTAAACATTTCCCTTTTTCTAAAATTTAAAAACAAATGAAGGTATATTAAATTCAAAGAGCATTTTCCATGTCATATTCTACAAGTATCAACATGCATATCAAGGATAAAAGAGTTCAAATCCATGTAGCACAAAACAAGAGTAGCAGAACATGTATCACAACACAATAGAAAACAAAACATTATGTAGAATACAACTCAGACCCAAAAAATATATGAATTGTGCATTGTGGTACCAAAATCCAGGACAAGGGAGACACCCCAACCTGTAAAACCACAACATCATATATGTACTTAGAGCCAATAATATACATTATTTGACAAGAGGAACACGCAAAAAGTTACCCCCATAAAGGATGATGGCCTTAGGATAAACCTTCCACCTATTACCCTAGGTAACCCATGTTCTCATTTTTACAATCATCTAAATTTTTGGGAAACTATTTCAATCCTATTTATGAAATTAAACATTTTGTAGGTTAACTATATCCACTTAGTTTTCATGAATCATTCAATTCTTTGAAAATACCCCTTTTCATTCCATTTCTCAAAAACCAAGGAAACCCTGTTTTGATAAAATTATTTTATAATCAAACACAAAAAAAGCATTACAATTTCATACCAATTTATTTATAAATATATTTGTAAAAATGTAACAATACAGTTTATCAAACATAGGCAAGAGATGGAACCACCAACCTCAAAACTTGGGTCGCACATTCCCATAATGTTATCCACCAACTAGAATACCCAAAAATGTCAATAGAAACCCCACAATCCAATCCTCATCTCATGATATATTCAATTATGAAAAAGGGGCCAGTGAAAAGGAGGAAATCACCATACCTCAAGAATGTACACCCACCACACCAAAACCAATGAAGAATGATCAGAATGAGGATAAATCGCTGATCAAAAAGACCCAATGGGGCTGGATGGCTCCCTAAATTTCTTAGGGATGGTTCTAGTTCATGAGTAATGCAGTATAGTGGAATAAAAAATAAAGAAAAATCAATTGGGATGCCTACTTATAAATAGTCATCAAGATTTTAATTGAGGTCAAACCCAATTACACGGCCTGTAATTGTCAACTACCACAATCATAAATAAATAAATTACTTTTATTAAAAATAAATTTAATTTTATTTACAAGTTACACATCATGTAACCCTATTTCAAATTATGTAATCCTTTAGCAGTCTTTATATTCAGTAGGTTTCATGCTAGAAATTATAGTAAATCTCCATCTTCATCATTATAGGTACCCTCCCATATCCTTCTCGACCCTACGTAGAAATCAAAAAAAGAAAAACATGATAATTTAAATAAACATAAAAATTATAAGATAAATGGAATGTTACAATTGGGTTCATTCATATAGTTCCCAAGATGATTATTCGCACAATTATGACATGTGGGTTTTTGGATTTTCTTTCCATCATGGGATTTATCATATGATCATCCCATATTGAACTCTATTTTTCTATTTTTATTTCTATTCCCATAGTAACCCTGAGATTCTCTAATATCCATTTAAACCTGAAGGGAACAATGGAAAATATTTTTCTAGTTGTCCATGTCTAGAATCAAAAACACTTTTCATAGACACGGGTTTAGTCCAGCAACGAAGTGATCCACCATGATTTCAGTATTCAAGAAAAAGCCAAAGGTATATCTTTTGAGCCTCATAATGACTTCCTAATATGAAAAAAGATAATCATATTCCTTTTTTTCTTCAGTCTGATGAACTACACTTCCATATTAATATAAATGGTTCAAGGAACCTTTTTATTGAAAAATATTTTCTTGAAATCTTCCCATTCCATGGAATAAATTTCTTTGTTAGACATCATGCTCTTGATTAGATTCTTCCAATTATTAGCTTCCAATTCAAAAATATTGAAAACCTATACATCATTCTCTTCTTATGAGCACTGGGGAATACAAAATATCATCTAAATGGATTTAATCCATTGTTTTTTGAGGAGGGGATGAGAAGACTAACGAAACATTTGTGACCATTGTCGCATAAAGGATTTGATCAAAATTTTCTCTTTCTTAGAATGAGTGTATTACAAATGAATGATTTTATTATTCTTAACTTTATCTAGTTGAGTAGGTATTTTCATGATGTTTTGAGAACCTATTACTATTATATTTGTCTTTTCATTAGGAAAATCATCACATTATTTATCACATTGATTATAGTAATGAGTTCTTCTATTTCCATCCATTAAATAGAATATATAATGTACAATTAGGGGCCTTGAATACATATATAATAATCATAATAAAGTAAAACATTGAACATATAAGGATAAAATGGAAAACGGTAAGTATATCCTTTCTTTTGATTCTCTATGTTTCAATCTGGGTTATCTATGTTGACAGAATTATCCCTAAGATTCTTAATAAAGTGCTCTAGTCTTAATCTACAAAATAACTAAACTATATTTTAATTCCAACTATAATGACCCTATCCATTTTATAATATGATTACATGATTTTTAGAATCACTAGACATCAAATACAAATAAAGGATCACAAAGTATAGTGTCTTTGGAATATTATATACATTATTAGAAAGAAAAAATATAAAATAAAAACAACTTTCATTTATTATCCATAAAAGGATCCTATCATCCTTTGATCTCTTACATTTACATAAGTTAACCGGGGGAATACATGAATAGAGGGATGAACAAATAATCCCAATAATGGAATAAACATAGGAATGCAACATGACACATGGGTTAGAAGGAATAACATAAAGATATTAAAATGCATGGAAGTGGAATAAACATTAGGAATAATAAAACATATAACATAGGATCATGTAATCATGGCATCATGGGAATGTGGATACAACATACAACATGACATAAGAATCATTCTATGCTATTTTCCAAGACCATTTCACATGGAAGATAATGTCCCATAAAGGATTTCAGTCCACTCATTATTCCAACATAATGTCTCAAGAGAGTAAACATTACCCAATCTATGGATCACTATCTAAATTCACCCATCATATAATTTTTATGAATATTCATTCCACATGAAGAATCAGATATAAGGAATAAATCATAAACATAAGGGTTACCTATGGAACGAATTGGGTATCATAATAATGTCCAAAGGCATAATAAATGAGAATTTCATAATTGTATCTAGGAAAAAATGGATTACGATCATACATTGAAATTAATAATGGAAATAGGCATAGAGAATTACAAGTGATATCAAAATTAACTATAAACTTATAAAAAGAGTATTTAAGAAACATTAGAAATGATATATTTCAGTGTACTTTAACAAATATTAATGAACTTATAAAGAGGAAAGGGGGTAATATTTAATATAAAACTAGAAATATAACACAATTGGTTTTAATTATAAATTGATTGATTTTATAAGAATAATTAGGTCTTATAATTGATTATTTGTGGTACTTGAAAAAGGAAAATAAATTAGGATGTTCTCTTTAATCGATCTTGATTTTCAGGAATAATTGCGAAGATAACCTTTTAAATACATTTATTTACCCATTAAAGAAGAAACAACTTATCTAGATACATGATTTTGGAAAACAAAAAGACAATATATAAATTTTATATTAAAATTAAAAAAATTCATTGTGTTAAAGTGAGATAAAACATAACGCGATGGAAAAATGTGGGTTTAGAAAGATTCCTTTACCTTATATATGAAAGTGTTATAAAATTGATCTTAATGTCCTGGATAATCAAATTAAATACATTAACTAATTAATTAAAAACCTATTATACATTTATTTAAATTATAAATATTTTGAGATCATTTATGGCATTTTTTTATGAGATAAAAGATACAATTTTATCATTTAGGAGCATTTATTCCATTGATTTTCAGGATCAGTTTACTAGTACCCTTTTATGGGTAATCATTTAAAATGATAATAGTTGATGAGAATTTAAATTATGTATTATTAATGAACAAAAATAAAATTAATTATTCATATATACCATTTTTTACATATTTTATTTTGATTCATTAGACAAAAAATTAATGATATCCATGTAGATTATTTTGGTGTTTTTTCAATCATCTCGAAATAGTTTTTTATTGATTAATATTATGTATATACAGTAGTTAGAGAACATTAAATAAGCTATAATAAAATTATTTTAATATTTTTTAACCCTAAAAATGGGTTAATGAAAATTTATGATGGTTGTAAAATAAATTGAAAACTCATCATCCTTGAATGCGATAAATCAACACATTAGAGATGATGTTTTCATATTTAGAAAAAAAGGAGATGGAAAGAGAAGTGTTGAGGGGTTTTTCAATTAACACAATAAAATTATATTATATTAATGTTAGTAGAGTCATAATTTAACTTGTATAAGGGAATTATAGGAGAGGAAAAGGATTGAAAATTACTTGAGAATAAAAAAATAAAAATTAATATGTTTTTACCTCTTGAATTATTCTCCTTGAGAACCTCTTCCGGGAACATACGTTTGTTATTTTATTTAAAAAATACTCCTGGACATGTTTCAAACACTTGGTAAGTTTAGTGGTTATGATATGGATAATCATCATGTCTTTAGAGGTGCGAAGAGAAGTGGTAGTGAGGGGTGATATTTATAGTGGAGGAGAGAAGTGTTTTTTAATTATTTTATTCATTGTTTATTATTTTGGCTCTAGACTATCAATAATGTGAATTATTGTGACTATTTATAGTAACTAGTTCATGTGAATTCAAAAAAATGGATCTTACATCATCTATACATCAACCATGACATAATATTTATTGTATTTAACTTATATCGTAAATTACCGCATTTCACTATTCACAAAAATCCAACTATTTTAGAAAAATTCTAGAAATTCATAAAATCCATTAATTTATATATATAATTCCAAAATATACTTCATTTTATGAAAATAATTATCTAAATTGGAGAAATTTAATATTCAACTTAAATCATCTTTTATTCAAAAAATATAAAATTTCATATTATAACTGATTTTATACCACATTGGAAAATTAATTCCAGTCTCATTAAATTATATTATAATCATAATAAAAGGCTATGAATATATTTTATGAAAATAAATTTTCATTAAAATTATTATATTAATTATAAAATTTTAAAAAGACATTTATGTTTCTAAAAAATATCAATATTTAATTTATCATTTTCAAAACATTTATTTACTCATACAATGATATAATAAGATCATATTTTCATTTATAAGATGCCTACATTGTATTTATACATAAATTTGTGAGATTAAATTTCTATTGGCCATTTTACTATTCCTAAGTGTTATATTACTATTCCAAAGGTCATGTTACTATTCTAATGGTGTATGATTGTTAATTTCTGAAAAAGAATATTATTTCAATCATTATATATTTATAATGTTTGTTTTATGTTCTTTATGTGATTTGTGACATAATTATAATAAGGTATATCTTGTTGATATAATTTTTGATCATTACATTCTCCCCCCACCTTATGAAATTTATCCCTCAATCGTTCATTTTACATGCTATGGTAAAACATTGTGGGTGGTACTTCACTTAAATCTCTTCCTCTAGTTCTCATGTTGAAAATTCATACTTATGGTTTTGTCATAGTACATTTTCCAGGTGAGTATTATCGTTGTGTATAAATATATCTCTATAGTCAAAGCCCTTCAGCAAATTATTCTCATAAAATAGAAAATTTTCAAAATGTACCAAATCTAAATTCAAAACATGTTAGGGATTTAGTATGTTATACCTCAAGAGTTATACATGGAATACATCATGAACATGAGACATGGTTGGTGGAATGCGATTCTATAAGCCACAACTCTGAAATGTTCAAGAATATTGAATGGGATAATGTAGCATGGAATTGGCCTTAAATTACTCAAAAATATCATGACCAAATTCCAATGATATATTTAGAGTAATAATAGGTCTCCAACCTTAAACTACAGGTCCCATCAATGATTTTATACATAGATATTTTGTCATAAATGTGCTACCTCAATGTGCTTCTGAATGGTTTTCACCTTTTCCTCCTTTTATTCAACCATTTCAGGTCCTATCATCTTATTTTCCTCAACGTCATCCACTCATGTTATTGTTCTACATCTTATCACATAAAGGGATTCATATGGAGCCATTTGGATTCTTTAGTGGAAGCTATTGTTGTAAGAGAATTTGACCATAGGAAGATTTTTGTCCCATAATCCATTAATGTCCATAGAACACTATCCCAATATTTCATCCAGTTTTGAATAGTTCACATAGATTTTCTATTAGTTTGAGGATGATAGGCCATATTTTTGTTCAAATTAGTGTCCAGAGCATGATGGATATTATTCCAAAACATAGAGGGTAATCTCATATCCCAATAGGATACAATAGATAGTGTTAATCCATCTATCCTTACCATTTCCTTAATGTGTATCCATGAATGATGATCTATTGAGAATTCCTCCAAAATTTCAATAAAGTGAATTATATTTATAACAAAATTGATAATGGACCATATAGAATTGTTCCCTCTAAATGTATTTGGGTGTCCAGTGAAAAATTCCATGGTAATGTTCTCCCACTTCCATGTTGGTATGGATAATGGATGTATAATCCCTTTATAATTTTACCTATCAAACTTGACTTAAAGAAATATCGGGCACATTGATTCATATTCACCTATCGCCTTCTTCATATTGTTCCACAAATAGTTCTCTCCGGGATCTCAATACATCATTGTGCTCCCTAGAAGAATAGAGGAAGTTGAGTTATGTGAGTCCTTAAGAATCTTACTCTTTATCTTCAGATTGGATGGTGTATATAATCATGACATAAATCCTAAGGCTCCTTCCTCATAAATTTTAAACTATGTGGATTTACCTTATTGGATAACTTCATCCTTTTTATATGTATCCTCATCATTTTATTGAGCATTATTTATTTTATCCATAAGGGATGGTTGTAAATCATTTGAGGAAGGATTGTTGATTCCCTTTTTTAATGATTCTCATGTCCATCCTTCATAGGTATAAGAAGATTGGATCCTTGAAAATTCTCATCATTGATAAAGATATAGGATTGTTTCTATGTAGATCATCTGCCACCTTACTTTCATTTTCATTATGGAAGTGGATTGAAAAGTCATAATAATTTTTGATATCTAATAATCTTCATTAGTTCTTCTTAACTTTATTTTTTTGTGAATATATATTTTTGGATATTGTGATAAATATATATCTCATACTTCTCCCCATAGAGATAATCCGGTTAGGTTTTCAATGTAAAGATCCCAGCTTCCAACTCCTGATTATGTGTGGGATAGGTTTTCTCATGAATTTTCAAGTACCTTGAGGTGTAGGATATCATTTTAAATTTTTTTCATTAGTACACATCCTAATACCATTTTTGAAGCTTCAATGTATACCAGAAAATGTTTTCCATTATTTGTAAGAGAATGTATTAGTGTAGTGATAAGCCTATTTTTGAAACTATTTAAGTAGTTCACACATTCAACGTTCCAAAAAAATATTAATCCCTTCCGAGTGATCTTTTTAAATTTGTTTGAAAATAATGATATGTTCTTAAAAATTATTTTATAATACCCAGATAGACCATGGAAACAACAAATATCTATTTTAGATGTTTTCATAGGCCACTCTTTGGTTGGATTTGTCTCGGAAGGGTTCACAAATATTCCGTTTCCAGTGATAACACTCCCTATGATAGGTACTTCCTATATATCTAACTAAGATTTGTTATATTTTTCATAGAGTTTATCTTTTTACAATATCTTTAGCACAACATTCAAATTCCCATGTTGTTCCTATTTAATATTAGAGTATATCATAATATCACCAACACAAAATACAATTTTTTTCAATGTCATATTTAAAGAATATATTTATAAAATCGATGATAATTTTTGAGGCATTAGGGAGTTTAAAGGGAATCACTATGAACTCATAGTGTCCATAAATCATTGAAAAGGTAGTCTTGGAAATATATTCCTTTCTCGCCATTAATTGATAATATACCAACCAAACGTCTACCATAAGGAAATACATAGACCCATATAGTTGATCAAAAAAGTCTTATATATATAGATGTAGACAATTGTTCTTTATTATGATTTTATTGAGCTAACAATAATCACTACAGAGGTTCATTTATCCTTCATTATTCTTGAAAAAGAGGACTCATATACCTCATAGTGAATTACTACATTGTATAAAACCCTTGTTCAGATTCTCTTATACCAACATATTCTATTCTTACAACTTAATGTTGAAAATTATATAATGTTTATTTGATATATATATAGATATATGAATATGTTAAATTGATAACACAACTTATCACCTAGGAGGATGACCAGAAAATTCTTCATCAAATACATTAGTGTAGTACCTCAAAATGGGAATGTTTTCAAGAAAAATTTCTCCTTTGTCTCAATCATTTGAGCTAGATTTTGTTTATTATAAGGAAATAATATCCACAATTGATATGATGATTCTATATGAGGTTCAAACTCCATGATACACATGTAAAAAATTGGTTGATGCGTTGGGTTGTGACAAGTGATCTCCCTTTCCTTGGAGTTGATGTTGGATTGGTATAAATATATCAAATCCATGCTCAATATAACATCAAAATACACTAGAGGAATTAAAATTATATTCTATGTGAGGTTCAGTCAACAACCATTAACTAGGATGGAGTTATATACTTTGAATGTAATATTTTCCCTATTTTTTGTTCTCACAGACAACACATCCTACATATTCTTTGGTGGTGTTTGAATAGTTATACTAAACATGTAATATATAAAAGAATGTATAGAACCAATTCAAATAGTATGTTCTCTATCCATGAATGAATAACTAGAATATATATCACAACATCATTGTTGGGGTACACATTAGATGCATTGACAATATATTTCCTTCATTTCTTCCTTATAGGTTGTTGTTGTTGGTTTCCTCTAATAACCATTGTCTTATGGAAATGGATCACGTAATGACAATGTTTCTTATAGTTGAAACACTACAATTTAGACTGAGTATTGACATAAACCTTCCTTTCTTCTTCCACATTTGGGGGATTCTTCATATACCTTCATCAGTTATTATCCAGATTCCCTATCTTTTATATTTAAAGCATATCATGGTCCCTTTAGACAGTTCCTAGGATTTGTTTCCCCACAATTTTTACTTGTGGGATATTTTATTTTATCTACATCCTGGGATTTATCTACTAATCCTACAATATTAACTCCATTTTTCTTTTTAATCATTAGGCCAACAAGGTCACTTAGAGTCTCTGATATCTATTCTACGCTTAAGGTCACAATAGAAAATATCCTTATCGTTGTTGATTTCTTGAATCACCAACACTTTTTATAGACATGGATTTAGTACACAAACGAGAAAATACGCCTTTATTTAAATTTTGATGAAAAAGATGATGGTGTATCTTTTATGCCATGTAATGTTTTCCTCATGAGCTTCCCCATCAAAATGATTGACTACTATCACAAATTTCTCTTCTTTTGAGCACTGGTGGATCGAGAATATATTCTCAATAGAATTAATCCTATATTCTAAGAGGAGGAGATCTGATGATCTACTAAACATGGGAAGACTTTTTCTTATAAATGATTCGATAAAAAAAATTATCACCATCAAGTGGAGGGAGTTCCAAATGTTTCATGTTATTTTTCATAACATGATCCGGGTGATCAAGAACTATCATGAATTTTTCACCAACCATTCCTGTTATATTTTTCATATCATTGGGTAAATATTTCCAATTCATATCACATTGATTTTTATCAAGGGTTATTCTATTTCAAACCATTAATTAAGAAAAATGAATTAAAATTAGGGGTATTTAATACTTTTTTAATAAGATTAATAAAATGAAACATTGAATGCAGAATGATAAACTATCAAATGGAATGTATATAATATCTTAACATTCCATATATTTCAATGTAGGTTGTTCATGGTTATAGAATTATCCCAAGGGTTGTAACTAAAGGTATATAGTCATAATATCCAATGTAACTAAACTATAATACGATAATAACTACAATGAACGTATCCTTTTTCTCATATTGTTTCATGATTTTAAGAATAACTACCCATTAAATAAAAATCCAAGATCATAATATCTATTGTCTTTGGTTGATTAGATACATAATTAGAATTCATAAAGAAAAAATAAAAAAATAATTTAATTTTAAAAAAAGAGAAACTAACTTGCTTTGAGCTCTTACATCTACAAAGGATAACCTAATGAGTAACTAAAAAAAGGATGATCTAAAAATCCTAGTAAGGGAACAAACAAATGAATGAATTACAACATAATGTTATAAGGTATAAGATGATGACATAAAAAGGCATGGAAAAATAATAATCATAATGTAGAATGACATGTATAACATGTGATAATGTAATCCTAGAATCATGGAAATTTCTCAATGACATACAACATGATATATTAATGATTCAAGGATAAATTAAAAAGCAATTGCACATAGCGGACAAAGTCCCATAAAGGATTGATTTTCACTCTCTATTTAAACAGAACGTCTCATGAGAATGACAATTTCCCAATGAGTTGGAGATATATTAGAGGAGAAATTCATATCATGTTTTTGAATATGCGTTCCACATGAATAATCATACATAATGAAGCAAACATAAATTTAAGGGTTACCCATGGAATGAATTGGCTATCATAAACATGTCAAAAACCCTCAAAAGGGAATATCATAATGGTGCCCATGATATAATTGATATAGATAATAAAATGATGTTAATAATATTAAATAGTTATACATCAAGATGAGTGATGTAAAACTTAAGTGAAAACATGATAAAATAGTGTTTAAGAAACATTAGAAATGAATCATTGTAGTGCAGTTTAACAAAAATATTAAAGAGTATTTAAAGAGGAAAGGGAATGGTATTTTATATTAAAATAGAAATGAAAAATGATATATTTTTATGGTAAATGGATTTATTTTAGTTGAATATTTGGGGTTTAAAATAAATTATGTATGGTACTTGAATATGGGAAATAAATTGGGAAGTTCCCCTTGATCAAGCTTTCTTATCGAGAAGAATTGAGAAGGGAACCTTTTTAAAACATGTATTTCCCCATCAAATAAGGATGAAAAAATATAGATAAACGAGTTAGGAACATATAATAAAAATTTATAATAAGTATATAAAAATAAATAATAATTAAATTAGGTCAAAGAGGGATAAATCATAACCTAAAGGAAAAATGGAGGTTTGAAAAGAATCATTTACCTTATATCCATAAGTGTTATCCACATGATCTTAATGTCCAATATAATCAAATTTAATCTACAAATTTATTGATTAAAACCCTATTATGAATGTTTTTAATTTATTATAAATTTATTAAGATCATTTATAGACTTTTTTATTTGGTAAAAGATAAAATTTAATTGTTTAGGAGAATTCATTTCCTTCGTTTTCATGATCAGTGCACTTGTATACATGTATGGAAAATCATGTAAAATGAGAATAGTTATCTAGTATTGAAATTTTATCTTATTAATGAAATTAAATAATATTCAATGGTCATATATATCATTTTTCCTAGATGTGAGGATAATTCATTAGATAAATCATTAATGATCACCATTTAGATTATTTTGGCTTTTTTTGATCATCATGATATAGTTTTGTTTTATCAATTAATGTTATGTATATACACAAGTTCCAAAACATTTAATTATCTGTAACACATATATTATTATATTTTTATTAAATAAAGGGTTTTATTACAACCCTTTGAATGTAGTAATGGAAATTGGAGACTCTTTATCCTAAAATGGGATAAATCAACACATCACAAAATATGTTATAATTTTTAGAAAAAAATAGGGTGAAAGATAAATTATACTATTTTTTCCATTACAACAATAAAATTATATAATATAAAAGATAAAAGAGTTATTAGGTCACCTGGATAAGGGTATATAATGATAGAAATAGAAATGAAAAATAAATTGAGATGAAATTAAAAAGAAAGTTGGTTTTACCTCATGAATTATTCTCCTTGAGAACCTCTTTGAGGCACTTGAGTTATAAATTTTACTTATTCAAATAGACCCTAAACATAGAGGAGAGAATCGGTATGTTGACTGTGTATAATTTGGAAAATATTCGAGGATTTTGAGGTGTGAGGATAAGAGGTGGTGAGTGGTGGTATATATAGTGGATGAGAGGGTGTTTTTTGATTATTGGATGATTTTTTATTTTGGCTCAAGAATATAAATAGTGTGTATTCATGTGGCTGCTTAAGGTAAATATTGATTGTGACTAAGAACAAATGGTTATCATAGCAGCTATACATTTACAATGAATCAATAATTCATGTATTTAACTTATATAATAAATTATGGTATTCACTATTCATAGAATTAATCTATTGTTGAGAAATTCAGAAAATTCACCCTAACCATTTTTCAATGTGCATAATTAAAAAACTGGCTCCATTTTATGAAAATAACTTTATATACATGGTATTTTTAATTTTTAATTAAAATAATCATTTTTAAAAAAATCCAATTTTATAATTATATCTGATTTTATAAAACATTGAAAATTTAATTAAAGTATCCTAAAATTATCTTATAATAATTAGATCAAAAATATAAATTTATTAATATGTCTTATGTAAATAAATTTTATTTTAAATCATCATATTAATTTTAAAATTTTAAATAAACATTTATGTTTCACAAAATAATAATACATAATATATCATTTTCAACACATCTATTTATTAATACTATAATATAATTATATAAAATTCTCATTTATAAGAAGCCTAAATTTTATTTATGCTTTAATTGGTGATTTTATAATTCTACTGGCCAATTTACTATTCAAAAGAGTTATATTACTATTTCAATGGTCAGGTAACTATTGCATTGTTTTGGGTTCCTCAATTTCTTAAAAGAATATTATTTTATTCATTCTTAATTTATAATGTTTAATCTGTTTTCTTTATGTGATTTTATGTGATTTCTAACATAATTATAATAATAAAAATTTTATTGACAAAATTCTGGGTTGTTGCAATTATAATCAATACTATGGGATTTTCAATTTATACGGCCTACCTCAAGGTGGTTGAAAGGTGTTTTCCAAAATAAAACCCACAGTTGATGGATAAGGGATGAATACACAATGGATAATAATATCAAGAACAAAACCAAGGATTACGATCAACCCCCATTAGCCACCATGATAAAATCATCAACCACTTCATTTAAGGAATAAGGAAATAAGGGAACCAAGGAAAAATAAATTATTGGGTATCTGTCACCAATCTGAAATGATCGAAGATGAATAAAAATCTCCAAATCAGTTAAGAGTCTCCCTAGGGTCAAGAGAAGGATGGTTGTATGAAGGAAATAAACCAAATTGAACCACAAAAAATTTTTAATCTTCTTCTCAGGGGATTAAAAGGTGTTTAATTCTATTACACTTCATGTAATTATATTTAATGGTTTATTCCAAAGAACCTTTCAACTCAGTATATTTTATCCTGATTAAATCTTTTCACATCGTCTAACCCATTTACACAGTGCGTAAATTTTCCGCATATTATTTTTTGACACAAAATATTATTCATAAAATATATGAATACCTCCAAGACTTCAAAACCTAAATCAAAACCTTTTCAACCACATGAAAAAGAAGAAAACTAAAAAGGGATCATACCTAGTAGAAGAAAGGCATCTTAAAAAATTTGAAAATTATAACATCTTATCCTCAAGTTGTACTCCCAATAATATCTTTGATTCTAATGTAAATATATATATGGCCACTAAGTCCCCATATTTGATTCCCACTACCTAGTTTCCTTCTGAACATGACCATATTTCCTCAATACAGTAAATATTAGTATATCATTTCCCCTAAACACATTATCACCATGATCTATATCATGAATCTGAAGGTCGTCAATGGACGAAGCAGCCTCAATATCAACATCATCAACATAAATCACATGAGATGTGTTGGGGTGATAAATCCAAAGCAGGAATAGATAAAAATGTCATGAAAAACATTTTACCTCTATGGAAGATCCATTCAATATGCTGCCAGACTAATTTTATCCATAATCTCAAATAGTCTAACAAACATGGCTGCCAAAATTCCATATCACTAAATCATGTGGTGACCCTGTCATGGAAGAAATGAAAGGAAAACATGATTATCCACTATAAAGTAATGGGTTCTTCGATGTCTATGTTTATAGGAATTCTAAATACTCCGATTTATAGCTATACATTTCTGAATCATTTGAACCTGCGCCGATGTCTCATATAAGAAATTTTATATGAATAGATCTAACTCATCTGCCACTATCCAACATAGATATGATATGTATGGACTACCATAAAGTGCCTCATATGATTCTATCTATATAGTCACCAGATAACTATTATTATAGGTGAACTAAACATGATCTATGTGTCTCACCCAATACATACAAAATCCTAGAACACATGCTTGTAGAATATCCTCATGTACCTAAATAGTATGTTTTGATTGACCTTATTTCTGTTGGTGGAATTCCATACTCAAGAACAACTGTGTACCGAGCACCTTTTGTAATCCATTATAAAAGAACAATGTAAAACATGAGCCACAGAATGAAACTATGCTCTTTAGAACCATGTGTGGATGGACTATCTATTGAACGCACAAGTATCCCAACTAATCTACTGAAACATTTTGTTGTATAGTAATGAAATTGACTAATTTCATATATCGTTCCACAAAAAATCCAATCGTTTCATTCTTCTAAAGCATCCTCAGGAGACCCTATAAATATTATATAGTAATGGAATACCACCATTATTCACTGATGGGAAAAAACTTTATAAAACCTCTAGGTATTTGATTCTTGAACATTAACTATTCAAAGATATGGAAATATTTCATAAAACCTCCAATATCATTTTTCAAGAACATCCACCAACACTGTCAATGTTAGTCATAGTTCTTTTTGGTCAATCATGGACCACTACACACTTCAAGGCATGAATCTCACACATCATTTCCTCACAAATACACATAGGAACAACTATTCAGCCCTAGACATAGATTATCTCATCCTCATCTATAGTCCAATCCAATGGTGACTACAAACTTTAAAGGGATTCTATCTACACGAAAATTTTTGGATCTTGATACCGCTATTCCCTAATCCAACTCAAAAGCATAGAATCTAGTAAGAATAATACAAGGTTCATCTTCTCCTAGACCTCTCAAATTATAACATGTATCTCATCCAGCACAGTCATCATTTTCCACTCAGAACTAGACTCGTGAACTGACTGGGTTTGGGTTTTCTCCTAAAAAATCAAAAAAATGATTTCCCTTTCTGGGTGTATATGCAAACTAAAAATCAAATGACTTCATATAATCAACCTATATATGCTTCCATAGATTCAAATATCATTGATAGAATATATATATTATGATATTTTAATTTATATACATTGTAAACATTTTCCTAATAGATAATGCAACAAACAATTCAATCCATAACCAACTACAGATAACTCAATATCATCCATAGGGTAGTTCTGTTCATGTTGAATCAACTGTTGTGACCAATGTGCCATAGGTCATTTTCCCCACATCAAAATTTCTCAAAGAAATATCCCATATGCATCAGAAAATTCCATATACTCCCCCTTTCTCAGGTAGGATCAATATTAGGGTGGTTTTTAGACACTTATTTGACTTCTAGAAAGAAATTTCACATAACCTTAACCATTCAAAACTTACTCCATTATTGGTGAATCCTGAAATATGTGTTTCTATGTGAGAAAATTCTTGGATGAACCTCTAAAAATATCCTTCTTAGACTAGAAAGACATATATATATATATATATAATTCGTTGGATTATCCCATGAAACAACTGCATGAACCTTCTCTAGGTCTACCGACACACCTACCATCAAGATTATGTCTCCCAAGAAGTGTAGCTTTTTTATCCTGAACTAATACTTAGATAGTTTTTCATATAGTTTATGCTCTCTCAGTGTGCTTAGGATAGTATCAAGATGTGGGGAATGGTCATCATGAGTCTCAGATTACCCCATGATATCATCCATAAACATAACCAAAAAGTGACCTAGGTACAGGTGGAATATTTTCTTCATCAAAGCCATAAACACTACATGTTCATTATTTAACACAAATGACATCATAACGAACTAATAAAGGCCATTCCTACTTCTAAAAGTAGTATATTGTATCTGAGATTGTTGAACTCTCAATTGAATAGAACTGAATCTTATGTAATTAATTGAAAATAAACAATCTCCCCTGAAATGGTCAAAGACATCTTCAATATATGAAAGATCATATCAGTTATTTACTATCATCCGATTCAACTTCCTATAATCAACACAGACACATAATGTCCCATTATCCTTCCTAGAAATCAAAATATGAGAACACTAAGGAGATACACTCGTACTGATGAACCACTTATCCATCAACTCTTCTAGATGAATGTTGATATATTGATGATCCATTCGTGACATTCTATATAATTTAATAGAAAATGATTCAACCCCTAACATGAGATCAATTATTAATATAACATCTCTCTTAGGTGGGATCCCTAACAATTCTTCAGGAAAAACATCTTAAAACCGGTCTACTATGGGTGGAATGAAATCATGATTCACACCATATAATACAGTAAAAGACTAGGGACCTAGGCGGTATGCTACATCAGTTGTTAATGAGATGACCTTGTATGACCAATCTGGATGTCGCACGCACCACGATGAACATACTTGTCACCGTCAGGAGATTTAAAGGGTTCATTGCAATAGTGAGAATCAATGTGGGATCGATATTGTACCAACCAGTCTATACAAATTATCAAATAAAATACTAAAATTTATAGAATATAGAGATCCCTAAGGAAACGATACTCCCCATCCTCGAGAGAACACCCATTGTAAAAACAGTTCTGTATTTATCGTACTCCCAATGGTGTATCAATTTTCATAACCCCAGTCATAAACTCCACTGATAGAAACAACCTATTAACGAGTTTTTATAAATATAAAGTAATGAGAGACACCCCTATCAAATAAGTCAGTAGTATGTGTAGAAACTACAAGAATATTACCTATAATTTTCAATGGTATAACCTCTCTATCTACAATTATATGTTGAACAACATGTAACTATCCTACCTCTTTTCCCTATGTTATATTCTGAGTCCCCTAAGCTACACCACACTGTTGATAAAATGTCTCTATCTTAGAAGCACCACATACATTGCCTTGACAGCCACATCCAGCAGAACTCCAACCACCACCCTGATACAGGGTTGAAGATCCCTTTTTATAATTCTGATCCTATATAGCTCTTTCATAATCACCAATTTTTTATGGGTTCCAAAAAACACTATTATAGATGTCCCATCCATTTTCATGCTATACTTTCAACTAGTGGTTCAAGACAATGTCTACAAACATTCCGGGACCTACCGAACTGGTTGATGGTCACTAAAGTATGGTTTAGAGTTTCTTATCCTTCCCGTAGCCTCTCTACTTTCCAATTCTTTGATTAACATTTTCAATGTGACACATACTTATCTTGGAATATGTACCTCCAAGACTTCGATAAGAAACCATTGGTGTCTTACTAGAAGACTCTTATAGGTTCCCCTTATATATGAGAGCCTAATTCACCAGTTTTGATCACTTATCTCCACTAATTATATTAACCTAAGACATAGATTCACATTTAATCCCATCCTGAAACCATTTTTCTACAATAGCATGATCCCCAACCAATTTTGGAATAAAGCACTACAAATCAGTTGACATAGTTCAATATAGACATGCTCCCATAAGCCAGCCTATTAAACATATCTAATCTATCATGCATGGGAATCTCAGGGTAAAATTTCTCCATGAAATTATCCAGAATGTCCATCTACTCCATATTTTCTAGCTTTCAATCATGAGGCTAGATTTCCCACCAACGCTTTACCAGTAAATGTGACATATAACCAGACATCTAGACTCTCTTCTCAATTGGAATATATGTGTGTTCCAGTATCATCTAGATAAACAAAATACATAATTCAGATTCTTTAGGTCCACCCTCTTTTGTGAAATTCATATTGTGATGTAACTAGAAATCTTTTTCCAGGTTCAAATACTCTTCATAACCCACCCTAGGTCTCTTTCCATAAGTTTCATAAAGTGAGATATTTTCTCATAAAAATAATCTCTGACTTCCTCACCTAGAACTGTGGGTTCCTTAAGATCCACTACTAGTGGATCATCTCCAGCCATAATCTCATGTCATCCTCTCAATAAGAATCGTCACAATGGTATATCTCTATAATTATAGACACACATATTTGGACACATTACACAACATTATTATCAAATTAATGGGTATTCCCATAAATCCATATCTAGTAATCCCCTAAACTCATCCACATAGTCAAAAGTGAGGCATCATCAGAACCCCTAACCATCCCTCATCCATGTCATGGTTAACAAAGGGAAAACACATTCTCATTATTAATTTTTTTATTAAACACTCATTTATCCATTTTACACATTTTTCAATATTTAAAATTATCAATATCATATTAGGCACCCTTTTTATTTAAAAAATGTACAGAAAACATTATTTTTACATGCGTGAATAAAATGATTACTGTGAAATAATATTCATGTGGTCCTAGAATGATGCATGTATACTCAATGCTCATTCCATTAAGAGATATGACTCAAACATAAAAAATATATGAAAAAAATAATCACATTACAAAAAAAATTCATCACTTGAGGTGAAATAAAATCTAACTGTAATAACGCACAAAACATCCCCCGCCATAGATACTTGGATATTCCCCTATGAATGTGTCAGCTACTTCTAGGTATAAGATCTTGAAAAAGGCCCAAATCCGGCTAATATATTGTAACCTATCCCAAATAGGATGTCAAAAAAAAATTAAATAAAAATATCTGTGATTTCACTTTGAGACATCCTGGCCTAGGTGCCACATTCCACTGCCTTGAGCAAGCAGGCCACATGAACTAATGTGTGCCTCCCAATACACTATCCGCTTGTGACTATAGATATGGTTTAAAATCTATCACAAGGATACTATACCCACTTTAACAAAGTATCAAAATAATTGAAATAAATAAACAATAGAGAACTGAATTACCAAACTAAATAAAATAACAAAAATAGACTAGTACCACATGATTATCCAAAAAAAATCAATATCCAAAAATAAATCAGTAAGTATCTCAAGCCATTTACATGTCAATTATGAAATGAAAAACCAAAATAAAGTCATGGAAAACACCCAAACAGGTCCTGACACCAGGTCTGGTTCCCTCATCCATGCTCCATCCCAATATAGCTATCAAACATAGGGTTATTTCCCATATATTATCCTACAAAAAAGTAGTCTATTCAGGTACCGATCAAGAAGCCTTGGAAGATTTTGAGTAAAACTCTATAGGCCACAACCAACAAAATTTAAAGTAAAATCTAATCAATAATAGTGTATGAAGTTGTATAGATAATAATGTATAATCAACAATATTAATAGTTTACATATACAATTATTCTTTATTCAACCACATCTTTTTCTCATTACCATGATGAAAATTGATCCAACAAAACCTACATCGGCCAATTCTAGGGTATGAACCATAACACATAGGGATATCACATATCACATGACCTGTGGATTTTTAGTTGTAATTTCATTCCAATTTTAAAATTAGAGCTACGTGGAACCATAGTCGAATTCCATTGTTTTGGTCATACAACAACATGGATAAGACCCCATGCGTATTGGAAGAAATGATCAGTTTCCCACAAACCATTTATTAATCAATAACATGTGGGATTTTGAAGCGATAATTGGTATCCCAGACTCATTATTACATGCATTCATTTGGGGATAGAACTTCATTTCTAAAACTCCATGGGTATTTTATTCATTAGTATGCACATGAAAACCTGTTTATCAATCAATCACAGGATATCAAACATACCACATTTTAAAAGTTTAATCCACATTAACCCTATTATTATCATTTCAAATCATGTTAAACCATCCCATTTATCAATCCCATCATGGTTCAATATTTTTTTCACAAGGAATAATAAGAAATTTACCAATAAAATATTTATAATCAGTTTATCAAATAAATTGTTGAACCTTTAATGTTAATCAAAACAACCGATAATTCAAATTAATAAATCAATTCAAAGTCCCTTTAATCAACCAAATCCACAATCCCATCAATTGAAAAATTTCACAAACCTTAAATCCCATCAAATTTATAACCACATAATTCCATTAATTAATAAATCAATTAATTAATCCTATTCAATATTTGATTTAAAAACATTGAGATTTATATTTCATAATTCAATACACACAATTATAATCAAGATTATGGGATTTTCAATTTATACCAGTTATCATTAGGTTGTTGACAAATGTTCGCCAAACCACAAACTCGAGGGAGAATAAACGAATACACAACAACTAAGAAGATTGGGAATAATACCTAGGATTAAGATCAACCCCCATTACCCACCATGGTAAAAGAATCAAATGATTCATTGGATGATTGAGGAATTTATGGAAACCATCGATAAATGGGTTATAGAGTATCTAGGACCAATCCGCAGTGATTAGAGGTGAAGAAATCTCTTCAAATTCGCTGAGAGTAACCCTAGGTTTAGGAGGATGGATCTATGAAAGAAATAAACTAAAAATAACGGAACATAAATTTTAATATATTTCTATAGAAATTAAAATATGTTTAATTTCATTACATTTCATCTATGTATTTTTATTATCATACACCAAAAAATATGTCACATCGGGTGATCTTATACTGATTAAAAATTAACACATTGTGTAACCCATTTACATGGTGTGTAACTTTTCTACAGACTACTTTTTAACCAAAAATATTACACCAATATGATCTAACGACCTCTATTCCTTCAAAAACAAAAAATAATACATCTTAAACCCTATAAGAAAGATGAAATCCAAAAAGGTAATATACCTATAAATGGGATCTTACATGAATGATCTTTGGAAAGTTAGGGGACAACGAACCATAATTTTGTGATGATTGAAAAAACCATTACTTCATAAAATATGAAGGTATAAGGATAATTTTTTTACATAAAGATCCTTTTCCATGTGTGGAAAAATTATCTTACCATCTAGACTAAGATAATATATAAATATACTTAATTGATTAGTAAAATTTCTCCATTTATTAAATTTAAACCACAGTCTCATATTATTCTCTAAAGGATGTGAATTTTGGGAGAATTTATAATGGTTTAAGCACTAAAATATTATTTTAAAGGACCAAATACTCCCTAAAAGAATAAATTAATATTCCTAATAAGTTTAGACATAAACCAAAACCAATATGGTAGAAAAAAGTAAGATAATAAATAATCCTTTATATATTAATCTATAAATTTCAACAATCAAATACAAAGTTCAAATTAAATAATTACATAAATAAATATGTATAAAATTCTTCCAAAATTTCCTTACTAAGTTAAAAACCTAAATATTAGAATGATATGATTATATATTCTTATAAGATAAATCAAAATGTCACATTTGGGTTTTAAAATTCATCTATGGTTTTGGTTTGGGTTTGGTGTCCGTCCCTTCTTTCGAGAACTGGGTGTGACATGATTGAATTTATAGGATTTTATTTCCTTATTTCATTGGACTAGACATCCTACCTGGGTTTTCTGTTTATTTTATGGTGAAATAGAGTGTTTTTGTGTCAGTAGTACCTGACACACAGTTGGTGCATGTTTAGTGAAAACATGCACCTAGGCCCAAGTAACCATGCATCATATCCTAGGTGAGATAATAGCTACCACACTATTAATCATACTGTGATGGTTTCCCATGCAATAGGTCTACTTCTTGGCAGAGGTGGACATACGTGTACCTCACAGTTTGAAAAACCGTGCAGACTATCCATGAGTCTTGTCAAGGTCCTTAAAATCATTTTCTATATCTCTGATTTATATACCCAAACACCCCTCTATCCATCTAATTTAGGATCCTCTACTATAGAAACAACCTCCCGCACTCTTGGATCCCTCAAGACTTCATTTTTGGATGTTTTTGGTTCCAATACTTCAATGGTTTATCATGTAAGTCCTCTTTATCATGGTTTATCCCATCCTTCTATGATTTTTTTCCGGTTTCTTGGGTTCCCTATCTACCATGACCAGGGTTACAATTTTTAGGGTCGAATCCTTATATTATGGATTTTATCATGATGTTTTATGACAAATATAGCTTCCCTTGGGTGTGGTTGATGTGTGATTGTGACTTTACATCATATTTTGGATGTTATTCATCGTTTGAGGTGGGATCCCATTGCATATCTCCTAAAAAGTTAATATTTCATCGATTTTTTATTTTAAACACCTCTCTTAATAATTAAAAATTAATGTTTCATGCTTAGTATGATTGTTCCATGTGAAATAAAAAAATTGTATTGATCACTTTTAATGTGTGATGTGGAATTGAAGGTTTTTTCACACAAAGTGTTTTTTAAACATCCCAATTATATTTTCTAAGTAGTTTTTGTTTCATAAAGGCATGTATTGGTTCTAAAAAGTATGGTGTGATATTCAAAATGGACATTGGTGTTTTCTAAATATAATTGTATGTTGTTTTATTATATAAAATAGCTTGTGAAAAGTTATTTATAAAAGGTTTTATGTGTAGAAATGACATGATCCTAGTTTGGATTGTTTTTTCAATGGTTTATTTTGGAAAACCCTCTTAGGAGTGAGTTAGTTTCATTTTTGGTTGATTATAATATGGTTGAATCCTTATAATGGTACTTCCCTTGAGTGATGATTATGTTTAAGGAATGGGACCACCCATGGGGTAGTCAGGGTGGTTATAGTTTGTGTGATAAGTAAGATGACTTGTGTAAATGGATTGTTTCTTGATTTTGTGTTTCACACACTTTTATGAACATAAAATTGTAACCTAGAATAATAGAGAGGAATTATGAGAATAATTTCTGCAATGCTAGGTCACGTCCTGACCAGTTCCCATAGTGGGTAGATATAAATGGGTTTATTACTATGGGATTGGGCCCCTCAGTCTGTCTTGAGTTAGGGTGGCTGAGCATTTCAGAATTTTTATTTCATCATGTGTCGAATTATACTAGGTATGGGGTCACATGTATTAGTATATTCTGGTTCTCTTATTAGTTCCTAGGTTTTCCCGTGTTCCTCTATTATTAGTATTGTTAGTACCAATGCAATTATTTTGTGTTGTCATGAACCTTATCCTTGTTTTTGGTGTCCACTTTAAAAAATTGTGAATTTGTGGTTTGTTAAACATGTTTTAAATAATCGTGTTTTTAAGGGAACAATAACTCCCCCCTTTTTCACTAATGTGAAAAATGAGAACTTTTTACTTAATTACTCATTCCCTTATTCCTGCTAGCCTTGTTTTAAAGCTTGAGGGAAATGGATTGGGATGTGATTCATTCCCTTTGAAATGTAAAGTGTAGAAAACCTATATTTATAAATTGTATTTAAAACTTGTAAATCAATTTTTCTTTATTTAATGGATGTGTGTTGGGAATAGAATTATTTGGGTCTACCTAATGAGTTTTAATACTCATACCTATAGTATTTTTTTTCTTTTAGTTTATATTACAGGTTATAGCTTTGTTTCAGTCAACATAGGAAATAGTTGTTTATGTATTGGGGAGTGACCCTTGGGATAACATGGTGGTTTATCAGTGTTAGGGTTAGTTTGGGATTTATTGTGTACTTGTTGTTCATTTTTTAGTATTTTTTTTACATTTGAAAAGAATGTAATTTTTGGAAATCATATGGAGTTTGGTTTGACATTATATTTATTCCAATCTATTTATTTATTTGTATATTGGTAGAAATAATTCCCATTGATACTCAATTGATTCCATGGTGCTTTTCACCAGCCTAGGAGGATCAGGAACACATCTCATTCAATGTCGTATATCGGCTCGGGTGACCAATTCGGGGTCGACCCAGGTTGGATAATGAAAAAATGGTATTTGATGAGGTTTTGTAGCACCCCCAACATTGTATGGTATGTCTCTCTTAAATACACTATATTTATTAGATCTCCTATATTTCATGAATCATTGATCATATATGGAACAAAACATGGTTACTTATAGGAGATAGCCATTTCCTAGCCATTAAACTTAAATTTACCAGCTCCGTGATTTGAATTTTTAAAATATGATATACATAGTTGTGTTCAAGATGATATTTAAAGTCTGATAAATTAACATAATTTTCAGAAAATAGTAACCGACCCTTATGAATAGTAACATTCCCTTATTAATAGTAACATACTCTTATTAATAGTAATACGACCTTTATGAATGGTATCCATAGACTTGAATGTATAAATGAATTTAGGAACCTTAAAAACGAAGTATAATATTTTAAGTGTTTATATATTTCAATAAAATAATGATTTAATTAAATATTTAATTAATAATACTTAGATAATTATATTTGAAACATTTACTTCATTTTTGGATTCTACATATCGAAAAAGGTTAGGGTGAATTTTTGGGATTTTTCTGAAATATTTGAATTTTTTGTGAATTGTAAAATACATTAATTTACAGTGTAAATACATTGTAATTCAAATTAACTATTAATAGCATCATGAGAGATGTAAGAACCTAAATAACTGACTCACATGCATATATTACTATTTTTGGTCATGGAATACTCACTATTTCTTGTCTTGAGAGGAAATAATAAATTAATGATTATAATATTAAGGAAACTTCTCTCTCCTCCACTATAAAAACCCCCCTTCACACCCTCTTCTATTTAATCCTTTAAAGCAATGTGACTTGCCAATATTCTGCCCATATATATCTCCAAGATCCTCCAATATGTCCAAAAATCTCCCAGCCTCTTCAAAATACCCAAATCTCTCCCCTTAAGAGGTTCTCAGAGGAGGAAGTCTCAAGAGGTAAATTCCTCTTTCCAATTACTTCATTTCTTTTATGTTCTTTTCTTTTTGTTTCTTTCCTCACCTCCCTTATCCCAAATAGTATGATAAATCTAGTAACGTACATGTAAAGAAATATTTTTATGCTAATGGGATATTTCATTATCTTATCTCTTTTCCCCACCCTATATTTAGACGAAATGAAAGCATCGTTTGAGATGTGCTAATTTAGCACATTCAAGGACAACAGTTTACCAATTTCTATTATCATATTTAAGTTTGTTCATGAAAAAATTTGTGTTATGGTTGAACCAGACTATTATATATGTATCATATCATTTTCTTAGTTCATTAATCCTTTTGTACAAATGGAATTATGTTATAAATAAAAACATTGTCATTGTAATCAAACCAACCAATTAACCAAAATGATTGTCACTAAGGTTATATATATAATAATTAGACATCACTCTAAGTAACCAAGTTAAATTTAAAACCATTTAATATCCTGATGGTTCATTAATATCATATAACTTCATTTCTGGACAACCACATCCATCTTTCAGATTTATCTGAACTTGAATATAAGTGAACCGATCATTTAAAACCAAGTAAATAAACGATCCCCAACAATGAAATTGAACCTTATAACTAATCAAAAAGGCCTTGAATGTTATAAAAAGGGTTATATTAAATCATTTACATATATAATATGGTCTTTAATTATGAATTATTAATCCTAAATTGTTTATTCATGTCATAAATAACATGTAAAGAACACCTTCATGCATAAGGTAAGGAATCCTCTCTCTCACTTAGGTTCAAGAATCTCCCCTATGTTGTCCTCTTTTATTTTAATAAATAATGATGGGGTATATTTTTTTCACATCCCCCATACATCCCTTATGACATATAAATAATGGGATACCCCTTTACCTCTCATTAATCCCTCGCAATAACATTCATTACCATGTCGAAATGTTTGTAAGAGTTTCTCATCTCACTTTAATTTGTATGAGATTTTCATTTTTCACAACTTATTTCTTGTATGTGGTATATGTGTACTGCCATTTGATATAAAATAACATTATTTTATTTATATTCATGTTATTCAATGATTAATTTGAGGGTTATTAGGTTCTGTTCATATGATTCGACTAATTACATTGTGGTAAGAGACTTTGTCTCAACTACTATTTTGTTGTGAATAACTTTGTGTGGTGCATCTAATAATCCTTATGTGGAGTAACTACTTTCCATTTGAGATGAATTTTCATTTAAAATTATATTTATATTAAACATCCATAATCTCATATCATGGATATGTTTGTTGTCTAAACCATATACCATTTTACATACAGTGTTTATTTGTAATGTTATTTTAATTATGGAAATGTTGATGAAACCGTATACTATACTCTATAAGGATATTGAAAATTCATATTGATATTTTATTGAATAAATGTATAAAGAATAATTTGGACATGAATTGGAAGGTGGGTCCCGCTATATCCCCTCGATGCATCGGTAGGTCTCAAGAGACCAATAAGTTGGTGACAAACCATTCGAGTTTGTTTCCAAAAATCAGACGGGTTTCTACCCATAGAACTAAACCATTTTAACGGGATTATGGTTTCATGTTCTAGATACATGAGTTCCAAATAATAATAATTTTCTTTATTCATTATCATTTTTTACTATCCATTAGGTTTTCACTATGACAAATATTATGGATGCAGTTTCATTCTTAGTTTATTAATGGCAAGAGTTTTTCATCTATTCACTATGCCATATTGATTATGTCAGATTGATTATGATTCACTTTTTATTGAATTCATTCTTCTACTGTTTTTAACCCTTAATAAGCATTTGATCTCAGCACTTTCATTTTTTACTTTCAACAGGTCACAAAGAGGAGATCATTTATTGAGTTCTTGTGGATGCGGTTTTTAGTTTTTGTTATGTATTGTATTTTGTAATCTTTTCCAATGTCATATGAGTGAAATATATGTATCTAGTTTCATCAAGACTACTAAAATGATCGTTCCTTAAGGATTTTAATTCCTTCTAACCATGCCAGTATCACAAGTAATGCACCAGCTCCAGTCTAGAGGGTTCGAGGTGTTACAGTTTGTATCAAAGGATGTTTAGTAGAAAACATGGAAACTAGATTCAAAAAACATTGATTAAGGAATAGTAACTAAGATAAGCCTTTGAGGATAAACATGCATTAATGTACTAATATTTTTTCAAGGAATTGATTATGTGGATCTTTCAATAAATACATAACGATCTGGATAGGAGCTGGTGGAGGCGGCTCTGGCACAAATGTGTCTAGGGGAAAAACCCAAAAGCACCCATTTGAGCTAGACTCGAATGGAAATTAGTACATAAAAATGAGCCTTGCTGTAGTCTTGGTTATGACACACCTGGGGGATAGGTTTAGGATAATTCATATTTTCTTTACAAGCCTTTATGAAGGATGAAAATTTAAATTATTCCACAAAGAAACCATTTTTTTTATTATTGGATTATCCATGTGTAGGATCTTAAACTATGTTAAGTATTTTGTTATGATTGTACATTATGATTCATACCCTAATCTAGTGTGTTCCAGTATTTAGAAATGGCGTCTAACCGAAGAAGGGGAATCAATACTCATGGGAAATGTAGGGATATCCCTAATAAGCAAGTCAACACTATCAATGTTGGAGAAGATCAGATCATGAACATATTGGGAAAACCTACCCAGGTTGTGCATAATAACCATTCAACACCTTTATTGGATCGTTTCATGCGGCATAAGCCCCTATATTTTAGTGGGGCTACGAATCAAGTGGTTTCTGAGCAATGGAACAAGTCTTTTGAAAAGATATTCATGGTATTAAGATGCAATGAAAAATAATTAGTTGTACTGGAAGTATATTTTCTCAAGGGAGACGCTGATCAATGGTGGTGGTTGATTCAGAATACCATAGAGGAAAAAGAAATAAAAGATATGAAATGGAGGAAATTTATGGAAATATTCGTCGAAAAATATTTCCATCATGAGTAACGAACTGAAATGAATTGGAAATTCTTTGTCTTAAATGGAAGAAGATACTGATGCAGAGTATGAGGCAACCTTCACAAGTCTAGCCAGGTATGCCATAGATTATGTACATGGATTGATAGACAAGATTGATCATTTATTTTAAGGTATTAAGCCATGTATTAAAAGGGAATTGGTTTCTCAAACATTTTCATCCTATGATGAAGTTTTATCAAGTGAAATCAAAATAGAGAAGGATTTTTCTAAATCAACATTTTTCAAAGGAAACCAATATAAAAAGAGGTACACTGATATCCAAGGAAAAGAAGAAGCACCAAAGAAGAACAAGGGAACAAAGGTATTCCCTTTATGTGAGAACTGTATAAAGAATCATATCGGGAAATACTTAAAAGGAAATGGAGTCTTCTATAGGTGATGAGAAAAGGGTCATCGATATTATGAATGTAAGGGGAAGAAACAATTCAATGATATTCCATGCTACAATTGCAGAGAGATAAGACACTATAAAAATGAGTGTCCTAATCCCCAAGGAAACTTGACTCAGAAAAGGCCAAGAGAGAAAGGGAGAGCCTATGCGATAACAAACAAGGAGGATGAAGTTTCCAATGACGTGATGGCATGTACTTTAATTGTTTCCTCAATCTTAGACAACACTTTATTTGATTCTGGATCTTTACATTCATTTATATCATCCAAGTTTTCCATGATAATTAGATATGTCCAATTTGATTTAATAAAGGATTTTCCAGTCAAAACTCCCAGGAGTGTATCATTGCAACAAAGGCATGTCGACTAGTCCCCCTATAGACACCAAAACATGATTTAGTTTATAACCTTGTCATCATACCAATGACTAGGTTATATGTAATTCTCAGTATGAATTGGTTTTCAAATTATGATGCGAATATTTATTGTAAGAAAAAATAAGTTAAATATTTTGAAAATGGTCTAGAATCCCTTTTCTTTAGAGTAGAAACCTCACTACCTGATTCTTATCTAGAACCAACCCCAGTAGCTCTACTAAATTCAATAATTGTAGAGGATGATAAACCAATATCTATGGTTGAGGAAAGAAATCATCAAATTGAATATGTGCACATAGTGAAAGGGTACATTAAAGTATTTACAAAGGATTTACCTGGACATCCTCCAAATCGAGAAGTTGAGTTCTCTATTGACTTAATTCATGGTGAAAGACCTATATCAAAGACCCCCTATAGAATGGAAACTGTGGAGTTAGAGGAGTTAAAGAAACAACTAGAGGAGTTGAATGACTAAGGATTTATTCTACCTAGTGTTTCTCTATGGGGAGCCCCGATCCTATTTGTCAAAAAGAAAGATGGATCCATGAGGATATGCGGTGATTACAAGGAAATCAATGACATTACAATAAATAATATTTATCCTCTGCCCCAGATTTATGATTTATTAGATCAAATTAATGGAGAGCAATACTTTTAGAATATTGACCTTCGATCCAGATATCATCAGCTGTGTTTAAGGAAGGAAGATATTTCTAAGACAGCATTTCAAACCAGGTATGGGCATTACGAGTTTACAGTGATTCCTTTTGGACTCACAGAATAACCCTCTTTTTACATGGATTTAATGAATAGAGTTTTATGGAATATATTGATAACTTTGTTATAGTATTCATCAATGATATCCCTGTATACTAAATAATCTATGAAGTCCACGAGAATCACTTGTGGATTATTCTGAGAACTCTTATAAGGAATACATTATATGTGAAGTTTAGAAAGTGTGAATTCTGGCTTCAATCAGTTCCATTTCTTGTACATATTATCTCTAAGGATGGAATCCTTGGTGATCATGCAAAGAAAAAGGCAATCCAAGAATGTACCACACAAACAAACATAACTGAGGTACGTAGTTTTATTGGCATAGAAGCTTACTATCAGCATTTCATTCAGAATTTTGCCCGAATGGCTAACCCGCTAACCAAGATCACATGTAGAGGAGTAATGCTTGTGTGGAAAAAAGAACGTACAAAATTATTCAAATAATTGAAAAGAATATTGGTCAATGTTCCAATTTTGACTCTTCCATCTGGAAGTAATGGGTTTGTAATATACAGTTATGCATCAAAGAATGGTCTGGGATGTGTCCTTATGAAAAATGGAAAAGGCATTTCTTCTGCATCATGGTTGTTGAAGAGTCGTGAGAAAAATTATCCAACACATGATCATGAGTTAGTAGCTGTAATATTTTCTCTGAAGATATGTAAACATTATCTTTACGGTGAAAAATTTTAGATATACACAAATCAAAAGAGTTTGAAATGTATTTTTACACAAAAAAATTCATCATGAGGCAAAGGTGATGGCTCGAGTTACTCAAAGATTATGATTGTTCAATACACTACCACCTAGGAATGGAGAATAAGGTGGCAGATGCATTGTGTAAGAATGATCATGGACTTCTGACTCAAATGAGGATTGAGAGAGATCCAATATTTTTGGATCTACTATAAAGATGGATATGGGAATTGTTAAGGAAGAGGAACATTATTTCCCTTTAAAATGACTTCCAAACTATCTTTATTAGTGAAGATAAATAGCTCTCAATCTAAGGATGAGAATCTTCAAAAAAAAAATATTTCTGTTAAAGATTGGAGAATGGAAGACTTCGTGTATGAGGAAGGAGTCCTAAAGTTTGGGAAGAGGTTATGTGTTCCATCATTACCTGATATAAAAATGGAACTATTAGACGATGCTCATAGTTCAAATTTCACTATTCACATAGGTAGCACAAAGATTTATAGAGATCATAAGAAATATTTTTGGTGGGATAATATGTAGTGAGAAATTGCTTACTACATGTCAAGGTGTATAGTTTGTCCACAAGTGAAGGTAGAGAAGAAAAATCCTAGAGGACTGATGAAACCTCTACCTATTCCTATGTGGAAGTGGGATACCATTATGATGTATTTTGTCACCGGACTACGAAGGACATATAAAAGGAACAATGAAATATAGGTAATTGTTGATCATCTCACAAAATCAGAACATTTCCTTCCTATAAGATAGGATTTACCACTTGAGAGCCTAGCAAGAATTTATATTAATGAAGTTGTAAGACTTCATAGTGAACCTCTATCAATTATTTCTGATTGAGATCCTTGGTTTACATCAAAATTCTAGAATATTCTCCCGAAGGCTTTGAATACTGAGCTTTGTATGAGTACTGCTTATCACCCCCAAACTGACTGACAGTCTGAAAAGACTATTCAAACTCTAGAAGATATGTTGAGGTCATGCTCTCTCGACTTTCCATTGGTGGGTTTTTCATACAACAATAGTTTCCATTCTATTATTCAAATGGAATTATATGAAGCATTATAAGGAATGATATCTCGAACTCTAACTTGTTGAGATGAAGTTTGTGAGAGGAAACTTATAGGCCCAGAATATATTGAAGAGACCAAGACAAAGGTGAAGACAATCCAAGCCCATATTAAAGTATCCTAATGTAGGCAGAAGAGTTATGCTGAAAATCGGAGGAAGGATTTGTAATTCAAAGTGGGAGATCATGTCTTTCTGAAAGTATCTCCATGGAAGGGTGTCTTAAGGTTCGGTAAGAAAGGGAAATTGATCCCCAGTTACATCGGGCCATTTGAAATTATGGGAAAAATCGGAGCTGTAGCTTACCATTTAGCAATGCCTCCAAGTATCTATAGAGTTCATGTTGTGTTCCACGTGTCATTGTTAAATAAATACATGCAAGACCCAATGCATGTACCCACATATGAAGAAATAGAACTAGATCCTGATTTCTCATACTATGAAAAGCCTATCAGGATTCTTGACACAAGGGAGTATGCATTGAGAAATCAGAAAACTCTTATAGTAAAGGTTCTTTGGAGAAACCAGAATATGGAAGAAGAAACATGGGAACATGAGAATGTTATGAAAAATAATCACCCACATCTTCTTAGTTGGATTTTTACATAAAATTTCTAGGATGAAATTTCCAAAGGAGGGAATAATGTATCACCCCAAACATTTTATGTCATGTTTCTCTTAAATACTCTATATTCCTTATATAGCCTATATTTCATGAATCATTAAGCCTCTATGGAACAAAACATTTCTACATATAGGAGACAACCATAACCTAGCCATTAAACTTAAATTTACAAGCTCTGTGATTTTTAATTTTAAATATCTGACATACACAATTATGTTCAAGATGATATTTAGACTCTAATAGAATTAAATAAATTTCAAGTAAATAGTAACCTACCCTTATGAAAAGTAAACCTACCCTAATGAATAGTCACTTAATCTTATGAATAGTAATATGACTCATATGAATGTTATCCGTAGCCTTGAGTGTATAAATAAATTTAGGCACCTTAAAAATGAAGATGAATATTATAAATGTTTATATATTTCAATTAAATAATGATTTAATAAGATATATAATTACTCATATTTTGAAACTTATTTATGAAAAATGGACTTTATTTTTTGATTCTACAAATAAAAAATCGTTATGGTGAATTTTTGGGATTTTTTTGAAATACTTGATTTTTTGGTGAATAGTAAAATACATTAATTTACCATATAAATACATTATAATTTATATTTACTATTCCTATCATCATCAGTGATTTAAGAACCCAAATATTGAACTCACATGCATATATTACTGTTCTTGGTCATGTAATACTCACTATTGCTTATCTTGAGAGGAAATAATAATGTAATGATTATAATATTAAGAAAACTCTTCTCTCCACCACTATAAAACCCCCCCTTCACCCCTTCTTTTCTTCACTCCTCTCAAGCGTTGTGCCATGAAAATATTCTACCAAAATCAATTCCCAAGATCCTATCCCACATCCAAATGTTTCTAGACTCTTCAAAATACCAAAACATCTCCCCTTATGTTGTTCTCAATGGAGGAAGTCTCAAGAGGTAAATTCCTCTTTCCAATTCCTTCATTTCTTTTATGTTCTTTTCTTTTTGTTTCATTCCTCACCTTCATTCAATAAACTAGTATGATAACTCTAGTAACATATATGTACTAGGTTTTTTTTATGCTAATGGGATATTTCATTATCTTCTCACCTTTCCCCACACTTTATTTGGAAGAAGTGAAAGCAGGGTTTGAGATGTGCTAATTTAGCACATTCAAGGACAACAATGTATCAATTTCTATTATAATCATTAGTTATGGTCATGATACCATTTTTGTTACGGTTGAACCAGATTATTATATATTTAATATATCCTATTTTTAGTTCGGTAATCCTTTTATACAAACGATATTATGTTATAAAACAAAACATGTTCATTGTAATCAAACCCACTGATTAACCAAAAGGATTGTCACTAAGGTTATATATATAATAATTCGACTTCAATCTAAGTAACCAAGTTAGATAAAAAACCATATAATCTCATAAAGGTTCACTAATATCATATAACATCATTTCTAGACTACCGCATCCATCTTTCATATTTATCCAAACTTGAATATAAGTGAATCGATCAATTAAAACCAAGTAAATCAATGAGCCCCAACAATTAAATTGAAACTTATAACTAAAGAAAATGGCTTTAATGAAATAAAAAGGTTTATAATAAATAATTTAAATATAGAAGGGGTTCTTTACATACGAATTAATAAGCCTAATTTGTTTATTCAGGTCTTAAATAATAAGTCAAGAACACCTTCAATCATAAGGTAAGTTATCCTCTCTCTGACTTTGGTTCCAGAATATCCCCTATGTTCTGCTCTATTATTTTAATACCTAATGATGGGTAATGTTTTTTTTCACATCTCTCATAGTTACCTTATGACATATAAATAATGGTATACCCCTTTACCTCTCATTAATCCCTCACAAGAACACTTGTTACCATATCGAAATGTTTGTAAGGGGTTTCTCATCTAACTTTCATTTCTATGAGATTATCATTGTTCCCCACTTATTTCTTGTATGTGTTATATTTGTACTACCATTTGATATAAAATAAAATTATTCTATTTATATTCATGTTATTAAATGATTCATTTTAGGGTTATTAAGTTCTGTTCATATGATTCGACCGATTACATTGTGGTAAGAGACTTTGTCTCAACTACTATTTTGTTGTGACTAACTTTGTGTGGTGCACCTAATAATCTTTATGTGGTGTACCTATTGCCAATTTGAGATGAATTTCCATTTAAAAATATATTTATATTAAATATCCATAATCTCATTTCATGGATATGTATGTTTTCTAAATCGTATACCATTTTACATACAGTGTTTATTTGTAAAGTTATTTTAATTATTGAAATATTGATGAAGCCGTATTCTCTACTCTATATGGATATTGAAAAGGCATATTTATCTTGAAATGAATCAATTTATAAATAATTCTTTGTACATGCAGTGGTGGGTGGGGCCCTCTATATCCCCTTTAGGAATCGGTAGGTCTCAGGAGACCAATCAGTTGGTGGCAAACCATTCGAGTTTGTTTCCAAAAATTAGACGGGTTTTTACCCATTGAACTAAACCGTTTTTATGGTATTATAGTTTTATGTGACAGATATATGAAATCCAAATAATAATCATTTAATTTATTCATTATCAGTTATTAATATCCAGGAGGATTTCACAATGACAAATATTATGGATCCAGTTTCATTCTAAGTTTATTAATGGCATGAGTTTTTCATCTATTCCCCATGCCATATTGATTATGTCAGATTGATTATGATTCACTTATTATTTTATTCATGATTCCACTATTTTTAACCCTTACTGAGCATTTTATCTCACCCCATTCATTTTTTACTTTCGACAGGTGACATTGTGGAGATCATTTATTGAGTTCTTGTGGATGTTGTTTTTAGTTTTCGTTATTTATTGTTTTTTGTAAACTTTTCTAATATAATTTGAGTGACATCTATATATATTGTTTATTCAAAAATACAAAACTGATCATTCCTTTAGGATTTTAATTCATTCTAACCATTTTAATATCACATGTAATGCACCAACTCTAGTCTAGAGGGGTCGGGGTGTTACAGTTGGTATCATAGGAAGTTTAATAGAATACATGGAAACTAGATTTAGAAAATGTAGATTAGGGAAGAGTACCTAAGATAATCCTTTGACAATAAACATGCATGAACGTCTTGATATTTTGGTATGGAATATATTATGTGGATATTTCAAGAAATGCATCTGCCTCTGGATAGGAGCTGGTAGAGGTGGATCTGGAACAGATGTATCTAGGGGTAATACCTGAAAACACCCCTTTGAGCTAGAATTGAATGGGAATTGGTACACAACAATGATCCTTGATGAACTCTTGGTTCTGACACTCCAAAGGGATATTCTTAGGATAATTCATATTCTCTTTACAATCATTTATGAAGGATGGAAATATAAATTATTCCTCAAGGAAACCATTTTTATGATTATGGGATTACCCATGTGTAGGATCTTAAACTATGTTAAGTATTTTGTTATGATTATACATTATGATTCATACCCTAATCTAGTGTGTTCCATTCTTTAGAAATGGCATCTAACAAAATAAGTGGAATCAATACTCATCAGTAATGTAGGGATCGCCCCACTGAGAAAGTCAAAAAATCAATGTTGGAGAAGATCAGATCATGAACATATTGGGAAAACATACTCAGGTTTTGAAGAATAACCACTCCACACCTGTGTTGGATCATTTCATGTGGTAGAAGCCCCCATCTTATAGAGGGACTACTAATCCAATTGTTTCTAAGAAATGGATCATGTCCTTGAAAAGATATTCATGCCATTAAAATTCAATGAAAATGAATTGGTAGTACTGGTAGTATATTATCTCAAGGGTGACACTGATCATTGGTGGTGCTTGATTCAGAATACCACAGAGGATGAAGAAATAGAATAAATGGAATGGAGGACTTTTAAGGAAATATTTTGAAAAAACTTTCCTTCGTGGGTAACAAACTGAAATGAAGAGGGAATTCCTTGGCTTATAGCAAAGGGAATAAGATAGTGATGCAGAGTATGAGGTTACCTTGACAAGTCTAGATAGGTATTCCATAGATTATGGTGAGGAAGAAGATGGAGTTATGCGGTCTTCAGCAAGGTGTTGAATCAGTGTTGGAATTCTATCATCACATCCTTGAACTAGTTCCATATAATCTGTGGTATGTTGTAAATGATACTCTGAAGGCTTGAAATATCAAGCTCGGGCTCCGTTCTGAGCTGTAGTCGAAGGTGACAGAACATAACATGACCACTTTATCTGATGTGGTAGGGCATGCCTTTTGTGTTGAAGCTATTCTAGGAGGAGGGATTGAGATGGATAATCTTCCTCTATTTACTAGAAGTTGTGAAGATAATTCTAGTGATAAGTTTGGGAATTGACTGATTGATGGTGGTGCTGTTAGGGGTATTAAGAGACCTTCAATCCTCTCCCCTACCTTTTTAGGGCGTGATGATGTGATCTATCACTATTGTGGGAATCTTGGTCACAATAGATCATTGTTCCTGAGTGGTCAGAGAACATTCCACATCTATGGATTCTTGAGTCACTTGTAGAGCTTCTATCAGGGTGTCTCCAAGAAGCACCCTGAAGCTAGACCCAACCTTTCAAAGGTTTTTGTAACCCATTTGAAGAAATTGGGTGATGTTCGGAATTAGTTTAGGGTCCTTCTCATTGTAATGTTATTTGGATGTAATATTTATGTCTGGTAGAATTATGTGGTGTTTATTTATCTACCAATTTTAAGAAAGGTTGTTTTCAACCCCATTAGAACTTTTACTTAAATGGAATCATGTTTTGGGAAATTTTGATCTATGTGTTCTGTTCGGGGGTTCATAATGCTGGACTACGAGGCACGCGATGCTTTAAACATCAGATATCTAGCCATATGTCCTGGATTAAAGTTGATGAATAGTTAAAAGAACCCCATCGGTGTGAAAAAGAATTATTTTAATCTTTTTACTTAGTGAAAATGATGGAAATCGTTTATGCATTTGATATAGCTATTCTATTTTAATTGGTTCAATTTGGTGGAAAGAAGAGTGGGAACCTTATTTTCACATTATGAACTTTTTGTATGTAAGAGTTTATTTGATGATAAGGTGGCAGAGTCATCTCGTTCCTTTATAATCCCAGTGGTTGTATCTCACATTGTATCAGATCCAATTTCCCTTGTATGTCCTGTTGGTGAGAAATTAGTGTGGAGTGGTTTGTGGTTTTGTGGGGATGCGAAATTGTTGGATGTGTTTCTGATACTCCCTTATTTATGCCCTCCCCTTCCCTTGTGGTAGGGAATTTTGGCCAGTGTGAGAAGTTCTTGAATTTGATTAATATCATAGTCCTTATTTGGGGACCCATTGTGGATGTCGTTGAAGTTTCCTCATTAATGGAATTGATGTAGGATTGTCTCTTTTGGTGGGGAGTCCGTTCGGGCCGCCCCCCATATTGGAGCTTTGGTTTATCTCAAGTTTTGTTTTGTTTCTAAGTTTGTGATTTCTGATCGAGTATCCCATATAAGTAGAACAAGTTTGTTCTATTATTGGTTTGATGATTGGTGGTCTCATACAAAAATGTTTGAATGGTAGATTTCCTTTGGTTTTGTTGAATTATGGTTATAGAGGTATTTGTCTGATATAGTTGATGAAAATTAATATTTTTTGGGTGGATAGTTTGAGTTCTTCTTGGTGATATTTGAACCTCATAAAATTTCTATGCCCTTTAGACTAATCAACTGGATGTGTTTACGACTTTTGGGGTGGTTGCCACATAAAGAAGAGTCCATGCCAATCCCCCCATGTTCATCTTGTTATCCTTTTCTTGTTGGTAGTGTTTTTGTAATCTCTTCATTTTTTATTCATGGGGAACCTCCGTGAGTTGTAAAAGAGTGGTGGTTCTTTATTATGATTTAAGACTTATTTTGGATTTTCGAGGGTGGAAAGCATTATGGTGGAGAGAATTTTCACACCCAGGTTTTGAAATTCATCATTGGTTCTATTTTGGATTTGGTATCTGGATCTTTTCTCAGGAAACAGGTGTGACAAGTTTTATATTTTGGAATTTTATTTCCTTAATTCCTTGAACATTCTTTCCTCATAGGGTTTCCTCTTGATTTATTAGGGAAATTGGGTGTTTTGGGGCGACCAGGCCCTAGTACACGGTTGGTGCACAATTTGTGAAACTGTGCACTCCATCATTGGTAACTGTATGACATATTTTGGGTAAGACAATGTCTACCACATTTATAACACATGGTTAGTCATACCATGTGGTTTTCGAATGTGGTAGGTATTCTTCTAGGTAGAGATGGCCGTAGGGTCACTTCATGATATGACAAATCTTCTGGCCTGTAAGGTAATTTCAATAATTTTATATCTCCTCTATTTTTTCCCAAACAACCCTGTATCCCTCATATTCTGGATACCCTACTCTAGTCACCTACCACCCCTCTCTTGAGTCCTTGGACACCCATTTTTGGGCATTTTTGGTGTTTATCCTTTAAGTTTTCATCAAGTATATCACCTCTCCCTTGGTTTCCCCCATATATATGTAGATTTCTACCAGTTTCAGGAGTTTCCCTCACTCCCATGGCTAGGGTTAGAGTTTATAGGGTTGAATCCTCAAATTTTGGGTTCAATAATGATGTTTTAAGTTGAATCTAACTTCCCTTAGGTGCAGTTGACGTGCAATTAGGATTTATCACCAGATTTTGGATGATCTTCATTGTTTGAGGTATTATCCCATTGAATGTCTCCTATAATGTTATGATTTAATTGATTTATGGATTTTCAAACCACTCTTAAGCATTAAATATTTATATTTCACACTTATCATGATTGTTCCATTCGAAATAGTGTTTTTTGATTGATCTCTTTGTATGTGTGATGTGGATTTGAAGGGTTTTCCAAATCATGTTTTTGTATAATTTTCTAGTTATAATTTCTATATTTATTTTGATTCATAAATTCCTGATTTGGTTTGAAAAATGATGGGGTGATATTCAAAATATCCAATGGTTTTTCTAAAAGGTATTTATAAGTTTTTTTGATATTGAAAATGGATTTTGTGATGTTTCTTATGAATGTTTTGATGTGTAGAAATTAAATGTGGACCGTTAAACATTTTTATTAAAGGGTTTCATTTGTAAAACCCTCATAGGGGTGAGTCACTTTCCTTGTTGGTTGTCTATGATATGGGAGCGTCCTCGGTATGGAACCGCCCTAGTGTGATAATTATGTTTAAGGAATGGGACAATCAGTGGGCTGGATGGGGTGGTACCAATTTGAGTGATATGCATGATGACCTTTTTATGTGGCTTGCTACTTAATTTTGTATATCCAACCCATTTACAAAAATGTAATGGGATCCTACCATATAAAAGGGGAATTATGGAATGAATGCTACGATGGTTGGTAACATCCTGACCAGGGGCCCTTAGTAGGTGGATATAATTGGGTTTATTACCTTGTGATTGGGCCCCCTCAGTCTGTCTTAAGTTAGGGTGGCCAAGAATTTGGAAATTTTGATTTCATCATGTTTTAAATTATATTGAGTATGTGTTCAAATTTATTAGTATATTCACATTCATCTCTGAGTTCCTAGGTTTTCCCATGTAACTCTATTACTAGTATCATTTTCACCATTGCCCTTATTGTGTGTAGTCATGATATTTATACATGGTTTTGGTTTTTACTTGGAGAAATTGTGAATGTGTGGTTCATTAGTAATTTTTTCAATAGGAATTTTTTCTACAGAAAAATCATTATCCCCTTTGTCACTCAATTGAAAAATGAACACTTCTTACTTGGTTATTCTTTCCCTTATTTCCTTGAGCCTTGTTTTAAAGCATAGGGGCAATGGATTGTGATGTGATTCATTTCCTTTGAAATGTAAATTGTGGTAAAACCTATATTTATATATTCTATTTCAATCCTATAAATCAATGTTTATTTATTTAATGTATGTACATTGGGAATAGAATTATTTGGGCTTACCTACTGGGTTTTAATACTCACACCTATATTCTTTTCTTTCTTTTATTTTTTGCTGAAGGTTCCAGATTTTGTTTCATATCGTTGGGTAATAGTTGGTTGTGGATTAGGGAGTGACCCTTGGGGTCACATGGAGATGTCCCAGTGTCATTTTTAGTGTTTATTTTCTTGATTAGTTTTTGTTTAGTTTGTTGTATTTTCGTTCTTAATAGAAAAGAATGTAAATTTGGAAATAAAATTTAGTTTTGTTTTATATATTATTTATTATGTTAATCTTTTTTAATTTATATATTGTGAAAAATCATTCCCATTAATACTATGTTGATGACTTGTACCTTTCCGACAGCCTAGAAGTATTGGAAACGCCTCTCAAGACATTACATGGATAGGCTAGGGTGACCGGTTCGGTGTCAACTCGGGTTGGTTCATGATAAAACTGTTATTCCTCAAATGAAATTACATATGTTTTTTAAATAAAAATAATAGTTACCTATAAAAATTTCATACATACAAGGACATTTTGTAAGCTAGTGGTAGGAAATACACCCCTGTCTCTCTTCAGTTGTGTGTTAAATCCATAGTACCTTACTAGAGGCGACAAGTTATCACCCAACCTATGGGTTGTCCTTTTTTCGTAAACATAAAACAATAATTCATCCCTAAATAAAACATCATTTTGATCATAGGGGTTACAAATTCCACAACCCAATAAAACTACTCACAAATGTTTCATTAATAACCTCAAAATATTTTCATCTTAAAACCCTAAAATGGGGTGTCAATGAAATTAAACATATGATAATAAATAATCTTATAAACCTATGATTGTATCTATAACTCTTAAGATATCCTCACATAAATATACCATAATCTACAAAGTTATCTAAGCTGACCTTTAAGACAAACTATTACAACCTAAAACTAACAATCCTTAATCCTGTGCTTAAATCAAGAACATTACATTTCCATAATTGATACGGATTAAGGTGACATAACTTGATTCCCATAATAACCTTACTACATCAAAAGGAAAATGAAAAGAAAGATACTACTGAAAAAATTTAAAATGAAAAAATTGGTAAAATTTTTTTAATAAACCATTTATAAAATTTTACAAAACATTTTAATGTTTATTTCTATAAAAAATTGTTTTTGTAGAAAATGGATTTCCTTGTGAAGAGAGAAATGAAGTCATATTTTCATAAAACTTTTTAATCATTTATTTTAAGTAAAAAAGAATAAAAAATTATAATATTGATTTAAATTATCATTATTAATCATAGGATTATAAAATTCAATATTTTATTGATAGATGAATCATAATATCTCATCTTTGGAAGCATAATCATAAAGAATCCTGATAAACAATGAGACTATAACAAAAGACACTTAATACTTTTTAACATTGAATCATAATCCCCAGGAAAGAATATAATTAAATGAAATGTAGAATATCCTGAAAATACATATATTCATTATATAACATGTTAAAATGGGTATTATATACACCTCCTAAAAGAAGATAGGTGTATAATAAAATATTCGCCTCAAAGAAGGAAAATGAGGTAAATATTACCAACTGCTTTAATAACATTTGAACTGTAAAACCATGAAAGAGAAATCCAAAAATGGATATTTAAATCCAGATAATTTCAATTATAAGAATAATAAAATAAATTCATTTGTATAATATACACTACAATTTTTTTTGGTGAATATGGTAAATATATCAAAGAAATATAAGTTAGATGATAAAACCCCTTACCGTAAGTCTTGAATTCTCTTGTACTTGTTAAAAAAATTATATTTAAAAAATATAATTATATTTATAAATATATTAAATAATTATATTAATATACATATATATATATATATCATACCATATATGATTTAATTATGACCTTTTATTACCCATTCAATAACAATTTCATGTTAAAGTTACATTTTGGGTAATAACCGCTTTGTTTTTTCTATATGTTTTTGATTTGTTTTTTTGATTTGATTAATTTATTAATGATTTAATAAAATATAAAATTTAAAACATTATATAAATATAGTATACTTTGATTATATACCTACTTACAGTAACCCATACAAATAGAGATTGGAAATTAAATACACCGTTAATAGTGACAGTAGGTCGTATGTATGCATGAATGATGCTTCCATTCTCTTGAAAGATTAAAAGAAAGAATATTAAATGATATATTTTCGTTTTAGAGTCATTTTTATTTTATATATATCACATAATTTTATTAAAATCATCCTTAATAAATTCTACGTAATGCGTGAATGAATAACATCACATCATGATTTGATAGTCCTCCAAACACCCAAACGATGATATCATATTCCCATAAAATGTAAAGAACAAAGGTATGTGTGATATTAAAAATAACGAACAATAATATAATAATATATGTAATAGATATAATATATAAAATATAAATCCATCATAATAGCCATTCTTGAATTGTGGTAATTGAAAAATGAATGACACGATTTCACGAGATGTAAGTCTGCTATACACATGAATAGTTAATTCATAACCCATTTGATGTAAGTGTGTGAGTTTTTAGATCATATAATTTAAATTTAAATTTATAATTATATTCAATATACTTTTTGTATTATATCATAATTTTATAATAATTATTTAATGTTGTGATGGAATAAATAAAAAATTCTCTTTGATAAATGTTACATCTTCTTGGGATATGCTCCTTATGTTTTCAATAAATTACTTGTTTGGATAAATTTATTTCAAAAATAAGGACTCTTATATTTAGGGAGCGAATTTTGTAAGGTATTTTTATGGTTTTTACAATTAAATTATTTTTTAATTTGTTAATAAGAGAGGAGAGAGGGTGGACTTTTATAACTATGGGATAAGAGACCCTTGGGTTTTTTTTAAAAAGACTGAGTTCTCCCATGTTTTTCATATTTAAAATGGAAAAAATGGACCATTGAATATAATTATATTTTTAGTGGCCTATACATATCCATAAAATATTTTTTAGAAAATTTTATAGGTCACTTTTAACCTAATATTTTTGTTTAACCCCCAGTAAACCGATTTTTACCTTTACACTGAAAAATATTTTTTATTAGATTCACAACTAAATTTTTCCAATAATTAATTTTAAATTAATAGATAATATAAAATATTATTATTCCAAATATTAAATCAATTTTTTCAAATTCAATTCACGAATTAAAAAAATTGAAATATAAAATTAATCCCTCACATACGATGAGAAGATGGGTTTTAAAGAGAAAAATTCAAAAAGTCTGCAATTTTATTTATATCTTAGATGAATATGAAATTATTTTAAATGACCTAAATGGATTTATTTATGTATACTTAAAATAATTATATTATAAAAACTACTTTATATAAATTTTATGTATACAAATAAATTAATCAAAAATGTGTTTCTCAATTAAAATATAGTATCATTCAGTAGTTATCAAAAAATTAATATTTTTGAAAATTATCAAAAATTATCACTAATATAATTATAAATGTATGATCAAAAAATAGTTTTATTTTTCAAATAAATTTTCTAAAAATTGAAAATATTAAATTTAAAATAAAATCCACAGACACGATGAAAAAGACAGCTTCCGAGAAATGTGTTTTTTTCATGCACAAGATGACTTTATATTAACTATTTGTATAATAATAATTAGTAGATGAGAAAAAATTAAAAATTATTCATATATTATATATATATATTAAAATATTCTTCATTGGGGATTATTTTAGTTAAATTAAAAGGAGAAACATAATTCATTTTAAAATAGTTTTTAGAAAAAAAATATTTTTATATCTAGGAATAAGTTCATACTAAAACCAATATATAGTTGATTCAAAAATAATTAAATGGATTAAATATAAATAAATATTTACTATTTAGAATTAAATTATTTTTAAAATAGATATATACTTTTTAATTCTCTTCATTTATTAAAAAGAAAAGGTTTTTAAAAAAATTCCATATGCTTCACTATTCACTAAAAAATATATTTTTTTGAAAAATCCAAAAATATCACCAAATAAAATTTCATTATGATGGTTTAAAAAATGATATTAATTTTGTCCAATAAATTTTCTAAATTATAAGAAATGTACTATAATTTTATTTTTCAATAAAAGAAATAAAAAAATGATTTTTTCAAGAGAACATATTTTTGATAAAAAATCACTTTACAAAAAATTGATTGATTATTTAAAAAACATATAGAATTTTTTTTATAAATTAGGAAATATATATATTTATATATTTATCTCACAAATTAGTTAATTTTATTCATACCGAAAAATTTAATTGCAATGTTAAAATTGTTATATATATCATGGGCTATTTAATCTCAGTGTTTCATGTTGAAAATGCTATCGAATATAAAAATATTTTAGTTGTGTATACCACTAACTATTCAATAGATTACGTTTATTTTTAAAATATATATCCTAATTTCTTGGGGAGTTACATTATCAACTATGTTCAGAGATGCATGTTTTTTAACCAATCAAATATATTTTTTTCTTTTAAAATCATACTCTGTTAGATTGAGATTCCATTTATATCCCTTATTGAATCACATTTGGGTTATTACGATCTCATAATATAGTCCATATATATATATATACCATATTTAATTTTTAACCTAAAACTATCTTGTCTCATAATATTATAAAGAAATCAGAATTAGAAAACATTGACCTCTTGATTCCCAAAATTATATTTATTTTATCCAAATAATGTTGTAGATATGATAATTTTCACATTAAAAAAATATCCATATTTATAAAAAAATACCAGTCTTTACGATACCAACAACATTCTACCCCTTAAAAATAACATTATACTTTGTAAAATTATATTATCATTTATATTTAAATAATTATTATTTAATAAGAATATTTTATTAAAATAATATTTATTTATAAAATTCATGAAATTATAAAAAGATAGTCTTAATTGAGAGTATATATTTACCAAAAATTTCATTTTTTATTTGTTCATGTCAAAGTCTAATTTTTATCAAATTCATTATATAATCATTTATAAATTAATAATTAATATAGATAAATGTAATCATTATTTTATTAAAAATAAGATAATTAAATTTTTATTAATAGGGTCAAGTATGAAACTCTATATTACACCTTCATACACCCCATGGGTATGGTGGCTAATGATGGTGCTTTCGTGGGATGGTTCAACAAAAAAGTATCGGACGTGATCGTAATAAGCTTATACTTATCCTATAAATGATTTTGACCAAGTGATAGTTATAGAATCATGGTTTGGGCTTGGTCATGCTAGAAGTGTGTTCCAATAAATATGAATATTCTTGTATTATATGATTGTGATATAAAGATCATGGAAATTTAGTAGGATCCATGATTCAAAAAGAAAAAAATTATGGGAGATGTAAAATATTTTTCATGGGATATGATGAAAAATATAATATCAATGAAATGAAAATGGTCATAAAGTGAAACAAAAGTGGCTGAAGGGTTATTTAATGAACTTATTTAGTTGATCTAGATGTTTTGAGGGAATTTAGTTTATAGATTAGGAGGTTTTATCAACAATATTGTTGTGATTGAGTTACAAAGACCTCACATGATTATTTAATTTTACTATAATTACATGTATAAAAGTTATATATATACATATATATATGTGTGTGTGTGTGTGTGTCTATTCATACAATAATATTGTTAAAACTCTTTCATCAACTATTTATAGGCTAATGTTCTTAATTATTTTTCCTATAAATTTTTTATTATAGATACCATTATTAATGATAACCTTGTGACACTATGAAAATAATATGAAATATTTGAACTACGACTAAGATAAATTGTATTGAAATGACATTAATGATGTTTGATTATTAAGTGTTAGGGAATAAAAAGTATCGATAATTTTTCTCATGAATTACTCACATTGAAATATTTAGTAGTTGAGATCTTGAGGATTGAACCACTAATTGTAATAGTAGATGTGTCAGGTGTCATTGGTTGTTCCTATCAATAAAAATGTGTATTGGTCACTTAACATGAGATAATTATCAGTGTGTTCCATTTTATTATGTACTAGGATGCAATGAAAAACCATGAAAATGAAGTTGTGGTATGGTATATTGTGTTGGGTACATCATTGGTTGTATGATATTGGTTAAATTATCATGATATAAACTATAGCTTATGAGTTGAGTAAGAGATTTCTCGTGGACCTAGGGTGACTAGGATGGTAGTGAATTCATAAAATTCATGGACATAATTTAATAAATTGATTCCATTTGGTAATGTAACAAACTATAAAATCCATGAATATGATGATGACACAAGTGTGTATCCTTTATATGATATATCAGTTGGAAAATAGATTATATTAAACTAAATGTGTTCATATGAGGTAGTTATAACTATTAAATTAATTATCTACTTAGGGGCCATGATGGGTTTTTAGACTTCACTATTGGTCAGTGAGTTGGAATCACTACTATTTAGATAAATTTATAGAGGTTCCCACATCAGGTGTATGAACCAGTTCCACCCATTCAGATGAATAAGTGTTTTAGATGAATTGGTGGACCATGCGAGGGACATTGAACTTCTGACATGTACATCATTGATACATGTAAAATTTTAATTATTTTTTAAACCCACTATAAAAAATATAGTCGGAGTAATAGTATATATCCATATGTAAGTTATCCATACGAAATTTTAAAAACTACCCACTGTAAATAATGGGTGAAGTATTTTTTCTACTTTGATGAATGACATAAATGATGAGATAGTGATGTTGACACTGTGTATAAGGACCCAACCTTATTGCATACATAATCTTGAATTTATTCAAGAAAACACATAATTTTTAATTAAGCATATTTTCATGTTTAGAGATTTAGAGAATTGGGACAATACATTCATAACATTACACATTATTATAGAGTGGATACCATAAAAACAGTTCCATTTTTTTCAAAATATAAAACATTAAAACTTAAACATGACTCCTTGAAAATTATTCAAAATTTAACATGGATTAATTATTTTTCTTGCACATCCATTAACCTGTGAAAATAATTTCATAAATTGGTATTAGAAAAAAATATCCATAAGGGATGAAAAATAAGTAAAGAGCACATTAGTCCATGAATACTCGTAATGTATGAAAGCACTTTCAAAATACATGCTTGTCACCCATATATACTTAATTTGTGTAACATGATATTTACAAATGATCCAAAAACAACATGAGAACATAAATATAATCATAATGGTATCTTATTTCATTACTTACATAACATTGTAACCCTCATGACTACATTATAATTTGTAACCCTCACGGCTACCTTACAATTTGTGTAACCATCACAGTTACACTTGGAGTAACCATACAGCTGACCTCCAACTTACACATACCCAATTAATTGGAGTGAAATAGTGGTCCCAACCTTCATCATAAACAATTCCGAAGATCTAAAACATAATCATACAACATGAATATTAGCATAAAATCATTGCTTTTGAATTTTGTAAAACATAATTTTAAAAGTGGATTTTAAAACAAAATCCCCTTATAAAAATCATTCAATTGAAGAGAGACTTAATATATTGGATGGAATTTGTTTAAAAACTATAATTAGACATAATTAAACATAATATACGAAAAATCCATCATACAATCAATTTTAATACCACATAAATAATGATGTATAAGGTTAACCTAAAGAATGGAAATCTGGTTAAGAACTCCCTTACATTGGGTTTTTCTTACATAAAACATGTTTAAAATTTTTGTATAATGGTTAAAAGAGTGTTATTAGTATTTTAAATAAACATTATCAGATTTATAACATCTTATATGATCATTTCATAACATTATTTCACCCATTAATTGTTATTATTTTTCTCCTTGCACTGTTTTTGGGTGAGTTCTTTACATGATTTCCATGATTGGTTCATGGTTGATGTTCTTGTCGATTGTAAGTGAAAATCTAGAACTGTAGTGGGTTAGTATATACATATTTCCCGTAACATAAATTAAACCATTTATTAGTTTTAATTCTTACATGACAATGATTCATAAGTTAAAACATTAATGATGTTCGTTTAGATCAATTTGGTGGTTCGTTGATAATAACGACATCATTTTGTTTTATAAATTAAAACCATGTGTAAATAAGAATTCCAGAACCATTTATGAGACATAATACATATATTATAACCTGGTTCAACCATAAAAAGGGTTTCATGACTAGACTTGAAGGATTTAATGAAAAATGAAATCACATCGTCCACGATGTCAGTTATTCGACACATCATGGTCAATGTTTTTAATTCCTTGCATAAGTGGGAGAGGAGAAGAAGAATGATGATGAATTTTAAATTAACATGAGAACATCCAGAATATAGAATACTCTTGAGATTTCATGCCTCTTGGTTCAGAGGATGTAAGAAAATAAGAAGAAAATAAAGGAATCTTGAAATAAATGAAAATGTTAGAAATTTCTCACGAAAATTCTACAGCCTAACGACGTCTCTTAAAATTTCATAAAAAATTGTTTGATGAGTGAAAGGTGATATCTCATCACTCTTAAATAATATTTAATGCAAGGGGGGATATGGAATTAAATATCCCAACATAAGCGAAAGGTAAAGGAAGAGAATAACATAAAATGAATGAAAAGAAAGAAAATAAAAGAGGATGTTTACCTCTTGATCTCTTCGCCTTGATATCCTTCTTAAGGGCTTTGGTTTGGTTGTTTTGGTGATACTAGAAGCACTAAGACGTGGATAAGACCATTGGGAGTATTATTGGGCAAGAATGTAGGCATGGATAAAGGCTTTAGATGTGTGGGAAGAAGAGGGGAGTGAGGGTGGTATATATAGTGTTGAAGAGGGGGTATTTTTCATTATTTTAATCATTATTATAATATTTTCCCCAAGATTATGAATAGTCTTGGTTCATGTGAACTCAAATAGTAATAATGACATTTGAGTTCGAAACAAGTGGCCTTGCATCACTTATGATGTCATAAATAGTGTATTTTACTGATAATTCGATTATATATATTTTTATTGTATTTCACTATTCATAAAAAATTATTGAATTTCAGAAAAATCCCAAAATTTTACCATAAAATTTTTTCGATGTATAGAATTAAAAAATGAAGTCCATTTTTTTAAACAAATTTTTTAAATATTATTATTTTAATTTTTAAATAAAATCATACTTATTTCAAAAATTAACAATTCTAATTCTATCAATACTTATATATCACGATGAAAAATTAGCCAAGATGTTATTAACTTAAAGCCTTAAGAAAATAAAATAATAATAAAATTTACTATTCATTAGGGTAATATTACTATTCTTATTACTATTTATAATGGTTTGTTACTATTCACCAAAATTCTTTTTCTTCCAATAGACTCTAAATAACATACTGAACACAATTGTAGATGATATTTTTTTGAAATTCAATACATAGAAGTTGAAGAATTATGATTTAAAGGCTAGTTATAAATATCTACTTAAAACAATATTCCATTTGATTCTATTTTTTTCTAAAAAGAGTTGTGCTGTTACATTATCCCCACCTTCTAGAAATTGCATCCTCACAATTTTACTTACTTATTAAACAACTGAGGGTACTTTTTTCTCATAGCATTTTCAGAATCCCATGTTTCTTTTTCAACCATGTCGTTTCTCCAAATAAAATATTCCTGGTGGATTACCTTATTCCGCAATACATATTCCCTTCAATCAAGAATATGAACTTTTTTCTCTTTATAAGAAATGTTATCTTCCAGCTGAACTGCTTCTGGGCTTAGGACATGTGATAAATCTAAAAAATAATTTCTCAAAATCGAAACATGAAAAACATTGTGTACCAGAGACAAACATGGAGGCAATTCTACGTGGTATGCCACTGTTCCAACTATATCCATGATTTCAAAAGAACCGATGAACCATGGAATTAGCTTCTCTTTCTTACCGAAATTTATCACACATTTCCATGGATAGATTTTAAGGAAAACATGGTTACCTACCTTGAAAGAGAAGTCTTTCTTCCTATTATCTTCATAAATTTCTTGCATGATCTGAGATGTCCTCATGTGCTGTTGGATAATCTTCACTCTTTCAGCCACTTCATTTACTAAGTCTAGCCCCATCAACTTTCTTTCACAAACTTCATCCGAAAACACTAGATTCTGACACTGCTTTCCATAAAAATCCTCAAAAGGTGACATCTATATACTGGAATGAAAACTGTTATTATAAGAGAACTAAACTAATTAATGTTGTTGATCCCAACATCCCTAATAGTTCATTGAACAAGCTCAAAGAATATTCTCTAAACTCTGAATCGCTTATTCTGACTGTCCATCTGATTGAGGTTGAAAAGTTGGACTAAAATTTAATTCTGTGCACAATGACTTCTAAAGTCAGTTCCAAAAGTTAGATGTTAACCTAGGACCTTGTTCAGATACAATAGAAAGAGGAACTCCATGTAATAAGAAAGTCTCCTTGAGGTACAATTGAGAAAGTTGATCCAAAGACATTATATATCGAATATAATGAAAATGTGAAAATTTTGTCATCCGATCAACAATAACCCAAATCGTATTGTTTCCATGAAATGTATTTTCTAGTCCCACCACAAGTTCCATGGACACATTCTCCCACTTCCAATATGGAACTAGAAAAGGTTGAAGCATCCCCTTCGGTATCTGCCGCTCTACATTAACTTTTTGACATGTCAAACATTTCATGGTAAAAGCAACAATATATCTTTTCATTCCAACCCACGAAAAATACTCCCGAATGTCTCTGTACATCTTAGTAATACTATGATGAACTAAAAATGGAGAACTATGAGCTTCACACAAAAAAAAATTTATTCAAATGAGAATCACTAGGCACACACCACCTTTTTTCAAATATCAAAACACAATCTTTATCAAGATTATATTCTGGAAACTTACCCATTTTATCCAATAATAGCTTTTTCTATAGCTCAAAGTCGTCCTTTTGCACTTTATTAATTCTGTCTGACAACAAAGACTGCACTAAAACAAGAAATAAAATAGATGTATTCCCTGAACCAACAAAATATATTCGAAAATTTAACAAATCATTAATCAAGGAATCATATTCCAAACATAACATGGTTAATGATGCATGAATTTTCTGACTCAAGGCATCCCCCACCTTGTTTTCTTTTCCTGGATGGTAATTGATCATGCAATCATAATACTTTATCAATTCAAGGAATCTTCTCTGCCTCATGTTTAATTCCTTTAATGTTAATATATAATTCATACTTTTATCGTTAGTATATATTTGAAATTTGGTTCTGTATAAATGATGCATCCAAATTCTCAAAGAAAAACCCACAACTGCCAATTCCAAATCATGTGTGGGATAATTTAACTCATGATGTTTTAGTTTCCTTGAAGCATAAGAAATTACCTGATCATTATACATCAAAACACATCCATGTCCCTTCGAAGAAGAATCACTGTAGGTGAAAAACTCACCATTATGCGAAGGTAAGGACAAAACTGGAGCATTCACCAATCTCTTCTTCAGTTCCGGAAAAAAACATCACATTATTCTGTCCAAATAAATTTAACCCCTTTCTGTGTTAAATTTGTTATCGGGCACGATAACCGTGCAAAGTTATTAACAAACCATCGGTAATAACCAGCTAATCCAAGAAAACTACGAATCTATATAACATTTTTGGGTCTTGCGCATTCATCAACTACTATTGTTTTGGCAGGATAATCTGTTATTCCATCCTTATTTACTGTGTGCCCAAGAAAAGAAATCTATTGCAACCAAAAATCACACTGTCTAAATTTTCCATTCAATTTATTTTCTTTCATGGGTTTTAAAAAAACCCTTAGTTGTTTTTTATGCTCCTATTTATATTTATAAAATACCAGAATGTCTTCAAAAAACACAACCACAAACATATCCAAGAACTCATGAAATATTCTACTCATAGGCTTCATGAATACAACATGGGAATTAGTTAATACAAACAGCATAAAAAAAGCCATAATGCCCATATCTAGTACGAATGGCAGTTTTCAGGATGTCATCCTCCTTCACCTTCAGATGATGGTATCTAGATCTCAAGTAAATCATCAAAAAGTACTGAGCTCCCTGGAGATGATCAAATAACTCATCGATATGATGAAAATGATACTTTTTTTAACAATGATGTTATTCAATGAACTATAATCAATGAAAAGTCTCTAGGATGAATGAAGCCTTTATCAAGAAAATCCTACAACTGATTTTTCAATTCACGAAGTTCTATTGGAGCCATGTGATATGGGAAATTTGAAGTTGGATTATCATCAGGATGTATGTCATTTGTGAATTCAACTTCCTGATTAGGTATGAAACCAGGTAACTCATCAAGAAAATCATGAAGGTATTAATTTACCACTGGCACATCATTAATCTGAATAGTTCCCTTATTTTCAAAAATATGAGCAAGATAAATTTCATTTCCATATTTCAATAGTTTCTCAGCTTCCTGATGTTTTATGAATTGTATGGGTTCATTATTATATACAAACTGAAACTCTTTCTAAAAAACAACTTTATCTCAATAGTAAATCTTAGCATGATGAATAGAAAACCAATCCACTCCCAGAATCACATCAAACAAAACTAAGGGTAAAGCAAAAAATGTTTGTAGGTAAAGTATTTCCATACACCACAATAGATAGATTCTTATAATTACTCATTGCTATAAAATTTCCCCTAGTGTTTTAACAAAAAGTATGGATCTCATTTATTGAGGTGATGATTCCAATTTACGAAAAAATTTCTCAAAGATGAAGGAATGTGTAAACCACTTATCAAACAAAACATTTGAAAAATATGAGTGAACAAACAAAGTACTTGATACATCTTCATTTGATGGCAAGACATCTACTGATGTAGTCGCAAAGCATCTCACTACACTTTTTTTCTTGTAGTCAAGCTTCTTTGCATCATTTAGATCTCTCTTTGGGCATGAATTTTCATAATGACCCATAAAACCACATTAAAAAACTTTATATTCTGCTTATCAAGATTAGTCTTAAGATCATTTTCTTTGCAATCTCATGCCATATGTCCAAACATACCACATTTAAAACACTTACCAATTTTATTAAGACATTCCCTAGAGTGTTTCTTTCCACACTTTTCATGAACTGGAAGTTGTATTTTCTTACCATCATATTTATTTGGTTGATTATTACCCATCACTTACCATCTAGACCTCTTCCTTCTTATTTTAAAAAAGCACATGATCATTAGAAAACTCTATCTCTACCCACTCATCACATTATACAAGTTTCTCATAACATTTGAATTCAAGGGAGGCCAACATCCTTCGATGTTGTGGCTTCAGTCCTGTGTAAAAGTGGTTTATTTTTCTATCAAGATCCAGAATTAGATTTGTAGAAAACCTTGCCAGTCAGGTGAAGTTCATTTCATACACAACCACTGAATCCTCCTCATTTAGCTACAATTTAGTTAATTGATTCTCCATCCTATGTCCACCACTTTAGGAAAACATTTTTCAAGGAAAATACTTGTAAATTCATCCCACTATAAGACATAAAAATCATCTCTATCCCTGGTATTCTTTACCGATGACCACCACTAATCAGCTTCACCATCAAAATAATAAATGTGAAGACATAAATTTTGATTTTATGAACATCCCATAACATCGAATATCTTTTCAAGAGCTTTAATCCATCCTTCAACCGCTACTGGGTCAGAAGATCCATTGCAAGCAGGAGGGTGTTATCTCATGAAATGTTCCACTATTGTCATGTTCTGTTGTGGAACCTCTATTTATTCTCTTTCATGGATTCCACCACAATTTATTTCCTACGTTAGATGACCCATTACTTATACAAACTGCTTGGTTCCAATCCATACCATTCCAGGATGTAGATCCGGAAGGCTATCATTATGTCAGTGACTCTCCTCTTCAGCATCCATGTTCCTTCTGTGGAAAACCATTTTGAACAAACATATCTTAGATAAAGAAATATGGTAATATTTAAATTCTATAACATATCAAATTAATGATAGAGTAATAAACATTTATGGTATTATTTTAACATTTTGATGCCCTAGAAATTCCGTATAAATGTTTTTCGTATATACATGGGATTTTTACGAGCGCGTGAAAATTTATGGCGCTTGATTCCGAGGCCCGGTGTGCCCGGAATCAATTTCTGAAATTTTGTTCGGGTATGTTCATTAAAAGTACAAGCGTGATTTTATAACTATTTAACTCATTCTCGGAACTGAAATCTGAGGGCACCATTGAACTCGCAGCACTGTTAATCTCTTAATAAGACATTCACATCGATGACAGATGGTCGAGAATAAAAGTTAGTTTTTGGTTTTTTATAAAAAAGTAATAAAATAAAGTGTACAAAACTTTATTTTATTTTAATCTTCCATGTGTGCGATGTTGGTTAAAACCTCTATTTGGGTGTTCGAGGTAGGACCGCCACACCCTAACCTCCCAAAAGAGGTTATGGTGGTGGGTACCACCCGATCATAACCTCTCATGAGAGGTTACGACGTGGGGACCACCCGAACCCTATTAATGGGAGGAGAGTATAACCACTCAACACTCCAGCATTAATGAGGGAAGGCCTCTCCACCTTCCCCTTTAATTAAATGGATCCAACCCCTTTAATTAATGTGAAAACATCTTGAATTAAATCGGAGGAGCCTCTTTAATTTAATTCGTTCTTTTTGAATTACGTGCCAACATTAAAATAATAGACATTCTATTATTTCGTGGGCATATTTCATTTTGTTGGAAGAGTAGGATTGAAGGATTATTAAAGAAATCTCCCAACGAAAAACCGTTATTTCAAATAATAATGCGAAGAACACCGACATAGATTTCATCTTCGACTTCCTTCCTCGAATCCTACCCTCTGCATTGTCGTCAACGAACAGACGGAGCTCGGAATTGGGGACGTGCAGCGGACGTGACAAATGATGGTATTCATCGTCTTCCATCTGCGACTCTACCAACGAGTGACGATAAAGTGGTAGGGGGTTTGTTACTTGATGATGTTGTACCTTTTATTTAGCTTCTTCAATGGATAAGTTGGGATTGTTGTGGATGTAGTAATGTTCATCTTCTTCTCATGATGATCCAAATGATACCTTCCTAAATGCGGAGGCTGCGGGCCAACCTAACGTGGACTGACATCCTCCGTCATTTATCTCTTCTAGTGGCATTCTACGGAAAGGAGATGAGGCGACGACGATGAATGCGACAACGATGAAGGCCGCACTACCCACGGTCTCTGTGAATCATGCCGCCCCCGCGGTACACTAATGCTTCCGGCCAAACACCGCCAGCCCGAGCGGCACCCTTCCCACCTACCCACGACCTCCAGATGCCCTACCCAGCGCGCGACCTGCTTAACAATGAGCACCCAATGCCCTGTCCGGCGCAGGGCCTGCCTTCCAGCGGCCTCCCCGTGCCCTTCCCGGTGCGCGGCCCGCCTGCTCGGGGCCTCCCGGCGCCCTGCCCGGTGTGCGGCTCGCCTGCCTGCGGCCCCCGTGGCCTGCCTGGTGCACTTCCAGCACCCCCACGGCCTACCCAGCCGCTGCCATGCCCGGTTTGGTGCCCTGTTGGCGTCCCTGCGGCCCTACGGGCCACTGTCGCGCCCTGCCCTGCATCCCCGCTCCCTATTTCTCCTTGCCCGGTGCCCCCGCACCCTACTCGGCGCCCTCTCACCCTGCCATGTGCCCCCGTGCCCTGCCCGGCGCAATCCCGACGCCCCCGCGGCCTTCCCAGACTCTACCGCGCCCTTCTCGAAGCACCCACGACCTTCCTGGAGTCTAGCCGGCCTGCCTGCGCCCCGCACTCTCTGCTGGCGGCCTGCCCGCACCCCGAGCGGCGCTGAACGAACCAGCCCGAGCCTTCGGGCTGCGTCACTTACATAGTGACCTCTGGGCTGAACCGCCCTCACAGTTCTCTAGTCCGAGCCCAGCAGATCGGCCCAAACCTAGCAGGCTGAACGGGTCGACCCAGACTCGGTCGGTCCAGTCTGGGTGGGGCCGAGTCAGTCCGACCAGGTCAGATCGGGCCCAGGCCCATTACCGACCCTATTACCTTCTTGGGCCATATCATTGGCACCAGACTTCCATTTGATGAACCATCAGCAGTGCTGATATTCATGGAAGGCGATGGTCCTTTTGAGAATACCCCACTGGAGTTTTGGGTATATTTGAGTTACGGTCAGGTTGGATCGTACACGAATCCAAATGGGCCCTCAGGACTAAAATGCTAATAACTCACTGACTGAGAATTCGATCGATGAACTGTCTATTGAATTTAGACCCTTATGATGTGGCATACCTTTGAGATAATTTTCCATGGAACTTCGTGAGAGTTGGAGTATCGACGAGTAGCTCGTGCAGCAGATCATTCCAGAGGCGAGCAGACAGAGTACGAAGACCGAGTAGTTGGCTGAGGCCTGATGACTATTTGACTGATTCGACTCAGAGTGACTCGACTAGCCCAGTGGGGAGATCCTCTAGGTGATGCGCCAGACCCATGGTGGGGAGGGCCTATGTGTGATCACGACAGAACCACGGTACTCGATAGGAGGAGTACCTCTACAGGCTACGAGGGGGAGTGCCTCTGTGTGAGCGTGGTAGAAGCATGGTGGGGATAGACTCTGCGTGAGTTCAACAGAACCACGATACTCGGCAGGAGGACTACCTCAGTAGTCCAGGGATAGTGGAAAGCACCTCTATGTGAAGTGGTGTGCCCACTATTCTCGATAGAGGAGGAGTAAGCCACCAGCCATGGTTTCGATAATAAAAATCATGTTTTGATATGAGTCAATGACTTTTGAGATTACCACATGATTGAGATGGGTTACTATATAACATAGGTATATGTATGGGAATATACCAAAGTAATGGTTATCTATTGATTTCATACTTTTTTGTTTATCCTTGTTGTATTTTGTGAGACCTTGAGGGTCTCATGGTCCCTACTGAGTATCATTATACTCACCTCGGCATGGGCTATGCCCACACCTCGTTGTGTTGGTTGCAGATGACAGAAAACGCGGAATGAGGCATAGAGTAGTAGGACTGGATGGTACCTGGAGGTGGACCACTCAGTGTGACGGTACACGGAGGATACAGACAGATGTGGAGTGCAGAGGAGGCCATCTGTAACCACCCTACCGGTAGGAACCCCAGAGGATGACCTAGTATTTGATTTACTTTCCTTTATTTGAACTTTCTTTTCAGCTGTACTTGTACTTTCCTATTGGGCTTGTATTTCTAGCCCCATTTACTTTCCACAACTTATTTTGTATACAATTTCTCTTAGTGTTTTGCTTCTAGTTTTTTACTCTAATATGTTTGTTTACAGTTATAAAGGAAATGCCTTACTAGTTTAGGGATTTATGCATTTGCTTCTAGTTTCCAGCCCATGGACTATTGAAGGCGGTCTTAGTGTAGTCACGATATAGGCCTTGGGGGATGGGTCATGACAAATTGGTATCAAAGGATTCTGTTCTACTCTAAAACCAAGAACTCTGATCTTTTTTTTATGAAGAAATAGGGTTAAGGTTACTAAGTGTGGTTTTCAGTTCAGAGAGTCCATTGTTGGTGCAAGAGGCTATTGTATCCATACAACAGGTCCATGAATTCTGATTTTTGACTCAGTACACGAAAATACTGATTGCGTGCGGGTTTTCAAAAGTTTTCATTAAGTCATCTCAACCAGCTCAAGCTCACCAGGTATAATATTTTGATGGCATCAAATCTGTTTCTTTCAGGATGCCTCCCCACGGACGACCAGTTAGAGCACCAAGAATCATTCGTACTGACAGCCCACCAAGCGACGAGGCCTCGGTGAAGGTCTCTTTTCATGTGGAGGCACCGACAGTACCACTTCCTGTTGGGACACTGATGCCACCTGCCCCAGCAGAAAATGATGCACACTGCTTGAGCGCATTTCATGAGTTCCAGTGCCAGAGGCCACCCAGGTTTAGGTGAGAGACGGACCCACAAGTATCTGAGGACTGGCTAGAGGCTATGGTGAGAGTTTTTCGGTGGGTAGTGACACCACCAGACTGCTTGGTGATCCTTACTGCGAGTCTCCTTCAGGAAGCAGCAGGAAAATTTTGGATCCTGATGCTCCAGGTTCATTACGAGGTGACCCTACTCTGGGCAAACTTCGAGAGCCTGTTCCGGGTGGAGTTTGTACCAGCCACATGAAAGAGCACTATCGTGGGTGCCCTCAAATTATTAGTGTGATTTTGGGGTACATAGGTGCAACAGAGTGGCTGACCAAGGTCGTCTCGCATAGGAGGAAGTGAATTTAACAACTTATTAAAGGAATTATAAAAAAATAGAATATAATAAAAACACTACTTTAAAGGATTGAGGTTTGTTATAGTTTATGAATCTAGAAGACGTTTTCTGGAAGAATATTGTATATTTTTTTGTTTTTGGTTTTTAAATGAATTTTGATTGAAATGACACAACAAAAAGATGTTTTTTTAGACAATATTTAGAAGGAATAATCGATCTAAATCTACCTCTTCAATCATTTATTAATCATTATCATTTAAATTAATATTCAATTAATTATGATCCCTTAATTTGTTAAATCCCTAACCATATGAGAATTAACTTTATCACGAAGATGATGTGAATTTAACCTTAGGCTAACTTCGGAACATGCAATCGCAACACCCTGCTTTGATTGATGTTCTAAGATTAGCTTATTTTCAGTGGTAACTTAGGGCACACAACCACTCTGGAAATGAGGATTTATTGACTTTAGGGATTGTATTTTAACTCTATAAATTGATCTCGTGTGGTTTTTAATTACCAGTTATGTTTGCGCTCTCACAGTTCACACAATTCCCGACCTCGCGTGTTTTTTGTTAACTATTAAATTGTTTTCTTAGTTTCATTTAAATTCAAAACTCAATTAATAGATCATAATATGTGAATTATAGTAGATCATTGATTCAAAATAAATTAATGAATAAGGATAGAGGTCGATCGATTACTAAAAAGAACTATTCTTCCATGGGTGGCATAATCATCAGAGAAGCGTTTTGCATGTGCAATGGATTATAATGGGTATAACCCAATGACGCTTCTACTGAAGAATTCCAAACAAATTAGAAATATTAAGAGAAGAATAAATTTAAACAAAACAGAACAAAATATGAAGAATAAAAGAAGATCAAAGAAGTTTATTACACAAGTGAAAACATCACAAAATGATGAAGAGAAGGAGGCTTTGATGAGGGGATCATTGCTTCAAGAGATACGCCTCTTAAAATGGTTGGAGAATTTTGGTGAAACAAATTATCTTCTTCCTCCAATCTCCTCATTCACATTACAACCCCTCCAAAAGAGAAAAACACTCATTTATAGAGTGGTGAGAGGCTAGGTTTAATGAGGTTTCAAATGTGAATGGGAAATCTCGGCCAAATATTTTAATGCAAATTGCACCACCATTTGACCTCCAAAACGCGTGAATTGACCAGCCTTAGAAAGGGGTGATTTCTGCCAAATAATGTCCCCAAGCTTTCCTCAAAATTTGGGGTCAAACCAAGCCCGGATGAGGAAGATATGGCCCAAATACAAAACACATATCCATTCTGCCGAGTCCAGCCCACCATTAGATTAATGGCCCATTTACTCCATCCAAATTAACTATTTAGCTCTAGTGTCCTGAATGAAGTTTATAGAAAATTAAGTTAGGAACACTGTTACAAAATCAAAAATTCACAAAATATATATAAATATATTTATCTTCGAAAAACTACAGTGCACTATAAAGGGTAAAACTGGAATTTTCACAAAATTTTCAAATGAATGATCAAATCCCAAATATTTTATAAATAAACATATTTAACACAATATGAGGAAATTATATCATTTATTATCAATAAAATATTCAACAAAATAGTTCTTTATCAACTCTCCCACACTTACCCTTTTGCACTCCTGGGCAAAACATCATATGAAGTAAACATTAATATCAAATCAAAACAAATTTTAAAACACATATCCTTAAGATCAATCAATTTCACACCAAGAATGAAAAGATATCATACCTCATAAAAAATCTTATTTTAATTTCTCCATTTATATCATTCAATATATTTACACTTCATTTATCCTCCCAATCACAAAACACTTACCTCGCTTGAATTCTCTCTCACCACTCAAATATCAATTTTTTTGCAATGTCTTTCTCATCCAAACTCATACAAGGGTCACCATAGGCTTGATAAATTCATGCATCGCCACCCTATGTGAGTCAAGTATGTATGTTTATTATGAGGACTTTTTAGGGTTGTTCTATGGCTTTCGGTTGGTAGGATTTAGATATGAAAAATTCATAGGCTGAATGAGGAGGGCTTGACTCTTTCTGAAGCAAAATTGAATTAATCTAATTTTCACTTAAATATGGTCTTCTCCTAAATTCCCATAGTATAAATTCAGCTCCATCATCATGAAAAGTCATGAAAGGTTTTCACCATTCATCATTTTAACATAAAAATTTCAATCTTCTCAAACATGATTTTCATGAAAACTCTAGATAGGAAAAACTTTCCACCTCAATTAGAATCTCTAGAAAAGGCACAACTTCACTTGTCAAGAAAGCTCCAGAAAAGGCACAACATTCAATATAATGAATTTCTTCAGCAGCAAACACATCTCTTCAGAATTTATTTTCCCACCCAAAGTATCACAGAATGTGGTAACACAACACAACATAGCTTCCCCCACACTTAAGCTCAACTAGATTATGCAATTTCACTTTAAGAGTTGGTTGGATAGGGAAAATTGGCTTGTAATGTGGCTAACCTAACAATTTGTGCGTGGATTCTAAGGGCTAAAAGGATTAAATGTTCATGGTAGGCCATTATAAAAAGGATTCATTGAAATAGGGGCTTTAATACCATACAAATGCCTCAATCATTTAAACATAATTACCTCAAACCCCCCAAGTTTTGATAGGAATAGATCAAATTCGGGTTAAATCAAGCATGGTTTGGTTCTCTCAAGAAGTGAGGTGAATGTAAAGAATATAAAAATAATGGTTCAGAGGCCTCACAAGAAACTGATTTCTAATATAAAGACAGTGAGATGTGGCATGGGATTCAAAATTGAGTGTACTTTTCATGAAATTACTAAATATTTAAACATTATACAAAGTCATTTCAGAAATCATTTAATCTTAGTCTCATGGGATAAATTGTTTCACTCATTTATATTCATTTCAAAATTATGTTGAGAATCATTTAAGCTTAAAAATTTCAAAAATACAATGAAAATTGAAAAACACACAATTTTTTTTGTTTTTTTGGTTTTTTTTGGTTTTTTTAAACAGGAAAACAATTGAAATTACTAAACTAAAAGGTTACCTCCCCAACACATAAAATATTTCATTGTCCTCAATGTGAACCCATGATATGATATATGCACATGAAATGCAGAATTTTTAAATAGGAAAAATAATATAAAAGTGAAAGGGTTAGGAACATCCTGATGTGCTCAAGTGATGATGGGGTCATGTAGTGTGATAAAATCCACTGCATCAGTAGTAAGTCTCTCAATGTTTCTCTTAAAATGTTTACCATTGACTGTAAATCTCTTTCCAGTGTCCTCTTGTGTGATCTCCACTTCACCATAAGGAAAAACATTAGTCACAACATAAGGACCTAACCATCTGGAACGCAACTTACGAGGCATCGACTTCAGTCGTGAACTATATAGAAGAACTTTCTCTCCAACATGAAACTCTTTTTGTTGGATCATTCTATCATGAGATGCTTTTGATCTTTCCTTATAGAGCCTTGAGTTCTCATATGAATACAATCTAATCTTCTCAAGCTCTTGAATATGTAGTTTCCTTTGGATTCCAGCTTGGGCCAAATCCATGTTGCATTTATTTATAACCCAATAACCCCAATGCTCACCTTACAAGGGGAGATGACACGCTTTCCCAAAATCAATCAAAAATGGGGACATACCAATGGGTTTCTTGTATGTTATCCTATAAGTAGACAATGCATCATCCAAGCGCTTGCTACAATCTTTCCTATTTGGCAGCACGGTTTTCTCCAAGATTTGTTTCAACTCACAATTTTAAACCTCATCCTGGACATTTTTTTGGGGGTGGTATGGTGTTGATGTTTTGTGTGTCACACCATAATTTTGAAGGAGGGAAGAAAAATTCCTATTGAAAAAGTGTGTCCCTTGGTCACTGATGATGGCCTTTGGTACTCCAAACCTGCAAAAAAATTGATCCTTGACAAAATCCACTACAACATGAGAATCGTCAGTCCTGATGGCCTTGGCCTCCACCCATTTACTCACATAATCAACAACAACAAAAATATACAAAAATCTAAATGAACTAAGAAAAGGACCTATTAAATCAATTCCCCGCACATCAAAAATCTCACAGAATAGTATGGGTTGTTGGGGCATCTCATGTCTACTAGAAATATTCCCAGTGTGTTGGCAACGAGAGAATGACTTACAAAACACATGGGCATCATGGAATAAACTAGGAAAATATAATCCAGAGTCCAAAACCTTCATAGTTGTCCGCTGGGGTCAAAATTTTCCACCACAAGCAAGTGTATGGCAGAAATTCAAAACAGACTCAAACTCATGATCGGGAACACACCTCCTAAAGACTTGGTCACTACACATGTGCCAGAGGTAAGGATCATCCCACACATAAAACCTAGACTGAATTTTTAATTTTTGGACTTGATGTTTCTTTAAATTTGTGGGGATTTCGTAGGCAACAATGTAGTTAACTAAATCTGCATATCAAGGATGCGTACCTGAGATAGAATAAAGATGCTCATAGGGGAAAGTGTTTTGAAGTGGTACCTGGTCCAAGGTGTTATCCTCTAGTGTGTGAGTAAGCCTACTCATGTGGTCCACCACCAATTTTTCTGAACCCTTTTTGTCCTTTATCTCAATATCAAATTCTTGAAGAAGGAGCATCCATCGAATCGGCTTGGGCTTGGAATCTGGCTTCTTTAGGAGGTACCTCAAAGCTGCATGGTCAGAAAAAACAAATACTTTTGAGCCCAAAAAATATGAACGGAATTTATATAAATAAAATATGATAGAAAAAAACTCTTTTTCTGTGGTAGTGTATTTTTATTAGGCTGAATCCAATGTCCTTGATGCATAAGCAATCACATGTGAATGTCCTTCCACCCTATGAGATAAGACAGCTCCAACCGCGAAGTTGGAGGCGTCACACATAAGCTCAAAAGGAATCTCCCACCATGGAGGCTGTATGATTGGTGGAGTGGTGAGAAAATTATTTAGCTCATCAAATGAATTCCTGCAAGAAACATCAATCACAAAATCAGAATCCTTTTGAAGTAATCTTGACATAGGAAGAGCAATCTTACTAAAACCTTTGATGAAGTGCCGATAAAATTTTGCATTCCCTACGAAAGATCTAACATAACACACACATGAAGGATATGGTAAGGATAAAATAATGTCTATCTTATATCTATCAACCTTTATCCCATGTTTTGACACTACATACCCTAAGATAATGCCATGCTCTACCATGAAATGACACTTTTCAAAATTCAGGACCAGATTCTTCTCAATACAACGATTCAATACCTTTCCCAAACTACTGATACATTCATCAAATGAGGATCCATACACTGTAAAATCATCCATAAATACTTCCATGTAGGTCTCAATAAAATCATAAAAAATACTCACCATGCATCTCTAGAAGGTACCTGGGGCATTGAAAAGTCCAAATGGCATCCTCCGGTAGGAAAATGTGCCAAATGGGCAAGTGAATGTCATCTTCTCCTAGTCTTCTACTACAATGGGAACCTGAAAATATCCAGAAAATCCATCCAAGAAACAATAATGTGTTTTCCCAGCTAGTCTCTCAAGCATTTGATTAATAAATGGCAGGGGGAAATGGTCCTTGTGAGTGGAATGATTTAGTTTCCTATTATCAATACAAACACGCCAACTGTTTTGCACCCTCACAGGAACTAACTCATCATTTTCATTTTTTATAACAGTGAAACCAGTTTTCTTCAGTACAACCTGGACAGCGCTAACCCATTGCGAGTCAGAAATTGGGTAAATGATACCTACCTCAAGTAATTTTTCAACTTCATTCTTAAAAACTTCCAAAAGTGTTGGATTAAGTCTCCTTTGTGGATATCTCACCGGTTTATCCCCATCCTCCAAGAGAATCCTATGCATGAAAATGGAGGGGCTAATACATGATATGTTAGCCAAGGTCCACCCAATCGCCCTGATGTTCTCCCTCAAAATATTCAAAAGTTTTTCTTCATGTTCAAAAGAGAGATCGTTAGCAATGATAATAGGTAATCTATCACCACTCAACATGTATGAGTATTTCAGATTTGGTGGCATTGGCTTGAGTTCCAATGTAGGGGGTGATGTATATATGGAGACATAGAAGGAACTGAAATATGCGCACAAAGAGCATCAGTATTAGAATATAAATCATCAAAATCAGAGAATAAAGCATCAAATCCATCAGCATACTCTATAGCCATGTCATAATCAGAGTTCACATGATCAAAATCAGAATATGATTCCATTTCAAAATCAAATCATAGAGAGTCTCGTTCCTTAGAAACGGGTGTGGAAGTACACTTAGACATCAAACTAGAACCAATACTCATAATCTCCCTAAGCATAGGGCAATCCAATTCCATGGTGTTTTTACTTGGTGGTTCAAAATGGGAGATAAGAAAAGCAGAATGATCCTCTTCGGGGTACTTCATGGAATCCATGACATTAAAAATTACAACTTCATCTCCAAACTCCATGTAGAGTGTACCCTTATGAACATTTATGATAGTTTTCGCAGTTTTGAGGAAGGGTCTACCTAAGATAATGGGAGCATGAGAACTTACCCGATCATCCTCCATTTTGAGCGCAAAGAAGTCTGCTGGAAATATCATGTCTCTTACCCAGACAGGTACATCCTCAAGGACTCCCACTGGATATGCCGTATCTCTATTCGCCAACTGCACCACAACTCTTTTCGTCTTCAACACAACAACCTGTAAAGAAGAGAATACAGAGTGAGGGATCACATTTATTGAATCTCCTAAATAACAAAGAGCATCAGAGAAGTGAAACTCCCCTATGGTACATGGGATGGTGAATGTCCCAGGATCCTTGCACTTTGTTGGCATTGATAGAGTTGGTGTAATGAGTTCTGAGACATTCCTTCCATGTTTGATCCTCTCATTTCCATTGATCCCTATTCGATTGGTGCATAGTTCTTTTAAGAATTTTCCATACCTCGGGATTTGTTTGATGGATTCAAGTAGAGGGATGTTGATTTCCACATGCTTGAATGTGTCTAAAACCTCCTTTTTCATTGCTTCTTCAGCCATCTTCTTGGTTTGAACAACCCTGTTGGGAAAAGGAAGGGGTTTAGGAGGAACAACATCAATCTTTTTCTTACCTTTATCTTTCACCTTGGATTTCTCATCAGTTGGTTTTGAATGTGGCTTCTCTAGGGTTGAGGTGAATCCCGGTGGAATGGTAGGTACAGATGTATCATTCGTTTGCTTCCCACTTCTCAATGTGATGGCACAGACATTCCCCTTTGGATTTGGAGTGGGTTGGGAAGGTATATTTCCATAATTTTTACTCACATGTTCATGGAGGTCTGTGGCAATCTGGCTCATTTGAGTCTTCAACTCCCCCAGCTCCGAACATTGACTCTTCAGCTTATTCTGTTGATTAAGAACAATTTTCTTAAAAAGATCATCAGTATTAGAATCTACCTTTGGTGGGGGATTCCCATGTTGATGACTTGTTTATGTTTCAACTTCAAATCTCCTTTGGGGTTGTTGGAAACCCTGTTGGTAAGGTGGAGGGTAGAGAAAGTTTTGTTGAAAGGGTGGCTTTTGTTTTTGTCCAGAGCCATACCTCATGTCGGTTGATCTTTCCACCCTTGGTTGTACATTGGAGAAAATGAATCAAACTTATTTTGGGGATATGGTTGTTGTTGCCGCAGAAATGGTCTCCCTGGCAATACTGCTGCGCAATCCTCGGTCTCTTGTAGTTGTGTGAAACAGTCAGTTGGGTGGCTTGTCTCAGTGTAAATACCACAAGTCCTTGATAGTGTGGGTTGAGATGTCTTTCGAGCCAATGCAATTTGCCTCACCATTGTTGTCAATTCTTCTAACTTGGTATTAATCAAATGACGATCATGAAAAGAAGGACTTACCTGATGTACTCCCCTGATATGTGGTGTACCTCGATCACCAAATTGTTGGGAGTTTTGGGCCATCTTGTCGATCAATGCAAGTGCAGCTACTGGTGTCTTGTCCACCATTGCTCCTCCAGCTGCAGCATCCACCATGCTCCTCTCCATGGGTGTGAGTCCTTCGTAGAAGTAATGGATGAGGAGTTTCTCACTGATTTGGTGATGCGGATAGCTTACGCACAACTTCTTAAATCTATCCCAATACTCATACATTGACTCCCCTTGTTCTTGCTTGATCCCCGAGATCTCCTTATGAATGGAAGTGGTCCTTGATGATGGAAAAAATCTCTACAATAAAAGATGTTTT